>CAXKWD010000002.1:150790796-152217671 GCA_964059195.1 Ectobius pallidus
TCAAGATATTATTACCATTGATATCGATATTCAGTTTCGATAATAGATTTTTCTGAACGTCCTCCAATTCTTTTAGAACATAACCTTTCGTCACAACGTCATATGCTTCCTCAGGATC
Source organism: Ectobius pallidus (assembly GCA_964059195.1). Classification (NCBI taxonomy): domain Eukaryota; kingdom Metazoa; phylum Arthropoda; class Insecta; order Blattodea; family Ectobiidae; genus Ectobius; species Ectobius pallidus. Next base: position 150,790,915 of record CAXKWD010000002.1, read on the forward strand.
CGCAACTCCAGTTATTCGCACGTTGTCAAATACAACATTTCCATAGTTGTCCGTGTGAAAGGATTCGGTAGGATAAATATTTTTCCGTCTCGTAATAAACGGACGTGGATAAAGCGATCTGTCTCTGCAGATAAACTGCTGCCCCTCTCGTACGTAACTCATATCGTGTGTGCGTGTGTGTGTAACATTCAAACTTCCTTGCAGTTATGATTCGATATCTCCGGAGTCAATGTTTATATTGCTGTCTATAGCTAAACAGTATTTTCCTTTGTTTTTTCCCTTTGTTCTATTGATGTTAATGAATCCATGTTTACTAGCAGACCAACACTTTCTACATATTTCTTGGAAACGTGGAAATGACATATCACAGTTAACATAGTCACCATATGCATGTTTTAGATTCATAAGGTCCATTTGAAAGAGAATGATAAAGTTACAATTATCTCTTATCAATTGCTTAGGTATCTTGGAATATGTCTGCATTAAGTAGAACACATCAATATGCTTATGTCTTCCCATACTAAAGCATTGCTGCATCATTTTTTGAGGATCACAAGCAACATCGTCAAAGATGAATAGCGAATGAGACTTCGCTTCCGCAGGCGGTGGAACTGTATTATCGTTTGTGTGAAATTTGTAGTATCCAATGGCCGGCGTACGTGTTAAAATATCGTCCAAATTCTTGTATGCGTTTTGATACAGTGTGGGTGAATATATATATTCTTGAATTTCAACCCATTTGGATGATAAATTAGGTTCAATAACAATTTCGTCTTCCCACATCCACTCGGACCTGCAATGATACATCTTATTGTGTTTGGAAACAGCACGGAATGCTTAACTTCATGTGTTTGGGGGGTTGTGCATATATTTGCTATCGGTAAGGATATGCTCTGCTTTCCCGACAGTGTGCCCAAGTTCAGTTCTTTGGACTGACAACATTGTTCATGTCGTTTGAAGTTATCTCTCCGCTTTATAACAGCCTTGCAAATACCACATACGAACATTGTCGTAGAGTGATGTGTTAGGAACTGTTGTGTGAAGATAAATGTATGTAATATTTAATATCTTTCATATGACCTAAAAATTGTCAGGTGCAGGATTCGAACCTACGACCCCTCGGGGGACCAAACCAATAGTCTGACGCCTTAGACCACTCGTCCAGCCTGACTTAAGTGATTGTGAGGAGGGGAGGAGGAGTATCAGGTTCAGGGAGGAGTATCTGGATGGAACGTGTCATGAGAAGGAGGAGAGGGAGGACAAAGATTACCAGGTTCGATCTTGTCCTTGTCATAAATGTAGAATCCTGAAATATTGGAGAACAGTCTCTTAAAGGCGCATACGTATTTACGCTCACAGGAGCATCGACAGTTTTATCACAGGATTATTATCCTACGATAAATTTGGATCCTGAATTGACCTATGAAATAGCATTACTTAATTTAAACACCTATCACGCAATACCTAATATTACGGATAAGAATAACAGTTTTGCTATAGAACTCAGGGACGGAAACGATCTCCGGCCCGATACTGCTGTGAAAAAGTACACACTCCATATTCCTACGGGTACATATGAAATTGATGATATTGATTACCGAAATAGAAAAGCAAATGCACATGGCACAAAACAAGGCAACAGGTCTTAGAGGATTTTATTTAAAAACCAATGCTTCCACATTAAAGGTGGAATTAACATCGTCCGTGCCGATCACATTTCAAGTACCGAACTCTCTGGGATCGGTTCTAGGATTTAATACTACCTTGCCAGAGGATAATCAAAGAGAAGATTATTTGCATAATAACATGATGCAATCAACGCATCCTCCTAATATATTTGCAGTAAACGTTATAAGAGTTGAGTGTAATTTGGCGACGGGCTCATTCACGAATGGTAACTCGACTCATACATTACATGAATTCTTTCCGACAGTTGCACCTGGCTTTAAGATATCTTTAGCGCCATCAAATTTAATTTATATGCCGCTAACACATACAACATCAATCAACAACATCACTATCAAGTTACTGGACCAGGAAGGGAATATAATCGATAATAGCGGCGTAGAGCTATCGGTTCGTCTGCACATTAAAGCTTGTAAATAATGGGGCTTGATTTTAGTGGTCCCAAATATAGTATTAAAACTAAACCTAAAACCGAATCCTTCAGTTCGACACGTAGTGTCAAACAGTTAACACTGGCTAACAAATCCTTCCTCCAACTGTTAGGATATCGAGTTAATAGAAATGGGTCCGTTAGACGTCGCTGAGAATACTGCCTTTTCTTAGTCAGTTACAGAGTATGAATATCACTATTTTAGTCCCACTAATATTACCGCTATTAACGAAAGTGATGAGATTCAAATACAAATTCATAGCCAGGAGTCACAACTACTTGCATCTCGAAGCAATATTATATTAACCGGTGAAGTGACAAAAGCTGATGGTACTGCATTTACTGGTAAACTGGCTATGAATGGCCTAGTCAATCTTTTTGATTAAATTCGACTCGAGGTCAATGGAGAAATTATAGACAGAACACGCTATCCTGGGCATGCAAGCCTTATGAAGGGATTGTGCTCTTATGATGGTCAGAAATTTAAGCAACTTGAAAATATGGGATGGTGTCGTAACTTAACAAACGACCCTAAAATATTAGATAAAGGGAAATTTAACGACAGTATCCCATTAAGCCATGTATTGGGCTCGGCAGAAGATTTTCAAAAGATTGTGTTAAACGCTCGACTGAAGCTTGTATTGCAGAGAGCAAGAAATAGTATGAACGTGACGGTGGAAGAGAGTAAAGTTAAGCTGACGGAAGTGGTATGGATAGGGCCCTGATTTATTGGTGAAATAAAATGGCTGATTTCGGTGTTAACTTCCTTCTATTTCGGTGGGTATTTCGTGAAATAAATTGCTTATACTACATTGCGCAATGATAAACTTTGCTTCTTTAATTACATGAACTAACACCCCCCAAATTTCTATATTCTTCTGCCCTTGTATGAACTGAAGTAACTTTCGATTTAGGCATGATTAGAGTTAATGTTCAAATATAATGACGAGAAGTATTATCGTAATTTCTACTAAACACCATCAGATAGCCATTTGCAAACAGAAGTGACAACCATACCACTGTAATCGATCATAGGCATCGCTTACTTGGCAAAGACATAGCAGGAAAGGAGTGTACTCAACAGTACAACCCAGGTCACAGACAATCTTTGCGTAAATTCTGCAATCTTTGTAATCGATCACAAATACCGATATATCGGCAAATCTTCGACAGCCATAGAAACAACAGAAAAAAAGCATGCTGCTAAGAAGTAAAAAATGTATTACACCAAAACACAATATTGTGATTTTAAGGCACATTTTCGTGCTCATTTTTCGCTTTGCGGACGGAAGGGGCATATTTCGCGCTTTTAGACACATTTCGCGGAATCGAGTAAATTTCGCGATATTTCGTGGATTCAATTTGGTTCATATTGATATTTTAAGCATATAAAAGCTAAATATAGCTAAGGGAGGTTGTTTTATAAAATTTCGCGCTTATCGTTGTTACCAAAAAATACGGCCCCTAGGTATGGAACATTCCTATACTTCGAGTATCAGATCAGCTGAGATTGAAATTATCAAAATATCTAGAAAGGGATTCCGCTCTACCAATTGCCTTCAGAGAGTGGCAGATGTTCGTACATCCAAATGTTCCCGAGACAACGAAATTGACTTGGAATATTTCTACAGTCCCACATCTACAGAAGCCAAGATGTCATCTTCGGAATACAAACCGACCGAGAAAAAGTAGGAGGGGATCCATCAAAGTTCGATTTAAACAAAATAACAGATGTGCAGTTATATCTACAGGACATGATGTATCCTTATCAATCCTTCGATATTGATGCGAACAGTAATCGATATGCCATATTACATGATCGATTCTGCGCATTCGCAAACTCATATTATGGACACTCCTCTGGTCCGATGTTAAATAGAGAGGAGTTCGTGACAAAGGCTCCACTTTTCGTCATCGACTGTTCCAAGCAACAAGAGGAAATAAAAACAGGGGCCGTAAATATAAGAGCTGAAATCACTGCTTCGGAAAACTTACCTGCTAACACTAAGATCTACTGCCTCGCTATACATGACAGGAAACTGAAGTATAAACCACTCTCGGGCATTGTCACAAACATTATATGAAAATAAAACTTTGTAGGTTCTCCCGACGAATACATTGTAAAAACTGCTCTCAGGTTTCCAGTCGGGTAGTTATAGATGTGTGCTCTAAGCTTTCGGCGACTGTCTGCGTCGTCATCTTCGGAGAAGTGAGATCCAGAGGTTGTGGTGTTGTATATATACCCATGGCAGGACTAGTCAGATGCAGTGGTGGATCCTGATTGGTCGGTGGAAGTAAACGATCTCTCCTTCCGTGATTGGTGCAGAGAAATAGCAGGTTGCCAGGAAGCGGCCAATTGGAACCCTCCGTCTCTATTGATGTTATTTGGGTTCAGTCTGATGTGAAAGGCTTCTTTGATGAGACGGTCCCATAATCCCGTGGTAGAAGCCAGTACCGCTGTGTTGAGGTAGTCCATCTCGTGGCCCATGTCGAGACAATGCTCGGCGATGGCCGATGATGATGGCTCGGTCCGGGTTGAGGGCTTGAAGGTCTGCATTGTCTGGGCACAATACCATGAACTGATTATTAGTATCAGGGCGAGGAGAATCACGCTGACAGGACTCTGGCTGAGCGATGACCTCTCGTCCCACTGCGTTCTGGAAATCAGAAATAAAAAAAATAATAAGTTTCAATAACACAGGTCTGCAAAAATTTTTTTTTTCAGCTGCATGAGATATTTTACTAAATTATATGTTTTAAAATGCACTCATTCCAAAAATGGCATCCATTTTCCCCTATCACGTAAGGTTTTTTTGCAAAACTAAAAGATACACAGTATTGGTAAAAAGCATTCGTGTATTAAGATGAATCAAACATATTAATTTTTACAACAAAAGAAACATTTTGTGACATTTATTCACAATTTTATGTTTAGTCATCTTTTTTGTGAAACCTTTTCTTCTTCTCTTTGATGCTTCGCCGGACTCGTTTCCGATTTCCATCTTTGGTTTCCCGCTTCAGCATCCAACAGTAGTCCGCAAGCATATTGACATCCCATCTTCCTTGGTACCGTCTCTCGATATCACGGACATCCTGGTGAAACCGTTCACCCATTTCTTCACTGTAAGGTCCCAAGTTTTCAGGAAAATAGTCTATATGGGAGTGTAAAAAATGAACCTTTAAGCTCATCTTGCATCCTTGAGCTTTGTACGCTGCCATCATACGATGCACAATTGTTTTGTAGTCAGGATCCTTAGTATTTCCCAAAAATCTTAACACTACACCCTTGAACGATTCCCAAGCTTCTTTTTCCTTCTCATTCATACTTTCCACAAAGAGGGAGTCGGATAAAAGTTTTCTTATGTCGGGACCAGTGAAAACTCCCTCTTTCAACTTGGCTTCAGACAGCTTCGGGAATTTAGAACACAGATATCTAAAACAATTCCCATCCTTTTGCAGTGATTTTACAAACTGTTTCATAAGCCCCAATTTAATGTGAAGAGGGGGCAATAAAACCTTTTCTGGTGGAACCAGAGTCGTATTGATGACGTTTTTCTCGCCGGTTTTTAGGGTTTCTTGCAGTGACCAGTCACTTTTGGTCCAATGCTGCTCTCTGGCTCTACTATCCCACAAGCATAGAAAACATGGGTACTTTGTATAACCTGACTTCTGACCCAAAAGCATGGTTAGTATTTTGAAGTCCCCACAAACCATCCATTGATGGTCTTGATATTTGATTTTTTCTAGAATAATGGCCAAATCGTTATAGTTTTCTTCCATATGCACCGAGTGTCCCATAGGGAGGGATGCAAAAGTATTTCCATTGTGCAGCAAGACTGCTTTAAGACTAGCTTTGGACGAATCAATGAATAGGCGCCATTCAGATGAATCATATTCTACATCAAAGCACTTCATGAGCCCTTGTAGTAGTAGTAGTAGTAGTAGTAGTAGTAGTAGTAGTAAATGATTTATTTTGCCTGGCAGAGTTAAGGCCATAAGGCCTTCTCTTCCACTCAACCAGGTTTCAGAAAATATATACAATGTAGGTTTACATAAATAGCAAATTAGTGAATAAGAGACTTATGACTAATACTAAGACTAAGGTTAAGGCTAATCATAATAATAAATTAAATAAGTAAAAGCATAGGTTTCATAAAAAGCATAGGCTTCATAGAGAGCGTAAGTGTCATCAAAGAAAATAGTAATAATGTTACAAGTAAAACAAGGAATATGTAAAATTATGTTATAATGGAAATTTAAGTCTAGCTGTAGATACGTTATAAGGAGACTAAGTAATGTTATATACAGTGAAAGATGGAGTGACTACAAAGAGCTAGTTCTGTTCAGTGGGTAATAATTGCTTAATAAGCGCAGATTTGAAAGAGTGTACACTCCGACTACCCCTAATATCTTGTGACAAGGAATTCCAAGAACTGAGCTCACTCTGAGAAAATAGTTCAGGCCCCTCGTCAACAGAAAAATCTGAGCTAGATTCGTCCTGGGGAGGTAATGTGTCTTCGTCCTCTGACTCACTCAAGTATTCATCTAAACTGGAAGGTGGCTGTGGGTTTGGTATTTCAGAGCTATGGGGCACTGGACGAATAGCTGAGTCAAGGTTAGGATAAGATATGTTCTTTCTATTTTTTGTATTAAATCCCTTTACATATACTGAACAGAAATAGCAATCGGTTGTATGATTTTTCTGCTCACGCCATATCATAGGAATTCCAAAAGATATGAGTTTTTCTTACCCTTAAACCACAAACGAAGATCTTCCTCACATCTTCTACACACCTTGTGAGGGGCCCATGGTTTGTCTTGATCCACAAGTATTAATTTGAAGTAAGCAAAATAAACCTTCTTCACAAAATCTTTAATGTTTCTCTGTTGACGTTTCACAGTGTATTCACCACAAATAAAACAAAAGCTATCAGGAGACATAACACAACCTCTTGGAGCCATGATTACGAAATAGAAACAACAGCACTGTTCAGTTTGAAAGCGATGTGTCTACTGATGGCGGCTCTACTTTCATGTGCGATACTGAACTTCTTTGACTTGTGCCGCCCCCCTCCACCACTCACCCCTAACAGTTAACATTATATATTGTATAGATAAGCTATCATTGAATAAATTAATGTAAAAATCAATTGTTTATGAGAATTTGTAAGATAAAATACCGGATTTTCAATAAACCATAAATTTTATGAAAAATAAATATAACCACTTCACTTACACAAAAAATGGACGTGATAGAAGCTTTTTGGTATTTTTTTAGGTATTAGGAAGTAAAACTCTGTACGAAAATTAAGAGACATCCTATGCAGTTTTTTAGTTGCAGACCTGTGTAATCTATTATTTTCCCTAATATAAATTACATCTGTAGTAAAATTAGCTTCTTACCTGATTATTTCCGCAGTGCTCTCTCTGAACATGATCAATCAGTCCCCATCTAGATACATATGTCGTATTACACAGACCACAGTGATAGTTATGACGTTCATGGGCTTCGATAATATGTCGTCGTAAACTCCTATGTGTCGTGTAAGTACGATTACATATATTGCATGTGAATGTTATGTTGACATGCTTTTCTCTTACATGTCTTCTTAGAGTCGTGCTATATTTATATGATGCGATACAATGCTCACAGCTAAATCTTTCCATTATGATAGTATTGTATCGACTGGCTTATGTACAGACGTAGCACTCGCTTATAATATGCAGAAATTATTAAACTTAACCATTGTGTATTGTGCATGTGCATATGTGTGTGTGTGTGTATACGTGCTTATGATGTGAGAATGTAGAAGCCACGGAATGCTCCTATTATATATATGCCCCACACACCTGCCGACAGTTAAAACTCGAAAACTCCATTCCTAAGCGCCTCGACCACACCCTTATTTATTACACAGCGCTAGGAGACATGACATGGTCGCCTGTCAGCCCATATAATTAACTTAAACGACATTCCAACTCCTCCCATCATTATTCTTCTATCATACAATGCAAAAACCTTGAACAAGTCCACTTAGGTCAATGTCAAAGCCTCCTAATATGAGCATACGGACAACGCTCAAAATTAACATACACGACCGCCTGCTATTCCAAAATAAGGAAACATCCAATTCTCCTTGTTGCATCGTACGCAAACAATGGCTCGATTTATCAATGTCAGCATGAAATGAACACCTGCCCATATAATTAACTTAAACGACATTCCAACTCGTCCTTCTATCAAACAATGCAAAAGCCTTGAACAAACCCACCCAGGTCAATGCCGCCTGCGTCCCGCGGCACGACACATGTGGTCCGATGACCGCAAAAAATGTGGTATCTTGTGGTCGTCACCCTAAAGCTATACTACTTATGTATGCTGTCCTGGACTCGTTTAAAAGTGTTAATAAATGCCTATGATCCCATAGTACCAATCGATGAGGTTATGTAGTGAAGTCTGCCATGCTGAGGTTGCTGCTGGAAGCTGTAGTTGATGGCTTCTTTGCCTTTAAGCCCAAGCCTGGAAGTTCTGCTATGCTACATCATCTGCGTTTAGTAGAGTAGTACCACGAAATCTCGGTACCAAAAGCGGTACTTGGATTAGGCTAATATGTTTGCCTTAGTAGAGTTTGAAGAAAAGTGAATACGAGTCAAACAGGTTAGCTTACGTACCCCTCTAGAATACATAGAGTGCTTTCAGTTTCTCGATCGAAGTAGCGTAGAAACTTCTCGAGACTTCTATATTGAAATGCGGCGTATGTATTACATCATATTTCAAGAAATCTGGAAAACTGAGAAAAACTGTTTAACAAATGGTTGTATGATTAATGTTTTAGAGCATCATGAAAACTTTATAAAACATTAGTCGAATTTCGAGATCTCGATATAGACATCGATTCACTCATACAAATCAATGGTTAATAGTGTTTAAAGAATGTGTTCCTAGCATTACAGTATTCCAAACAGAATATTTATAAAGTGATTTCAATAATGTTTTGACAAACGTATATATAAAAAAGACACTTCACAATAGCAAATGCTTAACATTTCTCCTGAAATATTACAAAAACTGAGATGCGTGTTAAATTCGAGTACAAATCCGTTTTGTAGATTGGCAGTACCGGTAACTTTTATCTGCGTAACATTGCATTGCTGTAATTCTCGACTTCATTAATGTTATCATTGGCCTATTACTAGCATTACATAGAGCGTATAAAATACTAGTTAGTAGTCACGAAATGGAGGGCAAGAAGAGAAAAATATCTTACGATGCTGCTTTCAAGCGTAAAGCAATTCTTTATGCTGAAAAAAATGGTAATAGAAATGCAGGAAGAGAGTTTGATGTAGCTGAGAGTAACGTTCGTGCCTGGCGGCAACAGAAATTGCCATTATTTGCAACGAAAACTAGTAGAAGACAATTCAATGGAAATTTCAAATGTTTACGTGGTGGTTCATTATTCCCTTAATACTCCCGTGCTGGGAGCCGGGGGTGTCTGATAAAGCCCACGGTGACCGAGGAAGTCCCGGGGTCGCCACTGAGGCTATCGGGCGGGTCCCGTAAGTTGCGAATGCGGACCCAACACGTGATGGTGTGGGGGTTGGAGGAATAAGCGTTGGCGCCAATACTCCTTCCCGGACATGCCAGGAACCATATGATCGTACTTCAGGGCCATGTGTGTCGTCGGGATGATCCTTAGCCCTATCCCAGGCTCGGTAACGAGACCCCTTCGGATACTGAAGTACCAGTGGGTAGTTGCGAAGTCTGGGACTAGGGGGCTTGGACCGGGTATCCGGATCAACACCCTCTCACAGCTTTCCTGTGATCTGTGTTCTTCACAGATCATATGCAGGATAACGTTCGACTCCTGTACTTAGGGGGCCGAACGTGAAGGGAGGAAGTATAGGTCCGGAGAAAGTCGCCTCGTCGCTGGCGGTTCGAGGAGGGGGAGCCCTAACGTAACCTGCTACATGCACAATCCTAAGGTGTTCGCCGTGCTCAGGGGATGTATGGCAGCGGGCAGAATGCTGTCTCGAACGGCGCCTCCAGGGAGTTGGTGGCCCCCTGGTGTAGTTACACCTTATCCGGGCATGCGGGGCTCTGCCGGGATGGAATGTGTAGTTCCCTAGCTGTTCGTGGGACCAAAATGAAGTCTCTTTCCCCCTAATGTTAAGGTTAGTGTTAAGTTGTGTAGGATAGATTAGGAGGTGGAAGAAGAGTGTGGAGGCCTGAGCGCGGGGCGCGCAGGTGAAGGAGATCTGTGCGCGGGTCACACAGATCGCGGGGCGCCCAGAAGAAGTTAAATCCTGTCCGGCAGAGAATGCGGAAGGTGGGGAGGCTACCCCAGAGAGTAATTGCGAAGTGGATACAGGGCCCCCATCGGCTAATCTGCGGACGAGAAAGGACTCGGCCCGTACGGTGTAATGTGTGTCGGAGGATGAGAAAGCCGAGGAAGGCCAAGGGCCTCCGTCGGCGAACCTTAGGTTGGGCAAACCGAAGACGAAAGCGGCGGTCGTGCCCATCACGGCTTCGGAGCTGCAGGCAGCTTTCAACGAGGTGTGGGGAGCCCTGACGGAGTATTTAAATGTGAAGGGGGCGCGGAATCCACATAGTGCGATTTTCCCGCGCCTGAACTCCTTAAAGGAGTATATAGATGCGAGTGTGCGCAATTATGAATTGCTGCACGCGGAACTGGCCCATCTACGAGGTTTGGAGCCCAAGTTTCAGAAAATGGAGGGGGTGATGGCAGAGTTCAAGACCTTGGTCCGGATCCTCGCCAGTCCCGCCCTTCGGACGTACGGAAGGTGCGTGCAAAGCACGCTGGTTGATGGTCGGACGCACCTGGACACCAGCTCTAGGCCTGGACCGTCTAAGGCGCGCCCCGACCGAGCACGGGAAACCCCTGAGGTGAAAGGGAAAGAGAAAGAGTCAGTCCGGCGCCCGCAGGAGGAAACGCAGGAAGCGTAGGAGGCGTAAGACGAAGCCGGCCTCCTGCTGGATTATGGTCCTGGCAGAGGACAAGAGCAAGTCCGCGGATGAGATCCGGGACATTGTGATTGATCAGTTGCGGCCAGAAGATGAAGGTTGGCAGGTGGTCGGACTGAAGAAGGCCCGGGGCCAGATGATTCTCCTTGAAGCCCCCAGTGAGGAACAAGTGCGGAAAATATTGGCATCGCAGCAATGGGCGAAGAATTGTTTTTCCGTTTCTTTGGCCCTGAAACTGCGCCCAAGTGTGGTGCTGTATGATGTGCCCGACAAGTTGGACGAATCGTCCCTCTTGTCTGCGGTGCGGAAACAGAACTTCCCCGAGATGTCGAAGGAGGACTTCGAATCGAGGTTCTCCCTCTCGTTAAGAACGGGGAAGCACCTCGAGGGTCGGGTGAACTGGGTCGCCCGAGTGCATGGTGAGATGAGGCGAACTCTTCTTCAAAAGAAGTGGGTCGCGGTCCGATTCAGTTCGTGCCGGGTCGCGGCATTTACGGCAGCCTTGCGCTAATTTAAGTGTCTGCCTTGGCCACCCGGCCAAGGTGTGCCGTGCGAAGATGGCGGTCTGCGGACACTGCGCAAGCAGCGGTCACAGAGCCTCGGATTGCCCCGGCGTGAATCTCCCACCAAAATGTGCGGTGTGCTCCAGGCTGGGCCTGCCGAGCACACATGGGACTAGAGATAGAGGATGCCCATCGCTGAGTCGATACTTGTGGCAGATGGAGTCGCGGACGTACTATGGATAGTGTCCGGGTCTGGCAACACAATGCGGATCGCGCTCGTCACGTGATGGACGAGCTACGAGAGGCTGTAGGCCGTGAAGGTGTTGATATACTTCTGATCCAGGAGCCCTATCAATTCCGGAACTAGGTCACCGGTATTGGTTTGCGTCACCTGGTGGTGACAGGCGGAGACGGCGATGACGAGCCTTGGGCTGCGGTCGTTGTTTTGAATCGGGACCTCACAGTGTTCAAGCTTGGGCACCTGAGCAACTCCCACTGTGTGTGTGTGGAGGTGTCCACGCGGCATTTTCGTGTTGTGATTGTGAGTTTATACTTTCAGCCCAGCACCGATGTCGAGGTGTACATACGATCTATGATGAGAATACAGCGTCATGTGGGATATGTGGCGATCATCGTTGGTGCCGACTGTAACGTAAAGTCTCCCTTGTGGGGATCAGCGGACACAGATAATTGGGGCCGACAACTTGAACGTTCGATCGCCCGACTGGATTGGGAAGTGGCCAACGTGGCCGGTCATGTGCAGACTTTTAGCTCGCTGGCAGGGGAGAGCTACGACGATGTGACGTTTACGTCACGACCTGCAAATCGTTACATCCACGATTGGGAAGTCGTTGCTGACGCAACCTCGGGAGCGTACCGTGTATTGGCATATCGCTTAGCAGTCAGACCAAAAGGACCCCGCGATTGGATAGGTACCCGGTTCAGCACTAAAAATGCTGACTGGGACCTGTTTCTTGAACGGTTAGTAGCCAAAGTGTCTATTCTCCCTGAGACCGCTGAGACGCTCCCTCAGGTCCTCCGACTAGCTCGCCAGCTGGAGCGTTCGATCATGTCAGCAGCGGGGGAAGCCATGACTAGGCGCGGGGGACGCGGTACCAAGAAAGTTGTAGCGTGGTGGAATCCTCTACTACAAGACCTAAAGAGAATGACGCATGACTCTAGAAAGGTGTACCAAACAGCCCGCCGTCGGTGTCTTGAACACGGGGACCTATACCGTGACTACAGGACTGTCCGGCGCATCTATACGCGAGCAATACATCGCTGTAAGCGCGATAGTTGGAGGGAGTACGTCTCTGAACAGAGCGATCTCAATGCTTGGGGACTAGCCTATCGGCTACAGTGTAACAAACAACGACCCGCTCAGGTGCTTGCCTCCGTCCGCGTGGACGAGACGCATGCTATCTCGTGGGAGGAGAACATGGGTGCTCTGCTTGGCGTGTTGCTGCCGGACGATTATCCGCGCACTGACGCGGCCGAGGAGGGCCGTTTGCGTGAACGGATGCTAGTGGATCTACGCACGGACCAGAAGGGGCCTTTCGATGAGATGGATCTTCAAATTGCTCACGAGAGTATGCATAGCAATACAGCTCCCGGTCTTGATGTCATTGAGGTGTCAATGCTCAAGAACGGGTCTAGGCCGCTGCAAAACCGCCTTCTCGCTGTATACAACGGTTGCCTCAGGCTGGGAATCTTCCCAAACTGGTGGAAAGCCTGGAAAATCTCGTTGCGCAAACTCAACAATAGGCCTGCGGACGATCCGAAATCGTATCGACCAATCCACCTTCTGCCCGTGTGCGGGAAACTGTTGGAGAAACAGTTACCGCGACAGCAGGTTGGTTCCCATACATGAACAAGTGGCATTTACGGACATTCGGCTCAGCGCAGAGATCGGTACTAATACGCTGCGTACGAGCGTATCGCACGACGTCTACGGACGCTCTCCCGGTGTTGGCAGGGGTGTTACCTATCGACCTTCACTTGCGGGGACATACGTGCGACTATGACATTGGACGGGGTCGGCCAATCCATCTTCTGGGTGAAGACATCGGTCCGACGGGCAATCCGGATGAGAGGAAAAGGGAAACGATAGCGGGAGCAGGGCTACTGCTTCGAGAGTGGGATCGTCGATGGCACGTGTCCACCTTTGGTCGTAGGACCTATGACTTCATCCCCCGATTGTCTGTGAGACCACGGATGAAGTGGCTTCGGCCCTCATTTTGGTCTACGCAGATCTTGACAGGACATGGAGATTTCAGGAAGTACCTCCATCGGTTTGGGTTCGCCCCCGATGCACTCTTCCAGTGTGGTGTTCGGGAGGAGGAAACGGTGGAGCACGTGTTGTACTCATGCCGACTTCACTCCGAGGCACGAAGACGCATATGCCAGAGCCGAGGAGACGTGGTCGCCGGCTTTCCCCTTCTGGGTTAGCAAGTTTGGGTTTCCCGTGCTCCAGGACTTTGCACGAGAGGTCCTAACATGGAAGATAGAAGAGGTTCGTGCGGGCAGGGGGCCAGATGAGTGAAAGATAGGAAGTGTTAGGATAATTCCTGCCCGGCCTGCTCCGGAACAGGTGGCGACTCGGACTGGCAAACCCGGTGATTCTTTAACGTTCCAAGGAGATGCACGAAGGATGTGCAACTGAGAAAGAGAGAGTTCTCGGGTCGATGGTCTTAGAGAGAACTATGAGTTCCCGGCCGTCGACTTGTGCGAGTTTACGAACAGATGAGCCATGGCGCTCGATAAGGGCGATAGAGGAGTTGTCCGACGAATCGAGCGTCAATCAAACGAAGGCGGGAACGTTAGAGAGTCTAGGAGCGTCCCAGTGGGGAAGAGTATCCTGCAGACCAACAGCGTGAGGGAGGCGGTGGAAGTCAGTACGGCGCTAATGTATGAATTCAGTGTGACTTCCCCGCTTGAGCTACCTTCGAGTCCCGAAGGCTGCTGCGGCAGCTAAAAGCTCTATCACCGTCCCTGGCGGGAAGGATCCTTAGAGAAGCGAGACGACCGGCTGCGGCCGGGGGCACCGCCTCCTCGTGGCTTTCCTTGGGAAACCATCCAGGTCTCTGGGTGGGCTAAGCGTGCCTACGAAAGTTTAAGTTTCGCTTCCCCGTCGCCGGGCCGACTAAGGTGCTAGAGCCAGGCGGGGGTGGTTCTTCCGAATCAGCGGCACCACCGAGGTAAGAGTTCGCTGGATTCCTCCCTCCCAATCTCCTTTCCCTAATCTTCCGTCTTGTTGTTGGGCTGTAGTCGTTGCGACTGGGGTTTCGCTTGACAGGTGGAAGTGTCCTTTTCAGGTCTCCATTCTGAAATATCTCTCTCTCTCATTCCCTTAATACTATGACAAAATTCCAAATAAAATATCTATCCTACCATTAATGTGCATTACATTCACCAACAAACTTATTTTATGATTTCAAGTTTCAAAATTGGGGTGTGGATTATATTCGAGTAAATACGGTATATGTGGGATAAGTGGCGTTATGCAACTACACTTACAACTTGGTTAAGAATGTGGTTGTAAGTAAAAGATTGGGGATAAGGTTTTTTCTGGAAAGAATACAAAAGTTCTCATTACATTTACACAGGGAAAAAAGAGATTTTAGCACTTAACTACGTCAAAGAGTAGAGACAAATACCCAACCGTATATGAACCCATATGAAACTTAATTTTTAAGATTTTTGGATAAGAATGCCTTTGAAACTAAACCCCTTTACGTATTCATTCATTCATTCATAGTGTTCTGCCTAGGTAATGCAAACTCTGCGTTCTTCGCTCTTCCCTTCTCTCGGCCTTCCTTTTTGTATCTATATATAGTCAATTTATTTTAATGTTGTTTGTGATTTGGTATCTTTTTCTGCCTCGAACCTTCTCCCCATTTATCATTCCTTTTTTATCATCCTTAAGCAGACAATTTCTTCTTAACCAATGTCCTATCCAATTTCTTCTTAACCACTTTCCCATCCTGATGATTTCCAATAAAACTCTTCTTTCTCCCACTCTGTCTAGCACATCTTTATTTTGTACTTTATCTGTCCATGGTATACACTCCATTCTTCTCCATACCCACATCTCAAATGCTTCCAGTCTTTTCTCATTCCATCGTAATGTCCAAGTGTCTGCACTATACAACGCTACACTCCACACAAAGCACTTCACCAGCCTTTTCCTTAGTTCCTTTTCCAAAGGCTCACAGAAGATTTTTCTCTTCCTGTTAAAAACTTCTTTTGCCATTGCTATCCTCTGTTTTACTTCATATTGCTACTGATAGTACAACCCAAGTATTTGAACCTGCCCACTTGTTCGTAAACCTCATCCTTAATTCTCACTTCTACCTTTTTGGGTTCTCTTCCAATAACCAAAGTCTTCGTCTTATTTATATTTACCTTCATCCCATAGTCCTCATATTTGTCATTTAGGTCCAGCAGCATGGTATGCAGTGTCATTTCATCTTCTGCTAGCAAACCCACATCATCTGCAAATCTAGAAGAATTTAATGAAATAAAAAACAGGGCCCATCTTGTTTTTAATATTCTATTAAGTATTGATCTGTCGCAATTTATTGGTATTATGTATTTATTTGCAGTTGATACTGTAACAGTTTTTAGCGGCCTGAATTGGAACGAAACTTTTTTCTCTAACATCACAAAATATTGATAGTATAGATTCCCATCCTAATGTAAAAATTCATAAATCAAATTGTATATTCCTTCCAAACTGTGACTTCCCATCTTTAAGCAAATACACAAGTAAAATATCTAGGTGTCCTAATTGACCAGTACAGTGGGATAAACACATTGCACTTTTATGCAACAAATTACGGACTGAATTTAACGTTTTTAAGATAAAATAAATATACTTTATTAACGTATTTTCACAAAATGTAAATAATTCCAATACTTATTGGCATAACCGTAATACTAGGAGGAATATGCCTTCCATTTTACGCACTCAAATAAGAAGAAACTGAAATTCCGGTAATGTAAAAATGTATTGTCTTTGCGGAATATTTTATTTCTCACTCATGTTACCATGATGAAATTAAAAACTAATTCCCTCCCAAAAACCTGCGATGTAATAATATATATATTACCATTCCTCATACAGTATTCTCAATATCCAGGGTAGAGAAAGTTATGTGACTGCATCACATTGTGCACTATTTTTGTGAATTTCATCTTCCATATTTATTTACAGCAACGAATTATTTCGATAGCACGTGGTGGGTGGTGCAGGAGGGGAAGGTGTCCCGCTCCATGCTGACGTCACACGGAGGGGATTCACCGCCCACCTTGTCGGCCATTATGCCACACCCCTCGTTGTCGACCATTATACCATTATTCCACGCCCATCGTTGTCGACCATCTTGCCATTTATAACCGGTCTCGCTGGATCAAAGCTCACATCAGCGTGGGTCCGATGTTCTGTCAAGTCCAGGTTCAAAAATAGCCCACATCAGTGGGAGGTCCGAGATCCTATCTCTGTGGCTCAGCGTGATAACCGGATGTCGTCAAGGTAAGTAGATCTATAATTATCGTCCCCAGACACACGTGCGGTTTAGCTCATCGGGAGATCAAGTCTCGACCTGTCTCATGTCCAAAAATAGCTTACCTCAGCGTGGGTCATCATATGCATGCACGTGTTTAAATATATCCACGCCAACGGTTTTTTGTCATAAGCTATCCGGCTTCACTGGAGAGGTCTTCGCCCTGCGTATCCATAATGGAAAGGCGTTACAGAATTCTCGGTACGAATTTTGAATCCGACCGTAATAAAAACCTTTAAAAGATGGCCGGTATATGTTTATTGATCCTGATAAAATGGTAAAGTTGGGTTTTTACTATACGGGCCACGATGATATAGCAGAGTGTGCATATTGTCATATAAATATCGGTCGATGAGAAAAGACTGAGGATCCATTCCAAGAACATAAAAAATGGTCCCCAATTGTATATTTTTAAAGAAAGGTGACGTGTAATCGGATGTGTGCGGGGCAGCTGATATTGTTGAGGACGTTAGTGGACACGGCAACGAAAGGCGAAACATAAAAAGTGTTGTTTTTATTGCAATAATATTGACTTTATATTTGATCATTTACACGTATGTGGTTGGTGAAATTAGCAGGTATTTGTAATTTTATTGGATTAAATAAGATGAGGTGTGATTGATCAGTGGAGGTCTCTAATAGCCACGAGACAAGCGTCATGTCCTCAGTGTCCGGCAAGCCTGCGAGATGTCCACATCGAAGCGTGTTAGTAAACAGACGCTCAAGCCGGTAGCTGAACTGGATAACGCCCTACAAGAGTTGTTAAACTCTATCCAACCGCAGTCATCAGCCGAGATGCCAAACACTCACTTTGAGCAGACACCAGACCAGGCGTCCGTAGAAAAGCCTAAGTAGCCTATATTAGCGACGCTGGATATTATACAAATACGGACATGATTACGGGGTGTACCAAAAAGCTGCAGGATTTAGAAATCGGAGCATTGCACCACATAAAGCAGGCTAGATGCACCTACACGAGGTATGGACGCCGCGTCGTGCTGGATTTAATCAATGGTTAGACGTTATTTTTACCACACAGTTAGGTAAATTGAGCGAAGACTAGATACAGCAATTGCACGAAGTGCACCTCCCTATCATTTATTACGGCAGAGAAATAAACCCTAGCGGGTATTACTATCATAAATTCATATTTGTGGATTGATTGTGAATAGCTGGAGGAGTTGGGGGTCGGATGGAGATTAACGTGGGAGATATGTGCAAAGATGGACCTACGCAAAGCGTCCTGCGGCACGATCGTCACGTGCAGTCCCTCGCAAGTCATATATAAAAGAATGGTGCACGCGAATCTTTTCATATCACGTTATAATGTCGTCTTCTCAAGAACTATTACAAGAATTATTGGGAGAGATCCCCGATGAGGTCATCGCGGAGATCCCGGACTTCGTGTTCACAGAGTTCATCATCCCGGACGCTGAGCCGCCTCCTCCCCAGCCAACAGAATCGTTGGAAATATCAATACACGACGTTTGGAAGATGCAGTTCCCCATTACCGCCACCAGAATCTACGGGCACAATCAAGAACATACCGAGATTTCACCGGTCCTGCCCTGCGGCCACACGCTCAGAGAGTCCGCTGGGGACGAGCTATACCATACGGAGACGTCCCACAAGCAGGTGTGTGACGGGATCCGCCACTTCCACAGATGCGACGTTGCCAAGGAGGAGTGCCTGTCGCTGTGGAGTGAGATGTGCAGTCACAAATGTAAAGTCTTCCAGGCGCTTGCAGTAGCTGTAAGTATTATTATCACCGACCCCTCCATCATTTAATATCGTAACTTATATCAGATTTCTTATAGTTTGTTGCTTGTGTTTCAGAATCGTGAATTATTCTTCCACGACCTGTGGTGTGGCGAGGGGGCCGGCTGCACCAATCCATCCCACACAAAAAAAATTCACTATATTTATGAAATTGTAAATACTTCCTATATAAAGTGTGCGTGTGTTATAAGAAACAGTATAACGTTTATTTCAAACCGAGCTCTTTCATTTGATATTATGGATGAAGGATCTCGGGCAGTGATCTTAAATAAACCCCCATCCCATAAGTCCCACACATGTCATCTTCAAACGCATGTTTCTCAATTTTTTATGGGTGTCAGAGAAGTGGAAGCCAGCCGTCCTTGGTAAGAATGCGACAAAGTCTCCCCCTCCTCTCACACATATGTGCTGCTCTCCCCATGAAACAATAAAGCAATGTAACTTCATATGATTTTATTTCAACACTCCCTTACAAAACTCATTGGAATTAAAGTGGGACTTCATCCGTAATCTCAATACCAATACATTTTGCAGCGCACAGTTCATATCTCGACGTGGGTGAAAAAGACATATGGTTTCACAGTCTTTTAATTTGTCAAGCTTTCGAACACCAAGTTCGTCCATGTTTATAACAGGTATCTGCAACAGTCTTTCAAAAAATCTCGCTTACTCAAGTCCCTTGCAGCAAAGTTTGTCTTCACACTGTAAAACACTTCCAAGAACAGGCTTCAAGTCTTCATACGCTATGCTACCAGCCTGCCATGGTATTTCATGGTTGTAGGATTCGGTATACCACTGAGATTTCGCATCAGGTGTTACACCTACCGGCGGTCGGAGAACAAGGCTCCAGAACTGCTTCATAGGTAGCCATACCACTGAAGTCAGTTGTGTGTGATGCAGCCTCACTTGAGCAGTTTAAGGGAACAACATTCTTTCCTATAGTTAACGTACTGGCTCTTGAGGTCCAAAATTCCTCCCACCTTCGAAAACGATACCCAATATTCCACGTCCAGGGACATTGAACTCACACATTTGAAAATTATGTGAAAATATTTGTTCACCTATTTTAAATTCTATAATCTGTTCTCCCAAGATACCTAACTTAGTTCCTGTAATTCCCCTAGCCGATATTTCACTTTCCCTCAATCGTACTCCACTCACCGCCGGCTTCAACAACGAAATGGTGGACCCGGAATCCACCAACAAATTAACTGCAATTCCCGTATAACCAAGTGAAGCAGCGGTTCCGTCGCAAACCTTGCTGCTGCTTCCACGATTAATTTCAGCTTGACTTCGGGAAGACCTTCGGGGACACTTTGGTCTTTCCTATTACGTTTAAACCTGACGGCCCTCACGTCCTTCATTACAATATTTTGTTATGTGTCCCAATTTCCAGCAGTTATGACATTGTATATCTCGTCTGCCTGCGCTTTGATAGCCGTCGCTATCCCTTGTAGGTTGCCTCTGCTTCTCCTTTTCACTAAGACCTGACCCTACATCTCTGTTCGACCCCCGGTAGAACTCCTTCCCGGTGCCTCTTTCATAATACCCCCGGTTATTACTATTCTGGTTTCTAGCCTTATATTCCCGCTGCTTTCTACGACGAATACCCGTGAGTGAGTCGGTTCACAGATGGCACTGGCCTCCTTTTCTACTTTAGATGTTGCCATAGCAACTTTCAGTGCTTTCTCTAATGTGTCGGATATATTTACTTTAACCATTAATCCTGGGTTACCTCTCAAACCATTTATAAACGCAGATAATAACCTTTCTCTTCCTGTCTATTGTATATTATTTGTTCAGTCTTTACTGTTGAAGATTCCATTGCTATCCTATTTAGTGCCCTTAACCTATTCGCAAACTTCTCGGGTGTTTTGTTTTTCTCCTGTTTTGCATTTTGTAATTGATAATAATGATAAAAATAAGATTCCTAGTCTTTAAACCTTTCTACTAATGGTTCCTTTAATTTTTCAAAAGTAACATTTCCGTCCTGTAGGTCCGGGTGTGTTTCTAAAAATGTTTTTGCAGCTCCCTGTAATTTAATTGTGACATTGCATACTTTATCCTTATCTGTTAACCCTCCCAAACTTGCTACTGATTCTACTAAACGATGGAACTTCTGAATAGAACCACATCCTTTGTCTTTCCATACTGGTACAGAATTTATTACTGTTAGATCTTTTGTGGCAAGTTTAGTTGTTATTGTCTCTTGTGAAGTTGTCATGTTAGCAATGTTCGTTAAATGAACTCAGGCTGCCAGCTAAACACATTTGTACCTGACCTGCACTACTTGGAAAGAATGCTGTGTATGTAAAATTGTTACAAGTGTTCTGTTTTCTCTTTGCATATGTTATACAGTGTTAAGCTCCACAAAAAAATCAAACTGCGTGAATCGTATTAGTTAATAGTTATTTAAACTAATGTAAATCGCTGCTACCAATTCTGTCGTGCCGGATTAAGGATAATATGGGGTAGCGGGATTGGAGCAGTCCTACCAGTTATCCTAAATCAAGCAGACGAGAATTTAGCATAATAGTGTTAAGGTTTATTTATAAAATCACACATAAAATAGGACCTGAGTGGTTGTATTAATTTAACATTAAAAGTGGGATAAGTTAAGAATCAGGCATGAGCACTTATGACATATTGTCAACTAGACTTTGGCAGTGGAGACCAGTAAACAAAGAGTTGTTAACTATTTACAATTCTGGAGAAGACCCATCGTTTACCGGAGAATGATGGTAATTAGCCACAACTTGAGATACTCAGACCGCAGGGCTAATATGTCAATACTTCCGTCTTGACTGCAGTTTTGCCTTAATGGCCGTTAGGGTCGGTTTATATAGTACATTTTACCCACAAGTGGGGAGCCAAGTCATAACTATTGATTTATTACGTTATTTGCTAGTGTTTATTTAAATTATGCAATATCTCATAAGTACTCATATGTGTTATTATTTCTTCTACTTGGTTTGCATACAGTAATTACACATTCTAACCTTGAGGAAGTTAGAAATAGCTGACAACAACTTTGCATGTTTTGCAGCAGATATGCAATAAAATTTAGTAACTGTACTCCCCTTTTTGTCCCGGGTTCAATGTATAGGCATTACAACTTATAGCTGATTATAACCAAAAAAATATTTATGAATGTATTTGGTTGTTAATATAAATTAAAGGGGTCCGTGCCCATTTTATTGACCTAAATTGTTTTTAATGTTTCTTTTCTGATTAATGGATTTTCACAGCTAATTCCTCGAATGTTTGAAATCACTTTAATGCGGGAATTTTGAAAACAGGCCTACTAAGTAACCCGGAAGTTATCTCTTACGACAGGTAGCTTTTCTTTTTTCAAGCATGTCCCTCTCACTTGATAACACGAATTGGTTACATAGGAAAACAGTTCCAAAATTAATCAATTAGCTTGTATTACCAAAGTACTCTATCTTAACAACGCACATCAGGAGAGGACTGAATATTAGGATGAGGCCACAAGCCCGCAACACCCTCATCTAAAATACCAAGTGTGAATGTTCACACTTCAATATCTAACAAACTTGTTTCAACACATATGACTTGCGTGTTTTAGGCACCAAAAGGAACACTAAAGGTAGTATGTAGGCCTATGTTCCACTTGTCTCTTCTATGTTAAGGAGTAAAGAATAATATGTTGTTCTTTGCAAAGGAATAATTGTCATACTTTAATGATTATTTAACTAAAGTTTTGACAACTTTAATATGTTACATGAATGAACAGATTATCTTGGATACTCGCTACTGAATGAAAAGTAACAAAAATTATTGAAAATTAACTAACTTCAACAGACATAATATATATCATAATCAAGTAGGAAAACTTTTATGAAGTAGGCTGTAGGCCAAACACAATAGCCAAAATGAATGCCTTTATATAAAAAAAAAAACCTCGCTTCACTCGCTGGGGGCTCTATCGGAGGTAAAGTCCGCATATTTAGACTGCCGTATGATCTCGTTTGGTAACTGCATGGAAAAAGAAATCAAAAGACGGATCGGCTTGGCGTGGAAGAAATTTTGGTCATTGAAGTTCATACTGGCTGACAAAAGACTGAATACAGCAACGAAGTCTGCGGTCCTAGAGAAGTGTGTGGTTCCAGTACGGCTCTATTGGTGCCAAATATGGAGCTTACTGCAAAACAAGGGCAAGCATTGCAGGTATGCCAGCGCAAAATGGAGTGATTTATCCTCCATATCTCATTAAAGGACAAAATCCGCAACACAGAAATCAGGAAAAGAACAGGTATGAAGGATGTGGCAAATACAGCGGAACAGTTGACATGGAGGTGGGAGGCTATGTGATGCGAATGAACCAACGAAAATGGGCACAAAAAGCTACAACATGGGACCCCAGAACAAGCTGGAGAAGTGTGTGGAGACAAAAGACCAGATGGGAAGACGAATTCATCAAAACATCAGGAAGACTATGGTCTCGAGTAGCGAGGAATAGAAAAGAGCGGAAGAAAATGGAAGAAACCTTCACCTCAAGTGCCCAGTGGAAATACAGCAGCAATCCAACCATGCACAAGAACTCTCCTAGAATTAACTCTCGCTAGGATTAGCTCACCTAACGAGAAGTATATGAGCTCGCCCTGCGATCCGCAGGAGCCATTGCCCTTTGGGATGTCTAGGCTTATTTATTTATTTATTTATTTATATACCTATTGCCGTTTAGCCAAAACAATCCTACAAAAGTGCGGAGCGACTTTAAGATTCTTTCGGGGGTAAAAAGTTCAAAATTTGAGCTATTTGGAATTTTCTCGTCGGTTACAGGATAAAAGCTATGAGTGTGCCAAATTCAGGTTTCTAGCTCATCTGGAAGTGTGTAAACATTAATGTCAGTAAACATTTCAAAGTTTTTCGGGGGTAAGAAAATTAAAATTTTTAACTTTTTGGATTTTTTTCCGTCGGCTATAGGCTAAAAGTTGTAACGCTGCCAAATGGGGAAGTGGATAGTCTTTAATATCAGTGAGTGGGTAATTGCCACACAAAATAGAATCAATAAATTTGGCTTGCTTGAGGCAATTGAATGTTTTAACATTTTTACCAAATTTTCTGAATTTATGTGTCCTATAATAGCGTTAAATTTACCTTAATGCATGGAAAATGTACGAAATTTACTTAAAAAAAAACAACTAACTCTATCTAAGATATAACCGATGGAGATACAACAAAAAGTCATAGAAACAAACTTTAATCTCTCGAAATCCGTTACTGGAAGTGCAAACGGTTTTATGATACTACTTCCCGTTTAGCTTTCAGAAAAAAGGTCTGCGGCGACTTTAAAGCTGCGACCGCCATTTTGATGACAATAAAAAACTGAACTCTTTTGGAATTTCCTTTCCTTAACGGTTGCAGGCTAAAAGCTTTAAGGGCCAGTTGTATAAAACTCACAAACTGATGGTTGTTTTTAACTGAGAGTTTGTAAATAACTAGCTACTTATGTTGTATAAAAATAACCGTAGATTGTGTAACTCACAGTTTTAAATAACTGGAGAAAATAATAAAACATCTGGCAACAGTGCAAAAGTTGAGGGAAATTTGCAGGGAGTATTATGTTTATATCTTTGGTCTTTGGTTTTCAGTTGTTTAATTAAAGACAAAGCGTCATGTTACACATATTCTTTGGTATTTATTTCAATTGCTTAGTAAAGATGAGTTTTTTTAAATTATTTTTTTAAAATCATTTCATTGAGACCATGTATATTTTTGCTTCAAACTGCTTTAACCTGTCTATAGAGGTGTTTAGGTGTGTAAACGCAACCTACAGTACCTATAATTCCTGGAAGGTTACGAATATTGTAGATATCTAATATTGTTTTCTTAAGACACTGTCCTTAGTTGGAATTCAAATAAACCGAGACCTTAAAGTATAATTTTCTCTTGTCAATTTATGAATGGTTCTAATGGCTGTTCTTTGTCCTCAGTAACTATTTGTAAGCTTCCAATCACAATAATTCGCAAAGGACCTCAGGGCTGACCCTGAATATCATAAACATATCATGAATTTGCTTTGTACTTGATTGTAATGGGAGGGAGACATAACCTCTATATAGTTGTTCTGCCCAAATTTTGGTAGCATGTCATGCAGTAGGCTACTAATAAAAGATTATGACATTCAAGAGATGCAGGATGGGTTTTCATTGCATCACCAGATAGGGTATCAGAATAATCAGAAATCTAGAAATAAATGTTGCTATTTTGTAATGTGGGGCTACCATAACCAACAACAAAGCCAAGGTACCGTACCGGTGTCTGTATTTTTAATGTCATTAGACAAAATGAAAGCAAACTTAATCTAAATTATATGAAATAATAATAAAAACTCACACTGTACTTATAAAATGGATTTCTAGTGTCTTTTTCATTGTTTGAAATGTATTTAAAATTTCCAAATCATCAGTTAATGTTTTAACTTGCAAAAATTCACCAGTTATATTAAAATGTTGGTTAGAATGAGATAAACCTGGATTAATGTTTATACAACAAAAAAAGGTAGTTAAATGTAACTGAAAGTTAATTTTGCATGATAACTACAGTTTACATGTTTATACAACTGGCCCTAAGTGTTCTAAATTTCAAGTTTCTAGCTCAGCTGAAGTGAGTAAGCATTAATGTCAGTGAGCGAGTGAGTCAGCAGTAAGGCATGTGACTTTATATTATATTGATGGATATTTATAAAAAACAATCAGGACAGCACATAAACAGGAAGTATTTTCATAATCGAACTAGAATATGGAAATAAAAGATAATTTTCCATCGCTTCACTGTATCATCGGTATTTCCCGCTGACCTAGAAAAGAATCCCACGCCTTAGTGAGAAGACAGTGCAGGGGAAAACCGAAGCAATTATTGCTAAAACAAGGGGAGAATAACCCAGTTTTCATACGTAGAAATTCCACACTATGACATTTTGGATCTCCCCACAAGTCAAACTTAATGCGACCGTGAAGTCCAAGAACACATATGCTAAGAGAAATTATAGTATAGGCTAATTCACAAGTGTTTATCCCCCGGGCGAACCAGTCCTTAAGGTTGTTTTCAATAAGAATAAAAATCCAGTTTATACTTTTGAATAATGGTAATGGCAATGGTAATAATAATAATAATAATAATAATAATAATAATAATAATAATAATAATAATAATAATAATAATAATAATAATAATAATAATAATCCATCTTTTTCAAGAACGTTCGGCGGGTTAGGTTCGTCCGTTTTTCAAGGGGTTTGCATCACTGATATATAATTGAAAAAAAAAAGCCGGCTTCCCGCATCACCCACAACATAATATCTAGAATAAATAATAATAATAACATTTTGTGTATCTGAATAGTATTAAAGAATATAACTGCTGGTCTTTGATACTTTTATGGAGGAAATATTGCAATATCGCCGGATTGGAAGCCTCAATTTTTATTGTTAACTGGCTTAAGGGCCTGGAGTCGTCCGAGTATTTTGTAATTCGAAATTAAGGTTAGAGCCTGCCAGTACCCAAACATCGTATACACGTCATATGACCTACATATTATGCATTAAAGGATTCAAAATAAGCTAAATAATGATAAGAATCATTGTAATAGTAGGATTCAAAACAGATTACTATATATTCTTGAACGAATCAGAATTTAAAAAGTTAAAACTTAAAAGTAAGTTATTAAGATATTTTACTATGCAGATTCATAAAAACACCCCTACTTAAAATAGCGATAATTAAAGCGGGCCTATTATTACAATGACTTTGTTGTCGTTTATGATTTATTTCCTTGACATACGAAATCTAAATTTATTGAATAATCGAAAGGTATCAATCATTGTAATAGTAGGCTTCAATACAGATTACTATATTTTCTTGAACGAATCAGAATTTAAAAAGTTAAAAGTAAGTTATTAAGATATTTTACTATGCAGATTCATAAAAACACCCCTACTTAAAATAGCGATAATTAAAGCGGGCCTATTATTACAATGACTTTGTTGTCATTTATTATTTATTTCCTTGACATACGAAATCTAAACTTATTGAATAATCGGAAGGTTTTACTTATTAGTTAATATGTGTGAACCTATAAGAAGAATATTATATTAAAAATTCGGTAAGATCCATAAATATATTTAACCTGGAGGTTGTACATTAATTTTTTAATTATATACAGAGAGTTTCAAAAATACTTTTACAAACTTCGGCCATGGGTTCCTTACACCAAAAGAAGGAAAAAAGTTCATATGAACATATGTCCCATAATCCTTATTTTCTCGTTATTAATTTATTAATGAAAGTTTGCTATGAAGTATTAGGCAGGAAAAGAAAATACCGAAAGAAAACAGGTTTCAAAATATGGAATGAGGAAATTTCAAGTGCAATAAAAGATAAGAAAAACGCATATTTAGAGTTTTTACAACAACAGAACGATGAAAAAAAAAGATACAGAGTAAAACGAAATGAAGCAAAAATTATAGCTAGAAAAGCTCATCAAGAGTCCTGGGAGAGATTAATCAGCACAGTTGAACATGATGTACATGGAAGTCAGACTATGGCCTATAAACTTTGCAAGCACTTAGATATTCAAGAGAGAGATATAGCTAATCTAAATGCAATTGGTAAAGAACAATGGGTGCAGCATTATAAAGAGTTATGCTATGACGAAAATTAAGATTTTTTGGAAAATGGAGAAGAACTTTTGTTTGGAAGCGTTGATCCTATCAATCTAGAAGAATTAGAAACATCATTGAAAGAAATGAAAAATCGGAAAGCTACAGGTAATTATGGAATACATGCAGAACTTTTAAAGTATGGTGGACCGGTCTTAAAGACTTTTGAATCTTTTTAATATGTGTTGAACCAAATTCAAGTACCAAAGACGTGGTCACATGCTCGAGTAATATCTCTTTTTAAAAAAGGTGCTGGGAACACATGTGAAAATTACAGAAGGATTAGTCTTCTAAATACAGGCTATAAATTATATGCAAGGATTTTAAATAAAAGATTAAGAAATATTTCAGACGTCATATTAATAGAAGAACAAAATGGATTCTGGAAGGGACGCTCCTGTACAGATGCTACTTTTACAATTAAACAGTTGATAGAGAAGAGAGTATAATCTAGAAACTCATATGGCATTTATTGATTATGAGAAAGCTTTTGACCGTGTGAATAGAGGAACACTTTGGGAAATTATGATTTCGAGAGGCTATCCTAACCATCTCATTAAAGCATTGAAAGATATATATATATATATCCACAACAATTAGTATAATATTGGAAATGGAAAATATAGTGAAGAGATTCCAATTAATCAAGGTGTAAGGCAAGGTTGTAGTTTATCTCCTACGTTGTTATTAATTTATATAGATGATAATGGAATCTCAAATTCAATGGAGGGATTTATATAGCTCCTAATTTTATATTTTAAGACGATGCTGTTCGCTGATAATCAAATTGTAGTAAGCAAAACTGAAAATGAATTGCAGAGAGCAGTGTATGAATTGCAGAAAGTGTGCGAGAAATACAATTTTAAAATTTCTGTAAATAAAACCAAGACAATGGCTTTCCAAAGCAAATACAGCGTAAGGACAAAAATTGTTTTAAATGACACTCCTCTAGAACAAGTAACAAGTTTTAAATATCTAGGCACTCACCTCACGTGCAAACATGAAAGTGGTTGTAAATATAAACTCCCTATGTTTCAGCATATGTGCGGCACAATAAGTAGAAATCTAAAAAGGAAGGCAAGAAAAGAAACACAAATAAAATTCTATAAAGTAATGGCCGTACCATCTTTGCTATTTGGATCAGAAATATGGACGATGACTGCAGCCGACAGCAGAAAAATACAGGCCGCTGAAATGAAGTTATTAAGATCAGTTAAATGATGCAATTTATCAGATAAAATAAGGAATGATCAAATAAGAGAAGAACTGAAAATATTTTCCTTGTAAGGAAAAATTGCAAATTATAGGAATCAGAACACGTTAATAGAATGTCACTAGAAAGGATCCTAAGAAGAATTATGTATTATAAACCTAAAGGGAGAAGATATCCGGGATGACCTAAGAAACGTTGGACAGATACAATGTGAAGCTGGAACAGGCATAAAAACTGGCCTAATCCTTGATTTGAAGAAGAAGAAGAAGTTTGCGTTCAACGACCCTCGAGGCTTTGACACATTGTACCTTATGTACTGTACAGTACATGGCAAAGTGTAGCCATTGAGACTTGTTTATTAATACATTTGTCATTAATCTGTCTTCAATGCTTTAATTGTGTACATGTAGTGAGTAAACTGCACGTGTTTCGTTCAACCATGGTAGGATATTCATTTCGTGAGCAGGCAGACATGATTTTTATGTATGTAGGCCAATCAGTAGAGGTATTGTATTATGCAAATGGTGGGGTAGAAGATTTTATTTTTTTAACATGTATACTGTATATGGATACAATCATGCAAAAAAAAATGCTAACACGGGCGACCTCGGGAAAACTTTTGGCGGCAAAAAACCTCGAGAGTTTAGGACTTTTTTTGGTTTTCTGCCTCTAACACCTAAACGGTGCATCCCAGAGAAAAAGTTACGATATAACCAATTAAAGAGCATTAAATACTGCGTCTAATGAATACCACAACGTAATACTTTGGTCAAGTAGTATCGTCGAAAACCACGGTGAAAGAATGACAATTTTTGCCAACTTTGCCAAAAACTGAGATATTGTACTATATATGAGTCTCCAGCTTGGAAATGAATACTCTGAGAGGAAAACTCATGAAATAAAAGTTGTAGAACATCAAATTCTGCGTCTACTGAGTACCAAAATGTTTAGTTTCGTTCAAGTAAATCTCTCGAAATTGGCAATCTCCCGGTGTCCGGCAATTGGCATATGAAGGTTCCTATGAGTTAGAACGCTTCAACATTACAGGTGTATATCCTACAGAGTTATTCTTGCTTTAGTATCATCAAATAATAATCAATTTAAAATGTGAATAAGGAGAAAAAATATGAAAACACATGAGTAAATAAGAAAACATGTATGTAAGTTAAAAACACATAATAGTTCTACACCATACCGTTATTTTACTAATTTACCGTGATGTAAATCTATAAAAAAACTGTTAATAATAGAAATGATGTGTTAATAAGCCTGATCAAGGATAGTATGACTAAGCCCGAAACCTTTCACCAAATAAAGCCATTCTAATTACCTGAAAAACCATTAGTCAATAAATATATGTTTAAAAATGTGTATAATTTAAATAAACCAAGGAGGCCAGTTCCTCTATTAGCATCTGTGGAAGTGGTAGGAAGCTCTCATCATCCTCCTCTGGTTGTTCCTCGGGCTCCAATAGCTGGTTGAAGTGATCTTTGTCGTCATCATCATCAACTACCAGTGGATAAAGTGTTCTCACATTGTTGAACACAGTAGTGCTTGCATATGGAAGAGCACTTCAGACCAGTCTTACGACAAGAGCAGGCTCTACTACACGCTATCTTGCAAGGGCATGACATGGGCATGACACTGTCTTGAGTAGAGACAAGGGAGCCATGCATCTGTTGGTTTTAAGTGGCACTAGACCTGCATTACTACGCACCCATCCTCTTTCTTCAAGGTTTCTTGTTTTACCCAATCATGTCTGTATTTGATGGAAACACCGATATGAATGGTGGCATGCAACATCATAATCAGGTGGTAGTCTTGCGAGGTCCACTTTTCCCTTGGCCACTGTTCATGTGAACGTGGAT
Organism: Ectobius pallidus; assembly: GCA_964059195.1. Lineage (NCBI taxonomy): Eukaryota > Metazoa > Arthropoda > Insecta > Blattodea > Ectobiidae > Ectobius > Ectobius pallidus. The sequence goes on from CAXKWD010000002.1 coordinate 150,821,628, forward strand.
TGGTGCAGGTCGTCCAGAGCTACTTTGGTGGGATCTCCGGTGTAGAGATCACCAGCCTCATCAATCTAATCATGGCTGGTGAATGGATCGACGAAGCATCGGAAGATGTCCTGAAGTTCTTTCGGAAAGGTAACCATGCTGTTCAGCTTCATCTTTCCTCGACCAAAAATAGCAGATGTCGTATCACATCCACTAAACGCGTGGATGAAAAGGATGTGGCTGGATATGGATTGGTCGAATTTGAAAGATGTTCTCAAATATTGCACATCAGCAGCTTCAGAAAGACCAAGTTGATGCATGGCTGGCAAAGCCCTATCATAAGCACAAGAAGGTCCATGTTCTCTCCACAGCCCGGCAATCTGGGTCACGGCGGTGAAGCCTAGCCTTGCGCTATGCCGCCATCTTGCCTCACCAGAAGACACCCATTGAACTACACGTAATTCAATGGGAAACTATCACGAGAACTTAGATTAAAGTCTATTTTCACAATTTTCTATTGGAAATTTTGTATCCACTAGTGAACACACTGAAACCACATTGAAAAAGCACGTCCTCTTGCTATTTTTCTCAAGTATTGGTTCCTATTACTTGCTAAAAATTAGGTTTTTGATGTGAAACTTCTTTAGCCGCGGTAGGATTAAATCGAGAGCTTGCGTTACGGACAAAATCGTCACGAAATTAGTATTATGCTCAAAATCGTCGCGAAATTAGTTTGGTGTGACGGAACGGACTGCACAGAAAACAATCAACTCAATAATTAGGTTTATCCAAAATTTAAAAAATCAAAAATGCCAAAAATAAAAAATCTAAAATTCAAATTAAAAAATTGAAAATCCAAAATTTTAAGTCTAAAAATCCGAAATTAAAAAATCAATAATGCCAAAATTAAAAAATTCGAAGATCCAAAATTTTGAAAATCCAAATTTTGAAAAATAATCCAAAGTAAAAAAATCAAAATATTCAAAATTTAAAAAAATAAAAAATAAAAAATTTAAGAAATTCAAAAAATAAAAAATCCTAAAATCCGAAATTTAAAAAATATAAAAAAATAAAGAATTCAGAGATCCGAAATAAAAAATCCAGAATTTTAAAAAATCTTAAGGAAGTATCAATAATACAAGAAATAGCTATCAATGTATGCTTGCAGTTATTTATAAAAATATAAAACATTCCTAGTAACTAAAGCTGCGGTTTGTCTACGGCGTTCATCGCCAGCGATCACCGCCGGCGGTGCCATGTAAATCAATGCACCCTGTTTGTCTACGACGATGAACGCTGGCGATGACCGCAGGGGTCGGCGGTGATCGCCAGCAGTTGCTTCTGAGGCAAATTCAGGGCGATGAACGCCGCAGATTATCATGTATATAGTAGGTCATGAAAAGCAGAAGAGAGCCATTTTGCACAAAGTACTGTCATTAGTTGCAGACGAAATGTTATAGATTTCGTGTCTAAACACATTGCCCTGTATGACATGAGCTTAAATGACCATAAATATAGCTACACAAAAGAAAATGTTTTGCAAATGGTAGATAAATTGTCAGAAAACACTATTATCTGTAATTACAATTTATGTAACGTACAGTAAAATTATCAGCTCATTTATTAGTAAAAGTATTTTCGATATATTATTACTGGTTTTATTATTTTGTTATTCATTGAACCATTTAACATTTAATTCATCAAAAGTGACTTTCCTTTGTTCCTGTCAGCGTTTTATCTTGAGTGAGTATAATATTATAGTCTAGTCCGCCTCCGTGGGTGAGTCGGTAGCACGCCTGCCTTCCACTCCGGCGGCCCGGGTTCGATTCCCGGCCGGGTCGGGGATTTTTCAGTAGTGAAAGATCCCCTCCCCGGGTTCAGGACTGGGTGTTAGGTTAAGTCTTAGGTTAAGATAATGCACATTGTGCGCGATTCCTAAAATTTATTTAATATTATAGTCTACGTTGGGGTTATGAATGCTAACAAATTTCCAAATTCCATGTCCCCCCACCACATCGAGCTGTTTGACATGGCCAACTACAACTGTGGATAGCAACAGTATCATGGGCGATGAACGCCGGTAAACAAACCACCCCTACGACGATGATCGCTGACCCCGGCGGTCATCGCCGGCGATGAACGCCGTAGACAAACCATAGCTTAAAGCATAATATTATTTACAGTGCAAAAAATACGCATAAATTGAGGTTAAGTTTATTTGCAATTTCTAAATGCTAAAGTAATATATGACTGTTTACAGTGTATGAAATAGTTAACAATATTAGGTTATGGTTATTTACAACCATATATTACTTTCCTAGAAACTAAAGCATGTATAATGCATGAAATGGCTAACAATAATAATGAAAGGCCTACTTAGTGAATGTATTGAAACGTGTTCCTTTCCTTGTTTCTTTCTGTCGTAGTATGAAAAATTACACCCGAATACCACACAGGTATTCACCATTTTAGAAAAAGTATTTATACTCCTCAGTCCAATTACATTATTAGCTAAAATGCTAAAATTCACATCGCTGTAACGCTCTTGTGGCTTGTACTCGATCAGCTGCTACAGTGTAGTAATATGGCGGTCCGTGCATCAATGTGGCTTCACTGCCGCCAATAGTACAGCATACACCATTGCCGATCTATCTCTATATATCTGTGGTTCTCTCCAATTATTGGGACATTTTCATGCTCCTTGGCCTTGGAAATGAGCAAGTCAGCATGGGCCTGATTGACTTTAATGTCACAATCTTCGAAGTGACTTTTCAGGACTTCAATGAGAAGACTTTTATTAAACTCACTGACCAAAAACGTTTCCTGAGCGACTTGGTTAATTGTATTTACATCAAAGATTACTTCGAGGGAATGGCAAATCTTCATCCGCCGCAATAACTCAGATCTTTTGCTGCCACTCTGAGCAGGGTAGGCCTATCTGTCGAACACAATGGCAACTTTCGTTGACCCATACTGTATGTTTTTAAAAAGAGGATTGACTCTTGGCGATGGTGTCGATGGAGGCGTTGGGTGGCCAAACAACTTTATGAAGCAGATAGCCTCCATCCAATACTGCGAAATACTGTCACTCTTCTGCAGCATTGGAGGGAAGCGGGGTGAATGCCGCGTACATAGACACTATACACTAGACATACACTAAATATAATTATACTTAAATTATTATTAAATAATAATAATATTAATGTTATTATTAAGGAATGTGATAGAAAGATACTTTCGGTTTGGTTGGCTAGAGTTGCAACTCACAGGTACCTTCATGGGATTCTTATGCCCATTACCATACACCGGGGGATCGCCAATTTCGATAGGTGTACTTCACCGAAACTGACAATTTAGGTACTTAGTGTACGAAGAATTTGATGCTCTACAACTTTTATTTCACGAGTTTTTTTCTCAGAGTACTCATTTCTAAGCTGCAGACTCATATATAATACTAGCATGTGCCCGCGGCTTCGCCCGCGATAATTATTTCAAAAATTAAAAATTAAGAGCATAATAGTTAAATCATTATATTGTCGTGCCTAATTTGAGGATATTACTGGGGAGCGGGTTGAGGAGCGGTTATCAGTAATCCTAAATTAAGCAGACGAATGTTTGACACAATAGTGTAAGGTTTTATTATAAAAAACATAAAAATAGGAACTGAGTAATAAAGTATTTGATATTTAAATAATTGAAGTAATTACGAGTATGAGCATTCATGAATAACTGTCTAAAAACCTTGGCTGTGATACCGGAGTAACAAATAGCTGTAAGCTACTTACAATTCATTAGACGAAAGCCCATGGTGTCCTTGTTGACTCCACTTGACTGTAACCAGACCTCGAGGATACGATGTACGCTTTAAGTGTCTTCAAGTAGTTCTGCCTTAACCGACAATTGGTTTAGAATATATAGTATGATTTAGCCTTCAAGGGAGGATAAATCATAACTTAAAGAGTGTAATATTGTTTTTACCAGTTATGTAATTAATCACAAATTCTCATACCAGTTGCTTGATAATCATGCAATTCTACCTTGAGAATTGCTGCTTAGCTAAACACACACAAACAAACAGTCTATATGTTTGTTTGTAAGTGCTTATGACATAAGATAATATAGTAATGCTTTTCCTGGAGTCCTGGTTTAGAGCCAGGGCACCACACTCTCCCTTCACCAGAGAAGAATTATTGTGAAATATATTCTTATAAAGAAATAAAAGAAAAGAAAATAATAATAATAACAACATAGTAATAACAAAAATACAATACCAAAAATAACAATAAAATACATGTAGTGAATACAGTGTTGTTTGATACAAAAATAATCGCTTCATTGTGTCTCGTATTGCTCTTTCCTCTTCCCGTAGTTGATTTTCTTATTCTTTTCTTGCTTCATCTTTTCTCGTTCACCTTCCTCTTCTCCTGCCTTCCTCGTTTACCATCCTCCTCTCCTGCCTTCCTCGTTTACCATCCTCTCCTGCACTCTCTGGCGTTCATCTTCATCTTACGATGAATAGACTTCCAGTGGGATCTTCGGCTTTCCTTGTGTACCGGGGTGTTGTTGGTACTGGTGTATCTGTGTTCGCTTGGTTAGCGAGATGCCTTTCCATAGGAACAGGTACCTCTTCATCCTTCGGAATCCGCTTTCTTAAACATAGGACAAATTTTTTCTGAAAAACAATTAACATTATGGCTATAATTATCATTACTCCATTGGCGGCTATGATAATGAGCAGGTTTCTTTGCATACAATCGTGCTTCAACAAATCTTCTGTCTGTCGGCGTCGCTGTATTTCTGACAGAGGGGCTCCTTCCTTATGTTTCTCCGCGATGTCTTCTATTATAGACCGCAGTTTTTCTGGTTCCTGGAACAAACTTTGCTCACTGTTAGAAATTAAAGAGTTTATTCCTGGTATCACAAGGGGTGTGCTAAATGATGTCTCCACTTTGCTTCTTCCCAGAGAGTGAGGCAAGAGTGTAAACGAGTTGCCATAGACATAGCAGTTATGGCTATTGTTGAGAATTCCTGTCCCCTCGATAGTGATGTCTTGCTTTCTGGTATATGAGAACTGCGCCTCTGAGGTCTGGCATCTCAAAGTGAGTCTAGTAGCCTCGGACACGCTGTATATCCAGAAAGTGCTATCGGGGGCTCTGATCCACAATGGAACAAATGGAGAAGGAATAATTAATTTGTTACACTGCTGATGGGTTCTTTCTGTCTCTCCTAGAAAAATTGAAATCAAACAATGATTGGCCTGTTGGTCATACAGGGCTATATTGGCTGGACAAATAGTAAATAGCCCTTGTTTACATTGACCAATTTCCTCAGGCGTCAGGGTAGCGAACAACTGTTTGCTCTCCGACACAGCCAGGTACTGGTGAGTTATTTCAAAACTCACAAACTGATTGATAGAGGGAACAAGGGTAGGTAAGGAGTAAACGTGAAATATTTCGAAAAATCTGTCTGCTGCTCTTAAGGGTATGTCTACTAATAATCTAATCTTATTGAAAGTCGCAGCCGCGTGTACTTCAGATATTGAATAAAATATATGCATGTTATCTTCCGTTGGAGAAGTTAATAATGAAATAACTTCCGGTAATTTTAAAGCAATTTGGTTTAAAGCATTCTTTAGAACCGTAGGGCTTATTAAAATTTAAGATAATCTTCCTGTGGCTGTTACGTCTAATGCTTCCTGTAACTGTATCAGGTTTTCACGTGTTTGCAATAAAACAATCTCCATCTCTCTTACATTGGCTGTCATGACCGAAATTTGCTGCGTGTTGTGATTTAATGATTGCACGGCGCTCGTAATTGAGTTAACGCATGCCTGGCCTAGTGCTACTACTGCCTTAGCGTTATCTGACACTTTCGCATCGAAAGCGTGCAGATAAGTAAGTTGCTGCTCCGATATATGAGTCATGTCACGTGTGTAAGTTTGTATATGTTCTATCTCTGTATTTAGTGTTTTTAAATCTCGTGTATTTAATGTTCCAAATAAATATCGCAATCCGTACCCTACTATGTTTGCCAACCCCCTCCTATTTCTTACATAAGGGTGATCTTCAGGTAATAAAGCTTGAAATGCGCGTATCTGTTGGTGTGCGCTAAATGAAACATTACGTAACCTTTGTAATTCTATGTTATAAGTTTCCTTTAATTGATCAGACAGGCTGTTCCTGTCCGCCAAAATTTGTAAATTGCGCACCATTAACTCTAAAGAATTTATAATTTTATAATTATATTATAATTATAAGTATAATTTTATTGACTTGGAATAATCTTCTACGTTTATATCAGCAGCTATAGTCCATTTATCTCCTGTAATGAGGATGTCTCTTTCTTTCATGAATACTACTCCTTTATCTGGCTGGATTTCACTAAGGTAGCTCGCAGCTACAACAGTTGTTACGATACATAACCCTGTAACAAACAGAAACAATTGTTGTTGACTCTAATTTAATGCTTTCCCGAACGCAAATTGTATCGGGGCTCTTTGTTACTAACATTTTTATCTCCTTCCCTTAAGTTACCCTCTGCATCGTTTTAAGATGCATTAATTAATTGACCAATATTAACTGGCTCAATATTAATTTGTCGCGTCTTATCCCGCGATCTCAAATTATATTCATTCTTCCCTGAATCTTCCAATTCTACATTTCTTGGAGGTACCCACTCATCTTCGCTTTCAGATAGCTCTTGACTCGTACGTTGTTCTCTTTCTGAATTTACCCTTCCTGTGTCATTTGTCTTGTTGACAAGCAATCGACAAGTAGGAGGAATCAGTATCTCTGGTTCTGGCGGTCCTGTGTTTTCGCGCGCCCTGTGTTTCTTTGGAGGACTTTTGACTTTTGTATTGCTCTCTACAGTGAACTCAGGTCCCGATATTCGACTACCCTTTAGTCGATTTATGTGAACTGCTTGGTCCTTACCATTATCCTTTCTAATTATATAAGTTAACTTTGACAGCCGTTTTACCACCATGTAGGGGCCTTTCCAAGTAAACGAAAATTTCCGCGCCACTCCGTGTTTCGTTGTGGGGTCGTGTAAGTACACAAATTCTCCTACTTTGAAACTTCTTATCTTTGTTCCCTGATCGTAATACCGTTTAGATCTTTTCTGAGCTTCCTGATTCTCTTTTGTTACCGCATCGTAAGCTATTTTTAATTTGTCAGCTAATTCCTTTATGTGCTTCTGATATTCATTGTCCGTAGTACTCTTAATCAGCATTTCTCGCATACAGTCTTCTACTGGAAGTCGCATTTCCCGTCCAAACACTAAGTAATGTGGAGAGTAACCAGTAATGGTATGGGGTGTACCTCTATATGCCATGACAGCATACGGAAGGTACTGATCCCATTTCTTTACGTCTCGAGTCACGAAATGTGATATCATATCTATCAAAACCTTATGAAATCGCTCACATACTCCATTGCTTTGTGGGTGCAGGGGAGACGTATGCAATCTTTTTACTTGCAAAAGTTTGCACGTTTCTTGCACTAGTTTGGATCTGGAACTGCGTTCCTCTGTCCGAAAGTAAAAATTTCGGGGCTCCGTATTGGGTTACTATGTGTGTTACGAACACTTTTGCTACGGTTTCTGCAGTTTGATCAGATACCGGTATAGCAAAACAATATCTGGTAAAGTGATCTACAAAAGTGATCACATACCTGTTACCTGCAAGCGAAACCGGTAACGGTCCCACAAAATCGGTAGAAAGAATTTCTAAAAACTCAGTCGCCTTAGAAGGTTCTCCTAAGGGGGCTACCGGGCAGTACACTGTTTTCCTTCTTGCACAACTATCACAGGTACTAATGTAGTCTTCGACATCTCGTCTTAGACCCTTCCACCAATACTTTTGCATAAGTCTGGCTATCGTTCTTTTTATGACTTGATGTCCGGCTAAGTGTGACGAGTGATATATATGTAGCAAAAGGGGTACAAGTGTTTTTGGTACTATTATCTGATAGTGGCCATAAATTTCGTCACTAAGTTTTACAAGCAACCCATCATCATTGATTTTGAATTTATTGCCTAAAGACTTGAATTGTTTACAACAAAATTCGTCTACTAGCTGGGCACTTCTCATTTTATCAATGGTGATACTAGAATCGATTATAACGGATGCTACATGCCTAGATATTGCATCTACGTGGGGAATCTGTCTTCCGGCCTTATGTACCACTTCATAGTCGAATTCCGCAAGTCTGAGACCCTACCGAGTGAGTCTCGAACTTGGATCCTTTATATTTAGTAGCCATTTTAGGGCTGCATGGTCCGTAAATAAAATAAATTTACGTCCGTACAAGTAGCAACGGAATTGCTTCGTGGCAAAAATTACCGCTAACAATTCTCGTTCAGAACAGGTGTATCTACATTCGGCGCCGGAAAGCTGGCGACTACAGTAGGCTACAGGCTGTTCAAGACCATTCCTTACTTGAGACAGAATAGATCCGATTGCTGTCTGGCTCGCGTCGCACGTTACGTCAAATATTTCTGAAAAAATCAGGATATATTAACAAGGGGGATGTACTTAAGATTTCTTTCAACTTTTAAAATGCCGCATTTTGTTCCGATTCCCAGCGGAATGTATTTTCTTTCTTAGTTAAACGAGTCAAAGGGGTTGCAATTTCTGCGAAATTGTTAATATGCCTCCTGTAATAAGATGTTAATCCGATAAAAGATCTAACTTCTTTTAAGGTTTTGGGTACAGGATAATTCTGAACTGCTTGTATTTTCTTTGGATCGGGTTTTACTCCGTCCTTAGATACAATATGTCCCAAGTATTCGACTTCGTCGGCCGCAAATTGGCATTTTTCTGGTTGCATTTTGAAATTTGCTGCTTCCAGTCTTTGGAATATTCTCTCCAGTTTGTCCACATGTTCTGGCACATCCTGGGAAAATACAATTAATTCGTCGATATAGGGGATGACATCCCTGTCTCGTAATCCTGCTAATATCAATTCCATACCCCTCTGATAAGTAGATGGGGCGTTACGTAATCCAAAACATATTTTATTATAATGAAAATGACCTTGGGGATGCTGAATGCAGTTTTCTCCCTATCTTTCTCAGAGATCTCTATTTGATAGTACCCGCTTGCCATGTCTAAAACAGAAAATACCTTACTGTGACCCAGAGCGTCTAGCGTGTCTATGATATTTGGTATCGGGTATACTTCAGGTTTTGTAAGGCTGTTGAGTTGACGTAGATTAGATTAGATTAGATTACAAGGGGGTAGTATAAGCCTTTTGCCGGCTTCTCAACACTGCGACCTTTATAGATCTATTGTGAATACCCTACTCTACTCTTTTTCTAGCAGCCATCACCACACTTTAATTTAGGCTTTTTAATATAGCCTTTAATTTTCCTGCGTGATGTCCAGTCCTGAACCCAGGGGATTTTTCGTTGCTGAAAAATCCACTACCCGGCCGGGAATCGAACCCGGACCGCCAGGGTAGAAGGCAAGTATGCTACCTATACACCCATCGCGGCGGACCTGAGTTGACGTAAGTCTACCACCAACCTGAACTTAGGTTTACCGTCAGTAGATTTCTTTTTTACCATAATTATAGGGCTGTTCCAGGGTGAAAAACTCTCTTCTATTATCCCTTTCTTCAGCATATCGTTAATTTGTCTTTCTACTTCTGGTTTTAGCGCATGGGGTATCCTATAAGGCGTTTTCTTTACTGGCGAAGCATTTCCTGTATCTATCTCATGCTGTATTATGTTGGTACATCCTATATCTGTACTTCCCTCTACATAAAATAAATGTCTATATTTTCTTAAGACAACTCCTAGTCTGTCCGCGTCTTCCTTAGACAAATGGTTTAATTTTTCCTCTAAGTATTTTTCAAAGGGGCTGTCTACGCCTTCGATACTTTTGGCAGGTACCTGAGTTACACTGTTCACATTTGATGTTTCAAATTCACAGATATCTTCTACAAGACTAGCTGTGCCTAAGTTAGTTCCTCTGTGTATCAATATTTCTTCCTGGGAAATATTTAACAAAATTACTGATATATAGCCTATCGTAGACTCGTCACTGCTACGTCTCCTATATATTTCATTACTAGTAGTGATGGTATTTACTACTCTTAGTTCGTTCTCGCTGTGTCCAAGATGCTTAACTCCTATTTCATTACTTCCCTGTGTTGCATTATTGTTCTCGTATGTTATGCTATCGACAGAAACGGACAACTGTGATTCTACTTCTTTGCATCTTTGAGCTTCAGGATTTGATTGTCCATTCACTCGCTGGAAACATGGAATATTTTGATACCTTTCATCCGTCAACTGACTGACTAGGGACTTAGGGGAAACTGCAGGACACACAGTACTTGGAAGGTAAACGTTACCTCCGGGGACTTTCGGCAAAGTGGTTTCACCACGCGAGATATCAGATAAGGATCCTTTACATACAACAGCGCTAGCGACTCTAGGCGCAAAAACACCCGGTAAGAACATAGCATCTACCGGTTCAAAAACAACTACTTGAGGGACAGTAAGATTAATGCGTCCAATAATCTTACCACGGACTATTCTTACTGCCAGAGGTGGTAGCATTATGGTTTCCGGTTGGGATACCCGAGCATGCCAGCTGGTACTAACATTTGGATCAATTGGTCCCGGCTCCAGAACTGCTTCATGAGTGGCCATCCCGTTGAAGTCAGTTGTGTGTGAGTTAACCTCACTTGAGCAGTTTAAGGGAACAACATTCTTTCCTATTGTTAAAGTACCGGCTCTTAGGTCCAAAATTGCTTCCACTTTCTGGAGAAAATCGATACCCAATATTCCATGTCCAGGGACATTTAATTCACATATCTGAAAATTGTGTGAAAATGTTTCTTTACCTATTGTGAATTCTATAACCTGTTCTCCTAGGATACCTAACTTAGTTCCTGTAATTCCCCTAGCCGCTATTTCACTTTCTTTTAATCGTACTCCACTCACTGCCGGTTTCAACAACGAAATAGTGGATCCGGAGTCCACCAACAAATTAACCGCAATTTCCCCTATAACCGAGTGGAGCAGCGGCCCCGTCGCGGACCTTTCTACTGCTGGTACGATTAATTTCGGCTCGCTTTCGGGAAAACCTTCGGGGATGCTCTGGTTTTCCCTATTCCCTTTAAATCTGGACGGCCCTCACGTCCTTCATTACAATATCTTGCTATGTGACCCAATTACCGGCAATTATTGCATTGGATATCTCGCCTGCCTGCGCCCTGGTAGCCGTCGCAACCCCTTATAGGTTGTAAGTTGCTCTCCCTTCTTCCAAGGCCTGACCTTACACCTCTGTCTGACCCCCGGTGAAATTCCCTCCCGGTGTCTCTTTCGTAATACCCCCGGTTATTACTATTTTGGTTCTTATTCTTATATGCCTGTTGCGACGGTCTGTCCCTAGCACTTCCTACGACGAATACCTGTGAGTGAGTCAGCTCACGGTTAGCACTGGCCTCCTTTTCTGCTTTAAATGTTGCCATCGCAACTTTCAGTGCTTTTTCTAATGTGTCAGGCATATTTACTTTAACCATTAATCCTGGGTTACCTCTCAAGCCATTAATAAACGCAGACAATAATCTCTTCTCTGCTTGTCTATTATAAATTACTTGCTCAGCTTTTACTACTGAAAATTCCATTGTTTTCCTATTTAACGCTCTTAACCTATCTGCAAATTCTTCTGGAGTTTCGTTCTTTTCTTGTTTAGCATTTTGCAATTGAACATAATAATAAAAATCATTTTCCTTATCTTTAAACCTTTGCACTAGTGTCTCTTTTAATTTTTCAAATGTAACATTCCCATCCTGCAGGTCTGGGTGTGTTTCTAAAAATGTTTGTGCAGCACCTTGTAGTTTTATTGTGACTATGTGCACTTTATCGCTGTCTGTTAGTCCACCTAAGCTTGCTACTGTTTCTACTAAACGAAGGAAGCTTTGAATTGAACCACAACCTTTGTCCCTCCATACTGGAACTGAATTTATTACCGTTAAATCCTTAGTAGCTATTTTAGCTGTTACTGCGTCACCTGTACTTGTCATATTCGCATTTGTTGATAATGAACTCAAAACTGAAAGTTAAACATATTCGTACCTGACCTACACTACTTGGAAGGAATGCTGAGTGTGTAAATTGTTACAAATGCTTTGCTCTCACTTTTCCTACGATATACAATGTTGTTCTGTACAACAGACGAATGGAAAAGAATTATAGGGCGTGAATCCTATTAGACAATAATCAATTAAACTAATGTAATCCCGTTATTACCGAATCTGGCCTAGGGAAAAATCCCATTAGTTAATAATTAATTAAGCTAGTGTAAACCGCTGCCACCAATTCTGTCGTGCCTAATTTGAGGATATTACTGGGTAGCGGGGTGAGGAGCGGTTATCAGTAATCCTAAATTAAGCAGACGAATGTTTGACACAGTAGTGTAAGGTTTTATTATAAAAAACATAAAAATAGGAACTGAGTAATAAAGTATTTGATATTTAAATAATTGAAGTAATTACGAGTATGAGCATTCATGAATAACTGTCTAAAAACCTTGGCTGTGATACCGGAGTAACAAATAGCTGTAAGCTACTTACAATTCATTAGACGAAAGCCCATGGTGTCCTTGTTGACTGAGGTTTTGAGAATCACACTTGACTGTAACCAGACCTCGAGGATACGATGTACGCTTTAAGTGTCTTCAAGTAGTTCTGCCTTAACCGACAATTGGTTTAGAATATATAGTATGATTTAGCCTTCAAGGGAGGATAAATCATAACTTAAAGAGTGTAATATTGTTTTTACCAGTTATGTAATTAATCACAAATACTCATACCAGTTGCTTGATAATCATGCAATTCTACCTTGAGAATTGCTGCTTAGCTAAACACACACAAACAAACAGTCTATATGTTTGTTTGTAAGTGCTTATGACATAAGATAATCTAGTAATGCTTTTCCTGGGGTCCTGGTTTAGAGCCAGGGCACCACACTATTTATTAACACCTAAATCACGTGAATTACATACCACGATTAGATAGCGTCGCTTGGTAAAAGCGACCTCAGATTCGATTTCCTTGGCCCAGAATACCCCTGTACAGTGAGTTTCGTCCAAATCGAACAATGTTTGACCATATTTAGGCCTATCCTTCTTCCGTGTAGGTTGAAAATTTCATATGTCTACGGGCCTTGACATTCTAAACAAATGAATCGACCAGCGTGGGCTTACAACAATCTAGCGATCGCGATGCTTTTATTACCACGGTATGACAAAAATAGCCAAAGCCAACTGCAATTGATTTGACATTGAAATGTATTACTGAAATCTGATGCTTCGATAGCGCTAAAATCACGTTTTCTGCCAGTTTTTCACTCACAACTCGCGAACGAAAGCTAAAATTAAAAATCCGGTTTCGATGCGCATTCGCCCACCTTCCAGCCCATCTATGTTTAAAATTTCAGATCTCTGCGTTCAGTAGATTTCGCTGGGCATCGTGGACAGACAGACAAACACGTCCTTTTATTATTTTAAGATAGCATGTTCCCGCGGCTTCGCCCGCGATAATTATTTCAAAAATTAAAAATTAAGAGCATAATAGTTAAATCATTATATTAACACCTAAATCATGTGGACTATATATCACGATTAGATAGCCTCACCTGGTAAAAGCGACCTCAGATTCGAGTTCCTTGGCCCAGAAACCCCCTGTATAGTGAGTTTCGTCCAAATCGAACAACGTTTGACCATATTTAGGCTAATATTGATTATCCCTATAATAATAATAATAATAATAATAATGTTATAATGAGCAAATGGAAGACAGTGCTCTGCACCAAGATAGAGAATAAATCTATCATATCCGGCACAATTAAAATTGAACGTGGTATATTTCAAGGCGATTCATTAAGTCCCCTGTGGTTTTGTCTTGCAATGAATCCTCTATCCAATCTCCTAAAAGCTACTGGTTTTGGATTTGATATTAAATATAATAACAGGAAACACAGAATATCACATTTGTTTTATATGGATGAATTGAAAGTGTATGCCCACAATGGAATGCAAATGAACGCTCTTCTAAACGTAATAGACTTCTATTCATCGGATGTGGGAATGACGTTGGGAGTAAAGAAATGTAAACTCCTAACAATTGAATGTGGTCGACACGCAAACTCCCAACCGTATGAACTTACTACCGGATCTATAATAGAGGGAATGACAGAAACGGAAACCTATAAGTACCTTGGATTTGTTCAGAATACAACTCTGGATCACAAGAAAATCAAACAGGGACTTATTGACAAATATACATTGAGGATGCATCAGATTTTGCCTCAGTCACTTACATGCAAAGAACAAAATTAAAGCTATAAATACGTACGCTATTCCAACCCTTGTTTATTCATTTGGAATTTTGAAATGGTCTGCTACGGAAATAGACAGCATACAGAGGAAAACGAGAACGCTGCTCACCACCTATAGATTACATCATCCAAATTCGTGCATGGAAAGGGTCACTCTCCCACGGAAACTGGGAGGCCGTGGAGTACTGGATCTTCAAGTCATGCTCCAGAATCAGATAAGGAACTTAAGAAGATATTTCCTTAAAAAACAGGAAACCAGCCTTCTCCATAAGGCTGTAGCACTCGCTGACAGGTACACTGTACTGCATCCATATAACGCCTCTGACCATCATACAAATCACCAAGTGTCCCTGCAGGAGAAAGAAAGATCCTGGGGAGAAAAGACCCTCCACGGAAAATACGAGTACTACAGTAATCTAAACCAGTGCCGTCACGGTGGCTCATGCTTAGCGCGTGGGCCTGGCATGCTAGCGGTCCCGAGTTCAAATCTCGGGGCTGGCGGGCGTGTCATTTGTGGTGGACAAAGCCGTGACCTTTGGGGGTTTTTCTCGGGGATCCTCCCGTTTCCCCCTTCATTCATTCCACCAACACTCTCCACTTCAACTTCCTTTCCCCCCTCATTATCATCCCGTTCCCCTTTACTGGTTTTCGGGCCAGCTCCTGCTGCAGACTCTGCTGCGGGCCTCCCCCGTCCTGCCCCGCTGCTTGTGGTCAAGAGTTGCTGGTGGTGTACCGTGCCTTTGGGGCTCTCAGAGGGACCCTGGGTTAGTGGCGCTTGTCTGGTTGTGCCGCGCCTAGGGGGCTCTTGTACGAGGGACCCTGGGTACGGTGCACGTGGAGTGGTACCAGGTTCTTGTTGGATGTAGGGGAGCTCCGTGGGGGCTTGTGGTGGAGTCTGTTGACTGGGGGGCCTTAGGGCATGCACATCATTCGTTTCCTAGGGGGTGGGCAATGGGCCCGCCTATGTGGCCTCCGTCCGCGAGCCCGTCAGGGCTCAGCCCCTGGACTATACCTAATCTAAACCAGTAGAGTATAGACAAGAGCGCATCATGCATGTGGTTACAAAGTGGACGCCTGTTTGGAGAAACAGAGGGATTTGCAGTTGCCATACAAGACCAGATAATAGCTACAAATAATTACAAAAAATATATAATCAAAGATACAAGCATACTCTCTGACAAATGTAGACGATGCTCCATTCATCTCGAGACCATTGATCATATCACTGCAGGCTGCTCAGTACTTGCCTCCGTAGAATACACGAGACGGCACAATCAGGTCGCAGGAATCATACACCAGGCACTAGCCCACAAAAACCAATTAATTCAGGAACGTATCCCTTACTACAAGTACCATCCTGTACGCCTATTGGAGAACGAGTCATGTAAGCTTTACTGGGACACTGGTGTGGTGACAGACAAAACAATCAACCATAACAGACCAGATATTATACTGGTCAACAAGAAAACAGGGACAACGTTTCTTGTAGACATTGCAGTACCTAACGACATCAACATCGACAGGAAGCACCATGAAAAGATCTGCAAGTATAAAGAGCTCGCAGAGGAGGTCAAGAGGATCTGGAAGGCTAAGCTAGTACGAATAGTCCCTGTGATCCTGTCGGTCAATGGTCTCGTCCCCTACACACTTCACAAGAGTCTGCAAGAACTGGGTCTTCCACCGAACACCTACAAAAGCATGCAGCATTCTGTCATCCTATCTACATGCAACATTGTGCGATCATTCCTGTCGCAAGAATGAAGACATTAATTGAACTCTTGTATTACAATTATATGTAAATGTTTTATATTATTGTGAGGCACTTGGTGCATCCCGTGCCCTGTTACTACCCATATGTGATGTGGAGAAATGTAATACAAAATAATAATAATAATAATAATAATAATCCTCTTCAGTGTAGGTTGAAAATTTCATATTATGTTTGCGTGCCTTGACATTAAAAACAAATGAATCGACCAGCGTGAGCTACAACATTCAAGAGATCGCGATGCTTTTATGTCGAAGGAATGACAAAAATAGCCAAAGCCTAGTGTAATTGATTTGTATTACTGAAAACTCATGCTTCGAAAACTCAATAAATACACGTTTTCTGCCCGTTTTTCACTCATAACTCACGAACGAAAGCGAAAATTAAAATTCCGGCTTCGAGGTGCACATTCCGACCCTTTAGTCCATCTATGTTTAAAATTTCAGATCTCTGCGTTCAATAGATTTTGCTGGACATCGCGGACAGGCAGACAGACAGACAGACAGAAGGAGGACAGACACTTCCTTTTATTAATATAGACTATATCTTAGTTTTTGGCAAAGTTGGAAAAAATTGTCGTATTTTGACCGTTATTTTCGACAATATTACCTGACCGAATTATTACATTACGGTACTCATTCGACACAGAATTTAATGTTCTTTAATTATTTATATCGTAACTTTTCAGCTAGGATGCACCGTTTAGGAGTTATAGGCGTAAAACCAAAATAAATCCTAAAATTTCGAGGTTTTTTTGCCGCCATAAGTTTTTCTGAGGTCGCCCATATTAGCATTTTTGTTTTTTTACATGTTTGTATCCATATATACAAGTCAAAAAAAATAAAATCTTCTACCCCATCTTTTGCAACATACACCCCTGTTTCGATTCTCTACTGACTGGCCTAATGGTAGCGCGAATGGTAATGGACGCGAGGCTTCACGGTTGAATCAGATGGCGTATCAAGACCGAAGACAACCGAGTCATCCAAACTTTGTTGCTGTTTATCGTCGCGTTGCTGAGACAAGAACCGTTGCACCACTGACTATCGATCGAGGAAGACCAAGAGTTGTTCGTATGCCGGAACACGAAGAACAAATTTTACAGCGTGTCGAAGACGATCCAAGTATCAGTACAATACAATTGGCTGTGACATTTGGTACATCTGACAATACAGCACGGAAGGTACTTCACGTGCAGCTCCTGTAGACCATGGGCTACCAATATGAAACCCTCCCCCCCCCGTGGGAATTTCCGACACATATATTTTTTTGTTGGTATTGTCATCTAGTTTAAGATTTTAGTTGTTTGCCCCTTATCAATTACAGCATTTAGCCGGAAAACCCGGAAACAACGGAAATCTGGAGAAAATTAATTTATTTTAATTTTTCATTGTTCTTTGCTCCTAATATTCCCAGGGAATTTCTGACTCGCACATTATTGTTGGTATTGGCATCTAGTTTAAGCTTTCAGTTGTTTGCCCTTACAAATTACAACATATCCCGGAAAACCACGTATTAACGGAGAAAATGACTATGTTTTATTTTTTAAACCTTTTTTTTGCACCTAATATTCAAAAGAAATATCTGACTCATATGCTTTTTGTTGGTATTACCCTCTAGATTAAGTTTTCAGTTGTTTGTCCCTTTTCAATTATAGCATATCCCCGGAAAACTCCGAAAACCACGGAAATCCGGAGAAAATGACTTCGTTTTAATTTTTAAAAATCTTTGTTCTTTGCTCCTAGTATTCAAAGGGAATTGGTTAATCACGTGTTTTTGTGTTGGTATTGCCATCTATATTAAGGTTTCAGTTGTTTACCCCTTACCAATTACAGCATATCCCCGGAAACCCCGGAAAACCACGTATATACGGAGAAAATGACTATGTTTTATTTTTAAAATCTATGTTCTTTGCTCCTAATATTGAAAGGGAATTTCTGATTCGTATGTTTTTTTGTTGGTATTGCCATCTAGATTAAGGTTTCAGTTGTTTGGCCCTTATGAATCATAGCATATCTCCAGAAAACTCCGAAAACCAAATCCGGAGGAATTGACTTTTTAAAAATTTCCTTAAAATCGTTGTTCTTTGCTTCTATTATTCCCAGGGAATTTCTGACTCATATGTTTTTTTGTTGGTATTGCGATCTAGTTTAAGGTTTCAGTTGTTTGCCCGTTATCAATTATAGCATATCCACGTAAACCCTGAAAACCACGGAAATCCGGGGAAAATTACTTTGTTTTAGTTTTCTTAAATCTTAGTTCATTGCTCCTAATATTCAAGGGATTTTGTGACTCATATGCTTAAGTGTTGGTATTGCCATCTAGATTAAGGGGTCAGTGGTTTTCCCCTTATCAATTACATCATATTTCCGGAAAACTCCGAAAACCACGAATATCCGCAGAAAATGAGATTGTTTTAATTTCTCAAAAATCTTTGCTCTTTTATACTAATATTCCCAGGGAATTTCTGAATCACATAATTTTTTTTGCTATTGCCATATAGCAGCGTTTCTCAACCTTTTGGAACCCGAGGACCTCTAAAATGTCTAAACAATTTTACGGACCCCTAATTTTACATCCCACTTTTAAAATAAGGCCTATATTCTTAATATTTGGTTTATTAATTAGGCGTATAGGTCATTAAAACGAAATATGTGAAAAAATGTTACTTCTTTACTTTCCACTTGCTTTATGATATTTTTAAATTATGTCTGCGGACCATCTGCACCATCTTCGCGGACCACCAGTGGTCCGCGGACCATAGGTTGAGAAACGCTGCCATATAGTTTAAGGTTTCAGTTGTTTTCCCCTTACCAATTACAGCATGGCAACGAATACTAAAAAAAATCCTGATGCTTAAGGGATGAAAGCGATTGAAAACCTGGCAGAACACACTTCATATTCTAATTTGACATCTGTGAATGATAATTTATCTTACCAATCCTTCCACAGTCACTATCAAACTTTCTTGTCTGAAGTTAGTGAAGTGACATTCGGTAAAACAGCTCAATTTTGGATTGGTAATAGGACAAAGTGTCATTGATTTTGAGATTTCGGCGAGCAACTAAAGAAAACAACTTTGACTTACACTTCGCATGTTTAGAAGATATGATTCCCCTTTTCTTTGCATGTGACCATCACAATTATGGCAGATATCTCGTAGTCCATATACTCAACCTTTTGAACCTGCAAAGGACACATCTGAAGCAGAAGAATTACTTCGCAATAACAGTTTCAGTGACTGTAAATCACAAGTTCCGAGTTCTAGAAATTCTGTGGACTTCAGTGGTTTTCTGGGTTTTACGGGGATATGCTGTAATTTATAACGAACAAACAACTGAAACCTTAATCTAGATGACAATGCCAACAAAAAATATGTAAGTCAGAAATTCCCTGGGAATATTAGGATCAAAGAACAAGGGTTTTTAAAAATCAAAACGAACTCATTTTCTGCGGATTTTCGAGGTTTTCGGAGTTTTCCGGGGATATGCTGTAATTGATAAGGGGCAAACAACTGAAACCTTAATCTACATGGCAATACCAACACAAAACTATATGAGTCACCAATTCCCTTTGAATACTAGGAGCAAAGAACTAAGATTAAAAAAAAATTAAAATAAAGTCATTTTCTCCGGTTTCCGTGGTTTTCGGAGTTTTCTGGGGATTTGCTTTAATTGATAGTAGTATGGTTTTCTGTCTGACGTCACAGGCGGATTGTGCGGATTGCGGATTGATGACGTCACTCCCGGTCAGCTGATCCTGACGTCACAAGTGGGCGTAGCTATAACGTCAGTGGCGGATTGTATGACGTCACAAGTGGGCGTGGCTATAACCACGTGATTCAAAATGGCGTCGGTTCCGGTTCCTATTGCAAATGGCGTCCGTTCCGGTTCCTATTTCAAATGTCGGACAAAGCGCGAAATTCAAAATTTAGAAATTCATAATTAAAATGATCACGTTTCCGGGGCGGATCATGCGCGAAATTCAAAATTTGGAAATTTATAATGAAAATGGCTACGTTTCCGGTTCCTATTTCAAATGGCGTAAGGTGGGAAATTTAATACTAGATGGCGGTTGATTTGAAAATTGCAAAAGGTGGAAATTGGATATTACAATTGCAAATGGCGGATGGTGGGAAATTTAAAGTTTATATATTGGTAGATGACAGGTGGATTGTTTTATGACGTCACTTCTTACGTCACAGGCGGATTGAGCGGATTAGATCATATGACAGGTGGATTGTTTTATGACGTCACTTCTTACGTCACAGGCGGATTATGCGGATTGGGAGGAATGCTATGACCTATCTCAACAGTGGATTGTTTTATGACGTCACTTCTTACGTCACAGGCGGATTGAGCGGGTTAGATCATGTGACAGGTGGAATGTTTTATGACGTCACTTCTTATACGTTACGAGTTGATTGATAAAGTTGGGAAAATTTAAAGTTTATATATTAGTACATGGCAGGTGTATAGCTTACGTCATAATTCAACATGGCGGCATCGCTTACGTCACAAGAGGATTGGTAGGATTAGATCATGTGACAGGTGGAATGTTTTTATGACGTCACAGCAGATTTCAACTTTATGTCTTTTTTGCAGGAAGTATTACTATACGTTCCCACGCTTCGTCACGTACGTCAGAACAACGCATAAATGCAACGTCATATTCCTACACATAGGTTTTCTGTAAGATGATTATTTTTCTAAAACCTACCGACTTAGCCTATAGTAAATGTGGTCGGTGCGTAAGGCATACAACCATGCCGACAATCTGGACCTCCTAATTTATTATTATTGTCATTATCAGTTGGAAATGTAGAGAAGCGTTATTTTATTCCTTCAAGTATTTTTATAAATATGGTAGCCATCGTCTTAAAACTATATTTTGTCATAAGATGATAATCCTAGCCCAGGGGTTAACTCAGCTTCTGGCTTAGCGGGTCATATTAAGTCGTAAATTTTCCTATCATGATCGATGCATAATCTTACGTGTTGAATTAGCTTCAAACCCCCCAGTATAATAATGGAATAATATTATGTTAATAATTACAGGTTTTTATAAGACCGACACCGTATGTGTTATATCAATACAGAACTGTGGTAGCACACTGTTTCATTGTACGTGACAGAATTGATGCACATGCTCTCGTTATCTGCAACAGTCATACGAGGCTGTAGTAACCTTGACGTACATCTCACATCTCCATTCATTGCAACTTATCTCTCGTATGCTTACATATTCAAAACGTCTTAAAACAATCTCTTTAAACAGCAGTACCTTTAAATTTTAAATCCTAAACATAGCCTATGTCTTATGTATTGCATATTAAATTAGTATCATTAGTCAACAGTATTTTTATTGCTGTATATTAAAAACTTATATTGTAATATTCCAACGGTGAGTGGTTCTGAGTTCGATTCCCGGTCAGTAAAGACATATTCAGCTTATATACACATTGCAGGAAAATGAATATATTGTTTCAGAAAAGCGCTGATAAGAAATAAATATCAAATATCTGCTAATTTCACCGGAAATGATTATATTTCGCATACGTCATCGATTTAATGTGTGAATTCACAAAATGAATTGTTCACAAGCTGGAAAAGTGAAATATCTAATTACTGCTGACTTCATCACTTTTAAACTTTAGCGTATATTTACCAAGTCGTGAACTTTTTGTATCGTCAGCATTTTTTTAAACTCCAATCATTCCATTGGTGTAAAATATATTTGTCCTGTTGCGAGGCTATTTCAAAACGATACTATATAAACCAATGACGTTATGCTTCAGGCTCACTTCTTATTCAACCGTTATCAGCTGCAGATCTACAATGGAAAACTCATCTACTGTATTTTTACAATGTGAGGAGTGTGATGCGAAATTTAGACTTAAACACAATTTGAACAGGCACGTTATCACGAAACATAAAAAATCCGAGTACAAATGTGAAACGTGTGGTGTATCTTTTACGCGAAGTGACGTTTTAAAAAGACACGTCCGTAGTATCCACAACAACACCAACAACACCGTGTGTGAAATATGCAACGTCACATTCAAGGCGGAGAGATATTTGGTTAACCATATGCAGGACGTTCACCACCCATCAAGGAATGTGGAACCTAGGCATATTGGGATCTACACCAACACTAGTCGCTTCCATCTACCAGCCCATAGCGGGGACGGAGTAGCCCACCCACCGATGGTTGTAGAGGAAGCCGGGCATTCATCTCATCATTTGCAGGTATGTTATTATTATGGTTATTGTGCAAGACATAAAACTTATTTCTTTTATCATAAAACTCATTATTATTTTTTATATTAGTACAGAGTGGATAAAAACAAGACATTAAACTTAATTTTTTATCATAAACCTTAATATTTTATTTTTCTTTGTTATATATGCGTTTACAGGTATGTTATTATTATGATTATTGTGCAAGATATCAAACTTATTTCTTTTATCATAAAACTCAATATTATTTTTTATATTAGTACAGAACGGTTAAAAACAAGACATCCAACTTATTTTTTTCACAGTACAAGATATAAAACTCATTGTTATTTTTTTTTCCACTGGTATAGAACGGTTAAAAACAAGTCATAAAACTTTATTTCTTTTATCATAAATCTTAATATTTTATATTTCTGTTGTTATAGAATGCCAGACCAGTGAGTGTTGGAACCATGCAACAGACTTCCGCCCGTCCACATGATGACCTATACCAACCTGGACCTTCTGGTGTACAACCACAGGTATGTAGTGAAATTATTATTATTTCAGTGATTGTGCAAGATATCAAACTTATTTCTTTTATCATAAAACTCAATATTATTTTTTATATTAGTACATAACGGTAAATAACAATACATTAAACTTTATTTCTTTTACCATAAATCTTAATATTTTATTTTTCTTTTGTTACAGAATATAAGTCCAATGAGTGTGGATACCATGCGGACATCATCCGTCCAGCCAAGCACCAGCCATCCTGGACCTTCAGGCCAACATTTACAAGTATGTTATTATTATGATTACTATGCAAGACATCAGACTTATTTCTTTTATGATAAAACTTAATATTATTTTCTATATTAGTACAGAGCGGTTAAAATCAAGACATTAAACTTTATTTCTTTTACCATAAATCTTAATATTTTATTTTTCTTTTGTTACAGAATCCAGAGTCCTTCCGCCAGTCGAGACCTAGCGTTATCATGCATACGCGCGATATTCCACAGGTATGTACAGTGAAATGTCTTAGTATTTTATTATACCATTCGCTTACAAAAAGTCTCGATTGCTAATGTCGATGTTTTTTCGTTATTACAGAATCAATGTGGAATGGAACGCACCGCTATGATCAACTCACCATCAACAGAAACATGTGAGTTTTTACCTGTTGAAACTGCATTTAGGTCACGACTGGCAACATATGCTGCAAAAAATTTCCAAGCCGGCGATATGGAGTCTATCCTGTCGTCGTGTCAGTATAAAATTGAAAATCTTCTGTCAGAGTCACTATCAAAATTTGCATCAAATAAATTTAATCTTTTCGTGGAGTGTGAATTTAATCATCTAGAGCTAAATTCTTGTTTGAGAAATTTTAAAACAAAAAATGAAGCATTGCTTAGAACCTCTAATATTCACGAAGTAGTTTCTAGTCACATTTCTAAAATTCAGGCTGAGATGCAAGATAGTGAAATGCGAGGGTCTGGGTGGTTTTACAATAAAATCCACAAGATTGAAATTCGTATCAATGAATACTTGCCATTTGCAGGACGTAGTCATATGATCCTCCCTGATAAATTCCAGCATCTGAAGTCATTAATTAATTGATGATGAATTTTGTTTCAAGTATTGTGTATTATCAAAATTTATTGAGTCTGATAAGGAAATGTGGGCCAGTTATCTTACCAGACCAGAGATGGATAACAAGTACGATTGGAACTGTGTGAAATTCCCCGTTTCGATTCATGATATTGAAAAGTTTTCAAAAAGAAACAATATTTCAATCAATATTTTCGGCCTAGAGGAAAAACGGGATGGGAAAAATATTTCACATTTCGTGTTTCCTATCAAAATTGTTGAAAAGGAACTAGATGATCATAGAGATCTTTTGTTTGTATGTAACGAGGAAAATTCACATTACATAGTCATTTCCGATTTCGACGCTTTCGTAAATCCATTCGTAACATACGATAAACGTCTAGTCAGAGTTTGTAAACGGTGTTTTACACATTTCCAAGCGTATGAAGGTAAGTCTGCTGACGTAAGGTTGAGAGAACATTTGGCAATATGCAACTCGTTCAGCCCAGTCAGGTGCGAAATTCCTAAAAATCCTGAAGTCGTATTCAATAAGCCCGAATATTCGCAAAAGATTAGATTTGTCATCTATGCGGATTTCGAGTGTTTGCTATAACCGATATCAGGATGTTTGGGAGATCCGCAGAAAAGCTGGACTACTCCTTATCAGAAGCATAAACCTTTTAGTTTTTGTTATTTTATCAAAGATGCTGAGGGTGCATATTCTCAATTGAGACTTTTTAGAGGGGAGGATGCCAGCGGTGAGTTTATGCGCTCGCTCGTCGCTGATGCTAAAGAAATTGATAAAATCTTCAACAGTGTAAATAAGCCCACGACCCCTCTGACAGAAGATGAAATTAGGGTATACAATAGCGCTACTATTTGCCATATTTGTGGTGAGGGTAACTTTACCGATGTGAACTATAAAGTAAGGGACCATTGCCATGTTAGTGGTCGGTTCAGAGGAGCCGCCCACCGAAATTGTAATTTGAATTATAGGAACCAGGCATTTGTCCCTATTGTTTTGCATAACCTGACCAACTATGATGCTCATTTCATTGTGACAGAACTTGGATTCGATCAGAATGGAATCAACGTCATATGCAATACACAAGAAAAGTATGTGACATTTTCAAAATTTATTCCCTCCTCTTATTTGAAGAGGGGAGGTATGGAGTTAAGATTTATAGATTCGTTTCGGTTCATGGCAAGCAGCCTGGAAAAGCTAGCAAACAATCTACCTAAAGATAAATTTATAGAAACAGCAAAAGTATTTGGTGAAAACGCCGATTTGGTGTGTCGAAAGGGAGTGTTTCCCTACGACTACGTCACCTCAGTTGAAATTTTGAAGGAGAAGAAATTGCCTCCCAATGATGCATTTTATAATAGACTCGTGAATGAGAACGTCTCTGACCAAGACTACTCTCACGCGAGGAACGTTTGGAATTCTTTCTCGATCAGCTCATTGGGAGAATATTCAGACTTGTATTTGAAATCCGATGTTTTGATTTTGACCGACGTCTTTGAAAACTTTAGACAGAAGTGTTTTGAGACGTACGGAATGGATTGTTTGTACTATAGTACTGTTCCAGGCTTTGCTTACTCAGCTATGTTGAAGTTCACAAAGGTAAAATTACCGCTTTTGACCGATATGGATACGATTCAAATGTTTGAACGCGGGATAAGAGGTGGAATTTGTGAGTGTGTGACAAGGCACGCTGTTGCAAACAATAACATGTGTGATGAATAAATTTGATGAGACAGAAAAAAATCTTTTCTTTATTATGTCGATGCCAATAACCTTTATGGTTATGCGATGTCGCAGGCATTGCCGTCAGGTGAGTTCCGCTGGCTCGACAAACATGAGATAGCGTCCTTTGACATCATGTCCATACCGGTCAATTCTAAATTAGGATATGTGCTTGAGGTAGACATTGAGTATCCAGACCATCTTCACGATGCTCATTCTGATCTATTTTTCTGTGCAGAGATGAAATTTCCTTCAGGCAGCAAAATAAAAAATTATTAACCACTTTGGAGTCAAAAGAAAAATATGTCGTTCATCACACGGTACTTAGGCAAGCCGTGCAACACGGTCTGAGGTTAACCAAGATCCATAGAGTTATCGAATTTCAACAAAGCTGCTGGTTGAAACCCTACATTGACTATAACACTGCCAAGCGTAGGGCTGCAGCCAACAACTTTGAGAAATACTTTTTTAAATTGATGAACAACGCCGTTTTTGGTAAGACTATGGAAAATGTAAAAAAACGTATAAATTTTCGGCTTGTATCAAGTGAGAAGGAAATTCGAAAGCTGGTAGCCAAAAGTAACTTTATGGATAGGACAATTTATAACGAAAACTTGGTTGGTGTCCATCTTGCAAAAACTAGATTAGTGTTTGATAAGGCCATCTATGTTGGCATGTCTATTTTGGAAATTTCGAAAACTAGGATGTATGAGTTCCATTATGATACCATGAAAAATTTTTATAAAGAAGGATTGAAATTGTGCTACATGGACACTGATAGTTTCGTCTATAGAATTGAAACGGATGACCTCTTCCGTGATATGATGCATTTCCGAGATGAGCTGGATACTAGCGTCTACCCACCCGAACATCCATTGTATTCAAACGAAAACAAGGCGGTGGTCGGGAAATTCAAGAACGAAGGAGCTGGTCACTCCATAAAGGCGTTCGTAGGTCTGCGAGCGAAAATGTACGCCATAAAATTTAATGACATGGTCATCAAAAAATTGAAAGGCGTTAAGAAAAACGTCATTGACAAAGATGTCAGCTTTGAAGATTATGTTGGTTGTCTACAGAGCGGACAGTCAACATTCTCGTTAAACAGATCCATCAGATCATATAAGCACAACGTATTTTCGATTTCGATGAATAAATTAACTTTATTTGGCAACGACGATAAGCGTCATATTTTGGAAAATGGTGTGGACACTCTCGCTCACGGACACTACCAAATCAGGGAGGAGGAGGAGTGTGATGAGCAACCTCCTACTAAGAAACTTAAATTGTAAAAATGTATATTTGTGTGTGTGTGTATGGAATGTGTAAAAAATGTATATTCGTGGGAAACAATACTTGTAATTTTATATGATGTGTGGTGTTGGAGAACAATACTTGTAAATTTATATGATGTACTATTGACGTATGATAACTTTGGGTTCATGTGGGATATAAATAAAAGAAAAAAGTTATAAAAATGAATCTATCTTTTATTTTCCCTAATCACATACAACATCCTTAATATTAACCCATGAATTTTTTGAGCTAGGGAACCCTAACCACTTTACAAACACCATCTGTCCTTTGTTCTTTAACACTTTTTCAATTAAATAACAGTCTGGAAACTTTGTTTTCTGGAGTTCTTCAGCATAAAAAGCACCTTCAATACTCCCACCCTCCAAATCATGAAGCAAATAAGTGGGAGGAAATGTCGATTGGATCTTCTGTATCTTGAAAATCTCCGTAGTCCACGACGGTAAGTATCCCTTATTAAATAATTTCCTATGTTTTGAAACTCTTACATAGTCACAGTCATTCTATGATTTTTCTCCCCCGCAATTCAGATATGATTTCTTGTATCTCGCTGTGATGAGAATAATTCCCTACTGCAGATGATGACAAAAGTATACGTAATCTGTCAATGAGCTCATTCGGATCAGGCCAGCATTTATAATCACATTTACGATTCGAATGTACTTCTCCTGTATGGTGCGACGAAGCCTCGTTGGAAGAGTCTAAATCTTGTTCTTCTTTTTCATCATCTTGTTCTTCCTCTTCTTCTTCTTCTTCCTTATCGTCTTCAGGAAATAATTTCTTAATGACTTGTACATGGCTAAGTCATAACAGTCATATAAATGTTTATTAGGATTACTTTTCGTCAATAGTTCAAGTAACCCAGAACAAACGATATATCTCTTGTCACCAACATAGAGGTTATCATTTTTAATGGTAACGGGGAATTTACCAATGTTGAATACCTGCCTATCAGGATCCCATCTCATACCGTAAATATCATCATCATTATTTCTCGGTCTATGTTGAACGAGTTTCTGGACATAAGGCGCTGACACTTGACCGTAGACAATTTCTAACAGGTATTTATATTGCTTCTGCAGAGTTTGATCAGAGGAGTGAACAGATTCGCATTCCATCTCCGACTCTTCAGATTCACAATCACTGTTGTGTATGAACTCTTCCAGGGGGAGAGTTATCGGGTTTCTAATTTCATAAATTTCTTGTTTAGACTGAAGATTGGATTTTTTTATCGCTAAATATTTATTCCGTAAAGTTTTATCTTGTTCCACATTATCTATCGGTATATTTTTATCTTTTACTCGTGGGAGGAGTTTATGTACCATTATCAGATGCTTCCTCAGACCTGTAGTATTATGGTTTTTCATTTTTAATTCAACATTCTTATGCTTTAGCTTTTCACAAAGTTAGCACAGAGCATACGGGTGCTCAGCTCCATCAAATAACGCAAAACATTATCATATTTACTGTTTGATAGTTTCGATTGTGAGCATACAGCATCACTACTTTGATCAGAAGTGATCTCGTCACTCCTTTCGGAACCTCACCTTCACAGCTTCAAAGATGAAAAGCAACTAACTCTATTTACCATAGATCCATTATTTATTGCTAAAAATCATAGTGTTCGAAAAAAGATATGCCTGAGGTTTTTAGACAGAGGATCGGGATGTTCTTGGTCTATTTCTTGGTCTTGGTCTTGGTCTTGGTCTTGGTCTTGGTCTTGGTCTTGGTCTTGGTCTTGGTCTCTTGGTCTCTTGGTCTCTTGGTCTCTTAGTCTCTTGGTCTCTTGGTCTCTTGGTCTCTTGGTCTCTTGGTCTCTTGGTCTCTTGGTCTCTTGGTCTCTTGGTCTCTTGGTCTCTTGAACACTTGGTCTCTTGGTCTCTTGGTCTCTTGGTCTCTTGGTCTCTTGGTCTCTTGGTCTCTTGGTCTCTTGGTGTCTTGGACTCTTGGTCTCTTGGTCTCCTGGTCTCCTGGTCTCCTGATCTCCTGGTCTCCTGATCTCCTGGTCTCCTGGTCTCCTGGTCTCCTGGTCCCTTGGACCCTTGGTCTCCTGGTCTCCTGGTCTCCTGGTCTCCTGGTCTCCTGGTCTCTTGGTCTCTTGGTTTCGTGGTCTCCTGGTCTCCTGGTCTCCAGGTCTCCTGGTCTCCTGGTCTCTTGGTCTCTTGGTCTCTTGGTCTCCTGGTCTCCTGGTCTCCTGGTCTCCTGGTCTCCTGGTCTCCTGGTCTCCTGGTCTCCTGGTATCTTGGTCTCTTGGTCTCTTGGTCTCCTGGTCTTCTGGTGTCTTGGTGTCTTGGTCTCTTGGTCTCTTGGTGTCTTGGTGTCTTGGTGTCTTGGTGTCTTGGTGTCTTGGTCTCTTGGTCTCTTGGTCTTTTGGTCTCCTGGTCTCCTGGTGTCCTGGTCTCTTGGTCTCTTGGTCTCTTGGTCTCTTGGTCTCTTGGTCTCTTGGTCTCCTGGTCTCTTGGTCTCCTGGTCTCCTGGTCTCCTGGTCTCCTGGTCTCCTGGTCTCCTGGTCTCCTGGTCTCCTGATCTCCTGGTCTCCTGGTCTCTTGGTCTCTTGGTCTCTTGGTCTCTTGGTCTCCTGGTGTCCTGGTCTCTTGGTCTCTTGGTCTCTTGGTCTCTTGGTCTCTTGGTCTCTTGGTCTCTTGGTCTCTTGGTCTCTTGGTCTCTTGGTCTCGTGGTCTACTGGTCTCCTGGTCTCCTGGTCTCCTGGTCTCCTGGTCTCTTGGTCTCTTGGTCTCTTGGTCTCTTGGTCTCTTGGTCTCTTGGTGTCTTGGTGTCTTGGTCTCTTGGTGTCTTGGTGTGTTGGTCTCTTGGTATCTGGGTGTCTTGGTGTCTTGGTGTCTTGGTCTCTTGGTCTCTTGGTCTCTTGGTCTCTTGGTCTCTTGGTCTCTTTGTCTCTTGGTCTCTTGGTCTCTTGGCCTCTTGGCCTCTTGGCCTCTTGGTCTCTTGGTCTCTTGGTCTCTTGGTCTCTTGGTCTCTTGGTCTCTTGGTCTCTTGGTCGCTTGGTCCCTTGGTCCCTTGGTCCCTTGGTCGCTTGGTCCCTTGGTCCCTTGGTCCCTTGGTCCCTTGTCCCTTGGTCCCTTGGTCCCTTGGTCCCTTGGTCCCTTGGTCCCTTGGTCCCTTGGTCTCTTGGTCTCTTGGTCTCTTGGTCTCTTGGTCTCTAGGTCTCTTGGTCTCTTGGTCCCTTGGTCTCTTGGTCCCTTGGTCCCTTGTTCCCTTGGTCCCTTGTTCCCTTGGTCCCTTGGTCCCTTGGTCTCTTGGTCTCTTGGTCCCTTGGTCCCTTGGTCCCTTGGTCCCTTGGTCCCTTGGTCCCTTGGTCCCTTGGTACCTTGGTCCCTTGGTCCCTTGGTCCCTTAATCCCTTGGTCCCTTGGTCCCTTGGTCCCTTGGTACCTTGGTCCCTTGGTCCCTTGGTCCCTTGGTGCCTTGGTCCCTTGGTCCCTTGGTCCCTTGGTCTCTTGGTCTCTTGGTCCCTTGGTCTCTTGGTCTCTTGGTCTCTTGGTCTCTTGGTCTCTTGGTCTCTTGGTCTTGGTCTCTTGGCCTTGGTCTCTTGGTCTTGGTCTCTTGGTGTCTTGGTGTCTTGGTGTCTTGGTCTCATGGTGTCTTGGTCTCTTGGTCTTGGTCGCTTGGTCTTGGTCGCTTGGTCTTGGTCTCTTGGTCTCGGTCTCGGTCTCGGTCTCGGTCTCGGTCTCGGTCTCGGTCTCGGTCTCGGTCTCGGTCTCGGTCTCGGTCTCGGTCTCGGTGTCTGTCTCGGTCTCGGTCTCGGTCTTGGTCTTGGTCTCGGTCTCGGTCTTGGTCTTCTAGGAATGGACTTGTATATTTACCATACATCAACTCTCAGGATGTCTAACAAAAAGATCATTTTAATCATATCTTACACATATTACTTGATGAATCATGAACGCATTGGTCTTTCAGGAATTACTACGTCCCGCAGTGCTGCTGGGAAATAGTATGCTGTGCATGCATTCGTCTTCTTCTCGACATAAGTAACCATTGGGAGGATCTCCAGAGACACGTTTTGCTTCTCAACCTTCATGACTGTAAATTTCATTTTTATAATGAAGCGAATGTTTTTATATAAGAAGTTATAACATGAGAATGATTTAATCAGTACAGCGCCGCGAGTAGAACGAAGCAGACGTCGACACATCACTCATGGGAACAAATTAATAAACACACTGATTGATAAATTGCCTGGGTATCGCTTTTGTGGACCTGGAACTAAATTGGAAAAACGAGTGCAAAGAGGTGATAAGGGTATCAATCCTCTAGACGAAGCCTGTAAGGTGGACGATATAAGTTACACACAGAGCTCAGATATAAGCGATCGACATAAAGCAGATTTGAAATTTTTAAAACAAGCTTCCAATCGTGACAAGGCTACCGACGCGAGTCTTGGGGAACGTGCCACAGCTTATACCGTTTCTAAAATTATGAAAGGAAAAGTGAAAATGGAAATGGATACAATTAAAAAACTAAAAGCTGCATATAAAAAGTTACTATCGAATAAGAAGAACAAGAAAAAGAAGAGAGTGTTGAAATCGCCGAAGAAAATTGGTGGTATACTACCTCTGCTACCTATATTTGCAGGTTTATCTGCACTTGGGGCTCTCGGTGGTGCAGGAGCACATATCGCTAAAGCTGTAAATTCTGCAAAGTCCAACAAGAAACAGTTGCTAGAAAACATTCGTCATAACCATATGATGGAGAGCATAGCCTTAGGGAAAAAAGGATCTGGTATCGCGATGAATGGAAAAGGAATGTATCTAAAACCTTATGTGACCGGTAAAGGACTTCGTTTAAAAAAGCTCTAACTAACTACGACTTGGAACGGTACGCTAACCAATTAGGAAAAAATGGGTCTTAATTTCAACAAATACGTACCCACCACGAAGCAATCTCATAAAAGAAGTCTTGACACCGTTAAGATTAAAAAGGATTATAACCCTACGCAATGTGAAAGGGGCTATACTCGGAGTCTTATCTTCGATATGTTATCACCTATAAGTAAAAAGTATCTCAAGTCTCTAGGACACAAAGTGTGTTAATATGGATATCCTTCTCTGAAATCGGGGGACTGAATTGAAATTTCTGCAGCAAACAATATACCAGCAAACACAAAGGCTTATTGCTTAATTCTACACGATCGAAGTGTAGAGTATACTGCATTAACCAACATCTTTACCAATGTCGTGTAACAACATGGTTATAATCGACTGTCAGGAATATCAGTCAAAGTGTAAACAATTTATAGCAGTGTCTTCGGTGTATGACAGAATTGTACATTTTGTTCTCCGACCACCTAAAAACATTTACCCAGATACAAAGTCGCTGCGGTACTTCGAATCCAACATCCATGGAAATCCGCTGATACTTACCCTACGAAGACTTGAAGCCTGTTCTTGAAAGTGTGGATGTTCTTCATTGTAAACTGATGCAGAGACCTGTTATAAACATGAACGATATTGATATTCCAAAGTTTGACGAATTAAGAGACTGTGAAACCAAATGACTTTTTATAATGACTCTAATATGAAATGCACATTGTAAAATGTTATTGTGCTTACACTGTGGATGAAATCCCAGTAAGATTGTAATAAATTGAATAAAATTCTATAATCCTGAGTTGTATTTTTTATTTCACAGTCCCTCATCCTAGGAATTAGGAATAGGAGATGTTAGGGAAAACTGGACTTTGTCAAACATGAGAAAATCCAGCTATGAAATAACTTACAAAAGAATACATTTTTTATCACTTTGGTTTTATTGAATATTTACAAGTTGAATTTCACTTGAATGTCTCCTATTTCTAAAATGAATATCACTCATGATCTTGAGAGTCTCCAACTTCTGAAACACAGAAAAATAAAAAAACACATAAGAATTTAGCTTACGATGGATAAGAATGGGAAATGGTTCATGTTAATAATACATACCTTTCTAGAGAAGTCGATGGACTTAGGGTGTTGGATGTTGTGTTGTATAATCACTTTTAGTCTGTTACACACACTTCACACTGAGTCTAAAATCTCAAAAAGTTTCCCATATTACACAAAGTTGAGAACGTGGTAGTAGTATCCATCTGACTTCGGCTCCTTACCATAGTACGCCAATGAAAGTTTCTCCTCGTTCATCTGTTGAAGCTGATCATCACTCAACTTCCCGAACCTTGTTGGTAGAAAAACACTGCATCCAATCATTAAGTCTATAACGATTCTCCTTCCATGCCTTGTATACACGGAACGAGCTTCCTTTACCGGATAAGCAAGTCCAATTTGTAGCTCGCTCAATGGTTTGGTACAATTCACATCGGGGATGTTTACAACTGAATACCGCTCTAGAGTAGATACTATAGGTGTCTTCTTATTCTTGGTTTCTTGTGTATTTGGTAAATCCGCTTGTGATGGTTGTATGGTGGGGGACTGCAGCGTTTCCCACAAGTCTTGCGTTGTAATATCCATTATATCAGCAGCAGCAGCTGTAGTAGATTTAGGTGCACTTTTACGACCACGCTTCATTGTTGACATCTCGGAGGTTTGACGATTACTAAACTATGCATACACACAACTAAGTATTATATACTGTCCACCTTCCCCTCACTCTTGCTGTACACAATCATGCTCGTCAGGAACATGCATCATTTCACCTGTGCCACAAACATCTCGTCCCATATCGATGAGTACTTCACCTTTAGTTTTACTTATAAACCTGCAGAAGGGGGCCCATCTTCTATGTTCATTTGCTGGATCGTCCGTTTTTTCCCATTGTCCTATCTGCGTATGACAGTACGCGCACTCGACTACATCCTTGTATCCAATATAGTAGAATCCAGCTTCGCTCATTTTGTCCAAGTCAATAAACGTCAATGGCCAATCTTTAAAAGTTTTACGTCGATCAGATTGTATATGCATATCAAGCATCGCTCCATAATACAGAGCCATCCTGCGCGTTATGCTTCTCACTTACGACTAGCCTTACAACAAGTATGAACCTGTCCTGCACGTGCCGTGTAAGACCTTGAAACAAGTTTGAACAAGTCCGAGTTATGACGTCATACATAAAGAATTCATGATTCAGTTGTAATGTAAGATGAACTTCCGGCCAGGTGTTGTTCTGGCGTACATGACAAAACTGATGATGTAGAGGAATATGATAAATTGCTAACATAGTTCTATATTGAGAAAACATTTGTATATACTGACTTTATAAAACGCCTTTGAATAATGAAGTATATGATATAATATTATTCCAACATTATACTGGGGGGTTTGAAGATTAATAGTAAAATCTATTGATTTAACTTGTAAGCCAGAAGCTGAGTTAACCCCTGGGCTAGGATTATCATCTTACAAATAAAATTTAGTTTTAAGACGATGGCTACCATATTTATAAAAATACTTGAAGGAATAAAATAATGCTAACTATACACTTTCGATGGATTCTGATAATAAATATGTAGGTTCAGATTTTTTGACATTCGGAACGCGGGGTACCGACCACATTTACTCTAGGTTGAGTCGCTATGTTTTAGAAAAATAATCGTCTTACTGAAAACTTGTATGTTGAAATATAACGTTGCATTTATGCGTTGTTCTGACGTACGTGACGAAGCGTCGGAACGTATAGTAATACTTCCTGCAAAAAAGACATAAAGTTGAAATCTGCTATGACGTCATAAAAACATTCCACCTGTCACATGATCTAATCCTACCAATCCTCTTGTGACGTAAGCGATGCCGCCATGTTGAATTATGACGTAAGCTATACACCTGCCATGTACTAATATATAAACTTTAAATTTTCCCAACTTTATCAATCAACTTATAACGTATAAGAAGTGACGTCATAAAACATTCCACCTGTCACATGATCTAATCCGCTCAATCCGCCTGTGACGTAAGAAGTGACGTCATAAAACAATCCACTGTTGAGATAGGTCATAGCATTCCTCCCAATCCGCATAATCCGCCTGTGACGTAAGAAGTGACGTCATAAAACAATCCACCTGTCATATGATCTAATCCGCTCAATCCGCCTGTGACGTAAGAAGTGACGTCATAAAACAATCCACCTGTCATCTACCAATATATAAACTTTAAATTTACCACCATCCGCCATTTGCAATTGTAATATCCAATTTCCACCTTTTGCAATGTTCAAATCAACCGCCATCTAGTTTTTTTTTTTTTTTTTTTTTTTTGGCCCACCACCACCCACGGAGATCCACGACCATAGGCCATACTCCGCTCCCAACAACTGTTCGGCGATACTTTCTATTGCTCTTTTCTTTCTAGTAGTTACTGAACTTGGGGAAATGGTTGTTAGAGCTGGCTGTTTGCTTCAGCGCTATAGAAATGTGTTTCCTTGTTTGTGTAGTCCTATCTGTCTATCGGGGGTAGTGTCTCCGATCCGGCATTCGCCTTAAGAGTGAGGAAAACCCCGTAAAACCTCACTCGGATCGGCTGCTATGAGTGAAGCCCATAGCAACCCGTGCACTTTAGACAATTGTCTTTATTTTGGTGCTCGGTTAACCCCAGGAGCCTGAGCAATCTCCTAGGGTGTATGTCTCTCTAATTGTGTTGTCTCAATATTTTGTGTCTAGACATCGTCGAGTTCTTGCTGTTTACGTATACCTATTACATGTGTTGCAAATTCCTTAAATGCTTCGTTTGCGTCTTTTGTTGTCCAGAACGTTAGTTCTGGAGGCCATCTTTCTCCTGCTTGTGTAGCTGTGTGAATAAGTTCTCGCCGTGCTTCCCTGTATTGCGGGCATGTGTACAACGCGTGATACATCGTATCTTGTTCACTATCCTCACAGTAGCAGAGGAAGTCCTCTGCTAGATTGAACCTATGGAGGTTTGCTGTGAAACCGCCATCTAGTATTAAATTTCCCACCTTACGCCATTTGAAATAGGAACCGGAAACGTATCCATTTTCATTATAAATTTCCAAATTTTGAATTTCGCGCATGATCCGCCCCGGAAACGTGACCATTTTAATTATGAATTTCTAAATTTTGAATTTCGCGCTTTGTCCGACATTTGAAATAGGAACCGGAACGTACGCCATTTATATTATTAATTTCCAAATTTTGAATTTCGCGCTTGATCCGCCATTTGAAATAGGAACGGGAAATGCCGCCATTTGCAATAGGACGCCATTTTGAATCACGTGGTTATAGCCACGCCCACTTGTGACGTCATACAATCCGCCACTGACGTCATAGCCACGCCCACTTGTGACGTCAGGATCAGCTGACCGGGAGTGACGTCATCAATCCGCAATCCGCACAATCCGCCTGTGACGTCAAACAGAAAACCATACTACTATTGATAACCTTAATCTACATGGCAATACCAACACAAAACCATATGAGTACCAATTCCCTTTGAATACTAGGAGCAAAGAAAAAAGATTAAAAAAAAGTAATTTTCTCCGGGTTTCCGTGGTTTCCGGAGTTTTCTGGGAATTTGCTGTAATCGATAAGAGTCAAACAACTGAAACCTTAATCTACATGGCAATACAAACACAAAGCCATATGATTCACCAATTCCCTTTGAATACTAGGAGGAAAGAACAAAGATTTAAAAAATTAAAACAAAGTCATTTTCTCCTGGTTTCCGTGGTTTCTGGGGATTTGCTGTAATTGATAAAAGACAAAGAACTGAAACCTTTATCTGCATGGCGATACCAACACAAAACCATATGAGTCAACAATTCCCTTTGAATACTAAGAGCAAAGAATTAAGATTAAACAAATTAAAACAAAGTAATTTTCTCCGGGTTTCCGTGGTTTTCATAGTTTTCTGGGGATTTGCTGTAATTGATAAGTGGCAAACAACTGAAACCTTAATCTGGATGGCAATACCAACAAAAAAACATATGAGTCAGAAATTACCTTTGAATATTAGAAGCAAAGAACAAAGATTTAAAAAATAAAACATTGTCGTTTTCTCCGTATGTACGTGGTTTTTCGGGTTTTCTCGGGATACGTTGTAATTAGTTAGAGGCAAACAACTGAAAACTTAAACTAGATGACAATACCAACAAAAAATATGTGAGTCAGAAATTCCCTGGGCATATTAGGAGAAAAGAACAAAAAAAAATTAAATCAAACTCATTTTCTCCAGATTTCCGTAGTTTTCCGGGGTTTCCGGGTAAATGCTGTAATTGATAAGGGGAAAACAACTAAAGACTTAAACTAGATGGTAATACCAACAAAAAATATGTGATCCAGAAATTCTCTGGGCATATTAGGAGCAAAGATCTAAGAAAAATTAAAATATACTCATTATCTCCGGATTTCCGCAGTTTTCCGGGGTTTCCGGGTAAATGCTGTAATTGATAAGGGGCAAACAACTGAAAACTGAAACTATATGGCAATACCAACAAAAAAATATATGAGTCGGAAATTCCCACGGGGGGGGGATGGGGGTATACAGTAGCCTACGCTCTACTGTATCCGTATCATATTCAACGTGTGCAGCGCCTTTCGCCTGCCGATTATCCACCACGGGAGAACTTTTGCCGATGGTTTCTAGCACAAACAGTCAAACCATTGTTTGTCTCATCAGTTTTGTTTACAGACGAAGCAACGTTTGGGAGAGATGGAACTACAAATTTCCAGAACGAACACGTATGTGCAGATCATAATCCTAGTGCTGTAGTTCAGGCTAGTCATCAGCAACAGTTTAAGATTAATGTGTGGGCTGGAAATGTAGGCGACTATCTGGTAGGTCCATACATTCTATCAGCACGTCTTACAGGTGCTGTCTACAGGGTCTTTATCCAGAACACTTTTCCAGAATTACTTCACGAAGATGTGCCCCTGCAAATAAGACAAAACATGTGATTTATTCATGATGGGGCTCCAGCACACTTTAGTTTCATTGTTCGAGATGCACTGGCTGGTATCTACCATGACAGATAGATAGGCAGAGGAGGACCAGTTCCATGGCCTGCACTTTCTCCCGACCTCAATCCTTTGGATTTTTATCTCTGGGGGCACTTAAAATATTGGCTTATGGAGCAGACATTCCGCATGAAGAAACTTTTCATCGACGTGTCATGGAAGCCTGCGAAACCATTCGACCCAGAGTATTTGAAAGGGTGTGACAGTCCATGTTTCGACGAGTGTATGCATGCCTAGAAGCAAGAGGAGGACATTTCGAGCATTCGTTATGAATTTTGTATGTTGACGTGTTATGAGTGTACCAATGTATTGAACAGTTCCTAACGAGAAAACAAAGGATAATGGGACCTATGTTCATATGAACTATTTTCCTTCTTTTGGTGTAAGGAACTCATGTCCGAAGTTTTTTTGCAAACGTATTTTTGACACACCCTGTATAAGGATTTCATTCGTGAAACCTCAATATTAGGCCTACAGATCTTAACACGTAGGCTATATATATGAAAAGGTTTGTTGAACATATTTTATTTTACAATAAGTATTATTCAATCTCTAATAAAAGTTTAATTTTTTAATTCGACATATCCTAGAAATTCAGGTTCAAGGCCTACAGAAAAGAGCCCTATTTAATATTGTTTAAAATAACGGGTTACTTTCCGTAGGAAGAAAAATAACGCATTGATCCTTTGTTACATATTTAAGCCCGTTAAAGGCGTAAATATTCAAGAAGAATATTTCTCTTGAAACATCAATGAAATTCCACGTCCTCATAAATTATTCTACTTCCATAAGAAGGACTGATCATTTTCAGGAATAGAGAAGCAATAAGGAAGTCAATGATATTCCAGTATTATGTCGTATTGAGCAGGTTCTTATACCTCTGAAATTTATACATAAAATCTTCCTAGCCTATGAATTATTGTCGAATGTTGCATTTTGTCACGACGCAAATAGCCACGTGCATAATCAACGATAGGAGACCATTCCTAAACAAAGGAAGGGTTGGGGGACCGCAACTAATCGATATTGAACATTTTCATGATTATCGATACTGCCCTGAATTTATTTGAATTACAGAAAAGGAGAGGTGCGCATGCGTCGACGGTGAATCGACGAGAGAGACGTGTGGAACCTGAAAGACAGTTAGTAGTACGTGCCTGACCACGAGAGAGAGAAGTTGAAAGGGCAGAAGGGAGAAGACGAGATTGGGATGTGTGACAGCGGTAGAGGCGTTCTGGCATGATGGTGTGTCAGACTTTCATCTAAGGAAATTCTGGTTGTGAACTTCCTTGACACGACTATATGGAGATAGTCATTAATCAGAAGAATACACCAAGTCGGCCAGTACGAGACACCGCTACAGCGAACATCAGCTGTGAGAGTGAGTCGTGACTGCTCGCTCTGAATAAGAGCAGATATGGACATCAGGAAGTAATGGAAGACAACTCAGGATCGGAGGATAAGTTGGACATCACTGGTTGAGTATAATCGTCTAGACTTTTTCTTATTGTTTGGGGAGTGAGAAAACTGAGATATTCCCTTTTTTTTTGTAGGGATGGTTTCTAAGTAATGTGTGGCGATTAGACGCCGTATCGTATGATAAAAGAATAGAATAGGAACATAGAAGTGAGAATTCTAGAAGTAAAGTGATGAAATCCAGTAATCCAACTATTTTCTATTTCTGGTCTAAGTTAATTATAAGAGCAGTCAAGAGCCTAACCGCTGAATGCCAAAGATAGATCTCTTCACTTTGGGGTTTTATGGGTGATTGTCCCACGAATGAATACATAGCTAGGGGCAATTGGTGATGCTCATATAAACTTTGTTATTTTTGAGACAGGACGCGAGGGGAGTAAGGAAGAAAGGTAATTAAGGGGCATGCTTAGTACTTCTTACGAGGGCCCCTCCCACTTGGGTTTCTTTCAGGTGACGGGTGACTATCTATAAATAGATTTCATGCTGGCCTGTAGTGTTAAGTTATGTTTTTTTTATAGAGATTTATCTACAAGCGAAGGTGTATGGAATATGGTAGAGGGGGATAAGAAGTAGAAAGATTGAAGGGCAAAAGAAGGCCTACGAGTGGTAGTGCAGTAGGTGTGTACCATTGGAAAATTTACATGTTAGGGTAGAAGTAGAAGTCACTACAGGGGTTATAGAGAAGCTTACTAATCTGGGCGTGAATTAGTTTCAGTTAGAATTCTAGGGAATTTAGAGACAAAAGAAGATTGGGTGCCCATGCTGAAGAGTAGTAACTTAAGAAGTAGGAAAACTAGAATAACCACCAAGTGAATTAAATCAATGGTATAAGCTGAAGGGAACTCTACTTAAAGAAAGAAAGGGGTTAAAAGATAATAGCTGATGATTGGTCAGGTTAGGAAGAGGTGAGTGAGTTGAAAGATAATAACAAATAATTGGTTAGGTTAGAAAGAGGAGAATAGGTAATTACGAGTAGTGTACTGATGATAAGTAGTTTATTAACAAGTACTAGAGATTGTAAGGGTGAGGTGAGGGAACGCCGGAAGTATCCCGAATCAAACAAATAAAATCTGGTAGTAGGCAAGGCCTATACTAGTAACATATAAAGAAAAGAAATTTATGAGAGATTGTGAAAGCCATCGATGTTGGAGGCGAACAACGGCCCCACGTGCCTCTAGGAGAGAGTGTCAGGGACCTCTGACATCGATTTACAAAATTTTATTTTTGTTTGCGGCCCATTAATATTTTCCCGGTTGCAGGAGAGGAGTCAGATTGTTTGTAACTCAAGATCTAGACGCCGCTCCTGTATCGGTGGTCTATCGCCACAGTCACTCTGTGGGTATAGGCCTAAACTTCTATTTCTTTCTTCATGAGACTGTCTTTCCTATCTATCTTTAAATACAATTCTTCATGGACTAAGATGACTAGTAGACTCGTATAGGAGACATAGGTGGGATTATTGAGTGTAATCTGTAGAGTTAAGGACTGGATTATGAATTGAAAACCTTTATTTATTCAAAAAAAAAAAAGGTATAATATATATATATATTGAACTATCCTGAAGTTGCAAATGTAAATGACTACACAAGTCAGTAGTAAATTAGAAGAATAATACAAGACGTTCTAGTAGATACCTGGAAACAAAAAAAAGAAAGAAGATTAAAGTAATTAATTAGGGATTTGTTATTGTTGAACAGAGAACGTACTTATACAGTTAAACTGGGTATACTAACCTTGAATAATTAAATACTATCCTACTAATAAAAATGTTGAATGGTTAATGTTGTGTAAATGTAATTTATTGTATGTAAGATTGTTATTGTTGAAAAAGAAAAAAAAATAATATATTAAATAAATTATGGTTATTGTTATGCAAAGTAAATTAACGTGAAGTTCAGATTTTTGACCCTTATCCTTGTAATGGTTTGAGAGTCGCTGATTTTTGGGCTAAGTTATATACTTTGGTAGTGAGCACTGAAAAAGGAGAAAAAGAAGAAATAGAGAGAAGCAGAGTAATAAACGAAAGGTAAATCCGAACCCAATTCCCGTCTCCACTGTTAATTTAAAAGCTAGTCGAGAGGCATGTAGGTACATAACCTGTGTATCTATAATTTAATTTGTGATTGGGCCGTAATAAAGTTTGGCGCCCATATCGTGGGGCTAAGTAGTGTTAAAACAAAACAGTATTGCTAATTGTTGCAACTTAATTTAGTTAAAATTGTTAAGTAAAAAGAAACCTTTATTCAGTTAAAGTTTCACAGAGATTGGTCGCCCATAGCGTGGGGGCGAGTTGTGTTAAAATTACAAAAGTTTGGTTTGATATAAGAAAAGAAAATAAACATTAATCAGTTAGAATTGGAAACTTGAAATACGAGTCGTCATATATTTTGGAGCCCATAGCGTGGGTTGAGTTGTGTTGAAATCACATATTTTGATAGCTTGATATCCTAACGTGAGGCGAGATAGTGTTAAAAGAATTTTGGGAGTTAGGTTAGTATAACTGAAATTTATTCTCAAAAAAAAAATAATAATAATAACATATTTTTGGGAAAAGAATAATGACTATTGACAAGTAAGGACTTCTATAGATGACTAAGACAGACGACTGAACTATTGTGTTCTAATCTTTTTTTTTCAGTGGTATTGTTAATATATAAATATGGCTACTTATGTTGATCCATATGCACAAATAAGAGCAGCTGAGTTAACCCAAGCTATTAGGAAGTTGAGGAAGGCGGATTTAGAGGCAGAATGTGATAGAGTAAAGTTACCGACCACAGGTACAAGGGATGAGTTAAGACAACGCTTGTTAGATTATGCCCGCAAGAACCCTCAGTCATTTCAAGTGTTAATTACGGCTTTTGCTCTGAGTCAGGAAGTTTTGGAAGAAGATTTAGTTGAACATAATATAACGGTTCCACAAGATTCATATGGAGATGTAGTGTATACATGGGTTAAGTTAATGCGTAGGAAGGCCATGGCGGTAGCTGATTCAGAAGAAGTTGTACCAGTAGTACCATCGTTTACAATTCAGTTAGAGCCGCATAAACCAAATACTTTGGATCTGGTTCGTAAATGGAACATTAAATTCAAACCTGGGGATAGCATTTACTTATTTTTGGAGAGATTGGAAGATTTAAAACAAAGTTCTAAGTTACAGGGTGCAGAGTTATTGTCAGTATTACCCGAAATTTTACAAGATTCAGCTTTACTTTGGTACAGGAACAGATTAACAGATTGGCCTACATGGGAAGCTTTTTTGAAAGAATTTAGAGAATATTACTTGCCTATTGATGAGGAAGACGCGCTTTTGGATGAGATTAGACAGAGAACGCAAGGTCCTAAAGAATCGATTTTTGATTATGTTAATGCTATTCAAACGTTAATGAGGAGGCTAAGTACTCCAATGAGTCCTCAACAAATGATGAAGACTGTTATCAAAAATTTGCGTCCTGATGTAAAATTGTACCTTAGACCTGCAGAGATTCAAACTATAACAGATTTAATACGTGTAGGTAGGCAGTATGAACAAATATTGTTAGATTCTGAGAGATATATTCCTCCTCCAACGCAGGTTAGAGCTACAATTAAAGAAACGGCTTATAAACCCCAGAGACAAGTTGTTATACCTTCAGTTCATACAGCGTTAGGAATTCAGGGAAAACAGGAACTTCCATCGTCTGAATTACAAAAGAAACCTAGTGTTAGTTTTTCTGCAAAGACGTGGGATAAGGAACGAAATTCAAGTCCTGTAAATGATTCTAGAATGGTTAAAGTAACAGAAAATAAAGAGAGACAGGATGAGTCGAGGGATAATGGTAAAAACACCACTTTACATTTTTCAAATAACCAGCGATGTTGGAATTGTGATAAAATAGGACATAGGCAGTTCGAGTGTAAGGCACCTCGTAGAGTTACTCCACGCACTACGATTAAATGTTATAATTGTAATAAGCTTGGACATAGGTCTATTGATTGTAGGATGCCCCAAGAAAGAAAAGTTAGGCCTACAAATTCCTTATGACAATTAACTAAAAATCAGGCTTGTGTAATGTTAAATATAAATCCTACAGATTTAGTTAATGGAGATAGATGTTTTGTTGAAATTTTGTTGGAGGATATTACATTTATTGCTTTAATAGATTCAGGTTCAGATAAAACTTATGTGGGAGAGAAGGGTGATTTTTTGTGTAAAATGTTAGATTTAGCAGTAGAAGAATCTGAAGTTAGGGTGGTGCAACTAGCAGATAAAACTTATAGTTCTATAACAGGAGAGAGAACTTTTGAGATGAAATTGCAGGACAGGATCTTTCAGATAAAATGTAAAATTATGCCAAATTTAGCAGTAGATATGATTCTGGGCATGGATGTTTTGAAACAAATTGGGTTAGTAGTAGATTTGCAAGATGGGACTTGGTATTTCAAAGATGAACCAGCAAAAATTTTTCAATTTGTTAAGGCTATAGATTTAAAAGAAGAAGATCAACTACATAATATTCTTACTTTACCTACACCTCATGAAAGGGACAGATTGAATATGTTTTCGGAAAATCAGTTACAGAAATTTGATCAGTGTACTGGACTTACCGATCTGATTTCTCATGTTATTGATACAGGCGATGCAAAACCTATAAAACAAAGATATTATCCAGTATCACCCATTTTGGAAAAAGTTATACACGCGGAAATAGATAAAATGTTATTGGAAAAAGTTATAGAGCCTTCAAATTCACCTTGGTCGTCTCCGGTAGTTATGGTAAAGAAACCAGATAGAACATGGAGGTTTTGCGTAGATTTCAGAAAAGTAAACAATTGTACTAAAAGAGATAGTTATCCTTTGCCATACATTGAACATGTGTTGAGTAAATTACGACATGCTAGGTATATTAGTACAATAGATTTGAAAAATGGGTATTGGCAAGTTCCATTAGATGAAGCAAGTAAAGAAAAAACAGCATTTACCGTACCTGGTAGAGGATTGTATCAGTTTCGAGTTATGCCTTTTGGAATCCATAACGCACCAGCCTCGTTTCAAAGATTAGTTGATACTATATTAAGAGAAGAGATAGGAGAGAAATGCTTTTGTTATTTGGATGATATAGTACTTATTAGTGAGACGTTTGAAGAACATTTGTCCTTGTTAGAAAAAGTTTTAGAGAAATTAAGAAAAGCTAACCTGAAAATTAATAGGGAAAAATCAAAATTTTACAGAAGTGAATTAAAATATTTGGGTCATATCATTACTCCATTAGGAATTGCTGTAGATTCAGATAAAATCTCGTGTATCCTTGAGTATCCAGCCCCTACAAAAGTCAAGGAAGTACGAGCATTTTTAGGATTGGCTTCTTGGTACCGACGATTCATTCCATTTTTTTCTGAAGTTGTAAAGCCCCTCACTGCACTTCTGAAAAAGAATCAGAAATGGCGTTGGACTAAGGAATGTCAGGAATCTTTTGATGAATTAAAATCG
The DNA here is from genome assembly GCA_964059195.1 of Ectobius pallidus. Lineage (NCBI taxonomy): Eukaryota > Metazoa > Arthropoda > Insecta > Blattodea > Ectobiidae > Ectobius > Ectobius pallidus. Next base: position 150,866,459 of record CAXKWD010000002.1, read on the forward strand.
AAATTATCTAGTAGTCCTATATTAACTTGTCCAGATTATACTAAACCCCTAGTGCTACAGACCGACGCTAGTTTTTCAGGACTAGGAGCAGCATTAATTCAGACAGGAGAGGAAGGAGAGGAAAAAGTAATAGCTTATGCTAGTAGAACTTTAACGGTAGGCGAGCAAAAGTGGGCAATAGTCGAGAAAGAATTGTTAGCTATATTGTGGGCAGTTCAAAAGTTTCGTCCTTATTTGGAAGGTTATCATTTTAAAGTATATACTGATCACTTTGCTCTGAAATGGTTAAATACATTACAGAATCCGACCGGACGATTAGCTAGGTGGAGTTTATTGCTCCAGGAGTATGATTTTGAAGTAATACATAGGCCTGGTAGTTTACAAAAAGTTCCGGATGCTTTATCTAGAATACACGAAGGGAAAGTTCAAGAGAAAACGGTAGAGGAAGAATTTTGCCTCTTGTTGACTGATAACTCTGAAGTAGTGGAATGGGAAAATATACAAGATGCTTGGTATATTAAGCGGAAGGAGCAAGTACAAAGTAAACCTAAATTTTGGCCAGATTGGAAGGTCGTAGATGGGAAGTTGTACCATCTAAGATTAGATCAGTTAGAACAAACTTTAGAGGGAACAGTAAATAGGTGGAAATTAGTTATTCCGCAAGATTTTAGGATTAAAGTATTGCAGGAATGTCATGATGCACCTACTGCAGGGCATATGGGGATAGCTAAAACTTTCTTTAGAATAGCAAACAAGTATTATTGGCCGGGAATGTTTAGAGATGTTGCTAAATATGTTACTGCTTGTGAAATATGTCAGAGACAGAAAGTGTTACAGACGGCTCAAGCAGGACCAATGCATTTTTACCAGAAAGAGAAACCTTGGATGACTGTAGCTACTGATTTGTTGGGACCTTACCCACGTTCAAAAAAGGGAAACAGATATGTGATTGTATTTCAGGACACCTTCACCAAATATATAGAGTGTAAAGCGTTAAGGAAAGCAACCAGTAGAGCAGTTACGGAAGCATTTTATGAATTGATTATCCTTAAATGGGGAATTCCGGGATATTTGCTGATGGATAATGGACCGCAATACACTAGTAAATTAATGCGAGAGATAGCTAAAGCTTTTAATATAACTCCTTGTTATTTACCTGTATATTCGCCACAAGGAAATCCAGTAGAAAGAGTCAATAGAGTATTGAAAACAATGATTTCTAGTTACATTCAAAAGGATCAGACAGTTTGGGACGTGTATTTGAGAGAATTTAATTTTGCTATAAATACGGCTAAGCATAGTTCCACTGGATGCACTCCTTATATGCTAAATTATGGGAAGGAGCCTGAAATTATCAGTAGGATTGAAAAGGTGGAAAACCAACCGATTTATAAAGAAATTCCAAAACTTTGGGTGGAGAGACTCAATAAATTGAAAACGGTACGTTTAATGGTTAGACATAACTTAGAAACCGCCTATAAGAATTCAAGTCATTATTATAATCTTCGGAGGAGAGAGGTGAGATTTTGTCCAGGAGATCTTGTGTTAAGAAGAAACTTTAAATTAAGTGATGCCTCACAAGCTTATGCAGCAGGCTTAAGTGCAAAGTTCGTCGGCCCCTTTATAATAAAGAAAAAGCTTAGCGAGAATAGTTATGAACTGACGAACCGTTTTGGTAAACAGTTGGGGAAGTGGCACGTTAAAGACTTGAAACCTTTTGTGCCTGGGTAAAAGTTCTTTAAGGCTGGTAAAAGAGACACGCACAAAAAAAAAAAAAAAAAAAAAAAAAAAGAATGTGACCTGTGTCAACATTATTTTTTTTATGGTGAGTGCGGGAAGAATGTCACGACGCAAATAGCGACGTGCATAATCAACGATAGGAGACCATTCCTAAACAAAGGAAGGGTTGGGGGACCGCAACTAATCGATATTGAACATTTTCATGATTATCGATACTGCCCTGAATTTATTTGAATTACAGAAAAGGAGAGGTGCGCATGCGTCGACGGTGAATCGACGAGAGAGACGTGTGGAACCTGAAAGACAGTTAGTAGTACGTGCCTGACCACGAGAGAGAGAAGTTGAAAGGGCAGAAGGGAGAAGACGAGATTGGGATGTGTGACAGCGGTAGAGGCGTTCTGGCATGATGGTGTGTCAGACTTTCATCTAAGGAAATTCTGGTTGTGAACTTCCTTGACACGACTATATGGAGATAGTCATTAATCAGAAGAATACACCAAGTCGGCCAGTACGAGACACCGCTACAGCGAACATCAGCTGTGAGAGTGAGTCGTGACTGCTCGCTCTGAATAAGAGCAGATATGGACATCAGGAAGTAATGGAAGACAACTCAGGATCGGAGGATAAGTTGGACATCACTGGTTGAGTATAATCGTCTAGACTTTTTCTTATTGTTTGGGGAGTGAGAAAACTGAGATATTCCCTTTTTTTGTAGGGATGGTTTCTAAGTAATGTGTGGCGATTAGACGCCGTATCGTATGATAAAAGAATAGAATAGGAACATAGAAGTGAGAATTCTAGAAGTAAAGTGATGAAATCCAGTAATCCAACTATTTTCTATTTCTGGTCTAAGTTAATTATAAAAGAGCAGTCAAGAGCCTAACCGCTGAATGCCAAAGATAGATCTCTTCACTTTGGGGTTTTATGGGTGATTGTCCCACGAATGAATACATAGCTAGGGGCAATTGGTGATGCTCATATAAACTTTGTTATTTTTGAGACAGGACGCGAGGGGAGTAAGGAAGAAAGGTAATTAAGGGGCATGCTTAGTACTTCTTACGAGGGCCCCTCCCACTTGGGTTTCTTTCAGGTGACGGGTGACTATCTATAAATAGATTTCATGCTGGCCTGTAGTGTTAAGTTATGTTTTTTTTATAGAGATTTATCTACAAGCGAAGGTGTATGGAATATGGTAGAGGGGGATAAGAAGTAGAAAGATTGAAGGGCAAAAGAAGGCCTACGAGTGGTAGTGCAGTAGGTGTGTACCATTGGAAAATTTACATGTTAGGGTAGAAGTAGAAGTCACTACAGGGGTTATAGAGAAGCTTACTAATCTGGGCGTGAATTAGTTTCAGTTAGAATTCTAGGGAATTTAGAGACAAAAGAAGATTGGGTGCCCATGCTGAAGAGTAGTAACTTAAGAAGTAGGAAAACTAGAATAACCACCAAGTGAATTAAATCAATGGTATAAGCTGAAGGGAACTCTACTTAAAGAAAGAAAGGGGTTAAAAGATAATAGCTGATGATTGGTCAGGTTAGGAAGAGGTGAGTGAGTTGAAAGATAATAACAAATAATTGGTTAGGTTAGAAAGAGGAGAATAGGTAATTACGAGTAGTGTACTGATGATAAGTAGTTTATTAACAAGTACTAGAGATTGTAAGGGTGAGGTGAGGGAACGCCGGAAGTATCCCGAATCAAACAAATAAAATCTGGTAGTAGGCAAGGCCTATACTAGTAACATATAAAGAAAAGAAATTTATGAGAGATTGTGAAAGCCATCGATGTTGGAGGCGAACAACGGCCCCACGTGCCTCTAGGAGAGAGTGTCAGGGACCTCTGACATCGATTTACAAAATTTTATTTTTGTTTGCGGCCCATTAATATTTTCCCGGTTGCAGGAGAGGAGTCAGATTGTTTGTAACTCAAGATCTAGACGCCGCTCCTGTATCGGTGGTCTATCGCCACAGTCACTCTGTGGGCATAGGCCTAAACTTCTATTTCTTTCTTCATGAGACTGTCTTTCCTATCTATCTTTAAATACAATTCTTCATGGACTAAGATGACTAGTAGACTCGTATAGGAGACATAGGTGGGATTATTGAGTGTAATCTGTAGAGTTAAGGACTGGATTATGAATTGAAAACCTTTATTTATTCAAAAAAAAAAAGGTATAATATATATATATATTGAACTATCCTGAAGTTGCAAATGTAAATGACTACACAAGTCAGTAGTAAATTAGAAGAATAATACAAGACGTTCTAGTAGATACCTGGAAACAAAAAAAAGAAAGAAGATTAAAGTAATTAATTAGGGATTTGTTATTGTTGAACAGAGAACGTACTTATACAGTTAAACTGGGTATACTAACCTTGAATAATTAAATACTATCCTACTAATAAAAATGTTGAATGGTTAATGTTGTGTAAATGTAATTTATTGTATGTAAGATTGTTATTGTTGAAAAAGAAAAAAAAATAATATATTAAATAAATTATGGTTATTGTTATGCAAAGTAAATTAACGTGAAGTTCAGATTTTTGACCCTTATCCTTGTAATGGTTTGAGAGTCGCTGATTTTTGGGCTAAGTTATATACTTTGGTAGTGAGCACTGAAAAAGGAGAAAAAGAAGAAATAGAGAGAAGCAGAGTAATAAACGAAAGGTAAATCCGAACCCAATTCCCGTCTCCACTGTTAATTTAAAAGCTAGTCGAGAGGCATGTAGGTACATAACCTGTGTATCTATAATTTAATTTGTGATTGGGCCGTAATAAAGTTTGGCGCCCATATCGTGGGGCTAAGTAGTGTTAAAACAAAACAGTATTGCTAATTGTTGCAACTTAATTTAGTTAAAATTGTTAAGTAAAAAGAAACCTTTATTCAGTTAAAGTTTCACAGAGATTGGTCGCCCATAGCGTGGGGGCGAGTTGTGTTAAAATTACAAAAGTTTGGTTTGATATAAGAAAAGAAAATAAACATTAATCAGTTAGAATTGGAAACTTGAAATACGAGTCGTCATATATTTTGGAGCCCATAGCGTGGGTTGAGTTGTGTTGAAATCACATATTTTGATAGCTTGATATCCTAACGTGAGGCGAGATAGTGTTAAAAGAATTTTGGGAGTTAGGTTAGTATAACTGAAATTTATTCTCAAAAAAAAAATAATAATAATAACATATTTTTGGGAAAAGAATAATGACTATTGACAAGTAAGGACTTCTATAGATGACTAAGACAGACGACTGAACTATTGTGTTCTAATCTTTTTTTTTCAGTGGTATTGTTAATATATAAATATGGCTACTTATGTTGATCCATATGCACAAATAAGAGCAGCTGAGTTAACCCAAGCTATTAGGAAGTTGAGGAAGGCGGATTTAGAGGCAGAATGTGATAGAGTAAAGTTACCGACCACAGGTACAAGGGATGAGTTAAGACAACGCTTGTTAGATTATGCCCGCAAGAACCCTCAGTCATTTCAAGTGTTAATTACGGCTTTTGCTCTGAGTCAGGAAGTTTTGGAAGAAGATTTAGTTGAACATAATATAACGGTTCCACAAGATTCATATGGAGATGTAGTGTATACATGGGTTAAGTTAATGCGTAGGAAGGCCATGGCGGTAGCTGATTCAGAAGAAGTTGTACCAGTAGTACCATCGTTTACAATTCAGTTAGAGCCGCATAAACCAAATACTTTGGATCTGGTTCGTAAATGGAACATTAAATTCAAACCTGGGGATAGCATTTACTTATTTTTGGAGAGATTGGAAGATTTAAAACAAAGTTCTAAGTTACAGGGTGCAGAGTTATTGTCAGTATTACCCGAAATTTTACAAGATTCAGCTTTACTTTGGTACAGGAACAGATTAACAGATTGGCCTACATGGGAAGCTTTTTTGAAAGAATTTAGAGAATATTACTTGCCTATTGATGAGGAAGACGCGCTTTTGGATGAGATTAGACAGAGAACGCAAGGTCCTAAAGAATCGATTTTTGATTATGTTAATGCTATTCAAACGTTAATGAGGAGGCTAAGTACTCCAATGAGTCCTCAACAAATGATGAAGACTGTTATCAAAAATTTGCGTCCTGATGTAAAATTGTACCTTAGACCTGCAGAGATTCAAACTATAACAGATTTAATACGTGTAGGTAGGCAGTATGAACAAATATTGTTAGATTCTGAGAGATATATTCCTCCTCCAACGCAGGTTAGAGCTACAATTAAAGAAACGGCTTATAAACCCCAGAGACAAGTTGTTATACCTTCAGTTCATACAGCGTTAGGAATTCAGGGAAAACAGGAACTTCCATCGTCTGAATTACAAAAGAAACCTAGTGTTAGTTTTTCTGCAAAGACGTGGGATAAGGAACGAAATTCAAGTCCTGTAAATGATTCTAGAATGGTTAAAGTAACAGAAAATAGAGAGAGACAGGATGAGTCGAGGGATAATGGTAAAAACACCACTTTACATTTTTCAAATAACCAGCGATGTTGGAATTGTGATAAAATAGGACATAGGCAGTTCGAGTGTAAGGCACCTCGTAGAGTTACTCCACGCACTACGATTAAATGTTATAATTGTAATAAGCTTGGACATAGGTCTATTGATTGTAGGATGCCCCAAGAAAGAAAAGTTAGGCCTACAAATTCCTTATGACAATTAACTAAAAATCAGGCTTGTGTAATGTTAAATATAAATCCTACAGATTTAGTTAATGGAGATAGATGTTTTGTTGAAATTTTGTTGGAGGATATTACATTTATTGCTTTAATAGATTCAGGTTCAGATAAAACTTATGTGGGAGAGAAGGGTGATTTTTTGTGTAAAATGTTAGATTTAACAGTAGAAGAATCTGAAGTTAGGGTGGTGCAACTAGCAGATAAAACTTATAGTTCTATAACAGGAGAGAGAACTTTTGAGATGAAATTGCAGGACAGGATCTTTCAGATAAAATGTAAAATTATGCCAAATTTAGCAGTAGATATGATTCTGGGCATGGATGTTTTGAAACAAATTGGGTTAGTAGTAGATTTGCAAGATGGGACTTGGTATTTCAAAGATGAACCAGCAAAAATTTTTCAATTTGTTAAGGCTATAGATTTAAAAGAAGAAGATCAACTACATAATATTCTTACTTTACCTACACCTCAGGAAAGGGACAGATTGAATATGTTTTTGGAAAATCAGTTACAGAAATTTGATCAGTGTACTGGACTTACCGATCTGATTTCTCATGTTATTGATACAGGCGATGCAAAACCTATAAAACAAAGATATTATCCAGTATCACCCATTTTGGAAAAAGTTATACACGCGGAAATAGATAAAATGTTATTGGAAAAAGTTATAGAGCCTTCAAATTCACCTTGGTCGTCTCCGGTAGTTATGGTAAAGAAACCAGATAGAACATGGAGGTTTTGCGTAGATTTCAGAAAAGTAAACAATTGTACTAAAAGAGATAGTTATCCTTTGCCATACATTGAACATGTGTTGAGTAAATTACGACATGCTAGGTATATCAGTACAATAGATTTGAAAAATGGGTATTGGCAAGTTCCATTAGATGAAGCAAGTAAAGAAAAAACAGCATTTACCGTACCTGGTAGAGGATTGTATCAGTTTCGAGTTATGCCTTTTGGAATCCATAACGCACCAGCCTCGTTTCAAAGATTAGTTGATACTATATTAAGAGAAGAGATAGGAGAGAAATGCTTTTGTTATTTGGATGATATAGTACTTATTAGTGAGACGTTTGAAGAACATTTGTCCTTGTTAGAAAAAGTTTTAGAGAAATTAAGAAAAGCTAACCTGAAAATTAATAGGGAAAAATCAAAATTTTGCAGAAGTGAATTAAAATATTTGGGTCATATCATTACTCCATTAGGAATTGCTGTAGATTCAGATAAAATCTCGTGTATCCTTGAGTATCCAGCCCCTACAAAAGTCAAGGAAGTACGAGCATTTTTAGGATTGGCTTCTTGGTACCGACGATTCATTCCATTTTTTTCTGAAGTTGTAAAGCCCCTCACTGCACTTCTGAAAAAGAATCAGAAATGGCGTTGGACTAAGGAATGTCAGGAATCTTTTGATGAATTAAAATCGAAATTATCTAGTAGTCCTATATTAACTTGTCCAGATTATACTAAACCCCTAGTGCTACAGACCGACGCTAGTTTTTCAGGACTAGGAGCAGCATTAATTCAGACAGGAGAGGAAGGAGAGGAAAAAGTAATAGCTTATGCTAGTAGAACTTTAACGGTAGGCGAGCAAAAGTGGGCAATAGTCGAGAAAGAATTGTTAGCTATATTGTGGGCAGTTCAAAAGTTTCGTCCTTATTTGGAAGGTTATCATTTTAAAGTATATACTGATCACTTTGCTCTGAAATGGTTAAATACATTACAGAATCCGACCGGACGATTAGCTAGGTGGAGTTTATTGCTCCAGGAGTATGATTTTGAAGTAATACATAGGCCTGGTAGTTTACAAAAAGTTCCGGATGCTTTATCTAGAATACACGAAGGGAAAGTTCAAGAGAAAACGGTAGAGGAAGAATTTTGCCTCTTGTTGACTGATAACTCTGAAGTAGTGGAATGGGAAAATATACAAGATGCTTGGTATATTAAGCGGAAGGAGCAAGTACAAAGTAAACCTAAATTTTGGCCAGATTGGAAGGTCGTAGATGGGAAGTTGTACCATCTAAGATTAGATCAGTTAGAACAAACTTTAGAGGGAACAGTAAATAGGTGGAAATTAGTTATTCCGCAAGATTTTAGGATTAAAGTATTGCAGGAATGTCATGATGCACCTACTGCAGGGCATATGGGGATAGCTAAAACTTTCTTTAGAATAGCAAACAAGTATTATTGGCCGGGAATGTTTAGAGATGTTGCTAAATATGTTACTGCTTGTGAAATATGTCAGAGACAGAAAGTGTTACAGACGGCTCAAGCAGGACCAATGCATTTTTACCAGAAAGAGAAACCTTGGATGACTGTAGCTACTGATTTGTTGGGACCTTACCCACGTTCAAAAAAGGGAAACAGATATGTGATTGTATTTCAGGACACCTTCACCAAATATATAGAGTGTAAAGCGTTAAGGAAAGCAACCAGTAGAGCAGTTACGGAAGCATTTTATGAATTGATTATCCTTAAATGGGGAATTCCGGGATATTTGCTGATGGATAATGGACCGCAATACACTAGTAAATTAATGCGAGAGATAGCTAAAGCTTTTAATATAACTCCTTGTTATTTACCTGTATATTCGCCACAAGGAAATCCAGTAGAAAGAGTCAATAGAGTATTGAAAACAATGATTTCTAGTTACATTCAAAAGGATCAGACAGTTTGGGACGTGTATTTGAGAGAATTTAATTTTGCTATAAATACGGCTAAGCATAGTTCCACTGGATGCACTCCTTATATGCTAAATTATGGGAAGGAGCCTGAAATTATCAGTAGGATTGAAAAGGTGGAAAACCAACCGATTTATAAAGAAATTCCAAAACTTTGGGTGGAGAGACTCAATAAATTGAAAACGGTACGTTTAATGGTTAGACATAACTTAGAAACCGCCTATAAGAATTCAAGTCATTATTATAATCTTCGGAGGAGAGAGGTGAGATTTTGTCCAGGAGATCTTGTGTTAAGAAGAAACTTTAAATTAAGTGATGCCTCACAAGCTTATGCAGCAGGCTTAAGTGCAAAGTTCGTCGGCCCCTTTATAATAAAGAAAAAGCTTAGCGAGAATAGTTATGAACTGACGAACCGTTTTGGTAAACAGTTGGGGAAGTGGCACGTTAAAGACTTGAAACCTTTTGTGCCTGGGTAAAAGTTCTTTAAGGCTGGTAAAAGAGACACGCACAAAAAAAAAAAAAAAAAAAAAAAAAAAAGAATGTGACCTGTGTCAACATTATTTTTTTTATGGTGAGTGCGGGAAGAATGTCACGACGCAAATAGCGACGTGCATAATCAACGATAGGAGACCATTCCTAAACAAAGGAAGGGTTGGGGGACCGCAACTAATCGATATTGAACATTTTCATGATTATCGATACTGCCCTGAATTTATTTGAATTACAGAAAAGGAGAGGTGCGCATGCGTCGACGGTGAATCGACGAGAGAGACGTGTGGAACCTGAAAGACAGTTAGTAGTACGTGCCTGACCACGAGAGAGAGAAGTTGAAAGGGCAGAAGGGAGAAGACGAGATTGGGATGTGTGACAGCGGTAGAGGCGTTCTGGCATGATGGTGTGTCAGACTTTCATCTAAGGAAATTCTGGTTGTGAACTTCCTTGACACGACTATATGGAGATAGTCATTAATCAGAAGAATACACCAAGTCGGCCAGTACGAGACACCGCTACAGCGAACATCAGCTGTGAGAGTGAGTCGTGACTGCTCGCTCTGAATAAGAGCAGATATGGACATCAGGAAGTAATGGAAGACAACTCAGGATCGGAGGATAAGTTGGACATCACTGGTTGAGTATAATCGTCTAGACTTTTTCTTATTGTTTGGGGAGTGAGAAAACTGAGATATTCCCTTTTTTTTGTAGGGATGGTTTCTAAGTAATGTGTGGCGATTAGACGCCGTATCGTATGATAAAAGAATAGAATAGGAACATAGAAGTGAGAATTCTAGAAGTAAAGTGATGAAATCCAGTAATCCAACTATTTTCTATTTCTGGTCTAAGTTAATTATAAAAGAGCAGTCAAGAGCCTAACCGCTGAATGCCAAAGATAGATCTCTTCACTTTGGGGTTTTATGGGTGATTGTCCCACGAATGAATACATAGCTAGGGGCAATTGGTGATGCTCATATAAACTTTGTTATTTTTGAGACAGGACGCGAGGGGAGTAAGGAAGAAAGGTAATTAAGGGGCATGCTTAGTACTTCTTACGAGGGCCCCTCCCACTTGGGTTTCTTTCAGGTGACGGGTGACTATCTATAAATAGATTTCATGCTGGCCTGTAGTGTTAAGTTATGTTTTTTTTATAGAGATTTATCTACAAGCGAAGGTGTATGGAATATGGTAGAGGGGGATAAGAAGTAGAAAGATTGAAGGGCAAAAGAAGGCCTACGAGTGGTAGTGCAGTAGGTGTGTACCATTGGAAAATTTACATGTTAGGGTAGAAGTAGAAGTCACTACAGGGGTTATAGAGAAGCTTACTAATCTGGGCGTGAATTAGTTTCAGTTAGAATTCTAGGGAATTTAGAGACAAAAGAAGATTGGGTGCCCATGCTGAAGAGTAGTAACTTAAGAAGTAGGAAAACTAGAATAACCACCAAGTGAATTAAATCAATGGTATAAGCTGAAGGGAACTCTACTTAAAGAAAGAAAGGGGTTAAAAGATAATAGCTGATGATTGGTCAGGTTAGGAAGAGGTGAGTGAGTTGAAAGATAATAACAAATAATTGGTTAGGTTAGAAAGAGGAGAATAGGTAATTACGAGTAGTGTACTGATGATAAGTAGTTTATTAACAAGTACTAGAGATTGTAAGGGTGAGGTGAGGGAACGCCGGAAGTATCCCGAATCAAACAAATAAAATCTGGTAGTAGGCAAGGCCTATACTAGTAACATATAAAGAAAAGAAATTTATGAGAGATTGTGAAAGCCATCGATGTTGGAGGCGAACAACGGCCCCACGTGCCTCTAGGAGAGAGTGTCAGGGACCTCTGACATCGATTTACAAAATTTTATTTTTGTTTGCGGCCCATTAATATTTTCCCGGTTGCAGGAGAGGAGTCAGATTGTTTGTAACTCAAGATCTAGACGCCGCTCCTGTATCGGTGGTCTATCGCCACAGTCACTCTGTGGGCATAGGCCTAAACTTCTATTTCTTTCTTCATGAGACTGTCTTTCCTATCTATCTTTAAATACAATTCTTCATGGACTAAGATGACTAGTAGACTCGTATAGGAGACATAGGTGGGATTATTGAGTGTAATCTGTAGAGTTAAGGACTGGATTATGAATTGAAAACCTTTATTTATTAAAAAAAAAAAGGTATAATATATATATATATTGAACTATCCTGAAGTTGCAAATGTAAATGACTACACAAGTCAGTAGTAAATTAGAAGAATAATACAAGACGTTCTAGTAGATACCTGGAAACAAAAAAAAGAAAGAAGATTAAAGTAATTAATTAGGGATTTGTTATTGTTGAACAGAGAACGTACTTATACAGTTAAACTGGGTATACTAACCTTGAATAATTAAATACTATCCTACTAATAAAAATGTTGAATGGTTAATGTTGTGTAAATGTAATTTATTGTATGTAAGATTGTTATTGTTGAAAAAGAAAAAAAAAAATAATATATTAAATAAATTATGGTTATTGTTATGCAAAGTAAATTAACGTGAAGTTCAGATTTTTGACCCTTATCCTTGTAATGGTTTGAGAGTCGCTGATTTTTGGGCTAAGTTATATACTTTGGTAGTGAGCACTGAAAAAGGAGAAAAAGAAGAAATAGAGAGAAGCAGAGTAATAAACGAAAGGTAAATCCGAACCCAATTCCCGTCTACACTGTTAATTTAAAAGCTAGTCGAGAGGCATGTAGGTACATAACCTGTGTATCTATAATTTAATTTGTGATTGGGCCGTAATAAAGTTTGGCGCCCATATCGTGGGGCTAAGTAGTGTTAAAACAAAACAGTATTGCTAATTGTTGCAACTTAATTTAGTTAAAATTGTTAAGTAAAAAGAAACCTTTATTCAGTTAAAGTTTCACAGAGATTGGTCGCCCATAGCGTGGGGGCGAGTTGTGTTAAAATTACAAAAGTTTGGTTTGATATAAGAAAAGAAAATAAACATTAATCAGTTAGAATTGGAAACTTGAAATACGAGTCGTCATATATTTTGGAGCCCATAGCGTGGGTTGAGTTGTGTTGAAATCACATATTTTGATAGCTTGATATCCTAACGTGAGGCGAGATAGTGTTAAAAGAATTTTGGGAGTTAGGTTAGTATAACTGAAATTTATTCTCAAAAAAAAAATAATAATAATAACATATTTTTGGGAAAAGAATAATGACTATTGACAAGTAAGGACTTCTATAGATGACTAAGACAGACGACTGAACTATTGTGTTCTAATCTTTTTTTTTCAGTGGTATTGTTAATATATAAATATGGCTACTTATGTTGATCCATATGCACAAATAAGAGCAGCTGAGTTAACCCAAGCTATTAGGAAGTTGAGGAAGGCGGATTTAGAGGCAGAATGTGATAGAGTAAAGTTACCGACCACAGGTACAAGGGATGAGTTAAGACAACGCTTGTTAGATTATGCCCGCAAGAACCCTCAGTCATTTCAAGTGTTAATTACGGCTTTTGCTCTGAGTCAGGAAGTTTTGGAAGAAGATTTAGTTGAACATAATATAACGGTTCCACAAGATTCATATGGAGATGTAGTGTATACATGGGTTAAGTTAATGCGTAGGAAGGCCATGGCGGTAGCTGATTCAGAAGAAGTTGTACCAGTAGTACCATCGTTTACAATTCAGTTAGAGCCGCATAAACCAAATACTTTGGATCTGGTTCGTAAATGGAACATTAAATTCAAACCTGGGGATAGCATTTACTTATTTTTGGAGAGATTGGAAGATTTAAAACAAAGTTCTAAGTTACAGGGTGCAGAGTTATTGTCAGTATTACCCGAAATTTTACAAGATTCAGCTTTACTTTGGTACAGGAACAGATTAACAGATTGGCCTACATGGGAAGCTTTTTTGAAAGAATTTAGAGAATATTACTTGCCTATTGATGAGGAAGACGCGCTTTTGGATGAGATTAGACAGAGAACGCAAGGTCCTAAAGAATCGATTTTTGATTATGTTAATGCTATTCAAACGTTAATGAGGAGGCTAAGTACTCCAATGAGTCCTCAACAAATGATGAAGACTGTTATCAAAAATTTGCGTCCTGATGTAAAATTGTACCTTAGACCTGCAGAGATTCAAACTATAACAGATTTAATACGTGTAGGTAGGCAGTATGAACAAATATTGTTAGATTCTGAGAGATATATTCCTCCTCCAACGCAGGTTAGAGCTACAATTAAAGAAACGGCTTATAAACCCCAGAGACAAGTTGTTATACCTTCAGTTCATACAGCGTTAGGAATTCAGGGAAAACAGGAACTTCCATCGTCTGAATTACAAAAGAAACCTAGTGTTAGTTTTTCTGCAAAGACGTGGGATAAGGAACGAAATTCAAGTCCTGTAAATGATTCTAGAATGGTTAAAGTAACAGAAAATAAAGAGAGACAGGATGAGTCGAGGGATAATGGTAAAAACACCACTTTACATTTTTCAAATAACCAGCGATGTTGGAATTGTGATAAAATAGGACATAGGCAGTTCGAGTGTAAGGCACCTCGTAGAGTTACTCCACGCACTACGATTAAATGTTATAATTGTAATAAGCTTGGACATAGGTCTATTGATTGTAGGATGCCCCAAGAAAGAAAAGTTAGGCCTACAAATTCCTTATGACAATTAACTAAAAATCAGGCTTGTGTAATGTTAAATATAAATCCTACAGATTTAGTTAATGGAGATAGATGTTTTGTTGAAATTTTGTTGGAGGATATTACATTTATTGCTTTAATAGATTCAGGTTCAGATAAAACTTATGTGGGAGAGAAGGGTGATTTTTTGTGTAAAATGTTAGATTTAGCAGTAGAAGAATCTGAAGTTAGGGTGGTGCAACTAGCAGATAAAACTTATAGTTCTATAACAGGAGAGAGAACTTTTGAGATGAAATTGCAGGACAGGATCTTTCAGATAAAATGTAAAATTATGCCAAATTTAGCAGTAGATATGATTCTGGGCATGGATGTTTTGAAACAAATTGGGTTAGTAGTAGATTTGCAAGATGGGACTTGGTATTTCAAAGATGAACCAGCAAAAATTTTTCAATTTGTTAAGGCTATAGATTTAAAAGAAGAAGATCAACTACATAATATTCTTACTTTACCTACACCTCATGAAAGGGACAGATTGAATATGTTTTCGGAAAATCAGTTACAGAAATTTGATCAGTGTACTGGACTTACCGATCTGATTTCTCATGTTATTGATACAGGCGATGCAAAACCTATAAAACAAAGATATTATCCAGTATCACCCATTTTGGAAAAAGTTATACACGCGGAAATAGATAAAATGTTATTGGAAAAAGTTATAGAGCCTTCAAATTCACCTTGGTCGTCTCCGGTAGTTATGGTAAAGAAACCAGATAGAACATGGAGGTTTTGCGTAGATTTCAGAAAAGTAAACAATTGTACTAAAAGAGATAGTTATCCTTTGCCATACATTGAACATGTGTTGAGTAAATTACGACATGCTAGGTATATTAGTACAATAGATTTGAAAAATGGGTATTGGCAAGTTCCATTAGATGAAGCAAGTAAAGAAAAAACAGCATTTACCGTACCTGGTAGAGGATTGTATCAGTTTCGAGTTATGCCTTTTGGAATCCATAACGCACCAGCCTCGTTTCAAAGATTAGTTGATACTATATTAAGAGAAGAGATAGGAGAGAAATGCTTTTGTTATTTGGATGATATAGTACTTATTAGTGAGACGTTTGAAGAACATTTGTCCTTGTTAGAAAAAGTTTTAGAGAAATTAAGAAAAGCTAACCTGAAAATTAATAGGGAAAAATCAAAATTTTACAGAAGTGAATTAAAATATTTGGGTCATATCATTACTCCATTAGGAATTGCTGTAGATTCAGATAAAATCTCGTGTATCCTTGAGTATCCAGCCCCTACAAAAGTCAAGGAAGTACGAGCATTTTTAGGATTGGCTTCTTGGTACCGACGATTCATTCCATTTTTTTCTGAAGTTGTAAAGCCCCTCACTGCACTTCTGAAAAAGAATCAGAAATGGCGTTGGACTAAGGAATGTCAGGAATCTTTTGATGAATTAAAATCGAAATTATCTAGTAGTCCTATATTAACTTGTCCAGATTATACTAAACCCCTAGTGCTACAGACCGACGCTAGTTTTTCAGGACTAGGAGCAGCATTAATTCAGACAGGAGAGGAAGGAGAGGAAAAAGTAATAGCTTATGCTAGTAGAACTTTAACGGTAGGCGAGCAAAAGTGGGCAATAGTCGAGAAAGAATTGTTAGCTATATTGTGGGCAGTTCAAAAGTTTCGTCCTTATTTGGAAGGTTATCATTTTAAAGTATATACTGATCACTTTGCTCTGAAATGGTTAAATACATTACAGAATCCGACCGGACGATTAGCTAGGTGGAGTTTATTGCTCCAGGAGTATGATTTTGAAGTAATACATAGGCCTGGTAGTTTACAAAAAGTTCCGGATGCTTTATCTAGAATACACGAAGGGAAAGTTCAAGAGAAAACGGTAGAGGAAGAATTTTGCCTCTTGTTGACTGATAACTCTGAAGTAGTGGAATGGGAAAATATACAAGATGCTTGGTATATTAAGCGGAAGGAGCAAGTACAAAGTAAACCTAAATTTTGGCCAGATTGGAAGGTCGTAGATGGGAAGTTGTACCATCTAAGATTAGATCAGTTAGAACAAACTTTAGAGGGAACAGTAAATAGGTGGAAATTAGTTATTCCGCAAGATTTTAGGATTAAAGTATTGCAGGAATGTCATGATGCACCTACTGCAGGGCATATGGGGATAGCTAAAACTTTCTTTAGAATAGCAAACAAGTATTATTGGCCGGGAATGTTTAGAGATGTTGCTAAATATGTTACTGCTTGTGAAATATGTCAGAGACAGAAAGTGTTACAGACGGCTCAAGCAGGACCAATGCATTTTTACCAGAAAGAGAAACCTTGGATGACTGTAGCTACTGATTTGTTGGGACCTTACCCACGTTCAAAAAAGGGAAACAGATATGTGATTGTATTTCAGGACACCTTCACCAAATATATAGAGTGTAAAGCGTTAAGGAAAGCAACCAGTAGAGCAGTTACGGAAGCATTTTATGAATTGATTATCCTTAAATGGGGAATTCCGGGATATTTGCTGATGGATAATGGACCGCAATACACTAGTAAATTAATGCGAGAGATAGCTAAAGCTTTTAATATAACTCCTTGTTATTTACCTGTATATTCGCCACAAGGAAATCCAGTAGAAAGAGTCAATAGAGTATTGAAAACAATGATTTCTAGTTACATTCAAAAGGATCAGACAGTTTGGGACGTGTATTTGAGAGAATTTAATTTTGCTATAAATACGGCTAAGCATAGTTCCACTGGATGCACTCCTTATATGCTAAATTATGGGAAGGAGCCTGAAATTATCAGTAGGATTGAAAAGGTGGAAAACCAACCGATTTATAAAGAAATTCCAAAACTTTGGGTGGAGAGACTCAATAAATTGAAAACGGTACGTTTAATGGTTAGACATAACTTAGAAACCGCCTATAAGAATTCAAGTCATTATTATAATCTTCGGAGGAGAGAGGTGAGATTTTGTCCAGGAGATCTTGTGTTAAGAAGAAACTTTAAATTAAGTGATGCCTCACAAGCTTATGCAGCAGGCTTAAGTGCAAAGTTCGTCGGCCCCTTTATAATAAAGAAAAAGCTTAGCGAGAATAGTTATGAACTGACGAACCGTTTTGGTAAACAGTTGGGGAAGTGGCACGTTAAAGACTTGAAACCTTTTGTGCCTGGGTAAAAGTTCTTTAAGGCTGGTAAAAGAGACACGCACAAAAAAAAAAAAAAAAAAAAAAAGAATGTGACCTGTGTCAACATTATTTTTTTTATGGTGAGTGCGGGAAGAATGTCACGACGCAAATAGCGACGTGCATAATCAACGATAGGAGACCATTCCTAAACAAAGGAAGGGTTGGGGGACCGCAACTAATCGATATTGAACATTTTCATGATTATCGATACTGCCCTGAATTTATTTGAATTACAGAAAAGGAGAGGTGCGCATGCGTCGACGGTGAATCGACGAGAGAGACGTGTGGAACCTGAAAGACAGTTAGTAGTACGTGCCTGACCACGAGAGAGAGAAGTTGAAAGGGCAGAAGGGAGAAGACGAGATTGGGATGTGTGACAGCGGTAGAGGCGTTCTGGCATGATGGTGTGTCAGACTTTCATCTAAGGAAATTCTGGTTGTGAACTTCCTTGACACGACTATATGGAGATAGTCATTAATCAGAAGAATACACCAAGTCGGCCAGTACGAGACACCGCTACAGCGAACATCAGCTGTGAGAGTGAGTCGTGACTGCTCGCTCTGAATAAGAGCAGATATGGACATCAGGAAGTAATGGAAGACAACTCAGGATCGGAGGATAAGTTGGACATCACTGGTTGAGTATAATCGTCTAGACTTTTTCTTATTGTTTGGGGAGTGAGAAAACTGAGATATTCCCTTTTTTTTGTAGGGATGGTTTCTAAGTAATGTGTGGCGATTAGACGCCGTATCGTATGATAAAAGAATAGAATAGGAACATAGAAGTGAGAATTCTAGAAGTAAAGTGATGAAATCCAGTAATCCAACTATTTTCTATTTCTGGTCTAAGTTAATTATAAAAGAGCAGTCAAGAGCCTAACCGCTGAATGCCAAAGATAGATCTCTTCACTTTGGGGTTTTATGGGTGATTGTCCCACGAATGAATACATAGCTAGGGGCAATTGGTGATGCTCATATAAACTTTGTTATTTTTGAGACAGGACGCGAGGGGAGTAAGGAAGAAAGGTAATTAAGGGGCATGCTTAGTACTTCTTACGAGGGCCCCTCCCACTTGGGTTTCTTTCAGGTGACGGGTGACTATCTATAAATAGATTTCATGCTGGCCTGTAGTGTTAAGTTATGTTTTTTTTATAGAGATTTATCTACAAGCGAAGGTGTATGGAATATGGTAGAGGGGGATAAGAAGTAGAAAGATTGAAGGGCAAAAGAAGGCCTACGAGTGGTAGTGCAGTAGGTGTGTACCATTGGAAAATTTACATGTTAGGGTAGAAGTAGAAGTCACTACAGGGGTTATAGAGAAGCTTACTAATCTGGGCGTGAATTAGTTTCAGTTAGAATTCTAGGGAATTTAGAGACAAAAGAAGATTGGGTGCCCATGCTGAAGAGTAGTAACTTAAGAAGTAGGAAAACTAGAATAACCACCAAGTGAATTAAATCAATGGTATAAGCTGAAGGGAACTCTACTTAAAGAAAGAAAGGGGTTAAAAGATAATAGCTGATGATTGGTCAGGTTAGGAAGAGGTGAGTGAGTTGAAAGATAATAACAAATAATTGGTTAGGTTAGAAAGAGGAGAATAGGTAATTACGAGTAGTGTACTGATGATAAGTAGTTTATTAACAAGTACTAGAGATTGTAAGGGTGAGGTGAGGGAACGCCGGAAGTATCCCGAATCAAACAAATAAAATCTGGTAGTAGGCAAGGCCTATACTAGTAACATATAAAGAAAAGAAATTTATGAGAGATTGTGAAAGCCATCGATGTTGGAGGCGAACAACGGCCCCACGTGCCTCTAGGAGAGAGTGTCAGGGACCTCTGACATCGATTTACAAAATTTTATTTTTGTTTGCGGCCCATTAATATTTTCCCGGTTGCAGGAGAGGAGTCAGATTGTTTGTAACTCAAGATCTAGACGCCGCTCCTGTATCGGTGGTCTATCGCCACAGTCACTCTGTGGGCATAGGCCTAAACTTCTATTTCTTTCTTCATGAGACTGTCTTTCCTATCTATCTTTAAATACAATTCTTCATGGACTAAGATGACTAGTAGACTCGTATAGGAGACATAGGTGGGATTATTGAGTGTAATCTGTAGAGTTAAGGACTGGATTATGAATTGAAAACCTTTATTTATTCAAAAAAAAAAAAAGGTATAATATATATATATATTGAACTATCCTGAAGTTGCAAATGTAAATGACTACACAAGTCAGTAGTAAATTAGAAGAATAATACAAGACGTTCTAGTAGATACCTGGAAACAAAAAAAAGAAAGAAGATTAAAGTAATTAATTAGGGATTTGTTATTGTTGAACAGAGAACGTACTTATACAGTTAAACTGGGTATACTAACCTTGAATAATTAAATACTATCCTACTAATAAAAATGTTGAATGGTTAATGTTGTGTAAATGTAATTTATTGTATGTAAGATTGTTATTGTTGAAAAAGAAAAAAAAAATAATATATTAAATAAATTATGGTTATTGTTATGCAAAGTAAATTAACGTGAAGTTCAGATTTTTGACCCTTATCCTTGTAATGGTTTGAGAGTCGCTGATTTTTGGGCTAAGTTATATACTTTGGTAGTGAGCACTGAAAAAGGAGAAAAAGAAGAAATAGAGAGAAGCAGAGTAATAAACGAAAGGTAAATCCGAACCCAATTCCCGTCTCCACTGTTAATTTAAAAGCTAGTCGAGAGGCATGTAGGTACATAACCTGTGTATCTATAATTTAATTTGTGATTGGGCCGTAATAAAGTTTGGCGCCCATATCGTGGGGCTAAGTAGTGTTAAAACAAAACAGTATTGCTAATTGTTGCAACTTAATTTAGTTAAAATTGTTAAGTAAAAAGAAACCTTTATTCAGTTAAAGTTTCACAGAGATTGGTCGCCCATAGCGTTGTGTTAAAATTACAAAAGTTTGGTTTGATATAAGAAAAGAAAATAAACATTAATCAGTTAGAATTGGAAACTTGAAATACGAGTCGTCATATATTTTGGAGCCCATAGCGTGGGTTGAGTTGTGTTGAAATCACATATTTTGATAGCTTGATATCCTAACGTGAGGCGAGATAGTGTTAAAAGAATTTTGGGAGTTAGGTTAGTATAACTGAAATTTATTCTAAAAAAAAATAATAATAATAACATATTTTTGGGAAAAGAATAATGACTATTGACAAGTAAGGACTTCTATAGATGACTAAGACAGACGACTGAACTATTGTGTTCTAATCTTTTTTTTTCAGTGGTATTGTTAATATATAAATATGGCTACTTATGTTGATCCATATGCACAAATAAGAGCAGCTGAGTTAACCCAAGCTATTAGGAAGTTGAGGAAGGCGGATTTAGAGGCAGAATGTGATAGAGTAAAGTTACCGACCACAGGTACAAGGGATGAGTTAAGACAACGCTTGTTAGATTATGCCCGCAAGAACCCTCAGTCATTTCAAGTGTTAATTACGGCTTTTGCTCTGAGTCAGGAAGTTTTGGAAGAAGATTTAGTTGAACATAATATAACGGTTCCACAAGATTCATATGGAGATGTAGTGTATACATGGGTTAAGTTAATGCGTAGGAAGGCCATGGCGGTAGCTGATTCAGAAGAAGTTGTACCAGTAGTACCATCGTTTACAATTCAGTTAGAGCCGCATAAACCAAATACTTTGGATCTGGTTCGTAAATGGAACATTAAATTCAAACCTGGGGATAGCATTTACTTATTTTTGGAGAGATTGGAAGATTTAAAACAAAGTTCTAAGTTACAGGGTGCAGAGTTATTGTCAGTATTACCCGAAATTTTACAAGATTCAGCTTTACTTTGGTACAGGAACAGATTAACAGATTGGCCTACATGGGAAGCTTTTTTGAAAGAATTTAGAGAATATTACTTGCCTATTGATGAGGAAGACGCGCTTTTGGATGAGATTAGACAGAGAACGCAAGGTCCTAAAGAATCGATTTTTGATTATGTTAATGCTATTCAAACGTTAATGAGGAGGCTAAGTACTCCAATGAGTCCTCAACAAATGATGAAGACTGTTATCAAAAATTTGCGTCCTGATGTAAAATTGTACCTTAGACCTGCAGAGATTCAAACTATAACAGATTTAATACGTGTAGGTAGGCAGTATGAACAAATATTGTTAGATTCTGAGAGATATATTCCTCCTCCAACGCAGGTTAGAGCTACAATTAAAGAAACGGCTTATAAACCCCAGAGACAAGTTGTTATACCTTCAGTTCATACAGCGTTAGGAATTCAGGGAAAACAGGAACTTCCATCGTCTGAATTACAAAAGAAACCTAGTGTTAGTTTTTCTGCAAAGACGTGGGATAAGGAACGAAATTCAAGTCCTGTAAATGATTCTAGAATGGTTAAAGTAACAGAAAATAAAGAGAGACAGGATGAGTCGAGGGATAATGGTAAAAACACCACTTTACATTTTTCAAATAACCAGCGATGTTGGAATTGTGATAAAATAGGACATAGGCAGTTCGAGTGTAAGGCACCTCGTAGAGTTACTCCACGCACTACGATTAAATGTTATAATTGTAATAAGCTTGGACATAGGTCTATTGATTGTAGGATGCCCCAAGAAAGAAAAGTTAGGCCTACAAATTCCTTATGACAATTAACTAAAAATCAGGCTTGTGTAATGTTAAATATAAATCCTACAGATTTAGTTAATGGAGATAGATGTTTTGTTGAAATTTTGTTGGAGGATATTACATTTATTGCTTTAATAGATTCAGGTTCAGATAAAACTTATGTGGGAGAGAAGGGTGATTTTTTGTGTAAAATGTTAGATTTAACAGTAGAAGAATCTGAAGTTAGGGTGGTGCAACTAGCAGATAAAACTTATAGTTCTATAACAGGAGAGAGAACTTTTGAGATGAAATTGCAGGACAGGATCTTTCAGATAAAATGTAAAATTATGCCAAATTTAGCAGTAGATATGATTCTGGGCATGGATGTTTTGAAACAAATTGGGTTAGTAGTAGATTTGCAAGATGGGACTTGGTATTTCAAAGATGAACCAGCAAAAATTTTTCAATTTGTTAAGGCTATAGATTTAAAAGAAGAAGATCAACTACATAATATTCTTACTTTACCTACACCTCAGGAAAGGGACAGATTGAATATGTTTTTGGAAAATCAGTTACAGAAATTTGATCAGTGTACTGGACTTACCGATCTGATTTCTCATGTTATTGATACAGGCGATGCAAAACCTATAAAACAAAGATATTATCCAGTATCACCCATTTTGGAAAAAGTTATACACGCGGAAATAGATAAAATGTTATTGGAAAAAGTTATAGAGCCTTCAAATTCACCTTGGTCGTCTCCGGTAGTTATGGTAAAGAAACCAGATAGAACATGGAGGTTTTGCGTAGATTTCAGAAAAGTAAACAATTGTACTAAAAGAGATAGTTATCCTTTGCCATACATTGAACATGTGTTGAGTAAATTACGACATGCTAGGTATATCAGTACAATAGATTTGAAAAATGGGTATTGGCAAGTTCCATTAGATGAAGCAAGTAAAGAAAAAACAGCATTTACCGTACCTGGTAGAGGATTGTATCAGTTTCGAGTTATGCCTTTTGGAATCCATAACGCACCAGCCTCGTTTCAAAGATTAGTTGATACTATATTAAGAGAAGAGATAGGAGAGAAATGCTTTTGTTATTTGGATGATATAGTACTTATTAGTGAGACGTTTGAAGAACATTTGTCCTTGTTAGAAAAAGTTTTAGAGAAATTAAGAAAAGCTAACCTGAAAATTAATAGGGAAAAATCAAAATTTTGCAGAAGTGAATTAAAATATTTGGGTCATATCATTACTCCATTAGGAATTGCTGTAGATTCAGATAAAATCTCGTGTATCCTTGAGTATCCAGCCCCTACAAAAGTCAAGGAAGTACGAGCATTTTTAGGATTGGCTTCTTGGTACCGACGATTCATTCCATTTTTTTCTGAAGTTGTAAAGCCCCTCACTGCACTTCTGAAAAAGAATCAGAAATGGCGTTGGACTAAGGAATGTCAGGAATCTTTTGATGAATTAAAATCGAAATTATCTAGTAGTCCTATATTAACTTGTCCAGATTATACTAAACCCCTAGTGCTACAGACCGACGCTAGTTTTTCAGGACTAGGAGCAGCATTAATTCAGACAGGAGAGGAAGGAGAGGAAAAAGTAATAGCTTATGCTAGTAGAACTTTAACGGTAGGCGAGCAAAAGTGGGCAATAGTCGAGAAAGAATTGTTAGCTATATTGTGGGCAGTTCAAAAGTTTCGTCCTTATTTGGAAGGTTATCATTTTAAAGTATATACTGATCACTTTGCTCTGAAATGGTTAAATACATTACAGAATCCGACCGGACGATTAGCTAGGTGGAGTTTATTGCTCCAGGAGTATGATTTTGAAGTAATACATAGGCCTGGTAGTTTACAAAAAGTTCCGGATGCTTTATCTAGAATACACGAAGGGAAAGTTCAAGAGAAAACGGTAGAGGAAGAATTTTGCCTCTTGTTGACTGATAACTCTGAAGTAGTGGAATGGGAAAATATACAAGATGCTTGGTATATTAAGCGGAAGGAGCAAGTACAAAGTAAACCTAAATTTTGGCCAGATTGGAAGGTCGTAGATGGGAAGTTGTACCATCTAAGATTAGATCAGTTAGAACAAACTTTAGAGGGAACAGTAAATAGGTGGAAATTAGTTATTCCGCAAGATTTTAGGATTAAAGTATTGCAGGAATGTCATGATGCACCTACTGCAGGGCATATGGGGATAGCTAAAACTTTCTTTAGAATAGCAAACAAGTATTATTGGCCGGGAATGTTTAGAGATGTTGCTAAATATGTTACTGCTTGTGAAATATGTCAGAGACAGAAAGTGTTACAGACGGCTCAAGCAGGACCAATGCATTTTTACCAGAAAGAGAAACCTTGGATGACTGTAGCTACTGATTTGTTGGGACCTTACCCACGTTCAAAAAAGGGAAACAGATATGTGATTGTATTTCAGGACACCTTCACCAAATATATAGAGTGTAAAGCGTTAAGGAAAGCAACCAGTAGAGCAGTTACGGAAGCATTTTATGAATTGATTATCCTTAAATGGGGAATTCCGGGATATTTGCTGATGGATAATGGACCGCAATACACTAGTAAATTAATGCGAGAGATAGCTAAAGCTTTTAATATAACTCCTTGTTATTTACCTGTATATTCGCCACAAGGAAATCCAGTAGAAAGAGTCAATAGAGTATTGAAAACAATGATTTCTAGTTACATTCAAAAGGATCAGACAGTTTGGGACGTGTATTTGAGAGAATTTAATTTTGCTATAAATACGGCTAAGCATAGTTCCACTGGATGCACTCCTTATATGCTAAATTATGGGAAGGAGCCTGAAATTATCAGTAGGATTGAAAAGGTGGAAAACCAACCGATTTATAAAGAAATTCCAAAACTTTGGGTGGAGAGACTCAATAAATTGAAAACGGTACGTTTAATGGTTAGACATAACTTAGAAACCGCCTATAAGAATTCAAGTCATTATTATAATCTTCGGAGGAGAGAGGTGAGATTTTGTCCAGGAGATCTTGTGTTAAGAAGAAACTTTAAATTAAGTGATGCCTCACAAGCTTATGCAGCAGGCTTAAGTGCAAAGTTCGTCGGCCCCTTTATAATAAAGAAAAAGCTTAGCGAGAATAGTTATGAACTGACGAACCGTTTTGGTAAACAGTTGGGGAAGTGGCACGTTAAAGACTTGAAACCTTTTGTGCCTGGGTAAAAGTTCTTTAAGGCTGGTAAAAGAGACACGCACAAAAAAAAAAAAAAAAAAAAAAAAAGAATGTGACCTGTGTCAACATTATTTTTTTTATGGTGAGTGCGGGAAGAATGTCACGACGCAAATAGCGACGTGCATAATCAACGATAGGAGACCATTCCTAAACAAAGGAAGGGTTGGGGGACCGCAACTAATCGATATTGAACATTTTCATGATTATCGATACTGCCCTGAATTTATTTGAATTACAGAAAAGGAGAGGTGCGCATGCGTCGACGGTGAATCGACGAGAGAGACGTGTGGAACCTGAAAGACAGTTAGTAGTACGTGCCTGACCACGAGAGAGAGAAGTTGAAAGGGCAGAAGGGAGAAGACGAGATTGGGATGTGTGACAGCGGTAGAGGCGTTCTGGCATGATGGTGTGTCAGACTTTCATCTAAGGAAATTCTGGTTGTGAACTTCCTTGACACGACTATATGGAGATAGTCATTAATCAGAAGAATACACCAAGTCGGCCAGTACGAGACACCGCTACAGCGAACATCAGCTGTGAGAGTGAGTCGTGACTGCTCGCTCTGAATAAGAGCAGATATGGACATCAGGAAGTAATGGAAGACAACTCAGGATCGGAGGATAAGTTGGACATCACTGGTTGAGTATAATCGTCTAGACTTTTTCTTATTGTTTGGGGAGTGAGAAAACTGAGATATTCCCTTTTTTTTTGTAGGGATGGTTTCTAAGTAATGTGTGGCGATTAGACGCCGTATCGTATGATAAAAGAATAGAATAGGAACATAGAAGTGAGAATTCTAGAAGTAAAGTGATGAAATCCAGTAATCCAACTATTTTCTATTTCTGGTCTAAGTTAATTATAAAAGAGCAGTCAAGAGCCTAACCGCTGAATGCCAAAGATAGATCTCTTCACTTTGGGGTTTTATGGGTGATTGTCCCACGAATGAATACATAGCTAGGGGCAATTGGTGATGCTCATATAAACTTTGTTATTTTTGAGACAGGACGCGAGGGGAGTAAGGAAGAAAGGTAATTAAGGGGCATGCTTAGTACTTCTTACGAGGGCCCCTCCCACTTGGGTTTCTTTCAGGTGACGGGTGACTATCTATAAATAGATTTCATGCTGGCCTGTAGTGTTAAGTTATGTTTTTTTTATAGAGATTTATCTACAAGCGAAGGTGTATGGAATATGGTAGAGGGGGATAAGAAGTAGAAAGATTGAAGGGCAAAAGAAGGCCTACGAGTGGTAGTGCAGTAGGTGTGTACCATTGGAAAATTTACATGTTAGGGTAGAAGTAGAAGTCACTACAGGGGTTATAGAGAAGCTTACTAATCTGGGCGTGAATTAGTTTCAGTTAGAATTCTAGGGAATTTAGAGACAAAAGAAGATTGGGTGCCCATGCTGAAGAGTAGTAACTTAAGAAGTAGGAAAACTAGAATAACCACCAAGTGAATTAAATCAATGGTATAAGCTGAAGGGAACTCTACTTAAAGAAAGAAAGGGGTTAAAAGATAATAGCTGATGATTGGTCAGGTTAGGAAGAGGTGAGTGAGTTGAAAGATAATAACAAATAATTGGTTAGGTTAGAAAGAGGAGAATAGGTAATTACGAGTAGTGTACTGATGATAAGTAGTTTATTAACAAGTACTAGAGATTGTAAGGGTGAGGTGAGGGAACGCCGGAAGTATCCCGAATCAAACAAATAAAATCTGGTAGTAGGCAAGGCCTATACTAGTAACATATAAAGAAAAGAAATTTATGAGAGATTGTGAAAGCCATCGATGTTGGAGGCGAACAACGGCCCCACGTGCCTCTAGGAGAGAGTGTCAGGGACCTCTGACATCGATTTACAAAATTTTATTTTTGTTTGCGGCCCATTAATATTTTCCCGGTTGCAGGAGAGGAGTCAGATTGTTTGTAACTCAAGATCTAGACGCCGCTCCTGTATCGGTGGTCTATCGCCACAGTCACTCTGTGGGTATAGGCCTAAACTTCTATTTCTTTCTTCATGAGACTGTCTTTCCTATCTATCTTTAAATACAATTCTTCATGGACTAAGATGACTAGTAGACTCGTATAGGAGACATAGGTGGGATTATTGAGTGTAATCTGTAGAGTTAAGGACTGGATTATGAATTGAAAACCTTTATTTATTAAAAAAAAAAAGGTATAATATATATATTGAACTATCCTGAAGTTGCAAATGTAAATGACTACACAAGTCAGTAGTAAATTAGAAGAATAATACAAGACGTTCTAGTAGATACCTGGAAACAAAAAAAAAGAAAGAAGATTAAAGTAATTAATTAGGGATTTGTTATTGTTGAACAGAGAACGTACTTATACAGTTAAACTGGGTATACTAACCTTGAATAATTAAATACTATCCTACTAATAAAAATGTTGAATGGTTAATGTTGTGTAAATGTAATTTATTGTATGTAAGATTGTTATTGTTGAAAAAGAAAAAAAAAATAATATATTAAATAAATTATGGTTATTGTTATGCAAAGTAAATTAACGTGAAGTTCAGATTTTTGACCCTTATCCTTGTAATGGTTTGAGAGTCGCTGATTTTTGGGCTAAGTTATATACTTTGGTAGTGAGCACTGAAAAAGGAGAAAAAGAAGAAATAGAGAGAAGCAGAGTAATAAACGAAAGGTAAATCCGAACCCAATTCCCGTCTCCACTGTTAATTTAAAAGCTAGTCGAGAGGCATGTAGGTACATAACCTGTGTATCTATAATTTAATTTGTGACTGGGCTGATACATAACAAAAAGAAAAGAGGAAGCGTATTGATGATGGCGCCCGTTAATATAAATTTTCATCAATATTATCAAAACTGGGTAAATTGTTAAAAGAAAGAGAAAGTAGACTGAGAGTAGGAAATTTGCAATCACCCGGTGACAGAGGTAGTTGTACTGAACGTTGGAATGTGGACTATGCAGGCAGTGTTATGATGACACGACAGGTGCATGAGTGACCTTGTTTTGTAGGAGTTCAGTAAACTTATATACTACGATTGAGAATAATCACATATTAGTCGTCACAGATTTTGGCGAAGAATTTTGGCGAAGATTTAATCCAAGAAGTTAGGGAACTTTATTGCATAAAGTAAGAAAAGCCCATCACAATTTCACATCACGGCACAAAACGTATGCTCGAAATACATAACAGGCTTTTAAAATTATAACTCGATGGATTCGAAAAATAACTCCTGAGTCTTAGTGGTCAAGGCGTATGCCATACTGTTAATTATGAAGTGAATATTTTCAGTTTTCCATAGGCCTCTCTCCATATCAGATATGTCATACTGACGAGTGATTAATGTAGGGTTCTTCCGTGGTAAGGATTCATCCTTTATGATTCAATTAGGCTTTATTTCTTTCTTGCTCATAGTTTTACATCTCTCTTTTAGGAATTACACGCCTAAATACAGGGTAGCTACCTGTCGGGAGAGGGATATCTATTGATCTATTATCTATTATTGGCGGTTTTTACCAGACAAGGACATGAAGAGCCTCCCTGGATGAGGGATCGATTCTACGCCGGGCCACCTCCCAGACAACACGAACGCATAGAACGAGACACTTTCACTCTAAACAAGAAGGTGAGTTGTCTCATGTGTGATGAAAAACCCCGGAAAGAAATCCCACCTAGGTAACTTGTCCCGACCAGGATTCAAACCAGGGCCTGCTACGTGAGAGGAGCGAACGCATCCCTTGCGCCTCACCGGTGGACATGATTCAAGGATGTGGTGCAGTACTGTCCCATATACCAAATCATTATTACAGAGTATACCGTTAACCCATAAATGAAGGAAATAGTCAGAAATTTTCGGTAACAAAATCCAGACAAGATTTATTATTTCAAACATACAATAATGAAAAGCAGAATGACCAGAAGTACAATAGGTTAAATGCAAATAGAATTAATAATTTGTCAGCAGTATTCAAACATCTAGGGCTGAAGGCCAGAAAACGTGTACAGAATTAATGAGCGATCTTTCCATTACTGCACTGTATCATAGACGAAATATAATAAATAACAGAACAAACGGAAATAATGATTACAAAGTTAAACTCTGGTGGGTCAGATAAATAGCGAAACTAAACATAATAGGAACCTATAACTGAATATAATTAAAGAAATCCACCAGGGAAAATAATAAATTGAACTCAAAACATACCTGCAAATATCAATTACTTGCTTGTAGTATTGGGGAGGGGCATAGTCCACCGACGTCTAGCGTCGCGATTTCCCAACTCCGTCTTAAACTTATTTCAGTTAGGCCATCTCGACCACCCTGGCTATCATATGAAACCATCCTCACCTCACTATCACACCCCTATCCAAAGTTATGCCCGAAATAAGAATTGGTCGGTAAAACAGAGACCTAAAATACCAACCTTGAAGCAATCAATCTAAAACCAATAAATAATATTAGTCCAGTTAATAATGGTCGAAAAACACCAAATACAAAAAAGTGTAGTTTTGAAATTTTGCAGAGATGTCAGAGGGAGTGTACTGAACAACATACTAAAAGTCCCCGAAGGTGTGGTTGCAGGTATGTTTTGAGTTCAATTTATTATTTTCCCTGGTGGATTTCTTTAATTATATTTCGCTTATATCTAAACAATAGTGCATCGTAGAGGAAAAATTTCTGCATACAAAATTCTGGCTCATAAAATTTCCTACAAGTTTGATCCTACACCTTTCTTTCTATTCCCAATAGTTTTTAGATATCCGCCAACGAAAATGACAAATTTTCGAAAAAAGCTCTTTCGCCTCTCGCTTTTCGACACATTTTACCGTCTAGGGCTTCATCCCTTAGATATACAGCAATGTTCTTATGAAAGAAAGTGTAGAGAAATAAATTCACTTTAAAATGAGCAGTCATTTGTTATTTTGTCTTCAAAAGTTCAAAAGTAATATCAATTTTAATTTCGGTCAAATTTCTAGATTTCGAAAGAAAACCGTGCATCGCACTTTCTCTATATTTAGGGGTTATATCTTTGTATATAAGCTGTATATTGTGTATTTACATCATGAAACAAGTGGAGAAGTATCACATAACCATTAAAGTTGAATTTATTAAAAATCAGATTACGGTACATTTAATGAAAATACATTATATTCCAGGCAAGAAAGAAAAATAGGGACAAAAAATAATGTAGTTCTGAATTTTGGCAGAGAAGTGGGGGAAAGTGTCCTAAACAACATAGTACAAATCCCCATGGATAGGGAGTGAGCGGGGGGTGGGGGCACTTTTAAATGCCATTTCCTTCAGTTTTCCCTAAATAAACAAAAAACTATGGGTTCTAGCAAAAAGCAGTTTATGCACAAAATTAAACTTCATAAAAGATCTTATAAAGTTTATCTGAATGATATTTCTGTAGAATAATTAGACGTAACTTATTTAGAAATTGTAAAACTGGGTTTACACTATGTAACTTGTTTAATATAACTTGAGTTATATAACATGTTTTCCAAAATTGTTACAAATACATGCCAATTGTTACATATAACATTGTGTTATATAACTGATTTTTGTGTTATATAACCAGTTTTCTACGTTTACACTCCGTTAGCTGCGTTTACATTATGTAACTTGTTTATAAAACTTGGGTTATATAACACGTTTTCCAAAATTGTTACAAATACATGTAACTTGTTACAGATAACATTGTTTTATATAACTGATTTTTGTGTTATATAACAAGTTATACCTTTCCCGCATGGGATGGGAAATGTGTAACTTGTTTCATGTAACCTGCTACATGTACATTTTGCTGCGTATATATAGTAACAACAAACTGTCCACTTAACCACATGTAATTAGATTTATCCAAAAGTTCAATCTACGCAATGTTTACTATGCTTTTCAGGTGTACAATAGTATAATAATGTAACCTAATCTCACATATATGTCTCTCTACAAAACTCTCATATGTAATATTATAACAATCTTCATTAATGTTCCATATGTTGATGGCGCTGATATATCGTATAAATGGATATGACCAAATATTTTCACAGAATAAAATATAGTAGTATAGTAGTAAAAACTATTGTCGATCATATTGTAATCAATTACACATTAAAACTAGCAAATGTTGACATAACCACTTAGAAATTGTTAAAATAATTAAAATTGTATTAAATTTATATATGTTGTATAACAGTTGGTTGATTAGGTTAAAAGCTGTGCACTATCATACCATTGTCTGTTGCATCTCTATTATGCATATGTACATTTGCCAACGACTTCGCAGCAAATTATTGCCATTAATATAAAATAACTCGCAGGCGCACTGAAGTCCAGTAATTGTAGATTAATTGTTGATTAATATTAACCACACTGGTGATGGTTCATGGTAGTATCCCGTTGTATTAATTGAACTTTGTGGCATTTTTTAGTATTACAGTTGTACTCAGGCAATCCGGACGTCGAAATTTACAGTCATAAATAGAGACTGATGAAGATCAAGATATGATCGAAATGAACATATCCCAGAGAGAAATAAATTCCACAAAGCTCAATTAATGCAACGCGATACTACCATGAACCACCACCAAATTGGTTAGTATTAATCTACAATTAAACTACAATTATTACTGGATTTCAGGGCGCCTAAGAGTTATTTTATATTAATAAATAATAACAATAATTTGCTGAAATTTTACATATGCATAATAGAGATGCAACAGACAATAGAATGGTAATGCACAGCTTTCAACCTAACCAACCAATTGTTATAAATTATATATAAATTTAATAAAATTTTAATTATTTAAAAAATTTATAAGTGGTTAAGTCAACATTTGCTAGTTTTAATGTGTAATTGAGTACAGTGTGATCGGCAATAGCTTTTACTACTATATGTTCTATAATAATATTTGTACACATCCATTTATACGATATATCAGCGCCATCGTCCACTGCTGTGGCAAAGGGGATGCGTTCGCTCCTCTCACGCAGTGGGCCCGGGTTCGATTCCTGGTCGGGACAAGTTACCTAGGTGGTTTTTTCTGAGGTTTTCCTCACCTGTGAGACAAATGTTGGGTAACTTTAGGCCCTTTGGGTCCCCAGATATCATCTGGCCATAATTATCATCTGCATCCCATTTTCGCCTTGTTCGGAGTGTTCGTGTTGTATCGGAGGTGGCCCCGGCATTGGGCTAATCACTCATCCGGGGTGGCCCTCCATGCCCTTATCTGGTCCAAAAAGTATGTATGTGTTCCAAAGATAATCCCTCTCCCGACATGTTGCGGACCTGTAAGGCCCGGGCGGCTTGGGTCAATTAAATCCTAAAAGGGAGAGGTAAAACTAAGATAAAGGAAGAGAATCAACGCCTTCAAGATATGGAACATTTATGAAAATTGTTAATATTACATATGAGAGTTTTGTAGAGGGCATATGTGTGAGATTAGGATATATTATTTGTGATGCTCCCCATCACATTGTGCGTTTTCTTACTATATTTGTTCCTGTTTGGTTGGCACTCTGACCGTGCGCATGCGCCGGACGAGTCTGTTTTCGCTTCCTTGGGGGTGAGCTTTGGAGGCGGTAAAGAGAGCAGAAGTCGCTGTGCAGATTGTGTAGTGAGTGGATGTGTGCTTGCTTCACCGTTGGGAGCTTCCTCCGGGCTGGCGCAACAGACTCGTGAGTTATATTTCTACAGGACATTTATAGTATAATTCCTCCTCGTTTAAAATTGGATCCATAGCTAAATCAAAATTGTTATTATATTGTATGATCTAATGTTTCAATTTTCAAGTGACAGTTATAAGATGGGACGCCATCTTGTCAGTTAGAAAAAAAAAAGAGAAAAAGGAACAGGTGATTCTAGAACCTTCGGGGTTTATAGAATGCAAAGGAAACTATCAGTTTTGCTAAGGAACATATTGGCCTTTTCTTTTTTTTTTAAATCTAATTTCTTGTTGATTCAATTTGATATTTTAATGAAATGCTGCTACGTTTAATACGATTGTATTAGGCCATTCATGATATTCTGGCATTTAATAATTGCTGCTAAATAGTACTGTAACCTCCCTGTGGTACTGAAGTACATGGTTGCCTAATTCTTAAATAATTTGGCAAGTGATATAGGCCATTCATGATTATTCTGCCATTTAATAATTGCTGCTAAATACTACTGTAACCTTTCTATTGTACTGAAGTACATGTTGCTTATTTCTTAAA
Source organism: Ectobius pallidus (assembly GCA_964059195.1). Classification (NCBI taxonomy): domain Eukaryota; kingdom Metazoa; phylum Arthropoda; class Insecta; order Blattodea; family Ectobiidae; genus Ectobius; species Ectobius pallidus. The sequence continues at coordinate 150,899,945 of CAXKWD010000002.1, forward strand.
TAATTTGGCAAGTGATATAGGCCATTCATGATTATTCTGCCATTTAATAATTGCTGCTAAAATAGTACTGTAACTTTTCTATTGTACTGAAGTACATGTTGCCTAATTCTTAAATAATTTGGCAAGTGATATATGCCATTCATGATTATTCTGCCATTTAAGTATTGCAGCTAAATAGTACTGTAACCTTTCTATTGTACTGAAGTACATGTTGCTTATTTCTTAAATAATTTGGCAAGTGATATAGGCCATTCATGATTATTCTGCCATTTAATAATTGCTGCTAAATACTACTGTAACTTTTCTATTGTACTGAAGTACATGTTGCCTATTTCTTAAATAATTTGGCAAGTGATATAGGCCATTCATGATTATTCTGTCATTTAATAATTGCTGCTAAATACTACTGTAACCTTTCTATTGTACTGAAATACATGTTGCTTATTTCTTAAATAATTTGGCAAGTGATATAGGCCATTCATGATTATTCTGCCATTTAATAATTGCTGCTAAAATAGTACTGTAACTTTTCTATTGTACTGAAGTACATGTTGCCTAAATCTTAAATAATTTGGCAAGTGATATAGGCCATTCATGATTATTCTGCCATTTAATAATTGCTGCTAAATACTACTGTAACCTTTCTATTGTACTGAAGTACATGTTGCTTATTTCTTAAATAATTTGGCAAGTGATATAGGCCATTCATGATTATTCTCCCATTTAATAATTGCTGCTAAAATAGTACTGTAACTTTTCTATTGTACTGAAGTACATGTGCCTATTTCTTAAATAATTTGGCAAGTGATATATGCTATTCATGATTATTCTGCCATTTAATAATTGTTGCTAAATAGTACTGTAATTTTTTCTATTGTACTGAAGTACATGTTGCCTATTTCTTAAATAATTTGGCAAGTGATATAGGCCATTCATGATATTCTGGCATTAAATAATTGCTGCTAAATAGTACTGTAACCTCCCTATGGTACTGAAGTACATGTTTCCCCTTTTATTAAATTATTTGGTAAATGCTATAGGCCATTCATGATATTCTGGGAATTAATAATTGTCACTAAATAGTACTGTAACCTCCCTATGGTACTGAAGTACATGTTTGCCTATTTCTTAAATTATTTGGTAAATGCTGTGGTGCCCTGGCATCGAACCAGGACCCCAGAGTGAGCAATTCTATACCATCTTATGTCATAAGCACTTATAAACAAACACATGGACTGTTTGTCTATATGTTTAATTAAGCAGCAATTCTCAAGGTAGAATTGCATGATTCCAAACAACTAGTGTGAGTATTTGTGATTAATTACATAACTGTCAGAAAACAATATTACGTTCTCAAGTTATGATTTATCCTTTCGTGAAGGCTAAAACATACTATATATTCTAAACCGATTAACGGTTAGGGCAGAACTACTTGAAGACACTTTAAGCATACATCGTATCCTCGAGGTCTGGTTACAGTCAAGTGTTAGTCTCACAACCTCAGTCAACACGGACACCATGGGCTTTCGTCTATTGAATTGTAAGTAGCTTACAGCCATTTGTTACTCCGGTAGCACAGCCAAGGTTTTTAGACAGTTATTGACGAATGCTCATACTTGTACTTAATTTTACTAACTTAATATCAAATACTTTATTACTCAGTTCCTATTTTTTATGTTTTTTATAATAAAACCTTACACTATTGTGTCAAGCATTCGTCTGCTTAATTTAGGATTACTGACAACCGCTCCTCACCTCGCTACCCAGTAATATCCTCAAATTAGGCACGACAGAATTGGTGGCAGCGGTTTAAACTAGCTTAATTAACTATAAACTAATGGATTTTTTTACCAGGCCAGATTCGGTAATAACGGAATTACATCAGTTTAATTGATTACTGTCTAGTAGAATTCACGCCCTATAATTCTTTTCCGTTCGTCTGTGTACAGAACGACAGTGTATATTGCAGGAAAAGTGAGAGCGAAACATTTGTAATAGTTTACACACTCAGCATTCCTTCCAAGTAGTGTAGGTCAGGTACGAATATGTTTAACTTGCAGTTTTGAGTTCATTATCAACAAATGCGAATATGACAAGTACAGGTGACGCAGTAACAGCTAAAATAGCTACTAAGGATTTAACAGTAGTAAATTCAGTTCCAGTATGGAGGGACAAAGTTTGCGGTCCAATTCAAAGCTTCCTTCGGTTAGTAGAAACAGTAGCAAGTTTAGGTGGACTAACAGACAGCGATAAAGTACACATAGTCACAATAAAACTACAAGGTGCTGCACAAACATTTTTAGAAACACACCCGGACCTACAGGATGGGAATGTCACATTTGAAAAATTAAAAGAGACACTAGTGCAAAGGTTTAAGGATAAGGAAAGTGATTTTTATTATTATGTTCAATTGCAAAATGAAAAGAACGAAATGAAAAGAACGAAACTGCAGAAGAATTTGCAGATAGGTTAAGAGCGTTAAATAGGAAAACAATGGAATTTTCAGTAGTGAAAGCTGAGCAAATAATTTATAATAGACAAGCAGAGAAGAGATTATTATCTGCGTTTATTAATGGCTTGAGAGGTAACCCAGGATTAATGGTTAAAGTAAATATGCCTGACACATTAGAAAAAGCACTGAAAGTTGCGATGGCAACATTTAAAGCAGAAAAGGAGGCCAGTGCTAACCGTGAGCTGACTCACTCACAGGTATTCGTCGTAGGGAGTGCTAGGGACAGACCGTCGCAACAGGCATATAAAAATAAGAACCAAAATAGTAATAACCGGGGGTATTACGAAAGAGACACCGGGAGGGAATTTCACCGGGGGTCAGACAGAGGTGTAAGGTCAGGCTGTGGAAGAAGGGAGAGCAACTTACAACATATAAGGGGTAGCGACGGCTACCAGGGCGCAGGCAGGCGAGATATCCAATGCAATAAATGCCGGAAATTGGGTCACATAGCAAGATATTGTAATGAAGGACGTGAGGGCCGTCCAGATTTAAACGGAATAGGGAAAACCAGAGCATCCCCGAAGGTTTTCCCGAAAACGAGCCGAAATTAATCGTACCAGCAGTAGATAGGTCCGCGACGGGGCCGCTGCTCCACTCGGTTATAGGGGAAATTGCGGTTAATTTGTTGGTGGACTCCGGATCCACTATTTCGTTGTTGAAACCGGCAGTGAGTGGAGTACGATTAAAAGAAAGTGAAATAGCGGCTAGGGGAATTACAGGAACTAAGTTAGGTATCCTAGGAGAACAAGTTATAGAATTCACAATAGGTAAAGAAACATTTTTACACAATTTTCAGATATGTGAATTAAATGTCCCTGGACATGGAATATTGGGTATCGATTTTCTCCAGAAAGTGGAAGCAATTTTGGACCTAAGAGAATGTTGTTCCCTTAAACTGCTCAAGTGATGTTAACTCACACACAACTGACTTCAACGGGATGGCCACTCATGAAGCAGTTCTGGAGCCGGGACCAACTGATCCAAATGTTAGTACCAGCTGGCATGCACGGGTGTCCCAACCGGAAACCATAATGCTACCACCTCTGGCAGCAAGAATAGTCCGTGGTAAGATTATTGGACGCAGTAATCTTACTGTCCCTCAGGTAGTTGTTTTTGAACCGGTAGATGCTATGTTCTTACCGGGTGTTTTTGCGCCTAGAGTCGCTAGCGCAGTTGTTTGTAAAGGATCCTTATCTGATATCTCGCGTGGTGAAACCACTTTGCCGAAAGTCCCCGGAGGTAACGTTTACCTCGCAAGTACTGTGTGTCCTGCAGTTTCCCCTAAGTCCCTAGTCAGTCAGTTGACGGATGAAAGGTATCAAAATATTCCATGTTTCCAGCGAGTGAATGGACAGTCAGATCCTGAAGCTCAAAGATGCAAAGAAGTAGAATCACAGTTGTCCGTTTCTGTCGATAGCATAATATACGAGAACAATAATGCACCACAGGGAAGTAATGAAATAGGAGTTAAGCATCTTGGACACAGCGAGAACGAACTAAGAGTAGTAAATACCATCACTACTAGTAATGACATATATAGGAGACGTAGCAGTAGCGAGACTACGATAGGTTATATGTTAGTAATTTTGTTAAATATCTCCCAGGAAGAAATAGTGATAAACAAAGGAAGTAACTTAGGCACAGCTAGTCTTGTAGAAGATATCTGTGAATTTGAAACATCAAATGTGAACAGTGTAACTCAGGTACCTGCCAAAAGTATCGAAGGCGTAGACAGCACCTTTGAAAAATACTTAGAAGAAAAATTAAACCATTTGTCTAAGGAAGACGCGGACCGGCTAGGAGTTGTCTTAAGAAAATATAGACATTTATTTTATGTAGAGGGAAGTACAGATATAGGATGTACCAACATAGTACAGCATGAGATAGATACAGGAGACGCTTCGCCAGTAAAGAAAAAGCCTTATAGGATACCCCATGCACTAAAACCAGAAGTAGAAAGACAAATTAACGATATGCTGAAGAAAGGGATAATAGAGGAAAGTTTTTCACCCTGGAATAGCCCTATAATAATGGTAAAAAAGAAATCTACTGACGGTAAACCTAAGTTCAGGTTGGTGGTAGACTTACGTCAGCTCAACAGCCTTACAAAACCTGAAGTATACCCGATACCAAATATCATAGACACGCTAGACGCTCTGGGTCACAGTTAGGTATTTTCTGTTTTAGACATGGCAAGCGGGTACTATAAATAGAGATTTCTGAGAAAGATAGGGAGAAAACTGCATTCAGCACCCCCCAAGGTCATTTTCATTATAATAAAATGTGTTTTGGATTACGTAACGCCCCATCTACTTATCAGAGGGGTATGGAATTGATATTAGCAGGATTACGAGACAGGGATGTCATCCCCTATATCGACGATTTAATTTTATTTTCCCGGGATGTGCCAGAACATGTGGACAAACTAGAGAGAATATTCCAAAGACTGGAAGCAGAAAATTTTAAAATGCAACCAGAAAAATGTCACTTTGCGGCCGACGAAGTCGAATACTTGGGACATATTGTATCTAAGGACGGAGTAAAACCCGATCCAAAGAAAATACAAGCAGTTCAGAATTATCCTGTACCCAAAACCTCAAAAGAAGTTAGATCTTTTATCGGATTAACATCTTATTACAGGAGGCATATTAACAATTTCGCAGAAATCGCAGCCCCTTTGACTCGATTAACTAAGAAAGAAAATACATTCCGCTGGGAATCGGATCAAAATGCGGCATTTGAAAAGTTGAAAGAAATCTTAAGTACATCCCCTTTGTTAATATATCCTGACTTTAAAGAAATATTTTACGTTACGTGCGACGCGAGCCAGACAGCAATCGGATCTATTCTGTCTCAAGTAAGGAATGGTCTTGAGCAGCCTGTAGCCTACTGTAGTCGCCAGCTTTCCGGCGCCGAAAGTAGATACACCTGTTCTGAACGAGAATTGTTAGCGGTAATTTTTGCCACGAAGCAATTCCGTTGCTATTTGTACGGACGTAAATTTATTTTATTTACGGACCATGCAGCCCTAAAATGGCTACTAAATATAAAGGACCCGAGTTCGAGACTCACTCGGTGGGGTCTCAGACTTGCGGAGTTCGACTATGAAGTGGTACATCGGGCTGGAAGACAGATTCCCCACGTAGATGCATTGTCTAGGCATGTAGCCTCGGTAATAATCGATTCTAGTATCACCATTGATAAAATGAGAAATGCCCAGCTAACAGACGAATTTTGTTGTGAACAGTTTAAGTCTGTAGGCAATAAATTCAAAATCAATGATGACGGGTTGCTTGTAAAACTTAGTGACGAAATTTATGGCCACTATCAGATAATAGTACCAAAAACACTTGTACCCCTTTTATTACACATATATCACTCTTCACACTTAGCCGGACATCAAGGCATAAAGAGAACGATAGCCAGACTTATGCAAAAGTATTGGTGGAAAGGTCTAAGACGAGATGTCGAAGACTATATTAGTACCTGTGATAGTTGTGCAAGAAGGAAAACAGGGTACTGCCCGGTAGCTCCCTTAGGAGAACCTCCTAAGGCGACTGAATTTTTAGAAATTCTTTCTACCGATTTTGTGGGACCGTTACCAGTCTCGCTGGCAGGTAATAGGTACGTGATCACTTTTGTAGATCATTTTACGAGATACTGTTTTGCTATACCGGTATCTGATCAAACTGCAGAAACCGTAGCAAAAGTCTTCGTAGCACACATAGTAACCCAATACGGAATTCCAAAATTTTTACTTTCAGACAGAGGAGCGCAGTTCATGTCCAAACTAGTGCAGGAAACGTGCAAACTTTTGCAAGTAAAAAGATTGCATACGTCTCCCCTGCACCGTCAAAGCAATGGAGTATGTGAGCGATTTCATAAGGTTTTGATAGACATGATATCACATTTCGTGACTCGAGACGTAAAGAAATGGGATCAGTATCTTCCGTATGCTGTCATGGCGTATAGAGGTACACCCCATACCATTACTGGTTACTCTCCACATTACTTAGTGTTTGGACGAGAAATGCGACTTCCAGTAGAAGACTGTATGCGAGAAATGCTGATTAAGAGTACTACAGACAATGAGTATCAGAAGCACATAAAGGAATTAGCTGACAAATTAAAAATAGCTTACGATGCGGTAAGAAAAGAGAATCAGGAAGCTCAGAAAAGATCTAAACTGTATTACGATCAGGGAACAAAGATAAGAAGTTTCAAAGTAGGAGAATTTGTGTACCTACATGACCCCACAACGAAACACGGAGTGATGCGGAAATTTGCATTCACTTGGAAAGGCCCCTACAGGGTGGTAAAACGGTTGTCAAAGCTAACTTATATAATCAGAAAGGATAATGGTAAGGACCAAGCAGTTCACATAAACCGACTGAAGGGAAGTCGAATATCGGGACCTGAGTTCACTGCAGATAAAAGCATGAAAATAAAAAGACCTCCAATGAAACACAGGGCGCGCGAAGACACAGGGCCGCCAGAACCAGAGATACTGATTCCTCCTGCTTATCGATTGCTAGTCAACGAGGCAACCGACACAGGAAGGGTAAACTCAGAAAAAGAACAACGAACGAGTCAGAGATTGATCGAAAGCGAAGATGAGTGGGTACCTCCAAGAAGTATAGAAATAGAAAATTCAGGGACGAACGAATATAATTTGAGACCGCGGGAGAAGACGCGACAAGTTAATAATGAGCAATTAAGTAATGCATCTGGAAACGATGCAGCAGATAACTTAAGGGAAGGAGATAAAAATGTCAATAATAAAGAGCCCCGATACAATTTGCGTTCGGGAAAACATTAAATTCGAGTCAACAACAATTGTTTCTGTTTGTTACAGGGTTATGTATCGTAACAACTGTTGTAGCTGCGAGCTACCTTAGTGAAATCCAGCCAGATAAAGGAGTAGTATTCATGAAAGAAAGAGACATCCTCATTACAGGAGATAAATGGATTATAGCTGCTGACATAAACGTAGAAGATTATTCCAAATCAATAAAATTATATGAAAAATCTTTAGAAGTAATGGTGCGCAATTTACAAATTTTAGCGGAAAGAAACAGCCTGATTGATCAATTAAAGGAAACTTATAACATAGAAGTACAAAGGTTAAGCAACGTTTCATTTAGCGTACACCAGCAGATACGCGCATTTCATGCTTTATTACCTGAAGATCACCCTTATGTAAGGAATAGGAGGGGGTTGATGAATATAGTAGGGTACGGATTGCGTTATTTATTTGGAACACTGAGTACCCGAGATTTAAAAAGACTAAATACAGGGATAGAACACATACAAACTTACACACGTGACATGACTCATATATCGGAGCACCAATTTACTTATCTACACGCTCTCGATGCGAAGGAGACAGATAACGCTAAGGCAGTAGTATCACTAGGCCAGGCATGCGCTAACTCAATTACGAGCGCCGTGCAATCATTAAATCACAACACGCAGCAAATTTCAGTCATGACAGCTAATATAAGAGAAATGGAGATTGTTTTATTGCAAACACGTGAAAACCTGATACAATTACAGGAAGCATTAGACGTAACAGCCTCAGGAAGACTATCTTCAATTTTAATAAGTCCTACGGTTTTAAAGAATGCTTTAAACCAGATAGCTTTAAAATTACCGGAAGGTATTTCATTATTAACTTCTCCAACGGAAGATAACATGCATATATTTTATTCAATATCTGAAGTACACGCGGCTGCGACTTTCAATAAGATTCGATTATTAGTAGACATACCCTTAAGAGCAGCGGACAGGTTTTTCGAGATATTTCACGTTTACTCCTTACCTACCCTTGTTCCTTCTATCAATCAGTTTGTGAGTTTTGAGATAACTCACCAGTACCTGGCTGTGTCGGAGAGCAAACAGTTGTTCGCTACCCTGACGCCTGAGGAAATTGGTCAATGTAAACAAGGGCTATTTACTATTTGTCCAGCCAATATAGCCCTGTATGACCAACAGGCCAATCATTGTTTGATTTCAATTTTTCTAGGAGAGACAGAAAGAACCCATCAGCAGTGTAACAAATTAATTATTCCTTCTCCATTTGTTCCATTGTGGATCAGAGCCCCCGATAGCGCTTTCTGGATATACAGCGTGTCCGAGACTACTAGACTCACTTTGAGGTGCCAGACCTCAGAGGCGCAGTTCTCCTATACCAGAAAGCAAGACATCACTATCGAGGGGACAGGTATTCTCAACAATAGCCATAACTGCTATGTTTATGGTAACTCGTTTACACTCTTGCCTCACTCTCTGGGAAGAAGCAAAATTGAGATATCAATCGGCACACCCCTTGTGATACCAGGAATAAACTCTTTAATTTCTACCAGTGAGCAAACATTGTTCCAGGAACCAGAAAAACTACGGTCTATAATAGAAGACATTGCGCAGAGACATAAGGAGGGAGCCCCGCTGGCAGAAATACAGCGACGCCGAGATACAGAAGATTTATTGAAGCATAATTGTATGCAAAGAAACCTAATCATTATCATAGCCGCAAATGGAGTAATGATAATTATAATCATAACATTAACTGTTTTTCAGAAGAAAATTGTCCTATGTCTAAGTAAGCGAATTCCGGAGGATGCAGAAGTACCCGTTCCAACGGAAAGACGTCTCGCTAACCAGGCGAATACGGAAACACCGACACCAGCAACGCCTCGGTATACGAGGAAAGCCGAAGATCCGACGGGAAGTCTATTCATCGTTAGGTGAAGAGGATTCCAGAGGGTGTAGGAAAGGAGGATGGTAAACGAGAAAAGCAGGAGATGAAGAAAGTAAACGAGAAGATAAGAAACGGAAGAAGAAGATGAATCAGCCACGGAAGAAAGGGAAGAGCCAATACAAGAAACAATGAAGCTGAATTTTTTTGTATTATATAACATTCTACTCACTACATGTATTTTAACTATGTATAGACTTGGGTATTTTTTTTGTTATTTTTATGTTTTTATTGTTATTAATTTTTTTTCTTGTAAGAATATATTTCACAATAATTCTTCTCTGGTGAAGGGAGAGTGTGGTGCCCTGGCATCGAACCAGGACCCCAGAGTGAGCAATTCTATACCATCTTATGTCATAAGCACTTATAAACAAACACATGGACTGTTTGTCTATATGTTTAATTAAGCAGCAATTCTCAAGGTAGAATTGCATGATTCCAAACAACTAGTGTGAGTATTTGTGATTAATTACATAACTGTCAGAAAACAATATTACGTTCTCAAGTTATGATTTATCCTTTCGTGAAGGCTAAATCATACTATATATTCTAAACCGATTAACGGTTAGGGCAGAACTACTTGAAGACACTTTAAGCATACATCGTATCCTCGAGGTCTGGTTACAGTCAAGTGTTAGTCTCACAACCTCAGTCAACACGGACACCATGGGCTTTCGTCTATTGAATTGTAAGTAGCTTACAGCCATTTGTTACTCCGGTAGCACAGCCAAGGTTTTTAGACAGTTATTGACGAATGCTCATACTTGTACTTAATTTTACTAACTTAATATCAAATACTTTATTACTCAGTTCCTATTTTTTATGTTTTTTATAATAAAACCTTACACTATTGTGTCAAGCATTCGTCTGCTTAATTTAGGATTACTGACAACCGCTCCTCACCTCGCTACCCAGTAATATCCTCAAATTAGGCACGACAATGCTATAGGCCATTCATGATATTCTGCCATTTAATAATTGCTGTTAAATAATACTGTAACTTCATTGGTACGGAAGTACATGTTTGCCTATTTCTTAAATTATTTGGTAAATGCTATAGGCCATTCATGATATTCTGGCATTTAATAATTGTTGTTAAATAGTCCTGTAATTTCTTATTGTACTGAGGTACATGTTTGACCTTTTTTAATTATTGGTGGAGTGTTATATAGTAGCTGGTTCTTTAACATTTCCTAAACCTATAAATTGGGTAGACTTGTAACCGTAGGTTTCTTACTACATTGTAGGTTGGTTGCTCCCAATAGACCTTGGTGGTTATTACCTTTGATATTTAGGGAACTCCCATATGCGGTAGCCCATAAAATAATTCGGCTATACTCTTGGCAGACAAAATATTATTTAGCCGTGATTTATCTTGGTGGGAGTACACATTTCTTGTTAAACGTGTGTTCGTATGGTCCTGTAGGTGGTATATTAAAGATTCCGTTGTGGAATTAGCTAGATAGTAAGGCTGTTGGAATTGAAGCATATAGCCCACTGTTATTGGCTGGGTTTTCACTTGTTAAAATTGTTATGTGCGAGTTATTATATCTTGTTATTGCATTAAAGTTGTTCACACAATACTGTTCGTTGTATGTCGTGCCCTTCCTTCCCTTGGGTTGAGTCAGATCAAAAGCGGACCTCAGGTAATGGTGAACTTTGGCTTAGTTAGCTTCCTTTGCTTGTTATCCTAAGTGATTTAGTGATCTACCTCTTGTTTTTGAAGATTCTGTCCATTTAGTGAGTTTGACTTATTTGCCATTATTTAATATATGTTTTGATGTTTTGAGTGCTATAGCTAAATATAAAGTTGCTGTGGACCCTTTGCTCTTGCCAGATCAAGATAAAGGCTATTTATAATTTCACTTCCAGTTTGTAGCGATTATTTCGAACCCTTTTCTGCAGTCAATTGTAAAAGTTTACCTTTCAGCCCTTGCTAAGAAATTAACTCATTTCAGGTGGTATCTAGAGTTTTTTTCTTCCCTAGGCGGGGGAGGGTCTACGTATTATGCATACGTCTACAGTTTTGTGTAGTACCTTGTGGCTAAATTCTGTAAGCCGTTGTGCTTGGGGATTGGTACTCTAAAATTCTGATAACTGTATTTCCAATTCTCGCGTGCTCTGATCACCGAGCTCTACTTTTATGCAAAGCTAGAGTCTGCTCCTTTAGCTTCGCTCAGTTCTTACTCCTTGCTGGTTAACCTAAGGCGCTGGATAGCTATCAGATAACGCGGAAGAAGGAGGATTAGCATTTATAGAACCGTCCTCCTGGAAAAAGCCGTTGTGGGTGTGTATAAATATTTGATAGTGCCGCTAGTTGCATATTTAATATGGCTTTCCATTCCGTATTATCATGGGATCTTCTTAGGAAGGAGGAACTGATCTTTGAGATTAAGTGTAGGGGCGTTGAGCCACCGGAGGCTGCTGATGTATTTCAATTGGTTTGCCTTTTGAAACAGTTTGGTTCGAAACAGTTAGTGAGTGAGATATTTCTGTCTCAAGAGGAGGTTTTGACAGAATTTAAATTATTGAAAGGTAGGATTTCTGAAATATCAGATACTGTACAAGAATTGCTTTCGGAGTCTGAATTATCTACCAAACAGAAACGCAGGTTACGCAATCGTGCCTGGCATATGGAAAACCGCATATTTTTGTTATCTTCTACTCAGTTTGATGGGATTGATGATGATCGGTTGAATAAATTGAAAGACCTGGTAAACTCCATCTTGGCGTTGTTGGGAGCTGAGGATTCTGATAGCGCGACTACCCCTCTTGGCCCTTTGGTTGATCTCCCTGGCTCTTCGGGTGGAGATCTGGTGAGTCAGGCGGATTTGACCTTTCGCCCTTCTGGTATCCCAGCCCTTACTGAGGCCGCTTGTGGAAATTTTGCTTCTCAGATTTTGGTACCTACCCCTGTGCCTTCCTTGCCGCTCCCATGTTCGGCCTCTGCTCAGACCTTTGTAACTACTCGGAATACTACCCCTATGGTTTCTGCCGTTGCACAGTCATCGTCTTTTCAAGAAACGTCTTTTGCTCCTTTGAAGCTTAGCACCCATTACAAAACATGGTAGAAAATGTTAAACCGTTTGTTGTTGCTCAGGTTAATGAGGCTATTGACTTTTTGCGTTTCCTTGTTTTGTTTACACGTCAGGTTGTATGCTTCAAGGTTCCGGATCATTTGGCTCTGCAACTGTTACTTGGTATTGTCGTAGGTAGGCTTTTGGAGATACTTTCTCTTTCTTTAGCATCTGATGGTACCCTGGCTACATTTCATAGACAGGTTTTGACCCAGTTTGTGCCCTCACGTTTAAGACAGGCCTTATTGTTGCAATATTATTATCGTCCACAGGGCAACGAAGAACCATTGTCCCAATATATCCAGGATATACGTTTATACGCTGAAGTTTTCCGTGTGTCAGATTCGGAGGAGCAGGTCGTACAGGTAATTCTTTCGGGCCTTTCTCCATCCACTCGGTCTCGGTTGACTTTTGCAGTTAGACCTAGAACGTTTTTGCAGCTCTCAGATTTGGTCGTACAAATCTCAGAAATTGAGTGTGCGGATGCTCGACGTCCTGCTGTTTCTCATGTTGGGTCCCGGGAATTGAGGCTTTAAGAAATTAAAATATGTAAAAATATTTAATTTAGCATTGTACTTAGTAAAGCCATGAAGAAGTTGAAATTTCACATATGACCACAGGATGAAAGAAACTTTATCTCGTGGAAATTGCACTATCAGCTTGGCATTGGAATTCCACTGTACTGTGTGTGGGAAATGCAATTCTGCATTTTCTTAGCCCCTCAAGGCTAGCATTTAGGCAACCCGTATGACAGCTGACAAAGGTAGAATTTAATTCGCGTGTTTTTAATTTAGCTGTGATGTTTGATTGGAGAAATTTATAATTAGCGAGCAGAATAATATTCGCGATCGCAGATACTAAGGGAAGACGGAGTGTGAGAGACAGTACCATTATTCAGTGTTTTTGTGTGGTCCTTCGAGTCAAGATGGCGTCAGACGTGGATTTGTTCGACGAACATCTAAAAATCTGTAAGTACTGAAATTAGTAATTTCAATTAAGTGTTCCGCAAAAATCCAGATGTGTAGTAGATTTTTGCGATGGTTAGTTAAACTCGCTATGAAACCAGCGAACGTAAAAGTCATATGCTATGACATTTTCACTAAAACCTATATTGTGAATAAAAGTTCCCTTATTTCCTACGAAATCCGCATATGTTGTAAACTATGCGATGGATAGATAAACTCGCTAAGAGATAGCGAATGCTAAGGTCAAAGTAACTTTCAGCCTCTAAAAATATAGTTCAACACTATATTTACGTTAATTAAAGATTAACCGCTTTTCAAACATTCAAATAGTCAAGACATATATTTGAAGCTATGTTCATATTTTCTACATGATTTTCAATTAACATATGAAAATATGATCATCCCGAGGGTAGGCTTCACCCTCATCATGAAGGTATTTTTGTAGTAAAACGGGTTAAGTAACCCATCCATGTTTTTATGTATGTTATTGAAGTTTAGCCTTTTGTCAAGCATGCCAATGCTAGTTTTTTCCCGTTAGTATAACGAAGATAATTTGCACCCAGACTGTAAATTATAAAGACAAATAAGATATTGCCGTTATTGATTGAAATAGTATTGTGAAATTAAGAAGTTTATTTTAAATATTAACATTAAACTTAAATTTTAAACATTGTGTGGTTAATACTATTTTATTGAAAATAGTAAGAAATGCAAAATTAATATACAGAAATTATTCAAAATAATTAGTTTATTTTGTACATTTTGAGAATTTTCATTTTAAATAAAATGAAGCATAAGAGTTTATAATTTTGCTATTTTTCCGTATAAATTTTATGTGTTAAAATTTATACGAAGATAGGATTCTCGCTACTTTAGCGAATGGTTTAGGTACAAAAGTACGATTTTTATTTTAAGGAAAAATGAAGGTAAATTTAAAGTAAATAAATTACAAGTTCATTACACAGCGTGTGTTACAAAAAGATAATTTATTAGATGAGTTATAATACGTTATAGACGAATAAACGTAATTTGTGTTCAAAAGAATATATTTTATAATTTTGAGTAGAAAAGTTTATTTTTGCCATATAAATTTCATGAGTTAAAATTTATATGAAGAACATAGTATTTCGCGGAAAAGCGAAGGATTAAAATATTTTGAAGTTAAACATTTGCAAACATTGTTGTTATTTAATAAGTTAAAACCAGAATAAGTTTGTCAGTAATTAAATTGTTATACAAAATATTATGTAATTAAGAAATATCGGATTTTTTAGCATTTTGTTAGTTAAATATTAATTGTAATAAAGTAAACAAAATTTGTTTGTTAAAATATCATTTCATTTATTAATTATTTCAAATAACTTTTATTTGAAAGTTTAATTAAAAGAATTTGGTAATTTTTAAGATTAAAAACAAAGTTAATTATTTTAAAAGGAATAAAGTCGCATTTGTAATTTTTGTTTTTTTTTAATAAACCACAAATAATTAAAATTAATAATTTTATTATTTAAAGGGTCATATTGCTAATCATTATTTTTTACAGCTATGACAAGGTAAGTGGAAGTGCGTCGAGAAAACTTACAATGCGAGTGAAGTCAAATATTAGTTAGATTGTTCAGGAAGACTTTATTTTCTCATACCTAATACATATGCAGTGCTATAAAAGATCAGTTAGTCATCTTTAAATAAAACCAATCTATAACGATCCATAACCGCTCGGGGTCACAACACTCATAATGTAGCTGGAACGCCTTCTCCACAGACTCATGCTGCGACTACTAGGTCGGAGGCACGTGTGTGTCATTATTGCAATAAACCTGGACATATTAAGCGCGATTGCCGAAAACGGGCTTGGGATTTGCGTCAAGCTAGTCGCACTTCAGGGCATCAGCGGCCTGATTCTTCCAATCACAGACCTCAGTTTAGATCTTGACTAGAACCCAAATCAGGATGCTGGGGGTCGGGTTCAGATGACGCCACCTCGGACCGTATGTTGTTCCAATCTATGGGTTGTAGGGGACGTGTTCTCCAACATTTACCTGTGTTGGAAATTAGTCTGAATCGTCATGGGTTTCATGCTCTTGTGGATTCTGGAGCCACTCATTCCTGTATTTCCTTGGATACCTTGCGTCTCTTGGGTATGGCTGTTAGTGATCTCTCACCATGTCATGCTGATGCCTTTGCTGTGGATGGTGCTTCGATTCACTTACTTGGCAGTATATATTTGACCTTAAGAATTTCCAATTTTTCTTGGAAATTTCGTTTTTGGGTCTTGTCCTTTACGGCCTTTCCTGTGATTCTTGCTTCTGATTTTGCTCGATTTTCTGGCATGGTCTTGGATTTCTCTTTACGCTCACTTTACTTTAGATTTGCCCCTGACCATCGCATTTGGTTTTTTATCTCTTGTTCTCGGAGTGACTCGCCACCCTTGGCTTCTTTAGTGCAGGCGCCTCCGTTGATCGGTGAGCCTCTGTCCGATTCTGTCCAGCCGAATTTGAGTCATCTTTCTCTTCCTCTCCAGCATCAGATATTACAAATCATTCGAGATTACCCTCAAGTTCTTACTGATGTTTTGGGGACTACGAATGTTTTAGAATATGAGATTCAGTTGTCTGATACTACCCCTGTTCGTTTGCCTCCTTACAGACTCGCCCCTCCTAAGTTACTGGTTATGCGTGATAAGATTAAAGAGATGCTTAAACAGGGTATAATTCGCCCCTCTGTCTCTACGTATTCTAGTCCCATCTTTCTTGTCCCTAAAGGGGAAGGGGATTTTCGCCCTGTTGTGGATTTTCGTGCCTTAAATCAGAAAATCTGTATAGAGTCTATGCCATTGCCCGATATCCATTCTGCTGCGCATTGGTTCGCAGGTGCGACCGTCTTTTCTTCATTAGACGTCAATAGTGCTTATTACCAGATTCCGTTGAAAGTGCCATCGCGCCGCTTGACGGCGTTTTCAACGGACTGGAATCACTATGAATTTTGCCGCTTGCCTTTTGGATTGGCCACTGGCGCGCAGGTCCTTTCGCGTCTGTTGGACAAAGTCTTTTCTGATATCAAATTCGATTTCGTCTATCACTATTTGGACGACTTGGTCGTCTATAGCAAAGACTTTGCTTCTCACCTGGTCCATCTTAGGGAGGTTTTCCGTAGACTCCAGGAAGCCGGCCTGACCGTGAAACCCTCTAAGGTCCAGTTTGCCAGGCCGCAGTTGGCTTTCATAGGTCATATTATTTCCCCTCAGGGAGTGGCCATCGACCCTGAGAGGACTATCTCGATTAGGAATTTCCCTCCGCCTGCCAATGTAAAGGGAGTGGCTCGCTTCATTGGGATGATTAAATTCTTCTCGAAGTTTATCCCTAGATTTGCTGCCAGGGCGGCCCCTTTAAATAGTCTTCGTGGAAAGGATGTGCCGTTTGTTTGGGGTCCGGAACAGCAAGCTGCCTTTGACGATTTAAAATCGGCTATTTGTAATCCGCCGGTTTTGGCGATGGCCGATTTTTCACGTAAATTCATTGTCCAAACTGACGCTTGTGGCTTAGGTCTAGGCGCTGTTCTTTTGCAGGATTTTCCTGACGGACGCAAGCCTATCGCGTTTGCGTCTCGTTCTCTATCGCCTCAGGAGAAACTCTTTTCGGTTTACGAAATGGAGGCACTAGCTGTTATCTTTGCCTTTGAGAAGTTTCGGTTATATGTGGAGCACGTTCCATTTATTCTGGAATGCGACAATCAAGCTTTGGCTTGGGTTCTAGCGCGGCCTAGAAAAACTGGACGCATTGCTCGCTGGGCTGTGCGGCTTTACGCATTTAAGTTTGAGTCTGTCCACATCAAGGGATCGGAGAATATTCTGGCTGATTCTCTTTCGAGAATGTTCGAAGGGGATGTTCGGTCTGTTGATTCTGGTGGCGCTGCGACTAACTCTCTTAATCTGGTTCAGCATCCTATTGAGTATGAGGGTTCCCACTCTAATACTCAGGATATCTCTGTTGTGTCCTCCTTGTTGCTTAGGGCTCCTCTAGCATATGTCCAATTGGCCGAACACCAATACCTGGATGCCTCACTTAGAGTGATCATCGATAGGCTCAAGGCTGGGGAGCAAGTCGCCAATTTTTCGCTGGTTAAAAATACCCTTCAGATTTCTTTGGGTAAAGGTCCTAATAGGAGGACACGTTTAGTTTTACCGCTGAGTTTAGTGCCCATGATTTTTGAGTACTATCATGTATCACCCATGGGTGCTCATTTGGGGGTGAACAAATCTGTGTCGAAGATCCAACAGTGTTTTTGGTGGGCCACCTTGCATTCAGATATCAAGCAGCGCATTAAACGATGTGAAGTTTGTGCTATGGCCAAACCTAATTTAAATTCTCGGGTTGGTTACTTGTCCTCCACGGTTGCTGATCGTCCCTTCCAGCGTTTGTTTATTGACTTTTTAGGGAAATTACCACGTTCTAAGCAAGGAAATACATATTTGTTTGTAGTCATTGATGCGTTTTCAAAATTTTGCTGGTTGTTTCCGCTGCGGGATTCATATACCCATAGAGTTATTCATTCCTTATCTAGTATTTTTCAAATATTTGGAGTGCCGCAGGATATTGTATCGGATAATGGGCCTCAGTTTATTTCTCATGCATTTAAGCAGTTTTGTTTCCGCCTTGGTATTCATCATGTGACTACTACTCCGCACTATCCTAATCCTTCGCACGCGGAACGCGTTATGCGAAACTTGAAAAGTGCACTTATTTCATACCATCATTCTGACCATTCCCTTTGGGATGTTAACATTTCTTGGCTCCAATTCGCCTTTAATACGGCGAAGCATGAATCTCACGGGCAAACGCCGTTCTCCCTTTTGTGTTCCTTCCAACCTAATCACCCGTTGAGTAACTTGTGGAGACTCTGTGACTTGCTTCCTAATGTTTCTTCTCCTGAGGATATTCAAAGAGCTTGGCGCTGTGCTGCTCGAAATTTGGCCTTGGCTCGTAATAAACGGGCGGCTATCTATAACCGTGGTAGACATCCATGTAACTTTAAAGTGGGTGATATTGTTATGGCCCGGAATTATCCCTTAAGTTCTGCCAAGCAAAGGTTTGCTAGGAAATTAGCTCCCCGTTTTTTGGGGCCCTACAAAATTATTCAGGTGTTGGAAAATGGAGTGACCTTTTTGCTTTCTGATTTGGCGAATAATTCTGTGAAGAGATGTCATGCTTCTCAGATGAAATCATTCATGCAAGCCCCCTAATAGGTACATACCTTATTCTAATGCTGACGTATGTAAATATATCATTTGCTATGTTTTCTTAAGTTAAGCGTAGCAGCCTAGTATGTGGGTTTATTTTTATATGCTCACTTTCTTAGTGAAAATTGTATTGGGAGTTGTGTGTATTCTCTATTTATTTAATTACTCCTTTTTTATTATAGTGTAATTTGTCTAGCAATTTCCCATTTGTAGGGTTTGCTTATCTCTGGTGTTGAGAGCTCTAATGTGTGATAATTATTCAAGATATATATGTATTTAAGAGTATGGTCGTTATATTTGACGTCGACCTTTTGTGTACTTTCTTAATTAGCTAATATACTTCTTTAGCAGTGACTGGCAGTGGCAGATAAATAACTGTAGTATCTCACTTAAGATTCATTATTATGTTGTGTGTATTTGATATAGTATGTTAGTTCTAAGTTCTCTGGATCCACTTAAGTATGTAAGAGGAGGAATTAAAGATTTTCTGCTCACGTCTCTGTTGCGCTGTGACTTTGGCGGTTCCCAGCGGGTGTTGGGGTGCACACCTCTCACATGTTTGTCGTTCGCCAAGTCTGGCGACGATTTTGAAGCAGCGATTTGTAATATCGTCAAAACATTTATATGCAGCCTTACTATTTAATATATATAATTCGCTGCCAATTAAAAATTATAAAGACTTAACTTATCAGAAATATAAACATTTAATAATTTATATGATATGAAGAAAGGTGGAAACTAGAAGAAACTATAATCAGTGAACACCTTTTCAACAATATTCACTCATATGTGTACTCTACATTGGACGGAGCTTCAGTCCTTTCCCCACCCTTTGATGTACTCGAACTGTGCTGCCTGACTTATGTTCCAGATCTTTATTATGAGAAGACAGTTTCTGTACTCTGTGATGTGACCAGTACTCTACGCTCGCTACTCCTTGCTGCTGGTGGTTCGGGCGTGACGTCCGCCCGATCTACTCTCTGGTCTGACTCATTGGGGGAAAGCTACCCCTGCTTGATTTTGTCACCTACGGGTGGCCGGGGTCACTCCTAAAGCTAATTATTGAATCCTGTGAGTAGCCATCCTGCGTGAGCGGTTGGGGGTGTCATGTGTACTCCTAGCCGGTGAGTATTTGCCCGCTGCAAGTGTTCATCAAGTGAATTGCAGCAAGGTATTTTGTGGACATTTGAAGATCTATCATGGACTTTCGTCGACCCTCAACAGAATGGAGGAATGTTTGTATGGGTTATGCATTGTGTGACTTGATAAGGGTAATAGGCTATGCTGTTTTGAAAATATCTACTTTGGACATTTATCTATATTTATCATTATCACTATAGTGTTAAAATTTTCTTTGGTGCAAAAGGGGGAGCCTGTGATGCTCCCCATCACATTGTGCGTTTTCTTACTATATTTGTTCCTGTTTGGTTGGCACTCTGACCGTGCGCATGCGCCGGACGAGTCTGTTTTCGCTTCCTTGAGGGTGAGCTTTGGAGGCGGTAAAGAGAGCAGAAGTCGCTGTGCAGATTGTGTAGTGAGTGGATGTGTGCTTGCTTCACCGTTGGGGGCTTCCTCCGGGCTGGCGCAACAGACTCGTGAGTTATATTTCTACAGGACATTTATAGTATAATTCCTCCTCGTTTAAAATTGGATCCATAGCTAAATCAAAATTGTTATTATATTGTATGATCTAATGTTTCAATTTTCAAGTGACAGTTATAAGATGGGACGCCATCTTGTCAGTTAGAAAAAAAAGAGAAAAAGAAAAAAGGAACAGGTGATTCTAGAACCTTCGGGGTTTATAGAATGCAAAGGAAACTATCAGTATTGCTAAGGAATATATTGGTCTTTTCTTTTTTTTAAATCTAATTTCTTGTTGGTTCAATTTGATATTTTAATGAAATGCTGCTACGTTTAATACGATTGTATTAGGCCATTCATGATATTCTGGCATTTAATAATTGCTGCTAAATAGTACTGTAACCTCCCTGTGGTACTGAAGTACATGGTTGCCTAAATCTTAAATAATTTGGCAAGTGATATAGGCCATTCATGATTATTCTGCCATTTAATAATTGCTGCTAAATACTACTGTAACCTTTCTATTGTACTGAAGTACATGTTGCTCATTTCTTAAATAATTTGGCAAGTGATATAGGCCATTCATGATTATTCTGCCATTTAATAATTGCTGCTAAAATAGTACTGTAACTTTTCTATTGTACTGAAGTACATGTTGCCTAATTCTTAAATAATTTGGCAAGTGATATATGCCATTCATGATTATTCTGCCATTTAAGTATTGCAGCTAAATAGTACTGTAACCTTTCTATTGTACTGAAGTACATGTTGCTTATTTCTTAAATAATTTGGCAAGTGATATAGGCCATTCATGATTATTCTGCCATTTAATAATTGCTGCTAAATACTACTGTAACTTTTCTATTGTACTGAAGTACATGTTGCCTATTTATTAAATAATTTGGCAAGTGATATAGGCCATTCATGATTATTCTGTCATTTAATAATTGCTGCTAAATACTACTGTAACCTTTCTATTGTACTGAAGTACATGTTGCTTATTTCTTAAATAATTTGGCAAGTGATATAGGCCATTCATGATTATTCTGCCATTTAATAATTGCTGCTAAAATAGTACTGTAACTTTTCTATTGTACTGAAGTACATGTTGCCTAAATCTTAAATAATTTGGCAAGTGATATAGGCCATTCATGATTATTCTGCCATTTAATAATTGCTGCTAAATACTACTGTAACCTTTCTATTGTACTGAAGTACATGTTGCTTATTTCTTAAATAATTTGGCAAGTGATATAGGCCATTCATGATTATTCTGCCATTTAATAATTGTTGCTAAAATAGTACTGTAACTTTTCTATTGTACTGAAGTACATGTGCCTATTTCTTAAATAATTTGGCAAGTGATATAGGCCATTCATGATTATTCTGCCATTAAATAATTGCTGCTAAATAGTACTGTAATTTTTTCTATTGTACTGAAGTACATGTTGCCTATTTCTTAAATAATTTGGCAAGTGATATATGCCATTCATGATTATTCTGCCATTTAATAATTGTTGCTAAATAGTACTGTAATTTTTTCTATTATACTGAAGTACATGTTGCCTATTTCTTAAATAATTTGGCAAGTGATATATGCCATTCATGATTATTCTGCCATTTAAGAATTGCTGCTAAATAGTACTGTAACTTTTCTATTGTACTGAAGTACATGTTGCCTATTTCTTAAATAATTTGGCAAGTGATATATGCCATTCATGATTATTCTGCCATTTAATAATTGTTGCTAAATAGTACTGTAATTTTTTCTATTATACTGAAGTACATGTTGCCTATTTCTTAAATAATTTAGCAAGTGATATATGCCATTCATGATTATTCTGCCATTTAAGAATTGCTGCTAAATAGTACTGTAACTTTTCTATTGTACTGAAGTACATGTTGCCTATTTCTTAAATAATTTGGCAAGTGATATATGCCATTCATGATTATTCTGCCATTTAATAATTGTTGCTAAATAGTACTGTAATTTTTTCTATTATACTGAAGTACATGTTGCCTATTTCTGAAATAATTTGGCAAGTGATATAGGCCATTCATGATTATTCTGCCATTTAATAATTGTTGCTAAATAGTACTGTAATTTTTTCTATTGTACTGAAGTACATGTTGCCTATTTCTTAAATAATTTGGCAAGTGATATATGCTATTCATGATTATTCTGCCATTTAATAATTGTTGCTAAATAGTACTGTAATTTTTTCTATTGTACTGAAGTACATGTTGCCTATTTCTTAAATAATTTGGCAAGTGATATAGGCCATTCATGATATTCTGGCATTAAATAATTGCTGCATTAAATAATAGTACTGTAACCTCCCTATGGTACTGAAGTTCATGTTTCCCCTTTTCTTAAATTATTTGGTAAATGCTATAGGCCATTCATGATATTCTGGGAATTAATAATTGTCACTAAATAGTACTGTAACCTCCCTATGGTCCTTTTTTTTTACAAATTTTTATTACAAATTAAAAAATACAAATTGATACAAAATTATTACAAATACAAATAATATACACACAATTTGTACAATTTGAAAAGAGTATTATTTGCCCCGCATGAGCATAGCTCGTGTTCGGGGTCAGTTCAGTCATACTAAAATTATATAAAAATAACAAAAAACATACATATTGTAGTTTTAGGTAAAAAATAAGAATAAAAATAAATAAGATTGCTTATATGAAATAAATGCATGAACCAAGATACGAAAAAATAAATTACAGTAACATAACAGAGTTACAAACAAATTACCCAATGTTAAAAATTAAAAATTTACAGTTAAGAATGATTAACATAAAAAGTGGTAAAAGTACAATTACAAGTTAGATTTAATCAAATCGAGTACTCTTTTTTTAAACAATTTATTGTTTAGTGGTATCATATCAGGGTTTCTTCTAGTAAAATTGTTCTACATCCTTGGTCCGAAATTTATACTATGCCTTAGACCTACTTCTGTAGCACACTTTGGTTCGAAAAGAGGACAAGAGATATTATACCTCCTTGTATTATAGTAGTGATTTCGTGTTATGAACTTTTCTTGATGTTTATGGAAATAATTTAATAAAGTGTAGGAGTATAATTGTTTAATATTCAATACGTCAAAATCTTTATATAAACTTTTAGATGGATAGTCCATTGATTTTTTTAAACATATCTTGATTATTCTTTTCTGCAACAACGACAATGGGCGAAGTGTAGTCTGACATATCCCACCCCATCCTATTATTCCATATTGTATAACTGATTGGACTAAACTTAGATATATTAGTCTTAAAGTACTCTGTGGCATAATGTTTCTTAATATAACAAATTTATATATAGTTTTCCGTAGTTTAAGACACAGATATTGAACATGTTTTTCCCACCGTAAATTTTGATCAATGATAACACCTAAGTATTTTACTTGTGTTGATGAACTTAATTTTGGACATTTACAATTAAAAGGGATAGAACAAGAGATTTCATGTAAGATTATATTGTGTTGTGCATTTATCGAGGAAAGTCCTTTAGAGTTTAGTGAAAATGGTAAATATGTTGTTTTATCAATGTTTAAAGATAGAAGGTTTTCATCGAGCCATTTTTTTATTTTGTTTGTTCCAATGTTAGCATTACTAAAAACGTGTTCCCAACTGTTTCCAGAAAATATGATTACTGTGTCATCAGCGAAGGAATAGACATTGCCTTTGATGAGATTTATATCTAATTTAAGAAGATCATTGATATATATTAAGAAGAGCAAAGGACCTAACACAGTTCCTTGTGGGACGCCGATATTTAGCACTACGTTTTCACTTTTTTCGTTGTTAACTTTAGTGATTTGGTATCTATTTGATAAATATGATCGAAATAGGTCTAAGGCAATACCTCTAACACCAATATTTTCTAATTTATTTAGCAAAATGTTGTGACTTATAGTGTCAAAGGCCTTTCTTAGGTCCAGAAAAACACCTAAGCATTTTTTTCCTTCATCTACTGCTTTAATAATTGTGGATGTAACGGCCATTATAGCATCATCTGTACTCATATTATTCCTAAAACCAAATTGTGATTCCGCTAATAGTTTATTTTTTTCTAAAAAGTTTGTTAGTCTATTTTTTATGCATTTCTCTAATAATTTTGCAATGGTAGATAATAAGGATATTGGCCTATTTCTTAAATTATTTGGTAAATGCTATAGGCCATTCATGATATTCTGCCATTTAATAATTGCTGTTAAATAATACTGTAACTTCATTGGTACGGAAGTACATGTTTGCCTATTTCTTAAATTATTTGGTAAATGCTATAGGCCATTCATGATATTCTGGCATTTAATAATTGTTGTTAAATAGTCCTGTAATTTCTTATTGTACTGAGGTACATGTTTGACCTTTTTTAATTATTGGTGGAGTGTTATATAGTAGCTGGTTCTTTAACATTTCCTAAACCTATAAATTGGGTAGACTTGTAACCGTAGGTTTCTTACTACATTGTAGGTTGGTTGCTCCCAATAGACCTTGGTGGTTATTACCTTTGATATTTAGGGAACTCCCATATGCGGTAGCCCATAAAATAATTCGGCTATACTCTTGGCAGACAAAATATTATTTAGCCGTGATTTATCTTGGTGGGAGTACACATTTCTTGTTAAACGTGTGTTCGTATGGTCCTGTAGGTGGTATATTAAAGATTCCGTTGTGGAATTAGCTAGATAGTAAGGCTGTTGCAATTGAAGCATATAGCCCACTGTTATTGGCTGGGTTTTCACTTGTTAAAATTGTTATGTGCGAGTTATTATATCTTGTTATTGCATTAAAGTTGTTCACACAATACTGTTCGTTGTATGTCGTGCCCTTCCTTCCCTTGGGTTGAGTCAGATCATAAGCGGACCTCAGGTAATGGTGAACTTTGGCTTAGTTAGCTTCCTTTGCTTGTTATCCTAAGTGATTTAGTGATCTACCTCTTGTTTTTGAAGATTCTGTCCATTTAGTGAGTTTGACTTATTTGCCATTATTTAATATATGTTTTGATGTTTTGAGTGCTATAGCTAAATATAAAGTTGCTGTGGACCCTTTGCTCTTGCCAGATCAAGATAAAGGCTATTTATAATTTCACTTCCAGTTTGTAGCGATTATTTCGAACCCTTTTCTGCAGTCAATTGTAAAAGTTTACCTTTCAGCCCTTGCTAAGAAATTAACTCATTTCATATTAACATACTATTGTACATCTGAAAAGCATAGTAAAGGTTGCATGGATTGAACTTTTGGATAAATCTAATTATTTGTGGTCAGGTGGACAGTTTCTTTATACAAACAAACGGAAAAATTAAATTCATCAATACCTAATAACAAGTTACAGAAGATAGTTGAGATAATATTGTGATAATATTATAGGAGAAAAATTACTCTGACACTGAGACTTGAACCCAGGACCTTTGGCTATCCGTGCCAATGCTCTTACCAACTGAGCTACGCCAGAGTTCATTTCACAGCGCCATCTGTCGGGAACCTAATCTCGAGATAATTCAGATACCTATTTGTTACTTAAATTTAATCATGATTAGGTTAAAACTAAAAACTAGCATAAGTTCAAAGATTAATATATAATTAATGAAAGAACATAAAAAATGAACATTAATTATTTACGTATAAAATATTGTAATACTGGGTTTTCACATAGTTAACAATGAAAATAGGTTAATTAAAATTTGCCCTGGTTCTTGAAGGTCAATACAGAAGATTAACAAAAGAGTTCATTGAAGAGATTGACTATTAATTAGATACAAATTACAGTAATAATCATAAACTGTACGAACCCAAAGAACTTTTAGGGATAGGCCTACTTGCTTTCTTTAAATGTGTGACCTTGACTTCATCTTAGAAGTTGGCCTAATCGCTTCCATTGTAATCCATTAGATTTTCTTCATCACCCTCTTTTTCTTCTTGATCAGAAAGGATGCCAATATCATCACTGTCATCATGGCCTTCATCATCATCATCATCATCTAGGTTTTCTTCTTGGTCCTTCCCTTCATCTGGATCGTCTGGATTACCATTCATCAGTTTCCAGTTGTATGAAAGATAAGTGAGTTTAGCTGCTCGCTCAGATGATAGGCGCTTCCTCTTTTTAGATTGCATCCATGAAAACGTACTGAATATACGTTTTGTGAAGGCAGAAGTGACTGCAGCTGCTAAGATTTGGATGGCCACGTCTGCCAAGTCGCAGGTTCCTCTTAGCCCTCATAAATCATGAAAGAACTAAATTTTCCCTAAACTACAGTAGGATTAGCCTAGACCGTGGGACTGATTTATGATTAATTATTATGCTGTAAACTGGTTATATTTAAATTTGTGTTTGTGTAATATTGAAGGTGTTGGTTTCTGGCACTGTATTTTAAATACTAACACAATCTAGTAATAATTATGTTGAATTACTTATCTCTACTCCTGTTTAAATAAGTGTGAGGTATCACTTTATAACATATAAGTTTATAAAGGAAACCTAAGAGATTATCACGATTTATTATTTAAAAAAAAAAAAATGACTTAGGGTACATTGTTCTGACAATAAGTGAAAAATTATATCATAAGAAAAGGTAATACTTCCCTAGACGGTTCCTTGATAAACATGTGGAATTTTACTGAAATAGTTTCATTTTAATGTACCTGGACCGTTAATAAACAGTAAAACCTTCAAAACTAACGATTTTTATAAATGCTCTCTTTTGGGAATATTTCCTGCCCAAGGAGATTTTATAAATTTCCACGGGGAATATTTCCAGCCGACATCACTACTGTGTAGTACAAATGTATTTTTGTCTCTCTAAACGTTAGTTATATAAAAAAGTTATATAACCTATTTGTTAAACATATAACTTGTTACATGTTACGTACAACTTGTTACATGTTACATATAACTTGTTACATGTAATAAGTTTATTAAACAAGTTACATTGTGTAAACCCAGCTTAAGACCTAGTAGGCTTACATAATACTTTAAATAAATGTTTAGTTGTCTATTTTTTTCAGTCTCCAATACTGGAATCCTAGTACATCGTATGATAAGTTAGGGTTATATTTTTGTTTCTACTGAACACTCATTATTTATACACATATACAACATTAATTAAAGAGTGCCTAAACAAGTTATTTTGTTTAGACGTTGTCGTGTAGTAGTCTTCACTGGCTTTCTAAATTAAAACTGGATTCGCAATTACCATGGACTAATTGAACAATAACTCGATATATTGTCAGAAGTTAAAGTTCAATTCCGGGGTGCGCGGGCAAAGAGAGTTAAGTCCACTTTCTTGTTGCTGAGAATTAGAGTGACTTAACACACTATACCAACCCAATATAGCTTTAGAGATGGATAAACCCATGAGGCACACATCCTTAACTACCGTACAATTTTGAATATGGCTTACTGGACTTACCACAAATGTAGAGAACATTTTTATCTGTAACTCTATGGACATATCTCAATTTTTTAGGATGGTGGACTTAACTCTCTTTGCCCGCGCACCCCGGAATTTATTAAGTAAAAGATGAATATAAGTACAACGCAGTCGAACATAGAGTCCTCTTCCCAACAACAAGTAGAATACAAGCCTTTACAAATTTCATACGTATTTATACTTGCCATGCAGGGCGGAGCACCCTGACCTAACAATAAGCGTATTTTATCTCCCCTCTTTGTATCAATATGTGATGGTTTGTGTTATTCTTTCCCAAATCCTCTAAAGTGTTAAAACTAGTTAGTTTACTCTACAAATGGAACATTCCTGATCCTCACCGGAAATAAATATTAAACATTGATACAACTGTTCCCTGTAAATTTAGAAGGGACGGATGTTAGGCGCCTCGAAGTCGAGCATGATAATTTACTTTGAAAATACAGAGAGAAGATCCGTATATTATAATATGAATATAAGAAAATATACGACGTCATCAATTTTAAGCTCACCTTCTTCTTCTAATGGTATACTTGTTGGTGCATGTACCATGACAGGTTCCACAAACGGATGAGCATGTAATACCAGCTTTTTAGCATCCAAATCTTCCACCACACTGAGTTGCACAGTGACAAAATATGATGTGCAAATATTCTCAGGAGCCACATAGACAAGTAAACATTTATTTAAAGTAATAGGTATGCCTACGATTCTTACAATATTTAATATATTTAATTCCTTACCACTTCCTTCCTTTAAACTTGAGGACATTACTACAGCAAACGACTATAGAAGAAATGTAACAGATAATATCAACAAACACAATATGCTGGAGATGAATATTGAACAGAAAGGGCATGTTATCAAGCAAAATATCCATACATCTTCTTTAGAGACAATTCAGACTACACAAAATAAAAGTAGGAATGACTGGTTTGACCAAGAATGTAAGGAGACGATAGATAAGAGAAATGAACTTAGATTGATTATGCTGCAGAAGAAAACTAGAGCAGCAACAGATAACTATAAAGAACGAAGGCGAATTGCTAAAAATACTTGTAAATTAAAAAAGAAAGTATTTGAAGAAAATTTATTATACGATATGGATGAGAAATTTGGAAGAAATGAGTACAGAAAGTTTTATGAAAGTGTCCGAAGATAGAGGAAGGGATTTCAACCAAGAACGATGAAATGCAAAAATAAAGATGGAAGCCTAATTACAGGAGAACAACAAGTACTAAAAGTATGGACTGAATATTTCAGTGAACTCCTGAGTTCTGAAAGACAAGAAGATATCAATATAAACATACCCTATTTTGGACCTGACCCCTGCATAATAGCGCCAACCAATACAATGGTATACGAAGTGATAAAGAAAATGAAAAATAATAGGGCCCCAGGAGAAGACTCCATTAATGCAGAACTAATCAAGAAGAGTAGAAAGGAGTTATGGAAGCGTATCCATAATCTGATTGTAGACATATGGAACCAAGAGCAAATGCCTAGTGAATGGAATACAGCTGCCATATGCCCAATACACAAAGCAGGCAATAAACTTGAGTGTATGAACTATAGAGGCATTTCATTATTGAACACCACATACAAGATCTTTACCAACATATTATCTAAGTACCTAGAACCATACATAGAAGCAACGATTGGAGAGTATCAATGCGGCTTTCGTAAGGGCAGATCAACAACTGATCAAATATTTTCGCTACGCATAATTTTAGAGAAATTTTATGAATTTAACTTGCCCCTGCACCAATTATATATTGATTTAAAAAAGCCTTTGACAGTATTAGCAGAGTTTACATTTTAGAAGCCTTAGCCAAATTTGGAGTACCCAATAAATTAATAAACTTAGTTAAAATAACATTGTCACAAACTCAGAACAAAGTTAAAATACAAAATAGACTTTCAGAAAGTTTTAGAACTTTTGTTGGCATCAGGCAGGGTGATGCCCTATCTGCCATGCTGTTCAATGTTGGATTGCATAGAATTATTCAGAAGATAACCATAAATCCAGAAGGCACAATTATTAACAGGATGGCACAATATATGGCATATGCGGACGAAGTCGTTATTTTGTCACGCAGTGTAAGCATAATGGAAGAAACCCTCAAACAAATAGAAGATGAAGCACTCAATGCTGGCCTGGAAATCAATATAGATAAAACTAAATACATGTACAATATGAATAAGGGTAGTAGCAATAAGGTTAACCTAAATAATACCAATTTTGATAGAGTCTCCTGTTTCAAATACTTAGGCTCCATGGTGAAAGATATTAGTGAAGTTATGTTTGATATAAAAGAGAAGATTGCAGCTGGGAATCGAGGTCTATGGGCACTGAACAAAACTATGAAGTCCAGATGTTTCTCAAGAAAAGCCAAAATAAGAATATACA
Source organism: Ectobius pallidus (assembly GCA_964059195.1). Taxonomy (NCBI): domain Eukaryota; kingdom Metazoa; phylum Arthropoda; class Insecta; order Blattodea; family Ectobiidae; genus Ectobius; species Ectobius pallidus. Next base: position 150,929,934 of record CAXKWD010000002.1, read on the forward strand.
AAACCATCATTAAACCTATAGTAGTATATGGAAGTGAAACTTGGACTCTGCCTGATGGGGCAATAAAAATCCTAAGTGCCTGGGAAAGAAAATTATTACGGAAAATCTACGGGCCTACCTGTGAGCAAGGTATCTGGCGAATTAAAACAAATGCAGAATTATATGAATTATACAAAGATATTAATATTGTTACTGGTATAAAGCTCAGAAGGTTAGAGTGGCTGGGACACATAATGAGGATGGAGAAAAACCGCACACCTAAAGCTGTATTAGATGATTCACCAGTAGGTAGGAGGAAAGTTGGTCGACCCAAGCTGAGATGGTTGGATGATGTTCAAGATGACCTAATGAAAGCTGGAATCAAAAGATGGAGAATGCGAGCATTAGACAGAAGTGATTGGTCGGCTGTTCTACGGGAGGCTAAGGCTAAACTATAAGAGCCGTAAAGCCAATGATGATGATGATGAAGCTACGGTTCCTAAAGTATTTTCTCAAGCACATAACAGACTAGGTTCAATGAAAATTTCCTTCTTAAAAAATCAAGATAATTTATAGAATAGAACCACAATTAATATATGAGGAGTAGATTAAAATCCTTGGTAATAAATAAGTCAACTAACCTTATGCAGTCAATACTAAAGGCAAATCCCAAAAATACCATAGAGAATGTGAAAGCAGAATATATCAAGTTTATTAATATAGAAACCGGAATAGCAATTCTCAATTCTTTTGTTGGAAAAATGACAAAAAGTATAATAAGTTATGTACTTGGAAACAACTATCAAAAAAGGTATTTATCAGCTGGCATATGCTTAATTTAATTTCCTATAACATTACTATAGACGTCTACCAAAGCTAACTGAATAAATTTATTAAATATGTCTTGGGATAACTCTAAAACAATTATATATTGATGTAATAGAACGATGATACCATATAGTTTTGCTTGAAGGGACTTAAAGGATCATGAAATTACTCTATGTACATTAAGAAAATACAAGTGGCAATTAAGGATAAGTAGCAAGGTTGAATTTTTCAATTATTTATTACGAAGTCAATATTAAAGGTAAATCCCAAAAGACTATATGGAATATGAAAGCAAACTATATCAAGTTTATTAATATAGAAGCCGGATTAGCAATTCTCAATTCTTTTGTTGGAAAAATGACAAAGCGTCTAATAAGTTATTTACTTGGAACCACTACAAAAGATATTTAACGCCTGACAAACGCTTAATTTAATTTTCTATACCATTACTATAGAAGACTACCAAAACTTAGGTATTTTTTATCCATGAAAATAGCTCATAACCCAATTATCACAGCTTCATAAATAAAGCTAGCTGAAGCTTTAAGAGATTCAGCTAACAATGATAGTTTGGCACCTTATGATTAAACTCGCAATCTTTAATTAACCCTTGGTCCTATTTCTGTGAAATTTATGCAGAAATAATCTGCACACAACAGTCCTTCTGATGGTTAAAACAGAGCCTTAAAACAGCGGTTATAAATGTTTTAATTCATTTTATAAACATCACTAATTACACAAAATTCATGGAGGGTGAAGCGAAATTTGACTATGCGATAATTTTTTTTTCAGTTTTGTGTCCCGTAAAATCTTCAAGCGAGAAAGTTTTAGTGAAATATTTGAATTTTATTATAAATGAAGTACCACCTTTATATTTTGAATGGTTTACGTAATTGAGAGGTAATAACTCCGGGCACTACAGCTGTCTCAATGATTTGGGACGATCGTAAAATGTCGCAAATTTGACTGTGCGACAATGTTTTATTTTTATTTTGTGTCCAGAAAATGATTCAAGCGTGTGAGTTTTAGTGAAATATTTTAATCTCATTATAAATCCAGTACCACCTTTATATCTATAATGGTTTACGAGTAATAGAGTGGTAATTACTCCAGGCGCTAAAGCTATCAGAATGGTACTGAGGTATCAGCAGGCATCTTTTCCATAAAATACCAGCAATAACGTAAAATTTTTACATAATTTATTCGTGGACTCAATAATAATACTATATTAACTGACTACTTGTACTCATACTGCAAGATAGACCCCCTGAGAAAAAAGGAATGAATCACGCTTTTTCCTAACTTCGTAAATCTGCACTACTTCTATTTAGACATTTGTTGGGTCATTTATTACATTTTCTATTCATTTATGTTAGTAATTTTTATATCTAATTATCATAGCAAATGCCTTATTAGTTTAATATCTTGTTACGCTTTCTTCGTAATATAATTAAACAATATGAAACGTACACCAGTTAAAGCGTGCGGCGAATTGCCGAAGGTTTAAGAGCATACTAGCGGGCTGTAATTAAGGCAAGAGGATTTAATTTTTTTTAATGAAAAAATCAGGGGAAAAACTTTGAAATATTGTGTGATATATGTAAAATGCATTGCAAAACAATTTTTGTGTACGTGTGTCCTTATCGGGTATTAAAACACCAATTTTAAAGATCCTACGCCATCTTTTTTGTAGTGCTGCTTATGAAATTTTCCCTGCCCTCCAATTCACAAACCATCCCTTAGTTTTTTTACATTTTCTCTGTCACATAATGTGTATACAGATATACTCTTTTGACCGTGTTTCACCAACATATTTATTATTTATTTAAGGAGATGATATCTTGCAAGACGTGTAAAGCAGCCCGAAAATGGTCAAAAGTATCTAACAATTCATTTTAAATGAGGTGAGTAATTTTGAAGTAGATTAATGTATTATTTTGTTTAAGAGCTTTTGCAATTTTCCTATACCACCCGTAGTAACCTTGCTTCCGCGAATCTCAAACTATAGTAACTGCTACCTAGCGGCGGAACCAGTGAACTACCTCAGTCGTCACACTTTCTCCTCTATTCAATATGCTTATACTGATGAAATTAAATCTTATGGATATTAACTTCCTTATTTAGACCTACGTGGTATCTGTTTAACATTGTTATTATCAATAAAGGGCGTGAACAAAGGTGAAAGCATCAAGAGCGAAAATTTCACATCTAAACGTAATGTAATCTCCAATCTTGTCTTTGACATTGGTGGAAGTGTAGAATTCCCACGTGAATGCTATATCATCTCGGATCCAGTCTCGAGTGTAATATGAGTTGTGAGGATGACCTTGAACACTTGACTCACTTTAAAAATATGTAATGAGTAAAATATAAATGATGAGTAAAATATAAAGCCAAATTATATCCGAAGTTGAAGATAAAAGTTGTAAGATAAAAACCCGAATTTAAAAATGTAAGTCTTGCACAGATGTTAAAAAATGGTAAATTCGAAATATAAAATTTCAAATCTCGTACCTTCCTCGCCATGAATTTACGCCATTTTAAATTTCCCGCCTTCAACACTTTGAATTTAATTCATTCTAAAATATACAATTTCAAATCTCTCCCAGAAGTATTTTGTTCTTACGAGCCAATTCATAATAAACAAATTTATAAATCTGGCGCCGGAAGCCAATCAAAGAAGGAAAGAGAGAGAGGGACGATAATCTCCATAGACATGTTATCATTGAATGTAATGATGTATGTTATGAAACTGACGTGCGTAATATAATCTAGCATTCCGTCTCGGATGTAATATGCTTACGCACACTCACAGTTAAACATTTTACTCAACATGCTAGTCTTGTACAAATGTGACATAAAACCTAAAATCTAATTGTGAAATAAAATCCAAAGGTGAAATGTGAAATAAAAACCTAATTTAAAAATGAAAGTCTTTCACAAAATACCAAAATCGAATAGTAAATGTGAAATCGGATTTAAAAAATGTTAAATTCGAAATACACAATTTAAAATATCACGCCTTCCGCCATCTTGAGTTTTCTCCAGAATTTTCAAACCCGCCTTCCGCTATTTTGAATTTACAACATTTTGAACCGGAACAGGAAGTGCCGCCATCTTAAATTTTAAAATTTCTGCCGATATTAAATTTAGAACCTCGCGTGTGGTCCGCCATATTGAATCACGTGACAATTGCATCATGCTGGTATGTAGGCCCTGACGTCATACAGTGAGAAATGCAAAACGAGATGTCGGATATAACATACACCGGATGTAACTCTACGCGTAAGCGAGCGAAATATGCTCACGCTAGCGTCATGTTTCATATGTCGGTGAGACTTCCTTCATCATCCGACTTCGTGAACACAATAAATTACAAAAGCCAATACGCAAATGATTAATGTTGTATTTATTAACTAAACGGTAAGCCGTATAAAAACGGGATATAACATATTATTACGTAAAGTGTTCCCTCTATAGACCATGGATGGCCGAGGGTTTCAGGAGGTTGAGACTTACGCTGCTACCGCCTTCTTTACCTTGAGGCTGAAACGTCCCCAGGACCATAGGGATGGGTGAATTGAAAATTATTTTTTTAAAACGTTGTTTCATGGAAATAGATTATGATACATTTTAAATTACCGCAAACAATTCGCGCTAGCCACCATATTCAATTTCATGAACATCCGCCATTTTGAATTTATAATAATTTAAAAGAATATAATTTTCAAAATCTCGCCTTCCACTATTTTGTATTTCTAATATGCAATTTTCATGTTTCCCACCTTCTGACATCTTGAATTTCCAAAAAATTTAAAAATATGATTTTTAAATCTTCTGCCTTTCACAATTTTAAATTTCCGCCACAATTTTCTAACCTCCCGCCTTCAGTCATTTTGAATTTCCACCATTTTGAATTTTCGCCATAATTTTCAAATTTCCCGCGTTCCGCTTTTTTGAACCTGAACGGGAAGTGCGGCCTTCTTGTGCCTGGAATCGGAACTACCGCCATCTTGAACCGGAACGGGACGTGCCACCATCTTGGACCGGAACCGGAAGTGCCGCCATCTTGGATGACGTCATCGTCCCACCGTTGTCCCAACTGTTACGTCATTGCCAAAAGCACACCACTAACAATATAATTATATGGCAATAAAAATTTGGATCGACTTAAGATATAGTTCCATATAGTTCCTGAAGACGAATATGACAAAAATAAAAGTTAGCTCCTTCCGTATTTTGAGAAAATTCCCATTTTACATTAATGTAAAACAGTTTTCTGCGTAATAGTATTTACCGACAAACAAATATAAATTATAGGCAATAATATTTAGTTGGACATGAGATCCATGTTTTCCACATAATTTGGCCTTCCTGAACACGAATATGACAATAAAAAGTTTTGTTCTTTGCAGATTTTTAGAAAATTTCAATTTTACATTAATGTTCCAGAATTCAAGAAAATTTTACATAATGTAAAATTCAAAATCCGGGACCAACAAGTCTTAATGTCATATTCAAATTCAGGAGGGTTGAATTATATGAAAAGCATGTATGTTATGTCAAACCGAATTTTTATTGCATTATAATTTATATTTCTTACTAGCTTAAAAGGCCCGGCGTCGCCCGGGTTTTTATTTTGTAATTCGAAATTAGTTTATGAAGAACTTTCGGTTTTCAAACTCTAGGGCCTTGTATAATATGTAGGCCTACATAGAACTTTAAATGAGGAGAAACGACTTTTCACACTCAAACTATTCCCTCAGAAAACGCTAGATATAGCTTTCTATTACTCATAGAGGATGTCGAATGCTGCATTCCGTTGCTTCAACACACCATGCCTGAGAGGGGTTGAAATAAGAAGAAACAAATTCCGATTACATAAGATTGTATTGTCTTTATGGACATTTTTTATTTCTCACTCTCATGTTACCATACAACAGTTTCGGAGCTGAAAAAAAAAAATTAATATAACTTTCATACATTCCTCCCCCAAAACCAGGGACATAATATACTGCGGGCATAGGACTGAAAATATTCCATCCTATTTTGTTTAGGGCCTATGATAAACATCCTACAGCTATGAGTGACGTATCATTGGATAGGAGTTTTTTCACCGACTTCTGATATAGCATATTCACTGGCACACACTTAAGCTGTCCCTGCAATACGACCGCTTATTCTACATCAAAATGTGAAGTGAGAAAATGATATTTTCCATGTCGAGGGTAGAGAAAGTTATGTGACTGCTTCACATTGTGCTTTATTTTCTTGGATTTCATTCTTCAAGAATTATTTTCAAAAATGTATTAATTACATCGATAGCATCAGAATTTGTTAAAGCCCAGTATTATGTAGTTCCCAAAGCCCTATGTGAACACTGTAAACAATACACTGTTGTAATGATAACTGAATTGCATTTCATTTTTTAGTATAATATTTTCATAAATTAGCCTATATACATTTTCAAGGAAAGGAGTGGTTTGTTTGAATTTTAGTGTTCACCGCTTTACTTCCCGGGCTTAACTATGCAACATTTCGTGCAAATTGGTCAATAAATGTAGATTTGTACAGGGAACATACGTACCCACATACATACATACATACACACTTTCGATTTGGCTTGGTTGAAAGCACTTCCAGACTGTATTACTCGTGTATACACTGCCTGTCCTATTCGTCTAATTTTGCGTACGCGGCGACATTACAGATGGCAGCACCTACCACACCCAGCTGCAATATCCTTTATTATTATTTAGTATTCTGCCTAGTGGCAGGTCCATGTCTTCGTACGGAGAATTTCTGACTCCAGTGTTCCCTATCTCCAGCTTTGTCCTTCAATCTGCTGTATCTCCTCCCATCTTTCATGTCATCCAGATGTTGTATTCTTCTCCTTCCTCTTCCAGCAGTTCCTTTGATCTTCCCTTCGATGACATCATGTGTGAGTCCCTCGTGTCTAAGTATGTGTCCGATCCAATTGGCTTTCCTCTGAATAATTGTATTCAGAATAATTTTCCTCTCTCCTACCCTTCTCAGTACTTCGTCATTTGTCACCCGTTCTGTCCACTTGACCTTCTCTATTCTCCTCCAGCACCACATTTCGAAGCTTTCTAGGTATTTCTTCTCCCTCTTTCTCATGGTCCATGTCTCTGCTCCGTACAGTGCAATACTCCAGATGTAGCACTTCACCAGTTTCTTCCTTAGTTCCAAGCTCAACTTGCTGGTCAGTAGAGTCCTCTTTTTGTTGAATGCGGCTTTGGCCATGGCGATTCTTGTTCGAATTTCATTCGTGCAGTGGGCATCCTTTGTCAGCAAGCTTCCCAAGTACTTGAACTGCTTCACATTCTCCAGTTCTTGATTGTCGACAGTTATCCTCAAGGGTTTCTCTCGTTTTGATATTCTCATTACTTTTGATTTTTCAATGTTAATTTCCAGGCCATATTTCCTTCCTGTTTCCACTAATCTGTTCATCATGTATTGCAGTTGTCTTTGATTCTTGGCGAACACTACCAAGTCATCTGCATACTTGATGGTGTTGATGAGGCGTCCTCTTATCCTAAAGTTTCCGCATCCTTTCAAAGCTTCTCTTGCCAGCCAGTCTCCATACAGGTTGAAGAGACTCGGTGATAGACAACACCCTTGTCTGACTCCTCTTCCTATTTCCACTCTGCTTGTTTCTCCGTGTTTTAGTCGTACTTTTATTCTTTGTCCCAAGTACAGGTTGCGAATTAGTCTCCTGTCTCTCCAATTGATTCCTATCTCCTTAAGGATGTTCATCAATTTTATCCAGTTAACTCTGTCGAATGCCTTCTGCCAATCTATAAAACACGCACAAACTTCTTCTCGAGACGGCGGTGGTTGAAAGACTCACACTTCTTTTTTTTAAATTAATTAATTTATTTTTTGTTATGAAAACATGTGACGGCAGAACTCTCTAACTGTGCTAATGCCACACTTCTTTTGTCACACTTTAATTTTTATAATCTGTTTTTATGTAAACAATTGACAGGAGAACTCTCTAACTGTGTCTCATTTCACATTTCCGACTTTTCCCGTGGATTTTCAAAAAATTTTCTTTCGTACAAACCTTGCCCTGACAATTACGAACACAACAAAAAAAGAATCAGCCAAATCGATCGAGCCGTTCTCAAGTGATGCTGCGTCATACATTTTGGAAATTAATTTTTATTAATATATATATTGTTACTACAATTCGCTGAAAACTGTTTTATATTCATGTTAAGCTTGCATTTTAGCAAAATCTGGAATGGAAAAAAAACTTCTATTCTCATATTCGTGTTCAGGAGGGTCGATTTATATGGAAAACATGTATCTTACGTCAAACCAAATTTTTATGGCTATTATTATGCTGAAAACTGTTTTATATTAATATAATACTGGAATTTTATCGAAATCGGGAACGGACAACCATTTTTGATTATCATATTAGTGTTCAGGAAGGTCAAGTTATATGGAAAACTTATAATAACATATAATTTATACTTATATTTTTGTACTTATTTTTTGGTTGCTACTATTGCGCAGAAAATTGTTTTAGGTTAATGTATGATTGGAATTTTCTCTAAATCGGGAACGAACAATTTTTTTATTGTGATAATAGTATTTTGTGATGTCAAATTCATAAGAAAATTAATAGCAATGCATAATTCGTCTTTTTCTGAAATAATTGTGTTATTGCATTGATCAAATTTAAATTTAAATGTATTTCCTTTAATTTTTTAAAAATTATTTGTAATTTAAAATCTGTACTTGATATGAAAAAACGGAAGGTGTATGTATAATCTACATGAAAAGCTGGCGTAGAAAAGTATTATTTTATCTCTGGCGATTAAAAAAGTTTTATTGTGTAGACCAGTGTAAAATAAGTAAAATAATAATAATAATAATAATAATAATAATAATAATAATAATAATAATAATAATAATAATTGAACCAATTTAAACAACTCACGAGTTTCATTTTGCTAAATCCTGAACTTTTAAAAAGGTGCTAATTACTTAATAAGACCTCTAGAATACAAACGTACAGTAAGTATCAGAGGAGGGTATTAATCAATATTAAAATTTTAATCGAGCCCTTGATCAAACTAAACAGTACACATAGGCCTACATAGGAAGAGAGGCTTTGCAATACTGTATGGCAGCAGCCTATATGGTGCACGCTTGGTAGCGTATGTAATTATAAGGTTGCCTCGTTCCCGTAAAAGCTATGGGGAGAGTCCTACACTGCCGTTTGCCGTTACCCGTAGACTTGCGCGAGGATTTAACCTGGGTGAGTCGGTAGCGCGCCTACCTTCCACCCTGGCGGTACGGGTTCGATTCCGTACCGATTTTTCAGAACTGAAAAATCTCCTTTCCCGGGTTCAGGATTGGGTGTTCAGACTTATTTGTTAGGGTAACATGCACATTGTGCACAGTTCTCAATATTTGCCGGTCTCCTTAGGGTACGAACATTGAGCTCTATTACATACTGGAGGTAGCACTGCATGATGAAAAATCGTGACGGCAGAGTTCGCGGTCCGCCATGAAAGTGAGCGTATAATTTAGCTCCTATCCCGTATCTCCTCCTAACAAACTCATGTGTATTAATGGAATTATGAAGATGTATTGGCGTTTTTAAAACACTTTTATGAATGAAACGCTCCAATATGCGTTTCACGCTCACTTGATGCTTTTTAAGTACATAACAAAACTAATTTCATATCGTAATGGTTTGGTAAAAGTATTTCTTTAATCTCGATCAGGCGTGAATGTACATTGGTAAACAGTTCTAAACACTCGCATTTTAAATATTAAAATAACTTCACAATAGGCCTTCATTTTGCGATATTATGCTTGATTTCGATATATAAAGAGAATAGACAAAATCTGTTCTAAGTGCTTTGGAAATGTATAAACCGTGACCTTCAACTGTACCGTTACTGCACTGGATACAATTCACATTATTTATTTATTTTGCTAATAATTCCTGTAGATTAGTGTAAAGGGAAGCCACTGAAATGAAATTTCAAAATACTTTAAGTCAGTAGGCCTACTTAGAAGTTCCTTTTCTTCGAATCTGAAATTTAATTAGCCATGCTATTTATCTTCTTATTCTTGCGACAGACAATCGTCTGTAGCCTTTTGTTCTTTCTCAATTCTGTTTGGATAGGAGATGGTGGGAGATCATCTGTTTGTGTCTGTTTATCTATTTTCGTATAATTTTCAGCGAGGTCTTATAAAAAACATCTGCTTCCTCTTATTTCTGCAATTAAAAACTAGCATGAAAAATTTAGGCCTACATGCATAAGAATACTATGTTTACATGACTGACATATTGCATCATTTATATTCCTACTTGGTACCTAAAGTAGACCTACTACTAACCACATTACGAACCAGAGGCGTACCGAGGGGGGGTTTGAACCCCACCCATTGATTAAAAAAAGAAAATTGTACAATTTTTTTCATTCTGCTTATAAATTGCTTAATACGAGTATAAAGCGTGGGAAGCTTAAAACTCGTTATTGTGCATCTTAATTTTTAAAAATTTCCGGGGGAGGACTCCCGAACCCCCCTCTCTCTGGGGGGTATTCTATACCCCACAGATGTTGTAACCCCCCCCCATATGGTCGGCCTGTTTACGCTTTGTTACGAACCAGTTGTCTTTTTGGAACAATAATTTTTTGAAGGTGTTCTGGAAAATTGAAGACTGATGGTACAGCATCTTTTAGTAATTTTACAAGTGCACCAGACCTTGACTGATAGCAATCAGGTGTAAAGTGTCTGCTGCTTAATTTACTGTACGCTGTGGGTGACCAATATTCTCTGCGCATTGCTTGAACCCACTTCTTCGGAATATCATGCCAAGAAAATGGAAACCTGTACAAACAGGCAAGAAAAAGACAAGCGTTCGTGGCTAATCTACGATTGAGGTTAAGTCAGATTTGGCCAGTATCCTCAAATGTTCCAAACAAAAATAACCTACTTGTGAAACTTAAGTCCACTTCTATTTCTCTGGAGCTCTGTGTAGCCATATACCACGCAATATTTGACCATTTTGTCATGAAAAATATAAAAAACACATTCATAAATATATGTTTACCATAGGAAGCACACTTCACCAATACGCACGGTATAGCCAACTTAACAACAAGTGAACGTCACGATTTATGCAATTCCAAAGCACAGCTGTTGTGTATCCTGTTTATATATTGAGATCACTGGGTACGAACAAGACGCAGCTTGGTTGGTCCCCTTCCTGGTCGCTACGCTGTTGAGCCAGGCGCCGGGCATGAAGTGTGTATGCGCAAGACGCAGCCTGTTCACTAACTGGCAGGTCGCATGTTATGGATTAAGGGTACGCGCAAGACGGAACCGGGATGGTCGCATGCCGCAGGCCGCATGAAGAATGATGTCATGTCTTCTTACGAGAGTGAACAAGACGCCGCTTGGATGGTCTCTTGCCAGCTATCTGGTCAGGCCGCAGGTTGCTGGTAGAATGCTAGCCCTCTTTTTTCATGCGACCGGCCGCTAGCGTATAGTCTAGATTCAGGCGTTCCACTTGTGCATTTGGCAATCGCTCCACAAACAAACGACTGTTTATAAGATACATCATCTGTAATCAGCTCAGACTACCAAAATAAATATTGTTACTACTCAATGTAGGGGTTTTAGAGATCAGTCATGGCTACAGTTACTGACTTGTATGGTTTATATTCAGTATTTTTGTATAATTTATAGTAACCTAATAATTTTATATTATGTTAATTCTCGTGTTGCGGGGTTAAGTGTGTTCGTTTCAACGTCTTCTTGTGCTCTGAAGATTGAATACAATGGTCGCACCAACTCAAGAAAACAATAATAATAATGATAATAATAATAATGTTTCTATCCATACATTGGTTCTCAATCTCAAACCGTTGAAAAAATATATATATCTAATCTATTTTTCTTGCCGAAAAAAGTTTTTACGCCACTTTTTTGGCGAACTTTGTATCCTAGCACCGAAAGTATTAGGTTTACAACGAATACTTTTAGACGAAAAGCTGTAGAGCATTAAATTTACTATAAAATACACATTCAATTTAGTAGCTCTGGGAAACAGTGAAATACTCTTGTGACATAATTATTTTACATGTAACTAATTTTGATGAAGCTTCCTGTAATGAGTTTGAATTCATAAACTCATTGCCATTGTCTTCTGAGTCTTCAAAACCTTATGAATGAGAAGATAATAACAAAGAAATAAAAACAAAAAAGGAGATAATTCAAAAATTTAATCCATAACATGTCACTGGCTACACACTGAATATACAGATGGGCGACCTGCCGGTGAGCGACCAGGCTGCGTCTTGCGCGCACACACTTCATGCTCGGCGCCTGGCTCAACAGCGTAGCGACCAGGAAGGGGACCAACCAGGCTACGGGCCAGGTGCACCGACATCGATTAGGAGATAACGGCCGTAAACTTCTGACTTAATGTCCGTTAAATTAGTTTTGATGTGCACCAACAGCTAACTGCCGTTAAAGCATGCTTAACAGCCGTAAACTTTAAACAGAGAAATTTGGCCGGTTAAATATCTTTACGGCAGTAAAGAAACAAAAATGGCGGAGTGGTTTGCAAGAGATGATTTTCAAGATGAGCTTTTGTACATGGATTATTTGGATCAGGGATACGAAGAGCAACGGCAAGGTCTTATATTTGAAAGAGGGGATCCATTCAATGATCTGAATGATAGTAGATTCCAAGAAAGGTATAGGCTAAATAAGCCAACAGTACTGTCTTTGGTGGAGCAGTTAAATCATAGGTTAGAGTACCCTACCAACAGGAATAGCCCAATATCCCCTGTAAATCGAGTCCTCACAGCTTTGAGATATTATGCTACAGGAGGATTCCATATTTTAATTGGTGATGCTGAGAAAGTGCATAGAACAACAGCACTGCGAATCATTCATGATGTTTCAGATGCAATAGCATCTCTGAGCCACCGTTATATCAGGTTTCCAATGGCACATGCAGAACAGAGGGAAGTGATGGAAGGTTTCTCCAGAGTCGGTGGTTTTCCTGGGGTTCTAGGTGCCATTGATTGCACCCACATAAGAATTCAGTCCCCTGGAGGAGACAATGCGGAAACATTTCGCAACAGAAAAGGGTACTTTTCCATCAATTGCCAGACAATAAGTGACCATAACTTGTTGATAAGGGATATTGTGGCAAGATGGACTGGCTCTGTGCATGATAGCATCATTTTTAGACATAGTGGGAAAAGGGCTCAGTTTCACAATGGTGTTATTAGAGATGGTTTCTTGCTGGGAGATGGAGGTTATGCTTGCCAGCCGTATCTACTGACTCCTCTTCTCAACCCACAAACACATGCTGAAAGAATGTATAACCTTGCACATGCAAGAACCAGAAATAAAGTAGAAAGACAGTATGGAGTGTGGAAAAGGCGATTTCCTGTGCTGTCCATCGGTCTTCGCTGCAATCTACAAAACGCATTTACAGTCATTGTAGCTACTGCCATCCTACACAATATAGCCATTGCCTCAAAAGAAGAAAACCCACCTGATGACTTGGAAGTTGCAAGATTACTTCAGGAACTAGGACAGATGAGACCTGCTGACATAGATGATAATGTGCCCATACATCCAGATCATCTGATGTACAGAAATGACAACAACACAGGAAGGGCTGTTCGTCAAGCATTAATCAATAATCATTTTAACAACCAAGGTATGTTTAATTTTTCTTCTGTAAGAACATTTTGAACAGCTGGATAACAAAACAGCCAGCCTTGCGTCAAAACTATTGACCGTGACATGCTACAAGAAACAGTTACCTGAATAATGAAGTTTCCCCAACTATTATTCTTAGTTGGTAATGTAAGATACTAGCAATGCTTGTGCAGTTTAACAAAATAGAAGACCTAAATGATTATATCAAAAGGAATTAAAGTAGACGCGTGTTTGGTCACTTGAAAAAGGTTGTCAGTACACATTTTAATCAGTTGCTGGGTAACCTAAAATAAAACTAAACGCTAAACTTGAGAATAAGGTGACCGCCGTCACGACTGGGCCGTACCGAGTGGGACCAAGTATACAATGTCACCAATATTACGAACATGATTAGGCCTACATGCCGATTGAATTCAACAGATAAACGACTGTTGTAGCGATGTTTTATGAAAGATGAGGAAGGTTAAAAAAACTTCTGCATTAAGATTTCTAGATCCGTGACAGGTTATGTTAGGTTAGGAACAGTCATGTTAGTTTAGCAGCAGTATTCTGCATAGCATGGGGTTTGTGCCATGTAACGATGTTTTACAAAAGGCGTGGAAGGATAAGTAGTGACAGCCAAATTCTAGGTCAGTGACAAGTTATGTTAGGTTAGAAACATTTATATTAGTTTAGGGGCAGTATGCTGAATAGCACGCGGCTTATTATCTCACATTGAATCTTTAATGCGATCGTTTCTCTTTTGTTCCCTGCGGCTCGGAGGGGCACGGTCGCTAATGGCAGAGCATGGCTGGCTACGCTATTCTATGCTATATATATTACATATATTAATTTCATGCTATGTAGTAAGTTAATTATTTAGTATTTTGCTTTGGTTTATAACAACAGTAATTAATTACGTATTTGGAATATAAGAATGTAAAAGTACTTAAGACACCTCCTAGTATTATTTCTTAGTATTTTTAAAATTCAAAAATAAATTTGCAAGATCTCATGTTTTAAAAATACTTCAAAAAATTATTCTGTAAGTTACATGTGGCCTAATACAATTTCAAGGCTGAAAAATTGATTTAAAATAATTATGATAAAATAGAAGTTTACGGTATATATTTATAGATAACCTTTCTGCACACAGTAAAAAACATTCAAAAAGCATCTTTATTCCCTAGTTACAGCCTGATTTTAAGGATTTGAGACAGGTGTCAGGTATAGGTACCACTTATGTCAGCTTTAGGATCCTGTCTTTTTTTATGTTGTCAGCTATAGGTGCCTGTCAAGAGGTTTAAAAATAAATTTATTTTTAATATAAATGTTCATGAATTAACTAAAAACATATATGCAAATTAAAATAGGATCATCCACCTGTCTGAAAATATATTGTAGAATGCTCTGACATTTTAAAGTAGAGTTACAGGATCAAAAGAATGTTGCACATTTTCTTAACATGTCGACTACTGGTGCCCTTACCTTACTGGTTGCACAGAAGATTCGCCAGCTACACGTAACAAGAAATGATTGGACATGGTGCGACGTCAACATGGTCTGTCTTGACCAACATAAGAAAACACATGAGAATCAATATGGCAAACAAAGAAGTGTGCGCAATTTAATACATACTGCTAAACTAATATACTGTTCCTAACCTAGCCTGAACCAGCACTGCCACTACCTATCTGTTAGAGGTACAGGTAGGGAAAAAAAGCGAACCGACTAAAATATCTATGCCGATATGAGCCACTGCGCATGCCTAGTGGCATTCACAGGATAACAGGGAATGTTTTGAAATTTGTTCTAGTGTAGATACATTGCTTGAATTGAGAAATAATTACATATAATTTGCATTGCTTGTGAAAACAAACGTTTCCGTTAAATCTCTTACATTTATTTACGTATCACAAGGCTCTGAAATCAGCAACAAACGTTTCCGTTAAATCTCTTACATTTATTTACGTATCACAAGGCTCTGAAATCAGCTACAAGAGCCGGTTTGCTTTTTTCGCCCCTACCTGTTCATCCCACCGATACTGGCACTGTTGGCAGCGTTCAACGTGGCAACCAATGAGATGCTCATCGGCAGTCAACAACAACAAAAATTGAGTGCATAGAGCAGATTGCATGCAGACAATCAAAGTAGACAGAAACATTTTATTTAAAAAGTGAAACATTTAACTTAAGAAAAACTATTTAATGAATTACAATTACAATTATATTTACAATTATATTTACAATTGACCGTTTTGGTTTTGCCAGTATTTCAGTTTCTCCATTAATACCCTCTTTTTCAGTTCATTGATTTCCTTTTCAAGTTCTTTGTTTTTCGTGTCAAGTTCTTTGTTTTTCGTGTCAAGTTCTTTGTTTTTCATGCCAAGTTCGTGTTCCTTCCTTCTCATTGACAGTTCTTCGCTAAGGACCTCCACCCGCTTATTGCAAGATGCTTCAATGGAAGCAGAAGCAGGCTGCTTGGAGAGTTTCGGAAGCCTCCTGTGATGCCACTGGGGTGCCTCCTGTGATGTCTTCGATGGTCCTGCATCATACAGTGAAACGGTCTTCCTTGGCTCTTCTGTAGTCGAACTGGTGGAATTCAATCCATCTTGAGTCACCACCAGCAGTGACTCGTCCAAAATAACAGAATCTAAAAACAATTGTAAACAAGAGTTCAATTGAAAATTGCTTTCATGGTACAGTAAGCCACCCTAAACCGGCTCTTTTAAGAGCCAACAGGGACCTAAGGGGAAGTGACGTGACTAATATAACCTCTCCTTCCCAAACCAACCTCTACCGTCACGTGGCGGGTCCTGAGTAATGCTAAAGAGGCTCTGGTGTTTGTATTTCAATTGGATTCACTACAATACATTAATAGCGCAGTATAGCAACAGTGAGCTGCATTACTGGCGTTAAGCAGCAGCCGGCCGGCCTTCAACAGCTTGCTAGATGAAAGGTTGCGGGTGGCAGGTGGCTAGGGGAAGGTAGGAGAAGCAGCCATGGTCGTAGCAAAGCGCAGCATTGAGTGGAAGGGAGCATGAGCATGGCAAGTATTTGGTTTTTGCCTTGAACCCATTAATTTTTTTTACGTTCTTCTTTGATTTCTTAAAAATAGCAAAACCCCTATTTAGTATAAACCCTCATTTAAGGTTAAAAAAACTGTAACCCCGATAAAAAATTAAAGGGGGTTCTCCCATATTACAGTTAAATTTTGTGAAGTTCACTATTTTGTTAACTTCTCTCTCTCTGAATTATTTTTCTACCCAAAAAATGTAAGATTTCTCCTTAATACTGAAATTGTATAAGTGGTGACCATTTTTGGTAAATAAATTTGCTGATTTCGTATTTCGCTAAATAAAATATTTTGCAATATCCTTACAGGGATATAACGGCACTCTCCGTGCACTGTTCTTTTTTAGAACCACAAAAATTGCACATTTGAGGTTATAATGTTGTTTAAAACTTATACAATTAATACAGTACGGTAATTTCTCAATATTTCGTGGATTCAATTGCTATTTTACGCATGCACAAGCTAAATATAACTAAAGGGATGCCCCCTTTTTTTTTTAATTTTCTACTTACTGTTGTTATAAAAAATATGGTCCTATTTTAAGATGCCTGGTTATATTGGAATAAAGTTATACAATGCTCTACTGATACAAATAAAAAATAATAAAAATAGTAGGAAATTTAAATCACTTCCTCCGAAATGTTCTGATCAATAAGTCCTTTTATAATGTTAATGAATACTTGAACTCTAAATATTAGTGCAACTGTTCATAGGGTAGGCCTATAAGATAAAAAAAGGCTAATGGTAAGGTAATATTTTGATTAAATTTTTAAACGATGTATGGTGTGGAATGAGTGGGTATGCTATGTTATTGTGTGTATATTGAATATTTATATATGTATGTTAACATTGCTTATATTCATAACTGACAATGCTGTGAAATGTAGCACAACACTAAACATGACCGTAATATTATTATTGTTATTATTATTTTAAAAATTATCAGAAAGGCCATGCTTGTAGAAAAAAATTGTACATACCTTCAGGAACGTCATCAGATGGTCCAGGAAGTTCGTCCAGATAAATAGCATCACTATCGTGCTGGTTCGGAAAAGGTTTTCCGGCAGGGCCCAAAATACTGAGGACCTTTTCAGTTAACTGGCCGACCTTTGGAGTGTAGGAACCCCCACCAGTCTTTTTGTTTTCCATTCTGTCATCTGCCGAATCTTTCTTCGCCTTTCTTTTTGTGTTCTCATAACAAGTCCTAAGTTTCTCTTTTGTTCTTTGTGTAACACCTTTAAAGAGAAAATATTTTCATAGAAACAGGCTTACTTTTATTCTAACCACTCTATTTTCATTTGTTTGCTTTCTACTATGTCCCCTCTATAGCCTATATCATAAAAATATTACGGTACATTGGTAGGCAAAAGAGAATAACAGGTTACCCCTTAAGCTCTGCCCACTACAGCCCTGCGTTCCTATGGCATCATTCCACTTCCCCTAGCAACCAGCCTTTCCATGCTGGCACTGCAGCTCATTGTTGTAATATAACACGACCTAAATCTGTCTTTTACCAATATTATTATTGACAAAATACAGATTTAGGTTGTGCACCGGCCAAGCTCCGCCCGCCAGCTGCTTCCCATTGCTTCCGAGCCTGCGTGCACACCTCACTATTGTACCATGGCTTCCTTGACGGTTGTAACGATGTTTTATGAAAGATGTGGAAGGGTAAAATGCTTCTGCATTTAATTAATTAATGATAGGTCAGTCACAGGTTTTGTTAGGTTAGGAACGTTATGTTAGTTAAGGAGCAATATACTGAATAGCACAAGGCAAGCTCCGCTGTTTTGTTAGGTTAGGGACGTTTATGTTAGTTAAGTCACAACCACCATTTCTTACGAGCAGCTAGTGGCTTGTACCTTTGTAGGTTTGTCAAGACTGTTCACTCACAATCATCTTGTTTAGAAATATGACATCACGCCTCCAACGTCCAATCACGAGGACGAGGAGAGAAAAAATAGCGGAGAACAAGGAAGTTTTCGCTAGATCATGATATAAAAGAAAGTGTATCAATTAGGGTGGGTGGGTCAGACCAAATCATTCGCCAAGACAACATCTCCTCTCCACACATCTATCTATAACAAGATAGATATATAAGCTTTCATGAACCACAGATTATTGTCTCTGTTGGACACTACATGAGAATATTATAGGAGAAAAATTCCTCCGACACTGGGAGTTGAACCCAGGACCTTTGGCTATTCGCGCCAATGCTCTACCAACTGAGCTAAGCCGGAGTTCAATTCACAGCGCCGGATGGAACCATTCTCCTATGACTGATTGCCCTAATGGTCTACCTCACAGACAGACAAGTTATGTCATATGCGAATAGTCCCAGTGTCGGAGGAATTTTTCTCCTATAATATTCTCTTATCTATAACAAAATTCGTGTGATATAAGGTTTTTATGAAGAGAATCTCGGTTTTAAAAATGGGTCCGCGTCTATGGGATTTTACTGCACTAATTACTACAATACAGAAATAACCCTTGTACCAAATCACCACCAGAGTCTTCCCTTGAACCAAAACTAATCTTTTCAGAGCTAACTTAATATTTCACAATTACTTATCAATCATGTAGCTCTCTGAACTTAGATAGACAAATTCTCGCTTCACACTGCAACGATCACTTTATGGCATAGTGGTTAAGATGACTGGCTATGATGCTAGTGATCATGTGTTCAAATTTCACTCAGTGCATAGATTTGTAGAATAGGAATAGGAATAGGTAGGGTTAAGAATGAGTACCGTAAGAGAAGAGATTTTTTTTTTTTTTTTTTTCAAATTTCAACGTCGCTAGTAGCTTTACCAATACCTCCTAGATGTCCCTCCGGGTCCCGTTAGTGATTTGAGTGGGCGGAGCTTAAGGGGCGACCTGTTTTTCCTTTTATATTGCAAGAAATGATGCCGGGGTTCAAATGAGATATTCTAACCTGAATTATGTTTCTACAGTTATCATGCAAAGACATTAATGACACGATAACTTATTCTGACTTTGTAATTAGACATAGGATCTTATTTTACATAGCAATTAATTACATATCTTACCTGGGCTTGAATTGAATTGCCTTGTGACTTCCGTCCAAGCGGCATCTTTTTTCTGGATGCTACAACCATCCGTTTTCTTATTTTCAACGGTGTCTTTATATTTCATTACGATCTCTATCAATAATTCCTGCTCATATGAGGAAAAATTGGGCGTTCTTTGCCTCTTTTTTGCAGGTTCCAACTCCATGACAAAAAACTTCACGCTTTGCAAAATAAACACAGAACACAAACAAAATAAACATAAACAAATGCGAAGCGAAATCATGGCAAGTCAAAGCGGGTGCTTTCATTTGTAAAATATTTCTAAGGAATGCGCACAAAATGTTAAGTAGGTGCTTTCATTTGCAACTGCGTTCAGCCCAACGATGGATTTGCATCAAAGTCAGCATTTGCCAGCTAAACGGGGTTAGTTAACGTTCGTAAAGTTTGATGCTCCGGTATTTCAAATTAACGAACGTAAACACTTTACAGCCGTTTGCTGACGGGAGATATTAAACGGCGTTGATGCACCTGGCCCCTAGTCTTGTTCGAACCCTAAGTTTCTGAATTATCTCCTTTTTATTTTCATTTCTTTGTTATTATAATCTCATTCATAAGGTTTTGAAGACACAGAAGACAATGGGAATGAGTTTATGAATTCAAACTCATCACAGGAAGCTTCATCACATATGTCACATTAGTTAAATATGTCACAAGAGTATTTCACTGTCTCACAGAGATTGTAAATTGAATGTGTATTTTATAGTAAATTTAATGCTCTACAACTTTTCTTCTAAACGATTTCGTTGTAAACCCAATACTTTAGGTGCTAGGACACAAAGTTCGCCGAAATGGAGTAACAACTTTTTCGGCAAAAAAAATACTTTTTGTGGCAGGGAATATTTTTTTAATCGGTTTGAGATTGAGAACCAGTGTATGGATAGAAACATTATTATTATTATTATTATTATTATTATTATTGTTATTTTCTTGAGTTGGTGCCACCATTGTATTCAATCTTCAGAGCACAAGAAGACAATAAAACGAACACACTGAACCCCGCAACACGAAAATTAAACATAGTATAAAATTATTAGGTTACTACAAATTATACAAAAATACTGAATTTAAACCATACAAGTCAGTAACTATAGCCATGACTGATCCCTATAACCCCTTCATTGAGTAGTAACAATATTTATTTTGGTGTTCTGAGATGATTACAAAGGATGTATCTTATAAACAGTCCTTTTTTGTGGAGCGATTGCAAAATGTACACGTGTAACGCCTGAATCTAGACTACACGCTAGCGGCTGGTCGCATGAAAAAAGAGGGCTAGCATTCTACCAGCAAACTGCGGCCTGACCAGATGGCTGGCAAGAGACCATCCAAGCTGCGTCTTGTTCACCCTCGTAAGAAGACATGACTTCATTCTTCATGCGGTCTGCGGCATGCGACCATCCCGGTTCCGTCTTGTGCGTACCCTAAGAAGACATGACTTCATTCTTCCTGCTGCCTGCGCCGTGCGACCATCCCGGTTCCGTCTTGCGCGTACCCTAAGGGTACGCCGCTTGGATGGTCTCTTGCCAGCCATCTGGTCAGGCCGCAGTTTGCTGGTAGAATGCTAGCCCTCTTTTTTCATGCGACCGGCCGGTAGCGTGTAGTCTAGATTCAAGCGTTCCACTTGTGCATTTTGCAATCGCTCCACAAACAAAGGACTGTTTATAAGTTATCCTTTATTATCAGCTCAGACCACCAAAATAAATATTATTATTACTCAATGAAGGGATTGTAGAGATCATTAATGGCTACCGTCACTGACTTGTATGGTTTATATTCAGTTTTTTTGTTTAATTTATAGTAACCTAATAATTGTATATTATGTTAATTTTCGTGTTGCGGGGTTAAGTGTGTTCGTTTTATTATCTTCTTGTGCTCTGAAGCTGAATATAATGGTCACACCAACTCAAGAAAACAATAATATTATTATTAATAATAATAATAATAATAATAATAATAATAATAATAATAATAATAATAATAATAATAATAATAATAATGTTTCTATCTATACATTAGTTCTCCATCTCAAACTGTTCAATAAAATGTATATTCCCTGCCAATAATCTACTTTTTTGCTGAAAAAAGTTTTTACGCCACTTTTTCGGCGAACTTGGTATCTTAGCACTTAAAGTATTGGGTTTACAACGAAAACTTTTAAAAGAAAAGCTGTAGCGCATTAAATTTACTATAAAATGCACATTCAATTTAGTTACTCTGTGAAACAGTGAAATACTTTTGTGACATATTTTACATGTAACTAATTTTGATGAAGCTTCCTGTAATGAGTTTAAATTCATAAACTCATTCCCATTGTCTTCTGTGTTTTCAGAACCTTATGAATGAGAATATAATAACAAATAAATGAAAATAAAAAGGAGATAATTCAGAAACTTAATCCATAACATGCGACCTACCAGTTAGCGACCAGGCTGCGTCTTGCGCATACACACTTCATGCTCGGTGCCTGGCTACAAAGAACTGAATATAAACCATACAAGTCAGTGATAGTAGCCATGGATGATCTCTACAATCCCTTCATTGAGTAGTAACAATATTTATTTTGGTGGTCTGAGCTGATTACAAAGGATATATCTTATAAACAGTCCTTTGTTTCTGTAGCGATTGCGTAAGTATACAAGTGCAACGCCTGAATCTAGACTACACGCTAGCGGCCGGTCGCATGAAAAAAGTGACCTAGCAATCTACCAACTTACTGCGGCCTGTCCAGATGGCTGGCAAGAGACCATCCAAGCTGCGTCTTGTTCACCCTCGTAAGGGTACGAACAAGACGCAGCTTGGTTGGTCCCCTTCCTGGTCGCTACGCTGTTGAGCCAGGCGCCGAGCATGAAGTGTGTATGCACAAGACGCAGCCTGGTCGCTAACTGACAGGTCGCATATTATGGATTAAGTTTCTGAATTGTCTCTTTTTTATTTTCATTTCTTTGTCATTATATTCTCATTCATAAGGTTTTGAAGACACAGAAGACAATGGGAATGAGTTTATGAATTTAAACTCATTACAGGAAGCTTCATAAAAATTAGTTACATGTAAAATATGTCACAAGAGTATTTCACTGTTTCACAGAGTTACTAAATTCAATGTGCATTTTATAGTAAATTTAATGCTCTACAGCTTTTCTTCTAAAAGTTTTCGTTGTAAACCCAATACTTTAAGTGCTAAGATACAAAGTTCGCCGAAAAAGTGGCGTAAAAACTTTTTTCGGCAAAAAAAAAGTAGATTTTTGGCAGGGAATATACATTTTTTAAACGGTTTGAGATGGAGAACCCATGTATGGATAGAAACATTATTATAATTATAATAATAATTATTATTATTGTTTTGTTGGGTTGGTGTGATCACTGTATTCAGTCTTCAGAGCAAAAGAAGACAATAACACGAACACACGTAACCCCTCAACACGAAAATTAACATAATATAAAATTATTATATTACTATAGGCTAAATTATACAAAAATACTGATTATAAACCATACATTTCAGTGACTGTAGCCATGACTTATCTCTAAAATCCCTTCATTGAGTAGTAACAATATTTAATATGGTGGTCTGAGCTGATTACAGAGGATGTATCTTATAAATAGCCCTTTGTTTGTGTAGCGATTGCGGAAGTATACAAGTACAATGCCTGAATCTAGACTACACGCTAAAAAAGAGGGCTAGCATTCTACCAACAAACTGCGGCCTGACCAGATAGCTGGCAAGAGACCATCCAAGCTGCGTCTTGTTCACCCTCGTAAGAAGACATGACTTCATTCTTCCTGCTGCCTGCGGCATGCGACCATCCCGGTTCCGTCTTGCGCGTACCATTAGCCGTGAAGACCGCCGGCGTGGTCTTGTGGTTAGCGTCACTGACTACAGTTCGGCCCGGGTTCGATCCCCGGTTCCTCCTCGGATTTTTCTGAGGTGGGGAGGTCTGGTAGAGGTGCACTTAGCCTCGTGATTCCAACTGAGTAGCCACTTGATAGAGAAGTAGCGGCTCCGGTCATGAAAACCACCATTAACGGCCGTGGGTGTCGGCATGCTGACCACATGCCCCCAATCCTGCCATCTTCCTACGGTAGATGACGCAGCGGTTAGGTGGTAGGCCAAGTCTATCCAGGGATGTAGTGCCATGGAGTTTAGTTTAGCCGTGGTAGCTAAGGCCTTGGAGCTGAGGGTAAAGAGGCTCTGGGTTCGAGACCCGCCTCGGGCATGGGTCATGGGTGTTTGTGTGTAACGAGAAAAAAGACAAAAAAAGGGAATACAAGGGGGAAAAGTAAAAAAAAAAACCACACACAAAATAAAAACAAAACAATCTAAGAAGAAAAAGCTACTACAGTGAGTCCCACGCAAGAGTTGGCCAATGACGCGGGTTTCTGCGTCGCGGCTGGCACAGCTCCAACTCCCGAGCGATCGGGTGAAATATCTACGCAAATAATGCCGCGGTTGGTGTAATGATTCAGGTTCTCACATTTACAGTTAAAAAGAAAACGAAAATAACCACGTACCTCATCACAAGAGATGTTGGAAATGTTCTCCACTTGCATAATCACAATACTGACACCTTTTTTAGGGAATTTTCTTTCACGCGCGTAAGTTCAGCTTCCGAGATAGAGTTAATTTCTCTTGTGATATTGTCTTTAAGTTCTTCATGTGTATGGGAAATTGACCTATTTATTTTTGAAGTTTCCCCTTACATACTGTTAGAAGAACTTGATGACAATATCACATAGGCCTATCACAAGAGAAAGTAACTCTGGCTCGGAAGCTGAACTTATGCGCGTGAAAGAAAATTTCCTAAAAAGGTGCCAGTATTGTCTGGATGCAAGAGGAGAACATTTCCATCATCTCTTGTGATGAAGTACGTGGTTATTTTCATTGTAATTTTAACTGTAAATGTGATAACCTGAATCATTACAACGACCGCGGCATTATTTGCGTAGATATTTTACCCGATCGCTTGGGAGTTAGAGCTGTGCTAGCCGCGACGCAGAAACCCACGTCATTGGCCAACTCTTGCGTGGGACTCACTGTATATACAATGACAAGAACGGCAAGAAAACTTATTTTTAATTACAATAATTTATATATCCATAAGACTAGACTACTTATGATCATGGGCGTACGGTGAAATTTTGTTAGCGAGAGGTTCAAAGGGAAAAGTAGCCGGCGCGGTGGTTCGTGCTTAGCCCGTGGGCCTGGCATGCAAGTGATCCCGGGTTCAAGTCCCGAGGTAGGCAGGCGAGTCACTCGTGGTGGACACAGCCGGGCGTAGGGAGTTTTTCTCGAGGGGTCCTCCAGTTTTCCCCATTCATTCCACCAACATTCTCCTCTTCATCTTTCACTTTCCCCGTCATCATCATCATCTCGTTTCCTTTTCCGATTTCCGGTATGCCCTCGTTGCAGCACCTGCTGTGGTCATGAAGTTGCTGGATGGTGTGCCGCCAAACTGGGGGTCTATTTCCCAAGAGGTACCGAGGCAGCAGCACACGTGGCATAAAAAAGGTATCTGATGGATTAGGGAAGTTCCGTAGCTCGCGACGACGTCTGTTGATGGGGGGCCATTGGGCATGCATATCATTTCATTACCGGAGGATAGTACGGTGGGCCGAATGGCAAAAGTGTTCAGGGTCGTTCTCAACTCATCTCCCCCTTCAGGGGATTGATCCTATCCTATCCTATTCTAAAGGGTATAGTTGTCACAGTTTCATGTCCTTGCGCACATTGTTACTTAATACTTTTTAAAAATAACAAAACGTTCGTATTGTGATCATTAGTACAGTGTAATTAACATGTAGCACAGTCTTTGGAACCTTTTTCTTGAGGTTTCTGTTCATTTCTCTTTTAAGCTAGAGTCTAAATAAATATTTTCTTTTGACAAAAATTAACATAGGCTAATACTGCATGATGTATAGGGCAGTTGAGTATTCGGAGTTGTATAATAATAATCACTATTGTTTCATGGATTTGCAAGAAGTGGCAATTATAATAGATGATGGGCAGAGAACTAATAGCTGAGTGCTACCATTCTTATAAATCATGTTATAAGCATATAAAATCCATTTAAATAAGGTACCTAACCTCACCGGGCAGTTATGGATAACCTGTGCTGTCAGTTTGGAGATACTTGGAAACCAACATTAATTGATTTTTATGTGGATTTTTTTTTCCTTTCCTCGTCTTGAAACAAAATCAACTCATCACTTTCATGTTTATAGGACTCATACTCTGATGAAGAGCAGTTCATAGTTTTCGCACGAAAATAAACTCTATTTATGAATGAAAAAAGAAACTCGCACAATTGTGCATCTTTTTGTGCTAGTGGCACTTGCCTTCTGCTTCTGTGCTTCTGTCATCTAAGAAGCATCGTACATAAAGTTCGATGAATCTGATAACAATCAATGAGTTTCATCACACAAACACAGGTGAATTTAAAAACAGCCTGATGCTTCACTGGTGAGTACGCAGATGACAGGCTGATGGAAGTACGATGGCATTCATAGAATGAATCGATGACTCGATGACTTTAAAAACATATGCTGTATACACTATAGGCTAGAATCCACACGAACTCTTTATGCCTATCACTAGAAACTTTCCTAAAATCAGGTAATATCGAGATCCAAGGTGTGAACTATGAGTAATAGGCGACACTAACTGATTTATAAGTTCTAACCAGATTTGTTGTGTGGTCTATAAATCAGTGTATCTGTATCGACAAGTTGATTGAACCGAGCGAGATGGCCGAGATGATAACGTCTTGGACTCGCATTCGGGAGGTCCCACGTTCAAATCTCGTGACCGGCCAATTTGACATGCGTTTTTCCATGGTTTCCACAGTCGTAAAGGTACATGCCGAATTGGATTATTACATACCATGAATAATCCTCACCATTTCACCCTGTATCATATCCATTTAAATTAATGTCAGTTGAAATTTACTCCATAAAATACACTAACAATAGAAGGTAATTGATAGTCAATAGTTCAATGGCCTACTCTACTGTACAGACACAGATCCCGAACTCTTGATATAGCTTCGAAGGTAAAAGGAGTATAAACACAGCTGAAGTTAAAAAAAAGTTGATTGATAACATAGTAATTTCGTAAATCTGTTCCAGAATATGTTTATATATAAATATAAATATATATATAAATATATATATATATTGAGTATATATGGATATTAAGGTTATTAAGCTGAAATCCAATGAAATTCTGATCTCCAAACGATCTCACCACATGGATAACCAGACCATTGAATCCGAAGGGAGTTTTTTTCACTAGTATCACATCACTATTATTAAGCTGAAGAACTACCAACACCACACCGTTTTGAAAATTGAATCTAAACTAAATTATGATAAATCTTAAATAACACATTGATATGTATGAAATTTTAAAATTCGTATCAACCGAACCAACTTTTTTTTTTTAAATTTAATTTCATAATGTTATAATCTTAAAAATATAGCAAACATTTCGGGGGGGAGTTTCAACCCCCTGAACCTCCCTTACCGTACGCCCAGGGCCGTAGCTAGGCGGTGGCTAGGTGGGCGACCGCCAAGGGCGCAGGTACGAAGGGCGCAAAATTAACCATGAAAAATCCCGATTTTTTAGGCTGGTGCAATTTATCAAGCAATATAAATTCCACGTTAGTGGAAGAAATCTTTCAGGTTATTAAAAATCAATGCACGTGAACTATCTATACCTATAGTATTATGCCGATTGTCTACAAGCAAAAAGCAGTCATGCAACGTCCTTTAATTAACACGATTCATATTGACAGAGTAAAACATAAATCATGAACAGTATGGAAAGATATAATGACAATGAAAATTAATATGTACGTTATTATTGTGATGAAAGTGGTTCAACTCACTCCCTTTCCAGCTGATTGTCGTCCTCAGTGCTACTACTGTTGGCAGGATTGATTACAAAGCGATCAACATTGGCATCGCTCATAATGCTACATGCAAAAATGACTGACCAACTATATTATTACAACAGAAAAAGCCGAATGCGCAGATCTCAATTCCTTTTGTTATTACTATTTTATTATAAATTAAGTGTGAACTAAAATTTCTTATTTTAAAAATGTTTAGTTTTTTAATCACACAATGTATTAATGTACATTAAAATTAATTTCTGTAACTTTACATTGAATAATATGTGTTGTGATCCGCGGCCGATGCACGCTCTGCCAGCTGGCAGTACACATGCTGTTTGTTTTGATCAAGTTCCCTTCTAAGGCCGGCGCTGATATTATAGTCGCTGCTATTATTTTTA
Organism: Ectobius pallidus; assembly: GCA_964059195.1. NCBI lineage: Eukaryota > Metazoa > Arthropoda > Insecta > Blattodea > Ectobiidae > Ectobius > Ectobius pallidus. The sequence goes on from CAXKWD010000002.1 coordinate 150,957,916, forward strand.
ATTATATTATACTGTATTATTATTAGGGCCCGGATTCTGATGACCTAAAATTGTTTGAAAAATGACCTATAAAATGAACCCAAAATTTAAAGAAAATGACTTAATAATAATAAAGAATGACCTAAAAACTGATATTTTATTTATAAAAAATTATTATTGTACACACAAAATTATAGAATAATTTGTACATAATTGTTAAAACCTTAAATTCAGAGAGGACGTTGTAGGTCTAAAAAACTTTGATTTTTGCTGTGAATATTCTTTCCTTATGGAATTTTATACTGGCACTGAGGCACTGGCGAGTCAAACATCGGTATTTCCTTTTGCGGTCTGCCGGATTATATTGTTTATTTAGGGTAAACAGTAGTTTGCACTCTCAAATACAAGCAGGTGGCAGACTCTGGTGCCAAGTCAATCTAATAACAACAGTAATGCAATACAACATTTTGGCGTTCCTTTGATTCTCGTTTCCGACTGAGACATGACAACACTTCAACATAGAGTGTGTCCTTCTTGCATTAAACAAACACTTCAAAGACAGCACCGCTGGGGAAGAAATAAATGCCCTAAAAATATAAAATTGCATACAATGTCAAAAAATGACCTCATAAAAATGCATTTCTATTGTGACGGGGTTTCTTACTTTATGCTATAAAGTTCCCTAACTTCTTGGATTAAATCTTCGCCAAAATTCTGTGACGACTAATATGTGATTATTCTCAATCGTAGTACATAAGTTTACTGAACTCCTACAAAACAAGGTCACTCATGCACCTGTCGTGTCATCATAACACTGCCTGCATAGTCCACATTCCAACGTTCAGTACAACTACCTTTGTCACCGGGTGATTGCAAATTTCCTACTCCCAGTCTACTTTCTCTTTCTTCTAACAATTTACCCAGTTTTGATAATATTGATGAAAATTTATATTAACGGGCGCCATCATCAATACGCTTCCTCTTTTCTTTTTGTTATGTATCAGCCCAGTCACAAATTAAATTATAGATACACAGGCTATGTACCTACATGCCTCTCGACTAGCTTTTAAATTAACAGTGGAGACGTTAGTTGGGTTCGGATTTACCTTTCGTTTATTACTCTGCTTCTTCTTTTTCTCCTTTTTCAATACTCACTACCAAAGTATGTAACTTAGCACAAAAATCAGCGACTCTCAAACCATTACAAGGATAAGGGTCAAAAATCTGAACTTCACGTTAATTTACTTTGCATAACAATAACCATAATTTATTTAATATATTATTTTTTTTCTTTTTTCAACAATAACAATCTTATATACAATAAATTACATTTACACTACATTAACCATTCAACACTTTTATTGGTAGGATAGTATTTGATTATTCAAGGTTAGTATACCCAATTTTAACTGTATAAGTACGTTCTCTGTTCAACAATAACAAATCCCTAATTAATTACTTAATCTCCTTTCTTTCTTTATTTCCAGGTATCTACTAGAACGTCTTGTATTATTTACTACTAACTTGTGTAGTCACTTTCATTTGCAACTTCAAGATATTTCAATATATATATTATACTTTCTTCCGAATAAATAAAGATTTTCAATTCATAATCCAGTCCTTGACTCTACATATTACACTCAAAAATCCCACCTATGTCTCCTATACCAGTCTACTAGTCATCTTAGTCCATGAAGAATTGTATTTAAAGATAGATAGGAAAGACAGTCTCATGAAGAAAGAAATAGAAGTTTAGGCCTATACCCACAGAGTGACTGTGGCGATAGACCACCGATACAGGAGCGGCGTCTAGATCTTGAGTTACAAACAATCTGACTCCTCTCCTGCAACCGGGAAAATATTAATGGGCCGCAAACAAAAATAAAATTTTGTAAATCGATGTCAGAGGTCCCTGACACTCTCTCCTAGAGGCACGTGGGGCCGTTGTTCGCCTCCAACATCGATGGCTTTCACAATCTCTCATAAATTTCTTTTCTTTATATGTTACTAGTATAGGCCTTGCCTACTACCAGATTTTATTTGTTTGATTCGGGATACTTCCGGCGTTCCCTCACCTCACCCTTACAATCTCTAGTACTTGTTAATAAACTACTTATCATCAGTACACTACTCGTAATTACCTATTCTCCTCTTTCTAACCTGACCAATCATTTGTTATTATCTTTCAACTCACTCACCTCTTTCTAACCTGACCAATCATCAGCTATTATCTTTTAACCCCTTTCTCTCTTTAAGTAGAGTTCCCTTCAGCTTATACCATTGATTTAATTCACTTGGTGGTTATTCTAGTTTTCCTACTTCTTAAGTTACTACTCTTCAGCATGGGCACCCAATCTTCTTTTGTCTCTAAATTCCCTAGAATTCTAACTGAAACTAATTCACGCCCAGATTAGTAAGCTTCTCTATAACCCCTTTAGTGACTTCTACTTCTACCCTAACATGTAAATTTTCCAATGGTACACACCTAATGCACTACCACTCGTAGGCCTTCTTTTGCCCTTCAATCTTTCCACTTCTTATCCCCCTCTACCATATTCCATACACCTTCGCTTGTAGATAAATCTCTATAAAAAAACATAACTTAACACTACAGGCCAGCATGAAATCTATTTATAGATAGTCACCCGTCACCTGAAAGAAACCCAAGTGGGAGGGGCCCTCGTAAGAAGTACTAAGCATGCCCCTTAATTACCTTTCTTCCTTACTCCCCTCGCGTCCTGTCTCAAAAATAACAAAGTTTATATGAGCATCACCAATTGCCCCTAGCTATGTATTCATTCGTGGGACAATCACCCATAAAACCCCAAAGTGAAGAGATCTATCTTTGGCATTCAACGGTTAGGCTCTTGACTGCTCTTTTATAATTAACTTAGACCAGAAATAGAAAATAGTTGGATTACTGGATTTCATCACTTTACTTCTAGAATTCTCACTTCTATGTTTCTATTCTATTCTTTTATCATACAATACGGCGTCTAATCGCCACACATTACTTAGAAACCATCCTTACAAAAAGGAATATCTCAGTTTTCCCACTCCCCAAACAATATAAAAGTCTAGACGATTATACTCAACCAGTGATGTCCAACTTATCATCCGATCCTGAGTTGTCTTCCGTTACTTCCTGATGTCCATATCTGCTCTTATTCAGAGCGAGCAGTCACGACTCACTCTCACAGCTGGTGGTCGCTGTAGCGGTGTCTCGTACTGGCCGACTTGGTGTATTCTTCTGAGTAATGACTATCTCCATATAGTCGTGTCAAGGAAATTCACAACCAGAATTTCCTCAGATGAAAGTCTGACCCACCATCATGCCAGAACGCCTTCCACCACTGTCGCACATTCTAGTCTCGCCTGGCGACTTCCCCTGCGTCCGTCTTCTTTCGTAGTCAGTCACGTTCTCTCTACTGTCTTTTTGGGATCAGCTCTTCTCCCGTCGACTCACCGTCGGCGCATGCGCACTTCTCTTTTTTCTGTAATTCAAATAAATTCAGGGCAGTATCGATAGTCATAACAGGGTTCAATATCGATTAATCGAAGTCTCCCCAACCCTTCCTTTGTTTAGAAATGGTTTCCTATCGTCAATTATGCACGCAGCCATTCGCTACGTGACATTCTTCCCCCACTCACCATAAAAAAAATAATGTTAACACTGTTCACATTTTTTTTTTTGTTTAGTTTACCAGCCTTAAAGAATGTGTATCCAGGAACAAAGGGTTTCAAGTTTTTGACGTGCCACTTCCCCAACTTTTTACCAAAACGGTTTGTCAGTTCATAGCTATTTTCACTGAACTTTTTCTTTATAATATAGGGCCCGACAAACTTTGCACTCAAACCTGCTGTATAAGCTTGTGAGGCATCACTTAATTTAAAGTTTCTTCTTAACACTAGATCTCCTGGACGAAATCTCACCTCTCTCCTCCGAAGATTATAATAATGACTCGAATTCTTATAGGCGGTTTCTAAGTTATGTCTAACCATTAAACGTACCGTTTTCAATTTATTGAGTCTCTCCACCCAAAGTTTTGGAATTTCTTTATGAATCGGTTGGTTTTCCACCTTTTCAATCCTACTGATAATTTCAGGCTCCTTCCCATAATTTAGCATATAAGGAGTGCATCCAGTGGAACTATGCTTAGCCGTATTTATAGCAAAATTAAATTCTCTCAAATACACGTCCCAAACTGTTTGATCCTTTTGAATGTAACTAGAAATCATTGTTTTCAATACTCTATTGACTCTTTCTACTGGATTTCCTTGTGGCGAATATACAGGTAAATAACAAGGAGTTATATTAAAAGCTTTAGCTATCTCTCGCATTAATTTACTAGTGTATTGCGGTCCATTATCCATCAGCAAATATCCCGGAATTCCCCATTTAAGGATAATCAATTCATAAAATGCTTCCGTAACTGCTCTACTGGTTGCTTTCCTTAACGCTTTACACTCTACATATTTGGTAAAGGTGTCCTGAAATACAATCACATATCTGTTTCCCTTTTTTGAACGGGGATAAGGCCCCAACAGATCAGTAGCTACAGTCATCCAAGGTTTCTCTTTCTGGTAAAAATGCATTGGTCCTGCTTGAGTCGTTTGTAATACTTTTTGTCTCTGACATATTTCACAAGCAGTAACATACTTAGCAACATCTCTAAACATTCCCGGCCAATAATACTTGTTTGCTATTCTAAAGAAAGTTTTGGTTATCCCCATATGTCCTGCAGTAGGTGCATCATGACATTCCTGTAATACCTTAATCCTATAATCTTGCGGAATAACTAATTTCCACCTATTTACTGTTCCCTCTAAAGTTTGTTCTAACTGATCTAATCTTAGATGGTACAACTTCCCATCTACGACCTTCCAATCTGGCCAAAATTTAGGTTTACTCTGTACTTGTGCTTTCCGCTTAATATACCAAGCATCTTGTATATTTTCCCATTCCACTACTTCAGAGTTATCAGTCAACAAGAGGCAAAATTCTTCCTCTACCGTTTTCCCTTGAACTTTCCCTTCGTGTATTCTAGATAAAGCATCTGGAACTTTTTGTAATCTACCAGGCCTATGTATTACTTCAAAGTCATATTCTTGGAGCAATAAACTCCACCTAGCTAATCGTCCGGTCGGATTCTGTAATGTATTTAACCATTTCAGAGCAAAGTGATCAGTATATACTTTAAAATGATAACCTTCTAAATAAGGACGAAACTTTTGAACTGCCCACAATATAGCTAACAATTCCTTCTCAACTATTGCCCACTTTTGCTCACCTACCGTTAAAGTTCTACTAGCATAAGCTATCACTTTTTCCTCTCCTTCCTCTCCTGTCTGAATTAAAGCTGCTCCTAGTCCTGAAAAACTAGCGTCGGTCTGTAGCACTAGGGGTTTAGTATAATCTGGACAAGTTAATATAGGACTACTAGATAATTTCGATTTTAATTCATCAAAAGATTCCTGACATTCCTTAGTCCAACGCCATTTCTGATTCTTTTTCAGAAGTGCAGTGAGGGGCTTTACAACTTCAGAAAAAAATGGAATGAATCGTCGGTACCAAGAAGCCAATCCTAAAAATGCTCGTACTTCCTTGACTTTTGTAGGGGCTGGATACTCAAGGATACACGAGATTTTATCTGAATCTACAGCAATTCCTAATGGAGTAATGATATGACCCAAATATTTTAATTCACTTCTACAAAATTTTGATTTTTCCCTATTAATTTTCAGGTTAGCTTTTCTTAATTTCTCTAAGACTTTTTCTAACAAGGACAAATGTTCTTCAAACGTCTCACTAATAAGTACTATATCATCCAAATAACAAAAGCATTTCTCTCCTATCTCTTCTCTTAATATAGTATCAACTAATCTTTGAAACGAGGCTGGTGCGTTATGGATCCCAAAAGGCATAACTCGAAACTGATACAATCCTCTACCAGGTACGGTAAATGCTGTTTTTTCTTTACTTGCTTCATCTAATGGAACTTGCCAATACCCATTTTTCAAATCTATTGTACTGATATACCTAGCATGTCGTAATTTACTCAACACATGTTCAATGTATGGCAAAGGATAACTATCTCTTTTTGTACAATTATTTACTTTTCTGAAATCTACGCAAAACCTCCATGTTCTATCTGGTTTCTTTACCATAACTACCGGAGACGACCAAGGTGAATTTGAAGGCTCTATAACTTTTTCCAATAACATTTTATCTATTTCCGCGTGTATAACTTTTTCCAAAATGGGTGATACTGGATAATATCTTTGTTTTATAGGTTTTGCATCGCCTGTATCAATAACATGAGAAATCAGATCGGTAAGTCCAGTACACTGATCAAATTTCTGTAACTGATTTTCCAAAAACATATTCAATCTGTCCCTTTCCTGAGGTGTAGGTAAAGTAAGAATGTTATGTAGTTGATCTTCTTCTTTTAAATCTATAGCCTTAACAAATTGAAAAATTTTTGCTGGTTCATCTTTGAAATACCAAGTCCCATCTTGCAAATCTACTACTAACCCAATTTGTTTCAAAACGTCCATGCCCAGAATCATATCTACTGCTAAATTTGGCATAATTTTACATTTTATCTGAAAGATCCTGTCCTGCAATTTCATCTCAAAAGTTCTCTCTCCTGTTATAGAACTATAAGTTTTATCTGCTAGTTGTACTACCCTAACTTCAGATTCTTCTACTGCTAAATCTAACATTTTACACAAAAAATCACCCTTCTCTCCCACATAAGTTTTATCTGAACCGGAATCTATTAAAGCAATAAATGTAATATCCTCCAGCAAAATTTCAACAAAACATCTATCTCCATTAACTAAATCTGTAGGATTTATATTTAACATCACACAAGCCTGATTTTTAGTTAATTGTCATAAGGAATTTGTAGGCCTAACTTTTCTTTCTTGGGGCATCCTACAATCAATAGACCTATGTCCAAGCTTATTACAATTATAACATTTAATCGTAGTGCGTGGAGTAACTCTACGAGGTGCCTTACACTCGAACTGTCTATGTCCTGTTTTATCACAGTTCCAACATCGCTGGTTATTTGAAAAACGCAAAGTGGTGTTTTTACCATTTTCCCTCGACTCATCCTGTCTCTCTTTATTTTCTGTTACTTTAACCATTCTAGAATTATTTACAGGACTTGAATTTCGTTCCTTATCCCAAGTCTTTGCAGAAAAACTAACACTAGGTTTCTTTTGTAATTCAGACAATGGAAGTTCCTGTTTTCCCTGAATTCCTAACGCTGTATGAACTGAAGGTATAACAACTTGTCTCTGAGGTTTATAAGCCGTTTCTTTAATTGTAGCTCTAACCTGCGTTGGAGGAGGAATATATCTCTCAGAATCTAACAATATTTGTTCATACTGTCTACCTACACGTATTAAATCTGTTATAGTTTGAATCTCTGCAGGTCTAAGGTACAATTTTACATCAGGACGCAAATTTTTGATAACAGTCTTCATCATTTGTTGAGGACTCATTGGAGTACTTAGCCTCCTCATTAACGTTTGAATAGCATTAACATAATCAAAAATCGATTCTTTAGGACCTTGCGTTCTCTGTCTAATCTCATCCAAAAGCGAGTCTTCCTCATCAATAGGCAAGTAATATTCTCTAAATTCTTTCAAAAAAGCTTCCCATGTAGGCCAATCTGTTAATCTGTTCCTGTACCAAAGTAAAGCTGAATCTTGTAAAATTTCGGGTAATACTGACAATAACTCTACACCCTGTAACTTAGAACTTTGTTTTAAATCTTCCAATCTCTCCAAAAATAAGTAAATACTATCCCCAGGTTTGAATTTAATGTTCCATTTACGAACCAGATCCAAAGTATTTGGTTTATGCGGCTCTAACTGAATTGTAAACGATGGTACTACTGGTACAACTTCTTCTGAATCAGCTACCGCCATGGCCTTCCTACGCATTAACTTAACCCATGTATACACTACATCTCCATATGAATCTTGTGGAACCGTTATATTATGTTCAACTAAATCTTCTTCCAAAACTTCCTGACTCAGAGCAAAAGCCGTAATTAACACTTGAAATGACTGAGGGTTCTTGCGGGCATAATCTAACAAGCGTTGTCTTAACTCATCCCTTGTACCTGTGGTCGGTAACTTTACTCTATCACATTCTGCCTCTAAATCCGCCTTCCTCAACTTCCTAATAGCTTGGGTTAACTCAGCTGCTCTTATTTGTGCATATGGATCAACATAAGTAGCCATATTTATATATTAACAATACCACTGGAAAAAAAAAGATTAGAACACAATAGTTCAGTCGTCTGTCTTAGTCATCTATAGAAGTCCTTACTTGTCAATAGTCATTATTCTTTTCCCAAAAATATGTTATTATTATTATTTTTTTTTGAATAAATTTCAGTTATACTAACCTAACTCCCAAACACAAAGTATATGACGACTCGTATTTCAAGTTTCCAATTCTAACTGATTAATGTTTATTTTCTTTTCTTATATCAAGCCCCACGTAATGGGCGACCAAAATATGTGACTTCACGATAACTTTATGCAGCACAACACATGGCCATACTTTTTATTTAACAATTTTAACTAAATTAAGTTGCAACAATTAGCAATACTGTTTTGTATTAACACTACTTAGCCCCACGATATGGGCTATCAAAATCTGTGATTTTAACACAACTCGCCCCACGATATGGGCGCCAAAATTTTGGGAAGACTGAATTTCCCGTTACTTTGCTTTAAGTAACAACGACCGTAATTTATTTAATATATTATTTTTTTTCTTTTTTCAACAATAACAATCTTATATACAATAAATTACATTTACACTACATTAACCATTCAACACTTTTATTGGTAGGATAGTATTTGATTATTCAAGGTTAGTATACCCAATTTTAACTGTATAAGTACGTTCTCTGTTCAACAATAACAAATCCCTAATTAATTACTTAATCTCCTTTCTTTCTTTATTTCCAGGTATCTACTAGAACGTCTTGTATTATTTACTACTAACTTGTGTAGTCACTTTCATTTGCAACTTCAAGATATTTCAATATATATATTATACTTTCTTCCGAATAAATAAAGATTTTCAATTCATAATCCAGTCCTTGACTCTACATATTACACTCAAAAATCCCACCTATGTCTCCTATACCAGTCTACTAGTCATCTTAGTCCATGAAGAATTGTATTTAAAGATAGATAGGAAAGACAGTCTCATGAAGAAAGAAATAGAAGTTTAGGCCTATACCCACAGAGTGACTGTGGCGATAGACCACCGATACAGGAGCGGCGTCTAGATCTTGAGTTACAAACAATCTGACTCCTCTCCTGCAACCGGGAAAATATTAATGGGCCGCAAACAAAAATAAAATTTTGTAAATCGATGTCAGAGGTCCCTGACACTCTCTCCTAGAGGCACGTGGGGCCGTTGTTCGCCTCCAACATCGATGGCTTTCACAATCTCTCATAAATTTCTTTTCTTTATATGTTACTAGTATAGGCCTTGCCTACTACCAGATTTTATTTGTTTGATTCGGGATACTTCCGGCGTTCCCTCACCTCACCCTTACAATCTCTAGTACTTGTTAATAAACTACTTATCATCAGTACACTACTCGTAATTACCTATTCTCCTCTTTCTAACCTGACCAATCATTTGTTATTATCTTTCAACTCACTCACCTCTTTCTAACCTGACCAATCATCAGCTATTATCTTTTAACCCCTTTCTCTCTTTAAGTAGAGTTCCCTTCAGCTTATACCATTGATTTAATTCACTTGGTGGTTATTCTAGTTTTCCTACTTCTTAAGTTACTACTCTTCAGCATGGGCACCCAATCTTCTTTTGTCTCTAAATTCCCTAGAATTCTAACTGAAACTAATTCACGCCCAGATTAGTAAGCTTCTCTATAACCCCTTTAGTGACTTCTACTTCTACCCTAACATGTAAATTTTCCAATGGTACACACCTAATGCACTACCACTCGTAGGCCTTCTTTTGCCCTTCAATCTTTCCACTTCTTATCCCCCTCTACCATATTCCATACACCTTCGCTTGTAGATAAATCTCTATAAAAAAACATAACTTAACACTACAGGCCAGCATGAAATCTATTTATAGATAGTCACCCGTCACCTGAAAGAAACCCAAGTGGGAGGGGCCCTCGTAAGAAGTACTAAGCATGCCCCTTAATTACCTTTCTTCCTTACTCCCCTCGCGTCCTGTCTCAAAAATAACAAAGTTTATATGAGCATCACCAATTGCCCCTAGCTATGTATTCATTCGTGGGACAATCACCCATAAAACCCCAAAGTGAAGAGATCTATCTTTGGCATTCAACGGTTAGGCTCTTGACTGCTCTTTTATAATTAACTTAGACCAGAAATAGAAAATAGTTGGATTACTGGATTTCATCACTTTACTTCTAGAATTCTCACTTCTATGTTTCTATTCTATTCTTTTATCATACAATACGGCGTCTAATCGCCACACATTACTTAGAAACCATCCTTACAAAAAGGAATATCTCAGTTTTCCCACTCCCCAAACAATATAAAAGTCTAGACGATTATACTCAACCAGTGATGTCCAACTTATCATCCGATCCTGAGTTGTCTTCCGTTACTTCCTGATGTCCATATCTGCTCTTATTCAGAGCGAGCAGTCACGACTCACTCTCACAGCTGGTGGTCGCTGTAGCGGTGTCTCGTACTGGCCGACTTGGTGTATTCTTCTGAGTAATGACTATCTCCATATAGTCGTGTCAAGGAAATTCACAACCAGAATTTCCTCAGATGAAAGTCTGACCCACCATCATGCCAGAACGCCTTCCACCATTGTCGCACATTCTAGTCTCGCCTGGCGACTTCCCCTGCGTCCGTCTTCTTTCGTAGTCAGTCACGTTCTCTCTACTGTCTTTTTGGGATCAGCTCTTCTCCCGTCGACTCACCGTCGGCGCATGCGCACTTCTCTTTTTTCTGTAATTCAAATAAATTCAGGGCAGTATCGATAGTCATAACAGGGTTCAATATCGATTAATCGAAGTCTCCCCAACCCTTCCTTTGTTTAGAAATGGTTTCCTATCGTCAATTATGCACGCAGCCATTCGCTACGTGACACTATAATCTAGAGTCCATGGTTATGATTTATCTACAAATTGGCAATGTCTATGCAGCATCAATAAAAAAGATGACATGTCATTAGAATCCGGGCTCTGATTATTATTGTATTTTTTTAACTAAGCGATTTTTAAATTAAACAGTGAAACAATATTAATGTTTGTGTTGTTTCGTCTCTTGTTGATGTTGGCGTTGCTTCTGTTGTATAGGTAAGAATGATTTCAGTAAAAAAATGTGCCAACTAAAACTACCATGACCATCATAGCTTAGTCTAGGCAGTGGTTTTTTAATGAAATGGGACCAAAAAAAACCTCCTGCAAGCGAATTTAAGAAAATCAGTTTTACAGAAATTTAAAAAAATTGTTCATTTGGAGGGCGCAGATTTGTCAAACTCGCCAAGGGCGCAGAAGGACCTTGCTACGGCCCTGTCAGCACGTGCACACAACCGTTAAAAGTAAAATTACGGACATCTATATGTTAAGGTCTTAGCTAAACGCTGTTGCATTCTTTGGTTAACAAAAATTTAGGTGGTATAAAAAAGCAACAAAACACAAAAAAGAAATTTTGTACCATTTTTGGAAAATTTCACAGATTGGGCCCCTTTATACGATAGTAGAAAGATATGCGTCTACAGTATGTGCTGGTAAATACAAATAGGATATAATTCGATCCTTAAATATATTGACCTCGTGGCTGTATGAAATTCAAATTTTACTGCATCTTGATCTATTTGTCTGTACTGAGATCAGGAAGTGTACTCAGTTTGATTTGAATGTGTGGGAATAAAGAAATGCAGGTGATATTAATTGCTGTTTAGGGTGGCTGCCGGACAACATCCAAGCGGAGCAGAGCGCTGCAGCATCTCCACATCTGAGGATCGATCGTTGCCACGAGGCCGCCCCTCAGACCTCCTGAGCATCCCCTCTCACCGCACCGTCCTCTATTGTCATTCCCTTCCCGTGCAACCCAAACAAACCCTCCTTTAAAACAGATGCCGCCACATTCAGCCGCCGCCGTCATAGTTATACGGTACAATTTTTTTTGTATTTTTTTTTTGCCGGCATTGCCCAAATTTCATAATCCAAGCTGTAAGCAGGAGACCGATTTGCTGCTTGCATATGCTGAGAAATAAATATCATCGCAGAATAATGTTAGCCTTTTTAAAAATGATCTATCTCTCTATCTTTATTCGAAGCGTGTTCTACATATATTGGTAGTCTAAAGCTCTTATGTATAAACTTCTATGGAGCCCCTGATAATAATAGAACAAATCTTAGTAGCTTTTTAACAAATATTAATGAATTACTTGAATTGGCCTTTCGCTTTAAGAAAAACATTAATGTTGTCTTAACAGGCGATTTTAATATTGACTTCCTATCTGATAGAACAGAAGTTAGAGATCTTATTGACTTATTTACGAGCTATGGTTTACAACACACTGTGAATACACCAACTCGTCCTGGTAGGAACAATACTGAAGGCAGTTGTAATGACAACGCAATCACCAATCTTAATCCTGATAATTATGAAGCGTGTGTTGTACCCACAATTCTGTCAGATCATGATGCAATACACTTTACTGCAAACGTTAATATAAATAGTACGATTCTTAATCCCTCTAGCAATAATGATAATCATTTTACGTATAGACGATTCATAAATGATCTTAATGGAATTTATTTTGTATTTCTTTTAAAACAGTTGTGTTGGTTTTATTTATACACTGTTATCAACTTGGATGAAAAAGTTAATTATTTTATTTCGATTTTTCTTGATGTTATTGACAAAGCTTTTCCTCTAAATGTATCTAAGTTCAGAAGAAGGTCATTGAATGAGAAGTGGTATACTAGAGAGCTCCAAACTCTTAAACAAAGATGTCTAACCTATTATGAACTATATGCTCATCATGGAATGTCTGAATTTCACAATTTATACAATGAAACAAAAAAGTTATATAAGGATACCTTAAAATATACGAAAACTAATTATTTCTCCAGGCTAATTAATAGATCCAAAAATAAGTCTAAAGAAAGTTGGTCTGTTATTAATGGAATGGTTAATAGAAATTCAAATATGAACTCTACTTCACCTGACCTAGATCCACAAGAATGTAACTCCTTCTTTATAGATAAAGTTAATGAAATTGTTAATAGTATACCAGATAATGATGACGCCATGAGATTTTTGGAGAATATGCCTGAAGTTGACTGTTCTTTTAATTTTAATCATGTTGGCGTTGAAGATGTGTATTCTGCTATATTGCAGTTAAGCAACAGCCCCGCTTTCGATGTCTATGATATTAATTCCAAGATTTTAAAATTGGCAAGTACTTTTATTTGTGAACCATTAGCGCATATTTTTAATTGTTGTCTTGATGTTGGCACATTTCCCGATGCTGTTAAGTATGTTAAAGTCATTCCAGTTTTTAAAAAAGGAGACAGAACAAAATATGAGAATTACAGGCCAATAAGTATAATACCGACAGTGTCAAAAGTATTTGAAATTTTAATCAATAAACAAATTTATAAATATTTTGAAACTAATTTTTTATTAGTTAATAACCAGTACGGATTTAGGACTGCTCGTAGCACCTCTGATGCAGTAATATCTTTTTATAAGCGGTGTCTTGATGGATTTGAGTCTGGAAATGTAGTATGTAGTCGCTTTTTTGATTTTACTAAAGCCTTTGACACTGTTTCTCACTCAATTCTTTTGGACAAACTCAAATTTGACGGTTTTAATTATGTTAGCAGTGAACTCATATCATCGTATCTGACCAATAGACATCAAGCAGTATTTTTAAATGGAAATAGAATATCTAATTATAAATTGTTGACGTATGGTGTACCACAAGGCTCTGTACTTGGGCCACTATTATTCATAATATATATTAATGACCTCCCCATTTCTGTTCGTCATGAACACCTAGAGACTTATATGTTTGCAGATGACTTGGCTTCCTGTTTAACTTATCCGGATACTGAATCACTAAATACAGAGCTTAGCGCGCTAACTAATAAAGTTCAGAATTGGTGCAATGCTAATAACTTAGTAATTAATAATAATAAAACAGAAACATTATATTTTAATTTAAGAGTTAATTGTACAAACATCAAATCAGTCAAGTTTTTGGGTGTATATGTTGAATCAGGACTGGGATGGCAAACTCATGTAGATTGTGTTGCCAAGAAAATAAGCAATGGCTTATTTATGCTTAGGGTACTCAAGACTAATGTAACAATTGAGTCCTTGCTCACTGTGTACTATGCCTATATACATAGTTATTTAAATTATGGACTGCTGTTATGGGGAAACCACACGTCTTCTTGTAGACTCTTTATTTTACAAAAGAGAGCAATCAGAATAATCTTTGGAGCTTCATCTAGGACTCATTGTAAACCACTTTTTATTCAGTCAGGGATACTTACTTTACCGTCAATGTACATTCTGGCCTCCCTCCTTTATGTAAAGAGAAACATAAGAAACTTTAATACATGTAATACTGTACATAGTCATGCAACACGAAATAATTCTAATGTATATATAAACAAATGTAAGTATGCTTTAACGCAGAGTAGTTTCGAATTTACTTCATTGAAGCTCTATAACAGTCTCCCAATCAATGTCAGAAACTTGTCGTATGAAACATTTAAGAGGAAGGTCAGGTCAGTATTAGTAAACAACCCCATGTATAACATTGAGGAATTTAATAACGTTATTGTATGAATTTATTTTATTTGACGATGCCATACATTAACAGTATGTGAAAGGCTGAAATTATTATCTATCTATCTATCTATCTATCTATCTATCTATCTATCTATCTATCATACAACAACTTAGGGATTGAGCCATGAGTAATTTATATTGCCCATTTAGCTCATAATACAGCGATCAGTCCACCAGATTATGTGGAATTCCAACCAATCACAGATACCTATCGTTATAATTTTATCGTTTTGTTTGTATCTCTTTCATTTTATCGCTCCTACATCGCATTTGTTTTTATGAAAAGTCACAAGCACTGTGACTGCTGTGTGGATGCTTTGATGAAAAACAATAATGGAACACAGCAACTGTGTATAATATAAGATGGATATGAGTAAAAGGAGATTTGAAAATAACGTATAATTATATGTACAGTGAAGCATATATCTTGTGTAATAATACATTTAATATTAATTACACGATACTACTAGTTAAAGTGTGACAACAATTGAAAACTATAGCATTGGAAACGTAGTTATAAGGACCCAGTATACCTGAGTGTTAGATCAGGAACCAAGTCACGGAAGGAAGTAAGGCGAAACAAAGCAAACAAGACACTTCACTGCCAATAACATATTGCCACCCAAAAGACTGGCCAAAATAACAAGAATATCAACAATCAAGAGTCTCAAGACAATAGAAGTAGGCTTTGAGGCTACCTCTAATATAAAGTTATATCTATTCCCAGAATTGAAGCAAATAAGTTAACTTGAATAATAAATACTCCAGATCAAATGTCCAAATATAACTGATTACTAACAAGGAATGAGACACAAGATAAATAACACAGTCAAATACTAAAGATTTTTAATATATAAAGGCCAGCAGACCAAAGGTAAGAAGCACGATAACTAAGCACCAAGTATAGGGCAAGAATTCTTAACCTTAATTTGAAACACTATGAAAATTTTTCAACTATATTGTCCAATAGAATAAATATGCAAATCAGCATAACAAGCCTCAGTGAAATCTTTGGCGGAATAAGCTTTTCAATTATTAACCTTTGAATTAAATTAATATGAACATTTTCAGGCATAGTGTCCAACTGACTAAATGTGAAAAACTGCATAAGGCAACAACAAAGAAATATTAGGTAAATTCAGGCTTTTCAATTATAATCAACAATAATAATATAATTAATGATTATTAACCTCTAAATTCAATTAACATGAATATTTTCAGCTATAGTGGCTAATAGACTAAATTTGAAAATCAGCATAAGGTAACAGCAATGAAATATTAGGTAAGTATAGACTTTTCAAATATGAATCTTTAAATTCAATTACAATGCTCGAAAAATAATGGCCAATTGACAAATGTTAGATTCAGCATGTCAAGCATCAATGCAATATTAGGTAAACTCAAGGCTTTGAATTACTAACCTTTAAATTCAATTCCTAATGACATAAATTATGTAATAGCGATCACCGTAGGAGCTACTAAAAATAGATCGGAGGTAGGGATTTCAAGGTTCCGCGATTCTGATTCTCTTAATAACATCAATTATAATTCCCTAAATTTTAAAACTACGAAATCTTAGAAGAAAGGGGCTAGAATCAATGTCATGGTTCACAATTAAATGACCGGAAACAAATCCCTGAGAAATCTGAATAATGCTTACAACAAACAGAGCGAAATCAACGCCCACCATTAACTTTAAATATCATATCAATGTCGGACATAAAGCTTTGATGCATTTCTGACCTGAGAGACACAGAAAATCCAAAATTAAAACCTAATAGAAATTTAAGGAAATTGACTCACATAATGGACTTGACTCGCAGCAATACAGCCGGCAGAAAAACCAGCACACCGGACGATCGTACAACTACTAACTGACGGAAAAATGGCTTGCAAAGCGAAAACGGAGGGTGCACGAAACAGCACCGCACAAGCCAAGGAACTACTAGAGGGGAAATTTACGAACAGAGAAAGGAGAATAAAAAATGACGTGACGTCAAATCGTCACAGCCTCCACCACCAGCAAAAATGAAAAAGAAGTAAAACAGGATTCTCGGATACCCAATCTTTGAATAAATATACTTAATGTGACCACAATAGAAAAATACGTACATAATGAGGAAATACTGTGGTGGGTTTCACCACTTTGTGCCGTCGTCATCTCCTGCTGGAGTCAATAGTGGTGTCTGATTGATGCTTGAAGTGCTCGGCGTCCATTCTTATTTCACAGATCTCGTCCCTCCTGGCTGCGGCTGTTGGCACTCCAAGTCCCTCCCAGGTATCCCATTTATTTATACTTTGTACACACACTTGATATTATAATCCTTCTTCTACTACTACCATCCCTTTATCCCAGTTACTCCCTTAGCATTCCTTTAGGGATTTACACACACACTACAAGTATACGTCCTCTGCCAAGGTTGTATGTACAGAGACTACCATACCACGACTGGCCTGTTACACGCGCTATACTTGACCGGATATTAAAAGAATTCATATGTCAGCTCATACCTACAAGTTTGCAGGGCTGAAGTGACCCTTGACTTTGTACCACCGGATGTACTAGTTACAACTACCCCCTCACAAAGAATGATCACCCTCGATTATTGTGAACGATCTTAAAAATAATTGGGTAAAAAAACAAAAAGTTCGGACGTCAGGGAATGAACATGAATCGCTAAGGTAAGCATCACTAATGCCAACTTAAAAAATTTTACTGGATCTTTCATGGATCTGTATCTTTGTGCTGATACCTTTACATAATAATAATAATAACAAAACAAGAAAACAAAGTATATGAAAAATAGTTACCAACATCATGTTCCCACCTCTTTATCCTCTTTTCCCTCTGCTAAACCATTCGATGTTGCATCATTGAAATTAATGAACAAATCGAACAAATAACACTTAAAATCAATGACAACACTGCAACAGCCAAGACTACATAACATCAACTTAAATAAATAATTCTCTATCCCTTATTGATTGGATGTTTCCGAAATTAACGAAAACTTAAAAAAAAATGATTGGCCTCAGACATGCAAAAAATGAAAAATGCACAACGCAATCGTGCATGCACAATAAGGACAAGTGGCTACCTAATTTACTCATATGCATAAAGTTGAATGACTTTGTACCCTCTCAAAAAATAAAAAAGTTTGACATCATCATAACACACGTAAATGTACTGACTGCTCATCTTGAAAGTTTCTCAATGAAAACAATAATCTTAAAGAACAACAAAAGAAAATGATTACTCACGCAGAATGAACTTACAATTTCTGTTCTGAACACGAACATGAATCAACAAATCAAAAAATGAAAAGGTAACTTCTTCTAACTTAAGCATCTGACATTAAACAGAAATGAAAACATTACTGCTGCATTTATCACAATTAATATCTGATATTGCGAAATTGGAGTAGCTGAACTTCTGTGATAATATCTGGCTTAAGTATTGTTTCTATACAAAAGACTAAGGTTAATTTTCTATGCATTTTAAATAATAAATTCTCTGGCAATAGGCATCTCAACGGCAAAAAAGTTACACTCATTGATCTATAATGATAAATTAAAACCTTACCCACAGCTTAGAGAAACTATATGCTGATAATGCTTGACTTGATTTTGATCTGACATGGACTTTTTACTCCGACATTGACTTTAACAGTTGTCATACACCGTGTTTACGTTTAAAATATGTTACACGCTCGTAAACTCAGCCCAGCAAAATTCACTCTACTTCATCCTGTTCCACTGCATATAAACACAAATAAATCTCCTCTCTCATAATTCATGTTAAAATGCAATTCTCAGGACTTCTTCAGAACATGTAATACAAAAATTTGCTTCTGTAAATTTTCCAAAAAATTACAGTTACGATGCTGAATGAAAAATCTTTCGTATATTCTCCTATTCAAACGGCTAAAGCAAAAAATTAAAAAATTGTTGTGTTCCATGAATTTCTCCGCAAGACAAAGATTAAATCATCTCGTTCAAGCATGCGCTTCCTAATATATGTTCCAAGCCTTGTCATGCACTTCTTAATTCTATTCTCATCCTATGAAATTTACTTACCCCTTGATAATTACATTTCTCTCAAATCACACACAAAATTATAAAAATTCATATCACTTGCAATACTTATGATCAAATACACAAAAAATAATCACAAAATTTTCTTCATAGTAAAAAATGTTCTGTCACAAAAATGTTTTGGTTCTCTGACGACATATTTTTCTTCATTGAATAATTTCTCTGTTAACATTATTCTTTTCTTGTGTTTGTAACTAAATAAAATTTTGAAATTCACCCGGATATCTTCTGCAATATTTCTTCGCACTGGACTTGGCACTCAACTGACCTACTTTACTAACTTTTTCTGATGGATTCTGAGGGATACTTAAGAAATGAATATGACCAGTAAGGAAGATAAGTTTTTATGGCAGTCTCTGACCCTGGAGAAAGCTGCTGACAGGTAAATTTGACACCGCTGCCTCTGTGCTGCCCTCCGAATCATCTCGCCGGGATGGAACCTTTTACTCACTGGTTTCCTGTTCTACTCACGGGGGTTGGTCTCACTCGTTGTGGTCGAAACTCCCTACCCAGACGGCCGGTTCTAACGTAAAGGGTTGCTCCCACACGTGGTGACCCCTCCTTCTCATGGGTAAAAGATAACACTTGCGGACGCCCTCTCACATTTTACGTACCCCTTCCGGCCTGAGCCGTTTTGCCCTCATGCTGAGAGAGATGTCGCCTTACACCCTCATCTCAGAGCAGCGATAATTTCGTTCCTCCACCTGATCGGTGACGACTCTTCTTCCACTTGTCTTCCCCTCCTTGAAGTATTCGCCAGTTGTTTTGACTTTCCTCTTTTGGTCCCTGCTCCGTCACTGCCCACGTTATTCAACTCCAAAGACCCCTCAAATTTCTGGCATGCCTAAGAAAAAAACACATTCTTTGAATGGATAAACAGAAGTAACTATACTTCACCGAGAGTAAGATGCTTTTCTCTTCTCTCCGAGGATCTATGAAAATACCCCGCTACGAAGTGCCTGGAATGATTCGCAGCTTATATCTTTAGTCCTCGTCAATGAAACTGCGCCGAAAGAGATATCAGCTTTCCTTTCCGCTCTCCACAAAGATACCAGCTTTCCATTCCATTTCTTAGCATGCCAATTTCTCTCTCCAACATTTTATTCCCCGAGAGCTTCGCAATGACGGGCGATGTATCCCAGTACGTTGCACCTGAAACATCGCACTCTACTTGTAGGTCCATCTTGGTTCTCAAAAATTGATATTGCTATTCTGACTGCCTGTTGAAAATTCTTTGGATACTGCAGTCTAGTCAGTTTGCCTACTTCCTTTTCGAAAGAGAAGCATTCAAAGCTCTTACGTCGGCTTCTTGTCTCAAAATTTTGTTCGCTACTGTATCCGTTGAAAATTTGCTAATGCACGCATTTATCTTGTGATTCTGTCCGCAAAGGCTTCGATTTTTTCCTTGTTGGATTCGCACGTTAGCCAATGCTTCTCTGCTTACACGACCTTTCTCCTGTAGCGCTCCAAAAGATAATTTTTTAGCTCCGCGTACGTGGTTACTGCATTGCACTCTTCACCTGTAACTATGTACTCTCACGCCTGATCTATTAATTTTAATTTCGTTATTCTTAACTTAAGCTCCTCTGTCCAACCTAACATTTCAGCCGCTTCTTCTAATTTTTAGAAGAAAGTATAAATGTTCTCTCTGCTGCCTCCCTCTAATGTTGGGATACTAGACACTGGCCCCACATTCGCTTCGTTATCACTTATCGCTTCTCTTAACTTAAAATTTTCCTCTTGTAGACTTGCGTTTCTGGCTTTTAATTTCGCGATTCTCTGCACCAATACATTCATCTCCTCCTGTGAATTCTCTTGGGCCATGTTACATTATTTTTTTTACTGGGTCACTGTCTAACTTTAGATGGAAAGTTACTGGTCACACAAACTTAGTTTTCCCCGGACGACCATTTTGAAGTCCGTTTACGTATTTTTTACACCATACTCCCCTTCATTCTTCGGAATAGATGCGCGACGGCCACCGTCACGGTGTCTTCCCCCGTGCGACCAAACGATGGCCTACTGGCCTCGTGGCTCCTGTGCAACGCTCCCAAAAATTTCTGACACCATTTGTGGTCGGTTTCATCACTTTGTGACGCCGTCATCTACTGCTGGAGTCAATTGTGGTGTCCGGTTAGTGCTTGAAGTGCTGGACGTCCATTCTTACCTCCAAGACCTCGTGTCTTCTGGCTGCGGTTGTTGGCTCCCGAACCCGCCCCACGAGGGATTAGGTAATGGGAATGTGCGGGAACGTATTACGTTTAACTGATAACTCCCGTGCTCCCAGGGATCCCATTTAATTATACTTTGTTCATACACTTGATATTGTAATCCTTCTACTACTACCATCCCTCGATCCCAGTTACTCCCTTAGCATCCCCTTAGGGATTTACACATACACTAAAAGTATACGTCCTCTGCCAAGGTTGTATGTACAGAGACTCTCATACCGCGACTGACCTGTTACACGCGCTATACTTGCACCGGATATTAAAGGAATTCATCCCAGTCAGCACACATATGTAAAATATATGTAAAACTTACGTTTTCCCTAGATCTAGGTAACGTACAACACACATATGGGTAACAAAATCTACGTATAATATACGCTCAAATGTCCCACTTTTTTATGTATAGTTTACGTCAATTTAATGTCTGTGCAGACATTAATATATATAAATCATACGTACAGTCACATACGTAATAATAATAATAATAATAATTTATTTAAGCCTTTAAGTAAAATGTGCAATTGGCCAAGTCAGATTACATAAAAGAAGTCAAAAATTAATTACTGGCTCCAATAAATAACAAAAGGTTAATAATTTAAGTCTACTGTAAAAGATTAAAACTTGAAGTCATTGTTAAAACATTCATGCATATTATAAAATGGATTGTTCTGCAACCAAATTTTTATTTTGGTTTTGAATTTACTCCCCTTTAGGTTCTTTATGGTGTCCGGAAGCTTGTTAAAAACTTTTACAGCATTAAACACATGATTTGAATTAACTTTGCTTAGCCTAGAAAATGGCATTTGAATGGCATTATTATGTCTAGTGTTGTATGCATGAATACCACTCCTAAGTTCATAATTAGAGACATTCTTCTTTAAAAACATTAAAAGTTCAAAAACATACAAGCTATATACAGTAAGAATCCCTTCTTGTATAAAGAGTGGTCTACAATGTGATAATAATGACGACCCAGTTATTAGTCTAATTGCCTTCTTCTGTATCAGCAGTACATCTTTCAGCCCAGAGCCACATCCATAGAACAATAAACCATATCTCATGACACTCTCGAAAAAAGCGAAATAGGCTTGCCTCAAATAGTGTCTGGGTAATTTATTAACTAGGTTCCTTAATAGGTAGACTACTCTCGATAGTCTACGGCAGACATAGTCAGTATGAGCAAGCCAGCTTACTTTTTGGTCCAGATATATACCTGAAAGTTTTACAGGACTACAGTTTAGTTCATTTCCTACATTCTTCAAGCTAAAAGTTAGGGTCTGAGTTTTGTCATGATTAACTAAAAATCCGTTAGTGGAAAACCAGACATTAATTTCTCTTTGAACGTTGCTACTATGAAGAATTAGTTCAGTAATATCATCATGAGTGATTAAAAATGTTGAATCATCGGCATAAAGTACAGCCTTAGCTGATACATTATCAGGCAAGTCATTAATCGTTATTAAAAAGAGAAACGGCCCCAAAACAAATCCTTGGGGTACTCCAAATTTTACATCCGCAGGACTAGATCGAACTCCGTTAACTTCAACAACATGCTTCCTACCACTTAAGAATGATTCAAAAAACTTAAACTCATTACCATGAATCCCATAGTACTGCAATTTCATCAGCAATAGATCATGAGATATAATGTCGAAAGCTTTACTCAAGTCATAGAATAAAGCATGGGCAAAAGCACTGGTTTCGAATACATCATAAACACTTGACAATAGGCAATTAATTGCTTCCGTTGTTGATTTACCAGGACAGAAGCCAAATTGAGACTGAGTTAAAAAATTATTGCTAATAAAATATGATCTTAGTTGGTTCAGAGCTATACATTCAATAACTTTACTGATGACAGGTAATATTGCAATGGGTCTATAGTTTTCTGGACGTTTTCTATCACCTTTTTTAAAAATTGGTACTGTCTTAGACAATTTAAGAATACTAGGGAAGTGACCGGGATTGAATAAAGTATTAATACAATAAGTGAGAGAAGAACATATGAAGTAGATAATAGACTTCAGAAAATTGTTACTAAAACCATACAAATCGATACTTGCCGAATACCATAAATTATTTACTACACCTAAAACTTCGTTGGCAGTAACCTCTTTCCACTTAAAATTTGTCAAATGAGATAATTTTTTCTTAAATAAAAGTTCTCTAGCTGAGGTATTAAACTTACTAGAAACAGTTCTAGCTTCCTCACATATATTCTCAATCGAAGTAGTAAAATATTTAACGAAAACTTCAGGTGATATATCTACAATTGCTCTTTGCGGTTTGATCTCGGAATTGATTAATTTCCAGGCAGCTTTTACTTTATTACTAGCACCTTCAATAATTGACTTGTTACGGTCCAACTTAAACTGCCTTAATGCAGTTTTATAATCATTCCTTGTTTGTTTATACACTAATTTACACAATTCTGACTTAGTTACGTTATAAATAGTATATAAAGCCATTACTCTATTCTTTAGTTCCATTAGTTCAGGAGGATATGAGATGCTCAGCAATCGCTTTTTATGCGTAATATTCAAGTCATGAGTAACTTTCACTAGTGGACATGATGATTCAAAATTATATAAAAGGTAATGGAAAAATTCCTTGAAGTAATCTTCAGCAATACAGCCCGTGCTACACAATACCTCATCCCAATCAGTAGTGATGAGGTTATTGATAAACTGATTTATATTAGCTGTTGTTGTCAATCGTTTGGTAATAGTCTGAATAGAATTAGAATGATAATCCCCACTGGACATTGAGTTGAGTTTCAAAACAACCACTCGATGATCTGAGAGGGCTGGATCAATTACATCAACCTTATACAGACCCTGAGCAAGGTTAGTTATAACATTGTCTAGACATGCTTGCTGCCTTGTTGGTTTCAAATTAGAACAATGTTTTTGAACTTTTAATGTTTTTAAAGAAGAATGTCTCTAATTATGAACTTAGGAGTGGTATTCATGCATACAACACTAGACATAATAATGCCATTCAAATGCCATTTTCTAGGCTAAGCAAAGTTAATTCAAATCATGTGTTTAATGCTGTAAAAGTTTTTAACAAGCTTCCGGACACCATAAAGAACCTAAAGGGGAGTAAATTCAAAACCAAAATAAAAATTTGGTTGCAGAACAATCCATTTTATAATATGCATGAATGTTTTAACAATGACTTCAAGTTTTAATCTTTTACAGTAGACTTAAATTATTAACCTTTTGTTATTTATTGGAGCCAGTAATTAATTTTTGACTTCTTTTATGTAATCTGACTTGGCCAATTTGTACATTTTACTTAAAGGCTTAAATAAATTATTATTATTATTATTACGTACTATTGATGTACAATATCTATACGTAAAAAATATGTAAAGATGATATATCAAACGTATATTTTATATATAATTTATATATATATATATATATAGAATCTTTGGTTCATAAATGTACACTGATTACATATATTTTACGTATACTATCCATACATGAGAGATCCACCAAATGTATATTTGATATACAGGGACATTCTTTCTCAGCGCCTCGCGTAATGTGCAGCCGCATGCACAGCACCTCATGCTACAATGACAGATACATGGATCCTTCATAGAACCTGTATCCTTAAATGTGTTTGCAAGACATATTATGGTACTGCGGTCAGAATAGGCCTGTCTGGAAACTTCTGATGAATTTTTTTTGTTCTAGCACATGACTTATTTGTCCTCATGTACGTGATGTGTATATATGCTGTCTCCCCGCAAAGGATTATTGTACTCTGGACATTACACAATACAGTATACAATTAAATATTACACTGAAATATCACAGAGTTACGAACTGGACTTCACAGTACACAAAGAAACCCTGCACTGAGAGCCTCATAGTCATAACATATCAGTAACAAACACACTCCGCTCTGCCAGCCACATAAACACTGCTATAGTACTGTATGTGGCAGCAAATTTGGAACAATTACAGCATCTTCTATATGAGTATAGCAAGTACAAATTCTGAGACTCGGGTTAATGCAGGGGGGCATGAAGGATCCATGCATTGGCCGTTGCAGCATGAGGCGCAGTGCGTGCGACAGCTAGTTACGCGACATGCTGAGAAAGAATGTCCCTGTATAATTTTTGTAAACAATGTTTCTAAAATTGCATCTCCCATATTGTTTTTGCATTTTGAAACAGTAGCTTTTTTATAATAACTATAAACAAGCTAGCTGTGAATAATTGACAAAAAAGACCCCAACATTGCATTTAATACAGATTGTAGGTAAGAAATTAAATAATAGCACCATAACAATATGTATTACAATATTTTATTCTTAACACATTACAAAAAGCTTAAAGAAAATACAAATAAATATTCAAAACAGCAAAAGTTTGCCCTGTATTTAAAAAAGGTGACTTTAGTAACACCGAAAATTGCAGACCTATCTCACTATTACCAGTTTTCTCAAAAACTTAGAAAAAGCAATGTATAAAAGGCTCTTATCATTCATAGTAAAATACAATATCCTTTCCAAAGAACAGTTCGGTTTCCAAAAGTGTAAAACTATAGCAGAAGCAGTATTTGCCTAACTTATTGGCAAATTTTTTAATTGGTGAATAAAAGAACTGAATTGAATTTAAAACAAACACATCAGCTGATGATGATGGGAAGACCTATTGAAATGATCATACATGATAATAGTGAAGTGTGTAGGCCCTAGGGACTCGTTCAAAAATCTAAAAATCCTACCAGTACCCTGTCTTTACATACTAGAAGCAGTAAGTTTCATTCATAAAAACGAACATAATTTCATCAACAATGAGGCAATTCACAACTATAGCACAAAAAGCCACAATAAAATTCATATTAACAGTATTAGAACAAAAAAAACAATCCTCCCTATCCTATAAAGGTATAATAATATAACTCTCTTAATAAAGTATTTTAAATTATTTTAATTATTTTTTAGTGTTTGTTGCTTAATTTGATGATGCTGATGATAGATATGTGAATGGTTTTCCCCCAATGTCGGTATTTCGGATGTAATAATCCATCTTTCAGTATTCTTAAGAACAACCAAAATAACATGTTTATTTAATGTAACTAGGGACATAAGAGAGAACTTACATAGGTAAATTCTATATTGGGTCTATAATGATTCACATAATACTGAATAATATCTCATTTTCAATTCAACAATGCCCTCACTCAATAATGTAAACGAGAACGGCTTTTCCTTTTATGTTCTTTGGATCCCTCGTCACGTACTGTTCCCCACACATAGTCTCCCATCAGAAAAAAAGATGGCGGACGACGATGATCTGTGTGCCGAGAGCGCGTTCGCTGCTCTACTAAATGTGACGGAAACAAGCAAGAATCTGCGCCAAAATTTGAAGCAAAACATCGTGGAAGCTGTAAGTAAACTGAGAAATGTATTTTCTAAAGTAAGGAACAATCTATCTGAGAGGGAGAACGAGGTGAAAGCTTTGCATTCTGAGCTGAAATCATGTCAAGACCAGTTACGGACAAAGAACCAACGTTTGCCAACCTACATGATGCCTGTTGCGACATCTGTTGACCGTGCTAAAAAGCTTTTCGGTTCGACGGTAGAAGACAGGAGAGCTGCGCCATCTGACGGTCATAACAGGTACTACTCAGCTGTAGTGTCCGGGTCACATCACCCAGCCGGTCACCAGGCGAAGACATATAAATTGATTGTTAAAAGCAAGAACAATCAGAGTGCAGAATATGTGAAAACACTAGTGAAAGATAAACTGAACCCTGTTGATATGAAGTTTGGAGTAAATTCCTTCAAAACTTTGAGAAATGGACAGCTGCTGATTGAATCAAATGACAAGGCAGAGGCCGACATAATTTGTAAAAACATTAATGATAAATGTGGAGGAGAAATCGAAGCAAGCCTAAGCAGAAAAAGGAATCCCAGGATAATAATATTCAGCTTCCCAGAGGATATGACCGTGGAGAATGTAGCCAAATCACTTACTACTCAAAACGAAATACTGGAGAAGTATGAAAAAGATATATTGCCGAGATTCGACTTCACAGACAAGAGGAAAAACAAGAACATCGTAATTGAATTGTGTTCAGAAGCACGAAAAGAATTGTTAGGGAAGAAGCTAAAACTGGGTTGGAATATGTGCAGCTGGGACGACTATATAAAGGTCAGCCGTTGCTTCAAGTGTTCCAAATACAATCATCAGGCTAAAAACTGTAAGGGAAATTTAACCTGCCCAAAATGCTCAGAAAACCACTCGTTAAGAGACTGCAAAGCAGCCACAGGAGACTACAAATGAAGAGTCCACTGCAAAAGAGGGGAATGTCAACATTTTGTGAAAACTGAGATAAATGTGCATTATGATAGACCAAATGGAGTAGAATAACATAGCCTTAAATGCATTACAAAAAAGATGATAGTCTCTCAAAGACAGAAGTTTAAAGTTTGTGACTCCTACACAAGAAGGGGGAATGTCATAGGAAAACAGAGCAAGAAAGGGGAATGTCAAGTGTTTGCTGCATTGCATTAGGCAACAGTATTCATATTCAGCATATAACATTAATGTTGGCATCAATGCAGTAATTGACCATTCATTGTGGCTTCAATGATTAATGTTGACTTTTTTTTGTCATAATATAATAATTAATAACATGGCACTCATTAACCAAGGATATCCAGCTGAATTGCCAGAACACTGGATAGCAGTATTTGAGAGTGCTCCCATGAAGCCAACTCCTTACCATGTTGTACATGTAGCTATGCTAAAGAACTGGACATTGTACTTGACTCCGATGTTCAGCAAGACATGTCCGATGGCAACAAGACCTATTACTGAAATTGTCTTTTCATTCAACCATCATCGTCTTTTCATTCAACCATCATCGTCTGGTGGAGCACAGATCTTCATGGAATGGACTATGGGAAACTTCAGTCTTGGTGCCCATTACCAGCCCACTGACACAACAGAAGAATATTCAACTACAGTGTGGAGAGTTTGTGCTGCCTGATAAGCTTTATCAAGGTAATAAGCATTGCACTTCAATTTTTGTGATTCCATGAACAGCTCATAAGCAGCGATAACATTACTTACAGTATTTCAGTTTCAGATTCATTACAAATTTCATGGGAAAAGTTCAGTGATTGCAAGAACTGAACCAGCTCTGTAGTCCTGAAGCAAGAGAATATTACAATGCACTACCTGGTAGGAAGAAACCTGAAAAATGAACATGCTTTAGAAGTTCAGTTACCTGACATTCCCCCTTTTTGTAATTTATTTTTGTACATCAGTTAAAAAATAAATTATTTTGATATTGAAGACGGAGTATGAAGTGCTTCATTTTGTTAAGAATCAATACAGAAATGTGTGTTGAGTTATGTAAAAAAGTGAACCACTTCTATTTGCTTAATATAATGTGGTATGGTTTTAAAGTTTAAAATTCATTTTACACAAAATGAAAAAAAGTGACATTCCCCCCTTTTGCAGTGGATTCTTCAAATGCATTAATTGCATTAATTTTAAGAAATATAACAAAGACAGTAGCATCGACGAAAAGTACTCTGCACTCGACAAACATTGCCCCTGTCATCAAGCAGCACTGAGGCGGTACGAGGAGAACACGGACTACTAACATGGATAAACAAACACTGAAATGTATTCAAGTCAACCTACAGCATTCGAGAAACGCTACTAGTAACTTAATTCAAATCATGAATAATCAAAATGTGGATATATCTTTTATTCAGGAGCCCTACACAATTAGCAATAAACTGGCAGGTATACCAAAAACATTCAGGACCTACACAAACGGAAGCAGGAATAAAAGAGCAGCCATACTCATTAACAACAAAAACATTGACGCTACAAAAATTACACAAATCTCGGATGAAGATTGTGTCGTTGTCGCCTTGCAGTACAATGATAAAAGATTTGTGAGTGCAAAGCATGTACTTCGACAGAGAAGCAGACATTGAAGAAGACGTTAGGAAAATAGACAACATCTTGGAACATTCTAAAGGCGTGGGATTACTAATTCTTGCGGATACGAACGCACGAAACAGACTCTGGTATGATGTGCAGAATAATTAACGTGGGAAAACTTTAGAAGCCTTCCTCACAATTAAGAGTTTACATATTGCAAATGAAAACACAGGTTCACCAACATTTGAAACTGCACGCGCCCAAAGTTGGATTGATTTAACAATTGCAAATAACCCAATGTTGAAACAAGTTACGGAGTGGAAGTGTGGAGAGGAAGAAAACTGCTCTGACCATAAAATTATATCATTTGAGATTGGTGAAAGAAATACTAACGCAAGCACTACGGAAACATTTAGCAGAATGAAATATATAATAAGAAAATAAGACCTTCCAATTTTCGATCTTCTCTTAACAGCCAGTCTAACTTCAAAATTCAAATGCGAGGAAAACACAGAAGATTTGGACAAAGTTCTCGCCGAAAGAGCAAAAAATTATACAGAAGCAGAAGAACTGATTGGACAAACACTTTCTTGCGTGACCGCAGCCTGCGACGGAGCTTTCAAAAACAGCAAAGGGAAAAAACATGCATCTCAAAACAGATCTTGTCCGTGGTGGACTTCTGAATTAACAATCCAAAGGAATAGAGTGAATGCCCTTAGGCGCCGGTATCAGAGGACTACGGGCAATGACCTGCTGAGAGAAGAAAGGAGAAATAGGTACCTGGAAGGAAACCGACAATACCAGTCGGCTATAAAAGACGCAAAAATCAAATCCTGGAAGGAGTTCTGTACAATCCCCGAAGGATCCAACCCATGGAGTGTTGTATACAAGCTAGCAGCCGGCAAACTCAGAGAACAGACCTGCCTTACAACACTTCGAAAGGTCGACGGTACTTACACAACGGACACTGAAAATACCATAGACCCTATGATGGAGAGCTTCGTCCCTGACGACACCGTTCATGATGATAGTGAATTTCACAAAGAACTAAGAAATCGCGTGAAGGAACCCATGAATACTCCAAACGATCAAGAATTTATGGAATCAGAGGTATTGGGAGTCCTAGAAAGATTTGACCCCAGAAAGAAACCAGGGGAAGATGGATTACCTGCCGATATCGTTCAGAGGGCTTTTAAACTCTACCCTAAATTCTTCACAACAGTATATAATGTGTGCCTAAGAGACGGCTGTTTCCCAAAAGCTTGGAAGAAGTCTGTAATAATCCCCATAATAAAACCAGGCAAAAGCGATGACGCATCCAAGTTTCGCCCAATTAATCTTTTGAATGTTGCAGGAAAGGTACTGGAAAAATTGATGATTGAAAGAATCCTTCATCACGTAAATACAAGAAACTTACTCAGCGGAAAACAATATGGCTTTACTCCACAGAAAAGTACAGTAGACGCTGCAATGGCTATGAAAGACTTCGTACTACAAAATCTGCACCCCTATGGATACGTTGCAATTGTCAGTTTAGACGTAAAGGAAGCTTTCGACGCCGCTCGGTGGCCAGCAGTACTAAACAACTTGAAAGAACTAGAATGCCCAAAAAATGTATATAAACTAACGCAAAATTACTTCCAGGACAGGCAAGCAATCTTATACATAAACACATATAAAAGGGCGAAATAAGTCACGAAGGGATGCCCACAAGGCTCGTGTTCGGGACCAGGCTATTGGAATATATTATACAACACCGTACTTAACCTGAAGTTTACATCGCGAACAGAGATAATAGCCTTTGCCGACGATTTACTACTTATGGTAAAGGGCAGAAGCATAGTTGAAGTGGAGAATTATGTCAATCAAGATATAAAGAAAATTGAATTTTGGGCAAAAGAAAACAAGGTGAAATTTAACGACACAAAATCAAAAGTAATGGTGATGTCTAAAAAGAGAAATGCACAAAATGAGCCTCAATAACAAGAGGCTAGAGCAGGTAACGGATCGGAAGTACTTGGGGATTTATATTGATCAAAAATTATGTTTTGATAAGCACATCGATTATCTCCATGAAAAATCTATTCGTTTAATACATAGCCTATCGAAAACTGCTAAACTCAACTGGGGCTTAGAAACCAGGCATTAAGCACTATTTACAAAGGAGCTCTGGAACCCATCCTCACTTATGGAGCACCTGTCTGGGAAGCAGCCCTAAAAAAACAACAGAATCTAAGGAAATTGTATCGAATCCAGAGACTTTTCAACATTAAAATCTCGAAAGCTTATAGAACAATCTCCTTTGACGCATCCTGTATATTGGCTGGGATTCAACCTATAGACCTTACTATTGCAGCAAAATGTAAAATTTACAAAACAACTCACGGAGAGGGCGATTATGATGCACCCATTAAACCAAACAGTTGGAATCACCCTGCAGAAAGAGTTCGTATCGAAAACACTGAAGAAAACAAGCCATACTCAGTAGAAATATATACGGACGGCAGTAAGACGGGTGGAAAGGTAGGAGCTGCAGCAGTGATCTACACACGAGGAACAGTCATTCGACAGTAATTGAAATACAAGCTCCACGAAGACTGCTCTAACAACCAGGCAGAGAAAATAGCTATCCTGAAGGCCCTCCAAGAACTTCTAGAGATTGACGGATTTAGAATTGAAGACAGAACTGCAGCCATATACACCGATAGCAAGGTAACCCTATCAATACTTCAGAACAACTACAAATGGAATTCCATAGCAGCAGATATACTAAACACTACGAGGAAGCTTAAAAACCAGAACTGGACTGTACACTTCAATTGGGTTAAAGCTCATGTAGGAATAGCGGGAAATGAGCTGGCAGATCAGTTAGCCAAGGAAGCAGCAGATGAATACCAACAACCCATATACAACAAAATACCTAAATCCACCATAGTGTCAAGAGCCAATAATCACGCAATTCAGCTATGGCAAGAAAGATGGAATACAACGACAAAAGGAGCTTTAAGCAAGACATTCTTTCCATCAGTAAAAGAACGATTGAAATTAAAATTGCCTCTAACTCCGGAATTCACAGCAATAGTAACAGGCCATGGGAAAACTAACTATTATATAAACAGATTTCATATAATAGAGGACCCCATATGTACTTGCAACAGAAGTCCACAGACAGTAAACCATCTCATCTATGAATGCACAAACAACGCCCGCAAAGAGAAAAGCTAATAAATGGAATCAGGAAAACAGGAGGTGCTTGGCCAGCAAGACCGGATCGGCTAATAAAGAAGCATTTGAGTGAATTCCACAGATTTGTACAAGCCATGAACCTGTAAATATACTTTGTATGTGAAACAAACACGAAGCACCATTATAGGTTTTAAAACAATTTAATTTATACTTTTGAAAATATGTAATTGATAAATTATGTAAAGGAATGTAAGGGTCTTATCCCCTTACGTCTTCGTGCCGTGGTGAATACATCCGTCTAGCGGGTGTGCAGCATGTCCATGGTGCCGTCCGCACCCTCCTGTAATTTACGGGATGGTGCAAGGAAGTTCTTAACATAGAAATGATATGCAGTTTCCCCAGTTGCTGCCGTTTATTTACAATGTTGACTATGTACAGTTCCTATACTACAATAATCCCCTAACTCTACATCTTCCGTGACTTGATTCTTGTCCACCCCCTAGCCATCCCTCCGGGGGTAAATTGCCGAATATTAACTAAACACGTCCATAGTATGAAATGATCTAACTGATACTGACTCTGCCTGTCAGCCACGCGCAAGAGAGACAATTCCCGGATGTGTAAGGAATGTCACAAATCAGCAATCACTGCCTTGCACGCGGGCTGAACAATCGCGGACTTCGATCACAGGAAATGATATTACAACTACCCCTCTCCCCAAAAATATTCGCCCCGAATATT
The DNA here is from genome assembly GCA_964059195.1 of Ectobius pallidus. Lineage (NCBI taxonomy): Eukaryota > Metazoa > Arthropoda > Insecta > Blattodea > Ectobiidae > Ectobius > Ectobius pallidus. Next base: position 150,990,955 of record CAXKWD010000002.1, read on the forward strand.
AAAAAATAAATCCAACAAACAAAAAAATGAAAATAAAAAAAATAAAAAAAAATTCCTTCGGGACGTTAGCGGGTGGACTCAAATATGCTCCAAAAAATACAGAACACCGAATAGAAAAAACCTAAAAAACCAAAAACACCACAGGGGTTACCAAAATACCCACACCCTGTATAATTATCAAACCTACCACAACTAAAAAATGAAAATGGGAGCTAGCAATACTACACAAAAAAAATTAGTGTACCAACTGTGAACACACTATCGGGAAAATATTTAAATCTCATGGTTATACTACCTACACACAAAGTTCAACTTCCATCATATGTGTGGTGATATTAAAATCTCATATGCTAACCTTGCGAATTTAGCTGACTCTACAAAATGTACTTCACTATGACATAATGTAATCTACACTCTAAGAAAAAGACACAACACATCCTTATCTCAACCTTTGCTATCATCTGTTATGATACACGATACCTCCCTCATCAAATCTCTGACACGACATGTTTGCATAAACCTTCACAATATCACGAAGTTCGTTTCTCACTGTTATGTATCTCTCATGACTATCGTAGATAATTACCTAAATATTAAACCCTTATCCCCTAATACTACACCTTAATTACCCACATCAAATAGCTCTCGTTGGGTCCTAGACCTCAACATATTTCTCACAGATACTAATCGAAATAAATCAGTCCTCATTGCGTGACTGCCCGCTCAACTCTGAAAGAAATTCAAGTTCGCAAGTAAATCAACACTGTAGGAAATATAAGACATATCTATACTGCACAGTTACAGATAAAAAAAAAATAATTACCCTTTGGTATGCGGCAAATAGATCACTCACCGATGTGTAAATAAATGGAATTACTCTCTGATTCTCTCGTACTAAAATTACTCTCTGAAAATGTGATACATGCTCGGGTCAACAGAATAATCAAAACACTGGCCAGACATTTCAATATTCTGGATACCCTCTGCATGCATTTCATTAACAGGAAATAGAATCATATAAATTCTAACTACTGATCGCCTGGGCGGTTCTTTGAACTACTCTCACAACTTGAATCACTTAATTCTTTAGTACAGTTACATTGACTAAAATGGAAATCTCGAGATAACAAACACTTAATCTGCACATACTTTCTTCACATCAGTCACTTCTCTAACATCAGCAAAAGCTATCTACCTTGCAACTTATTTTTTCCAATACCCCTATACACACAATAATAAACACAGGAAAATACATCACAAAATGACGACACAATATGATCTGTGCCTTCTCACTCGTCACATCAACTGATTGATTGACGTAAAAAAATTAATTAATTCTATCACTTCAATGCATTGAATACACTTACCATACCTCACTTTTAAGGTGAAAAATTACACAGTAACACAATACAAATGAGAAAAAAATCACTTTTACCACTTAACAAGAAATCATGAGAAAAATTCTGCACTTCGAATGAAGTAAACTTATAGGATTTCACTTTCTTGAAACCTTACTGGCTGTCACAGCGCGATCGTAAATTATACCGATTTCGTATGCCATCAACTTGATCGTCAGTCTGTTCCTCTCTTACAGATTGACTTCTAGATCGAAGATTGTAGGGAATTCTTGGGATGGATTCTTCACTTGAAGACCGACTTCTGATAGGGCTTTCCGATTCCACTGACTGTAGTGTGTCGTCGAGGTCTAGTCGAGGTCTAGTCGCTGGCGCAGTTTCTTCGACAATCTGTGTCGACATGGCTTCTCCATCCAGCCCGCTACGTACCCCTCCTGACGCACATACTCCTTCAGGTAATTCTTCCGAGTTGGATGCTTCCTCCATTTCAATCGGTTGCAATCCGTCTCTTAACCCCACAGATGAATTTTCTCCTTCCTGATCGTTCCCTATCGCAATCTCCTCGGTCTGCCTGGGCCGACTTCTCACTGCGATAAGGGGCAAATCATCCTCTGAATCCCAATAAATCTGCTCCGGTTGCTCGTTTCTTCTTACTACATCTGTTGTAGGACTTACTATAGCTCTTCTTGGTCTACCACGAGGTCTCTCTACTTCCTGGTGCGCTCTGCCTTCATCCTGGTTTTCCCTTGGCTCGTATTTCTTCACTCTGTTGTTATGCACCACTATAGTTCTGTGTGGCAATTTTATCCTTAAATTCACTGGTGGTAACACCTCCACCACCTCGTAGGGTCCTTTAAATTTTACCCCCAACTTCCTAGAAAGGCCTGGCTTCAACTGAGGGCTATCCAATAGCACCCAGTCCCCTGGATAATATTGCACCGTTTCTGCCTTTTTGTTGTACTGTGCCGCTTGTCTTGCCGACGCATGACGATTCCTGCGTCTCACCAGATTCCATGTGTCTTGCAGGCGCGCGGCTAGGTTCTTAACCTCAGGATGGTTGACCTCCGATGTCACCTCTTCTGTATCGAATGGCAAACGCATTTTCCTGCCATACAGGATTTCGTAGGGACTCATCCCGGTGGATTCATGAATTCTAACATTGTAAGCAGCCACCACATAGGGTAACAATTTATCCCAGTCATCCTGTTTTGCACTCACGTACTTTCTCAATATGCCAAATATGGAACGGTGTACTCTCTCGCATCTTCCGTTGGCCTGCGGATGGAACGGGGTAGTTCTTAATTTAGTTATCTTCAACAGAAGACACACCTGTTCCATCAGGTCCGACATAAAGTTCGCACCCTGATCACTGAGAATGCTTAGGGGGGCCCCAAACTTCAACACCCATTCCATCACAAAGGCTTTGGCGATGGTCTCCGCTCTTTGATCTTGTATCGGTACCATGACCAAATAACGGCTGAAGTGGTCGATAATGGTAAGCACATATTTACACCCTCTTTCGCCAGTCTTAGGGAAAGGACCACAAACGTCCAAAGCCACGCGTTCACCAGGCTGCGTAACTTCAGGCAACTGTTGTAGTTCTGCCCTCTTCTTATCGCTGTCGGTATGCTTTCCGCAAACTATACAGTTTTTTACCCATCTGTTGACATCCTTCCTCCTACCGGGCCACCAATATTTCACTGCCACGCGCTTATTGGTAAGGTTTCGTCCCCCATGACCCGCTAACATGTGGTCATGGCATTCAAACAAAACTTCGCTACGACAGGCTTTAGGCACCACTATTCTCAACCCCCATTTGGTGTTTTTACACAACAAGTCATTCTGCATCCTAAATCCTCTCGTAGTCTTCCACCTCCAACAGAGTTCATCCTTCTCTTGTTCTTCACGAATCCTTTCTTTCGTGGCCGGTCCTAAAGGGCACAACTGACGTGATAACGCATCCACGTTATTATGGATCCTTCCAGGGCGGTGCACCACCTCAAAGTCATACTCTGATAATTGCAAAGCCCACCTTGCCAATTGGGCATTCTCCGTGGTCTTGGTTAATATGCTTTTCAAAGCCATATGATCTGTGATAAGAGTGAATTTAGGCCCGCCTATTAAATAGGGTCTGAAATGCTTAATCCCCCACACCACTGCGAGTAACTCTTTGTGTGTCACACTATAGCGTTGTTCTGCAGGCGATAATTTTCTACTAGCATAAGCGATAGGGTGCTCCTTACCATCTATTTTCTGCGACAGCACCACCCCAAGGGCTAAATCCGATGCGTCACTAGCGACCATGAATGGATGGGTGAAATCTGGATAGGCTAACACAGGGTCAGAGGTCAAGGCGTCCTTCAATTTATCCATCGCCTCCTGTTCCTTCGGTCCCCACTCAAATTTGGTGTTCTTCTTTAGCCTTTCTGTTAAGGGATGAGCTATCTTAGCGAAATCCTTAATATACTTCCTATAGAAGTTGGCTAGTCCTAAAAAACTTTGAATTCCCTTTACATTTCGAGGTGTTGGAAACTCTCTTACCGCTTTCACTAGTGCTGGATCAGCTTTCACTCCGTCCGCAGAAATTACATGTCCCAAGTATAACAACTCATTTCTAGCGAATTTGCACTTGTCAAAGTATAGAGATAGGTTTGCCTCACTTAACCTTTCAAACACGTTTTCTAGGTGTACCACGTGCTCTTCTAAGGTTGCCGACATAATGCAAATGTCGTCTATGAAAACTAAACATTGTTGTGGCGTTAACCCCTTTAAAACCAGGTCCATTAGGCGTTGTAAACATGAACTGGCGTTTCTTAGACCCATGGGTAAACGAACATACTCAAAATGTCCTTGGGGCACGTTAAATGCAACCTTGTGCCTGTCCCTAGGATCCACTTCGATTTGATAGAAACTTGAGGTCATATCAAGACTAGAAAAAATTTTACATTTACCCAGATTATCTATACACTCCCGGATATCTGGTAAAGGATACACATCAGGGGTAGTCACCTTGTTCAAGGACCTAAAATCACATGTGAACCTATATTTAGGACTCCCATCTGGTGATTTCTTCTTTACAATCACTATCGGCGCTGCCCAAGCAGAGGTGCTCGGCTGAATAATTCCGTCCTGCAGCTGGGCGTCAATGAACTCCTGCACCACAGGCTTTAAATGATGCGGAACACGATACGGTCGGTGATAAATGGGCTTAGCATTCCCCGTATCCACTACATGTTGTAAAATGTCTGTAGCGGGTAGTCCCCTTCTTCTGAATAACCCCGCATATTTTTCCAAAACAGGCTGGATTTTCCGCCTATCTCGTACAGTTAGATGTTGCAAAGCTGGGCCAAAATCAATGGGGGTTTCTCGCGCTTCCACACGATACAACCCACGATATTCCCCCTTAGCGTGTTGACTCTCACCCCCTTGATCTTCCAGCAGCTCGTAATCTGCCACTCGAGTGCCTTTAGGTAAGCTCACCTCTACCTCACTAGGATTAATTAGACTCACAAGGGCACACCCTTCCAGACTCCCTTCACATTTATTAATGCTTCTAGCAGCATATATTCTCTTTGTCTCTAATTCAGTGTCCACGATCGGCTCTACCAGACATAAACGAGACGAAATTCTTCCAGACTTCAACTTACTCACCCTTGGTATTGGTATACAAAATCGAATTTCGGAATTAGGAGGAATATGCACTTCTTTTTCCAATTTCAAAGTTCCCTCTTTAACTTCCACTTCTTTCTTCTCTTCCGGTTCATTACTCTCATATTTCTTCAATCCTAATTGGTTCGGCCTTAGCGAGATCACAGCAGAGTACTTATTCAGGAAGTCCATGCCTAAAATCCCGTCACAACTGGACGTAACAGGCGTAGTGATATGCACATACAGATCGTAGTTCTTTCCGGCTATTTGCACTGTGATCTGAGCAGCTCCCCTACTTCTCAATGTTTGTTTCGTAAGACCTATGAAACTAACAGTCAGATTTTCCAACTTACATTTTTTGAAAGTAGGATTCCACGCAATCGTGGATTGGGCTCCCGTATCTACCATAAAGTGAAACTGTTTGCCCTTGTATGTCACTGGCAATAATAACACGCCGTCCCCCGGCAGCATTGGGGCCCAATCCACTTTCTCTACTGGGGTGCACGATCCGTGGTCCTCGCCACCCCTGTTCCATTTGGGTGGGACAATTTAACCCTACAGTTTCTGGCGATGTGCCCCTTCTTATGACACCGGAAGCACTCCCGTTGACTCGGTCCACTCTGCCTCGGTTCCTGCTTCACCCCCTGAATAGGTTGCCACTGTCCGTTTCCATGCCATACAGATCTCTGATGCGTATCAGGCTTCTTCACACCACTAGCATTTTCACTCCCATGTCGCCCTGAGAAGATCTGTTGTGATTCCACCACCCGTGGAACCCTCCTATCCGCTTCTTGGATACTCACTGCCTTACGTACTGCTTCTTGAAATGTAGTAGGAAATTGCAATCTGGTTAAACGTCCAATTTCTCCCTTTAGACCGTTTAAGAAAGCGTCCAGGGCTCTCATGTCTGCCTCTTGTCTTAACACTTTATTTACCGCTTGATCCTCTGTAAGTTCGTAAGTACATGAGTTTATTCTTGTAATTCTGTCAGCGAACACTTCGATTTCTTCAATTCGCTGTATGCGGATATTTGATAACATTTCTCTATGGTACCTTGCTGTCGTCTTACTTCGATACCGATCGATGAGGCCTGCCTTTAATTCCTCGTATGATGTTGCCGCACTACACATTTCACTGGTAGTCGCAAATTCCAACGCCCGGTCCTCGAGCTTGAGACGAACAACCCTTAACTTATCCTGCTCTGACCATTGTGATATTGTCGCCACCTCTTCCAACTTAGAGAAAAAAGTGCGAATATTTTCTCTATTATCTCCACTATACACTGGCACTACAGATAGTAGATTAGCATTGAACTTGCCATTATCAGTTCTTGGAGCTGGTTGCGTACTTTCACGTTCCATAACAATTTCTCGTGCCTCCAGTTGCGACACCCGACGTACCAAAGCGTCGACCGCTTCCTGTACCGTTACTTCTGTCATGCTGAATGCTAATTTCGAATACACTTCACACGAAAACTGGAGAAAATTTTATTTCTTCGGCTACACATTTATATATTCACAAACGACCAATGCGAAGTCCGTGGTCGTATATATATTTTACACCACCATCTTCTCTCTTCATAGCTGCTGCGCGACCACGTTCGACACGGATGATATCCCCCCTCGGAACGAAAAGGTAGCCTCCTGGCTACGTGGCACGTGTGCACCGGTTCCCAAATCTTCTGACACCATTTGTAAGGGTCTTATCCCCTTACGTCTTCGTGCCGTGAATACATCCGTCTAGCGGGTGTGCAGCATGTCCATGGTGCCGTCCGCACCCTCCTGTAATTTACGGGATGGTGCAAGGAAGTTCTTAACATAGAAATGATATACAGTTTCCCCAGTTGCTGCCGTTTATTTACAATGTTGACTATGTACAGTTCCTATACTACAATAATCCCCTAACTCTACATCTTCCGTGACTTGATTCTTGTCCACCCCCTAGCCATCCCTCCGGGGGTAAATTGCCGAATATTAACTAAACACGTCCATAGTATGAAATGATCTAACTGATACTGACTCTGCCTGTCAGCCACGCGCAAGAGAGACAATTCCCGGATGTGTAAGGAATGTCACAAATCAGCAATCACTGCCTTGCACGCGGGCTGAACAATCGCGGACTTCGATCACAGGAAATGATATTACAGGAAGTTAATATGTATTATATGTTGGATAACCTAAGTAAATAGGCACAAATTAGGTTAACTTTATATATGTAATTTCCAATTAAGCTAAATCAGTAAATATGTAGGCCATCTAATAATCTACCGATATAAGTAATATGTAACTCAAGTAATTTAGAAATGCATAGGATAATGAATTTATAATTTTATAATATGTCGAACAATGTAACTCAATTGTAATTAAGCTGCTAAAGCATGTAATGTCGCCACGGTGATGGGGTATGCTGTTAATTAATAATTAAAAACAAAGTTTCCCATCATTGCACAATCCCAGCATCCCTGATACCTTCTTTCCATAATCTGAATGTCCTGATGGAACCGTTCTCTATGTTCCTCACTCACATCTCCTAAATTTGGTCTAAAGAAATTAATATGGGAAAACAAATAGTGCATTTTGACAGACATTCTGCACTCAAGCACACGGTAACTCTGTATCAAATTGTCAATCAGTTCACTGTAATTTTAACTTTTTTTATTACCCAGAAAACATTGCACTACCTTTCAAAAAGGATCAAAAGCATTACGTCCATTAAGAGTCATTACATCTATAAGTTCTTTAGATTGTAACATCGTACGAATCTCTGAAGTCCGTTAAAACTCCAGCTTTTATTTTTGCTTCAGATAACTTCGGAAACATTTGTCTGATGAGAGTTGGAGCCTCAGAGTTGCTGTTCAAACTTTGATACGTTGTTCTATTAGTCCAAGTTTGATATGAAGTAGGGGTAACAATCTTCTCAGTAGACACAAGAGGTTCATGTTTTACGTTCTGTGCGCCTGGAAGCAATATGCAGTCTCATAAGGAGAGGAAACTAGAATACTTGGTGTAGCCACCTTGAAGCCCCAAAAGAAACCCCAACATCTTGAAATCACCACAAATATCTCACTTGTGACATCCATAGTTCAGTTTTCCAAGACGAGGTTGACGTTTTCATATGTTTCTTTCAGGTGAGTGGAATGAGCTACTAGGATGGAAGGAAAGTTGTTCCCATTGCATAGCAGGACAGCTTTAAGACATGTACTTGAGCTATGTTTAAAAAAGGCGCCACTGGTCTGGTTCATAAGCATTCTGTATGTGTTGAAAGAGAGCATTAACATTGCTGCAAAAACATCGATGTTCTGACATTTCATAGAAGCTGGATACTGACATGTCTAATTTAAAGACAACAACCAATCGTTTTTATAACCACAAAAACGCAACAGTATTTCACAAACAAGAGGAAGCCTGTCTTACAAAATATTGATATATTTATATATCAGTGGATGGGATTGTTACAGATGTCTTGTATACTCTTTTTATTATCTTTTATATGTTATACAAGTCTCAGAGTATGAAAGGCTTTTACTCGAAAAGTAGTACCAGTACAATAAAAGCTGAATGTACATTGACCTTGAATAAATTACTTATAAATTTGATAATTATTTCATTGCTAGTGCTCTGATGAGTGGGTTGCTGTGATATGCGATCATTACTTCTTCATATCGTATAATTACTTTCATTGCTGTAATTTCTGCCGAATTTAGTCCGGCGATTTGAATTGGGTAATATTGTGATGGCTTCATCACATTGTGCGTGGTTTCCGTGGAGCGCTCTCGTATTACCTTCTCTTTGCGGGTTAGCGCTTGCGCAGTGCGCTTCTTGTCCGCTCGGGGGACGTGAGCTGTTGATGGTGAGGCGGCAGTCAGTCGCTGCGTGGATTCTGTAAAGTTGAGTGCTGTGTGTTCCTCGTCCTGATGTCTCCTTTGGGGCAGGTAACGTGGCCGTGAGTAATTTGCTTCAATGCAATTAATTCTGCAACTTCTTCCCTTGGAACGAAATATTATTCGAACCGTTGAATATTTTCATGTATGTAAAACTATGGAATCATTCGTTTATTAAATGGATTTTATGGCTTGTCGCCATTTTTCTTCTGCCCCTTTTTGGGATGGATTTGTTTAAATAATTATGTTTTGTTGGAAGATTCATTATATTCTTAAAGGGAATCTAATCTTAGTATGCAACCTGTAGAAGGTTATGAAAGTTGCAAATTTAAGTCAAGAGTACTCTGGTAAATTTAACTGACAGTCTCATCCTAAGTGATGTCATATGCCATGCGTAGGTTCTGGAATGTTCTAAGCACGAGGAGGGTATTTCCTGCTACGCTTAATCTATGAATAAGTATACGTATATTGAGTGCCCATGTCAAGATAATGATAACGTTCAGTTTTTGCATTGTGGTTATACCATTTCTCCTTGAAATAATATTACTCCTAATTTAATTGTGTAGATCGCCTACCTTTGGGAAAATAAATTTTGACCGTTGTAATGGCAAATAAATTTAACGCTTATGAATTTGAACTAGAGTTCAGATGGTCTAATAAGAACTTTGTTAATAGTGAAAATACTGATTAGGAAAACTGTCCTTAAATATAAACGAAATTAGTAGACCATTACAAGGAAATATACATATTCTTTGAATATAGCAGATTTCATATATACTTTGGAAATTAAACAGAATATTTACATTACTGCATATTGTAAATTGCAGAGTACATTTCCCACTCAGTTTAGCTAATTGCATTATTAATGAAGAGAATGCTTGGCATTAGTGAAAGTACTGATTAAGCAAACTGTCCTTAAATATAAAAGAATTTAGTAGACCATTACAAGGAAATATACATATTCTTTGAATATTACCAGTGTGTTATAGCAGATTTCATATAAACTTTGGAAATTATACTGAAGATTCACATTACTGGATATTGTAAATTGCAGAGTACATTTCCCACTCAGTTTAGCTAATTGTATTAAAAAAGAAGAGAATGCTTGGCATTAGTGAAAATACTGATTAGACAAACTATCCTTAAATATAAAAGAATTTAGTAGACCGTTACAAGGAAATATACATATTCTTTGAATGTTACCCATGTGTTATAGCAGATTTCATATACACTTTGGAAATTAAACTGAAGATTTATGTTCACATTACATGTGAATAATTTTTAGGTAATTTTTTCCTCTCATTAATTGCATAATTTTTCACGTATAGATTACGATTTTCTGACGTCATTGCTGGTATGACTAGGATCTATTTTCTTGCTTGGAGGCACACGGGTTGGTAACTTCGGTCTCGAATATTCTAGAGGTCATTGTATTACATAATGTTCCACACCCTTCTATACCCTTCCTTGATGGCGGAGTAATATCACTGTGTTTAGGAGGCAGTGACCTGACTGCCTACCTTCAGTTACTAAGTTACACTCGTACAGTCTACAAGTCTCATTCATTCAGTCTACATGTAGTCAAGTCGTCGTACTCTAGTCGTAGCTACGAATCGTCTCGTCTAGGCAGTAAATGGTATTTATGTAGTGTTCTGTTAAGTGATACAGTCTGCATATTCAAGCCATCATTTTCTGCACCAGTTGAAGAGAACTTTCGTCAATTCATCATGCAAGTTTCAAGTGCAATTTCTATAAGTAAAGGCGTAGAAACGCCTCTTGAAAGTTCTCTTAGTCTTCTGAACATCGGCACAATTAAAGTACAAATTAATCTTCTCAAATACTTTCAAGATTCTAAGTGTTGAATATAAACTTTATTCTCAAAGCTTCAGGCATTAAAGAAGTTTCATGGCTCGAAAGCCTTTTGTGTAGTACTAAAGGTCAAAGGCTTTCGTCAAGGACATTTACATAGAAGTGCCTTTATTCTCTCTTAACTATATTTTAAATGGACTAGCATTTGTTAATGCTTTATTCCCAGTTGAAGGAAACCCTGCTTTATATACTTTCTTTTCTCAACTTAAAAGATAATACGTATATGTGCAACCCAGCAGTTCGTGCTTATGAAAAACAATTCTTGCAATTGGAGGGTTCCGCCCCAGTGTGAAGATATAGACCGAATTCTGGCTGGTGTAGAAGACTTCTACTTCACGGATATTTGTTTGCCCCTTGCAGGACGTCGCCTAAGAAGCCTGCCTGCAGCCAGATTCTCTTTCTGCCTAATTCTGCATCCCGCATTAGTTTCTGCTATCAGCCTAGAGACATCCCTGTCCGGTTGGAGACGGAACAGGAGTCTGGAAAGGTTTTCTCCTGCATGTGGATTTCCCGCTGGGAATCTGCATGAATTTTCTGCAAGGGAACCAGGTCTCTGGTTCACTTCTTCCTGCCCTTAGCCAAGGGATGGAAGGTCTACCTGTAAGTCCAGTGTGGTCGTCCGAGATGGATAGTTACAACGATGCTACTTCGTCAAACAGTCGGCAGATCGTCTAGTGGTTTGCATGAAATCACTTGCTACGGGAAGGAAAATCTCTCTTCAGGAAAAGAAAAAGATAAGTTGCCATCTTCCTTTCTTTCCCTATAAATTTCTCTATGTACATAAATGTAAAATTCAACAAGGGCTTGTATATGTCAAAGCCTCTTGGATAATCTCGTGTATCAAAAGTTGTTTATTTCATTACAAAGTTAATGCTTCAATATTTTCAAGTAATGGCATAAAGGCTATATTTACCAAAGTGCATTTATTTAAATCTAGAAGTTCATTTGGATAACCCAACAAGGGTTAATATTGTTATGTACTATGCTTCAGTATTTTCTTGTTTTGATTAATTAAGTAATTTGAAGCATTTATATTATTCTAAATATCAGAGCCTACATTGCCTAAGGTGTAAAATTTATTTAGTTATCTCATAAGAGTAGTGAGGCTTTGCCGATGACGTCAGAGGTGGGATAAGTGGGATGAGTGGGTTGCTACGTCACAAGTGGGCGTGACTTATGACGTCACTACTTACGTCATAGTGGGCGTGACTATGACGTCATGACCTTTGTCATGGTCACGTGATTCAAAATGGTTACGTTTCCGGTTCCTATTACAAATGGCGGACCAAGCGCGAAATTCAAAATTTGGAAATTCATAATGGCGGTATATTTAAAAACTGTATGAAAATGGCTACGTTTCCGGTTCCTATTTCAAATGGCGGAAAGAGGGAAATTTTAAAATTGTATATTGGTAGATGGCGGATGATTTGAAAATTGCAAATGGTGGAAATTGGATATTACAATTGCAAATGTCGGAAAGAGGGAAATTTGAAAATTGTATATTGGTAGATGGCGGATGATTTGAAAATTGCAAATGGTGGAAATTGGATATTACAATTGCAAATGTCGGAAGGTGGGAAATTTGAAAATTGTGTATTGGAAGATGGCGGGTTATTTGAAACTTGCAAAAGGTGGAAATTGGATATTACATTTGCAATTGGCGAAAGGTGGGAAATTTAAAGTTTGTATATTGGTAGATGGCGGATGATGTGAAAATTGGTAATTCAAGGTGGCGACATTGCTTACGTCATAAGAGGATTGCTATAATCTACCTCAACAGTCGTATGCATCACGTGACAGGTGGGATACTTACGTCACAAGTGGATTGAGTGGATTGGGTCATGTGACAGGTGGGATAGCTTACGTCATAAGTCAATATGGCGGATCGCTATAACCTATCTCAACGGTGGGATGCATCACGTGACAGGTGGGATACTTACGTCACAACTGGATTGAGCGGATTGGGTCATTTGACAGGTGGGATAGCTTACGTCATAAGTCAATATGGCGGATTGCTATAACCTACCTCAACGGTGGGATGCAACATGTGACAGGTGGGATACTTACGTTATTCAATAAGGTGGATTGCTATGACCTATCTGAACATTATATTCCGCCATACAATTTTTTCGTAAGATGTCTATTTGTGATGGGCTTTCTTACTTTATGCTATAAAGTTCCCTAACTTCTTGGATTAAATCTTCGCCAAAATTCTGTGACGACTAATATGTGATTATTCTCAATCGTAGTACATAAGTTTACTGAACTCCTACAAAACAAGGTCACTCAGGCACCTGTCGTGTCATCATAACACTGCCTGCATAGTCCACATTCCAACGTTCAGTACAACTACCTTTGTCACCGGGTGATTGCAAATTTCCTACTCCCAGTCTACTTTCTCTTTCTTTTAACAATTTACCCAGTTTTGATAATATTGATGAAAATTTATATTAACGGGCGCCATCATCAATACGCTTCCTCTTTTCTTTTTGTTATGTATCAGCCCAGTCACAAATTAAATTATAGATACACAGGCTATGTACCTACATGCCTCTCGACTAGCTTTTAAATTAACAGTGGAGACGGGAATTGGGTTCGGATTTACCTTTCGTTTATTACTCTGCTTCTCTTTATGTCTTCTTTTTCTCCTTTTTCAGTGTTCACTACCCAAAGTATATAACTTAGCCCAAAAATCAGCGACTCTCAAACCATTACAAGGATAAGGGTCAAAAATCTGAACTTCACGTTAATTTACTTTGCATAACAATAACCATAATTTATTTAATATATTATTTTTTTTCTCTTTTCAACAATAACAATCTTATATACAATAAATTACATTTACACAACATTACCCATTCAACATTTTTATTAGTAGGATGGTATTTAATTATTCAAGGTTAGTATACCCAGTTCAACTGTATAAGTACGTTCTCTGTTCAACAATAACAAACCCCTAATTAATTACTTTAATCTTCTTTCTTTTTTTTTTGTTTCCAGGTATCTACTAGAACGTCTTGTATTATTCTTCTAATTTACTACTGACTTGTGTAGTCATTTACATTTGCAACTTCAGGATAGTTCAATATATATTTTATACTTTTTTTTTGAATAAATAAAGGTTTTCAATTCATAATCCAGTCCTTAACTCTATAGATTACACTCAATAATCCCACCTATGTCTCCTATACTAGTCTACTAGTCATCTTAGTCCATGAAGAATTGTATTTAAAGATAGATAGGAAAGACAGTCTCATGAAGAAAGAAATAGAAGTTTAGGCCTATACCCACAGAGTGACTGTGGCGATAGACCACCGATACAGGAGCGGCGTCTAGATCTTGAGTTACAAACAATCTGACTCCTCTCCTGCAAACGGGAAAATATTAATGGGCCGCAAACAAAAATAAAATTTTGTAAATCGATGTCAGAGGTCCCTGACACTCTCTCCTAGAGGCACGTGGGGCCGTTGTTCGCCTCCAACATCGATGGCTTTCACAATCTCTCATAAATTTCTTTTCTTTATATGTTACTAGTATAGGCCTTGCCTACTACCAGATTTTATTTGTTTGATTCGGGATACTTCCGGCGTTCCCTCACCTCACCCTTACAATCTCTAGTACTTGTTAATAATCTACTTATCATCAGTACACTACTCGTAATTACCTATTCTCCTCTTTCTAACCTGACCAATCATTTGTTATTATCTTTCAACTCACTCACCTCTTTCTAACCTGACCAATCATCAGCTATTATCTTTTAACCCCTTTCTTTCTTTAAGTAGAGTTCCCTTCAGCTTATACCATTGATTTAATTCACTTGGTGGTTATTCTAGTTTTCCTACTCTTTAAGTTACTACTCTTCAGCATGGGCACCCAATCTTCTTTTGTCTCTAAATTCCCTAGAATTCTAACTGAAACTAATTCACGCCCAGATTAGTAAGCTTCTCTATAACCCCTTTAGTGACTTCTACTTCTACCCTAACATGTAAATTTTCCAATGGTACACACCTAATGCACTACCACTCGTAGGCCTTCTTTTGCCCTTCAATCTTTCCACTTCTTATCCCCCTCTACCATATTCCATACACCTTCGCTTGTAGATAAATCTCTATAAAAAAACATAACTTAACACTACAGGCCAGCATGAAATCTATTTATAGATAGTCACCCGTCACCTGAAAGAAACCCAAGTGGGAGGGGCCCTCGTAAGAAGTACTAAGCATGCCCCTTAATTACCTTTCTTCCTTACTCCCCTCGCGTCCTGTCTCAAAAATAACAAAGTTTATATGAGCATCACCAATTGCCCCTAGCTATGTATTCATTCGTGGGACAATCACCCATAAAACCCCAAAGTGAAGAGATCTATCTTTGGCCTTCAACGGTTAGGCTCTTGACTGCTCTTTTATAATTAACTTAGACCAGAAATAGAAAATAGTTGGATTACTGGATTTCATCACTTTACTTCTAGAATTCTCACTTCTATGTTTCTATTCTATTCGTTTATCATACAATACGGCGTCTAATCGCCACACATTACTTAGAAACCATCCTTACAAAAAGGAATATCTCAGTTTTCCCACTCCCCAAACAATATAAAAGTCTAGACGATTATACTCAACCAGTGATGTCCAACTTATCATCCGATCCTGAGTTGTCTTCCGTTACTTCCTGATGTCCATATCTGCTCTTGTTCAGAGCGAGCAGTCACGACTCACTCTCACAGCTGGTGGTCGCTGTAGCGGTGTCTCGTACTGGCCGACTTGGTGTATTCTTCTGAGTAATGACTATCTCCATATAGTCGTGTCAAGGAAATTCACAACCAGAATTTCCTCAGATGAAAGTCTGACCCACCATCATGCCAGAACGCCTTCCACCACTGTCGCACATTCTAGTCTCGCCTGGCGACTTCCCCTGCGTCCGTCTTCTTTCGTAGTCAGTTACGTTCTCTCTACTGTCTTTTTGGGATCAGCTCTTCTCCCGTCGACTCACCGTCGGCGCATGCGCACTTCTCTTTTTTCTGTAATTCAAATAAATTCAGGGCAGTATCGATAGTCATAACAGGGTTCAATATCGATTAATCGAAGTCTCCCCAACCCTTCCTTTGTTTAGAAATGGTTTCCTATCGTCAATTATGCACGCAGCCATTCGCTACGTGACATTCTTCCCCCACTCACCATAAAAAAAATAATGTTAACACTGTTCACATTTTTTTTTTTTTTTTTAGTTTACCAGCCTTAAAGAATGTTTATCCAGGAACAAAGGGTTTCAAGTCTTTGACGTGCCACTTCCCCAACTTTTTACCAAAACGGTTTGTCAGTTCGTAGCTATTTTCACTGAACTTTTTCTTTATAATATAGGGCCCGACAAACTTTGCACTTAAACCTGCTGTATAAGCTTGTGAGGCATCACTTAATTTAAAGTTTCTTCTTAACACTAGATCTCCTGGACGAAATCTCACCTCTCTCCTCCGAAGATTATAATAATGACTCGAATTCTTATAGGCGGTTTCTAAGTTATGTCTAACCATTAAACGTACCGTTTTCAATTTATTGAGTCTCTCCACCCAAAGTTTTGGAATTTCTTTATGAATCGGTTGGTTTTCCACCTTTTCAATCCTACTGATAATTTCAGGCTCCTTCCCATAATTTAACATATAAGGAGTGCATCCAGTGGAACTATGCTTAGCCGTATTTATAGCAAAATTAAATTCTCTCAAATACACGTCCCAAACTGTTTGATCCTTTTGAATGTAACTAGAAATCATTGTTTTCAATACTCTATTGACTCTTTCTACTGGATTTCCTTGCGGCGAATATACAGGTAAATAACAAGGAGTTATATTAAAAGCTTTAGGTATCTCTCGCATTAATTTACTAGTGTATTGCGGTCCATTATCCATCAGCAAATATCCCGGAATTCCCCATTTAAGGATAATCAATTCATAAAATGCTTCCGTAACTGCTCTACTGGTTGCTTTCCTTAACGCTTTACACTCTACATATTTGGTAAAGGTGTCCTGAAATACAATCACATATCTGTTTCCCTTTTTTGAACGGGGATAAGGCCCCAACAGATCAGTAGCTACAGTCATCCAAGGTTTCTCTTTCTGGTAAAAATGCATTGGTCCTGCTTGAGTCGTTTGTAATACTTTTTGTCTCTGACATATTTCACAAGCAGTAACATACTTAGCAACATCTCTAAACATTCCCGGCCAATAATACTTGTTTGCTATTCTAAAGAAAGTTTTGGTTATCCCCATATGTCCTGCAGTAGGTGCATCATGACATTCCTGTAATACCTTAATCCTATAATCTTGCGGAATAACTAATTTCCACCTATTTACTGTTCCCTCTAAAGTTTGTTCTAACTGATCTAATCTTAAATGGTACAACTTCTCATCTACGACCTTCCAATCTGGCCAAAATTTAGGTTTACTTTGTACTTGCTCTTTCCGCTTAATAAACCAAGCATCTTGTATATTTTCCCATTCCACTACTTCAGAGTTATCAGTCAACAAGAGGCAAAATTCTTCCTCTACCGTTTTCCCTTGAACTTTCCCTTCATGTATTCTAGATAAAGCATCCGAAACTTTTTGTAATCTACCAGGCCTATGTATTACTTCAAAGTCATATTCTTGGAGCAATAAACTCCACCTAGCTAATCGTCCGGTCGGATTCTGATATGTATTTAACCATTTCAGAGCAAAGTGATCAGTATATACTTTAAAATGATAACCTTCCAAATAAGGACGAAACTTTTGAACTGCCCACAATATAGCTAACAATTCCTTCTCAACTATTGCCCACTTTTGCTCACCTACCGTTAAAGTTCTACTAGCATAAGCTATCACTTTTTCCTCTCCTTCCTCTCCTGTCTGAATTAAAGCTGCTCCTAGTCCTGAAAAACTAGCGTCGGTCTGTAGCACTAGGGGTTTAGTATAATCTGGACAAGTTAATATAGGACTACTAGATAATTTCGATTTTAATTCATCAAAAGATTCCTGACATTCCTTAGTCCAACGCCATTTCTGATTCTTTTTCAGAAGTGCAGTGAGGGGCTTTACAACTTCAGAAAAAAATGGAATGAATCGTCGGTACCAAGAAGCCAATCCTAAAAATGCTCGTACTTCCTTGACTTTTGTAGGGGCTGGATACTCAAGGATACACGAGATTTTATCTGAATCTACAGCAATTCCTAATGGAGTAATGATATGACCCAAATATTTTAATTCACTTCTGCAAAACTTTGATTTTTCCCTATTAATTTTCAGGTTAGCTTTTCTTAATTTCTCTAAGACTTTTTCTAACATGGACAAATGTTCTTCAAATGTCTCGCTAATAAGTACTATGTCATCCAAATAACAAAAGCATTTCTCTCCTATCTCTTCTCTTAATATAGTATCAACTAATCTTTGAAATGAGGCCGGCGCGTTATGGATTCCAAAAGGCATAACTCGAAACTGATACAATCCTCTACCAGGTACGGTAAATGCTGTTTTTTCTTTACTTGCTTCATCTAATGGAACTTGCCAATACCCATTTTTCAAATCTATTGTACTGATATACCGAGCATGTCGTAATTTACTCAAAACATGTTCAATGTATGGCAAAGGATAACTATCTCTTTTAGTACAATTGTTTACTTTTCTGAAATCTACGCAGAACCTCCATGTTCTATCTGGTTTCTTTACCATAACTACCGGAGAAGACCAAGGTGAATTTGAAGGCTCTATAACTTTTTCCAATAACATTTTATCTATTTCCGCATGTATAACTTTTTCCAGAATGGGTGATACTGGATAATATCTTTGTTTTATAGGTTTTGCATCGCCTGTATCAATAACATGAGAAATCAAGTCTGTAAGTCCAGTACACTGATCAAATTTCTGTAACTGATTTTCCAAAAACATATTTAATTTGTCCCTTTCCTGAGGTGTAGGTAAAGTAAGAATATTATGTAGTTGATCTTCTTCTTTTAAATCTATAGCCTTAACAAATTGAAAAATTTTTGCTGGTTCATCTTTGAAATACCAAGTCCCATCTTGCAAATCTACTACTAACCCAACTTGTTTCAAAACGTCCATGCCCAGAATCATATCTACTGCTAAATTTGGCATAATTTTACATTTTATCTGAAAGATCCTGTCCTGCAATTTCATCTCAAAAGTTCTCTCTCCTGTTATAGAACTATAAGTTTTATCTGCTAGTTGCACCACCCTAACTTCAGATTCTTCTACTGCTAAATCTAACATTTTACACAAAAAATCACCCTTCTCTCCCACATAAGTTTTATCTGAACCGGAATCTATTAAAGCAATAAATGTAATATCCTCCAGCAAAATTTCAACAAAACATCTATCTCCATTAACTAAATCTGTAGGATTTATATTTAACATCACACAAGCCTGATTTTTAGTTAATCGTCGTAAAGAATTTGTAGGCCTAACTTTTCTTTCTTGGGGCATCCTACAATCAATAGACCTATGTCCAAGCTTATTACAATTATAACATTTAATCGTAGTGCGTGGAGTAACTCTACGAGGTGCCTTACACTCGAACTGTCTATGTCCTGTTTTATCACAGTTCCAACATCGCTGGTTATTTGAAAAACGCAAAGTGGTGTTTTTACCATTTTCCCTCGACTCATCCTGTCTCTCTTTATTTTCTGTTACTTTAACCATTCTAGAATTATTTACAGGACTTGAATTTCGTTCCTTATCCCAAGTCTTTGCAGAAAAACTAACACTAGGTTTCTTTTGTAATTCAGACAATGGAAGTTCCTGTTTTCCCTGAATTCCTAACGCTGTATGAACTGAAGGTATAATAACTTGTCTCTGAGGTTTATAAGCCGTTTCTTTAATTGTAGCTCTAACCTGCGTTGGAGGAGGAATATATCTCTCAGAATCTAACAATATTTGTTCATACTGTCTACCTACACGTATTAAATCTGTTATAGTTTGAATCTCTGCAGGTCTAAGGTACAATTTTACATCAGGACGCAAATTTTTGATAACAGTCTTCATCATTTGTTGAGGACTCATTGGAGTACTTAGCCTCCTCATTAACGTTTGAATAGCATTAACATAATCAAAAATCGATTCTTTAGGACCTTGCGTTCTCTGTCTAATCTCATCCAAAAGCGAGTCTTCCTCATCAATAGGCAAGTAATATTCTCTAAATTCTTTCAAAAAAGCTTCCCATGTAGGCCAATCTGTTAATCTGTTCCTGTACCAAAGTAAAGCTGAATCTTGTAAAATTTCGGGTAATACTGACAATAACTCTACACCCTGTAACTTAGAACTTTGTTTTAAATCTTCCAATCTCTCCAAAAATAAGTAAATGCTATCCCCAGGTTTGAATTTAATGTTCCATTTACGAACCAGATCCAAAGTATTTGGTTTATGTGGCTCTAACTGAATTGTAAACGATGGTACTACTGGTACAACTTCTTCTGAATCAGCTACCGCCATGGCCTTCCTACGCATTAACTTAACCCATGTATACACTACATCTCCATATGAATCTTGTGGAACCGTTATATTATGTTCAACTAAATCTTCTTCCAAAACTTCCTGACTCAGCGCAAAAGCCGTAATTAACACTTGAAATGACTGAGGGTTCTTGCGGGCATAATCTAACAAGCGTTGTCTTAACTCATCCCTTGTACCTGTGGTCGGTAACTTTACTCTATCACATTCTGCCTCTAAATCCGCCTTCCTCAACTTCCTAATAGCTTGGGTTAACTCAGCTGCTCTTATTTGTGCATATGGATCAACATAAGTAGCCATATTTATATATTAACAATACCACTGAAAAAAAAAAGATTAGAACACAATAGTTCAGTCGTCTGTCTTAGTCATCTATAGAAGTCCTTACTTTGTCAATAGTCATTATTCTTTTCCCAAAAATATGTTATTATTATTATTATTTTTTTTTGAGAATAAATTTCAGTTATACTAACCTAACTCCCAAAATTCTTTTAAAACTATCACGGCCCCACGCTATGGGCGACCAAAATATGTGATTTCAACACAACTCAACCCACGCTATGGGCTCCAAAATATATGACGACTCGTATTTCAAGTTTCCAATTCTAACTGATTAATGTTTATTTTCTTTTCTTATATCAAGCCAAACTTTTGTAATTTTAACACAACTCGCCCCACGCTATGGGTCAAAATTACTATCAAAATTACTATCAAAATTATCCTACTATGAATCTATCACAGCCCCACCCTATGGGCGACCAAACTTTTTGAAACTTTAACTGAATAAAGGTTTCTTTTTACTTAACAATTTTAACTAAATTAAGTTGCAACAATTAGCAATACTGTTTTGTTTTAACACTACTTAGCCCCACGATATGGGCGCCAAAATTTTGGGAAGACTGAACTTCCCGTTACTTTGCTTTAAGTAACACAACCACAATTTATTTAATATATTATTTTTTTTCTCTTTTCAACAATAACAATCTTATATACAATAAATTACATTTACACAACATTACCCATTCAACATTTTTATTAGTAGGATGGTATTTAATTATTCAAGGTTAGTATACCCAGTTCAACTGTATAAGTACGTTCTCTGTTCAACAATAACAAACCCCTAATTAATTACTTTAATCTTCTTTCTTTTTTTTTTTGTTTCCAGGTATCTACTAGAACGTCTTGTATTATTCTTCTAATTTACTACTGACTTGTGTAGTCATTTACATTTGCAACTTCAGGATAGTTCAATATATATTTTATACTTTTTTTTTGAATAAATAAAGGTTTTCAATTCATAATCCAGTCCTTAACTCTATAGATTACACTCAATAATCCCACCTATGTCTCCTATACTAGTCTACTAGTCATCTTAGTCCATGAAGAATTGTATTTAAAGATAGATAGGAAAGACAGTCTCATGAAGAAAGAAATAGAAGTTTAGGCCTATACCCACAGAGTGACTGTGGCGATAGACCACCGATACAGGAGCGGCGTCTAGATCTTGAGTTACAAACAATCTGACTCCTCTCCTGCAACCGGGAAAATATTAATGGGCCGCAAACAAAAATAAAATTTTGTAAATCGATGTCAGAGGTCCCTGACACTCTCTCCTAGAGGCACGTGGGGCCGTTGTTCGCCTCCAACATCGATGGCTTTCACAATCTCTCATAAATTTCTTTTCTTTATATGTTACTAGTATAGGCCTTGCCTACTACCAGATTTTATTTGTTTGATTCGGGATACTTCCGGCGTTCCCTCACCTCACCCTTACAATCTCTAGTACTTGTTAATAATCTACTTATCATCAGTACACTACTCGTAATTACCTATTCTCCTCTTTCTAACCTGACCAATCATTTGTTATTATCTTTCAACTCACTCACCTCTTTCTAACCTGACCAATCATCAGCTATTATCTTTTAACCCCTTTCTTTCTTTAAGTAGAGTTCCCTTCAGCTTATACCATTGATTTAATTCACTTGGTGGTTATTCTAGTTTTCCTACTCTTTAAGTTACTACTCTTCAGCATGGGCACCCAATCTTCTTTTGTCTCTAAATTCCCTAGAATTCTAACTGAAACTAATTCACGCCCAGATTAGTAAGCTTCTCTATAACCCCTTTAGTGACTTCTACTTCTACCCTAACATGTAAATTTTCCAATGGTACACACCTAATGCACTACCACTCGTAGGCCTTCTTTTGCCCTTCAATCTTTCCACTTCTTATCCCCCTCTACCATATTCCATACACCTTCGCTTGTAGATAAATCTCTATAAAAAAACATAACTTAACACTACAGGCCAGCATGAAATCTATTTATAGATAGTCACCCGTCACCTGAAAGAAACCCAAGTGGGAGGGGCCCTCGTAAGAAGTACTAAGCATGCCCCTTAATTACCTTTCTTCCTTACTCCCCTCGCGTCCTGTCTCAAAAATAACAAAGTTTATATGAGCATCACCAATTGCCCCTAGCTATGTATTCATTCGTGGGACAATCACCCATAAAACCCCAAAGTGAAGAGATCTATCTTTGGCCTTCAACGGTTAGGCTCTTGACTGCTCTTTTATAATTAACTTAGACCAGAAATAGAAAATAGTTGGATTACTGGATTTCATCACTTTACTTCTAGAATTCTCACTTCTATGTTTCTATTCTATTCGTTTATCATACAATACGGCGTCTAATCGCCACACATTACTTAGAAACCATCCTTACAAAAAGGAATATCTCAGTTTTCCCACTCCCCAAACAATATAAAAGTCTAGACGATTATACTCAACCAGTGATGTCCAACTTATCATCCGATCCTGAGTTGTCTTCCGTTACTTCCTGATGTCCATATCTGCTCTTGTTCAGAGCGAGCAGTCACGACTCACTCTCACAGCTGGTGGTCGCTGTAGCGGTGTCTCGTACTGGCCGACTTGGTGTATTCTTCTGAGTAATGACTATCTCCATATAGTCGTGTCAAGGAAATTCACAACCAGAATTTCCTCAGATGAAAGTCTGACCCACCATCATGCCAGAACGCCTTCCACCACTGTCGCACATTCTAGTCTCGCCTGGCGACTTCCCCTGCGTCCGTCTTCTTTCGTAGTCAGTTACGTTCTCTCTACTGTCTTTTTGGGATCAGCTCTTCTCCCGTCGACTCACCGTCGGCGCATGCGCACTTCTCTTTTTTCTGTAATTCAAATAAATTCAGGGCAGTATCGATAGTCATAACAGGGTTCAATATAGATTAATCGAAGTCTCCCCAACCCTTCCTTTGTTTAGAAATGGTTTCCTATCGTCAATTATGCACGCAGCCATTCGCTACGTGACATATTTTCCTAAAACCTAGCCCTGGGGTCGACTCAGCCTGGAGTAAATGCGGCCGGTGCCTGAGGCTGACAACCCCGTCACCTTCATGTTCCGAGTGTATAAAATCTGGGAGTCTCAACCTCCTAGACCTCCAAGGTCTGTATAGGGATCACTTTAATTTATTATTATTATTATTATTATCGGACGCGATCGGAAGTGTAGAGATAGTGATATTTTAAGCCTTCGTAATTTTTTATAAACATGGTAGCTAACGTCTTAAAACTATATTTAATCATACAATTTTGTCATAAGATGATAATTTCCCTAAATCCTAGCCCTGGGGTTGACTCAGCCTCTGGCTTACAAGTTAGAACAATAGATTTTACTATTAAACTTCAAAGGTCTATGCTGCGTAAGGATGGTAATTTTCAGATATTATATGTAAAATCCACATTACGGCATTATAAAATTTGCGTACAAGTTTTATAAAGATAGCCAGCGAGTGATTTAAACATGTGGTATTATAGTACTGTACGTGAGAGATTTGTGATGACGCATTTAGAAGTATCAACTCACACAACGTTGGAGTAGTAGCATCACAGTAGATTACAGTAGTAGTATTTCTTACCTCGCACTCATGCCACCTTCATTCAGTGAGACTTATCTCTTTAAAACTACATTCGTAATATTATAACAGCGATAATTCATCTATCCCTATAATTCCTCTTCTTGTTTATTATGTATTGTATGACTAATTTATTTAATCAACGTTATTCTGTTGCGATATATTAAAAGTTAATATTGCGTTATAACATACTAAAATGAATTAAACATATGGAACTAACCTAGTATCGTTGTTGTACAGCAAGATGCTGACATAATCAAAAGTCGAACTGCATGTGAGCTTGCGTAATTTTTATCGCACAATCTCTTTAAACATCAGTCATACTTGTCCCTTTAAGTAAAAACCATTCATACGTCTTATGTATTACATATTTCTATTTTATATAATAAAACACTGCTTCATCTCTGATGATGATATATTATTAAAAATGCATATAGCACTCGTTTTCATATAGAGTATAACATAACACATTTGTCAGCATTTATTGTAGGAAAGTGAATATTTTATTTCCGTATCTTATGCCATTGTCCGGAAGACACGTTTTGAGAAAAGCGCTGATCGGAATTAAACATCTAATTACTGCTGATGTCAACGGTAATGTTAAGTCAAGTTTCTTAGAAACATATATTTTTCCCGTTGCGAGGTTAGAATTTACATATGCCAGCAATTTATTGTGAGAAATTATAATACATTTTCACAAGGATGTAATGTTATAGGCTTCACATTTTGAGAAAAGTGCTGATTAGAATTACTGATGACTTCATCATTTTTAAACTTTCCACTGGTAAAATGTATATTTGTCCCGTCGCTAGGCTAGAATTCATTACGTCATCATTATTTCTCGTTGGTAGATTTGTTTCCCCCACCGTAGCGAGGCTATTTCATAGCGTCACTATATAAGCCAATGATGTCATGCATTAAGCTCACTTCTTATCAAACTGTCATCAGCTGCAAATCTACAATGGAAAACTCGTCTGCCGTCTTCTTTCAGTGCGAGGAGTTTGCCTCTAGATATAGACACAAATTTCATCTGAACAGGCACGTCAACACACAAGATAAAAAATCTGACTACAAGTGTGATATCTGCGGCGTGTTATTTACACGGAGTGATGTATTAAAAGGACACATCCGTAGTATTCACAACAACACTAACAACGTTGTATGTAAAATATGCAAAGGTACATTCAAGACGGAGAGATATTTGGCTATTCATATGCAGAACGTCCACCATCCATCGAGGAAGGTGGAACCTAAGCATGTGGGAATCTACACCAACACCGGGCGCTCCCATCTGCCAGCGCATTAGTGGGGACGGAGGAGCAGGCACATCCCGTCCAACGATGCTGGGAGAGGAGGCCGTGCCTTCCGGTGTGCATGTACAGGTATGTAGTGAAATTATTATTATTTCTTATATTTCAGTGATTGTACAAGACATAAAACGTAATTTTTTTATAATAAAACTCAATATTATTTTGTCCTTGTTACAGAATGCAAGACCATTCAGTGTTGGCGCTATGTAGACATCATCCCTCCATCCAAGTGTGGCGCTTTACCAACGTGGGCCTTCAGGTGTACATTTACAGGTATGTAGTGAAATTTTTATTTATTTATTTAATCAGGTTATACAATATCCTAGACATCTTCCTGCACCCATTTCAGGAGTTTATCATTTTTCTCCATAATTCTCGATTTGTCCATGCTTCGTCTTCTATTCTCCTTTCCTTTAGTGTTTGATTGATGCCTTGTGTCCATGTCAATTTGGGCCTGCCCCTCTTTCTTCGTCCTTTCGGAGTCCACTCATATATCTTCTTCGGTAGTCTATCGTCTGTCATTCTTTTCATGTGCCCATACCATCTTAGTTGTGCTGTTTTTACAGCATCTACCAGCGATCCTTGTACCTTCATTTTTCCTCTAATGATATTGTTCCTAATCTTGTCCCTCCTGGAGATTCTTGCAGACCGTCGCCAAAAGTCCATTTCTGTGGAGTGTAGTTTAGCTATTGTATTTGATTTCAAATGCCAAGTTTCTGCTCCATACATAACTGTGCTCTTAATGATTGTATTGTATATGTTTGTTTTTGCTTCTCTGGTAATGTCTTTATCCCACAAGACACTGTTTAATTTTGAAATTGCTCATCTTCCTTTGTTGATTCGTCCATTTATATCGTCTTCATGGTTTCCATTCTTTGTAATTTTTATTCCTAAATATCTATATTCATTGCAATGTCTGATTGTACCACTCCCGTTTGATAAGATGAGGTCCTTTGTGTCTGTTCCTAGTGCCATATAGTTTGTTTTCTTCAAATTGATGTTCAGGCCCCATTCCTTATACTCTTCTATAAGTTTTCTTGTCATATACTCCAGGTCTTCATAATCCTCTGCGATTACCAATTGATCGTCAGCAAATAATAGTGAGTATATATTATCTTCTGTTAGTAACAATCCCATTTGTGAGCATTTCCTTTTCCAGGTCATTAGTGCCCTATGAAGATATATTTTGAATAATGTTGGTGATAGTGGGCATCCTTGTCTTAGCCCTTTTGTGACATAAAATCCAGGTGAGATCCTATTTTGTATTTTGATTTTTGTATACGATTTGTCATACAAATTTTTTATCGCCTGAATCGTTTTATTATTAATTTTGAAATATTCTAACGATTCCCACAGTTTAGTCCATGGTACACTATCATAGGCTTTTTCTAGGTCAACAAACAATAAATGTAAGGGTTGTCCAAAAGCTTCTGTTTTCACAATAAGTTGTCATATACTGAAAATATGACCAATGGTTGATCTCCCTGCTCTAAATCCTGCTTGTTCTTCTGTTTCTATTAATGCATATTCGTGTTCTAATAAGTACTTTAACACTCGTCCATAAATACGACTAAAAATTCTTGTTACTGTGATCCCTCGATAATTTTTGCATTCATTTTTGTTTCCCTTCTTATGTATGGTTGATAGCAGCCCTATTTTCCAGTCTTTTGGAGTTGGTTCTCCACTTAGGCATCTTTCAAATATTTGTTTTAGTAGCTACAAAAGTTTTGGGGTACCATATTTTATGAGTTCTGCCGATATTCCATCTTCACCACATACTTTGTTATTTTTTAGGCTCTAATTTTAGTTCCTATATCCATTTGATCTATTTTTATATTGTTATCTGGTGTGTCTCCATTTTCGTTCTCTAAAATATCTAAATATTCCCATCTCTGTTCAATTAAGAGTTCTTTAAAATATATCTCCCATTTTTCCATAGAGATACCGTTGATATTGTATGTTCCACTTTCATTTTTCCGTAAATTTTTTAAAATTCTCCAAGCTTCGTTACTTTTTCTGCTGCCCAAATATGTTTGTATTGTGTTGCATGTTTTTCCCACCTCTTATTCTTTTCCTCTGTGACCTTTTTCCTAACTTGTGCTTGTACTTTTTTGAATTCAATTTTGTCCTCTACCTTTTTTGTATTCAACCATTTTTTATATTTATCTTTCCTAATTTTTACCATATCTTCAATTTCCTTAGTCCAAAAGTATAGTTTTGTGTTTCTTGCTTTATGTTCTTGTTTTCCTAAAGCTTCTATAGCTGCTTCATGTATACTTTTTACTAAATGTTTTTGTAAATCTTCTGTGGTGTCAAAATTTTCTCCCTGCGACAACTTTTCATCTAGTCTTTTTTATATAAATATGCTGTGCTTTCTTGCTGTAGACTATCTAAGTTATATTTTATTTTTGTCATATTGGTTTCTTCTAATTTACCTTCCTCATTTCCATTTTCCCAATCCATTGTGAAAGGAAATAAAACTTTGGCATTGACCAGATCACTTCCCGTCATAATTCCTCTGTAGACTCTAACATCTTTTACTTTTAATTTTGATCGTTGTTTCATAATTATGAAATCAATTATTGATTTCAATTTCAGGGTTTCCTGGTGCCATGAAAATTTATGTATTTCTTTGTGTTTAAAAAATCCATTCAGAATCTTCAAGAATTTTGCTCACATATATCTATCAACCTTTCTCCATGGTCATTAATAACATCTTCTCCATGGGGGCCCACCACTGCATTGTCTATCTTTTGTCCCACTCGTGCATTAAAATCTCCTGCCATTATTATTTCTCTTGTATTCCCTATTTCAGACAATATTCCATTCCGTTTAATTGCAAATTCTTCTTTCTTCTGTCTGTTTGCGCCATCGCTTAGATCGTATACTCCTAATAGAACTAAGTTACGTCCAAATAATTTTATATTTATTTTATTTATGTTTTCATTTATTGCTTCCCAACTTGTTATATTTTTTATATTTCTGTTTTATTAACACTGATGCTCCTCTCTTGGCTCTTTTTTCTTTCGGGACACAGCTATAGAAATGTAAATATGTGCCTTTCGTTTCCACACCAGTTCCTTTCTTCTTTGTTTCTGTTAAGATAATTATTTCTTGTTTTGTTCCTTCAAAACTATTTATTATTTCCCCCATTTTATTATTCAATCCTTGTGTATTCCACGTTCCATTATTATTATTATTATTATTATTATTATTATTATTATTATTATACAAACCATCTAACATATTTCTCTCTCATAGTACATCGAATAAAACTCAATATTATTTTTTATTGTTACAGAATGCAAGACCATTGAGTGTCTGCGTTATACAGCCGTCAGCCATAAATCCAAGTGTGGCGCTGTACCAACCTGGGCCTTCAGGTGTACATTTACAGGTATGTAGTGAAATTATTATTATTATTATTGTACAAGACATCCAACTTATTATTTTTTATCATAGTACATTGAATAAAACTCAATCTGCTTTTTTTATTGGTACAGAATGGTTAAAAACAAGATATAAAAAGTATTTTTTCTCATAAGACTTAATATTATTTTTTCCTTTGTTATAGAATCCAGAGTCCATCCGCCAGTCGAGACCTAGTGTCATCATGCATACGCGTGATATTCCACAGGTATGTACAGGGAAATATCTTGGAATTCTATTATTCCATCCGCTTACCTAAGTTTCGATTGCTAATGTCGATGCTTTTCGTTATTACAGAATCAAGATGGAATTGATCGCGCCGCTGAGAGCAACTCACCATCGGCAGAAACATGAGAGTTTTTACCTGTCGAAACAGCTTTTAGGTCACGACTGACAACATAGGCAGCAACAAATTTCCAAGCCGGCGATATGGATTCTATCCTGTCGTCGTGCCAGTATAAAATTGAAAATCTTCTGTCAGAGTCATTGTCAAAATTTACAGCAATTAAATTTAATCTTTTTGTAGACTGTGAATTTCACCATTTACAGTTAAATTCATGTTTGAGAAATTTTAAAAGAAAAAATGAATCGCTGCTCAGAACATCTAATATTCATGAAGTGGTATCTAGTCACATTTCTAAAATTCAGACTGACATGCAGGACAGTGAATTACGAGGGTCTGGGTGGTTTTACAATAAAATCCACAAGATTGAAATTCGTGTCAATGAATACATGCCATTTGCAGGGCGTGGGCACATGATCCTCCCTGATAAATTCCAGCATCTCAAGTCTTTAATTAATATTCGTAATGATGCATTTTGTTTCAAGTATTGTGTTTTATCGAAATTGATTGATTCTGTTAAGGAAATGTGGGCCAGTTATCTTACCAGACCAGAGTTGGATAACAAGTACGATTGGAACTGTGTGAAATTTCCCGCTTCGATTCATGATATCCAAAAGTTTTCAAAAAGTAATAATATTTCGATCAATGTTTTCGGCCTAGAGGAAAAACGGGATGGGAATCACATTTCTCATTTCGTGTTTCCTATCAAAATTGTTGAAATGGAGCTAGATGATCATAGAGACCCTTTGTATGTATGTAATGAGGAAAATTCTCAATATATAGTCATTTCAGATTTTGACGCTTTTGTAAGAACTTTTGTAACATCTCACGGTCATCAGATCAGAGTTTGCAAACGGTGTTTTAAACATTTCGAATCGTATGCTGGCAAGTCTGCTGACGTAAGGTTGAAAGAGCATTTGGCCTTACGCAACTCGTTCAGCCCAGTCAGATGCGAAATTCCTAAAAATCCTGAAGTAGTATTCAACAAGTCCGAATATTCGCAAAAGATTAGATTTGTCATCTATGCGGATTTCGAGTGTTTGCTGGAACCGATTTCGGGATGTTTGGGAGATCCGCAGAAAAGCTGGACTACGCCTTATCAGAAGCATAAACGTTTTAGTTTTTGCTATTTTATTAAAGATGCTGAGGGCGCATATTCTCAATTGAGACTGTTTAGAGGGGAGGATGCCAGCGGTGAGTTTATGTGCTCGCTCGTCGCTGATGTCAAAGAAAAAGATAAAATATTAAATAGTGTAAATAAGCCCATGACCCCTCTGACAGAAGATGAAATTAGTACATACAATAGCGCTACTATTTGCCATATATGTGGCGAGGGTAACTTTACCTATGTGAACTATAAAGTAAGGGACCATTGCCATGTCAGAGGTCAGTTCAGAGGAGCCGCCCACAGATATTTTAATTTAAATTATAGAAACAAGGCATTTGTCCCTGTTGTATTGCATAACCTATCTAATTATGACGCTCATTTTATTGTGACAGAACTTGGATTCGATCAGAATAGAATCAACGTCATATGTAATACTCAAGAAAAGTATGTTACATATTTAAAATTTATTCCCTCCTCTTATTTGAAAAGAGGAGGTATGGAGTTGAGGTTTGTAGATTCGTTTCGGTTCATGGCAAGCAGCCTGGAAAAGCTGGCAAACAATCTGCCCAAGGATAAATTTATGGAAACAGTAAAAGTGTTTGGTGAAAACGCCGATTTGGTGTGTCGAAAGGGTGTGTTTCCCTACGACTACGTCACCTCAGTTAAAATTTTGAAGGGGAAGAAATTACCTCCGTAAGTTGCATTTTATAATAGACTCGCGAATGAGAACGTCTCTGACCGAGACTACTCTCACGCGAGGAACGTCTGGAATTCTTTTTCGATCAACTCATTAGGTGAAAATTCAGACTTGTATTTGAAATCCGATCTTTTTATTTTGACCGACTTCTTTGAAAATTTCAGAGAGATGTTTTTCGAGACGTACGGGATGGATTGTTTGTACTATAGTACTGTTCCAGGCTTCGCATATTCTGCGATGCTAAAGTTCACAAAGGTAAAATTACCGCTTTTGACCAATATGGATATGATTCAGAAGATTGAACGAGGGATACAAGAAGGAATTTGTCAGTGTGTCACAAGGCACGCTGTAGTAAACAGTGAAATGAGTGATGAATATGACGAGTCAGCAAAAAATCTTACCTCTATTATGTCGATGCCAATAATCTCTATGGGTATGCGATGTCTCAGGCATTGCCAACAGGCGAGTTTCGCTGGCTCGATAAAGATGAGATAGCGTCCTTTGACATCATGTACATACCGGTCAATTCTAAATTAGGATATGTACTTGAGGTTGACATTGAGTATCCAGACCATCTTCACGATGTTTATTCTGATCTACCGTTCTGTGCTGAGATGAAAATTCCTCCAGGTGGTAAAAACAAAAAATTATTAACCACTTTAGATTCAAAAGAAAAGTATGTTGTTCATCACACGGTACTTAAGCAAGCCGTGCAACACGGACTGAGGTTATCCAAGATCCATACAGTTATCGAATTTCAACAAAGCTGCTGGTTGAAACCCTACATTAACTATAACACGGCCAAGTGTAGGGCTGCACCCAACAACTTCGAGAAAGACTTTTTTAAATTAAGGAATAACGCCGTTTTTGGCAAGACTATGGAAAATGTGAGGAAACGCATAAATTTTAGGCTTGAAACAGGTGAAAAAGAAATTCGAAAGCTGGTAGCCAAACGTAACTTTATGGATAGGACAATTTATAGCGAAAACTTGGTTGGTGTCTATCTTGCAAAAACTAGCTTAGTGTTTGATAAGGCAATCTATGTTGGTATGTCTATTTTGGAAATATCGAAAATCTTTCATTATGACACGATGAAAATTTTTTATAAAGAAGGTACTAAATTGTGCTACATGGACACTGATAGTTTTGTCTATAGAATTGAAACGGATGACCTCTTCCGTGATAAGATGCATTTCCGAGATGAGCTGGATACTAGCTGGATGCGCCATAAAATTTAATGATATGGTAATAAAAAAATTGAAAGGCGTTAAGAAAAACGTCATTGACAAAGATGTCAACTTTGAAGATTATGTTGGTTGTCTACGGAGTGGATAGTCAACATTCTCGTTAAACAGATCCATCAGATCATATAAGCATAATTTATTTTCGATTTCTATGAATAAATTAACTTTATCTGGCAACGACGATAAGCGTTATATTTTGGAAAATTGTGTGGACAATCTCGCTCACGGACACTACAAAATCAGAGAGGAGGTGTGTGATGAGGAACCTCCTACTAAGAAACGTAAATTGTAAAAAATGTATATTTGTGTGTATGGTTTGTGTAAAAAATGTATATTTGTGTATATGGTGTATGTTCAACAATATTTGTAATTTCATATGATTTATTATGTTGAAGAACAATCTATGATGTGTGAAACAATAAAATGTATATATGATGTTGTGTAAGACAGTAAAATGTATATATGATGTATGATAACTTTGGGTTCATGTGGGATACAAATAAAAGAAAAAGTTAAAAAAAAATATTATATCTTTTATTTTCCCTAATCAGATACAATATCCTTAATACTAACCCATGAATTTTTTGAGCGTGGGAATCCTAACCATCGCACATAATTCTGATTCCCACTGCGTTTTAGCACTTTTTCAATTAAATAACAGTCTGGAAACTTAGTTTTCTAAAGTTCTTCGACATAAAAAGCACCTTCAATGCTGCTACCCTCCAAATCCTGAAGCAGGTACGTAGGAGGAAATGTCGATTGGATCTTCTGTATCTTGAAAATCTCCGTAGTCCACGACGGTAAGTATGCTTTATTAAATAATTTCCTATGTTTTGAATCTCTTACGTAATCGCCTTTAGCAAACCTTGGTTTCGTATAGCATTCCCTTAGCGATACACTGTTTTATGTAGACTATCGTCCATTACTTGGTTAGGTTTCATTTTAATGGTAGAGTGATACCTATCGTTGTAATGTCTAATGAGTTCTTGCAACATATCCACCCATTTGTAACTCCTTTTGCAGAAAATTCTCGATACATGTTAGTTTTCAGAGTTCTGATGAAGCGTTCAGCGATGCATGCCTTAATGTTATAGTACGTAGAATAATGATTGATGTCGTATTGTTTCATTAACGCTTTAAAATTAGCGTTATAATATTCCTTTCCCATGTCGGTCTGTAAATTTTTTGGTGGAATGTTAGTATATCTTGCATGGCTGCCGTAACATCTTTGCCAGACTTTGTCTTTAACGGTCTCGCATAAGCAAACTTGGAATATGCGTTTATGCAGACCAAAATATATTTGAAACCTCTTTTTCTCTATGATATGGAATCAGTCGCTTTGCCACAAATCGTTTAGTCCTTTCATTGTAACATGTCGTCTTTGATAATTTATTCTAGCTGGTGCATGGAGCTCGTACGCGATTTCACGCTTTTTCATTCTATGATTTTTCTCTCCCTCAATTCAGATATGATTTCTTGTATCTCGTTGTGATGAGAATTATTCCCTGCCGCAGATGAGGACACGAGAAGCCGCAATCTATCAATGAGTTCAATCGGATCGTCCAAGTATTTATATTCAATTTCATAATTCGGATGCAATTCTTTCATCATTCCGCTACCTAATACACAATGCGGTGATCCCTCGTTGGATGATTATTCATCATGAAATAATTTCTTGATGATGTATAGATATTTGTGAGTATTGATTCTACGAATGTTTTCGCTTTCGTCATAATTTACTTTGTGCGCGCTAGTTTTTTTCCAAAATCTCCTTATATGTATCTAAATCACGATCGTTGTACAATTTTTTGTCAGGAATATTTTTCATAAGCAATTCATGTAACCCAGGGCGTCCAATATATGTCTTCTTGCCGATAACGAGGCGATCGTTTCTAATGGTCACAGGTGTTGATCCAATGTAGAATAATTGTCTGTCAGTGTCCATTCTCAATCCATAGATTGGATCGATGTATCTCGGCTTATGTGATTTGAGTTTTTGTATGTAAGGTGTAATCACTGGACCGTAAACTCATTGCAGCATAGATTTATAATGTTTATGAGGAGATTGTTTAGAGGACTGAAGCGATTCGTATTGCATTTCCGACTCTTCAGATTCATGTTTAAAGATCTTCACGAGCTCTTCCAAGGGTTTCGTTATCGGGTTTATAACCTCACTAATTTCTTGTTTGGTCTAAAGATTGGATTTTTTAGCGCTAAATATTTATTCCGTATAGATTTAACATGTTTGGCAATGTCGGCAATGTTTGGCAATGTCTGTTTCACTTGTTTCTGCTCCTTGCTCAACGAAGGATTCATTTCGACTGATGCATAATTAGGCTTTACATAACAATATATTCATCTATGCCACGTCTGTATCTCCCATGTTCACGATCGTTTTCTTTACAAATTGTTAAGAATCCATACTTTTGAGATGACCAACATTCACGAAACTGTTGAAATTTATCGAACGTCATGTCTGCATTTACGTAGTCGTTGTATAAATGTCTTAAATTTAACGCGTTCTGGTTAAATATGATCACCAAGTTACAGTTGTCTCTTATCAGATGTTTAGGTATTCTCGCATACGATTGTGCAAGATAAAACATATCTAAAGATTTATGTCGTCCCATGCTAAAGTAATTTCCAATAGGTCCTTGCGGATCGCACATCACATCGTCGAAAATCACCACTGAATTCTCTTTGACTTCTGTCGGCTCAGGCTTGGTTTGGTCACTGCTTTCAAACTTGAAGTAACCAATTTCTTGAACGTTTGCTACAATTTCTTCAAGCATTTTCTACTTTGGTTGAAACAGAGATCTCGAAAATATTATTCCGTTAGGATGGAGAAGAATATTTATAAGCACGTTGGTCTTTCCGGAATTACTAGGCCCACATATAATATACCTTGTGCTGCTGGGAAATAGTACGCTGTGCTTGCATTCGTCTTCTTCTCGTCGTCTATCCATTGGGAGGATCTCCAGAGACACGTTTTGCTTCTCAACCTTCATGACTGTAAATGAGATTTTTACAATGAAGCGAATGCTTCTATATAAAAAGTTGTAACGCGAGGATGTTGTAATCAGTATGGCGCCGCAAGTAGAACGAAGCAGACGTCGATACAGCGCTCATGGAGGTAAATTAATAAACACTTTGATTGATAAATTGCCTGTGGAATTACACATACCTGGGTATCGCTTTTGCGGACCTGGAACTAAATTGGAAAAACGACTACGAAGAGGTGATAAGGGTATCAATCCTCTAGACGAAGCCATTAAGGAGCACGATATAAGTTACGCATAGAGCTCAGATATAACCGATCGACATAAAGCAGACTTGAAATTGGCACAACAAGCCTCCAATCGTGTCAAGGCTGCCAACGTGGGGAACCTGTTGCAGCTTACACAGTTTCTAAAATTATGAAAGGAAAAGTGAAAATGGGTGCTGGAATGGATACAATTAAAAAACTAAAAGCGGCATATAGAAAGTTACTGTCGAATAAGAAGAACAAGAAAAGGAAGGGAGTGTTGAAATCGCCGAAAAAAGTTGGTGGTATACTACCTGTGTTACCCATATTTGCAGGTTTATCTTCACTTGGGGCTGTCGGTGGTGCAGGAGCACATATCGCTAAAGCTGTAAATTCTGCAAAGTCCAACAAGAAACAGTTGCGAGAAAACATTCGTCATAACCATATGATGGAGAGCATAGCCTTAGGCAAAAAAGGATCTGGTATCGCGATGCATGGAAAAGGATGGTATCTAAAACCTTATACGACCGGTAAAGGACTTCGTTTAAAAAATGCCCTAACCAACTACGACTTGGAACGATACGCTAAAAAACTGGATATTCCACATTTTAGAGGCATGTTCAGAGTGGACCAAAAGTCGCGATCGGATAATGTTTATATTGTAATATCTCATTTTCCGAAACTGAAAACTAATTAAAAACTATTCATAGGCTGAGAGGAATATTTAACCCCTTCATATACGTTTTGTAGGATTAGTTTGTTGATTTTCCGATAGAGCAAGGACATTGTTATGTTTTAGTGACAAGCCAGAGTTTTCTTGCGCGCGGGTTTATTAGGAGATTGTTGTCGATGTGCAACGCTGTGTTATGTTTGTGTTGTATGCAATGGCAGATACAAGCAAATATACGATTGAGGAACGTCTCATTGTTAGTGAGAACATGAAAAAGAACAAACTGGCGAAACGTACGAAGAAATCAGAAAGAACTTCTTTCTTCGTTTCAATAAAGCAGCTCTCACTGAAGCCAAACTACGGAAACTGGAAAAGAAGACTTTCTCAAAATTCTTGGTATTGGATGCAAAATGCAGCGGAAGACCTAAAGAATAATGCGGCGATGATGTTAGTAATCGTCTGAGTGAATCATTGGAGGGTTCACCGATGAAATCAACAAGGACGCGATCGGCAGAAATGCAGATCCCAAGAACTTCATTGTGCGACAACTGGCTCTGGTCCTCCTTAGAAGAAAATCTTGGGTTGGAATGATTCGGATGGATTCTGTTGAACAACTTAAGAGAGATCATCCGTATCTTCAGAACGATCACTCCCGAAATGCTGAGGTGGGCAAGCAGAAGGACATGGCGGCGGAAAACGATGGTGCACATACCGAAACTTTTGACGTTTAGGAAAGACGCTGACAGGCGCAGAGAACTTTATTTTACCACATTTCCATCCCTTAATACTTGCTACTTCAATAAATAAAGTTTTTACGTCAATTGTGGCATTTTATTATTGCATAAACTAACATACAAAATATCCGATCGCGACCTTTGGTCCACCCTGTACATGAGAAACGACTTACCATCCAAGCCATATAAGCATTAGCGAATCATTATAAACCTCGATGATGCCAAAGGTCCTGGTACGCACTGGGTAGCCTTAAAAAAGTGTAACAAGAATGCTTTCTATTTCGACAGCTACGGAGACTTGCCACCTCCTATGAAAATAGTAAATTACGTTGGACCGCATACAAAACTACTTTACAACGTTACACGCTATCAGAAATACAACACTTTGATTTGTGGACACTTGTGTCTAGCGTTTTTACTATAAAAGCCATCAGCTCTGACATTTAGGTGTTAAAATGACTCTTACGTTCACACTAAGCGGATCCACGTCCGAAATCTCCAACACGTTTTATCCACCTATCGAGCTGGAAGATGGAGCAGACTATGAGATTGCTTTACTACGGTTTGAAGCATACAATTCGATACCTAATGTGTCGGAAAATAACAATTCGTTGATGGTGTTCGATGAAGGAGGCAAGGAACATGTTATCACCATTTCAACTGGAACGTACGAGATTGAAGATATTTCAGATTATATAGCGTACGAAATAAAAACTATGACAAACTCTACTAGAGCCCTTGATGATATATTTCGAGTTATTGCTAACACCAACACGCTACTAACATCAATCTACTCTTTCCTCGAAGTTTCTTTCAACGTTCCAAACTCTGTGGCGAATTTACTGGGATTTGAAAAGACCGATAGAATTTCTAAAAGAACCATCGTCGTTTCCAAGAGACCTCCAGACATAAACGTTATAAGAGTAGAGTGCAATCTTGCAAGCGGTTCATTTCTGAATGGGCAGTCGACTCATACCATTCATGAATTTTTACCCACGTTGCCTCCTGGATACAAGATCACCGAAGTTCCATCAAACTTGATTTTCTTACCTTTAATCAACATACAAAAAATATCCGACATTACAGTCTCTCTTGTGGACCAGAAAGGACGTCCTATCGACTTTAGAGGAGAGCGTCTATCTGTGAGAATTGCAATTAGGAAAAATGGGTCTTAATTTCAACAAATACGTACCCACCACGAAGCAATCTAAAAAAATAAGTACTCTACGTCTTTACACCGTTAAGATAAAAAGGTTTATAAACCTACGCAATGTGAAAGAGGTCACACTCCAAGTCGTAACGTCGTGAAGGTAACACCTGCGAATAAGAAGTATCTCAAGTCTCTAGGATACAAAGTGTGCTAATATGGATATACTTGCTGTACAGTCCAAGGCTATATTTGAAGATGCCATAGAAAATTTTCAATATCACGGTTTTAAACCGTATAACAACTCGGCTCTTGGCGAAAACGATGAAATACGGATTCCTATTCAGGCTGAAAACTCGTATGCATTAGCAAGCAGGAGTTTTATTATGGTTTCTGGAAATATAACCGACGATAAGGATGCTGAATATAAGGGAAAAGTGGTAAATAATGGTTTCCTGTATCCTTTCGACGAAATAAAATTAAATCTTCATGGAGAAACAGTTGATCGTAGCAGAAATCCTGGAATCACAAGCTTATTGAAAGCAATTTGTTCTTACACCGTTCTGGATAGTGAAAGATTGGAAAACGCTGGGTGGATTCACCCCTCCGATGATGATGTGGAGACTATAATAAAAAACAAAAAATTAATGTATGCATTCCTCTAAGCCACATCCTTGGGATCGCTGAAGATTATGATAAAATATTCGTCAATTGTAAGATGGAACTTGTTCTGATGAGATCAAAAAACACTATCAATGTCACCAAAGGAGAAGTTAGTAAAATTACCATCACGGATATCGAGTGGATGGTGCCTATCATTAAGGTCTCCGACGTTGAAAGAATAAAACTACTGAATATGTTGGGATATGATCGTTCGCTGACAATAGATTTTAGGAGCTGGCAACTCTGCGAACATCCATCATTACCTAAAGCAACCAACATTTCATGGAACGTTACATCTCCTCAGTTGCAGAAACCTAGGATGGTTATCATAGGATTGCAAACTGCTAGGAATAAAAAGGAAGCCGACTCTTCAAAGTTTGATTTATGTGATATCCAGAACGTATCTGTATACTTGAACGATAGAAAGTACCTTTATCACTCTTTTGTGGTAGACACTACAAATGGTTCGTATGGAATCCTTTATGAAATGTATGCTAGATTTCAAGAGTCGTACTATCAAAAACCATCCATTCCTGTACTTAAAAGAAGCGATTTTATCACGCAAACACCAGTCTTTGTCATCGACTGCACCAAGCAGAACGAGGATCTGAAATCGGGGGCTTGTACCACCAGAATTGAAATTTCTGCAGCAAACAATATACCAGCAAACACAAAGGCTTATTGCTTAATTCTACACGATCGAAGTGTAGAGTATACTGCTTTAACCAACATCGTTACCAATGTCGTGTGACAACATGATTATAATCGACTGTCAGTCAAGGTGCAAACAATTTATAGCTAAAGAGGTTGCAGTGTCTTCGGTGGATGACAGAATTGCACATTTTGTTCTCCGACCACCTAAAAACATTTACCCAGATACAAAGTCGCAGCGGTACATCGAATCCAACATCCATGGAATTCCGTGGCAGAGTGGATACTTACCCTACGACGACTTTAAGCCTGTTCTTGAAAGTGTTTTAAAACCAGTGGATGTTCTTCATTGCAAAGGAATGGAAAAGGTTCGGTTTTTTGAAAAACTGTTGCAGAGAACTGTTATAAACATGGACGATCTTGGCGTTCCAAAGCTTAACAAATTATGAGACTATGAAACCAAATGT
Organism: Ectobius pallidus; assembly: GCA_964059195.1. Lineage (NCBI taxonomy): Eukaryota > Metazoa > Arthropoda > Insecta > Blattodea > Ectobiidae > Ectobius > Ectobius pallidus. The sequence continues at coordinate 151,030,827 of CAXKWD010000002.1, forward strand.
CTATTTCATAATGACTCTAATATGAAATGTGCATTGCAAAATGTTATTGTGCTTACGCTGTGGATGAAATTCCAGTAAGATTGTAATTAAGTGAATAAAATTCTAAAAAACCTAAGATGTATTTTTTATTTCACAGCCCCTCATCCTAGGAATTAGGAATAGGAGAGGTTAGGGAAAACTGGACTTTGTCAAACGTAAATCATTTTTGACACAATCTAGTTATGAAATAACTTACAAAAGAATAAATTTTTATCACTTTGGTTTTATTTAATATTTACAAATTGAATTTCACTTGAGAGTCTCCTATTTCTAAAATGAATTCACTCATGATCTTGAGAGTCTCCAACTTCTGAAACACAGAAAAATAAAAACACATAAGAATTTAGCTTACGACGGTTAAGAATAGGAAATGGTTCATGTTAATAATACATACCTTTCTAGAGAAGTCGATGGACGTAGGGTGCCGGTTGTCGTGTTGTATAGTCACTTTTAGTCTGTTACACACACTTCACACTGAGTCTAAAATCTCACGACGTTTCCCAATGTTCTACGTGAAACATCGATTCCATATTACACAAAGTTGAGAACGTGGTAGTAGTAACCAGCTGAATTCAGCTCCCTACCGTAGTACACCAATGAAAGTTTCTCCTCGTTCATCTTTTGAAGCTGATCTTCACTCAACTTCCCGTACCTTGGTGGTAGAAAAACGCTGCATCCAATCATTAAATCTATAACGATTCTCCTTCCATACCTTGTGTACACGGAACGAGCTTCCTTTATCGGATACGCAAGTCCAATTTGCAGCTCCCTCAACGGCTTGGTACAATTCACATCGGGGACGTACACAGTTAAAAAACGTTCTAGAGTGGATACTATAGACGTCTTCTTATTCGTGTTTTCCTCCGATTGGGTAAATCCGCTTGTGATGCTTGTATGGTGGAGGACTGCAGCGAATCCCACAAGTCCTGCGTTGTAATATCCATTATAGCAGCAGCAGCTGTAGTAGATTTAGGTGCACTTTTACGACCACGCTTCGATGTTGACATCTCGGAGGCTTGACGATCACTAAACTATGCATACACGCAACTAAGGTATTATATACTGTCCACCTTCCCCTCACTCTTGCTGTATACAATCATGCTCGTCAGGAACATACGTCATTTCACCAGTGCCACAAACATCCCGTCCCATGTCGATGAGGACTGCACCTTTAGTTTTACTTATAAACTTGCAGAAGGGGGCCCATTTTTTATGTTCATTTGCTGGATCGTCCGTTTTTTTCCATTGTCCTATCTGCGTATGACAGTACGCGCACTCGACTACGTCCTTGTATCCAATATAGTTGAATCCAGCTTCGCTCATTTTGTCCAAGTGCATAAAAGTCAATGGCCAATCTTCAAAAGTTTTACGTCGATCAGATTGTTTAGGCATATCAAGCATCGTCCCATAATACAGAGCCATCCTGCGCGTTATGCTTCTCACTTACGACTAACCTTGAAACAAGTTTGAACATGTTCTGCACGTTCCGTGTATGACCTTGAAACAAGTTTGAACAAGTTCATAGTGATGACGTCATGATTCAGCTGTAATGTGAGACGCACTTCCGGCCAGGTGTTGCGAAATCACCTTCACTTGTTCTGGTGTACGTGACAAAACGTGGGAACAAAACTGATGACGTAGTGTAATCTGATATAAACTTCCTGCTGCTTCTGTAATGCTTCCATGCAAAAACGACATGAAGTTGAAATCCTCCATCTTGACTTATGATGTGAGTATCCCACCTGTCACATGTTGCATCCCACCGTTGAGGTAGGTCATAGTAATCCGCCATATTGACTTATGACGTAACCTATCCCACCTGTCACATGTCCCAATCCGCTCAATCCACTTGTGACGCAAGCATCCCACTTATCCCACCTGTCACATGACTCAATCCAGTTGTGACGTATGCAATGTCACCATCTTGAATTATCAATTTTCAAATCACCCACCATCTACCAATATACAAACTTTAAATTTCCCACCTTTCGCCATTTGCAATTGTAATATCCAATATCCACTATTTGCAATTTTAAAATCAGCCGCCATCTACCAATATACAACTTTTAAATTCCCCACCTTCCAACATTTGTAACTGTAATATCCAATTTCCACCATTCACAATTTTCAAATCAGCCGCCATTACCAATATCGAATTTTTAAACTTACCACCTTCCGCCATTTGAAATAGGAACCAGAAACGTAGCCATTTTCATACAGTTTTCAATTATACCGCCATTATGAATTTCCAAATTTTGAATTTCGCGCTTGGTCCGCCATTTGCAATAGGAACCGGAAGCGACACCATTTTGAATCACGCCCACTATGACGTAGGTCGTGACGTCATAGTCGCTCCCACTATGACGTCATACAATCCGCCACTGACGTAAGTAGTGACGTCATAAGCCACTCCCACTTGTGACGTAGCATCCCACTCATCCCACTTATCCCACCTCTTACGTCATCGGCAAAACCACACTACTCATAAGTCCTGAGAAGGCTTTATGTTCAAGGAAACATAATTTGATATGGAGATAACCATTTTTCATGCATTAAGTTTAAGAAGTAATTTTTCTAAATAAACTGACTATTGGATAATTAAATGTTCTTCTTGACACACTTAACTGTCCTAGACTATCCTGATTTGATGACCACCACACTTACAAAAATTATTAACTTGTTTAGGCATACGGCATATGGAATTTGTTCCCTCGGTTTTAGTAATCAGTACGGAGTCAATTCAGCGTATGCCGGCCAAATGCCTTAACAATTTATATTACTGCATATGGTAATTTGCAGAGTACATTTCCCATTCAGTTTAGTTAAGTGAATTCTAAAGGAAGAGAATGCTTGTTAATGGTGAAAATACTGATTAGGAAATCTCTCCTTTAACCTAAAAGAAATTAATACGCTATTAGAAGGAAATGTATATATGGTTGGCATATTATGATTATATTGAACAGATCTCCTAAACTTTAACTGTGAAGGTTAAGTTTAGCATTCCTGCATGCTTGATTTTGGAAATTTGTCTCCCAGTTTAGTTGATTGCACCTTTAGTGAATATGATGGTCTGCTATTAGTGAAAATAATAATTAGTGCAACGGTCCCTTGATATAAAGGAAATTAGACAACTCCTCATGAAATAGTATTACCTTTAGAGCAACTGTCTATATTTTGAGAAATCATATCCCATATCATATCATATCATATCATATCTTACCATTGGACATATCTTAAAACTTAAGGATTCCCTTGCTATTCAAATATTTGAACTTTGGCAATATTTACTTAAATTATTGTTTATGTGGCCATTCCACATGTGAGTATAGTGAGTATAGGAGTATGGGATTCTGGAGTTCCACTGAAGCCAAGGTATTTTTAGGTTTGTCTTTATTATATTTAAGATATTGGAGGTCCATCTTGTTATCTGTATTACATTTAAGATATTGGAGGTTCATCTTGTTATCTGTATTACATTTGATGATTAAAAAATTGTTCATGTGTTTACGTGTTTCCTTCTCACCTTGAGCTGAATCCTTCGGACCTCGGGAGTCTGTGGTTTGGGTCTAGTAGCTCCCTTTACTTGTATTATTGGGAATTACACTTATTCAGTTACTTGCTTAGAAATACATTATTACTATTGGTGAGTTTATTTAATAGTTGGTCATTCTTTTCACCCTATATTTCAGAGTTATTTTTATAAAATTATATCAGTAATAAATCTTGGGAGTGCCAGTCAATTAGTGAGAGTGTTGAGAGTGTTATATATATATATATAGTATCACTTGTGTGGGTTGTTGCATTAAATAATTACTTAATAAATCTCCCGTTTGAATTTAATTATAACTCTTACTCCTTTTGTCCTTATTTAATCACTATTCATTCATACTTATATGTATGAATAATCATACATAAAACAATTCAACGTTTCAATATATAACGCCTTGTTTAATTACGATAGCAGTTCCTTCTCCCCTTCTATTGATTCTATCTGTAAGTATGATATCATAGACTCGTATCTTCAGACGATCATTCAAGTGAAGGTGGGTTTTTTTTTGTTAAAGAGCAATGTCAAGATCATAATCGTTTAAAAACGATTGGAATTCAAAAAGTTGTCGTTTTATTCCATTGGCTTTAAATATGGCTTTTGAGTGTTGGGTGGCCTATGGTGAGGGTGTAGTTACTGTTGGAAGAGGCGGAAAGTCTATTGAGTTGATGGTGAAAGTAGGCTCCCTATCTGTGAGTCGTCGTTGTTTTAGAGTTTCTCTGTTTTCTATTACGGTTTTCTGTGCTAAGTAGGTTTCACATTTCCTGTAATTTACTGTGTGTGAGTACCGCAGTTAGTACATGTAGGATAAACTGAAGGTTCTTTAATAGGACAATCTACTAAACGATGATTTATACTGTATTTGACACATGCAGGCGGAAGGTGTCAACCAGAAGAGGTGTGTCCGAATTGTTGGCAATTGTATCACTGATATAGTTTTGCTACGGGAGTATAATCTTCAACAAGGATTGGTTGGCGATAAACGGCCGTGAGATTATATATGCCACGTCCATCGCTATTCTTGCGTAGTGAGACTACCCAGATTGGTATGAAAGATTTTGAGGTAGTTTCATTCTCTTTCTGTCTTCGAGCAAACTGTCGCACATGTGTGACCGGAAAGTTTAACAATTGCAATTCCTCTTTAAGCTGCTCTGCTGTTACATGTACAGGCAGCCTTTTTTGACCACTTGCAATGGTTTCTGAAATTTTGGATTGAATGTATAATAACCTATACTTGTTACCTGGAATAGTTCCTGTAATTAAGTGAAGGCCTCTTTTGAGGCTACATGATATTTAGTTCCTTCTTTTTGTTATAAATTAATTTAATTGGGTTACCCAGTTCTTTCTCTAATTGCTTGTGGTATGGGAAGTAATTTTCATATCTTGGGAGTTTTGGAACGATTAATGGGGAAATCGTGGTTGTTTAGATTTATATGTGTGTTCATTTATTTGTGGATTTATTTGAGTATCTGATAATTCCATATCATGATTGGTACTATCTAGCTCTGCTAGTGGAGCGCAAAATTTTTTAGTTGTAACATTCGGTATTGCTTGGAAATCTATGTTATCAGTATGCTGTGTTGTAATTAGTGGTGGTAGGGGGAATAATGCTGGCGCTGGTAATAAGTTGAATATTCAGTTAGGTTTGAAGAACTCAGCGCAGCGAAAACCCTACCAAGCCAATCCCCCTTGGAAAAATGACTATATAAGATAATTAAATGTATATATATATATATATATATATATATATATCCAAGAATGAATAAGGATGGCAGACCACACACAGGCTATAAGGATAAAAAGTGGAAGGTACTGGAATAGTTAGCCCAACATAATTATATTTACGTAAGGAAAAGAATTAAATTTCAATATGTATAAGTTTATTGCAGAATAGAGAAATGACAGAAACAATATAATAGAAAAATATCTGTTGAATGGAATAGCATAACACGTTTCATACAGAGAACAATATTAATGACCCATATTTTATATTACTGCAATATTTGATATTACGATAGACAAAAGTATTCATACATTCAGTGAGTAAGCAAATTAATATTTATTTTTAGAAATGTATAATTAGAAATTATTGGATTATACCATATGGCCAGAATTATCAGATACAGAACAATGAGTAAGCAGAATTCAGAATAGGCCAGAATAACAAATTTACGGTAATGAGAAAAATTATGTAATTATGACTATTAATGACTTTGGCTGGATATTTAATTTATATATATATATATATATATCGGTCATGACCGGAACGAAAGAAAGGAATAGAAAAACGAAAATACTAAAAGAAAAGAATTAAGAAAGAAGAAAGTAGTCGGCGAAACATTCATTCAACATCATACATACGTCCCAGACACACCCATTGTCTTCATGATAAAGAATAAATTTAGAATTGAAAAGCCGAAATAGAAAATTATTGAAATGTCAGGTGAGCGAGCAAAAACATTAACTTTACGAAATAGACAAACTTTAAAGTCAATTTACTATACAAAATACAAATGCCTTAAAGTGAATATAAATGAAAATATACAAAAATAGAAATAATTTAAATACAACATGAATAATAAAATAACTTTACATAATAGAAAAATATACTTGCTGATCGCTTTGAACTACTACGATTGTCAGAAAAAGTGGTAAATTCAAAACTATTAGTAAATTATTAAAATATCATTATACATTTTTATTTTGAAAAGTATCGACATTTGAAGAAACTAATGGTATATTCGTGTTAAGCTCGTTGACTTTATCCAATAAACACTAAAAAAGAAACATAAACAATTTTTTGTTACTTAGTGTTATGTGGGAAAGTTCCCTAGATCCAAGTCGGGTAATACCTGAATAATATAAATATTCACTCAAAATAAAATGTGAAACGTTCACCCTAAACACAGCCGTAAATAAAATTAAAATTAAAATAAAAACTTCTTCAAGACTGAGCATCTGACATTAATTAAAAAATAAAAACATTATTGTTGTACCTCATAACAATTAATACCATGTGGTCACGCGCACACGCGCACACAAAAAGTAAGGGGAAAATAAAATGTTTAAAAAAATCACAAAATATATGTTTTAATGTAATAGATACTGTATAATTCCGTTGTGTATTGTTAAAACGTTCGAATCTTCCGCCTCGCCACGCGTCATCATTCACCCACCAATGAAATGCAAGATGTGCCGAGCACAAGATCGCTTTGAAAAGGAAAGAACTGCGCGTGCGTTAACCACATTTTCGCTTCCCCACATGCGTCGAAAATCTCTACAAAGTGCTCCCTTCTGTGCTCTCCACTAGACGACCCCAGATCAGAATAGCCAACTTACGTATTTGGTACCTAAAACTTAATATATTTAAAAATATATAATATAGTTACGAAACATTTATTTTTGTATTGGAAACATGGTATACAATAGTTGCTATAATAGTTGCTTTCAATTTTTCTAGTTAATAAAATTATAAATGTATGTTAACTTTGATAATATGAAATTAAGCTGCATTCAATTGCAGACTGCTACGGGAACTACAATCAATGTGTTGGCGACGCTAGTCAGGTGACACGCGGACTCGAGGAATGTTATGTTTTAAATTCCTGTAATTGTGGTTTGTGTTTGTTACTTTGTTCGTGTGTTGTGTTAAATTTTCCCTTCTCCGAGGTCAGTGTCAGTGCTGGAACATGAATTCAGTTGATAGTCTGTTAAAAATTTCTGCTATATCTTTTGAATATAAAGTACAAATTAAGCAAAGTTATACTTAACACAAAAAGCGGAAGGAGGCTGCTGTCGGGAATACATACGGTAGTTTAGTAGGAAAGTTTATGACATTTATAACTGGATATGTGACTGTAATATCAGAAATACCTTAATCTCTTCTGTTTCCCTTGCCTTCTTTTCGAAAACAGTGAATGGGACAATCGTCCGTCCATGTGACTGTACGCGCGGTAACTCGAATACGCTTTATCTAATTTTAATGAAACTTATAAATATCATAGGAAAAACCCTATTGATTTTTTCTTACAACGATTGACAGGTACCGGAGTAACGACCAATTAACCATCACATTCTTTTAAATACCAAATTTGCACTAGTCGGTAGAACTGAATATGCTGTTGGGAACTGAAGACAAGTGATTGCATATTTATACACCTTCAGATGTTTGGCAAAAATAAAAGGGATATCACTGACGTGAGGAATTTGTGTTATTATTATTATTATTATTATTATTATTATTATTATTATTATTATTATTATTATAAATATTGTTGCCGCTATTATTGTAGCACATAAGTTTTAAATGTCACGAGCCGCCACTGATTAATATCTTACCTTACAATATAAAATTTTAAAATCACACTATAACTTCTGGTTTAAATTCCGTCTTTATAAAAAAAAATCCGATGCAAATTAAATTAATAAATTCTCAAACAGCAAACAATTTATGACTGTGAATAAATTGTTATCATCGGGTAGAAATGGCAAAATTTTAAAACTTTACACACAGCTGATACAAGCCCTATGCTGAAGATTGCTTGGTTTGCTCTTCCTCAAGTGGACTGACAATGACCAGTGTCAACTTCAACTTTCACAATCAGACATAATATGACTCGCTTTATGCTTCACGCAGTTTTATCTCTGTACCTCTTCTAACATATGTATGGCGAATAAATATTTTCTCTCTTCTTCGTGTTAAATGCAATTCTTAATGTTTCTTTCAAAACATATTAACATCAGATTTTACTTTTAAAACTACTTTTTTCATCTTTATCATTACAATGCTGCATAAAATTTCCTTAAAAACAACCTATATGATCTCTTTTTCCTTCCCAAAACGATTAAAATTTCCTTAAAACATAAAACTCATGATATGAAAGTAAATATCGCCATTGCCATCATTCAATTTACATGCCTACGTCACACCCTGGCAAATAAACGTAATAAATGCTAATTTTTCTGAAATAACAAATTATGTAAACGCAATCAATTCTGATTCTATGAAGGAAAACAGTAAAGCTCTTTCAAATTCAGCGCTATACGAGACAATTCAGGGCTGCCATAAACTTGAACATTCTCCCCAGGAACTGATTAAGCATTACAGTATAGTACTATTCCAATAAATGAAAGCCTCCGTTCTTGGAGCTACCCCCTGCTACTGAACCGTAGAGATTACTGGACAATAGGTGATTCTCATTGTTAAACGATATATTGATTATTATAATTTTATTATATTACACTTCTATAGCTTAACTTAAAGAACAACATTGTGAATGCCAGAATAATAATAATAATAATTATAAGAGCTAAAAGCTCAATAGTTGCACCCGCAGTGTTAATGTATAATATGTCCTTTCTTCTGAACCAGGTGTAAAAATGGCCAAACAAGCCACATCGGAAGAAAATTTGACTGACTCTGGGATCAGCGAACAATGACAAGGGGACACATTGTAAAACAGTTCCTTAAAGACTCTCCAAGTCTCGAATGGTGGAGTCAGACGAGGCATTTATGTTCTGGAATAAACTGTAGCAGATGCTGCAGGTCTATAGTATACTGCTAACTGTTTTACATTACCCTGCGGACAGGAAACTGGGAAGAATTATTAACTATATAGAAGAAAAATGCCAACATGAGTGCCGAAAGAACATTTTGAGGGGCACTGGAGGTTGATGCTGCACAGGATCTGAAATTATTTTTAAACACACAACCACCTACATAATTATTATTGGCGTTCATAGCTTGCGAAATATTTTACCGCATTTTTTTGTTTAAATATTACATTTCTCAGTTGAAATATTATTATTTTTATAAGGTAATATTTTTTAAGTAAATGTTCTGTGCATTTGAAAAAGGACAGAAACATAATGCCGCTTATTAGCTTTATTATTCTTTATATCCCCCTCCTTTATATGATTTTGTGCAATACTACTTATTAATATTGTCACAATGATTGCCAGAAATTGCCAGAATTCGACAGACGTCTATAGAAGGTCGCGGCCCCCTAATGTTCGGACGGGAGGCATGCGCTGGAAGGCGTGGTCAGCGAGACACGGCGCCACGAGTGGGCCGCGCTCCGTGGGGAAGGCCTGTAGGGAGGATCTGCGCGTTAAGGGGTGTGACCGCGCGCCGCTACGACCGTCGAGACCATTCGCGGGCAGAACCTTCGTGGCAACAGCCCCACAACATTCGACAAGGCTATATAAGGTCGCAAGCGAGCAGAGACAGTCAGTCAATGAGAGACAGTCCGTGAGTAGTGAGAGTCAATCAGTCAGTAAGTAACAGTCAGTCGGTTACAGTCAGTCAGAGTAACAGTGAGAGTCTGTCCGTGAGTAATGGACAGTGAACTAGACGGAGTGAACCGATCAGCGTGACCTCAAGTCAGTGTGATTTGAGGACCTGAGGACCTGGACGGAGTGAACCGATCAGTGCGGCCTCAAGTAACTGTGACTTGGGAAGCTGAGGAACCAGTGACCGGAGGGACTAATCAACGGAGGGACTAGTCAAGGGAGGGACTAGCAAACGGAAGACCTAGTCAACGGGGAACTAGTGACCGGCGGGACTAGTGAACGGAGGGACTAGTGAACGGAAGAGCTGGTGAGCTGATCTGGACTGGACTGGGACACTACTATGACGTGGAAGTGAGCACCGAACAGAAGGGTGAACTGGAGAATCTTCAGGAGTTTTCTGACTGAATAGATCACTATGCTAGGAAATAAAAGAACCTCCATTCTTCAATTAGAAACTAAGTGTTCTGATTTTGAACCCCGACGAGCCCTTGATAGACTGGTGTCAGAAGTGGGATATAATTGAAGGAACGCAAGATGGAGGACATGTTAAAATCATTACTTCACGCCGTGAACGACCTGAAAGAGAAAATGGACCAGCAGCACGACCGACTGACAGAGAAAATGGACCAGTAGAACGACCGACTGACAGAGAAAATGGACCAGCAGTATGACCGACTGAACGAGATAATGGACCAGCGGTACACCGAAACGAAAGAGGCCCTAAGAGAAATTACAAGTGAAGTGATGAACCTGCAGTTAAGCCCTAAAGAAGAACTCGAGAAGGAACTGACACCGGCCAAGGAAAGATTAAATGAACCGGGCAGCGAACTAGTGGCAGTGAAAGGAGAACTAGAGAAACAGGCCGAGGTGGAAGATAAGGAAGAGCAGGAAGAGGACATGGCCAACACCGTACCACCAGCTACCGAAGGGGAAGATCACTCCCTGAGTGAACCCCGACGAGCCCTTGTTACAATATTGTTAAACCATCAATAAGTATTAATAATTCCTTTATATTGAGATTTATGATAAACAACTGTAGAATAATTGATCTATCGTTTTGGGGGAGAATATGTAACTTTAGGCAATATAAATATTTGAATATATTTTAGAATTTTACTATTCTTATGAGTGAAATAATTGTAATAATGACAGTGAATCAATTATGAAAATCAACTGGAAATTCCAATTGTATGCATTATAATACAGAAATAGTTTGCCCAAAAATTGTATGACAGTACCCTAACGTAGGCTACTAAACTGAAAATATTCAACTGAAGGAATTGAAATTAATAATGAACAAAACATTATCAATAGGCCTTTTATGACGATTGTCATTAGTAATAACTAGTACAACCCAAATTCATATTCATTGTTTCAGGGAACCTTTCCTTTTCATTCTTTGCTACTTTAATACTGGCAATTCAAATGCACGTGTTCTACTGCGCTGCACTAACGTTTCTGCTCTGTTCTGCGCAGAATTCGTCTACTTCTTTAGTAAAATTCGTTTACTACTTTAGTTACAACTAAAGAAGTAACTATAAATTGAGCTCTTTAACACTTACTAAAAGAGTAAGTTACTAAAAGAGTAAGTTACTAAAAGAGTAGCACTAAAGTAGTAAATCTAAGAAGGGAACCTGACGTAACAAAAGCCGGGTTGTCTGTCTGAAATGGTTATCTTTGGTTCACGAGTATTTGTAAACATGGCTGTTTTCCGATCGTCAATTGTCTTAATGCTGCGCGCGCAGGTCTTCCTGTTTTTCTCGGGAAGGTTTCCGCGACGCTGCTGTTGCCGAGTTAGTATGTTGCCTGGAGTTGAACTATGTAGTTGCTTGAAGTTTTCTCTGCTGTGTCACCATTTAGCTATTCGAGGTGAGTTATGTCTTTAGTGCCAGTTATATCGTTCGCTAGTTAAGGCATTTCAGGATGCAAGTCCAATCAAAGTTTGGGGTTTTCGCACAAACCACGTTGCGTGATTTCTCTAGGTAAAGTTCAGCCGGCCATGTTGAAGATGCCGTGACATTTTATTAGAATGAATTTTATGATGTTTTGAATTAGAATCAGTTCTAGCCAACTCCAGTTTTTCCGCATTATTTTGTATTCACATTGAATTAAGGATGTTTCCAAGTTATTACAGAAATATATAAGTAAAGGTTACCATTTTTCATTCTACGTAACTTTCTTCTTGTTTCTTGCTTGCTTGCATTCCAGCCAGACAGAAATATGTACGATCCAGTAGGCAGTGATTCATGTCGTTGCTGCGTAAGCAATTCCCCTAATTTTTGCTCGCGTGTAGATATAGACATTCCCAGTTTCTCTGTGTATTTAATTGAAATCTCCTTTTCCTGTCAATATATATATTTTTGAGTATTATGTTCTAATTATATCATAGCTAACATTTCAGTATTCTCGTATTATCACTTGGATTGCATTTTCCGTGTGAGCCTAGTTCACATTTTTCATCCTTCTCAGTGAAGTTTTCTTAAATACATTTCTGGATGTTATTCTTATAATTAAGTGTGGACATATTTATCCCTTTTTATATAATGTAAAATTGAGATTTCTGTTACTGCCTTTCTTTGACGTCACGCGGCATGTTCTAGATTTTTCCTTTTACGACTCAAATTATGCTTGTACATTTCCGTTAGGAATTTTTCTTGAATCAAGTTTTTTGCTATTATCAAATATTTTTCTAAGCAGTATTTTTCTGTCCCCTTTCTTAACTTGAAATTTTCTTATGCTCAAATCTCGTATAATTATAGTTCAGTCTATATAACATATAAATATTCTCTCTTTTGGCGTACTACACATTTAGCCATTTCTTATTTATTGATTTTTTCCTTTTGACTTCTTCCAATATAGATTCTTGTTTCTTTAAATATTTTTCATAATAAGTATTTAGTAAGCTGAAGTAAATGTATTTAAATTTTTTTATTTTTAATTGATATAATTTGGTACTTTAGTCAGGCATGCAATTACTTCATGATTTGATAACCCCTTATCTACGTCACGCTGTTTGAGCTCTTATGCATTCAGTTTAGTTGGAATTATTCTGTGAACCGTGATTATTACATATATTTAATTCTCTGTGAAGTTTATCCATGTCATATAGTACAGATTGTTTTGAAGGACATGATTTAGTGTATTCCTGTATCTTATGATAGTAGGTCAAGGTCTTGGTGTTTGACTAGAACTGAATCGTTTGGCATTGCTTCTTGTAAATAATATGTAAATATATTTCTATTTTATATATATACATTGTGATTTATATTTACTCAAAGGCTAATATACACTTATTATATTTAAATATATTCACCTTACACCACTAGTGCTTTTGATTAGTATCTTCACGCATTCCTTCTCTTGATTCCGCAATGAGACGATCTACGTATTCCTAGGCGTAATGATTCCAGTGTTTTGCTTCCAGCCTGGTTTACATTGATTTGATTATTTACTATCCAGCTTATTTACTGTTTGTAATATTAATATTTATGGTTAACCATTGCTATTTAGAGTTGTTAATCCAGTTTTCAAGTTTCACCCTCATTCAAGTTCTGCAAGTATAATTGAAACTTATAGTTACAAGTTATTCTTAATATTGAAAATAATTATACTTAGTATTATACAATTAATGAAAGCAATCCATATCATTTCAATTGTTATGCTAAGCTATTACTTTACTACAATCATCATTCAATGATTATGACCCGTTGCAAGTGGTAGCAGGCAGCTACCAACATTCTTCTAGTGTCGGCCTTCTGCTGATCCCCTTTTCATGTTGTTGGCTGATCTCATTCTGGCTGACGGGTAGGAATGCGCTCTTCGATCGCATGGTGTTAATTAGCTGATAGATCCTTTTGTTCGTCTTATTGGTATTATTGAATTTGATTAGATATTTAACATGGATTTACATTACCCCCTTTCGTGGGATCTTTTAAGAAAAGATGAGTTGCTTTTTGAACTTAGGATTCGTGGTGTCCCTGTTAGTGAGACTTTAGGTTTGCCCTCCTTACTGTCGTTAATGAAAGAAGTTGCAACTACAGTCCCCGTTAAACAAGTTATTTCTGAGGAAGCAGCTTTGGCTGAACTGTCTTTACTTAAATCAAAGGTAGCTGAGTTAGTTAATTTAGCTACTGATTTGTTTGCTGACCCTGAGGCTGCGATTAAACCAAAGAGACGTTTCCGTCATCGCTTATGGCATGTAGAGAATCGTCTGTTCATGTTAAGCGACATGCCTAGTACTCAGATTTTTCTATAGATTTAGATAAACTGTTTCAGGATTTACGTCCCCTTCTTTCTGCTCCTGAGGGAGAGTTAATTGATTTGGCAGATGATAATATTGTGCAGACGTCTCCTCATGTTCTAAATAGGTCTAATGTTCAGCGAGAAGTCTTACTTCAGACTACCCCGCAGTTGCTAGATAGGCCTAATGTGGTTCAGGATACGTCTGACCAAATAGCTAATGATTCTACATTTATTTCTTCGTCGACGACGAGGAATCTGGCAATGCCTACTCCAACTGAGTTAACAACTGCCTTTGCACCGCTTAAAGTTCCTCATCCTCTGGAAAGATTAATAGATGGACAACCCATGTTTGTTGTGTCCCAGATTTCAGATGTTCTGGTCTTTTTGACTTTTTTAGTTAAGTTCTGTCAACAAGCCCTTTGCTTTAAGGTTAGGGATACTGTGGTGTTGCAATTATTATTGGGTATAGTTTCAGGTCGTGTTCTTGACATTCTTTGTAAGGCTGTCTGCCTTAATCAATCTGTAGCTTCCTTTCATGCTCAAATATTAACCCAGTTTATCCCCTCTCGTATTAGATATGACTTACTGAATGAATATTACTACAGACCGCAGAGAGTAGGCGAATCATCATCAGAATTTATAGAAGATATTAGGCTTCAGGCTGCCGTTTTTCAGACAACAGATTCTGATTTACAAATTATACAAGTTATTCTTTCGGGTCTCGAGCCTAACACGAGATCTTGTCTTACGTTTGCCCAAAGACCTACTAATTTTGATGAGTTGTCTGATCTTATTTCTCAAGCGGCTGAGGTCGCCTGTTCAGACAGTCGTAGGCCTAATTGTTTTGCTGGCCCTGGGGTTTTTTGAGGGGAAATTCTAGTAATTTCAGTAATCAAAAATTTTCTGTACTTCGTTCTCTTAACTCACGTTCAACTGTGAGAGATGTTTCTAGTAATAGGCATAGGAATGATGCCCTTCTTGGAGACAGGGTGCATCGTGAAAATGCTAACAGTAACCTTGCTAGTAACAGGTTATTAATAGGTGTTTTCATTCTGATAGTAGGCCGGTTAATGATATTCGCAACACTACTGTGTTGGGTAGAAGTAATGATCGTTCTGAAACCAGAACGTGCTATTTTTGTCATCAAGTAGGACACTTAGTGAAAAATTATCTTCAGCGTAGGATTTCTCAACGAAACACTCCTCCTATGGTAGCTTCGGTTTCTGCGGTTCATCCTTCAAATAATAATAATAATAATAATAATAATAATAATGATTCTCTTGCAGGAATTCAGTGAGCAGCTGTGGTATAGATGTTTGGTAAGAAATTCTAGTGTTGTAAAGAATTTTCAAGTGTATATTTTTTTTAATTATGCAAAGGTATGATTCATATCTTGGTTTGTATGGATTGCCCCGAGACTAATTTTATGTTATTGTCCAATTTTGTAACTTAAATTTCTGTAACTCGCACTAAATGACATTACTCTTCCTCATGTTTTGGTGGCAGTAAATATTTTTTTGGCAACATACTCCTTTTTATGAGAACTACTTAAATTATATAGCTATTAAATTAAATTTTAAAGTAATTGTAGATATATGTGTTGTAATATATTTTGAAAGATTGAAAAAAAATTTTGTAAATGTAATATGAAAGTTGACCAACTTCAAAAACTATTGTATTAATTATTCTGCAGTATTCAGAATAAATCTTGATGCTTAGACTTTGATAAAAACTGAACTTGAACAAAGAAAAAATCTTCTTGGCCAGGAAGTAACATAATTTAATTAAGAAGAAAAAGAAGAAACCTAATTTAACAAGAAATTATATAAATCATATTCTCATTGATTCAATATGATTTATCCCCCAAGAAGTAACTAATTTAACAAAAGCAAAGGAACTATCGACAAGCCACAATGTAATTTAACCCGAATTATCCAGTTTCGGAGGAGCAATTCACACACACCTTCCCCCTATCCTCACAAGAAGATGGATACTGTGTGGTTCTGGGTTGTGTTTCAGTGTAACATATGGACATGTTGGAGTTTGTGCTTCTTCCGGATGTGCTTGAGTGCACCATGCCTGTCTGGACGTTTTCTGTGGACTGTATCTTCGGGTCACTACCGTAGGATCAGCCACCTTCTGTGCCCGCCTCTCTTCTCTGTGGCGCACTTTCTTCGCTTGCAAGATTCTTCACTGAATATTTCAAGATGTAATATCTGATCTGTATGCTCTCCATTTCATCATGTGATGGTGTGAAAGTTTGGACACATCTATTACATTCAAGTAAACAAAATTTGGACCGCAAGAGTATTTCTTGTGTTTTCTGGTTCTGTCCACTTCTTGGGCAGGTTAATTATTATATGGACACTTACTGTTATTTTGTATTTTGTATTCACATTGAATTAAGGATGTTTCCAAGTTATTACAGAAAGATATAAGTAAAGGTTACCATTTTTTATTCTACGTAACTTTCTTCTTGTTTCTTGCTTGCTTGCATTCCAGCCAGACAGAAATATGTACGATCCAGTAGGCAGTGATTCATGTCGTTGCTGCGTAAGCATTTCCCCCTAATTTTTGCTCGCGTGTAGATATAGACGTTCCCAGTTTCTCTGTGTATTTAATTGAAATCTCCTTTTCCTGTCAATATATATATTTTTGAGAATTATGTTCTAATTATATCATAGCTAACATTTCAGTATTCTCGTATTATCACTTGGATTGCATTTTCCGTGTGAGCCTAGTTCACATTTTTCATCCTTCTCAGTGAAGTTTTCTTAAATACATTTCTGGATGTTATTCTTATAATTAAGTGTGGACATATTTATCCCTTTTTATATATTGTAAAATTGAGATTTCTGTTACTGCCTTTCTTTGACGTCACGCGGCGTGTTCTAGATTTTTCCTTTTACGATTCAAATTATGCTTGTACATTTCCGTTAGGAATTTTTCTTGAATCAAGTTTTTTGCTATTATCAAATATTTTTCTAAGCAGTATTTTTCTGTTCCCTTTCTTAACTTGAAATTTTCTTATGCTCAAATCTCGTATAATTATAGTTCAGTCTAAATAACATATAAATATTCTCTCTTTTGGCGTACAACATATTTAGCCATTTCTTATTTATTGATTTTTTCCTTTTGACTTCTTCCAATATAGATTCTTGTTTCTTTAAATATTTTTCATAATAAGTATTTAGTAAGCTGAAGTAAATGTATTTAAATTTTTTTATTTTTAATTGATATAATTTGGTACTTTAGTCAGGCATGCAATTACTTCATGATTTGATAACCGCTTATCTATGTCACGCTGTTTGAGCTCTTATGCATTCAGCTTAGTTGGAATTATTCTGTGAACCGTGATTATTACATATATTTAATTATCTGTGAAGTTTATCCATGCCATATAGTACAGATTGTTTTGAAGGACATGATTTAGTGTATTCCTGTATCTTATGATAGTAGGTCAAGGTCTTGGTGTTTGACTAGAACTGAATCTTTTGGCATTGCTTCTTGTAAATAATATGTAAATATATTTCTATTTTATATATATACATTGTGATTTATATTTACTCAAAGGCTAATATACACTTATTATATTTAAATATATTCACCTTACACCACTAGTGCTTTTAATTAGTATCTT
Source organism: Ectobius pallidus (assembly GCA_964059195.1). Lineage (NCBI taxonomy): Eukaryota > Metazoa > Arthropoda > Insecta > Blattodea > Ectobiidae > Ectobius > Ectobius pallidus. Next base: position 151,048,586 of record CAXKWD010000002.1, read on the forward strand.
CACGCATTCCTTCTCTTGATTCCTCAATGAGACGATCTACGTATTCCTAGGGGTAATGATCCCGGTGTTTTGCTTCCAGTCTGTTTTACATTGATTTGATTATTTACTATCCAGCTTATTTACTGTTTGTAATATTAATATTTATGGTTAACCATTGCTATTTAGAGTTGTTAATCCAGTTTTCAAGTTTCACCCTCATTCAAGTTCTGCAAGTATAATTAAATTTATAGTTACAAGTTATTCTTGATATTGTAAATAATTATACTTATGGCCGAGTGCACCAACCTCGGTATTCAGAATACCGCGGTAAAGTTGCTTAGTTTACCCCGGTAATGTCTTACTTTCGTTGCACCGTGCTCGGTTTCGACTTTTATCGCGGTAAGATGCAAACCGGCCGTGAAGGAGCTGTAAAGTGAGAAAACCGCTGTTTTTTTCCAAGATGGAGATCAGCGTAATGTATCATATTTACGATATCTAGGCCAAAAGCTAATTGAACATAAAGAATAATGAGAGACAGGTGGGGTCTATTTGAAGATTGAACGATGGTGCATATCTTTGCAAATACTGTGCTGTAACTTCGATTGAAATGACTTTTCTTTCTTACCTCAACCAAACCAGGTCCATCGAGTAGGCTAGTGGGCGTAACCACGATTAGTATGATTAGTACAGTATTTATGGTGTTTGAAATCAGTTTGAATTCAGGCGACATATATATGCAATATAATATTCCATTTTATCCTTATAAACTTTTATTACTGAACAAAAAGGCAACAAATAAATGAAATATGGAAAACCAGTGGTCCTAGGCAAAATTTAAGTGAATGGCTGCATGCATCACGATATAGCCTATGTATCGGTATATAGGGTATGCAAATCAATTTATCATACCTGCACGTACACGAACATAATTATAACAGCCCTTTCATGGCTATGCACATGATTTTTCACCTAAAATTTCTACTAGTCGTACGGGAATAAAAGCGAGGCTATGTCGAACTCAGAGCAGAGATTTCGTGGTGTTGCTTTGCCTTGGATTGCAAACGTGTGAGAATTATTCTTTAAAACATCAATGTTATTTTATTTAAATGTACAGACAGGTGGGATCTATTTGAAGAATGAACGATGGTACATATCTTTGCAAATACTGTGCTGTAACATCGATTGAAATGAGCTTCCTTTCTCACCTCAACCAGAGCGAATGCAACTCATTTCACGTTTGGTACAGTATCTATGGTGTTTGAATTCAAAGTTGGAATTCAGACGACATATGTACGCAATATAATATTTATCCTCATGAACATCTTTTTATTGAATAATAAGGCAACAAATACATCGAATTTGGAAAAGCAATAGCCTACTAGGGAGCCACCGTGACTGGCAGACGTGCAGAGAGAGAGAGAGAGAACCTAGCGGCCATGGAAGAAACCATCAATGGAAAAATGGATTCGGAGCAGAGTAACCGCAATATTTCCAAGCATTAGCAAACCGCGGTATTTTCGCAATGGTGCACAGAGATTTTGAGAATACCCCGGTATTACGTTTACCGCGGTAACGAAACGGCTGAGAAAACCGGAGAATGGTGCACTCGGCCAATTACTTTACTACAATCATCATTCAAAGAGTATGACCCGTTGCATGTCTCAGGGCCGGTATTATAATCATGGTTTGACCTTTAGTTTTAGTTTAAACTTTAGTTTTTCAGATTTTTGCGTATTATAAACGATAACTACAAGTTAATCTTGAGTTTAACCTAACTGGACCTTTTCTACCGTTTAATCTGCAGTTAAGACGTAATAATTGTTTTAATGAAAATGACTATCAAAACACGATAAGACAGTATCAACAAATTCGATTTCGGATACAACATGCTATGAGAAGAAGAGACAAAACTTATTTTATTACTTTCCGGAACGTAAAATATTTTAATGTAGGCCTAAACAGAGATGGTTGTACTGTGAGACAAATGCTAACACAAGATCATTGTTATGATCAATGAATAGCTTCTTATTTTAGCTGTGATTGAAATAAACTTAACTTACACTGAACAAAACTGAGTTCAATTTAGATTTAGATTTTCCATTCTACGATCTCACTATACTTCCGAACTAAATTGACTAGCGATTCTATTTCATTGGATGAAAAGTTTTGGCAACGTTTTAAACTATTTTGGGGTACGCCGTAGCGTAGTGGTTGAGGCGCTGCGCTACAAACCGGAAGGTCGCGGGTTCGATCCCCGATGAGGTCGTTGGAGTTTTTAAATTGGCCTAATCCTTCTGGTGGCACTATGGCCCTGGGGTCGACTCAGCCTCTAACAGAAATGAGTACCAGGAGCAATCCTGGGGGTAAAGGCGGCCGGTGCGTAAGGCTGACAACCTTACCACCTTCATGTGCCGACGTCTAAAAATCTGGGAGCTTCAACCTCCTGGAACCCTCTGGGCCTCCATGGCCTGTAATAGGGAACACACACACTTACTTTACTTTTGAACTATTTGTGTCAGTCATTTTCGTCGCAATATACAAACAAATACAAGAAAATTAGAAGATCTTATTGTTTTTCTTTTATTTCCAAGGCCAATTCGTCTTTTTTTTTCCCAGCCAACAGGTCTACCAACACCATTGCACTACGGTTTAACTTAACCAGAACATTATAAAACGGCAGCTAGAGTTAAACTTAAGATTAGGTTTAACTTAATCTAAAGATCAACTTTGTTTATAATACCGGGCCTCAGTCTAGCACATTACTCGAATGACTTAAGAGTGAGACAGATGTACTGGTTCTTGTTTACTTCAGATTTCCGTCTTAGATTTACTACTTTAGTTTTATTTAGGCTACTCCTGGATGGTGCACGCCATCCTAAATCTTAAAAGTACGAAATCTTATAAGAAAGGGGCTAAAATCACTGTCGCGGTTCACAATTAAATGCCCTGAAACAAGGGCCTGAGAAAGCAGAATAATGCGTACAACAAACAGAGCGAAATCAACGCCGACCATTAACTATAAATGTCTTATGAATGTCAGCCATAACGCCTTGAATTTCATTGAAGGGCAAAAATTAAGGTAACGTAAGAATCACATGAACCTAAGGTTTTCTTGTCTGAGAGGCACAGAAAAACAGAATCGAACACGGAGGGTGCGTGAAACAGCGACCTAGAAGGCAAGAAGCTACTAAAAGGGAAATCTATGAACAGAGAAAGGAGAATAAAAAATGATGTGATATCAAAGGGTCACAAAAGATACAATGGCAATCAAAAGTAAAATCACTTAGGAATATTAGGGGGAAAAGGTCTTTGGTGTGCTAGAACAAAATGAAAGAAATGTGGAAGATGTTATAGGATGTTGCAAGAAACAGAGAATTGTTCTGGTTTTGATGGCGATTAGGCGTATGTAAATTTACGGAGACAAGAATAAATTTTGAGAGAAGACAATGTTATTTATGTTCAAATAGAGGATGCCGAACAACGACGAAAAACATAAGAACTTTGAAAAAATTATGAACTTTTCATATATATAGTCAAATTGAAATGGGAAAAAAAATTACAGATTTAGAAGAATAATAAATAGTACAGCGGGTATGTAGTACATTAGAATTTATAAATTTAAGCACTTACAGCAAGACAGGCGAAAATTATAAATACCTAATAAGTTATCAAGCTTTAATGTTCAACTGAAGGAATTGAAATTAATAATGAACAAAACATTATCAATAGGCCTATTATGACGATTATGTAATACGTTTGTAATTAATCCTTTGGTGATAAATTATTTCAATAATCAGGAATGTATGTATGCTCGATACCAATCATAGCAAGAAGGTTAATCTAAGAAGTAAAACAGATGATAACGAGACGATATGTATAGGCTATCACGCTCATTATGACGCAAATAGGGACATTTAATTTATTTTCGTGGATTTAATTGTTCATTACATGCTTAATTCTGTGAGTATTAGCTAAATAGTCACGATGAAATTATAATTCTTTGAGTATTTCCTAAATAGTCAAAAGAAAATAATATCAGTTATAACTATAGGCCTGGATTTGAAACGTATCTTGCAACAACAATCATTTAATAACTGAAAGGTAATACTGTTACGTAGAATATGTTTAATGAATGGTAAGATTAGAAATTCCAAAGGATGAAAGAAATGACATACGGTCAAAATGAGAGTAATATATTCAAACAATAGATTAGAATTCTTAAGTCAGAACCCAGACAAAATACTGTTATATATATATATTGAGGAAAACAAGACCGACTATTAGGTGAAGTAAGCACTGGTAATAATGTCTTACCCCACAGGTAACTGAATAAGAGAGTTTCGTAAGTATACAACAATAAGCTACGAGCTTAAAAGCCCCAACCCCAAGGTCCGAGGATTCAGCTCAAGGAGAGGAAAATACATAAATGCATAAAAACTTTATATAATGATTAATCTAATTAATAAAGGACTAAGAATCCCCCAACTACAGAGGAACACTAAACTTGCAGACCAGATCCTTTAAATTCAACAATAGCTGAATATCAACCTCAGATAAACACAGTTAACTAATATATGCAGCAATGTAACCTTGAAATTATTTTATCAAGATAAATATGTGCGTAATAACTCTTTACTCAGATCAATGTATAGTCCTTGGATTGTCTACTAATTTCTTTTAATATCAAGAACAACCTACCAATCCGAAGTGTGCCTAATTACAATTTTTCTCTTTCCTTAATATACAATTAATTAAATAGACCGGGCCATAAGCTCTGCTAATTAATATATGCACCAAGTTAATCTTCAAATTAGTTTATCAAGAATAAATACGTCCACTACAACACTTCAGTCAAACCCAATGCATATTTCTTGTAATGGCCTACGAAATTTATTTAAGTTCAAGTACAGTTTACTAATCTGAATTATCCTTAATTACAATTTTCTCTCCTTTAGAATGGAATTAATTAAATAAACAGGGACATAAGCTCTGCTAATTAATATATGTAGCAATGAAATCTATTAATTAGTTTGTCAAGAATACATATGCCTACTATAACATTTCATTCAGACTCAATACATATTTTGTAATAGCCTACTAAATCTGTTTAAGCTCAAGTACAGTCTGTTAATCTGAATTATGCCTGATTACCAATTTTATCTTCTTTTAGAATGGAATTAATTAATTAAACTGGCACATAAACTCTGCTAATTAAAATATGCAGCACGAAAATCTTTAAACTAGTTTGCCAAGAATAAATATGCCTACTATAACATTTCATTCAAACTCCATACATATTTCTTGTAATGGCCTACTAAATCTATTTAACCTCAAGTACAGTTTGCTAACCTGAATTATGCCTGATTACAAATTTTCTCTTCTTTTAGAATGGAATTAATTAATTAAACGGGCACATAAACTCTGCTAATTAATATATGTAGCACGAAAATCTTTAAACTAGTTTGTCAAGAATAAATATGCCTACTATAACATTTCATTCAGACTCCATACATATTTCTTGTAATGGCCTACTAAATCTATTTAACCTCAAGTACAGTTTGCTAACCTGAATTATGCCTGATTGCAAATTTTCTCTTCTTTTAGAATAGAATTAATTAATTAAACTGGCACATAAACTCTGCTAATTAATATATGGAGCACAAAAATCTTTAAACTAGTTTGTCAAGAATAAATATGCCTACTATAACATTTCATTCAGACTCCATACATATTTCTTGTAATGGCCTACTAAATCTATTTAACCTCAAGTACAGTTTGCTAACCTGATGCCTGATTACAAATTTTCTATTCTTTTAGAATGGAATTAATTAATTAAACTGGCACATAAACTCTGCTAATTAATATATGCAACACGAAAATCTTTAAACTAGTTTGTCAAGAATAAATATGCCTACTATAACATTTCATTCAGACTTCATACATATTTCTTGTAATGGCCTACTAAATCTATTTAACCTCAAGTACAGTTTGCTAATCTGAATTATGCCTGATTACCAATTTTCTCTTCTTTTAGAATGGAATTAATTAATTAAACTGGCACATAAACTCTGCTAATTAAAAACACTATTATGGCTGAAAATGTTGTTTAATGTGAGCTTGTAGATTTGTTTACTATCCTTAGCAACATGACTGTGACTTGATATTCAGTGTTATAATTGACATTTCTGATGAGTTCTGACCTTCGTGAACCGTCTACATCATTAAATAAACCTTCCGTTCTTTTAACATGCACTCTGTGTGACAGGAAATTCTCTAAAAGAGGATTGAACATACATATAGCCAGAAGTCATGGCTCTTCCTAAGAAGTGATAACTCTCGGAAAATCAGTGAACAGTGTTCTCAATGTGGGAAAAATTACCAAAACACTACTTACTACTACTTACTAATTAAAGCTGCTTATACCTGCGTTGAACGGTTGTTTGGTTGTTCACCGCGCAAGTTCTGCATAAGCCGCATTACCAATAATCGGGGTGTAACTGCCGAGTTTACACCGGGTTTGTACGTCCAACGTCATCAAATACGTCACTCTAGTTGTGACGTTACTAGCCCCAGGCTATGAAGGGACTGCTGAACGCCATCTATCGGTGTAGCGGGGAAACAACGATGGATCGTCTGCAGACTAATTTGTAGTTTCAATATTTCATTATACTGTTTTCAGAAAGCTGTAATCATGGGTACAAGTATGGAAATATGTCCCGCAAACAAGGAACAATGTTTATAATTTCGCAAAAGCAGCTCAGAATATGCGTAGCCTCAAAATTCAATCTCAGACATCTATAAAACGATCGGCTGTTACGGATATCGGCCATCTTGATTATTTACGTCAAGTTTATACAAGGGGGCCAGGCTGTGTAAAGGTTGCACACATTCAGCCTTATGCAAAGATTATTAGTACACTTTTTCTCCTCAGCTGTGTATATTCCTGGTACAAATGTTACAACTGGATTATTACTAAGACTGTAAGGGTGGCGTGCACAATCCAGGAGTAAACCAAACTAAAGTAGTAAATTTAAGACGGAGACCTGAAGTAAACAAGAACCAGTACATCTGTCTCACTCTTAAGTCATAAGAGTAATGTGCTAGAGTGAGACAGACAAACCGGTTTTTGTTACGTAAGGTTCCCCTCTTAGATTTACAACTTTAGTGCTACTCTTTTAGTAACTTACTCTTTTAGTTGGTGTTGGAGAGCTCAATTGATAGTTACATCTTTAGTTGTAACTAAAGTAGTAAACGATTTTTACAAAAGAAGTAGACGAAATCTGCGCAGAACAGAGCAGAAACGTTAGTGCAACGCAGCAGAACACGTGCATTTTAATAGCCAGTATTAAAGTGCCACAGAATGAAAAAGAAAGGTTCGCTGAAACAATGAATATGAGTTATTACTAATGACAATCGTCATATTTTAAAATAGGCCTATTGGTAGTGTTTTATTCATTACTAATTTCAATTCCCTCGGAAGAATATTTTCAGTTTAGTAGCCTACGTTAGGGTACTGTGATTACAATGTTTGTGCAAACGATTTCTGTATTATAATGCAAACAATTGGAATTTCCAGTTTATTTTCATCATTGATTCACTGTCATTATTACAATTATTTCTCTCATAAGAATAATAAAGTCCTAAAATATATTCAAATATTTTTATTGCCTAAAGTTATATATTCTTCCCCAAAAACGATAAATCAGTTATTCTACAGTTGTTTATCATAAATCTTAATATAATTAATTATTAATACTTACTGACTGTTTAACAATATTAATAAGGAGTATTACACAAAATCATGGAAAAGAGGGGGATAAAAAGGATAACAAAAAAAACTAATAAGAGGCTTGTTTCAGTCCTTTTTCAAATGCACAGAATATTTATAGGGCTACCACGTTGTAAAAAATGTTCATTTACGCATGCGCGGCAGTAGAAAGAGATAGACTATTCCCCTAGTCTAAAACAACTATTCTCGCTCTTTGTCTTCTTGGCGCAGGCGTATTGGCAAAAATAGCCTCTGAGCATGCGCGGTGACAGCAATGTAGTGGGCGCTGGAATGTTAAGAATCGTGTTTCTTCTTGAGTCACAAGTCGAGTGTTTGTTTTTACAAAATTGTCAATTTTTTCACAAGTGTTCCTCAATATAATAAGTTCTAAACGTACTGTATTACATTATAATGACTCCGACAACCTCAAAATCGTCGAGTGTTTTTGACAGACCTCTCAGGGGTCAAGCGCGAGAAATTGTGTATAATGTAACACAGTATTTTATAAAATTGAATGAACAACACAATTTACAAAATGCAAATATTCTATTTATGACAAGTGATGCTACCGGCGTGTCTGTGAGTACCGTAACAAAAATTCTGAAAGAAGGAAAGGAAGCTGCTGCGAGGAGTATTTTAACGTTTTCGACACCGACGGGAAAGAAAGCGCCAAGAAAAAAAGAGAATCAAAGTCGATTCCCTCACAGACTGCTCCATAAGACAGAAAATCCATTCCTTTTATGTAGTAAAGAAAGAAATCCCCACCATCGGGAAGCTTCTTTCTGACCTGAAGGAAGATGGTGTGATTGACTGCGAAAGAGAGTTCGGCAACGAATAAAGAAATTAGGGTTTTCGTGGAAAACGTGCAGTCCAAAAGGAAGTTGCTTATAGAACGTTCAGACATATCTGTGTGGTGGTTAAGATATTTGCATCAGATCACACTGTTCAGGCGTGAAGGGTGGAATATAGTATATATTGATGAGACATACATTCAGCTGGCTCATATGGTGGGGAAATGCTGGCAGTCGGAGGAAGAAATCGGAGCCACTTCGAGCGTAGGTGCTGGACAAAGATTAATAATTGTTCATGGGGTGGAGAAGAAGGTTTTGTGGAAGGTGCCTTACTGATTTTTAAATCAGGACAAAACACTGGCGACTATCACACTTCCATGAACTTCGACAACTTCCGGAAATGGCTTGAATCTCAACTGCTTTCTGCATTGTCGCGACCGAGTGTTATAATAATGGACAATGCAAGATACCATTGCAACGAGAGAGACAAAGTACCGACTGAAGCTTGCCTAAAGAAAGACATCATTCGATGGTTGCAGAATCACAATGCTCAGTTTGATCCATCCATGACCAAGGCTGAACTCATTGAAATAGTTCGAACTACCGGGGTACATAATGAAAAACAATATTTTTGTTGACGACATTATCCATAACCATGGTCATATTCCATTACGTCTTCCGCCTTATCACCCGGATCTAAATCCGATTGAATTGGTATGGGGGGACAATAAAGGTCAGGTTGCCCAGCAGTCAATTTAGGCCAGTCAGTAGAGGTATTGTATGATGCAAAAGGTGGGGTAGAAGATTTTATTTTTTAACTTGTATATATGGATACAAGCATGTAAAAAAACAAAAATGCTAACACGGGCGACCTCGGGAAAACTTTTGGCGGCAAAAAAACCTCGAAATTTTAGAACTTTTTTTTGGTTTTCTGCCTCTAACACATAAACGGTGCATCCTAGCGAAAATGTTATGATATAACTAGAGCCTAATTAAAGAGCATTAAATTCTGCGTCGAATGAATACCACAACGTAATGATTCGGTCAAGTAGAATGGTCGAAAACCACGGCCAAAGAATGACGATTTTTTTCAACTTTGCCAAAAACTGAGATATGGTACTGTATATGAGTCTGCAGCTTGGAAATGAGTACTCTGAGATAAAAACTCGTGAAATAAAAGTTGTAGAGCATAAAATTCTGCGTCTACTGAGTACCAACAGTTTTAGTTTCGGTCAAGTACACCTCTCGGAATTGGCAATCTCCCGGTGTCCGGCAATTGGCATATGAAGGTAGGTACCTATGAGTTAGAACGCTTCAACAGTAAGGGTGTATATCCTACAGAGTTATTCTTGCTTTAGTATCATCAAATAATCATTTTAAAATGTGAATAAGGAGAAAACAAATATGAAAACACATGAGTAAATAAGAAAACATGAATGTAATTTGAAATACATAAGAATTATACACCATACCGTTATTTTATTAATTTACCATGATGTAAATATATAAAAAACTGTTAATAATAGAAATGATGTGCTATAAGCCTGATCAAGAATAGCATGGCTAAGCCCGAAACTTGTCATCAAATAAAGCCATTCTAAGTACTGGTACCTGAAAAACCATTAGTCAATAAATATATGTTTAAAAATGTGTATAATTTAAATATACCAAGGAGCCCAGTTCCTCTATTAGCGTCTGTGGAAGTGGTAGGAAGCTCTCATCATCCTCCTCTGGTTGTTCCTCGGCTCCAATAGCTGGTTGAGTGATCTTTGTCGTCATCATCATCAACTACCAGTGGATAAAGTGTTATCACATTGTTGAACACAGTAGTGCTTGCATATGGAAGAGCTCTTCAGACCAGCCTTACGGCAAGAGCAGGCTCTACTACACGCTATCTTGCAAGGACATGACACTGTCTTGAGTAGAGACAAGGGAGTCACGTATCTGTTGGTTTTTAGTGGCACTAGACCTGCATTACTACGCACCCATCCTCTTTCTTCAAGCCGAGGTTTTTTTGTTTTACCCAATCATGTCTGTATTTGATGGAAACACCTATATGAATGGTGGCGTGCAGCATCATAATCGGGTGGTAGTCTTGCGAGGTCCACTTTTTCCTTGGCCACTGCTCGTGTGAACGTGGATTGGTGCAGTTCGTCCAGAGCTACTTTGGTGGGATATCCGGTGTAGAGATCACCAGCCTCATAAATCTAATCATGGCTGGTGAATGGGTCGACGAAGCATCGGGAGATGTCCTGAAGTTCTTTCGAAAAGGTGACCATGCTGCTCAGCTTCATCTTTCCTCGACCAAAAATAGCAGATGTCGCATCACATCCACTAAACGCGTGGATGAAAAGGATGTGGCTGGATATGGATTGGTCGAATTTGAAAGATGTTCTCCAATATTGCACATCAGCAGCTTCAGAAAGACCAAGTTGATACATGGCTGGCCAAGCCCAATCATAAGCACAAGAAGGTGTATGTCCTCTCCAATTATTGGGACATTTTCATGCTCCTTGGCCTTGGAAATGAGCAAGTCAGCATGGGCCTGATTGACTTTAATGTCACAATCTTCGAAGTGACTTTTCAGGACTTCAATGAGAAGACTTTTATTAAACTCACTGACCAAAATCTTTTCCTGACCTATTTGGTTATTTGTATTTACATCAAAGATTACTTCGGGGGAATGGCGAATCTTCATCCGCCGCAATAACTCAGATCTTTTGGTGCCACTCTGAGCAGGGTAGGCCTATCTGTCGTCGAACACAACGGCAACTTTCGTGGACCCATAGTGTATTTTTTTAAAAAGATGATTAACTCTTGGCGATGGTGTCGAAGGAGGCGTTGGGTGGCCAAACAACTTTATGAAGCAGATAGCCTCCATTAAATACTGCGAAATACTGTCACTCTTCTGCAGCATTGGAGGGAAGCGGGGTGAATGCTGCGTACATAGACACTATACACTAGACATACGCTAAATAGAATTATACTTAAATTATTGTTAAATAATAATAATAATAATAATCTTCTTCTTCTTCTTATTCTTCTTCTTCTTATTATTATTATTATTACTACTACTACTACTACTACTACTGTTATTATTAAGAAATGTGATAGAAAGATACTTTCGGTTTGGTTGGCTAGAGTTGCAACTCACAGGTACCTTCATGGGATTCTTATGCCAATTACCATACACCGGAGATCGCAAATTTCGAGAGGTGTACTTCACCGAAACGCAGAATTTGATGCTCTACAACTTTTATTTCATGAGTTTTTCTCTCAGAGTACTCATTTCCAAGCTGCAGACCCATATATAGTACCATATCTCAGTTTTTGGCAAAGTTGGAAAAAATCTTCATTCTTTGACCGTGGTTTTCGACCATACTAATTGACCAAATTTTTACGTTGTGGTATTCATTCGACGCAGAATTTTATGATCTTTAATTAGTTATATCGTAACATTTTTCGCTGGGATGCACCGTTTCGGTGTTAAAGGCAGAAAACCAAAAAAAGTCCTAAAATTTCGAGGTTTTTTTGCCGCCAAAAGTTTTCCCGAGGTCGCCAGTGTTAGCATTTTTGTTTTTTTTACATGCTTGTATCCATATATACAAGTTAAAAAAATAAAATCTTCTACCCCATTTTTGCAACATACACCCCTGTTTCGATTCTCTACTGACTGGCCTAATTGGCGGGAATTTGAAGGAGAAAGAGGAATTATGTCGGAAACTTTTCCATGAATACTCTGCTGAAAAATGGAAAAAGTGTTGAGAACACGTGAGAAAGAAAGAGCAAGAATACATGCATCATAATGTTAATATAGACAACGAAATGGACAGAATAATCATAACAGACAGTACAGGTGGTAATGTTGACACGTCCCAACAGAGAACAGCGATGCGAGGAGGGGTGGTGAGCTCGGCACGATGAACAGTAGTGGGGGAAGCAGTGACGCTCCGAACAGCAGTAAGTTATCCCTCCAACATTTTTATGTAGACGGTAGATCTATACTTAAAAGTATTACCTTCTAAAAATAATAATATTGCAACTGAGAAATGCAATATTTAAACAAAAAATGGCTGTACAATATTTCGCAAGCTATGAACTCCAATAATAATTATGTAGGTGGTTGTGTGTTTCTCTAGATCCTGTGCAGCTTCAACCTCCAATGCCCCTCCTTAAAATTTTCTTTCGGCACTCATGTTGGCAACTTTCTTCTATATAGTTTATTATGTTTCCCCCTTTTTTTGTCCACAGGGTTAATAAAATAATTAGCAGTATACTATTGACCTGCAGCATCTGCTATAGTTTATTCCCAAACATAAATACATCGTCTCACTCCACCATTCGAGACTTGGAGAGTCTTTAAGGAATGGTTTTACAATGTGTCCCCTTCTCATTGTTCGCTAATCCCAGAGTCAGTCAAATTTTCTTCCGATGTGGCCTGTTTGGCCATTTTTACACCTGGGTCAGAAGAAAGGACATATTATAGGCTACATCAACACTGCGGGTGCAACTATTGAACTTTTAGCTCTTATAATTATTATTATAATCTGACATTCGCACTGTTGTGCTGTAAGTTAAGCTATAGAAGTGTAATATAATAAAATTATAATAGTTACAATAAATCGTTTAACAATGAGAATCACCTATTGTTCAGTAATCTCTACGGTTAAGTAGCAGGGGGAAGTGTTATCTGGGTAGCTCCGAGAACGGAGGCTTTCATTTATTGGAATATACTACACCTCGCCGATATCTGCATCCATAGGAATAGCTTGAAATGCATCGTCGTTTTCTAACCCAAAGTTATGGAGAACTGCATCTAAAGGGCTCTCCAGCTAGGAAGATATTTGAGCGCACATGCTCTCTTGGTAACGTGCAATGCAAAATTCCCTTCCATTCACTCTCCCCCTCACCTTTGGTGGACGTCTTCCTAGTTGGACCGCTCTCCGGAATGATATTTCCATACTTGGCTGGTTGAAATCTCATGGATGTAGTGAGAATCTGACAACGTTTCTTCCAAACGCGAAAATTTCATATAATGATTTATTAGCTCAATTATTTACGTTATTAAATGCCCTACTAGATGTGGTTCGATTAATGTTTATTAAGTCACCTGCCATAATTTTAAAAACACCTGTACGGGAGATTCGTAGTCCACAAAGATATTGTAGTCTTCGGGATAGAGCGGAGTTCCTGTCAGAATTGTGTCAAAATGGTTCCACCATATCAAGCAGCATTTCTATATATTTCTTATGGAACTCAAACCTTTGTCTGTATTCGTGGGCATTGTACAATGTAAATGGGTCTCTGCTCTCCTTAACTACCGTCATTTTTTATATACCACCTTCCTCATCTCAATAACTTATCCCCAGAATGATCTATGTAATCCATTTAATGTGATATGTAACTCATAACTCACGCAAATGCCACAGAACACACTTACTACACAACTTTACTCCACCCCCAGAGTAGGAGTAAATATTGGCCTTATTTACTCCACAACTTACTACGTTAGTAACGTACTCCGTGTTGGTGCTCTCCACCACTTGTGGAGTAAGTTCATTTACTCTGGGAGTAAATAAAATGTTTACTTCTTTAGTACATTGCTCTAGGTTGAAGGTCGCCGAGTTTAGTTTTCTCCTGGTTGGTGCACGCCGTCCTTACTAAAAGAGTACGGTTACTAAAAGAGTAGCTTACTAAAGTAGTTAGAACTAAAGAAGTAAGGTTTACTAAAAGAGTAAACGACATGAGTTTGGTGCACGCCACCCTAAATCTCTTCATATCCATATAAGTAAAGCTCATCCCGCTCACCATCGAAGCCAATTAGTGAACAACCATTACAGTGGATATAAACTGGCAACTCAGAGCACTTCTAGTGCCGGTATAGCTCCTGATGATACCAAACAACAGAAATCACATAAACCCACGGAAATTACATTAGAATACAAAGACACATTGAGAAAATTCAATGAGCAGCTGTCCACTGAACTCTCTGATACAGAGTTTGATGTTTTAATCGACGAGTTTCTAACTTTCTTAGCATCAGCTATATATATGCTTCCTGGGCCTAAACACCCTGCGAAAAAATATTATGAAGCCCGTCTGAAACATAAAGAATTACGCAACCAGAAGAGCTACAAGAATTCTTCCAATCCAGAAAGAGCTTCGAAAAGGGATCGTGATAGAAGGAAAAGTAAGTACTTATTTGAACTGATACAGTTTCACTATTACAACCAAAGGAGGAAAGCTCTCCGTACTGTTTTGGGATCTGAAAATATTTCATGTAATATAAAGCTCTCAGATTTACACAAACACTTATCTGCCCAGTTTTCATCCTACAATACTTGTGACAGACCTGAATATCCAAATAAGCTTACTGAAGCTCAGCAAGTAGAAGTAGATGAACTGTTTGATTCTACAGTCAGTAAGGATGAAGTAGCCAATGCAATACGTAGTATTGCTGTTGATACCTCTCCTGGCCCAGATGGTGTTCTCGTTCGTGTAATCAAAGATTTGTGATACCTTGACAATCGCACACATTAAAAAAAAAGGGCGGAGTCGCTACTTCTCTATCAAGTAGCTCCTCAATTTGAATCACGAGGCTGAGTGCACCCCTGCCAGACCTCCCTACCTCAGAAAAACCCGGGGATCGTACCCTGGCCGACGGATCTGTAGTCAGCGACGCTAACCACAAGAATTCGCACAAGACCACGCCGGCGGTCAATGAATTATTAATAAAATGTTTAATTTACAGAATAATGAATAAAAAAAACTTTATCGAATAGTGTGCCGAGAATATAGCCTACCAACGGCACAATATAATGGAAACTATTCTTGATATCGTAGTCTACACTATTATGAATTTGATTATTCTGTATCAGTAGCTTTGAAGATTTGTAAAGAAGTTGCGGGAGGCCCCTCTGGAATTTGAAAAGGGAAAAAAAAAACGGGAAGTTGTTGTACTTAAGATTACAGATTGGTGGTGACGTGTGTCTACATAAGCATAAAGGCCTGCCTCCATTAGAACTACGCGCTCGACAAGGCTGTGCTGCTAAGTGTAAGGAAATTGATTTCTTCGTGACGTCATACCCATCAAAACATTGTCAGCTTACAGACTTAACCCTTAAATTCGCGACACTGAATTTCTCACACAATTTATAAAACGTTTGCAGGATTGCAAAGAAAAAGTTACCACCGTATAAGCTAAATTATTTTAGTACATTATTTCGTAATTTTGTAAGAAATTTAAATGTAATTGGCAATTTACTTTCCGTCATTTTGTTACAAATACTAGATAAACTGCGGAATCCAAATGGATACATGGGATAAAATTTAGAAAAGGTTCCTCATAAATTTCCTAAGTCGGAGAGTTCAGAATTATAAGGAAAGAATAGAAGATCCCCGAAGTTTTTCCCGATGTGCCGAGACTAGCAATGGCGGCAACATCTGAAGTCACTTCTGCCAATATATGCACCAAAAGCGCCTGCATCTGTTCTGCAGATGGGTGCAAGTCCCACATAAATGTTACCCACTTGTTACGGAAAACCATTGTTCATAGAATGCTGGGGTTTGTCCAGAAAATGAATTTGCAATCTTACCTCTGCCATTTTGCTAAAGGAAGTGGTTAGTGTACGTTTTGGGTGAATGTTCGCTAGCACTATGGCGATCAATCAGGGCAATAGGCTAGATATGATGATTTTTCACGATCTAGAATTCGTGTATAATGAAGAGGAATGCAAGCATTTCTTATACGAAGAAGAGTTATTAAGAACGCGGATAGTATGTACGGAGTGCTAAGCTCCTTTCATCCTGTATTAAACAGGGGAAAATATCATGTCGAGGAGGAAGTCGTTAACGTCGTGGAAAGAGAACCGAACAACCCTGTGGAACTTTACAACATAGGTTTGGTATAGTTGATCGAGTTCGGGTTGAAAGAATTTCAGGACTCTGAAATGGTGGGGTTCAAAATATTTAACGAAAGCTACTTATCGGATAAAACTATAGGATTATTATTTCGCCGAAAATACCAGATCGATTTGGATGTCATTGGGAAAGTCATGGAAAAGATGTGTCAATCGAATACGCGATTCTGTATCACAGACACTTTATGTCACGAAATTAGTGTAGTTAAGACTCCCTAGAGGGTATGATAAGAAATATGAATGTCAAAGACGACTGACAATTCTTCTCGCGATAAAAAAACATACTGGGGTTTTTCTTTTGAAAACAGAATTATTGGCAACTGGTCTTTTCGTCCGAATGATTCATTACTATAAATATGTTTTCCTCTTGTTTACAATGAAAACTATTTTCCGTTATGTTAAAATTAACATGTACAAAACTATTTCCGTTAATCGACAGATAACGTCTTATTGTTATTAAAAACTATTTTCCACGAATCCATACATAACATCAGTACCGGTATATAAACTATTCCACAAGGTTAAAGATAACTTCAACTTGTTGAAAACTTAATATAGATAGTGTATTTATTTGATCCCCTTCGATCTTATATACCTATTCTATAAGAATCTCTTAGAAAAATACCAACTGTGTTTCCCCCCCCCTCTCTCTCTCTCTCTACATTATGAAGGCATATAACTTCTCAACATTTTTTGCTGGATTTATACAGTAGCATTAAAAAAAACACCGTGTAGATCTTCTGAACAAAGCTGTTAGAACTAGAACCCTGGAAGGACATATCCAACATCTCAGTTTGAATAAACGCCTTTTAAATAATGACCCCAGACATGTCACCAGGTCATGTGCTCTGACGTCACACCACCGGCGGGAATTTGAATAAACGCACAGGAAAACATGTTGTGTTCGTTTAAACCATGTGGCCCCAGACATATGCGCAGGTCACGTGGTCTCCCGTCGCACCGGCGGGAATTTGAATAAACCCTCACGTATGCATGTATTTGTTTAAACCATGTTTCCCCAAGCATATGGTTTGGTCACACGGTCTGACGTTACACCACCGGCGCGAATTTAAATAAATGCACACGTACGCATGTGTTTATCTGACATGTGGTTCAGACACGTGGTCGGGCCATATGGTTTGACATCACACTCCCAAGATAATAAAAATTACTAAAAGTAATGTCCGTCTGGAGAAAATCAAGTGTGTGATCGAACCTTAGAAGATAAAGCAACTAACTGCTATGGTGGTTTAGAGAAGGTAAAACTTGTTTCGGGTGGAGAAAATCTTGTGAATGTTTGGAATTCAGAAGACCTGTGATGTACGGTTCTCTGATGGGTCCGCAAATAAGTACGTAATTAGGGTAGAGAAAATTTTCCAAGTGTCTGTATCACAGCTAAGAAAATAAATAAGTACGATGTTTAGATAGAGAAAGACATGTGATTCATTGGAACTCAGGTGAACATGATTACAGACATGAAAACAATTGAGTACAGTGTTTGGGTAGAGAAAAATTTGTGAATGTTCCAGCCTCGGGGGTTAGAATTACTAAATCCAATGTACGGGTAAAGAAAACACTTTGAGTAATCGTGTGAGAAAAATATTTTTGTGTTTAGAATTTAGAAGACCTGCAATTTAAGGTTGTCTGAGAGGTCCATGGGACTTTGTTACATGTGCGTACGAGTGGGTGAGATCCAAAACAGCTGTTGAGAAGCACATGGTTAGAAGGGAAATAAACACGTGTGTATTTCAAATTTGAAATTTCCCGCTAACTACAAATGTGTGCGAAAGTGATAGAGTTTGTGACATCACATATTATGTGATACAAAATGGTTGTCTTACAAGCACATGGTTAGGATGCAAATAAACACGTGTGGAATATTTAAAATACACACGTTGCGACATTACAGATCATATGATACAAAATGGCTGCCAAGAAGCATATGGTTAAAACACGTGTGCGTTTCAAATTTTAAATTTCCTTCTAACTACGTGTGAGTACGAGAATAATAAAGATTGCGATGTAACAGATCGTCTGATACAAAATGACAGTCACGACGAGACTTGGTCAATCTGTTAGACTAGGAGTTTAACACAAGAACTGAGAATCGTTGGAGGAATGTATGATGATGATTTTGTAAGCCGTAAGACCAGGTCAGGAGGGCTTAACTACATATACATACGAGGGTATAGAGAAAATCCGGCGTGGTGGGAACGCTACGACGCTGGCAGCAGCGACAGCCTCGCCTGCGCTGCGAAGAAAAAGCGCCGGCCGTTCCCCTCCCTAGACGCAGAGAGTTTTTTAAGTGTTTATTCGATTTTGGCATACTTCTGTTTATGATTGAGTTATATAGCAACACCTCGTGAACAAAAAAATACGGCACTTCAACTTTCACTTTGGGATCATTTTACCCGATTTCAGTCGTTTTAGCAAAATAACTGTTTTTACATTTCAGCGATTTTCTAAAAATTTTAAAAATATTTTTTGATAACATTTTTGTCACAGGTAGATGTCACATATTGCAACAATTTCAGTCCAAATAGAACTCTCTACGATACGTATAAGCCGAGCGATAAAATGTTGAGAGATCGTAATTTATAGTGGTTTTCAATTTTCCTTGCAAAAAGTTATGAACATATTTTATCGTTTGAGACGAATTTTCTTCGTTTTTAAGCTTTATCTCATGTTATTTTTTCAATTTTTAAATACCCTAAACTCGGAAAATAAAGCTTTTTTTACACCTTTTTGCATTTTTTTCATTGTGATGCTGCAAACAGATTTTCCTCCCAAAACATAAATACAATGAATTCCTACTATTTTCGCCAAATTAACGCGTAGAGAAAATAGTCACTGTAAATAAAGAGCTTTTTATGGGGGGGCTTCCTCGTCTGGACTATTATTTTGGCGCTTGACTTCTACCGGTTGTCTGTTGTGTTGATTCTACACGTATTTTTTTATATCTTCTTAGAATGATGCACGGAGTTATCGCAATGTTTTGCTACACTGCTACACGCTTAAAACTATATGCAAATAGGCTAAAAATTACTGTTACTGTAAACATTATAGGACTAGAGTAAAAGATTTGTAAATATTATATATTTATTATTAAACAATTTTACGGCTAAACAACTTATGATGGTCTCTCGGGATTCCAACCGGGTGAAAATGTTTGTGAGGTCCGAGCTTTTGGCTGCTACTAGCTCTGCAGCCATCTTCTAGGATAGAAGTGAGCTAGGGAAGATGGTGGAGCCCTTTACATATTGAAATTCAGTTGGTGGATGGCCTAGCTGGTTTCTCTCCCAGAAGATGACTGCAGAGCTAGTAGCAATCGAAAGCTCGGACCACATAAACATTTTCACCCGGTTGGAATCCCGAGAGACCATCATAAGTAACCTACGCCTGGAAAACCTAGAGTCTCTAATAAACAACTTCTCCTGAGAGTGTTGATCAATGAGAGAATTAGGTGGTTCCTATATTTTTCAGTAATTTTTTAATAAAAGAATCTACATCACCAAAATGTCTTTCCGTAACGATATAACTCATTACTACATCTAGTTTCTTTCAATTGAGATGTTTTCTTGGAGTAAGTTGTTGCATCAAACTGCAGACGATTGATACCTCAAAACGTCCTGTTGATTCCCTATGAATAGACACTTTCTAGTTACAAATCCAGCTAGAGGCATCATCTCAAATGGGCTATTCAGTAGTTGAAAATAATGTATAACTAGACATGGTAGAGAAGATTTATAACGGTACAGATGTCTCCAATACATTGGCGTTTGATTGGTGTTGGTTGTATGCCAATGTAGAGTTTCAACAAAGTTGACAATGCGTGCGGTTGTATGCCTGCCAGGAGAAATAAAACATTCTGCCCTTTCCCATCTTTCCACCCTCTGGAACGCACTGTATGCGTATTCAAGCAACAGTATAATGAGAAGTACGATTCCCTTCCAAGATTCAAGCTCTAATTATAGAGTTCCCAAGTAGTAGGGCCTTTATCGCCGGAGTCTATAGGTTGTATGAAGCTCTTTCACTGGTATGTAAACACACATTTCTAGTAATAAAATTAATAAGATACCAGTTGCTCAACTGTCACGTTGCAAAAAATCGGGACTTCAGGAGAACCATTTATAAACCGAGATATTTGAACTTGGATACTGTTTGCTCATTTCAAATTAGGAAGAAGCAAGTACGCATGCGCGACGGTTACAAGTTTGAAAAAAGAAACCGTTGAGAGAGGGAGAAGTCAGTGAACAGTTGTCAGTAGCAAAGAAGCGGATATAGAGGTGGTCGCCCCGCAGGGCGGGCACAACCCGTCAGGGCTGGTGCGTTTTGCACCGACAGTTGAAAGAGTTGAACAGTCGAATAGTAAATAGTTTTGAGAGTTAGTCATTTGTGAGTTAGCAGTTGTAAAAAGCAGAGTTGGAAGGTGGTCGCCACGCAGGGCGGGCACAACCCGTCAGGGCTGGTGCGTATTGCATCGATAATTGGAAGAAGAGAGACAGCTTTGAGGAGTTCAACAAAGATGGAGAGACAACGACCGATGGCTGTGGAGCATAGCTATTGGGCTGATCGACCGAGAGCGTTGGTTGACATACGTCGGAGCCACCTGCAAGCGATCAGCTGCTTGGAAAGATGGAAATGGTTGAAACTATTTGTTACTTAGATCCGAGATGGGACTTAAATGGAAGCAGGACAACGACAGAAGAAGGACGAACTAAAAATGGTGGAAACATCGCTGGACTACTGTCTGCTGAGTATCAATACATCTCAAATTTAATAACTTGGAACTTTAGAAACAAATATAATTTTCGGTGGTTACATTTTGGACAGATTTCTAAGTTACTGTTGATATAACAAATAACACCTTAAGGTATAGATGTATAACTAAAAGAAAGTTGAAAATCTAAAAAGAAAATATAAATTGAATGATTGCAAGAGGTAATTAATGGTAGTCCAAAGTTCAGCTTTCTGTCGAGAGGATTGTGAAGGAAACAGGGATAATGAAAAAAATGCTTTATGATCTCTATTGACTTGGGTGTACTTAGGGAGTTAAGGCACGAACGAATACGTAGCTGTTCTTAGCTGGAGAAGCTTATGAAACACTTTTGCCTTTTAAGAGAGGAATCGAGGGGAATAATGAAGAAATTATTAGGGGCATAAGAGTGATCCTTATTTGGGCCTCTCCCAACGGGTAGATATCTTATATGTGAGATGGCATGATGGCCTCTAAATTTTAATTTGTAATTATTTATATAGAGATCAAGTTACGAGTATAAGAGATGGAGTAATAATCCGTATTCTGGAGTAGTATGTTGTAAGAGGAAAAATTATGCTGGATTTAACTTCACTTTTAGAATAGGAACATAGGCTAATTGTGGAATTATCATAGTTCAAGTTCAAAATAGAAAAAAGTTAACTAAATAGAAGAAGTAAGTTAGATATAAAAATGTTAATAGAAAAAAAGGCGTAGTGACAAACGTTGATTTATGTGGGGAGTAGTTTCAAAGTGAAATTCATAAAAGAATTTAGAAACATACGTTTTCCCTAAATTAGAAGTACTAGAAAAAATAAAAAGAAAGATGTGTAGTATGCTGCCTCTCGCCCCGCACTGTAGATGACTGTAGGATTTCCCACTCGAAGACAGCTAGTGTTCCGTTCCATATAGGGTATGACATATAGGATTTTGGAAATCAGTGCATGTGAATAGGGGATCGGGAGAAGGCATTCCACAGGGAACGGAAGTAACTGGGTGAATACTTATATAAATATGAATCTAGCTTTCATACAAGAAAAGGAGTAAATTTCAGATTCACAAATTTATTTACAATATGGTAACAAATAATATGGCAAACAGACTGAACATAGAACTTTTTGAATATGTAACATATTATGAAATACTTTATCCAAAGAAATGTGTATAATACAACCTCTAAAGAATTATAGTGACAATTATTATGGTTTGAATGCTTTTACAAAAATAAGACTGCTTGTGAAACCAAAATGTCTGCCTATAGAAATATATAAATAAGATCTAGATCTTTACTGCAAAACTAAAGAATTTTTCTGTGAAATATAAAGAAAATGCCTGAAGGGTAGAAAGAAGAAAAAGAAAGGAAGAAAAGAAGGGAGTTGGAAGAACACACACATCAAACATACGATACAGTCATACAGATATCTTCGGAATATAGTCTGGCGAGAAAGCCAGGCGAGCGAGGGAAGAAATTTACATATTAGAAACTGAACAATAAAAATAATAATAAAAGAGAAATAAACTAATATGATAAATATACTACATTAATAAATATGCCTCGCTCACCTGTATTTCAGACCATCCCGAAGATATCCCAGACGAACAAGATTCGTACCGAAGGTCACAATCAATCCAACTCAGGAAGTAACAGCAAGAAGACGGGTTGGAGAATTAGAACGGGCGGCTAGTCCGCGACCATAAGGTAGAAGCGAGATAGAAGAAGAAAGAGGGGAGGGCATGCTCGTAACACAACTGATCAGCGCCCCACGGAGACTAGACGTTACAGAGAGAATAACAAAAACAAATGCAGACTAGAACTTACAGAGAGAATAAACAACAAAAAATGCATACCAGCGCCTAGCATATTTAAGTGAGAAACTGTATAACCTTTTATAAAAACAAATACATCTATGTGAATAACAGTTCGTGTGCGTAAAGTGGAGTGCAGAATAATAACTATAGAGTTCTAAATAGCGCAGAAACTATGCACCGAACAAGTAGTGGGAAGTTAATTTATGTGGGAAGTAGTTTCAAAATGAAATTAATAGGGGAATTTAGAAACGTAAGCATTCAATAAATTAAAAGAGTTAATGAGAAAGTACCGTGGAAAAACTGAGTTTAAGAGAAGAAAAAGAATTTACTGAAAGTAATATTGGAAAGTAGGTCGAACTAAACTTAAAATGAGGATTTGTTCAAAGTGAATTGAAATCAGTAAATGGTTAGATTAAAAGCAAGTTTCCTTTGAGAAGACAAAGGTTAAATTCAGATGAGTGAAATTTTTAGTTATTTTTATTATTTATATTAACTAAATTTATTTATGTAGATTTTCCTTTATTTATTAACTTCTATTTTGTATTTTTTGTATATTGTTTACGTACTCACTATTTTCCGCAAGCCATCTTTATTTCATTTTGCTCTTGTTTTGTTTGAAGTGCTTTCATTTAGCTATTTCTCGCGTTTTTGTTTACAACGCCCTCTTTATCGTTTATTTAGCTTGCGTATTTTCCGTGCGGCGCCCTCGTGTGTCGAGTTCGGTTTACTTTGGTGGGCGTTGCCGTGAGCAGTTGTCATCTGATCGCCGAGTAGTAAAGGTCTGTAGTCTGTAGCCGGCATGTAACTAGGAACACCTTTCTTCTGCTTTTCTTTTGCCTGCAGGTATTTTTTTAATTTAATTATTATTTTCTAAATTCTCTGGTGGGCTTCCTTCAGTTTATTTGAGTTCTATTATTTTGTTTCGCTCACCAGTCCTGTGTTTGCTTTCGGTTCCGTTTTGTTTTCAAAGTTAATAATATTTTTCAGTATGTTTCTTTTTTTTATTTTGGAAGAAGGACTGCTTGCTGTTCTTGCCTCGTCTATTCTAATGGCCTTAAACCCTGTTCATTCTGTTGAAATCTAAAGTCATTGCCACAACTACATTTTGCTTATATGTGTTCACTTTAAGTAAGTTATTAGCCATTTTCATATATTATTCCAGTTTGTTATGTACTCACAATATTTATTACTGCCTCCTAAGATTTGTTGTATTAAATTTTACATATCAGATTTTATCTTTCTTCTATTTTTACATTACTTGTTTTGAAGACGGTCCCTGCTCCCTATAACGGGATACGTGGCTGGGGTTCACTGCTCCACATAACGGGATCTGGGGCCGAGCCCTAATAGCACGCTACAAGAGTGGTAGCAGGCGCACTAAGTCGGCTTTTGACCCCATATTTTCAATTTTCTGCTTATATATTACTCTTTATTATGGAGGAACAGAATATTTATCACGATTCCCCATATAAGGATGGGCTAAATTTGGCATTCAGTATGGCTGAGTTCCCTCATCCGTTTCAGCATCTTGTAGCAGAATTCCCAATTACAGAACCTGTTTCTCCGGAGGACATTTTTCTATTTTTGAAATCGTTTGTCAAGTCTTGTCGTCAAGCTCATCCTTACGGAATATCCTTTACAGTTATATTACAGAGTATTTATCCGCGAGTAAGGGAACGGGTAGCTGATGCCATTCTGGACGCTGTTAATTCTGGCATAATGAATAGAGGAGAAAGTGTGATGACTGAGGTAGTTCACTGGTTCCGCCGCTAGGTAGCAGTTACTCTGCTTGAGATTCGCGAGAGCAAGATTACTACAGGCGGTATAGGAAATATTGCAAACATTCTTAAACAAAATAATACATTAATCTATTTCAAAATGACTCACCTTATCTAAATTGGATTGTTAGATACTTTTGACAATTTTCGGGCTGCTTTGCACGTCTTGGAAGATCTCATCTCCATAAATAAACATGGCCGTGTGTAACAGTAATTTCTCAGATTGCAAGAAGCTTGACCGTAACATTTCGTTCCACATCTTTCCAAAAATCGAAGATGTTCACAAGCAATAAACAATTAAATAATATAGGCATGAAACAGCTAAGGGATGATTTGATCTAATATTTTGTTGCCTAGAAAATAGGGTAGAGGGTATGTTAGTATAATTTGATGAGAATTTGTTAAAGAAATAACAACGTATTTCTTGTATAGAAATAACAACGTATAATTAGGGTAGAAAACAGCTAAGGGATATTTTATAAATTAATATTAATATTACATTGTATAGAATATTGCTGAGTATTAATTTGTATTAATATTGTATTAATAGTAATATTATTCATATTAATATTAATTTTCCCCTGGCTGTATGGGGTAAGTTATGTAGGTGAAACACGGTCAAAAGTGTAGATCTGTGTACAAATTATGTGAACAGAGATAATATAAACTAAGGGATGGTTTGTGAATTGCAGGGCGTGGAAAATTTCATAAGCAGCACTACAAAAATAGGGCGCGTGATCTTTAAAATTGGCGTCTCAACATCCGATAAAGACGCACATGCAAAAATTATTTTGCAATGCATTCTACATATATCACACAATATTTCAAAGCATTTTCCCTGATTTTTTCATAAAAACGTTAAATCCTCTTGCCTTAACTACAGCCCGCTATTTGCTCAAACCCTCGACCATTCGCCGTTCGCTGTAACTGATGTACGTCTTGTGTTGTTAAATTATATTATTTAAAAAAGGATCAAGATATTAAACTAATAAGACATTTGCTATAATAATTATACATACAAATTACTAACATAAGTGAACAGAAAATATGATAAATAATCCAATAAATGCATAAATAAAAGTAGTGCAGATTTACTAAGTTAGAAAAAAGCTTCATTCGCTCCTTTTCCCCAACGGGTCAATCTTGCAGTATGGGTACAAGTAGTCAGTTAATATAGTATTATTATTGAGTCCACGAATAAATTATGTAAAAATTTTACGTTATTGCTGGTATTTTATGGAAAAGATGCCTGCTAATACCTCAATACCATTCTGATAGCTTTAGCTTTAGAGTAATTACTATTACTCGATAACCATTATAAATATATAGGTGGTACTCGATTTATAATAAGATCCAAATATTTCACTGAACCTTACACGCTTGATCTCTTTCTGGACACAAAAATAAAGTAATAAATGTCGCATAGTCAAATTTGCTTCACCCTCAACATTTCACGATCGTCCCATATCATTCAGACAGCTGTGCGCCAGGAATAATTACCACTCAATTACTCGTAAACCATTCAAGATATAAAGGTGGTACTGAATTTAAAATAAAGTTGAAATATTTCACTAAAACTTTCTCGCTTGAAGTTTTTATGGGACACAAAAATGAAAAAAATTGTCGCATAGTCAAATTCCGTTTCACCCTCCATGAATTTTATGTAATTGGTGATGTTTATATAATGAAATAAAAACATTTATGTCCGCATTTTTTAAATCTCTGTTTTAACCATCAGAAGGACTGTGTTGTGCAGATTATTTCTGCACAAATTTCACAGAAATAGGACCAAAGGTTAATTAAAGATTGCGAGTTTAATCATAAGATGCCAAACTATCATGATGCAGCATTGAGAAGTTGAAACACAAACGAAGGTGCTGCCAGTGTTTCGGTGGACCGCCGCTCTCCCTATACCCACCATTGTATTAGCGGCGAAGTCATCACACTTTCTCATTCTATTCATTATGATTCTGGTTTCACCGTACAAGAATTTCATGCGCTATTCTTGCACGAATCTATTCCACATAGTGCTAGGAACGAATTAATGCATAACTATTATTTTAGTGCTCAGCGTCGAGGCGAAAGCTACGCTGATTTCGCGGAGGATATCGAGCTTGTTGCCGAAGTCCTGCAAGTCCCCTATACCGAACGACAGTCAGTGGGGGTAGTTTTGGCAGGGGCGGAATTACCCGAAGTTAGGATCCTTTTATTAACTCAATAATTACGTTATACGTTGTTCCTTCTAGTCAAAATTTTAACTAACTTGAAAATTTTCTAGGTATAGAAATTTTGCTATTTGTTTATATATACAAAAGTCATGGTTTGTTATATTTCTAAAGGGATGGGTTTCTTTTCTTCTTTCTTTCTTTCTTTCTTTCATTATTTCTTTCTTTCTTTCTTTCTTTCTTTCTTTCTTTCTTTCTTTCTGTCCTTCTTTCTTTCTGTCTTTCTTTCTTTCTCCTTTCCTTCTCTTTTCTCTTCGTTTCTACTATCTGGACCCATTTTTCCATTAAAACATGAATAAGCGAGTTTTAAAAAATTTCTTAGTGTCCCGTTTTAAGGGATCTCATTATTAAGTATTTTTATAGCTGTTTAGCTAAATTTTCTGTCTCGCGTATTCATGTTTTTTGGCTTTATTGGTAGCTGGTACTCATCACAATTGGTTTTCATTCCGACTATTCTTAAATTTAGCATGGTGTTTAGGCAGGTTAATAATTCACTCTGTTTACTTTACACTGCTATTTATTATATAGTCTCCTTTATTTCTGTATTACCATTTTCATTATAATATACACTGTCGCTTTGTATTTAGTTAAATCCGCCGGTTGTTCATGGCTAGTATTTTTCGCTGTAGTTTTCATTTTTCTGTTTGTTAAGTTGGCTGCAATCCTTTTTCATTGTTTTGTTTTCTTTACTTTTTTTCAGTTTTGTGTTTCGTTTTCCTGCTGGTTTTGTTGTTTCATTTCTGTAACAAAAAACAATATCATGTTTAGTTTATTGCTATTAAATATTTTAATCACGGTAAATTGCATTTCCTATTTAACTGAAAATTTAAAAAATTCTGATTGAGTTCCTCGCCGGCTACTCTTAATATAAGTCTGGAGAGTTTTTTGGGGTTAATGGCTAGAAACAAATATGCTTTAACCAAAACCTCTCTGGAATGAAAAGCATTGTCGAGCCTTACATGAATGATATAAAAAATAAAAAGAGTATATCAGATGTAAATAATCATTTTAGTGATAGTTGCTTTTATTTAGTCACAGTTAACTTTTGCTGTGTTCCTTGAAATGGTGAAAATAAATAAAAAAAGTTTCCAAATAACCAACAGAGAACTAATCGATTTTGATATGCTCCAAAGATTGAATTTTCTTTGCTGATTTCTCACTGGTTTTAAATAATTAAAATAATTTTAGCTCAGGATAAGCTAAATCTCTCTACTTAAACGCCTTGTAATTGATGGCCTATTTATTAGCCGGCCATTGTGTTTGTGGGCGGTGTCGTTTTGCCGTCGTGTTTTTGCTGTGTTGTCTTGTACTGCTCCATGGGAGGACGTGCCAGGTTTCTGTTCGCGGCTCCTGGGCACGTCTGCTAATTCTATGGAGGAGGTTGCATTTTCCCTTCTTTGTCCTCGGGCGGATGAGGAGTCACCGGGAATTTTTCCTTAGCGGGGCGTGGACAATGGTTTCCGTTCACGGGGGCAATCCCCGAGGTTTTGTTTTCCTTATTTTCAGACCCCCGTACGGCCAAAGAATTTGCTGATGGTTGAGAGCTCGACTTCTAGAGGCCCGACATAAAAGGCGGTCTCCTGCTCCGTCTGGATGAATTCGACTTCGAAGCGGCTACGATGAATGGATCCCCCCTAGCTTCCCCCAAAATTTCCATCTCGATTTCTGCTCTGCAAAACATCTCATTATCACCTTTCCTTCATTTCCCATTTACATCTTACCACCGCCTAGGCCTAGCACTACCATTTTCACTCCACATTATCATTATCATCTTTCTTTGATATTTTCTTCATTGTTCTAAAATTTCAAAACAAAAACTTAAATTACTATCTTAAATTTTCTTTTTCAAAATGTTCTGAACCATTAATTCTTACCTTCAGTACATGAAGGGTTTCTTAAATTAAGCCTAACGCTATTGTTGGCTTTGTCAATATTTGTTTTCAATTAACTTTCCTTCATTTCCCATTTACATCTTATCACCGCCTAGGCCTAGCACTACCATTTCACTTCACAAGTTATTCAGTTGCACAGTTACTCTCAAGCGAGAAGGACGTGTTTGTTGTGTTCTCTACTCAAAGAAAAAAATGGGAAGAAACAAGCAACCTAACTCCACTGACAAGGTGAATGACTCCAATGATATACTGACAACTCTAAGAAAAATGTTTGATGATTTCAAGAGTGATATAATCGTAAACGCCCAGATGGAAGGGAAGGAAAAATTCATTGATTTCATATCAGAGAAGTTCGATTCTTTCAAAATAGAACATAGCGAGATGAAAGAAGAAATAAGAAAGCAGAAATGTGAAAATACAAATCTAAAGAAAGAAAAGGAAAAGTTATCTCAGAGAATAAATGACTTAGAACAGTATTCCCGGCGAGATAATCTAATTTTACATTGTGTATCAGAAAGTAAGTATGATTCTGTGTATGACATAATTGTCGTATTTATACACTCATAAATGCGAGGGACTGCATGCGAGATATTAGTGTAGCACATACGTTGCCAACAAAAGAGGGGGAAAGAAAACCTATTATAATAACATTTTGTAAGAGAATCAGCAGAGACACCTGGCTGTCAAAGTCCAAAGAAGAAGCCAAACGAGATGAAGAAGGACCTGGCATCTCATCCAGCAAACTCTCATTAGAATGTCCCCCTAGCAGGATTACGGCAGGTGAGCACCTCACAGCGGCAACAATGGACATGCTAAATAAAACAAGAGATACCGCCAAGGAATTGAATTATAAATTTCTGTGGATCAAGGACGGAAAAATTATAGTAAGAAAAAATGAACAGTCTAACATCAAAGAATCTACAAGTGTGAGGACCTTGATAAGCTCTAAGTAACGTATGTTTTGAAATATAAACCGATAAAAAATCTGTATATAGAGCTAAACAATATTCTTGACTATGAATATAATAATGCTAAAGACACCGCTGTGTTTAAAGATCAAATACGTTGCAATAATTACGTTAGCGTATTAAATTCAAATTTAAAACTAATTGATCTCAGTATCAGAAGTGTTAGCAAAAACTTCTCGGAATTCTTGGTTCTATTACAAGGTTTTACCTGCACATTTGATATAATCATTCTATCTGAAACATGGCTAAACTATAATTTAGGTTTTGATATTCCGAGTTATAGTAAATTTATAAAGCCGGTAAAATATAATAAATGTGATGAAATAATCGCGTACTTTAAAACGATATATATGTAACACGGTTTGACACTGAAATAGATTGTTGTAATTTTTTAAATTCTCATTTCAAATATTTGAAAATCAAATCAACATTACTGTAATTTACAGGTAAAAATGACTTCATACAAAGTCTTGAGAAGTTTTTACTTGAAAATAAAAAAGTACAATATCATCATTTAGATAATAATATCCACCAGTATCTAAATATATTACATGAATATGGTTTTAACAAATATTTATATACTCATACCAGATTTACAATAACGTCTTCCTCCTGTATTGATAATATATTCTTTAAAAGTAAAAGTGGATGGACTTTTACACACATTGTATATAGCAGTGCAATAACTGATCATTTTGCGACCTTATCCTTAATTAATTATAATATTGTAGAGAACAATAGTCATAGTGAGGAATATCAACCTGTAAAAACTATCAATTATGAGCAATTGAATTCAGACTTAAGCAACGAAAAATGGGAGAAAATATTAAATTGTACTTACCCTGAAAACAGTATGGAATTATTTTACAATACCATAAATAATTTAATTAACAAAAATTCACAAAATCACTACAAGAAAATATCAAATAGAATCAAGTAATTAAAACCATGGATAACGATTGGAATAATAAAATCTATACGTACCCGTGATACAATGGCATGAAAAATAACTCTACAACCTAGCAATATTGAATTAAGTGCAACGAGATTTTGTTTCGTTACATTATAATACTTAATTACTTAACTTTATTATTAATTATTAATAACACAGGTCAACAATGGAAAAATTGTTTGAAAACTAATAACTGATTCTTATAGATTTTTGTGTGCTAATTTCAGGAAAAATAGTAAAACAATTCCATCACGTACCATTTTCTCACAATCTGTAATTTAAATTTCCATATTTCGGAAATCATTGCACTATACTGGGGTAGTAATTTAATAAATAAATTAAGTCCGTTTTACACTATTGTTATCATTTATTACACCATTACTTCTTTAATGCAGTGTATACTATAGATACAGTATTCTATCTAAGATAACTAATAATGTGGAGTTATGTGTACTTAGTAATAACAGGAATTTATGAGTCATCTTCTCTTGCAATGCATGACTCATTTCCTCCAACTACCATATACTCTTCTCTGTTCTGTACAATACAGTTGCAAGAATCAGTAGCAATTATAACAATGTGTGAATAGGTTCTGTTGTGAAATAGTTATTTATATAGCCTGCATTTAGACGATATTTTCTTTTTTATGGTGTTGTACCAGTTGTGACTTTTCTTGCAGTATTCTGTGTAATGATGGCTTCAAGGGGTTGTGTCAATTCACCAAATAACTTCTGTTATATCTGTGGAGAGTTCGTAGTGAAAAAACAGCAAAGAAATATTACAGACTTCGTTAAGAAGTGTATTACTGTATGCATATTTTGTGATAAAATTAAGCGACCAAGATGAGACATGGGCTCTTCATCGAGTTTGTTCAATTTGTGTGGAAGAGCTCCGACAATGGTCTAAAGGTAAAAAAAAAACATCGTTTCGTTTTGGAATTCCAATGATCTCGAGGGAACAGCAGAATCACATTGATGACTGCTATTTCTGTTAATGTAATATACAAGGGTTCAATCTAAAAAATAAGAAAGAAATCGTGTATCCAAATTTCCCTTCAGCAATACCTCATGGTCCTGGTATACCTGTACCTTCAGTTCCAGAAAAACTAGAAGATGTTTTGAATGACTATGAAACAATGTCTAATGATGATGATGATGATGACGATGAAGACTATATCTTAGGCAGTTCTGAACCGCAACTTTTTTCACAGCATGAACTGAATGACTTGGTCAGAGATTTGGCTCTTCCTAAACATTCAGCAGAATTATTAGGCTCTAGATTAAAAGAAAAAAACTTACTGGCCCCTGGTACCTCCTTCTCACGGTTCAGGAACAGAGAATAAAATTTTACTCCATACTTTTTTCAAGAAGAAGGCCTAGTTTATTGTAACAATGTTCCTCGTCTGATGGAGCAGTTGAAAATAACATATAATGTGATTGAGTGGAGACTCTTTATTGATTCATGTAAAAGAAGTCTCAAAGCAGTTCTTCTTCACAATTGCAACAAGTATGCATCAGTGCCAGTAGGACATTCTGTATATTTGAAAGAATGTTATGAAAATTTAGAACTAATTCTAACTAAGCTGAAATACCGTGATCATGAATGGACAATATGTGGCGATCTAAAAGTAATTTCAATGCTCCTTGGACAGCAGGGAGGATATACAAAATACCCCTGCTTCTTGTGGGAATGGGACAGCCGGGATAAAAAAAAGAGCATTGGATCAGGAAGGAGTGGCCACCTAGGGGTTTATTAGAACCTGGAAGCAAAAATGTGATTCGGCAAATTTTGGTTGATCCACGAAAAGTCCTCCTACCTCCACTTCATATCAAACTTGGATTAATGAAACAATTTGTTAAAGCTCTGTCAAAAGAAGGGGAGTGTTTCAAATACATATGCCACAGGTTTTCACAACTGTCAGAAGCAAAACTCAAAGAAGGCGTTTTCATAGGACAAATATTAGAAAACTTAAAAAAAATGAAAACTTTGAAACCAAAATGGACGAAGTAGAAAAAGAGGCTTGGAAAGCTTTTAAAGAAGTTGTAACAACATTTCTTGGGAACAATAAGGACCCTAACTGTAAGTGTTTAGTAAACAACATGCTATCAAAATTCAAAGACTTGGGTTGTTCAATGAGCTTGAAGGTACACTTTCTACATTCTCATATCGACTACTTTCCCGAAAATCTTGGCGCCGTCAGCGAGGAGCAAGGAGAAAGATTTCACCCAGACATAAAGGAGATGGAACGTAGATACCAGGGAAGTTGTAACTTGAACGTGCTTGCAGACTACTGTTGGAGCATCTATAGAGACGAGCCGCAAGCTGACCACAAGAGGTTTAATGGCAGAAGAAGTGTTGAAGGAAAACGAAAACGGAACTATAAGGTGTTGTAAAGGTATATATTTATTCATAGATTGTTTCACTTTAGCAAAATTCAAGACATAACTGTATTATTTCTTTATAAATATAATGTTTTTTCCATATAGTATATTTACAAAACACATGCATTTTGCCATTTTTGTGTCAAGTCCATGCTTATTTTGTGAAAACACCTTACGTGATAGTAGAAAATGGTGGTCATATTTGAATTCAGCACACAAAATAACATAAAAACCAGTCGTTAGACTGCAAACAATGACCTTAATTTTGCAGACCTGTGTAATTGCTTTAAGGGCTGTGCAAGAATAATTAATTAATTACCTTAATTGTTATTTTATTTTGACCTGTCGAAGAATTGCTTTATATAATTATTATAAGGTTTAGATATAATATCTATAGAGAGCAACTAATCTCAAATTTTAATGTGCTACTAAATAATCTGAGTTAGGAAGCGTAGGCAAAAAAACAGAGGGCGAAGATCTTTTCTTCAAGAGACAAAAGCAAGAGACAAGAGGGCAAGGAACAATAACATGTACTGGTATCAAACCTTTAAATAATAGAAAACTTTCAAACCACAAATGTAATGCCAACACATAGATTAAGACAGCATAAATATAATATAAATTTAATTAAATAAATATCATAAGAACTTGTATAAGCTCAAGAATTGAAATTCTTAAAAATGTACTATAATGACAACACCAGCATAAGAACTACGAATTCGCATAACCTGAAAACACCCTTAGTGTAAAAATATCTCTCTCTCTCTCTGCCAAGAACTATGTATACTCTCTTTGTACAGAAAGCTCAATGTATATAATCAGAGATTGTATATGTGAATTGGTTTACAATAAATATAAATAAGATATTTATGAATTCCAGTAATTGAATCAACTTTGCTAACTCCTATTCCTTTTCCTCATCATAATAAAAAATCATAATAATGATCAGTATACAGCTCAACATTCAAAACAGGACCAGATGAAAGCTCTGAAAATAGTGCTCCATAAATTATTTAGTTAAATAGAAAATTTGGGAATACTAAGTATAAGTTATAACACTGAAGGTGAATGCACAATCTTTGGAAGGCAAGTCAAAATAATCTATTTACTATTAGCAATGTCAGCAGAAAAATATAATCGCCAAAGAAAACTGCCAAAAGCTTGAATAGAATGAAATATTAACTGATTCTGAAAATCACAAGTAACTCAGATGAATACAATATATATATATATATATAAATAAAGAATTTTGAAAAATAAAAACTTCAAAGAAAGAAGTTAACCTAAAAATCTAAACCATTAAAAGGTTAATATTGAAAAATGTGAACATAGAATTTTGAAAAATCAAAGGAAATTTATAATGTGAATAAGAAAGAGCACTAGCAGAAAATTCCAAAGTTCAAAATTAAGAGCCTAAGAAGTTGCAATATGAAATACTGTATAATTATATAATCCTTTTTTTGCTATAAGGCAGAAAGGCTATGTCAAAAGATACTCTATAATGTAGAATAGCAAAATATTAAATCTCAATTAATTTAAAAAATAATTATATAGCTGGTATGCTAAGTGAATAATATAACCAACTGTAATATTAACTGTATGTGAACCAAGTCTATGATAGAACAAGATTGCAATTTAAGTAAGTATGAGATAATATAGTTAATTAATTAACTAGCATTAAGGAAGATAATAATCTCAAAATACTTCGGATGAGCACATAGACCATAAACAAATCTGAAAACTCATGAATTAGCTTATTAATTTACCTAATTAAGATAATGTATGTTTTAATTGTAAATACAAATGAGCCTTCATCATATATGAACTTTAAACTGTACCTATAATGTACACACAAAGATGAATAAGGGCATGAAATATATCCATAATTAAAATTATGATTAGAAATTTCTGTATTCAATTACATTGGCTATTCCCACTGGAAGTAATAAAATGGAATCTCACATGAACTAAATCTAGCTGTTCAATAAATTAACTTTTAGAGAAAAGTGCTTAAGCTTTCAAAGAGAAGTTACAAAACTGAATATTCTAGTCATACCTCTAATGAACTTTTATGGAATATATAATGTCTGGAGAAAAATGGCATGAAAACCTTACTATTATTTGAAATTATCCTTAAGAAAACTGTAATTCATCCAGTACATATTGTAACTGAAGTAGCAAGATTTAATCTGATACAAGCAAGATCTAACTGGTTTGAATATTATAATATGAAGAAAATGATGAGTGAATATAACAGCAGAAAATATAATTACTACAAGCAGGATTAGAATGAATTTTATATTAAGATTCTACTTCTTTCTAGAACACTAGTTACGCTAAAGAACAAGGACGTGTGACGTCAGCCATGTACGTAAGGACTCGACAAACCGGTTTCATTCAACAAGAACAGTGACATAATGGGTTCCTTTTCTATTTCTTTAAAGCCTAAGAAACTATGACTTCCAGAATGTATAAGCAGTTATAACTTTCCACAATCCAGTGGAATATGAATGTAATGCAAGATCATACTAGCTGAATTAAACTCGGCTGTTCTTAACATAATGTTCTTGTAATGTTCTTGTAATGTTCTTGTAATGAACATAATGTTCATAATGTTCTTGTTGTTCTTGTAATGTACGGAATGTTCTTAACATAATGGATCGCACGTATATGCCGTGAAGGTCGTGCCAATACAAATAGGTTGTGTGTCATTGTTTTCTAACATAACTCATTTGCTTGCAAATTAACATTATTCACATAAAACTATCTTGTGCTTATGGCACATATCAATTACTTTTTCATTTTTGGTGGTGATGGTACTTACACGGCAGACAGGGCCTCCTCAGGACTTCCAGCAAAACAGAACTACACTCAAGCAGAGCTCGGTACGATCTGACTTGCAAGCACGAGAACTGACGAGTACCTGGTTGCGCCGCAAAGAGGGCAGCACGTACGTGAGATTCAAAACAAAAACAGTTAGGAAAGAAATACGCGGTACATTCAACTACGTTACAACTCTCCTCCCTAGCTGTCTTTTATGCAATTGCTATCAAAAGTTAAAGTAAAATCTTATTATAGGTATCTTCATAGAGTTCTCTTGCTTTTGTTTTTAATTACAATGTCCCATTTTAGAAATTGTTTTATGATACACATAAATACAACAAGGCTGTATTGACAACCCTTATATACTCTTGAGCAATATTATCGTTGAAAATATCCAGACAAATAAATTCAAATACAATACCCTCGACGACACTCGCTCACTATTAATTTCTGCATAATGACACTAATTTGAACTTGAACTGTCTTTAAGCCAAAGATTACGGCACAAGCACTGATGACAGAAAGATATTTTTCTGAACTTCTTCATGGCTTATACAAATGATAAAAAAACTTGGCGAAGCACTCACGACAATACAGATGCCAGATGTCCAGATGCGGCAAGCAGGTCGGGAGCCCACAACAAGGTCCATTCTTAGTTG
The DNA here is from genome assembly GCA_964059195.1 of Ectobius pallidus. Classification (NCBI taxonomy): domain Eukaryota; kingdom Metazoa; phylum Arthropoda; class Insecta; order Blattodea; family Ectobiidae; genus Ectobius; species Ectobius pallidus. The sequence continues at coordinate 151,085,286 of CAXKWD010000002.1, forward strand.
CACTACATATAATGCCAAGTACAGATGAGCATGAAGAGCGGCTAAAAGTTACTGGAGTGTAGAAAGCTTGGCTAAGAGATGCATAACTGCTGGAGCAGAGAGAAGAACGTGGCTCCGGCCACCTATGTAGGATGGCAAAATCAAGTTGGGGCTGCATACCCCATGAGCCAGGTATGAGAAGTTGTCCAGGGGTACGGCTATAGCATCATACCCCTAAACAAGCCCAGCAGGAGCACAGCAGAATCCACATCCAATCAGCCAGGAGCGTATGATGCCATCTTCAGAGTATTAGCTCAGATACATAAAACACAGTATTGACGAGGATGAGCAATAATTCCAAAACAATGTGGGAGTGGGACTAGTACACACCCACCGGAGAATGAATTTTAATTAATTGGTCTTTATGTTTTGAAATTCAATCAGAATAAGGAGAGAAAATATATAAAATTGCTTTTTTAAGTTCATATCTTCCACTTATAATTTGAGGTTCGTCATAATTGTGAATTTTTTTATATTTCTTGAGAGTAATAGTTCCTGATTTCTGAGTAATACATTTATTCTTGTAGATTCACAAATACTGTGACTTGATTGGTAGCTTATCTTTTTCTTCTTTTTTCTTTATTTCATTAACCTGATTAATATTGGTGGTCTTAACTTCTTTTTTATAAGTTATATAATTTCTCTTTTTTGTTTACATAAGTTATGTGAGTTGTCTCTTTTTTATAGGGGCCCCCTTTTAACAAATTTGAGATCGCCGAGAAAAGAGGAAGACACCTGGCATGCCACATAAGTAACATCACCACAACATAGGACAAGAACATATTCATGACGAACAATTGCAATAATTTAAGTAATTAATACCGAAGCTCGATATGATTCCATGTTGAGTATAGGGTACCTGAATGGGTATGATATCGATTTCCTTTAGATATGCCTGTTCCCTGAGTTCATCGGTAACCAACCGAGACCGGTCCGCGTTAATCTGCCATAGCTTAATTCGTGGGTCGTTATGCCCCATAGTCAATTTTATTGCGCAGCTTTTCTCTGAAAATTCCTTTGAAGGACACTCGAGACTTGAAGCCTCATGAGCAGAGTCAAGTTTCACGCGTACGCAATTTACGCACTTCGGCGGTTTGAGTTTGTTACTACAAGTGAGGGCCGGGTGCCCCAGCTCACCGCAGTGTGAACGGGTGTTCTGTTCCTGCCTGCAGTAGCGAGCAGAGTGCCCCAGCCCCTGGCACTTGTAATATCGAGTGAATTAATATATTCACGCGCTCTACAATTGTTGTATCCTACATATATTATTTTCTTTGCGAGCATTTTCTGTGGGAGCTCTGGGCTGACCTCGAAGACCCAATAATCACTATCCTGCAGTCGCCTAGCTAGTTTGAATTTCAAGTCTAGATTTTTCCATTCTTGCTCATCACCTTCCGCGTTTTGCCGAGCTAGTGTTTGTCGTCAATAATCCCTGCGGTATATTTAACAGTATGATTCGCGGTCTTAGTTTTGTTGTTTTTTGTGCCCTGAATACCTGTTTCTTTAAAGTGAAAGAGTCTATTATTTTCTTTACCTGGTCTTCGAAAGTGGTTTCTAGTATTTCTTGTCTACATTTGGTTTTTCGAAGACCGACTACTTTCCATCCCTCTCTTGCCGGATCAATGCCTGTGTATAACGCATTTTTTATTTCTTCATCTGAATCTTTTTCTATTAATAGTGTGTGCTTTGTCTTTACCGGCTGTTGTGGCTGTCTTAGAGAGGGTGCTGGTTGTTGCGCAATTACCGTACTTGCGTATGTCACTCGACTTCTATCTTGCGCAGTCTTGAATTGTGTTTTTAGAAGATTTTTTGCCGCCTGGAGGGCAATGTTTTCTGCTTCTAGTACTCGGTAGCGCTCCATTACCTTTACTAGACATCGATAAAGTGTCTTCCGTCTCCATTTGCTAACATCCTCCGCGATTAGCCCTGCCATATCTACTATAAGTTCAACCATACTACACTGGTCGCCTCCCTCAGGCGTAAGTGCCTGTGGCCTGGGGAGCTTCCTCACACCTCGTGGGGTTTCAATCTCTGTTTCCTCGTCGATAAAGGATTTGGAGCATGCAGCTCTACTACCCGAAGTCGGGTCATCTGTAGTGAGTTGTTCCTCACCAATTCTACTATGGGAGTTTTCATAGGAGATTCCCCTCCTGCTGGGGTTATTTTTGGAAGGGTATGACGTTGGACAGTCGACTGCGGTGGTCTAGACGTAGCGTGCCCGCCTCTAGATCCGAAGCTCGCGGGATCACACCCGGCCGCAGTCGATGGGGTTTTCAGGACGTATAATTCCTTGGCACGGAGTCCTCCGGGAGGGACTTTAAGCTGGGGGACCGTGTCGTACATTTACGGCACGTAACAGAACTTCAAGCCTAAATTAGAGCCTCTGGACAAAATTTCCCGGCCCTTTCACGTCCAAGTAATACCTTAGTTTCCGGAGAGGGGTTATGGGGCGATGGGTTTACCACCTGTCCCTCTGCCCTCTCTAGGAAAATAAGCGTAACAAAATTCACATAAATATTTAATACACTATTCCACCTTTACCCTTAACATATAATATACAACTTATAATAAGTTGTATATTATATGTTAAGGGTAAAGGTGGAATAGTGTATTAAATATTTAATATTAACCCTTATCTGTTGAATATGAGTTATTTCAATAATAAAATTCACATAGGTAAACAGAAACCTCCACTTGGAGGCCCTTCGCCCCAACATGGTGGTATAGGATTCGAGAGATGACGTTGGACACACATGTTTAGTTTAAGTTGTGAGCTAGTTGTAAGGGCGCTCCTACACGCTACAACAGGGGGCACTACTCCGATCGCAGATGCGCGTATTCATGGGGCTCTTAGTCGAATTTTCCGTTCCGGAGTGAAAAAAGGAACATTCAGCGCCGGTTTACATGATAGCACCAGCTTCCCTCCTAGCAAACCAGAAAGGGCGATCTGAATCACCCGAAGGTTGATAACATTCCCCTCTAGCCGGAAGAGGTACCAACTGACCACGAGTTACGTGCAAGTCCTGTTGTTGCTTCAAATTTAGCGACCTTAGTTTACGCGAACTCAGTGAACCGGTGCCAAGTCAGAGCAGCAATGCCCCTTGCGTCCTAACTATGGTGCCCAGGAAGCCGTGTCACTACGGTGCAAAGCAAACGCACTTCAGAGGGTGGGGAACACAAACTTACTAGTCCTATAACGGCGTCCAACATTACCGAAAAGAAAAGGCACGGCTTTCGCTTCCTAATGCGCCGCTTAGCCCGCCATAAAGGAGGTGAACTACATACTCCTGCAGCTCCACAACTTCCATTATTGACGAAATAGGAAGTTAGGTATTAAGAAAGAGAGAAAAGAAAAAGACGAAAGAAGAGGGGACCCTTATTCACGATACGCGAACTTGTTAGAAGGTTCCCAGAAAGAAAAATCCCCAGAATATTTCGGTGTGCTGATGATATATTAACCCCAAAATTGCAACACTATGATAGATGTAGGTGGAGCAGTTAGTTTTGGTCAGGGGTCACTGTGACCGACCGAACAACCTCCCCGTATCAGAAGCCAATCTCCCCCGGTAGCAGAAATAATAACAAAATAGAATAATAAATAGGCAAAATAATAGTTGTGAAGATAATTAAAAATAAATTTCAATCTCCGGACCCCCGACGGCTCGATCACTCAGTAACCGGGCCAACGCCAATCCAGAGAGAGGTTCAAGGCCCCGCACTCGATTTAACAGACTGGGATCAGATCGTCTAACGGAAATACCCCAGCCCTCTGAAATGCAGGGTTGAAAGAGACAAGACACGCACCCATAACCACATGACCGGGGAGGCCGCACAGTCGGCCCCCGCCCCTAGCCATTTTACCTCATAAATGCTGGTCGAGTCTCACGCCCCCGGGGCTCCATATTTCCTCGTGTGTCGTTAAGGCCCCCAGTCAAGCATTGTGAGTTGTTGGTGTAGGTTGAGTTGCGGGTATATGGTGATTAATAATTGTACACAGAGAAGCAGGTTGAAGTTGTCGTTGATGGCTTACAGTGTATATTCCCGCGATCAACAGATTTCACCCCTCCTGCCGCAAAGACAACCGTCCCTCTGTTGATCCAACCAGGTGTACGGAATAATTGTATTTAAGGGGATCTGTACTATCATATTGGAGTATAAACGTAGCATAAAACTAGAGTACTAGAGTACATGTATTATGGTACTAGAGTATAAATGGTCTGTTCCTGTGTTATTGGTTATGCGAGCGTAGTTCAGGAAATAAAGCACGAATTTTATAATTGATTTTTAAGAATGTTTTTGTCTGTAGCAATCATCAGGATATCGGCTGGATTTTTTATGTTGCAGATTCTGTTTGCTGTAAAGAGGGGAACATAGGTATAGGAAACAAAGTTGAATAAGTAGATATAAAAAAGAGATATTTTACTACAGTTGGTGGGGGTATTGTTGGGCCCCACAAGAAGAGGTGCGGCGTCATCGTCTCCAAGTGCTTTGTTGTGCACTGTGGGATTTATGGCTGCTGTCTATTGTTAACTTGTCTCCTCAGTCAAGCCGTGTTCAGTTTAATATAATAGTAAACAAGCTAAAAAATATAGATTTTAATATTTGTATATTATAGCCTAATGATGATAGGCTAAAAGCGTATGAATAAATTTAGTGGCTGATAATGTTTGTGTTAATCTTACGTATCCTAAAAGATGTGCATTTAATTAATAGTTTCGTTATTTTTAATAACTCTTTCCATTCTTGCTCTAAAACTTCCAAAAGAATTTCTCGTGTTTCTGTTATATTTACTGTGTTTGAGCAGTATTATACAATATTGCCTTATTTATTGAAGCTGCAGGAGGTTCTTGGTTTGATCTTGGATTGTTTATGAAAAATATTCTTTAATATTTCTATTCGTTGCTGTTAATAATAATTTATTTTCCTTAATTCTGCCGAATTGTATAGGCAGGCTAGCTAAATTTGTCGAAATCCTTTAGCAATATAGCCATAGTTAGTATTGATAATCACCTTTATTTTTCTGTATGCTACTTTTACGTAAACATGAATTGAGTTAGAAATAAATTTAAAATGTAAAATTAAATTTAAATATTCAACATAACGGTTACATCGTGTTATATCATTGAGCCTCATAGCAAACATGATACGGCATTTAATATTAGTCGATTTGGGCGATTTGGGTCATCCTCTGTTCTTTGAATGTGATGATTATTGTTTTGTTTTAAGGAATTATATTATTTTGCTTCTAATGCCTTACTGGTATTGCTGAAGCGACGAATGCGTTGTGATCACGTGTAAGGAGGCCACCATGTCGCAAGAAAGCACAGTTTAATTTCTCATCTTTGACCTTTCTTACTTTTAAAGAAGCACTTTAATTGTGTTCACTTGCTTATCTGGGTTTCGTGTTTTGCAGCAAGGTGTCTTAAGATGCACCTAATCTTACAGTACTTTAATCGGAGAGCGACACCACGCCACCTCCTGCCGGGCCGCCATCTTGACCGAAAGCTACTACTTTTAATATATCTGCATGTTCTTTTATTGTAGAAGAAAATACAATTTCATCTAAATGAAAAACAGATTACACCTTTTAGTCCGTACAGTACGCCGTCCATTAGACGCTGGTATGTACTTGGGGTTCCTACTACCCAAATGCCATTCTATTATACTCCAAACTACCAAAAGTGTACAAAAGGACGTCTTTTCCTTATCATTTTCTTCTTTTTCCACTTACCAGAATCCTTTATACAGATCAATTTCAGTAAAATGTTGAGTGCCTGTTATACTTTAGATACGTGACGTTACTTTCGTTTTTCTTCTTCTATGCTACTTGCGTATGCTCAGCTCCCATGCGCAACCTTGAGCGGGTCTTGTCGGTGCTCTGCTAGGAGTTTTCAGAGGGTGTACAAAGTACGCGGCCATGCATGGCGTGGTATTGAGTGAGTTTATACATAATCAGTCCCCTGTATAATCTTCTTATGAAGTCCACTTGTTGTATTTCCACCAAGAAATAAGCTATTATTCCCGTGTTAAGAACTTCAATAGTATGTCAGGGCAAGTCTCTCACCATTTTTCTAGTTACTTGCGTTACATTCAATACGCGATTTAAAAGGCTTGTAGTTCGCACTCTGTATTTGCTATTGTAAAATTCTCGGTACAAATATTCTGTATAAATAAGAAATTTAGGGTAACAGGCAATTTCTCATTTTACGATAGGGGTATTAATATGATGACTATGTACATGTCAAGGTTTTTGCAAAGAACTTTCACGTACGACGGTCGATCACGTGATTTGTATTACCGTGATATTAATATCCGTACCTTTCATGGGATGCTCTTATGTTAATGGCCGACGATTACAATCTAACTCATTTAGCAATTTCATGTCTTGTGACGGACTTTTACATAAATCTCATTTACTTATCTTTTCCCAAGAATAACTTCTACGTAATATAGTTCTATAACCCGATCGTCTGTCGGGACAATGACCCAGTTAAGTGATTACGTAACTACACCTGTCTTGGCATCACAAGCTACGGCAAGTGTACTTTAACATTTCAACACTATTTAGAATCACAACACCATACAGGGTGTACTCAAACTTCTTCACTGTAATTTACTATCTACAAACTTCTCTTTTATTTGTGGACATATTTGTTTTTACGGGCGCCATCCACAAATTACTAACTTATCCATCCACTGATGATTTATTTACAATAATTATTACTTCTTCAATATTTTTTCTATTCTAACTTCTAACTAAAGTCCGTTCACAATATAATATATATATATATATATAAACATATATATATATATGCCTCTCACACAGATTTTAAAAACAGTCGAGATAGGGATGAGTTCTAATATTTTAAGTGAAATACCATACTTTTACTATAAAGTGAATAATAAAGAAAATTTAAATTTTTTTCAACAATTAACAATATTTTTATTCAACAATATTCATTTTTTTCTGTAACTTTACAAATTTTGCTTTTAGTTACAATAAGCTTTTATTTCTTCATTACTTACTTTCACAATCAATAGAATGGTTATAGGTGCATGTTATATTATCATAAAAAAATCAACACTTCTCATATGAACAACAATCTCCAATTATCTGTATTTAATAATATTAGTACTCTCAAATAGTTTCATTTCAATGTTGTATTATTATATTGAATTTCAACCAGTTACTGTAATTCCTACTTTTATTTTACCGTTGGATTCCTGAATTCTACAATCAAATATTTCCTTGTTATGTCTAGGTTCTGAGTTACAGCCAACCTGACATCTCCCCTGCAACCGGTGAAATAAGAAAAGTCTAAAAAAATAATTTTGACAAATCGATGAACAAGGTCTCTGACAAGTATATAACTGCTCGTGGGGAAGATGAACGCCTCGAACATCGATGAACTCTAGTAACCCTTTCAATAATTATTCTATCATGCTAGGTTCGGTCCTCCATAGGCCTACTACTAGACTTCTTTTTCTTTCTTTATTTTATTTGAGATCTCAGGTGTTCATATCACCTAAAGTATCCCTATCCTAACAATTCTTCTTTATTTAGTTTATTTAATTTATAACAACTTCTATAAGAATTATTAGTTCCCTTTTTCCTTCCTTCCTCTTGATTTCTTTTTCACTTCTTCTCCTTCCTTTCTAAGCAAGGTTACCCTTTTTATTGCTTTCAGTACACCTTTTTAATCTGTATTCGCTTTAAGCGATTCTACAATGTTACTTAACCCTCTCCTGATTCTTAAATTCACTTTGAATTGTAATTTTCTTAACCCACTGTACTTTATCTTTTATCGTAGTTTATTTAAGTTCATTTCTAATTCAATTTCACTGAAATTCCTCTTTGCATATTAATTATACTCTCCTGTTACTTAACTTTGACTTTGTGCACATTTATGTTTCTGAATTCCCCTGAATTCGAATTCGAAACTATTCAACACCCTTTAAGTACCTTTCCCCTTTCTCTCATTCTCTCTCTTTTTTCTTTTCTTTCTAATTCTCTCCTTTTTTCTTTCTAACCTAACTATGAACTTGAACTAGAAAAATCTATAATTCTACTTCCATTTCCAAGTGAATTGCCATCAAAAAGATTTTCTTTTCCTTTACACACACTATTCTTTATCCCAAACCTTTCTTTACTCTTTTCCAAATCCTGCTCTCATAACTAAATCTCTATGGTATATAAAGTAACTAAACATTAAAGGCCAGCATGCCATCTAGACATAGAAGATATCCATCTGTTATCTTAACTAAACCCAAGTGGGAGGAGCCCAAATAAGGATTACTATTACGCCCCTTATAATTTCTTCCTTACTCTCCTCGCGACCTGTCTGAAAATGCATAAGTATTCATCTTCTTCTCCAGCTAAGATCAACTTCGTATTCGGTTGTGACTTAATAATCCATGAACACCCATAGTATAGAGATTTTATACCAACTATTTATTTGTTCCTTCCTAAGGTTACTTCTTTCCTAACCTCCCCGACAGAGAGTGGAAACATAGGACTACTGTACTACTGCTGACAATCTAATTTACTTTTTATTTTTATTCTACTTTCATTACCCTTCTAAGTTATTTACATCCTATATGGTGATCTGTTACTGAGTCATAACTTAGAATACTGAATATTGAAATTTTAGATTTAAAATTCTTTCAGTTCAAAAGTGTCTTTATATAACAACTTGTTGTATACCCAACAGACAGTAGATCTGCGTTGTTCTACACCATTTGTAGTTAGTCTTTCTTCTCGTCGGTACCCATCTCCCAATGGATCTCTTTTGAATCTAAGGCCGGTATTCCACTATCCAAGTTATTTGATCAAATCGTCTAGAAAAAATAAAATGTCCGCCCGTTGCTTCAAGGAAACTGTATTGGACGAGCATTTGAAAACTTTCTGCATGTCGTTACAATGGATCAAAGATTTCCCAGCGTTCATAGGATAGGGGTCTAAAATGGCGGCTAAACATCGACTGTTTTGACAAGTAAACGGCACCAAAATTGTTTGATACCACATTTTCTTCATGATTATTCAGTATTTAATCCACATTTCAAAAATGATATACCGGTACTACATGCTATAGTAGTAATATGGGGATATATTTTAAAAAGCCCTGCAAGCTACCTAAACTCGTCTCACATAACCTTCAATATAAACAATGGTTCAGACTGATTTTGTTATTTAGATATTTCTCAAATGGGGTCACTGCTACAAAAAATTTATAAACTAATAAATTTATGTCATTATATATACCACCATCGAAAGTCAAGCCTTCTGTATATACCCTGCATTTTCTACTTAGTACTGAGCAGACCCAATGTATGTATCGCATTATAAATAATAGAAATTAAAACAGTAGTTTCATGGTCGAGCAGTTATACTATTTAAGCCACATTTCGAAAGCGACATGCCAGAAGATATAAATATTGGCATGTATAATAAAAAGGCATTGCAAGTTAACCTAAACTCGTGCCCTTGTTAACATAACCTTCAATTTAAAGAAAGTAATGATTCGGCCTGACTTCCTTGTCATCTAGATATTTCTGAAATTATGCTACAAAACATATATATAAAACTATTAAACTAATGCCATTATAAAGATTTTGTTGGATGATTCAATCCTGCAAGCTTTCCCTATCCTAGTATACAGTATACAGAGAAAACTGGTTTTGGTCAAAGCTATTGGATGTAGTGGAATAGCGCACCTTTGATTCAAATATCGCCTGACAAGTTCTTCGTGAAGTTCTTGCCCAACGAATTGGATAGTGGAATACCGCCCTAGCACCACTTAGACCCAACCATACTCTTCTTCTCCTAGCTGGTGTTCGCTAGGGCGGCCACGACATAAGCCAACCAACGCTCTGGCTCGTTCCAGTCCAATAGCTATATCCCCATAGCCATCGGTCGTTGTTTTCTTGTTTAGATGTTCATCTCTTCTTACGTTCTGACACAGAACGTCAGGCAACTCCGTCGCCACAACTGCCCCTCACTCCAAGTACTCGTCGACCTAACCTTCCTTCTCTGCACAACCTTCTTGTTCAACTTCCAAAGTCTGTCTCCTTCTCTCTTCAACACGCTAACCGTCACCTCCTTAAAACCTTTTCCGGCGCGCATGCGCACTACCTTCTTCCTGTAATTAAAAAACCCACACAGTATCGATAGTCCTCTTTTTTCATCGTTTATGAATGGTTCCTTTGTGGTCCATCCCTATTCATATATGTCACGATGTTTGCAACGTGACATTCCTCCCTTTCTCACCCTCAAAATATTGTTTGCTTTTATTAGGGAACATTTTTTTCTTCGTAAACAACCACTCATTTCTAGACTGGCACAAAATGTTGCAAGTCCTTCACATGCCATTTCCCTAACTTCTTACCATTACGGTTTGTCAGTTCATAACTATTTCCACTGATCCTTTTGTTTTAATATAAGGACCCGCAAACTTTTCACATAAACCTGCCGTATAACCGTGCGCAGAATCACTAAGCTTAAAGTTTCTTCTCAACACTAAGGGTGGCGTGCACCAAACTCATGCAATTTACTCTTTTAGTAAGCCTTACTTCTTTAGTTCTAACTACTTTAGTAAGCTACTCTTTTAGTAACCGTACTCTTTTAGTAAGGACGGCGTCCACCAACCAGGAGTAAACTAAACTCGGCGGCTTTCAACATAGAGGAATGTACTAAAGAAGTAAAAATTTTATTTACTCCCAGAGTAAATGAACTTACTCCACAAGTGGTGGAGAGCACCAACACGGAGTACGTTACTAACGTAGTAAGTTGTGGAGTAAATAAGGCCAATATTTACTCCTACTCAGGGGGTGGAGTAAAGTTGTGGAGTAAGTGTGTTCTGTGGCATTTGCGTGAGTTAGGAGTTACATATCACATTAAATGGATTACATAGTTCAAACTGAGGATAAGTTATTGAGATGAAGAAGGTTGTATACCAAAAATGAGAGTTTTGGCAGGTGATTTAATAAATATTAAGCGAACCATACCTAGTAGGGCATTTAATAACGTAAATAATTAAGCTCATAAATCCTTACATGAAATTTTGGCGTTTGGAAGAAACGATGTCAGATTCTCACTACAGCCATGTGATTTCGGCCAGTCAAATGTGGAAATATCATTGCGGAGAGCGATCCAATTAGGAAGACGTCCACCAAAGGTGAGGGGAAGAGTGAGTGGAAGGGACGTTTGCATTGCACGGTACAAGGAGCTCATGTGCTCTTAAATATCTTCCTAGCTGGATCGGCCTTTAGATGTTGCAGTTCTCCCTAACTTTGGGTCAGAAAACGACGATGTATTTCAAGCTAATCATATGGATACAGATATCGGCGAGGTATAGTACATTCCAATACATGAAAGCCTCCGTTCTTGGAGCTACCCAGAAAACACTTCCCCCTGCTACTTAACCATAGAATTACTGAACAATAGGTGATTCTCATTGTTAAACGATTTAATGTAATTATTGTAAATTAATTTTATTACATTACACTTCTATAGCTTAACATAAAGCACAACATTGCGAATGCCAGATTATAATAATAATTATAAGAGCTAAAAGTTCAATAGTTGCACCCGCAGTGTTAATGAATAATATGTCCTTTTTTCTAACCCAGGTGTAAAAATGTCAAAACAGGCCACATCGGAAGAAAATTTGACTGACTCTGGGATTAGCGTACATTGAGAAGGGGACACTTTGTAAAACCATTCCTTAAAGACTCCCCAAGTCTCGAATGGAGGAGTGAGACGAGACTTTCATGTTTGGGAATAAACTATAGCAGATGCTGCAGGTCTATAGTATGCTGCTAACTATTTTAATTAACCCTGTGGACAGGAAAGTGAGAAGCGTTATAAACTATATAGAAAAAAATGCCAACATGAGTGCCGGAAGAAAATTTTAAGGAGGGGCCCGGAGGTTGAAGCTGCACAGGATCTAGAGAAGTACCGGTAGTCACTGAAATTATTTTTAAACACACAACCATCTACATAATTATTATTGGAGTTCATAGCTTCCGAAATATTGTACCGCCATTTTTTGTTTAAATATTACATTTCTCAGTTGTAATATTATTATTTTTATAAGGTAATATTTTTTAAGTAAATGTTCTGTGCATTTGAAAAAGGACAGAAACATAATGCCCCTTATTAGTTTTGTTATCCTTTTTATCCCCCCTTTTTCATGATTTTGTGTAATACTTCTTATTAATATTGTTAAACAGTCAATAAGTATTAATAATTAATTATAGTGAGATTTATGATAAACAACTATAGAATAATTGATTTATCGTTTTTGGGGAAGAATATGTAACTTTAGGAAGTATTAATATTTTAATATATTTTAGAACTTTATTATTATTATGAGAGAAATAATTATAATATTGACAGTGAATCAATTATGAAAATCAACTGGAAATTCCAATTGTTTGCATTATAATACAGAAATAGTTTGCACAAAAATTGTAATCACAGTACCCATACGAAGGCTACTAAACTGAAAATACTCAATTGAAGGAATTAAAATTAGTAATGAATAAAACATTACTATGAGACCTATTTTAAAACATGAAGATTGTCATTAGTAATATTTGGAACAACCCAAATTCATATTCATTGTTTCAGCGAACCTTTCCTTTTCATTATCTGGCACTTGAATAATACTGGCAATTGAAATGCACGTGTCCTGCTGCGCTGCACTAACGTTTCTGCTCTGTTCTGCGCAGAATTCGACTACTTCTTTAGTAAAAATCGCTTACTACTTTAGTAACAACTAAAGAAGTAACTATCAATTGAGCTCTCCAACACCAACTAAAAGAGTAAGTTACTAAAAGAGTAGCACTAAAGTAGTAAATTTAGGAAGGGAACCTTACGTAACAAAAACCGGTTTGTCTGTCTCACTCTAGCACATACATTAGTATGACTTAAGAGTGAGACAGATGTACTGGTTCTTGTATACTCCAGGTCTCCGTCTTAAATTTACTACTTTAGTAAGATTTACTCCTGGATGGTGCACCTAAGGGTGGCGTGCACCATCCAGGAGTAAATCTTACTAAAGTAGTAAATTTAAGACGGAGACCTGGAGTATACAAGAACCAGTACATCTGTCTCACTCTTAAGTCATACTAATGTATGTGCTAGAGTGAGACAGACAAACCGGTTTTTGTTACGTAAGGTTCCCTTCCTAAATTTACTACTTTAGTGCTACTCTTTTAGTAACTTACTCTTTTAGTTGGTGTTGGAGAGCTCAATTGATAGTTACTTCTTTAGTTGTTACTAAAGTAGTAAGCGATTTTTACTAAAGAAGTAGTCGAATTCTGCGCAGAACAGAGCAGAAACGTTAGTGCAGCGCAGCAGGACACGTGCATTTCAATTGCCAGTATTATTCAAGTGCCAGATAATGAAAAGGAAAGGTTCGCTGAAACAATGAATATGAATTTGGGTTGTTCCAAATATTACTAATGACAATCTTCATGTTTTAAAATAGGTCTCATAGTAATGTTTTATTCATTACTAATTTTAATTCCTTCAATTGAGTATTTTCAGTTTAGTAGCCTTCGTATGGGTACTGTGATTACAATTTTTGTGCAAACTATTTCTGTATTATAATGCAAACAATTGAAATTTCCAGTTGATTTTCATAATTGATTCACTGTCAATATTATAATTATTTCTCTCATAATAATAATAAAGTTCTAAAATATATTAAAATATTAATACTTCCTAAAGTTACATATTCTTCCCCAAAAACGATAAATCAATTATTCTATAGTTGTTTATCATAAATCTCACTATAATTAATTATTAATACTTATTGACTGTTTAACAATATTAATAAGAAGTATTACACAAAATCATGAAAAAGGGGGGATAAAAAGGATAACAAAACTAATAAGGGGCATTATGTTTCTGTCCATTTTTCAAATGCACAGAACATTTACCGTAATTAAAAAATATTACCTTATAAAAATAATAATTCATTCTTGTGTCCGACTTTAGCGCTGTGTAACAAATAGTTGAATAAAAACACTTTCTTCAACGCACTTTATTTACCTTAGTAAACTTCCGGACGGCCGTTTCGCAGGTGGTGTTCCTGCATCATCAGCAGACTGTCAAGTTGACACTCAGCAGAGTGTCAAGTTGACACTCTGCTGATGATGCAGGAACACCACCTGCGAAACGGTCGTCCGGAAGTTTACTAAGGTAAATAAAGTGCGTTGAAGAAAGTGTTTTTATTCAACAAAATAATAATATTACAACTGAGAAATGTAATATTTAAACAAAAAATGGCGGTACAATATTTCGGAAGCTATGAAATCCAATAATAATTATTTAGATGGTTGTGTGTTTAAAAATAATTTCAGTGACTACTTCTCTAGATCCTGTGCAACTTCAACCTCCGGGCCCCTCCTTAAAATTTTCTTTCGGCATTCATGTTGGCATTTTTTTTCTATATAGTTTATAATGCTTCTCACTTTCCTGTCCACAGGGTTAATTAAATAGTTAGCAGCATACTATAGACCTGCAGCATCTTTTATAGTTTATTCCCAAACATGAAAGTCTCGTCTCACTCCACCATTCGAGACTTGGGGAGTCTTTAAGGAATGGTTTTACAATGTGTCCCCTTCTCAATGTACGCTAATCCCAGAGTCAGTCAAATTTTCTTCCGATGTGGCCTGTTTGGACATTTTTACACCTGGGTTAGAAAAAAGGACATATTATTCATTAACACTGCGGGTGCAAGTATTGAACTTTTAGCTCTTATAATTATTATTATAATCTGGCATTCGCAATGTTGTGCTTTATGTTAAGCTATAGAAGTGTAATGTAATAAAATTAATTTACAATAATTACATTAAATCGTTTAACAATGAGAATCACCTATTGTTCAGTAATTCTATGGTTAAGTAGCAGGGGGAAGTGTTTTCTGGGTAGCTCCAAGAACGGAGGCTTTCATTTATTGGAATGCACTATACCTCGCCGATATCTGTATCCATATGATTAGCTTGAAACACATCGTCGTTTTCTGACCCAAAGTTAGGGAGAACTGCAACATCTAAAGGCCGATCCAGCTAGGAAGATATTTAAGAGCACATGAGCTCCTTGTACCGTGCAATGCAAACGTCCCTTCCACTCACTCTTCCCCTCACCTTTGGTGGACGTCTTCCTAGTTGGATCGCTCTCCGCAATGATATTTCCATATTTGACTGGCTGAAATCACATGGATGTAGTGAGAATCTGACATCGTTTCTTCCAAACGCCAAAATTTAATGTAAGGATTTATGAGCTTAATTATTTACGTTATTAAATGCCCTACTAGGTATGGTTCCCTTAATATTTATTAAATCACCTGCCACAACTCTCATTTTTAGTATACAACCTTCTTCATCTCAATAACTTATCCTCAGTTTGAACTATGTAATCCATTTAATGTGATATGTAACTCATAACTCACGCAAATGCCACAGAACACACTTACTCCACAACTTTACTCCACCCCCTGAGTAGGAGTAAATATTGGCCTTATTTACTCCACAACTTACTACGTTAGTAACGTACTCCGTGTTGGTGCTCTCCACCACTTGTGGAGTAAGTTCATTTACTCTGGGAGTAAATAAAATTTTTACTTCTTTAGTAGATTCCTCTATGTTGAAAGCCGCCGAGGTTAGTTTACTCCTGGTTGGTGCACGCCGTCCTTACTAAAAGAGTACGGTTACTAAAAGAGTAGCTTACTAAAGTAGTTAGAACTAAAGAAGTAAGGCTTACTAAAAGAGTAAATGGCATGAGTTTGGTGCACGCCACCCTAAGTCTCCAGGGCGAAATTTTACTTCTGTTCTCCTGAGATTATAATAATGACTCGAATTTTTATAGGCAGTTTCCATGTTATGTCTGACCAACAAGTTTACCTTTTTTAACCTTTCTAACCTTTCTATCAATTTTTTGGAATTTCTCTTAACTATAGGCTGGTTTTCAATTACGTCTAACCTACTTGGAACTTCAGCTTCATGCCCAAAATTTAGCATATAAGTAGTGCATCCAGTGGAACTATGTTTAGCCGAATTCAAAGCAAAATTGAATTCTTTTAGATAAGTATCCCATACAGTTTGATGAGTCTTAATGTAACTAGCAATCATAGTTTTCAATATGGGATTAACTCTTTCTTCTGGATTCCCTCGTGGTGAATATACTGAAGGATAGCAAGGGGTTATGTTAAAAGTCTTAACAATAGATTGAATTAAGTTACTAGTATATTGTGATCCATTATCAATCAGCAAATATCGCGAAACTCCCCATTTAAAAATAATTAATTCATAGAACGCTT
Source organism: Ectobius pallidus (assembly GCA_964059195.1). NCBI lineage: Eukaryota > Metazoa > Arthropoda > Insecta > Blattodea > Ectobiidae > Ectobius > Ectobius pallidus. The sequence goes on from CAXKWD010000002.1 coordinate 151,101,650, forward strand.
CAAGAACTGTTCTACTGGTTGCTTTCCTTGGGGACCGGGACGTCAAAAATTAAAAAATAGCAATTTTCAGATTTTATCATCATTGTATGGAGCAGTTAATTCTGTGCAAGAATATATATAGTTTATGGGGTATACTATTATTTTAAGGGCCTTTATGACCTTTTTCCTGAAGCTCTGTCATGGTGGACACGCCCCTATTTTGACAGTTCTCTTTTCTGGACAAACAGAATGTTCTGGCTGTTCTTTCATACTTCTTTCAGCGTCAATGCACATTGTGCTCTTTCTACATTTTATTAGTATTTTCTTTCAGTCATTGGTATACCTGATTGAGTATTCAGCTGTTAGTTTGGAGGCAATTTCGATGCATAGGGAAAGGATATAAAGGTTCACAAATCCTCTGCGGCATGCTAGATCTTCCTCCCCCACCAGCAAAATTTAACAGATACAACAAAGTCATGCATGATAGCCTGAGAACTGTTAGTGAGGATTCTATGAAACAAGCTGCCCTAGAAGCTGCTGAAAATGAAGGGACAGATATCACTGCAGCATTTGATGGAACTTGGCAAAAGCGAGGACACACATCCCTCAATGGTGTTGTCAGTGCCACATCGTTAGAAAATGGCAAAGTGTTAGATATTGAGTGCCTCTCCAAATACTGCCAAGAGTGTGGTAAAGACATGGCAAATGAGCTTACGTGTTCAAAGAACTTTGAAGGATATAGTGGGGGAATGGAAGTTGCAGGTGTCAGAAAAATATTTACACGTTCTGAAGAGGTTCGAGGTTCGAGGTTCGAGGTTTGCGTTATGCAAGATATCTTGGGGATGGTGACTCCAAAGGTTTTATAAAGATTTTGGAAGACAGCCCTTATAACAACTTGGTAGTGGAGAAGTTGGAATGTGTTGGGCATGTCCAAAAGAGGCTTGGTGCTCGACTAGGAAGCTTCGTACCTCTATGAAAGGGGAAAAGCTCTCTGACGGTAAGCTCATTAGTGGCCGTGGTCGACTTACAGATGCTGAAATAGATCTCCTACAAAACTATTATGGGCTAGCCATCAGGAGAAATACAGGCAGTTTGGAAGAAATGAAGAAGGCTGTGTGGGCAACATTTTTCCATAAAGCCTCGACGGATGAAAACCCCAAACATAACCTCTGCCCGAAGGGTATAGATTCCTGGTGCAAGTTTCAGAAATCTCAGGTGACAGGTGAAGAATATAGACATAACCATTCATTGCCTAGCTAAATAATGGAAGTAATAAAACCCATTTATAGGGATTTAGCAGATGACAAACTCTTATCCAAGTGTGTGCACGGTAACACTCAGAATCCTAACGAGAGTTTCAACAACTGCATCTGGGAAACGAGTTCCAAAAACCGTGTTTGTTAGGTTATAAACTGTGAAAATTGGAACAATGGATGCAGTGATTTGTTTCAATGATGGAGTATTTAGTAGGATTAAGGTGTTTGAATGCATGGGCATTGAAGCTGGACCAAATATGAAAAAAGCGCTGAAGTCACTCGATGCTACGAGAGTATCTGAAGCCCAAAAGAAGGCCCTGGACCTTACTAAGGAAGGAAGAATGAAGAGGAGGAACATAAAACGAAAACTGGAGGAGGAATACAAATAAAAAGATGATGATTATCAACCAGGACTCTGCTAACATCATGTACAGGTATGAAATAATAACTTTAAACTTTGATCGCATTTTGCCGAAAGTTTAGTTTTTTAAACCATAAATGCTATGGCCTCCAAACTTTTCACAGATGTTGATGTGTGTATACTAAATAGAATGTACTAGAATTTATTAATTTGGACACAAACTAACTTATCTACAAGCTGATAATTTATGAAAAAGTCTTGTTTTTTTAAAGAAAATTAATAACAATTAATTTTAAATATAACTCCCAAAGAAATTGCCTTACTTAGTTAATTCTAGTACATTTGTAACTAGATATGCCACTAAGTAAGTGGTAAAAATCTTATTAAGTTAGGGTGAATAGTTCCTGAGAAAATGGTACCTATGTTAACATGTAGAAGATAGGACGTCCCGGTCCCCTTGGCTTTACATTCCACTAAAACTAAACTAAACTCCGTGGCGCTACATCCCTGGAGGGACTTGGCCTACCACCCGACCGCTGCGTCATCTCCCGTAGGCAGATGGCAGGATTGGGGGGCATGTGGTCAGCATGCCGACACCCACGGCCGTTAATGGCGGTTTTCTTGACCGGAGCCGCTACTTCTCTATCAAGTAGCTCCTCAATTTTGAATCACGAGGCTGAGTGCACCCCTACCAGACCTCCCTACCTCAGAAAAATCCGAGGAGGTACCGGGAATTTTACATTCCACATATTTTGTAAATGTATCTTGAAACACTATTACATATCTATTCCCCTGCTTGGAAGGTGTATATGGTCCAAGTAAATCTGTAGGTACGGTAGTCCACGGTTTTTATTTCTGATAAAAATGCATTATTTCGGCTTGAACTGTTTGCGAAACTTTCTGCTTTTGGCATACTCCACAGGAACTTACATATTTTGCAACATTTTTGAAGATTCCCGGCCAATAATATCTATTAGCTATCCAAAAAATGTTTTAGTTATACCCATATGTCCTGCAGTAGGTAAATCATGACATTCCTGCAGTATTTTACTCCTATATTCTTGTGGTATGACGAACTTCCACCTATTCACTGTTCCTTCTAATGTTTGTTCCAACTGTTCTAGCCTCAAATTATATAGTTTTCCATCTACAAGCCTCCAATCTGGCCAAAATTTAGGTTTACTCTGTACTTATGCTCTTCGTTTCATAAACCATGGGTCTCGTATATTTCCCACTCTACTTCTCCTGAGCCACCAGTCAACAAGAGACAACCACACCCAAAACACTCTTCAAGAAATGTATCAATGCGCGAGGCGGGAATGTTGGCGTGGGTACTAATGAAATAAATACAGGTAGTTAGCGTGGACCGGGGACAGTTCTTTTTGTGCATCATGGAGGAGTTAACTTTATTTGGATATTCATCATTTCTACTCTGTAAGTACACAAAGGAATATACTTTATATACTTCAAATATCCTGTTTGGATGCTTGTAGTTTTCCATCCAAAAGAGGACGAAAAAAATGTTTTTAGTAGAAAGGGTAGAGTTTTCATTTCAAGACGATGAAAAGGTCGAACAGTAATGAAACTATAATTCGAGTATGATTAAGTAGAAGCTTACTTTTCCATGTACTTTCAACTTTAAATGTATACAAAGTCTTGCTTTAAAATTCAGAAGGGAAATACTTTGAAGTATGTTAAATTTCATAAGTTCAAATAGGAAAGATAATGAACAATGAATTAGGGAAAGTAACGCTTTCCACGAGCTGTATACTAGGTGAGAATACAGTGAATGTTCAAATAAATGGGAACACAGTAGATAAAGTTTAATTTTGCCATATCATTTTCGGGTGTTGAAAAATTATATGAAGATCAGAATAGCTCGCAGAATGGCGAATATTGAACAATAGAGACTTAAATATTTTATTTTCAATAATTAATTAGTGTTTTTGATTATCTAGTTCAAGGAAAATATTTTCGTTATTAGTTAAAACTAATTTACTGTATAGAATATACAATGTAGTAAAGCAAGGGAAACAATTTGTGTAAGTTTTTTTTGTAACTTTTTGTTACTTAATATAATAATTACTTCAATAACTTTTGTTTGACCTGTAAATAAATCAAAGACATCTTTTCATATTTAAGATTGCAATATTTGATCTGTCTTAACATAATAAAATGACATTTGTAATTTTTGCTTCAATAAAACAGTAGATTAAGAATATTATAGAAGAAAAATTCCTCCGGCACTGGGACTCTAACCCAAGACCTTTGGCTATTCGCGCCAATGCTCTACCAACTGAGCTAAGCCGGAGCTCAATTCACAGCGCCAGTGTCCAATAGAGACAATATTCTGTGGTTCATGAATGCTTGTATATCTGGCTCGAACAGTACATTAACTTTACCTATTTTATTATTTCAAGGGTGATGTTCATTAATAATTTTTTATTACAGCTATGACAAGGTAAGTGGAGTGTCGAAAGAATAACAACGAAACATGTGAAGTTAAATGTTAATTAATCATTACGTAGTGCCATTAACTTAAAATTTAGCTTTCTTGATAAAACCGAAGCGTAGTGCCACAACTCTAGACCGCCACCATTTTGAAATACGTTTAGCCAAATTGTAACAATCTATAACTGCGCTCAGGGCCACAATATATGTTGAATGTCCAAAGATTTTTTCTAAAAAGGTATATATTTTTTAATATGATTTGTTTTTAGTCGGTTTGACTCATTGTAACGCTGTTTAAAGTTGCCGCGATTCCTTCCCCTCCGCCTATACTCTCTGACTCAAGTAGTGTACGATTTCGCCGCTGCATACCGAGCCGTAGTGGTGAGCATGTTTCTTACTGTGAGCCAGACTGTGTTAGGCATCTGCCTGGTTTGTGTGGGAGCTGCGAGGATGAGTCAGCCTCTCCGGTTTCTGTGTGAGTAGCGTGATCGTCACTTCTTATTATGTAAAACTAATTCTAAGTGCCTTCAGCACATCATGCCAGAATTCATATTTTGCTGTTAATATAATTTAGGCAGGAAAGGACATGGAAAAGTCTTATTATCAGGGTTAGTTAAATTGGTGTCCTTATAGTTATGGACCTCTTGGATAAGGAACAAATTTTGTATCAAGTTACTTATTGCTAGGCATCATGAAAACTGTCATGTTGAAATGCGTCCTGTCTGAGATCTTGTAGTGTTCGATGCCCGTAGTTCATGAGATTGTAGTTTAGCACAAGAAATTATTACATACATTCTCTTAATATGTATATTTTGCGGAATAATTGTCTGAGGTTTCCCTGCTAGAATTAGTAGGATTTTGCCATTTCATAGATGCTGGTTAAAAGAATTTCTTTAGTGGGCGTATCGTCGCCATTTGCTTATCCCGTTGCATCTTGGGTAGAACTTGTCACGTAATTGCTGTCCCAGATGATATATTCATATAAGCCATTAACTTGCGTTCCATTTGTTTCAAGTTTAGTGTTAAATGCCACCATGCCATATGAATAAAGTTATCTAGCCTGTATTCCGTATTGCATTTCATAACTTGTTATTTTGGCTTGAAAAATTGTCTTGGTTATAAGTTCTAGTATACCCCTTTTTTAGCTAGTATATTTCAGAAAGATATTAGCATTCAGATACTCAAATTTTTGTATAGTGTTAGAGGGCTTCAACTGAATCTTTATTCAGGTACTGCTAGGGCTTGTTATTTAAATAAATTGTTCTGGTTCATATAGTTACTCTGGGTAAAATATATTTTCAAGTTGCAGGCTAAGTATAGTTGTACCAAATACACATAATTATGTGGAACATATAGCAGGGTTCAAAGTTCATCATTCTAGGTCATGCCAGTGATTATTTGCATATTTATGGAAACGAGCCTTCCTTCTATGTATAGCGATACATGCCAAGTAGATTACCTTTTCTAAATTTTCTACCAGATTTCAATTAGTATATTACTGATTTATGACATGCTAGTTTCTTCTCCTCTTTACATTGTAGTTAAAGTATAGGGTTAGTTTCAGTTCCAGTAGTCCCCCTTTTTTTTCTAAATAATTAAAATCTATTATGTTTTCTGCACCCATAGTTTGCTTAAATTTTCTAGGCTATTCTTATAGACTACATTGCGTGTAGCTTGCTTGGTTATACTCAGTGAACCTTTGTATTTGACATTATTCTGTAATTCTATAGTTTGATTTTTTGGTATTCATAGTTTGGCTATTCTGCAGGCTGATTTTCTTAACCTACTTTGTCCAGTTCTTTGCTATTCTTTACATAAATATTCTCTAATATTAAATTCCTTTTTCAAAAGTAAAACTTCTGTTTATTCAGCTTATCTTTGATTAAATATTTTGTGGGTGCAGTGATATTTAATTACATTCTGGTTCTGGATTTTCTTTTTGTTTTTCTTCTTCCTATTATTCTAAATTATTCTACCTCCTATTGGAAATTAGGTAGGCCTAATTATAGTTCATGAGTATATTTTCTTAAAGCAAATTCTAGATAATTTGTGTATTCTAAAATACTTTGAAATATTACCCCCTATTGGAAATTAGGTAGGCCTAATTATAGTTCATGAGTATATTTTCTTAAAGCAAATTCTAGATAATTTGTGTATTCTAAAATACTTTGAAATATTACCTTCTATTGGAAATTAGGTAGGCCTATTTATAGTTCATGAGTATATTTTCTTAAAGCAAATTCTAGATAATTTGTGTATTCTAAAATACTTTGAAATATTACCTTCTATTGGAAATTAGGTAGGCCTAATTATAAATTATGTTAACCTTAATGTAAATTGTACACAGCTGTGGGCTTTGATTTCTTCTCTGGTATTCTAAATATTCTAAATTATTATGTCTGGCATTGAACTTAGATAGGGCTAACCATTATTGGTAACCTATTCATATTTATGCTATTTATACAAAATTAGGTTTTGGAGATTAGGTGATTTGCGATTCCAGAATTATTCTTGGTATCTTACTGAGTTTTGTGACTTTAAGGATTTCTTAATAATTAGAGATTTCACTCATTTAATAATGAATTTCTAGTCATTTATGGTCAATGTTATTTATTCAAGAATACTTTATATTGTACATTGTTGTTTAAATTATACATTAAAACTTTATTGTTGGAATTTTGGGGATTAATGCTGAACTGCGATTGCCCCTTGCTCTCCCTTCCTTCTCAACCTGTATTGGAGATGTATCTTCGGTCCTTCTGGGACTTGTCCACATGTTCTTCCAGCTTTTGAATTTGAATTATTATTATGGAAGTTTTGGTACCTGCAAATAAGTATCAAGTAAGACATAAAGTATATATATAATACATCATATTTATTCCCTTTATTATGAGTTACTTCATTTAATCAAGGTAATCATTTATATTAAACAATTCTAATTATTTCTACATTCCGTTATTCTAAATAACGCTAGCAACCAACTAATAATAACCTAACCCAAACTAGAGTTGCATGGTAGCGGCTTCTCCAATTCAGGCGAGAGGGGAGAGTATATATGTTCCACATATATTACGTTTATTAGTTATTTTTCATTCTCCCATTTGTCCAAATTCATCATGGCGGTGAATGTTCATGTACCGTGGGAATTTTTTTTGGTGACTCCGCCATGCACTCCATATGCCATTTTTCAGTCACCTTCTTGGTCGAACATCTTAATGATAAGTCTGTTAAAAGATGTCACATTTCTCAGTTGAAGAAGTGTTAGTTTATGTGTTGTTCCTTATCCAGGGTTTTGTGTAATGTTTAGAGTTTAGATAGTGTAATGTTTTTGAGGCACTTGTGATTATAGTGCAAATTTAAATTGTCAATGTTTGTTTAGCTCATCTTGTCCTTTTCTTCTGTACAAGTATTTATGAGTACTAATTGTAAATGTAATTGCTCTAAATAAATCTTTATTGTGACGATTTCGCTGCTCCTACTTTAGCCGAGGGAGCTGTCTTCTTCCCTCCAGTCTCAATTATTTTAAGGGGCCCCTTATCAAAAAACAAGAAACTAAATAATCTAGATTATAAACTCAACAATGTCAATTTAACCAATGAAAACACAGTCTGTTTTAAAATAAACAAAGACACTAGGCCCAAGACAAAAGAAAGATAATAAAGTATTATAATGGTTGAATGTGACCACATTTTAATATTGAATTAAATGAAGAATGTATATTGGATATACCAAGAAAGTAAAAAAAAAAAACTAGAAAAGACATCCTGCAAATCATCTCCAAAATTGGACACTTATCCGTAAAAGGACATTGTATAGAAGAAAGCATTTGTGCGGCGATATTTAACTCTTTATTTGGACATTTAAGAGATAAATTCTTCAGTGAAGTTTACAAAGTTTTCTATGCATAGTGAACCTATTAAGAACCAACACAGATATTTAGACACTTTATATTTGTGGGTTGTACCGGTCCCCCTCCCACTGTGGTAGTGTGTGTGTTGGACTCTACTCACCATTTTCGACATTTTGTTTCATGTCTGAGTCTACTCTATGAAGATACCACCGACTTGGGCAGTATGATGCTGCGGAGCTCCTGCTGGCACGCTTCGAGGTATCCGCGGTACCTCTCGTCGTGTTTGCGCCTGACTCATGGGGCGACGGCCCTAACTTGCATTTTGTCATCCGATATGGGTGGCCGGAGTCATGAGCCACTATTTCTACCAGCAGTTTTCTTTCTTCGAGCCCGCTCCATCTCCTGCTACCAACTGTTCGCACCTCTTCTTTCACTCAAGAATGGACCTTGTGGTGATCTGGTGTTTCGTGCGCCTAATTTGGATATTGGCGACGATTTGTTGTGAGTGCTTATGAGTTGCTCACTAAAATATGTGGTAAATCATCCTGGTGAGTGATATATATATATATATGGCTTAAGGCATGTGTTTATTGCCGGCCGCAGTATTGTTTAGCCTCAGAAAAATGCAGATAAATTCTACATAAAATGTGAGTAAGTTTTGGTATATTATATCATGGTATGGTCCCTTTGTTTCATTCATTCAAAGACACTCAAGAGAACTTATGCATCAAGATATGAACTTAAAAAAAATATATATATATATATCTACTTTAAAATTTCTTGTTTAACTTAAAGACTATGAGTCATTATGAACTGTACAGGGTAATATTAATTGTGTTCTGATAACAGGGTCTAGATTGTTCTATTACCGTATTGCTTGTATGAATTTTGGGGGTTGCATGTGTTTTGTGGGTTTTCTAACTGATCTGATAAAAAAAAAATCTTGCAATTTTTTTTGTGTAGTCAGAGGGGAGGGCTGTAACGCTGTTTAAAGTTGCCGCAATTCCTTCCCCTCCGCCTATACTCTCTGACTTAAGTAGTGTACGATTTCGCCGCTGCATACCGAGTCGTAGTGGTGAGCATGTTTCTTACTGTGAGCCAGACTGTGTTAGGCATCTGCCTGGTTTGTGTGGGAGCTGCGAGGATGAGTCAGCCTCTCCGGTTTCTGTGTGAGTAGCGTGATCGTCACTTCTTATTATGTAAAACTAATTCTAAGTGCCTTCAGCACATCATGCCAGAATTCATATTTTGCTGTTAATATAATTTAGGCAGGAAAGGACATGGAAAAGTCTTATTATCAGGGTTAGTTAAATTGGTGTCCTTATAGTTATGGACCTCTTGGATAAGGAACAAATTTTGTATCAAGTTACTTATTGCTAGGCATCATGAAAACTGTCATGTTGAAATGCGTCCTGTCTGAGATCAGTGACCTTGTAGTGTTCGATGCCCGTAGTTCATGAGATTGTAGTTTAGCACAAGAAATTATTACATACATTCTCTTAATATGTATATTTTGCGGAATAATTGTCTGAGGTTTCCCTGCTAGAATTAGTAGGATTTTGCCATTTCATAGATGCTGGTTAAAAGAATTTCTTTAGTGGGCGTATCGTCGCCATTTGCTTATCCCGTTGCATCTTGGGTAGAACTTGTCACGTAATTGCTGTCCCAGATGATATATTCATATAAGCCATTAACTTGCGTTCCATTTGTTTCAAGTTTAGTGTTAAATGCCACCATGCCATATGAATAAAGTTATCTAGCCTGTATTCCGTATTGCATTTCATAACTTGTTATTTTGGCCTAAAAAATTGTCTTGGTTATAAGTTCTAGTATACCCCTTTTTTAGCTAGTATATTTCAGAAAGATATTAGCATTCAGATACTCAAATTTTTGTATAGTGTTAGAGGGCTTCAACTGAATCTTTATTCAGGTACTGCTAGGGCTTGTTATTTAAATAAATTGTTCTGGTTCATATAGTTACTCTGGGTAAAATATATTTTCAAGTTGCAGGCTAAGTATAGTTGTACCAAATACACATAATTATGTGGAACATATAGCAGGGTTCAAAGTTCATCATTCTAGGTCATGCCAGTGATTATTTGCATATTTATGGAAACGAGCCTTCCTTCTATGTATAGCGATACATGCCAAGTAGATTACCTTTTCTAAATTTTCTACCAGATTTCAATTAGTATATTACTGATTTATGACATGCTAGTTTCTTCTCCTCTTTACATTGTAGTTAAAGTATAGGGTTAGTTTCAGTTCCAGTAGTCCCCCTTTTTTTTTCTAAATAATTAAAATCTATTATGTTTTCTGCACCCATAGTTTGCTTAAATTTTCTAGGCTATTCTTATAGACTACATTGCGTGTAGCTTGCTTGGTTATACTCAGTGAACCTTTGTATTTGACATTATTCTGTAATTCTATAGTTTGATTTTTTGGTATTCATAGTTTGGCTATTCTGCAGGCTGATTTTCTTAACCTACTTTGTCCAGTTCTTTGCTATTCTTTACATAAATATTCTCTAATATTAAATTCCTTTTTCAAAAGTAAAACTTCTGTTTATTCAAATTATCTTTGATTAAATATTTTGTGGGTGCAGTGATATTTAATTACATTCTGGTTCTGGATTTTCTTTTTGTTTTTCTTCTTCCTATTATTCTAAATTATTCTACCTCCTATTGGAAATTAGGTAGGCCTAATTATAGTTCATGAGTATATTTTCTTAAAGCAAATTCTAGATAATTTGTGTATTCTAAAATACTTTGAAATATTACCCCCTATTGGAAATTAGGTAGGCCTAATTATAGTTCATGAGTATATTTTCTTAAAGCAAATTCTAGATAATTTGTGTATTCTAAAATACTTTGAAATATTACCTTCTATTGGAAATTAGGTAGGCCTATTTATAGTTCATGAGTATATTTTCTTAAAGCAAATTCTAGATAATTTGTGTATTCTAAAATACTTTGAAATATTACCTTCTATTGGAAATTAGGTAGGCCTAATTATAAATTATGTTAACCTTAATGTAAATTGTACACAGCTGTGGGCTTTGATTTCTTCTCTGGTATTCTAAATATTCTAAATTATTATGTCTGGCATTGAACTTAGATAGGGCTAACCATTATTGGTAACCTATTCATATTTATGCTATTTATACAAAATTAGGTTTTGGAGATTAGGTGATTTGCGATTCCAGAATTATTCTTGGTATCTTACTGAGTTTTGTGACTTTAAGGATTTCTTAATAATTAGAGATTTCACTCATTTAATAATGAATTTCTAGTCATTTATGGTCAATGTTATTTATTCAAGAATACTTTATATTGTACATTGTTGTTTAAATTATACATTAAAACTTTATTGTTGGAATTTTGGGGATTAATGCTGAACTGCGATTGCCCCTTGCTCTCCCTTCCTTCTCAACCTGTATTGGAGATGTATCTTCGGTCCTTCTGGGACTTGTCCACATGTTCTTCCAGCTTTTGAATTTGAATTATTATTATGGAAGTTTTGGTACCTGCAAATAAGTATCAAGTAAGACATAAAGTATATATATAATACATCATATTTATTCCCTTTATTATGAGTTACTTCATTTAATCAAGGTAATCATTTATATTAAACAATTCTAATTATTTCTACATTCCGTTATTCTAAATAACGCTAGCAACCAACTAATAATAACCTAACCCAAACTAGAGTTGCATGGTAGCGGCTTCTCCAATTCAGGCGAGAGGGGAGAGTATATATGTTCCACATATATTACGTTTATTAGTTATTTTTCATTCTCCCATTTGTCCAAATTCATCATGGCGGTGAATGTTCATGTATCGTGGGAATTTTTTTTGGTGACTCCGCCATGCACTCCATATGCCATTTTTCAGTCACCTTCTTGGTCGAACATCTTAATGATAAGTCTGTTAAAAGATGTCATATTTCTCAGTTGAAGAAGTGTTAGTTTATGTGTTGTTCCTTATCCAGGGTGTTGTGTAATGTTTAGAGTTTAGATAGTGTAATGTTTTTGAGGCACTTGTGATTATAGTGCAAATTTAAATTGTCAATGTTTGTTTAGCTCATCTTGTCCTTTTCTTCTGTACAAGTATTTATGAGTACTAATTGTAAATGTAATTGCTCTAAATGAATCTTTATTGTGACGATTTCGCTGCTCCTACTTTAGCCGAGGGAGCTGTCTTCTTCCCTCCAGTCTCAATTATTTTAAGGGGCCCCTTATCAAAAAACAAGAAACTAAATAATCTAGATTATAAACTCAACAATGTCAATTTAACCAATGAAAACACAGTCTGTTTTAAAATAAACAAAGACACTAGGCCCAAGACAAAAGAAAGATAATAAAGTATTATAATGGTTGAATGTGACCACATTTTAATATTGAATTAAATGAAGAATGTATATTGGATATACCAAGAAAGTAAAAAAAAAAAAAACTAGAAAAGACATCCTGCAAATCATCTCCAAAATTGGACACTTATCCGTAAAAGGACATTGTATAGAAGAAAGCATTTGTGCGGCGATATTTAACTCTTTATTTGGACATTTAAGAGATAAATTCTTCAGTGAAGTTTACAAAGTTTTCTATGCATAGTGAACCTATTAAGAACCAACACAGATATTTAGACACTTTATATTTGTGGGTTGTACCGGTCCCCCTCCCACTGTGGTAGTGTGTGTGTTGGACTCTACTCACCATTTTCGACATTTTGTTTCATGTCTGAGTCTACTCTATGAAGATACCACCGACTTGGGCAGTATGATGCTGCGGAGCTCCTGCTGGCACGCTTCGAGGTATCCGCGGTACCTCTCGTCGTGTTTGCGCCTGACTCATGGGGCGACGGCCCTAACTTGCATTTTGTCATCCGATATGGGTGGCCGGAGTCATGAGCCACTATTTCTACCAGCAGTTTTCTTTCTTCGAGCCCGCTCCATCTCCTGCTACCAACTGTTCGCACCTCTTCTTTCACTCAAGAATGGACCTTGTGGTGATCTGGTGTTTCGTGCGCCTAATTTGGATATTGGCGACGATTTGTTGTGAGTGCTTATGAGTTGCTCACTAAAATATGTGGTAAATCATCCTGGTGAGTGATATATATATATATATATGGCTTAAGGCATGTGTTTATTGCCGGCCGCAGTATTGTTTAGCCTCAGAAAAATGCAGATAAATTCTACATAAAATGTGAGTAAGTTTTGGTATATTATATCATGGTATGGTCCCTTTCTTTCATTCATTCAAAGACACTCAAGAGAACTTATGCATCAAGATATGAACTTAAAAAAAAAATATATATATATCTACTTTAAAATTTCTTGTTTAACTTAAAGACTATGAGTCATTATGAACTGTACAGGGTAATATTAATTGTGTTCTGATAACAGGGTCTAGATTGTTCTATTACCGTATTGCTTGTATGAATTTTGGGGGTTGCATGTGTTTTGTGGGTTTTCTAACTGATCTGATAAAAAAAAAATCTTGCAATTTTTTTTGTGTAGTCAGAGGGGAGGGCTGTAACGCTGTTTAAAGTTGCCGCAATTCCTTCCCCTCCGCCTATACTCTCTGACTTAAGTAGTGTACGATTTCGCCGCTGCATACCGAGTCGTAGTGGTGAGCATGTTTCTTACTGTGAGCCAGACTGTGTTAGGCATCTGCCTGGTTTGTGTGGGAGCTGCGAGGATGAGTCAGCCTCTCCGGTTTCTGTGTGAGTAGCGTGATCGTCACTTCTTATTATGTAAAACTAATTCTAAGTGCCTTCAGCACATCATGCCAGAATTCATATTTTGCTGTTAATATAATTTAGGCAGGAAAGGACATGGAAAAGTCTTATTATCAGGGTTAGTTAAATTGGTGTCCTTATAGTTATGGACCTCTTGGATAAGGAACAAATTTTGTATCAAGTTACTTATTGCTAGGCATCATGAAAACTGTCATGTTGAAATGCGTCCTGTCTGAGATCTTGTAGTGTTCGATGCCCGTAGTTCATGAGATTGTAGTTTAGCACAAGAAATTATTACATACATTCTCTTAATATGTATATTTTGCGGAATAATTGTCTGAGGTTTCCCTGCTAGAATTAGTAGGATTTTGCCATTTCATAGATGCTGGTTAAAAGAATTTCTTTAGTGGGCGTATCGTCGCCATTTGCTTATCCCGTTGCATCTTGGGTAGAACTTGTCACGTAATTGCTGTCCCAGATGATATATTCATATAAGCCATTAACTTGCGTTCCATTTGTTTCAAGTTTAGTGTTAAATGCCACCATGCCATATGAATAAAGTTATCTAGCCTGTATTCCGTATTGCATTTCATAACTTGTTATTTTGGCTTGAAAAATTGTCTTGGTTATAAGTTCTAGTATACCCCTTTTTTAGCTAGTATATTTCAGAAAGATATTAGCATTCAGATACTCAAATTTTTGTATAGTGTTAGAGGGCTTCAACTGAATCTTTATTCAGGTACTGCTAGGGCTTGTTATTTAAATAAATTGTTCTGGTTCATATAGTTACTCTGGGTAAAATATATTTTCAAGTTGCAGGCTAAGTATAGTTGTACCAAATACACATAATTATGTGGAACATATAGCAGGGTTCAAAGTTCATCATTCTAGGTCATGCCAGTGATTATTTGCATATTTATGGAAACGAGCCTTCCTTCTATGTATAGCGATACATGCCAAGTAGATTACCTTTTCTAAATTTTCTACCAGATTTCAATTAGTATATTACTGATTTATGACATGCTAGTTTCTTCTCCTCTTTACATTGTAGTTAAAGTATAGGGTTAGTTTCAGTTCCAGTAGTCCCCCTTTTTTTTCTAAATAATTAAAATCTATTATGTTTTCTGCACCCATAGTTTGCTTAAATTTTCTAGGCTATTCTTATAGACTACATTGCGTGTAGCTTGCTTGGTTATACTCAGTGAACCTTTGTATTTGACATTATTCTGTAATTCTATAGTTTGATTTTTTGGTATTCATAGTTTGGCTATTCTGCAGGCTGATTTTCTTAACCTACTTTGTCCAGTTCTTTGCTATTCTTTACATAAATATTCTCTAATATTAAATTCCTTTTTCAAAAGTAAAACTTCTGTTTATTCAGCTTATCTTTGATTAAATATTTTGTGGGTGCAGTGATATTTAATTACATTCTGGTTCTGGATTTTCTTTTTGTTTTTCTTCTTCCTATTATTCTAAATTATTCTACCTCCTATTGGAAATTAGGTAGGCCTAATTATAGTTCATGAGTATATTTTCTTAAAGCAAATTCTAGATAATTTGTGTATTCTAAAATACTTTGAAATATTACCCCCTATTGGAAATTAGGTAGGCCTAATTATAGTTCATGAGTATATTTTCTTAAAGCAAATTCTAGATAATTTGTGTATTCTAAAATACTTTGAAATATTACCTTCTATTGGAAATTAGGTAGGCCTATTTATAGTTCATGAGTATATTTTCTTAAAGCAAATTCTAGATAATTTGTGTATTCTAAAATACTTTGAAATATTACCTTCTATTGGAAATTAGGTAGGCCTAATTATAAATTATGTTAACCTTAATGTAAATTGTACACAGCTGTGGGCTTTGATTTCTTCTCTGGTATTCTAAATATTCTAAATTATTATGTCTGGCATTGAACTTAGATAGGGCTAACCATTATTGGTAACCTATTCATATTTATGCTATTTATACAAAATTAGGTTTTGGAGATTAGGTGATTTGCGATTCCAGAATTATTCTTGGTATCTTACTGAGTTTTGTGACTTTAAGGATTTCTTAATAATTAGAGATTTCACTCATTTAATAATGAATTTCTAGTCATTTATGGTCAATGTTATTTATTCAAGAATACTTTATATTGTACATTGTTGTTTAAATTATACATTAAAACTTTATTGTTGGAATTTTGGGGATTAATGCTGAACTGCGATTGCCCCTTGCTCTCCCTTCCTTCTCAACCTGTATTGGAGATGTATCTTCGGTCCTTCTGGGACTTGTCCACATGTTCTTCCAGCTTTTGAATTTGAATTATTATTATGGAAGTTTTGGTACCTGCAAATAAGTATCAAGTAAGACATAAAGTATATATATAATACATCATATTTATTCCCTTTATTATGAGTTACTTCATTTAATCAAGGTAATCATTTATATTAAACAATTCTAATTATTTCTACATTCCGTTATTCTAAATAACGCTAGCAACCAACTAATAATAACCTAACCCAAACTAGAGTTGCATGGTAGCGGCTTCTCCAATTCAGGCGAGAGGGGAGAGTATATATGTTCCACATATATTACGTTTATTAGTTATTTTTCATTCTCCCATTTGTCCAAATTCATCATGGCGGCGAATGTTCATGTATCGTGGGAATTTTTTTTGGTGACTCCGCCATGCACTCCATATGCCATTTTTCAGTCACCTTCTTGGTCGAACATCTTAATGATAAGTCTGTTAAAAGATGTCACATTTCTCAGTTGAAGAAGTGTTAGTTTATGTGTTGTTCCTTATCCAGGGTTTTGTGTAATGTTTAGAGTTTAGATAGTGTAATGTTTTTGAGGCACTTGTGATTATAGTGCAAATTTAAATTGTCAATGTTTGTTTAGCTCATCTTGTCCTTTTCTTCTGTACAAGTATTTATGAGTACTAATTGTAAATGTAATTGCTCTAAATGAATCTTTATTGTGACGATTTCGCTGCTCCTACTTTAGCCGAGGGAGCTGTCTTCTTCCCTCCAGTCTCAATTATTTTAAGGGGCCCCTTATCAAAAAACAAGAAACTAAATAATCTAGATTATAAACTCAACAATGTCAATTTAACCAATGAAAACACAGTCTGTTTTAAAATAAACAAAGACACTAGGCCCAAGACAAAAGAAAGATAATAAAGTATTATAATGGTTGAATTTGACCACATTTTAATATTGAATTAAATGAAGAATGTATATTGGATATACCAAGAAAGTAAAAAAAAAAACTAGAAAAGACATCCTGCAAATCATCTCCAAAATTGGACACTTATCCGTAAAAGGACATTGTATAGAAGAAAGCATTTGTGCGGCGATATTTAACTCTTTATTTGGACATTTAAGAGATAAATTCTTCAGTGAAGTTTACAAAGTTTTCTATGCATAGTGAACCTATTAAGAACCAACACAGATATTTAGACACTTTATATTTGTGGGTTGTACCGGTCCCCCTCCCACTGTGGTAGTGTGTGTGTTGGACTCTACTCACCATTTTCGACATTTTGTTTCATGTCTGAGTCTACTCTATGAAGATACCACCGACTTGGGCAGTATGATGCTGCGGAGCTCCTGCTGGCACGCTTCGAGGTATCCGCGGTACCTCTCGTCGTGTTTGCGCCTGACTCATGGGGCGACGGCCCTAACTTGCATTTTGTCATCCGATATGGGTGGCCGGAGTCATGAGCCACTATTTCTACCAGCAGTTTTCTTTCTTCGAGCCCGCTCCATCTCCTGCTACCAACTGTTCGCACCTCTTCTTTCACTCAAGAATGGACCTTGTGGTGATCTGGTGTTTCGTGCGCCTAATTTGGATATTGGCGACGATTTGTTGTGAGTGCTTATGAGTTGCTCACTAAAATATGTGGTAAATCATCCTGGTGAGTGATATATATATATATGGCTTAAGGCATGTGTTTATTGCCGGCCGCAGTATTGTTTAGCCTCAGAAAAATGCAGATAAATTCTACATAAAATGTGAGTAAGTTTTGGTATATTATATCATGGTATGGTCCCTTTGTTTCATTCATTCAAAGACACTCAAGAGAACTTATGCATCAAGATATGAACTTAAAAAAAAAATATATATATATATCTACTTTAAAATTTCTTGTTTAACTTAAAGACTATGAGTCATTATGAACTGTACAGGGTAATATTAATTGTGTTCTGATAACAGGGTCTAGATTGTTCTATTACCGTATTGCTTGTATGAATTTTGGGGGTTGCATGTGTTTTGTGGGTTTTCTAACTGATCTGATAAAAAAAAAATCTTGCAATTTTTTTTGTGTAGTCAGAGGGGAGGGCTGTAACGCTGTTTAAAGTTGCCGCAATTCCTTCCCCTCCGCCTATACTCTCTGACTTAAGTAGTGTACGATTTCGCCGCTGCATACCGAGTCGTAGTGGTGAGCATGTTTCTTACTGTGAGCCAGACTGTGTTAGGCATCTGCCTGGTTTGTGTGGGAGCTGCGAGGATGAGTCAGCCTCTCCGGTTTCTGTGTGAGTAGCGTGATCGTCACTTCTTATTATGTAAAACTAATTCTAAGTGCCTTCAGCACATCATGCCAGAATTCATATTTTGCTGTTAATATAATTTAGGCAGGAAAGGACATGGAAAAGTCTTATTATCAGGGTTAGTTAAATTGGTGTCCTTATAGTTATGGACCTCTTGGATAAGGAACAAATTTTGTATCAAGTTACTTATTGCTAGGCATCATGAAAACTGTCATGTTGAAATGCGTCCTGTCTGAGATCAGTGACCTTGTAGTGTTCGATGCCCGTAGTTCATGAGATTGTAGTTTAGCACAAGAAATTATTACATACATTCTCTTAATATGTATATTTTGCGGAATAATTGTCTGAGGTTTCCCTGCTAGAATTAGTAGGATTTTGCCATTTCATAGATGCTGGTTAAAAGAATTTCTTTAGTGGGCGTATCGTCGCCATTTGCTTATCCCGTTGCATCTTGGGTAGAACTTGTCACGTAATTGCTGTCCCAGATGATATATTCATATAAGCCATTAACTTGCGTTCCATTTGTTTCAAGTTTAGTGTTAAATGCCACCATGCCATATGAATAAAGTTATCTAGCCTGTATTCCGTATTGCATTTCATAACTTGTTATTTTGGCTTGAAAAATTGTCTTGGTTATAAGATCTAGTATACCCCTTTTTTAGCTAGTATATTTCAGAAAGATATTAGCATTCAGATACTCAAATTTTTGTATAGTGTTAGAGGGCTTCAACTGAATCTTTATTCAGGTACTGCTAGGGCTTGTTATTTAAATAAATTGTTCTGGTTCATATAGTTACTCTGGGTAAAATATATTTTCAAGTTGCAGGCTAAGTATAGTTGTACCAAATACACATAATTATGTGGAACATATAGCAGGGTTCAAAGTTCATCATTCTAGGTCATGCCAGTGATTATTTGCATATTTATGGAAACGAGCCTTCCTTCTATGTATAGCGATACATGCCAAGTAGATTACCTTTTCTAAATTTTCTACCAGATTTCAATTAGTATATTACTGATTTATGACATGCTAGTTTCTTCTCCTCTTTACATTGTAGTTAAAGTATAGGGTTAGTTTCAGTTCCAGTAGTCCCCCTTTTTTTTCTAAATAATTAAAATCTATTATGTTTTCTGCACCCATAGTTTGCTTAAATTTTCTAGGCTATTCTTATAGACTACATTGCGTGTAGCTTGCTTGGTTATACTCAGTGAACCTTTGTATTTGACATTATTCTGTAATTCTATAGTTTGATTTTTTGGTATTCATAGTTTGGCTATTCTGCAGGCTGATTTTCTTAACCTACTTTGTCCAGTTCTTTGCTATTCTTTACATAAATATTCTCTAATATTAAATTCCTTTTTCAAAAGTAAAACTTCTGTTTATTCAGCTTATCTTTGATTAAATATTTTGTGGGTGCAGTGATATTTAATTACATTCTGGTTCTGGATTTTCTTTTTGTTTTTCTTCTTCCTATTATTCTAAATTATTCTACCTCCTATTGGAAATTAGGTAGGCCTAATTATAGTTCATGAGTATATTTTCTTAAAGCAAATTCTAGATAATTTGTGTATTCTAAAATACTTTGAAATATTACCCCCTATTGGAAATTAGGTAGGCCTAATTATAGTTCATGAGTATATTTTCTTAAAGCAAATTCTAGATAATTTGTGTATTCTAAAATACTTTGAAATATTACCTTCTATTGGAAATTAGGTAGGCCTATTTATAGTTCATGAGTATATTTTCTTAAAGCAAATTCTAGATAATTTGTGTATTCTAAAATACTTTGAAATATTACCTTCTATTGGAAATTAGGTAGGCCTAATTATAAATTATGTTAACCTTAATGTAAATTGTACACAGCTGTGGGCTTTGATTTCTTCTCTGGTATTCTAAATATTCTAAATTATTATGTCTGGCATTGAACTTAGATAGGGCTAACCATTATTGGTAACCTATTCATATTTATGCTATTTATACAAAATTAGGTTTTGGAGATTAGGTGATTTGCGATTCCAGAATTATTCTTGGTATCTTACTGAGTTTTGTGACTTTAAGGATTTCTTAATAATTAGAGATTTCACTCATTTAATAATGAATTTCTAGTCATTTATGGTCAATGTTATTTATTCAAGAATACTTTATATTGTACATTGTTGTTTAAATTATACATTAAAACTTTATTGTTGGAATTTTGGGGATTAATGCTGAACTGCGATTGCCCCTTGCTCTCCCTTCCTTCTCAACCTGTATTGGAGATGTATCTTCGGTCCTTCTGGGACTTGTCCACATGTTCTTCCAGCTTTTGAATTTGAATTATTATTATGGAAGTTTTGGTACCTGCAAATAAGTATCAAGTAAGACATAAAGTATATATATAATACATCATATTTATTCCCTTTATTATGAGTTACTTCATTTAATCAAGGTAATCATTTATATTAAACAATTCTAATTATTTCTACATTCCGTTATTCTAAATAACGCTAGCAACCAACTAATAATAACCTAACCCAAACTAGAGTTGCATGGTAGCGGCTTCTCCAATTCAGGCGAGAGGGGAGAGTATATATGTTCCACATATATTACGTTTATTAGTTATTTTTCATTCTCCCATTTGTCCAAATTCATCATGGCGGTGAATGTTCATGTATCGTGGGAATTTTTTTTGGTGACTCCGCCATGCACTCCATATGCCATTTTTCAGTCACCTTCTTGGTCGAACATCTTAATGATAAGTCTGTTAAAAGATGTCACATTTCTCAGTTGAAGAAGTGTTAGTTTATGTGTTGTTCCTTATCCAGGGTTTTGTGTAATGTTTAGAGTTTAGATAGTGTAATGTTTTTGAGGCACTTGTGATTATAGTGCAAATTTAAATTGTCAATGTTTGTTTAGCTCATCTTGTCCTTTTCTTCTGTACAAGTATTTATGAGTACTAATTGTAAATGTAATTGCTCTAAATGAATCTTTATTGTGACGATTTCGCTGCTCCTACTTTAGCCGAGGGAGCTGTCTTCTTCCCTCCAGTCTCAATTATTTTAAGGGGCCCCTTATCAAAAAACAAGAAACTAAATAATCTAGATTATAAACTCAACAATGTCAATTTAACCAATGAAAACACAGTCTGTTTTAAAATAAACAAAGACACTAGGCCCAAGACAAAAGAAAGATAATAAAGTATTATAATGGTTGAATTTGACCACATTTTAATATTGAATTAAATGAAGAATGTATATTGGATATACCAAGAAAGTAAAAAAAAAAACTAGAAAAGACATCCTGCAAATCATCTCCAAAATTGGACACTTATCCGTAAAAGGACATTGTATAGAAGAAAGCATTTGTGCGGCGATATTTAACTCTTTATTTGGACATTTAAGAGATAAATTCTTCAGTGAAGTTTACAAAGTTTTCTATGCATAGTGAACCTATTAAGAACCAACACAGATATTTAGACACTTTATATTTGTGGGTTGTACCGGTCCCCCTCCCACTGTGGTAGTGTGTGTGTTGGACTCTACTCACCATTTTCGACATTTTGTTTCATGTCTGAGTCTACTCTATGAAGATACCACCGACTTGGGCAGTATGATGCTGCGGAGCTCCTGCTGGCACGCTTCGAGGTATCCGCGGTACCTCTCGTCGTGTTTGCGCCTGACTCATGGGGCGACGGCCCTAACTTGCATTTTGTCATCCGATATGGGTGGCCGGAGTCATGAGCCACTATTTCTACCAGCAGTTTTCTTTCTTCGAGCCCGCTCCATCTCCTGCTACCAACTGTTCGCACCTCTTCTTTCACTCAAGAATGGACCTTGTGGTGATCTGGTGTTTCGTGCGCCTAATTTGGATATTGGCGACGATTTGTTGTGAGTGCTTATGAGTTGCTCACTAAAATATGTGGTAAATCATCCTGGTGAGTGATATATATATATATGGCTTAAGGCATGTGTTTATTGCCGGCCGCAGTATTGTTTAGCCTCAGAAAAATGCAGATAAATTCTACATAAAATGTGAGTAAGTTTTGGTATATTATATCATGGTATGGTCCCTTTGTTTCATTCATTCAAAGACACTCAAGAGAACTTATGCATCAAGATATGAACTTAAAAAAAAAATATATATATATATCTACTTTAAAATTTCTTGTTTAACTTAAAGACTATGAGTCATTATGAACTGTACAGGGTAATATTAATTGTGTTCTGATAACAGGGTCTAGATTGTTCTATTACCGTATTGCTTGTATGAATTTTGGGGGTTGCATGTGTTTTGTGGGTTTTCTAACTGATCTGATAAAAAAAAAATCTTGCAATTTTTTTTGTGTAGTCAGAGGGGAGGGCTGTAACGCTGTTTAAAGTTGCCGCAATTCCTTCCCCTCCGCCTATACTCTCTGACTTAAGTAGTGTACGATTTCGCCGCTGCATACCGAGTCGTAGTGGTGAGCATGTTTCTTACTGTGAGCCAGACTGTGTTAGGCATCTGCCTGGTTTGTGTGGGAGCTGCGAGGATGAGTCAGCCTCTCCGGTTTCTGTGTGAGTAGCGTGATCGTCACTTCTTATTATGTAAAACTAATTCTAAGTGCCTTCAGCACATCATGCCAGAATTCATATTTTGCTGTTAATATAATTTAGGCAGGAAAGGACATGGAAAAGTCTTATTATCAGGGTTAGTTAAATTGGTGTCCTTATAGTTATGGACCTCTTGGATAAGGAACAAATTTTGTATCAAGTTACTTATTGCTAGGCATCATGAAAACTGTCATGTTGAAATGCGTCCTGTCTGAGATCTTGTAGTGTTCGATGCCCGTAGTTCATGAGATTGTAGTTTAGCACAAGAAATTATTACATACATTCTCTTAATATGTATATTTTGCGGAATAATTGTCTGAGGTTTCCCTGCTAGAATTAGTAGGATTTTGCCATTTCATAGATGCTGGTTAAAAGAATTTCTTTAGTGGGCGTATCGTCGCCATTTGCTTATCCCGTTGCATCTTGGGTAGAACTTGTCACGTAATTGCTGTCCCAGATGATATATTCATATAAGCCATTAACTTGCGTTCCATTTGTTTCAAGTTTAGTGTTAAATGCCACCATGCCATATGAATAAAGTTATCTAGCCTGTATTCCGTATTGCATTTCATAACTTGTTATTTTGGCTTGAAAAATTGTCTTGGTTATAAGTTCTAGTATACCCCTTTTTTAGCTAGTATATTTCAGAAAGATATTAGCATTCAGATACTCAAATTTTTGTATAGTGTTAGAGGGCTTCAACTGAATCTTTATTCAGGTACTGCTAGGGCTTGTTATTTAAATAAATTGTTCTGGTTCATATAGTTACTCTGGGTAAAATATATTTTCAAGTTGCAGGCTAAGTATAGTTGTACCAAATACACATAATTATGTGGAACATATAGCAGGGTTCAAAGTTCATCATTCTAGGTCATGCCAGTGATTATTTGCATATTTATGGAAACGAGCCTTCCTTCTATGTATAGCGATACATGCCAAGTAGATTACCTTTTCTAAATTTTCTACCAGATTTCAATTAGTATATTACTGATTTATGACATGCTAGTTTCTTCTCCTCTTTACATTGTAGTTAAAGTATAGGGTTAGTTTCAGTTCCAGTAGTCCCCCTTTTTTTTCTAAATAATTAAAATCTATTATGTTTTCTGCACCCATAGTTTGCTTAAATTTTCTAGGCTATTCTTATAGACTACATTGCGTGTAGCTTGCTTGGTTATACTCAGTGAACCTTTGTATTTGACATTATTCTGTAATTCTATAGTTTGATTTTTTGGTATTCATAGTTTGGCTATTCTGCAGGCTGATTTTCTTAACCTACTTTGTCCAGTTCTTTGCTATTCTTTACATAAATATTCTCTAATATTAAATTCCTTTTTCAAAAGTAAAACTTCTGTTTATTCAGCTTATCTTTGATTAAATATTTTGTGGGTGCAGTGATATTTAATTACATTCTGGTTCTGGATTTTCTTTTTGTTTTTCTTCTTCCTATTATTCTAAATTATTCTACCTCCTATTGGAAATTAGGTAGGCCTAATTATAGTTCATGAGTATATTTTCTTAAAGCAAATTCTAGATAATTTGTGTATTCTAAAATACTTTGAAATATTACCCCCTATTGGAAATTAGGTAGGCCTAATTATAGTTCATGAGTATATTTTCTTAAAGCAAATTCTAGATAATTTGTGTATTCTAAAATACTTTGAAATATTACCTTCTATTGGAAATTAGGTAGGCCTATTTATAGTTCATGAGTATATTTTCTTAAAGCAAATTCTAGATAATTTGTGTATTCTAAAATACTTTGAAATATTACCTTCTATTGGAAATTAGGTAGGCCTAATTATAAATTATGTTAACCTTAATGTAAATTGTACACAGCTGTGGGCTTTGATTTCTTCTCTGGTATTCTAAATATTCTAAATTATTATGTCTGGCATTGAACTTAGATAGGGCTAACCATTATTGGTAACCTATTCATATTTATGCTATTTATACAAAATTAGGTTTTGGAGATTAGGTGATTTGCGATTCCAGAATTATTCTTGGTATCTTACTGAGTTTTGTGACTTTAAGGATTTCTTAATAATTAGAGATTTCACTCATTTAATAATGAATTTCTAGTCATTTATGGTCAATGTTATTTATTCAAGAATACTTTATATTGTACATTGTTGTTTAAATTATACATTAAAACTTTATTGTTGGAATTTTGGGGATTAATGCTGAACTGCGATTGCCCCTTGCTCTCCCTTCCTTCTCAACCTGTATTGGAGATGTATCTTCGGTCCTTCTGGGACTTGTCCACATGTTCTTCCAGCTTTTGAATTTGAATTATTATTATGGAAGTTTTGGTACCTGCAAATAAGTATCAAGTAAGACATAAAGTATATATATAATACATCATATTTATTCCCTTTATTATGAGTTACTTCATTTAATCAAGGTAATCATTTATATTAAACAATTCTAATTATTTCTACATTCCGTTATTCTAAATAACGCTAGCAACCAACTAATAATAACCTAACCCAAACTAGAGTTGCATGGTAGCGGCTTCTCCAATTCAGGCGAGAGGGGAGAGTATATATGTTCCACATATATTACGTTTATTAGTTATTTTTCATTCTCCCATTTGTCCAAATTCATCATGGCGGTGAATGTTCATGTATCGTGGGAATTTTTTTTGGTGACTCCGCCATGCACTCCATATGCCATTTTTCAGTCACCTTCTTGGTCGAACATCTTAATGATAAGTCTGTTAAAAGATGTCACATTTCTCAGTTGAAGAAGTGTTAGTTTATGTGTTGTTCCTTATCCAGGGTTTTGTGTAATGTTTAGAGTTTAGATAGTGTAATGTTTTTGAGGCACTTGTGATTATAGTGCAAATTTAAATTGTCAATGTTTGTTTAGCTCATCTTGTCCTTTTCTTCTGTACAAGTATTTATGAGTACTAATTGTAAATGTAATTGCTCTAAATGAATCTTTATTGTGACGATTTCGCTGCTCCTACTTTAGCCGAGGGAGCTGTCTTCTTCCCTCCAGTCTCAATTATTTTAAGGGGCCCCTTATCAAAAAACAAGAAACTAAATAATCTAGATTATAAACTCAACAATGTCAATTTAACCAATGAAAACACAGTCTGTTTTAAAATAAACAAAGACACTAGGCCCAAGACAAAAGAAAGATAATAAAGTATTATAATGGTTGAATTTGACCACATTTTAATATTGAATTAAATGAAGAATGTATATTGGATATACCAAGAAAGTAAAAAAAAAAACTAGAAAAGACATCCTGCAAATCATCTCCAAAATTGGACACTTATCCGTAAAAGGACATTGTATAGAAGAAAGCATTTGTGCGGCGATATTTAACTCTTTATTTGGACATTTAAGAGATAAATTCTTCAGTGAAGTTTACAAAGTTTTCTATGCATAGTGAACCTATTAAGAACCAACACAGATATTTAGACACTTTATATTTGTGGGTTGTACCGGTCCCCCTCCCACTGTGGTAGTGTGTGTGTTGGACTCTACTCACCATTTTCGACATTTTGTTTCATGTCTGAGTCTACTCTATGAAGATACCACCGACTTGGGCAGTATGATGCTGCGGAGCTCCTGCTGGCACGCTTCGAGGTATCCGCGGTACCTCTCGTCGTGTTTGCGCCTGACTCATGGGGCGACGGCCCTAACTTGCATTTTGTCATCCGATATGGGTGGCCGGAGTCATGAGCCACTATTTCTACCAGCAGTTTTCTTTCTTCGAGCCCGCTCCATCTCCTGCTACCAACTGTTCGCACCTCTTCTTTCACTCAAGAATGGACCTTGTGGTGATCTGGTGTTTCGTGCGCCTAATTTGGATATTGGCGACGATTTGTTGTGAGTGCTTATGAGTTGCTCACTAAAATATGTGGTAAATCATCCTGGTGAGTGATATATATATATATGGCTTAAGGCATGTGTTTATTGCCGGCCGCAGTATTGTTTAGCCTCAGAAAAATGCAGATAAATTCTACATAAAATGTGAGTAAGTTTTGGTATATTATATCATGGTATGGTCCCTTTGTTTCATTCATTCAAAGACACTCAAGAGAACTTATGCATCAAGATGTGAACTTAAAAAAAAAATATATATATATATCTACTTTAAAATTTCTTGTTTAACTTAAAGACTATGAGTCATTATGAACTGTACAGGGTAATATTAATTGTGTTCTGATAACAGGGTCTAGATTGTTCTATTACCGTATTGCTTGTATGAATTTTGGGGGTTGCATGTGTTTTGTGGGTTTTCTAACTGATCTGATAAAAAAAAAATCTTGCAATTTTTTTTGTGTAGTCAGAGGGGAGGGCTGTAACGCTGTTTAAAGTTGCCGCAATTCCTTCCCCTCCGCCTATACTCTCTGACTTAAGTAGTGTACGATTTCGCCGCTGCATACCGAGTCGTAGTGGTGAGCATGTTTCTTACTGTGAGCCAGACTGTGTTAGGCATCTGCCTGGTTTGTGTGGGAGCTGCGAGGATGATTCAGCCTCTCCGGTTTCTGTGTGAGTAGCGTGATCGTCACTTCTTATTATGTAAAACTAATTCTAAGTGCCTTCAGCACATCATGCCAGAATTCATATTTTGCTGTTAATATAATTTAGGCAGGAAAGGACATGGAAAAGTCTTATTATCAGGGTTAGTTAAATTGGTGTCCTTATAGTTATGGACCTCTTGGATAAGGAACAAATTTTGTATCAAGTTACTTATTGCTAGGCATCATGAAAACTGTCATGTTGAAATGCGTCCTGTCTGAGATCAGTGACCTTGTAGTGTTCGATGCCCGTAGTTCATGAGATTGTAGTTTAGCACAAGAAATTATTACATACATTCTCTTAATATGTATATTTTGCGGAATAATTGTCTGAGGTTTCCCTGCTAGAATTAGTAGGATTTTGCCATTTCATAGATGCTGGTTAAAAGAATTTCTTTAGTGGGCGTATCGTCGCCATTTGCTTATCCCGTTGCATCTTGGGTAGAACTTGTCACGTAATTGCTGTCCCAGATGATATATTCATATAAGCCATTAACTTGCGTTCCATTTGTTTCAAGTTTAGTGTTAAATGCCACCATGCCATATGAATAAAGTTATCTAGCCTGTATTCCGTATTGCATTTCATAACTTGTTATTTTGGCTTGAAAAATTGTCTTGGTTATAAGTTCTAGTATACCCCTTTTTTAGCTAGTATATTTCAGAAAGATATTAGCATTCAGATACTCAAATTTTTGTATAGTGTTAGAGGGCTTCAACTGAATCTTTATTCAGGTACTGCTAGGGCTTGTTATTTAAATAAATTGTTCTGGTTCATATAGTTACTCTGGGTAAAATATATTTTCAAGTTGCAGGCTAAGTATAGTTGTACCAAATACACATAATTATGTGGAACATATAGCAGGGTTCAAAGTTCATCATTCTAGGTCATGCCAGTGATTATTTGCATATTTATGGAAACGAGCCTTCCTTCTATGTATAGCGATACATGCCAAGTAGATTACCTTTTCTAAATTTTCTACCAGATTTCAATTAGTATATTACTGATTTATGACATGCTAGTTTCTTCTCCTCTTTACATTGTAGTTAAAGTATAGGGTTAGTTTCAGTTCCAGTAGTCCCCCTTTTTTTTCTAAATAATTAAAATCTATTATGTTTTCTGCACCCATAGTTTGCTTAAATTTTCTAGGCTATTCTTATAGACTACATTGCGTGTAGCTTGCTTGGTTATACTCAGTGAACCTTTGTATTTGACATTATTCTGTAATTCTATAGTTTGATTTTTTGGTATTCATAGTTTGGCTATTCTGCAGGCTGATTTTCTTAACCTACTTTGTCCAGTTCTTTGCTATTCTTTACATAAATATTCTCTAATATTAAATTCCTTTTTCAAAAGTAAAACTTCTGTTTATTCAGCTTATCTTTGATTAAATATTTTGTGGGTGCAGTGATATTTAATTACATTCTGGTTCTGGATTTTCTTTTTGTTTTTCTTCTTCCTATTATTCTAAATTATTCTACCTCCTATTGGAAATTAGGTAGGCCTAATTATAGTTCATGAGTATATTTTCTTAAAGCAAATTCTAGATAATTTGTGTATTCTAAAATACTTTGAAATATTACCCCCTATTGGAAATTAGGTAGGCCTAATTATAGTTCATGAGTATATTTTCTTAAAGCAAATTCTAGATAATTTGTGTATTCTAAAATACTTTGAAATATTACCTTCTATTGGAAATTAGGTAGGCCTATTTATAGTTCATGAGTATATTTTCTTAAAGCAAATTCTAGATAATTTGTGTATTCTAAAATACTTTGAAATATTACCTTCTATTGGAAATTAGGTAGGCCTAATTATAAATTATGTTAACCTTAATGTAAATTGTACACAGCTGTGGGCTTTGATTTCTTCTCTGGTATTCTAAATATTCTAAATTATTATGTCTGGCATTGAACTTAGATAGGGCTAACCATTATTGGTAACCTATTCATATTTATGCTATTTATACAAAATTAGGTTTTGGAGATTAGGTGATTTGCGATTCCAGAATTATTCTTGGTATCTTACTGAGTTTTGTGACTTTAAGGATTTCTTAATAATTAGAGATTTCACTCATTTAATAATGAATTTCTAGTCATTTATGGTCAATGTTATTTATTCAAGAATACTTTATATTGTACATTGTTGTTTAAATTATACATTAAAACTTTATTGTTGGAATTTTGGGGATTAATGCTGAACTGCGATTGCCCCTTGCTCTCCCTTCCTTCTCAACCTGTATTGGAGATGTATCTTCGGTCCTTCTGGGACTTGTCCACATGTTCTTCCAGCTTTTGAATTTGAATTATTATTATGGAAGTTTTGGTACCTGCAAATAAGTATCAAGTAAGACATAAAGTATATATATAATACATCATATTTATTCCCTTTATTATGAGTTACTTCATTTAATCAAGGTAATCATTTATATTAAACAATTCTAATTATTTCTACATTCCGTTATTCTAAATAACGCTAGCAACCAACTAATAATAACCTAACCCAAACTAGAGTTGCATGGTAGCGGCTTCTCCAATTCAGGCGAGAGGGGAGAGTATATATGTTCCACATATATTACGTTTATTAGTTATTTTTCATTCTCCCATTTGTCCAAATTCATCATGGCGGTGAATGTTCATGTATCGTGGGAATTTTTTTTGGTGACTCCGCCATGCACTCCATATGCCATTTTTCAGTCACCTTCTTGGTCGAACATCTTAATGATAAGTCTGTTAAAAGATGTCACATTTCTCAGTTGAAGAAGTGTTAGTTTATGTGTTGTTCCTTATCCAGGGTTTTGTGTAATGTTTAGAGTTTAGATAGTGTAATGTTTTTGAGGCACTTGTGATTATAGTGCAAATTTAAATTGTCAATGTTTGTTTAGCTCATCTTGTCCTTTTCTTCTGTACAAGTATTTATGAGTACTAATTGTAAATGTAATTGCTCTAAATGAATCTTTATTGTGACGATTTCGCTGCTCCTACTTTAGCCGAGGGAGCTTTCTTCTTCCCTCCAGTCTCAATTATTTTAAGGGGCCCCTTATCAAAAAACAAGAAACTAAATAATCTAGATTATAAACTCAACAATGTCAATTTAACCAATGAAAACACAGTCTGTTTTAAAATAAACAAAGACACTAGGCCCAAGACAAAAGAAAGATAATAAAGTATTATAATGGTTGAATGTGACCACATTTTAATATTGAATTAAATGAAGAATGTATATTGGATATACCAAGAAAGTAAAAAAAAAAAAACTAGAAAAGACATCCTGCAAATCATCTCCAAAATTGGACACTTATCCGTAAAAGGACATTGTATAGAAGAAAGCATTTGTGCGGCGATATTTAACTCTTTATTTGGACATTTAAGAGATAAATTCTTCAGTGAAGTTTACAAAGTTTTCTATGCATAGTGAACCTATTAAGAACCAACACAGATATTTAGACACTTTATATTTGTGGGTTGTACCGGTCCCCCTCCCACTGTGGTAGTGTGTGTGTTGGACTCTACTCACCATTTTCGACATTTTGTTTCATGTCTGAGTCTACTCTATGAAGATACCACCGACTTGGGCAGTATGATGCTGCGGAGCTCCTGCTGGCACGCTTCGAGGTATCCGCGGTACCTCTCGTCGTGTTTGCGCCTGACTCATGGGGCGACGGCCCTAACTTGCATTTTGTCATCCGATATGGGTGGCCGGAGTCATGAGCCACTATTTCTACCAGCAGTTTTCTTTCTTCGAGCCCGCTCCATCTCCTGCTACCAACTGTTCGCACCTCTTCTTTCACTCAAGAATGGACCTTGTGGTGATCTGGTGTTTCGTGCGCCTAATTTGGATATTGGCGACGATTTGTTGTGAGTGCTTATGAGTTGCTCACTAAAATATGTGGTAAATCATCCTGGTGAGTGATATATATATATATGGCTTAAGGCATGTGTTTATTGCCGGCCGCAGTATTGTTTAGCCTCAGAAAAATGCAGATAAATTCTACATAAAATGTGAGTAAGTTTTGGTATATTATATCATGGTATGGTCCCTTTGTTTCATTCATTCAAAGACACTCAAGAGAACTTATGCATCAAGATATGAACTTAAAAAAAATATATATATATATATCTACTTTAAAATTTCTTGTTTAACTTAAAGACTATGAGTCATTATGAACTGTACAGGGTAATATTAATTGTGTTCTGATAACAGGGTCTAGATTGTTCTATTACCGTATTGCTTGTATGAATTTTGGGGGTTGCATGTGTTTTGTGGGTTTTCTAACTGATCTGATAAAAAAAAATCTTGCAATTTTTTTTTGTGTAGTCAGAGGGGAGGGCTGTAACGCTGTTTAAAGTTGCCGCAATTCCTTCCCCTCCGCCTATACTCTCTGACTTAAGTAGTGTACGATTTCGCCGCTGCATACCGAGTCGTAGTGGTGAGCATGTTTCTTACTGTGAGCCAGACTGTGTTAGGCATCTGCCTGGTTTGTGTGGGAGCTGCGAGGATGAGTCAGCCTCTCCGGTTTCTGTGTGAGTAGCGTGATCGTCACTTCTTATTATGTAAAACTAATTCTAAGTGCCTTCAGCACATCATGCCAGAATTCATATTTTGCTGTTAATATAATTTAGGCAGGAAAGGACATGGAAAAGTCTTATTATCAGGGTTAGTTAAATTGGTGTCCTTATAGTTATGGACCTCTTGGATAAGGAACAAATTTTGTATCAAGTTACTTATTGCTAGGCATCATGAAAACTGTCATGTTGAAATGCGTCCTGTCTGAGATCAGTGACCTTGTAGTGTTCGATGCCCGTAGTTCATGATATTGTAGTTTAGCACAAGAAATTATTACATACATTCTCTTAATATGTATATTTTGCGGAATAATTGTCTGAGGTTTCCCTGCTAGAATTAGTAGGATTTTGCCATTTCATAGATGCTGGTTAAAAGAATTTCTTTAGTGGGCGTATCGTCGCCATTTGCTTATCCCGTTGCATCTTGGGTAGAACTTGTCACGTAATTGCTGTCCCAGATGATATATTCATATAAGCCATTAACTTGCGTTCCATTTGTTTCAAGTTTAGTGTTAAATGCCACCATGCCATATGAATAAAGTTATCTAGCCTGTATTCCGTATTGCATTTCATAACTTGTTATTTTGGCTTGAAAAATTGTCTTGGTTATAAGTTCTAGTATACCCCTTTTTTAGCTAGTATATTTCAGAAAGATATTAGCATTCAGATACTCAAATTTTTGTATAGTGTTAGAGGGCTTCAACTGAATCTTTATTCAGGTACTGCTAGGGCTTGTTATTTAAATAAATTGTTCTGGTTCATATAGTTACTCTGGGTAAAATATATTTTCAAGTTGCAGGCTAAGTATAGTTGTACCAAATACACATAATTATGTGGAACATATAGCAGGGTTCAAAGTTCATCATTCTAGGTCATGCCAGTGATTATTTGCATATTTATGGAAACGAGCCTTCCTTCTATGTATAGCGATACATGCCAAGTAGATTACCTTTTCTAAATTTTCTACCAGATTTCAATTAGTATATTACTGATTTATGACATGCTAGTTTCTTCTCCTCTTTACATTGTAGTTAAAGTATAGGGTTAGTTTCAGTTCCAGTAGTCCCCCTTTTTTTTTCTAAATAATTAAAATCTATTATGTTTTCTGCACCCATAGTTTGCTTAAATTTTCTAGGCTATTCTTATAGACTACATTGCGTGTAGCTTGCTTGGTTATACTCAGTGAACCTTTGTATTTGACATTATTCTGTAATTCTATAGTTTGATTTTTTGGTATTCATAGTTTGGCTATTCTGCAGGCTGATTTTCTTAACCTACTTTGTCCAGTTCTTTGCTATTCTTTACATAAATATTCTCTAATATTAAATTCCTTTTTCAAAAGTAAAACTTCTGTTTATTCAGCTTATCTTTGATTAAATATTTTGTGGGTGCAGTGATATTTAATTACATTCTGGTTCTGGATTTTCTTTTTGTTTTTCTTCTTCCTATTATTCTAAATTATTCTACCTCCTATTGGAAATTAGGTAGGCCTAATTATAGTTCATGAGTATATTTTCTTAAAGCAAATTCTAGATAATTTGTGTATTCTAAAATACTTTGAAATATTACCCCCTATTGGAAATTAGGTAGGCCTAATTATAGTTCATGAGTATATTTTCTTAAAGCAAATTCTAGATAATTTGTGTATTCTAAAATACTTTGAAATATTACCTTCTATTGGAAATTAGGTAGGCCTATTTATAGTTCATGAGTATATTTTCTTAAAGCAAATTCTAGATAATTTGTGTATTCTAAAATACTTTGAAATATTACCTTCTATTGGAAATTAGGTAGGCCTAATTATAAATTATGTTAACCTTAATGTAAATTGTACACAGCTGTGGGCTTTGATTTCTTCTCTGGTATTCTAAATATTCTAAATTATTATGTCTGGCATTGAACTTAGATAGGGCTAACCATTATTGGTAACCTATTCATATTTATGCTATTTATACAAAATTAGGTTTTGGAGATTAGGTGATTTGCGATTCCAGAATTATTCTTGGTATCTTACTGAGTTTTGTGACTTTAAGGATTTCTTAATAATTAGAGATTTCACTCATTTAATAATGAATTTCTAGTCATTTATGGTCAATGTTATTTATTCAAGAATACTTTATATTGTACATTGTTGTTTAAATTATACATTAAAACTTTATTGTTGGAATTTTGGGGATTAATGCTGAACTGCGATTGCCCCTTGCTCTCCCTTCCTTCTCAACCTGTATTGGAGATGTATCTTCGGTCCTTCTGGGACTTGTCCACATGTTCTTCCAGCTTTTGAATTTGAATTATTATTATGGAAGTTTTGGTACCTGCAAATAAGTATCAAGTAAGACATAAAGTATATATATAATACATCATATTTATTCCCTTTATTATGAGTTACTTCATTTAATCAAGGTAATCATTTATATTAAACAATTCTATTTATTTCTACATTCCGTTATTCTAAATAACGCTAGCAACCAACTAATAATAACCTAACCCAAACTAGAGTTGCATGGTAGCGGTTTCTCCAATTCAGGCGAGAGGGGAGAGTATATATGTTCCACATATATTACGTTTATTAGTTATTTTTCATTCTCCCATTTGTCCAAATTCATCATGGCGGTGAATGTTCATGTATCGTGGGAATTTTTTTTGGTGACTCCGCCATGCACTCCATATGCCATTTTTCAGTCACCTTCTTGGTCGAACATCTTAATGATAAGTCTGTTAAAAGATGTCACATTTCTCAGTTGAAGAAGTGTTAGTTTATGTGTTGTTCCTTATCCAGGGTTTTGTGTAATGTTTAGAGTTTAGATAGTGTAATGTTTTTGAGGCACTTGTGATTATAGTGCAAATTTAAATTGTCAATGTTTGTTTAGCTCATCTTGTCCTTTTCTTCTGTACAAGTATTTATGAGTATTAATTGTAAATGTAATTGCTCTAAATGAATCTTTATTGTGACGATTTCGCTGCTCCTACTTTAGCCGAGGGAGCTGTCTTCTTCCCTCCAGTCTCAATTATTTTAAGGGGCCCTTATCAAAAAACAAGAAACTAAATAATCTAGATTATAAACTCAACAATGTCAATTTAACCAATGAAAACACAGTCTGTTTTAAAATAAACAAAGACACTAGGCCCAAGACAAAAGAAAGATAATAAAGTATTATAATGGTTGAATGTGACCACATTTTAATATTGAATTAAATGAAGAATGTATATTGGATATACCAAGAAAGTAAAAAAAAAAACTAGAAAAGACATCCTGCAAATCATCTCCAAAATTGGACACTTATCCGTAAAAGGACATTGTATAGAAGAAAGCATTTGTGCGGCGATATTTAACTCTTTATTTGGACATTTAAGAGATAAATTCTTCAGTGAAGTTTACAAAGTTTTCTATGCATAGTGAACCTATTAAGAACCAACACAGATATTTAGACACTTTATATTTGTGGGTTGTACCGGTCCCCCTCCCACTGTGGTAGTGTGTGTGTTGGACTCTACTCACCATTTTCGACATTTTGTTTCATGTCTGAGTCTACTCTATGAAGATACCACCGACCTGGGCAGTATGATGCTGCGGAGCTCCTGCTGGCACGCTTCGAGGTATCCGCGGTACCTCTCGTCGTGTTTGCGCCTGACTCATGGGGCGACGGCCCTAACTTGCATTTTATCATCCGATATGGGTGGCCGGAGTCATGAGCCACTATTTCTACCAGCAGTTTTCTTTCTTCGAGCCCGCTCCATCTCCTGCTACCAACTGTTCGCACCTCTTCTTTCACTCAAGAATGGACCTTGTGGTGATCTGGTGTTTCGTGCGCCTAATTTGGATATTGGCGACGATTTGTTGTGAGTGCTTATGAGTTGCTCACTAAAATATGTGGTAAATCATCCTGGTGAGTGATATATATATATATATGGCTTAAGGCATGTGTTTATTGCCGGCCGCAGTATTGTTTAGCCTCAGAAAAATGCAGATAAATTCTACATAAAATGTGAGTAAGTTTTGGTATATTATATCATGGTATGGTCCCTTTGTTTCATTCATTCAAAGACACTCAAGAGAACTTATGCATCAAGATATGAACTTAAAAAAAAATATATATATATATCTACTTTAAAATTTCTTGTTTAACTTAAAGACTATGAGTCATTATGAACTGTACAGGGTAATATTAATTGTGTTCTGATAACAGGGTCTAGATTGTTCTATTACCGTATTGCTTGTATGAATTTTGGGGGTTGCATGTGTTTTGTGGGTTTTCTAACTGATCTGATAAAAAAAAAATCTTGCAATTTTTTTTGTGTAGTCAGAGGGGAGGGCTGTAACGCTGTTTAAAGTTGCCGCGATTCCTTCCCCTCCGCCTATACTCTCTGACTTAAGTAGTGTACGATTTCGCCGCTGCATACCGAGCCGTAGTGGTGAGCATGTTTCTTACTGTGAGCCAGACTGTGTTAGGCATCTGCCTGGTTTGTGTGGGAGCTGCGAGGATGAGTCAGCCTCTCCGGTTTCTGTGTGAGTAGCGTGATCGTCACTTCTTATTATGTAAAACTAATTCTAAGTGCCTTCAGCACATCATGCCAGAATTCATATTTTGCTGTTAATATAATTTAGGCAGGAAAGGACATGGAAAAGTCTTATTATCAGGGTTAGTTAAATTGGTGTCCTTATAGTTATGGACCTCTTGGATAAGGAACAAATTTTGTATCAAGTTACTTATTGCTAGGCATCATGAAAACTGTCATGTTGAAATGCGTCCTGTCTGAGATCTTGTAGTGTTCGATGCCCGTAGTTCATGAGATTGTAGTTTAGCACAAGAAATTATTACATACATTCTCTTAATATGTATATTTTGCGGAATAATTGTCTGAGGTTTCCCTGCTAGAATTAGTAGGATTTTGCCATTTCATAGATGCTGGTTAAAAGAATTTCTTTAGTGGGCGTATCGTCGCCATTTGCTTATCCCGTTGCATCTTGGGTAGAACTTGTCACGTAATTGCTGTCCCAGATGATATATTCATATAAGCCATTAACTTGCGTTCCATTTGTTTCAAGTTTAGTGTTAAATGCCACCATGCCATATGAATAAAGTTATCTAGCCTGTATTCCGTATTGCATTTCATAACTTGTTATTTTGGTTTGAAAAATTGTCTTGGTTATAAGTTCTAGTATACCCCTTTTTTAGCTAGTATATTTCAGAAAGATATTAGCATTCAGATACTCAAATTTTTGTATAGTGTTAGAGGGCTTCAACTGAATCTTTATTCAGGTACTGCTAGGGCTTGTTATTTAAATAAATTGTTCTGGTTCATATAGTTACTCTGGGTAAAATATATTTTCAAGTTGCAGGCTAAGTATAGTTGTACCAAATACACATAATTATGTGGAACATATAGCAGGGTTCAAAGTTCATCATTCTAGGTCATGCCAGTGATTATTTGCATATTTATGGAAACGAGCCTTCCTTCTATGTATAGCGATACATGCCAAGTAGATTACCTTTTCTAAATTTTCTACCAGATTTCAATTAGTATATTACTGATTTATGACATGCTAGTTTCTTCTCCTCTTTACATTGTAGTTAAAGTATAGGGTTAGTTTCAGTTCCAGTAGTCTCCCTTTTTTTTCTAAATAATTAAAATCTATTATGTTTTCTGCACCCATAGTTTGCTTAAATTTTCTAGGCTATTCTTATAGACTACATTGCGTGTAGCTTGCTTGGTTATACTCAGTGAACCTTTGTATTTGACATTATTCTGTAATTCTATAGTTTGATTTTTTGGTATTCATAGTTTGGCTATTCTGCAGGCTGATTTTCTTAACCTACTTTGTCCAGTTCTTTGCTATTCTTTACATAAATATTCTCTAATATTAAATTCCTTTTTCAAAAGTAAAACTTCTGTTTATTCAGCTTATCTTTGATTAAATATTTTGTGGGTGCAGTGATATTTAATTACATTCTGGTTCTGGATTTTCTTTTTGTTTTTCTTCTTCCTATTATTCTAAATTATTCTACCTCCTATTGGAAATTAGGTAGGCCTAATTATAGTTCATGAGTATATTTTCTTAAAGCAAATTCTAGATAATTTGTGTATTCTAAAATACTTTGAAATATTACCTCCTATTGGAAATTAGGTAGGCCTAATTATAGTTCATGAGTATATTTTCTTAAAGCAAATTCTAGATAATTTGTGTATTCTAAAATACTTTGAAATATTTCCTTCTATTGGAAATTAGGTAGGCCTAATTATAGTTCATGAGTATATTTTCTTAAAGCAAATTCTAGATAATTTGTGTATTCTAAAATACTTTGAAATATTACCTTCTATTGGAAATTAGGTAGGCCTAATTATAAATTATGTTAACCTTAATGTAAATTGTACACAGCTGTGGGCTTTGATTTCTTCTCTGGTATTCTAAATATTCTAAATTATTATGTCTGGCATTGAACTTAGATAGGGCTAACCATTATTGGTAACCTATTCATATTTATGCTATTTATACAAAATTAGGTTTTGGAGATTAGGTGATTTGCGATTCCAGAATTATTCTTGGTATCTTACTGAGTTTTGTGACTTTAAGGATTTCTTAATAATTAGAGATTTCACTCATTTAATAATGAATTTCTAGTCATTTATGGTCAATGTTATTTATTCAAGAATACTTTATATTGTACATTGTTGTTTAAATTATACATTAAAACTTTATTGTTGGAATTTTGGGGATTAATGCTGAACTGCGATTGCCCCTTGCTCTCCCTTCCTTCTCAACCTGTATTGGAGATGTATCTTCGGTCCTTCTGGGACTTGTCCACATGTTCTTCCGGCTTTTGAATTTGAATTATTATTATGGAAGTTTTGGTACCTGCAAATAAGTATCAAGTAAGACATAAAGTATATATATAATACATCATATTTATTCCCTTTATTATGAGTTACTTCATTTAATCAAGGTAATCATTTATATTAAACAATTCTAATTATTTCTACATTCCGTTATTCTAAATAACGCTAGCAACCAACTAATAATAACTTACCCTACCCAAACTAGAGTTGCATCATGGGAATCTAAACGCGACTGTACATTTACATATGAATATTAGCAGGATGTTAATGACAGAGTTTTACAAATAATGATATAACTTCTAAATTTTACTATAAACATGAATATCTTTTAGAAATAATATAACGTTTTTGTACACATTTTTACATTATTAAAACTTGTAAGTTGTCTGGGATGTTGTAATTTTTCCTGATGTGATCGAAGCGGCGGCATTCTGTGAGCTTATGGGACACTGACAGTGGAAAATTGCAAGTTGTACATTATGGTTCATTATCTCTTGTAATTAGGTAGGAGTGGGTAATTTTTGTGTGCCCTATTCTCAGACGGGTTATAAGGACCTCATATCTACGATTTTGGCCTTTAAAGCAGCAAGCAGCAGTGGAGGATCCTCTTACGAAATGAAGCTTGGTTCCTTGTCATTGAGACCATTGTGTTTTCCATGCTGAATTGATTGTGGCACGTATGTGTCTAGAAAAGTCTGAATGGAGTGTAAGAGTATCTGTGTTAAATGATAGATTTTTGACAGCAGATTTGGCTGCCTCTTCTGTTCTCTCATTGCCAGGTATTTGTTGATGAGAAGGGATCCAACAAAAAACTACTTTTTTCCTTGTTCCATAGCCAGATTATATGATATTTCTATATTCTGTATAAGTGGATTGGTTGTGTAGGTACTTTGAGTAGCCATAAGAGCAGATTTTGAATCAGAAAAGAGTATGAATGACTGGTGATTTGTATCTGTTATATATGACAAGGCTTGTTTAATAGCAAACAGTTCACTGTAAAATGTTGAAAAACAGTCGGGAAGTCTCTCAGACTGAATTAAATTAGGTAGGATTATTGCACTTCCTACACCATGGGTAGATTTGGAGCCATCAGTATAAATCTTGACATGACCAGAATATGAATCAGAAACTTCACGGAAAATATGTTGGTAAATAGTCATGTTTGCCTGTCCTTTTTATACGGTTCTATTTCTTGAATAATTGGGTTTTTAAGTCTCCAAGGAGGAAACTCGTGAAATTCTATATTCATCATATTAGGAAGGCTAATATCAAGTTTCTTTAAGTAATGATTAATTCTACCGTAGAATGGTAAAGATCTGAATTGGCTATGGTGAATGGCTCCATGAGATGTTGTAGAAAATACGAGCTATAAACATTTGAATATGGTAAGCCAGCAATTTTTGTAGCATATTTTAAATTTAAGTATTCTTGACGAACGTCAAGAGCAGGCTCATTTAACTCCATGTGCAAACTGTCGATTGGGCTAGTATGGAAAGATTCCAAAAATCCTAAATGCAGCAGATTGTATGCGATCAAGGTCCTTAAGCAACGAAGACTTAGTTGAATTGTAGGTCTACCAATTGAGGCATAATCCAGCTTAGTTCTTATGAACGCTTTATATGCCACATGAAGAACAATGATGTTATATCCCAGATGTTAGCACTCAAAGTACTTAATATATGCACTTATCATGAAGATGTAAAGTACATAGTCCTTTACTAAAGTTTGGTATCTCATATCACTTGTATATCTTGTAAAGTGTCTCGTAAAGTTGATATTGAAAAAGTCCTTTTATAAATTTCTGATAAATTTTGGATAATCATGAGGACTTCTATGTTTGTATGTGTGTGTACTCCACTAGAACATCCGCTCGATATATTTGGCACTTTCAGTATCCCTCACCGTGGGATTATATATGACAGCCTGTTTGAAGCCTCCTATTGTTTTGCACCAGCCTTGCATTGGGGATAGTACGGCCCCCGTTTCTTTTTTACCTCCCCTGGTCCGGCACAACATCTCACGTGGAAACAGTCAAGATACAAGCCATCAACATACAATCAGTCAAGATATCAGTAATCAAGGTACTACAGTCTTGTGAATCGGCTGTGAACTGAATGTGTTTGTGATTGGTTCCCGAGGGAAGGACACGTTTCAGCCGCAGTCAAGTAATACATTTTCATTATTATGTAGCCAGGACTACACATAATTCTCACTTATATGATACACATCTG
Organism: Ectobius pallidus; assembly: GCA_964059195.1. Classification (NCBI taxonomy): domain Eukaryota; kingdom Metazoa; phylum Arthropoda; class Insecta; order Blattodea; family Ectobiidae; genus Ectobius; species Ectobius pallidus. The sequence goes on from CAXKWD010000002.1 coordinate 151,142,560, forward strand.
ATTACCATTGTTACACACAAGTCTCTTCAACTTTTCTACATATTCAATCCAGTGCTTCTTCTTCAGTAACTGTTTTTTGAAATTTTAGCCACATGTCGGTTTACAAGGGGAGAGTCTGTTATGTGCATAACATCTTTGGACATTTGCGAGCACTATTATCAGTCTAGTGGATTTTTCTATAATTCATAGTAATATATATTTGATAATATCTGGTAGTATATTTGGTAATATTTTGTAGTATCAATCGTCTATGATTCAAGAATTACAAGTATTTGGTGCGACGACAAGAAAAATTTGTTGTTTTGAAATTTGAATAGTTATGTCGGCTGGCAATGCGATATTACTGCCCCCATTCTCGCTTGACTAGTGACGTCATGTTTGACCTTGTTCCGATTGCTCACATGGCTAGGATTTGTCGTGTTATTTCTGCGTGAGGCATTCGGCGTGAGTGAAAGGGAAAATGTGTATTTCACGTGCCAGCCGAGATGGGGAGCTAGAACTTCAGGCGACCACTTTGTGTCTTACTTTCTTGGTAAAATGTTGAGTTTTCTTTTTTAATGTTTTTGCTAAAGTTGTATTCATTATTGTTCACTTAGTGCTCGCTTCAAATTCAGTCATGTAGATTCCTTTCGGCCTGTGTAAGCAAAATTTAGTTGCTTTCCATTTCGACTCGCCGTATGAATGCAACGTATGCATGGGATGGGTGAATGACCGTTGCCCAAATCCAAGGCTTGTAAACTACAGAGGTAGCGTATTCCGGCGAGTTTATAGGACAGGGGGTTGCGGCGAGCAGGCGAGTGTGTGACGTCACAAGATTCCAAATCTCACAATTTTCAGTTTTTACTCAGTCTAGAAAATCTTACACCGCGTGATTAAACTCGTAACCTTTAATTAACCCGTGGTCGGATTCCTGTGAAATTTATACAGAAATAATCTACACACATCAGCCCTACTGATGGTTAAAACAGAGCCTTAAAAAAGCGGACACAAATGTTTTTATTTCATTTTATAAACATCACCCATTACACAAAATTCATGGAGGGAGAAGCAAATTTCACTATGCGACAATTTTTTGTATTTTTGTGTCCCGAAAAAACTTCAAGCGAGAAAGTTTTAGTGAAATAACTGAATTTTAATACAAATGAAGTTCCAGCCCCATATCTCGAATGGTTTACGAGTAATTGAGTGGTAATTATTCCGGGCGCTTCAAGGTGTCAGAATGATTTGGCGCTTCCAGCACGACAGTAGAGAGCATGGTACCGCTGACAAAGCTTCTACCTACTGATCTCGGCCGCTTGACCGCAGTCTTTTAGGATAGATATTACCAGTACATACTGTTTTTAATAATACAAATAGAAGGTGCTTTAGAAAGTGCAAGTGAACCATTATGCCGGGCCAGATATGTGCTGTGGCAGTGTTTAACAGTAATTTTGTAGATTGTAGAAAACAGCTAAGTTGTGAACTGTTCTGTTATTCAAGTTACTTAAAATGTTCTTCTGATTCTACAGCATTTGTCTTTAAAATCTTGTAAAAATCTCCCAAAGGATCTAGATTTGAATAGAAATTATATAATACAGGTAGGCCTATATAACAGCTAAAGGGTGATTTGTTCTAATATTTTGTTGCCTAGAAAATATTCCTCATTCTAGAGGTTATGTTAGTATAATTTGATGAAAATTTGTTAAAGAATGTATCCTATATTTGTATAGAAATTGTACCTTATAATAAGGGTAGAAAACAACTACGGGAATTTTTATGTATCAATATTAACATGTACAGTACTAATGTTATTATTACATTGCGTAGACTATTGTAGAGTATTAATTTGTGTTAATATTGTAATCAAAGCAATACATTTATATTAATAATAATTTTCTCCGGGTTATATGGGGTAAGTTATGTAGGTAATGATTGGTGAAACACGGCCAAAAGTGTACATCTGTATACAAATTATGTGACGACAGAGATAATATAGACCTAATAAACTAAGGGATGGTTTGTGAATTGCAGGGCAGGGAAACTTTCATGAGCAGCACAACGAAAAGAGGCGCAGGATCTTTAAAATCGACGTCTCAACATAAAAAAAAGGACACAAATTGCTTCGCAATGCATTCTACATAAATCACACAATATTTCAAAGGATTTTTCCATGAATTTTTCATTAAAAAGTATCATCGTCTTGCCCTAACTATAACCCGATAGCCTGCTCTTAAAGCCTCGGCAATTCAATTTTAACTGTAATACGTTTTCATGTTGATAAATTATATTAAAATATGAAAAGGGCGTAACAAGGTATTAAACTAATAAGGCATTTGATAAGGTAATTAGAAATAAAACTTACTAGCACAAAGGATCAAAAAATAAAATAAATAATTCAACAAATATCTAAATAACAGTAGTGCAGATTTACAAGATTAGGAAAAAGTTTAATTCATTCTTTTTCCCCAGCGGGTCAATCTTTCAGTATGGGTACAAGTAGCCAGTTAATATCCTTTATTATTGAGTCCACGATTAAAATATTTAAGGATTTTTACGTAATTGCTAGTAGGCCTATTTTATAGAATAAAAAAGACCTCTGTACAGTTCCGATAGCTTTATCGCCTTGAGTAATTACCACTCTATTACTCGTAAACCATTCAAAATATAAACGTGGTACTTGTTGTATAATAAAACTCAAATATTTCCCTAAAGCTCACATGCTTGCATCATTTTCTGGTCACAGAAATAAAATAAGCTCACATGCTTGAATCATTTTCTGGTCACAGAAATAAAAAAATTGTCGCATAGTCAAATATGCTTCTTCCTGAACATTTCACGGTCGTCACAAATCACTCCGACACTGAAGCGCCTGGAATAATTACCACTCAATTACTCGTAAACCATTCGAGATATGGGGCTGGAACTTCATTTGTATTAAAATTCAATTATTTCACTAAAACTTTCTCGCTTGAAGTTTTTTCGGGACACAAAAATACAAAAAATTGTCTCATAGTGAAATTTGCTTCTCCCTCCATGAATTTTGTGTAACGGGTGATGTTTATAAAATGAAATAAAAACATTTGTGTCCGCTTTTTTAAGGCTCTGTTTTAACCATCAGTAGGGCTGATGTGTGTAGATTATTTCTGTATAAATTTCACAGGAATCCGACCACGGGTTAATTAAAGGTTACGAGTTTAATCACGCGGTGTAAGATTTTCTAGACTGAGTAAAATCTGAAAATTGCGAGATCTGGAATCTTGTGACGTCACACACTCAAGTGCTGCGATTGGTCTATCCCGGAATACGCAACCTGTATAGTTTACTGATCTTGGCCCAAATCAACTTTTTATGCCCTTCAGGCACTGTAGGCTCTTTTTCTTAATTCTGTATGACCATCAGGTCTATGATATAAATAACTTAATATGCTGGATTAATAATCTTCTATTTCGATGAGTACGCGCTGCACAAGCCGTCTGAACTTCTCAATGTCATGCCTCCCGACTATTAAAGCTCGCCATCTTTCTACATCGTGAAATCCTAGCTGGTTGAGAGCACTTAGACCATTCAATGAAATAAAACTTATGAGTCTATTCATCTCTCTCTCTCTGTCTGTCTCTCAGACTGGCTATTTAGTCAAATCAGGCGTGCCGCAAGGATCTGTCTTAGGACCTCTCTTTTTTCTCTTATATATTCGATATATTCTCTGTCTTTAACTATTCTCAAAACCATATGTATGCAGATGATTTACAAGCCTATTTACACTTTCCTCATCAGTATATCTCTAGCTTCATTAACCTATTTAATGAAGATCTAAGTCGTTTATTTGAATGTACCCTAAGCCGTAAACTCGCATTGAACGCTTCCAAAAGTCAATTAGTTCTAATCGGCTATTCCACGCTCCTATAAAAAATACAAACTAATAACATTGTTATTTTAAACAATTCAATTTTGAAATATAACATAACAGTTAAAAATCTTGGCGTCATAATGGATCAAACGTTATCATAGAATAATCATATCCAAGTCACCACTAACAAATTTCATCAAATTCGGCGTAGTGTATCTTACTTTTCGACTAACGTACGGAAAATGTTTATTCAAACACTAGTTCTTCCAGTTCTTGGCTATGGATCAGTTGTATACAACGATCTTTCGGATATATGAAATACAAAATTCAACGTGTTCAAAATGCTGCAATTCGCTTCGTATGTAACGCGCGAAAAGATGAACACATCACACCTTATTACCTGCAACTAAAATGGTTAAATTAAAAGGACGAAGGATCCTTTCCATTGCACTGCTAACTCTGAAAGTTGTGAAATGTAAAAGTTCGATTTACATCTTTAAATCTTTGATCCCCATGCAAAGAATACATGATCGCACAAATAGATTTACTTCAAGCACACTCCAAATTCCTAGACAACGCACCACTAAATTTAATACGTCTTTTATATGCACGACCTCTCGATTATACAATAAACTTCATCTGTATCATTATCAAAGTTATTCTCTTGCTACGACAAAGATATTCTTAGTTAATCAACCCATAACCGCTTATGAATCCTAATTTCTCATTATCTTTTACAAAAGTTTACTCTTATCATAATTATAAAATATTTTGGCTACTACTTCATGTCATTATGTAAAGTGACCATATTTTCTGAAGTTGAAACCGGGACACTTATCAACACTGAGCTTTAAAATGTTTGAGACTGAAAAAAGTTCTTACTGCAAGGCTTAATCGTTTATCTGTACTTTATATTAAGGAAAATAGCATTTTTTTTATTTTAAATTATTGGAAAAATAGATATAACTATTTTTACCTATTTAAGACATAATTTTGTTGAATTACACAAGAAAATATATCCCTATACATTTATTAGTCGATTCAATACAGGTAATTATCATGTTATACAGTTCTTTGTACTGAAGGATAATTTATAATTCATATTTATTGAGCAATTAAGTATATTACAATTGACCAGGTCATAGGTTAATATAATTAATTTACAATATATAAAACTCAAATAGTGCTAAAGCCTAAATTAAAAAACCCTTCAAGATTATACAAAGGATTGAAAGTAAGCAGATTTTCACTTTTGTCCTAAAATTATTAAAACAAGAGTTTCCAATTCTATCAAGAAGTGCATTTATGCCCACATAATTGAAACTTCTGGTTTAGACATACTTGTCTGAAGAATGAATTTTCTTCAGAAGATTATCATTCTTCTTCAGATAATTGTAAACGTCAAGTCAACTATATATCAGATTAATTTTGGTAAGCAACAATGCTTTCAGCGTTTCAACTTTCATTTGTGTTTTTTGTGATGTTCAAATTTTATTCATCTGTGAAAAAACTCTTTCTACGGGTGTATTAGTGCCTGGCAGTGAAAATCCAAATTCTAAAATCTTAGAAAAATTGCTAAATGACAACCTTTTAGAAAAGAAATGCTGAAACATTTACACCCATCTCAGATGAGCTTTTTTTCCTTCGTTATTCCATTGACTGATTTTATGTGCAGTAGCAAACTGTTTAACACAAACAAATTAATTAAACATGTAATTGTCATCAATATATGATTTACCAGAAACACGACTAATCAAAGGTATACATATTTCAACTTCTTTCCATGTTATGACACTGTTCAGTAAGATCTATTCAAAGTTCTCATAGACTTCAAATCTGTCAGTCCAGAGTTTCAAGTATTGAATACATGAATCATAGAAACTATTTACTGTTTCTTGGGAGTCACCTTCCTCTTCTAATTCATGTAAAGCGCATTTTACAACATGGGGAATAAAATTGTTCTTCTTTTTCTCAGACATATTTACTTTCAACTTCGAAAGGGCCATGGCTACTTCAACACCAGTCGTTAACTCACCTTCTACCTTGAGAACTGACTGATGGAATGTCGTAGCTTGGTTGTGCAGAAAAAGAAGAACAATTTTAGCCAATGAGTTAAAAAAAAAAAACATTTAATTATCATTGGACATTTTTATTGACTAAGAAAGTACGACCTCAGTCCTTCAAAAAGTGCAAGAACTCTTCCAAGTTCCATAAAATGTTTGGATTAAGTTTTTCCGGTCTGAGTGGACCAAAAAATGATTGGGTATGTACCAATAAATATATAGTTAGATCAGGCCTAGATGTACCCAAAGGGATTTCCAAGAAGGATATAAATTGTGGACTGTATAAGAGAATGATACATATGAAGGATACACAAGGTGAAGAACAAAGGAATATGATATTGCTTTGGTCACACGTGCAATGATGAGGCTTGATGCTCTGCAATATATGATTTTCTATTCTAAAAGTAGCACTGAATATAATATAGATTAGTAAAAACACTGTTGACACTTGATTATATAGAAATATTGAATATATTAATGTATATGTATTCACTTTAAGAAATTCTGTTTTAGTCTCGGTAAAACAGGCGGTAAAACCGGAGCTTGTCTGCATTTTTTGCCCACCATCACCCCCGGGGCCCTCGACCATAGGCCATACGCCGGTCCCAACAACTTTTCGGCACTTATTGTTCTATGCTCATATATCGCTCTTCGTGTCCTAATCTATGGGTATGTATGCTGAGCTGGCTACTTGTTTTAGCACTATAGAACTTGTGTTTATTTGTCTGTGTTGTTCTATCTGTCTGTCGGGGGTCGTGTCTCCGATCCGGCATTCACCTTAAGAGTGAGGAAAACCCCGAAAACCTCACTCGGATCGGCTGCTATGAGTGAAGCCCATAGCAACCCGTGCACTTTAGACAATTGTCTTTATTTTGGTGCCCGGTTGGCCCCAGGAGTCTGAGCAATATCCTAGGGTGTATGTCTCACTATCGTGCTGTCTCGAATTTCTGTTGTCTAGACATCGTCAATTTCTCTCCCACACTGCAATTGTGTGCTCTCTTAGTTGTGAGTTAAGCTCCTTTCTATTTCTGTTTTGATAAGTGTCATCTGTAATTTCGATTTCTCCAATCCTCGTAGGATGGCGTTTTCTAATTTTGTAGGCAGTGATTTTTTCCTCTAGTAGGATAACGATCGGGATTTCTCCGGCTATCACTGCGAGCGCATCACTAGATATCGTTGAGTAAGCACGCGCTACTTTGAGTAATGCTTTTCTTTGCGCTGAAAGTAACTTTCTTTTGTGCCGAACTAGTAGTTATGGTGCCCAACCGTGGGCTGCATTCGTTATGAGTGCAACGAATACTGAGTTGTATAGTTTCTTGTAATTAGTGTATTTGTAACCTCATGTTTGGCCGGATAGTTGCCCTAGTGCATGAAATAGTCTAACTGAGGTGGTACAGATTTTGTTTACTTGCGCTTCTAATCTATTACCCTCCTGGAGTTCGAGTCCTAGGTATCTAACTTGTCGCACACATTGTATAATTGCGCCTTCTGTGCGAATTGTCGGAGGCCTTCTAGGGTGAAGTTTCCCTTTTAAGACCAGAATTTTAGTTTTCTCTGTCGATAACTTTAGTTTGGCCTTTTTACACCAATTGGTGAATTCTAACATGGTTTCGGTGCCTTCTCTTTCTAACTTTGGTCGACCATCTGCCTCTATTAGGAAGACTATGTCGTCCGCAAATGCTATAGGCATAGCTTCGTTGTTTCTCGCTATTAATGAGATGGCTTCGTCGAAAATTAAATTCCAAAACTTTGGACCTAGCACCGATCCTTGGGGGCGTCCTTTAGTTACAAGTTTTGTTTTCGACTCTAATTTATTTTTCATAATTACTTTTCTGTTTTGGAAGTAATCTTTAATAATTTCGTATATGTCTGAGGGACATTATATTTCTCTTAATCGTTTAAGGACTAAGGGCCACCATACATTATCGAAAGCGCCTTGTATATCAACAAAAATTCCTAAAACGTATTTAGAGTTAGAGTTTCGGACGATGTCTTGTAATTTGCTTATGGCGTCCTCCGTGGACCTATCAGGTCGAAATCCAAATTGAACATCGGAATATGACGCCTACAGTTTCGGTTGTAATCTGGAAAGAAGAAGTCTTTCCAGCATTTTCCCTAGAACCGGGAGCAGGCAAATTGGTCTATATAACTTCGGGTCGTTCATGACTTTGTCTTTCGATTTTAGAAGAGGGAGTAATGATCCTTTTTTCCAAACGTTTGGGAACATATGGAGTCTGAGACAAGCGTTGTACACGTCGAGAAGTTGTCTGTGAAGTGCTGGACTTCCCTGCGTGACTAGTTCTGGATTTATTCCGTCATTTCCCGGGGCGGTTTTATTCTTTGTTTTGTCTAGAGCTATTTGTAAGTCTATGGTGTCAAATGGAACTGTGTTTTCCTCAATTATATAGTCCCTTTGTAATTCTAACCGTATTTGGGTTTGTTCGTCAGTTTCGTCATTTGGATCATTATCCGGTACTAGCGCTTCTAGTAGTGTATCCGCATTTTCTCCCCATGAGTCGGCCTGACTCCCGTCCCGTTTTCTGAGGCTGCTTGTTACAGTCGGTTGTTTTAACTTGTCTGCTTGTATGCAATAGGCTACTCCCCAATTATTGGTTACGCTTTGCTCTGAGACAAAGTCGTGCCAACTTTCTCTTTTCGCAGTACGAACTGCTTTTGTGTAAGTTCTAAGGTGTGTTCTGTATGTTGCGTAGAGTCGATGTCTGTCTGGTTCGTTCGCTTGTTGATATGCGCGGCGTCTGGCGTATACGTCTCTTTTGAGTCGGGTGAGCTCTGGGGTCCACCATCCTACCGTAGGATTTTGTGGGAGGGTTTTGCTGATAGCCTTATTGGCTGCCTTTATTATCGCATTATTTATGTCTCGTATTCTGGTCGCTACGTCTCTTTGTGTAACAAGTGGCTCATTTGGTCCGAGCAGGTCATCGAGTTTGGCACGGTAGTCTGGCCAGTTTGCGTGTTTGAATGAGTATCGTCTTACGACATCTGTTATTGTTTGTCTGCTTGTTCCTATTCCTATGCACTACTCGATGAGAACTCGATGTCAAATCCAGGAGTTGCCATGACAAGACCTGCGGGACCAGTCCCGGCGTGGTTGCCGTGATATCTATGTAAGAGGAGCGGATCTGATCTCTGGAGTCTAATCTGTAGGTGGGACCTTGTTTTGGCTCATTATGAATGTGCCAACCCAAGTGTGTGATCAAATTTTCTACTACGTTATCGTCTGCGTCTTGTGCTGGATTCGGCCTCCAAAGGTGGGATTTGGCATTTGCATCAGCCCGTTAGGTTAGCTGCAATATTTCTGACGGAACGCGCATATACTTCGGCAGGTTGACTCCATTGAAAGTATGCCGAGATTAAATGTACATTTCTAGTTCTAGTTAATACTGTAATAAAGACTACGTGTGAAGAACTCAAGTGACTTTGATTTATTACTTGAATGTCCGGATTTAGTACTACAATCGCTGCTAATGGATCTTCACCTTTGGTGCTCCCGTAATAATTTTGTCTTTAATTTCAAAACCTTGTATGCAGCCATCGCGAGTATACGGTTCCTGTATTAGGAATATATCTACGTCCTGCGAATAGGCTTGTACCCGAATCTCCTCAGCAACCAACCGAGACCGGTCGGCGTTTATCTGCCACAGCTTAAGATTGTGGTCGTTATGACCCATAGTGGATTCTGTTGCGTAACCTGTTTTCAGCGAATGCCTTTGATGGGCATTCGAGACATCTGGGGGTTTTGTCTATGTTCCTGCATTCCTGAATTCTGTGTCCTAGTTCACCGCAGTGTGAACATGTATCGTCTTTGTTATTACAATATCTAGCCGTGTGACCGTAGCCCTGACACTTGTAGCATCTGGGTACACTAAGGTAATCGCTTACTCGGCACGTATTGTATCCTACGTACACCCTATCCTTGTTCAACATCTGCTTTCTAAGTTCCGGGCTTACCTCGCACACCCAGTGGTCGCAATCTGCTAATGGCTTTCCTAGCTTGAACTTTGGCTCGATATTTTGCCATTCTTGTTCGTTTCCGTCAGCGTTCTGACGTATTAGAGTCTCAATTATATGTTTGTCGGCTGGACCGCGTGGGACATTTCTAAGGATGATTCTAGGTTTTAGCTTCGTTGTGGGTAGAGCTCTGAAGCCCTTCCTTTAAAGTGTATCTGAAGCTACAATTTTCTTAGCTTGTTCAGCGGAGGGAGCCTCGAGAATGACTTGGTTTCTTTTAGTTCTTCTAAGGGTTACGACCTTCCAACCTTCTTTTGAGGGATCGATCTGCCTGAATGCATTCTCCATGTCTTTTGCAGTGTCCGCTTTTTTCTCCGGACGGTCTATTACTATCGTATGTTTTGTTTTCTGCTGTGGGGGAGTTTGCCTAATGAATGGCGCAGGAACCTGTGGGGCTGCAGCCATTGCGTATGTTGGCTTTGGTGCCATTGAGTTTTGCTTTTGCAATAGTCTAAGCAACAAATTTTCTGCTCGAAGTGCATTGCTCTCAGCCAGGAGGCCTTGGTAATGTTGCATCATTCTACCTAAATATTTGTAAAGAGGTTTCCTATGCGCAGATGATCTGATATCTATCGCAATTTGTGCTGCCATTTCTGTCATTAGATCTTGCATGGACAGCGTGTCGCCTGGATCGGCTGCGATGTCTTCCGATTTTGGCAGCTTCTTTACCCCAATTGGGGTTAATACTGCGATTTCATCGCCGATTGAGTAGTCAGATTGTGAACCATTACTATCTACCCTACGACTGTTTGTTCTAGTCTCTTTTTGCTGTTCTATTCGCGTAAGTTCAACAGCCGGCGTAGTTTCAGAGTTATACCCATCTGCCGGGGTTTGAGTTTTGGTTTTTTGTGAGCGGGATCCGACTCCGCTGGGGTTTTTTGGATGGGCGTTGACAGACATGATTAAGTAAGAGAAGTGTTAGTTGAGCGGCGCTTCGACACGCTACAACCTGAGGGATCACTCCGCGAGATTGTGATAATACTAAGGGGGTCCTGGCCTAAATGACCGCTAATCGACAAGCGGTAGCCTTCTGGCGCCGGCTTACGTGATGACACTAGCTTCAGCCTTCGCAAAACGGAAGGGGATATCTGCCACAAGGACAACGTTCCCCTCTAGCCGGCAGGCCTACACCTAGCCACGGGTTACGTGCAAGTCCCGGGAAAGCTACCGTGAAATTTAGAGACCCATGTTTACGCGAACTCCTTGCACCACGGCTGGCGCGGAACTACTAATCTATGGACCTAGGTTCACAAACCCGTCGGTGCATTGGAAACCCACTACAGAGAGCAGGGAACACTTTCCATGCTGGCCCTATGACGAGCGTCAACAAACTACGTCAGGTGCAGCATTCACTTACCCGCATGGCTCTATTTTACCCGCCTTGTAGGAGGGGAAGTCACAAATTCCCTTCATCGTTGATTCCCATTATCGGTTTAAAGAGGGAAGATATATGTACTGAGAAATCAAGACGAAAGTAAAGGGGGAGAGCCCTACCTAGAAATTTAATTTCGAGGGTGTTAGGGGGCATTGAATAATGATTACGCCCATCGACTTAGAGTTAATGGGGGAGTCCCTTGCTTAGCCTAGTGAGAACTCTCAAAACACCGCATCATCACCGTTCATAGAAGCCCTGATACCACGTCTCGCCTTAGGGTATAATTCAAGACGACAGTAGGAGAATAAAATAAAACAAAACGGAAGAACAAAAATAAGTGTGTTGATGGGGTTTCCGGCGGCAAACTGGCCCGTGCTCAGTAACCGATCAGTCTGTCGTCCACACTCCTGTCTCTAACTGAACTCCGATGCAACGAGTTGCCGAAGCAGGCTGTGGTCAAGCAACTCTCCGAAATCCCACAGCCCCCCGAAGCACGGGTAAGAAAGAGGAGACGTGGCACGGTGCGACTACTACGTGGTGCAGACTTAGCGAGAATCGAGCTTTGGGTAACTGGACGAATGGGGCCTTCGCCTTCCCCCAAGTCCGAGCAAGCTGGGACAAAGGATCCAACGTCGCCTTATAAGTTTGAAAGGCAAAACGGCGGTTTAATTCCGATGTTTACGGTGAAGCTACTGTTAAGTTAAAGTTTGAGTGTGATACGTTGTAGGGATAGCTACGCTGGTACTTTTATCCCCGTTTGGGGTGACGAGAATCTATTTGCCTATTTACTCTATCACCTCGCAAGCGAGGATCGAAAAAGGGTGGGGGACGGGGCTAGGACTATGGTGACAAACGGGAAATAAGGATGGTGAGGCAGTAGGGTCTCTGAACTCCACCAGGAGGCAAGGTGGAGAGGGTCGCATAGGGGGTTACGTGTAGGGGCGGGCGTGTGTATCGCGGGAACTACACTCACGATGTGCACAGCCCCAAACACGCCTTTATGGTGTGTACATTCACACGGGCTCGACTCATGCACACGTCCCGTGCCCGAGCTGCAGTGCACACAGTGCCTCCGGGGATGGGTTAAAGACCGGCGACGATGATCTCACCCAGAAAGGGGCGCCACCAAAGCGCGTACGGAGAGGGAAGCACGGTCCACTGGCGGATACTGCTCTCGGCATGCCTCTACTCACACTAGCTACCCCCGAGGGGGCCTACGTGCTTTCACCAAGCGCCAGAGCTCGACCCAAGACTTGTGGTCTTTGGTGTCCCCCACCCTCCGCCCGCACCCCGGCGACGGGAATCCCCTGACCAAGTTTAACCAGTCCTCACCGACCTAGGGTTTCCGTGTTCGGAAGAGCAGTCGGATTCAAGCGGTCAGACTCAGGGCCGTGGCCCCACGTCCAACGCAGCCCAACCCGACCACTCGCTCACTGGGGGACTTTCCTCCGACTGCCGTGGCAGCCTAGAGTACAGACCCCCCGAACACCGTTCTGGATTGGAGGTGGGCCACTTTGGCCTAGCCGGAGTGGTTTTACCCAGCCCGACCCATGAACGCTTCCACACGTTTCATCGCCGCACTCCCACGAGTTCGTTCTCGGTAGGCGTCCAACACAAACTGAATCTCCTGCCCGCGTGTTAGTTCCTTCTAGACACCTGCCTTCCCGCCCTAGTCATGTGATTCTCAGTTGCAACCATAATTTAACATTGTGCATTAACCCCAGCCATCTAGTATTACTGTACCGGTAACCTAAGAGTTTCTTGTGATCAACTTCAGAAAAACTGCAGAAATCTCTCATGGCCGAGTGCACCATTCTCCGGTTTTCTCAGCCGTTTCGTTACCGCGGTAAACGTAATACCGGGGTATTTTCAAAATCTCTGTGCACCATTCCGAAAATACCGCGGTTTGCTAATGCTTGGAAATATTGCTGTTACTCTGCTCCGAATCCATTTTTCTTTGATGGTTTCTTCCATGGCCGCTAGGTTCTCTCTCTCTCTCTACACGTCTGCCAGTCACGGTGCTCGCTAGTAGGCCAAATTTTTTCGAAATTCAATGTATTTGATGCCTTATTATTCAATAAAAAGATGTTCATAAGGATAAAAGGGAATATTATATTGCGTATATATGTCGTCTGAATTCATACTTCGAATCCAAGCACCATAGATACTGTACCAAACGTGAAATGAGTTGCTTTCGCTCTGGTTGAGGTGAGAAAGGAAGCTCATTTCAATCGATGTTACAGCACAGTATTTGCAAAGATATGTACCATCGTTCATTCTTCAAATAGATCCCACCTGTCTGTACATTTAAATAAAATAACATTGATGTTTTAAAGAATAATTCTCACACGTTTGCAATCCAAGGCAAAGCAACACCACGGAATCTCTCCTCTGAGTTCGACATAGCCTCGCTTTTATTCCCGTACGACTAGTAGAAATTTTAGGTGCAAAATCATGTGCATAGCCATGAAAGGGCTGTTATAATTATGTTCGTGTACGGGCAGGTATGATAAATTGATTTACATACCCTATATACCGATACACAGGCTATATCGTGATGCATGCAGCCATTCACTTAAATTTGGCCTAGGACCACTGGTTTTCCATATTTCATTTATTTGTTGCCTTTTTGTTCAGTAATAAAAGTTTATAAGGATAAAATGGAATATTATATTCCATATATATGTCGTCTGAATTCAAACTGATTTCAAACACCATAAATACTGTACTAATCGTAATAATCATGGTTACGCCCACTAGCCTACTCGATGGACCTGGTTTGGTTGAGGTTAGAAAGAAAAGTCATTTCAATCGATGTTACAGCACAGTATTTGCAAAGATATGCACCATCGTTCATTCTTCAAATAGACCCCACCTGTCTCTCATTATTCTTTATGTTCAATTAACTTTTGGCCTAGATATCGTAAATATGATACATTACGCTGATCTCCATCTTGGAAAGAAAACAGCGGTTTTCTCACTTTACAGCTCCTTCACGGCCGGTTTGCATCTTATCGCGATAAAAGTCGAAACCGAGCACGGTGCAACGAAAGTATGACATTACCGGGGTAAACTAAGCAACTTTACCACGGTATTCTGAATACCGAGGTTGGTGCACTCGGCCATCAGTGATTCAACTCTTACAGTGTACGTGTGAAAATGGTAATATATTTTGCAATCGCCATTTCTGCATCGATAGGAAGACAATCAGCAACAGTCTTGATTGTGTTGTGAACGATATGCGCTTCACAACCAACGCCAAGGATTTCACGGTGCAGTGCCATTTTCAATTTATAGAAAATATTTACAGTCCCCGTACGTGCTGCACCATCAAAATTGCTATTGGTATTATCACCGCAGAATGCAATTATGTTTTTTTTTCAAACATATCAGTCTAATACGCGGTGACAATATCAGCTGTATCGCCGGGACGTTCATCAAGTTCTGAAATACGAACATGGACATCCTGCAATGGTAAAAAGTACCTAACCATAACATCTTGGTCTCTCCACGATTAGATGCATCTGTAAGAACTGTTGCATATCTTACTTACTCAAATTCTTTTCGCAATAATTCACTGCAGTGTGGTGCAAGAACGCTCACAACAATTGCTTCACACTTTGTGCGACCGCAAGAAAACTTATTTTCAAACCAATTTCGTACTAGTTTGGACGCACAATCTTTAGAACGGAAGCTGTGATTCTCTTCAACCACGTTGTATGCCCAAGCCCCTCCAATGACAGCCAAGTGCAGATCACGATTCGTGGCTGAAGTTGGGCCGAAAAACGAAGTTATATGTTTTGATGATGCAGATGTAATTTCTGCTTTTCTTATGCCTGGCAGATTTGATATCGTGTTCAATGTCGCTGCTCCCTCCATGGGACACACAAAACTCAGTGTTTCAAACGCAGCAACGAACATCCAAATCGGTCCTCGTTTTGTGTATGAAATTGTACCTAAGAAATAAATTAAGTTTAATATTATTATTGTATCTATACATAGCCTAGTTGTAGGGATTTAAACTTTATTAAATTCGCTGTAAATTACAATCCCTAACACACTTACCTTTCTTGCAAGGCAGGAGTAAAAATACATTTGCGTTTCGGAATCTTGAATATCCTATCATAACCGCACAGAACACGTAACCGACACAACACACTACAACTGCAGCAAGGAAGAGAATGAACAAAGAACTAAACCTGAAGCCAAGCGTTGGAAAGAAATGCAGTTAGCGGCGCGGCGTTGCCACATTTACTGTCTCCATGGCTGTTGGTCGTAACGAACGATGACGATGCGCATTAGTAACAATCTTTCTTAGGTTAAAAAGGATGAACATAAAGTATTTATTCTGACCTGAACAGATTTAAATATCTGAATCAACCGAAATATAAAATAAATGTTCCTATTTTACGAAAATGGGACAAATGGGCGTCCCAACAAAAATCTTTCGGAACACCAGGTTGAAAAACGGGACTATCCCGGTCAAAACGGCACGTCTGGTCACTTTACATTGGGTTAAGGTTTATGTTTTATGTTCAATATTTGTATTAACAATCTGTAATTTTTATTTATTTATTTATTTTATTTATTTATATTTATACAAAATATTTCTACAAAACAAAACCACCCGGGCACAGTTCAGCCATTTACATTATAAAATACAAATTACAAATACATAAAGAAATTATAATATCAAATCAATACCTAAACAATAATAATAAAAAAGAAAGAACAGAATAATAAAAAGAAAAAAGGAAAAGTAGTAAGAACAAAAATTGAAACCCTGAGTTATTACAAATAAAATCGTTCCTTAATAATTAATTATTGTCTACTAAGTACAGAGTGAAGTAACTTTTGAATTGTTTTTATATTTCTAATTTATTTGTAATTTTTTCTGTAATTGCATAAAAGGAACTCTTAAGTTCTACGCTTACAATCCTTAAAATAAAATGAATTCAATTCAATTCTCTCTCCCCCCTTTCTCTCTCTCTCGAATCCTATGCCCCCATGTTGGGGCGAAGAGCCTCCAAGTGAAGGTTTCTGGTTACCGATGTTAATTTTGTTACGCTTATTTTCCTAGAGAGGGCAGAGGGACAAATGGTAAGCCCATCGCCCCTTCTATTCATAACTAATGTTAATTAAATAATTTTGGTTGGAGCTTAATATAGACGTCTGTATTCTTATTGTGTATAATATAAATTGAACGCCTGCATAAAAGGAATTATCTCTGGTGCTATATTTAGTGCATTGTAGGCCATTTCCATTTCTTGCATGGATGCAAGTATTTCATATTATTGCTTCATTTGAATGTTTATTAGTGGTGAATTTTGGCGTTTCAAACTTAACTGCAATTTTGATATTTGAAAGTCAAGGCCTAATTCTTGTGCCTATGTAAAGGAATAATGTTTGTGCATAATAGGCTATCATTTCTTATAAATGTGAAAATAAAATTGTGTTGTAATTATAATTCTTATAAATGTATAATTCATATGCAGTGCTTTCTCCACGTTTCGTAGTTATCTGAAACTTTGAAGTCATGGCCTGTTTTGTGTGTAATTAAAATAATAATATTTTTGTATAACATGCATTCATTATTTTTTGGAAATCAATATAATATATTGAGTTCTAATCATTATACGGTCATGTTACGATCTATTGTAGGCCTATTTCAACGTAATCTTGGCAGGTTCGAAAGTGATATGTAACTTGTAATTCTAATTACATTTCAATAATTTTTCATTTTTATTCTTTGAAAATTTTCTTGGTTTAGTTAAGTTGTATTATGTAATATATATATATATATATATATATATATATATATATATATATATATATATATTACATAATACAACTTAACTAAACCAAGAAAATTTATATGGGGTAATATATATGGGGTACGCCGTAGCGTAGTGGTTGAGGCGCTGCACTACAAACCGGAAGGTCGCGGGTTCGATTCCCGATGACGTAGTTGAGATTTTTCAATTGGCCTAACCCTTCTGGTGGCACTATGGCCCTGGGGTCGACTCAGCCTCCAACAGAAATGAGTACCGGGAGCAATCCTGGGGGTAAAGGTGGCCGGTGCGTAAGGCTGACAACCTTACCACATTCATGTGCCGAATGTCCAAAAATCTGGGAGTCTCAACCTCCTGGAACCCTCTGGGCCTCCATGGCCTGCATAGGGATCACTTTACCTTTATCTTTATTATATATATATATATATATATATATATATATATATATATGGAATTGATAAAAATCTATATAGCCACATTGTGAATAAATTGTTAAATTATTTGAATTCAGCCTCTTCTTTCCAGAAAATAATTTAAGAATAATTCAAGTATTTGGGCTAATTTGCCAGTTCCGTTTCCAAACTTCGCTTTCCATTTCCTTTCATGCAGTTAGTGCTCCCATTGTGCGTATATCTTCGAAGGTCGCACGAATATTAGTGCGTATATATACGCACGAAGGTCGGAACTGATCATGACGTCAAAGAAACCAGAAGGAAATCGAAAATAGGAGAAGTGTGGAGCATGCAAAAAGGTCTTCGAAACGAATTCCCAGGCCATTCAATGTGATGGCCCTTGCGCTTTGTGGTTTCATAAGGAATGCGCAGGTCTAAGCAAAGGGGAATTCGATATAATGAGCAGGAACAACTGTAACCTAACTTGGCTATGCAGTAGCTGCAAAACAGCAGTGCGAACTATGAAGCACGACGAGGACATTATACAACAGTTGATGACAAAGGTTGAAGAGTCAACAGCAAAGAACCCTATTATACAGGACTTAACGCAAAAAATAGAGAGTTTGACTACTTTCATACAAAGCACATTAGAAACAACAATAGATAAAAAATAGAGCATATGTTCAGTAAAAGAAACCCAAGTCTAACGCGGTCAACGGTAATAAAGAGTAGGAACTTGGAGTAAGGAAAAGCAGAGATTGCAAGGGAGAAGAGTGAAACGCGCGCTCCCTCCAGTGGAAAAGAAGAAGAGGACACGACTTCAGAAGATGGCCTGACTACCGGTGAGAATAGGGGAAGCCAGCAGAAGTCCGAAATGAGACTTAGGTGAGAGAGAAGATTCCCTGGAGAAAAAGGAACCATAACTGGCACTGGAGAAAATGATGAAAAAATTCCAGGCAGTCGAAAAAACGGCTTGGTTATTCGTAGGAAGATTTAAATAAGAAACCACACAAGAAACAGTGAAAAAGTAAGTGAGTAATAAAGGAATCGAGGGAAAAATTTCCTGTGAGGAAATTAACACAAGAGGTAGAAACAAACGTTTCAAAGTGGGAATACCTTTTGATTCCCTAGAAATAACCAGAAATACAGACTTTTGGCCACTAGGGATGGTAGTAAAGCGCTTTCGTTTTTTCGAGGAAGAGAGGATGCTACCTTACAATAAACAAAATACTGTAGCATGCAGCTCAACGGTCAGTCTGGCCCTATGGAATGCAGAAGGACAACGAAACATAATGAACATAGTTCCAGAAGCAACATTAAAAGAACACGAGATACTGATACTCACAGAGACCATGGCAACAACGCCAATAGAAATAACAGGAACATACTCTACCCATGCGCTAGCAACACAAGGAACCGGAGGCAGACCGTCTGGAGGAGTTTCATGCTACATCAGAACGGGGCAAAAAATCTACGAACACACGGAAAGGAATGAAGTAATTGTGATAACCAAAACAGTGACCATAATAGGAATGTACTGCAACCCACAGTCAGACATTGTGCAAGTCATCGACTCAGTCATGAATGTCCTCAAAATCGCCAAAGACGAAAAATCAATCATAATAGCAGGAGACTTCAACTGCAGATTAGACACATATAACTAGGGCCCGGATTTTTATGTGCTAAAAAACTTAAAAATATTTATTTTTTATGTGCTAAAAATGTTTAAAATATGTGCTAAAATTTTAAAAATATGTGCTAAAACTAAAAAAAAAAATATTTTTCTAAAAAGAAACAAAAACACCAGAATGTGTATTGAAACTCGCCAATTGCATCTAAACATCACATGTAAAATGTTGACTGGAGTTGCAGTGCGCAACAAATGTCATCTCCAGATTATGGATCACAAATCGTTGCCTATTATCCGAGAATAATGCCTTACATTAAGAAAAGGAACGTTCTACATCACACAATGTTAACCTTGCATATTTGAAGAGGTGTACTGTATATCACTACTACACACACGATCAAGTTCACTTATGTTTTGGCCTTCCAAATCTTGAGCGACTTTGCCAGAGGGTTTGGTATCCACCATTTTTCTCAAACATACCTTTAAATTTTGTTCTTAGAACTTCTATTTCCGAACCTGAGATAGTGCTAAGTTGCCTTTCAACATATTGTATTTCTTTAACTGAACTGTGCAATGCTGAGATTGGGTTCTGTTCTTCCCCGATAAGCAAGTGCAAGTGAATCACTCTCACCTCATTGCAAGTGAAGCATTTTGCGTTGAATGCTTTCGAGATACAAATTTTTGTTGTCAAATGTTAAAAGAGAATGAGGAAAAGTACTAAAATATATTTATGGAGAATATATCGAAAATATTTATTCATATAACTTTTTTTGCAAAAAAAAATGTATTTTTATGTCAAATAAAATTTAGAATTTGCTGTTTTCGGACCTTGAAAATTTCATAAAAAATCCGGAAAAGTACTAAAATATGTATTTATGGAGAAAATATTTATTCACATAACTTTTTTTGTAAAATATGTGTTTTTATGTTAAATAAAATTTGGAATTTGCGTTTGCCTGACCTCGATATGGATATAAAACTTTGTTTTAGGAATGTACGCTTCAGGAAAAAAAATATTTTTTTACATACAAATCCGGGCCCTACATATAACCAGAGAGCCAGGATTCTAATTGAAACGCTAGAGGAGGAAGCTTTCAATCTGGTAAACCAACCGGACCAGAAGACATACTTTGCCAGAAACGGTAGCAGCACAATAGACCTAGTGTTCGTGAGAGGAACTAACTTGAAAGTAACAAAACAAGATATACTCACAACATCAATGATAGCATCACTCAGCATCAAACATGTTCCAGTCGTAACAACTTTTGAGGTGCAAATAGTAACAGAGAAGAACAAAGGACGACAGATAGCTAAAACTTCAAGAAGGATAAACAGAGAGAATATAAAAGAATCCACAAACAGAATTCAACAAATAAAATAAAAATAAAATAACAGAAGCAACTGAAAAAACAGAAGCCCTCATAGCCTCAGCAACAACTCAAATGAAAGAGCGCAAAGCAAAAACTTCGTTCGATGCAAAGTGCTACAGCCAGAGGAGTGAAACAATAAAAGCCCTACATCAAGCAAGGAGGACAAGCAGTATCCAAGACCTAGGAGCCTACGCAGAATCCAGAAGTAAATACAAACTGTTGTTAAAACAAAAGGGAAATGAATTCACAGCAAGAACAGAGCTAGAAGTAGCAGCAGAAGCGGAAAGAGACCCCTACTTAGCGCTACGAAGAAGAAAATCAACACATTTGCCAAACATACGAATGGAAACCTGGCAAGCGCATTTCCAATCAATCTTAAACCAACAAGCTTACGATAAAAAAAAGAAAAACACCTCCAAGTCAAGAAGCAATTAAAGAAATCACAACCCAAGAGGTCCGGAATGCGATAGAAAAACTGAAGCGAAACAAAGCAGCAGGACCGGATGGAATATTCAATGAATTCCTAAAGGATTCTAGCCCAGATCTAGTCATAACATGGACAGAACTTTTTAACAAATGTTTGGAAATAGGTGATATTCCAAACTCTTGGAGACATGCCACCCTGAAAATGCTGTATAAAGGCAAAGGAAACTCGGACGATCCGAACGCATACCGAGGGATAGCGTTAGAAAACAACCCTTTTAAACTGCTATCAATCATCCTGAATACAAGATTGACTAAAGCATTGGATGCGCAGATCCCAGAACAACAATTTGGCTTCCGGAAAGGTCGCTCCACGTTACAAGCAGTAGAATGCCTGATTGATGACATTCGAGATGCACTGAGAGAGCCGAAACAGAAATACTACGCAATATTTGGTGATTTCTGCAAAGCATTTGACAATGTGAATAGACAGAAGCTGATGACCAAACTGGAAAACACTGGCGAACTAGATTCATACACCATCACACTTATACATAACATCTTGGGACAGAATTGCATAAAGATAGACGACACAGTGCAGAAATCAAAAGAAGTCACGCAAACCAGAGGGGTTCTACAGGGGGACCCTCTAAGCCCACTCCTTTTCAATATAATAACGGCAGATATAACAGACATCTGCACATCAGCGACAAAAATGTACATATACGCTGATGACATGGTTCTCGGTTCAACAGACAAGAAATAAATACAGGACTCTATCAACAACCTCGCAGCATGCGCTGCAAGAAACAACTTTAAGATCAATGAAACAAAAACCCTGCAAATGATCTTCAGAAAGGGTGGAAGAGTGGCAGGAGATGGCCACATCCAACTGCAAAACGAACCACTAAAAATTACAAACGCCTTCAAATACCTAGGAGCGACGCTCCAAACAACGGCAAAATATTTCCGAATACATATCAAAGAAAGGGCAGCAGCCTCTATCATTGCTATACATGACATAAATAACATCACACAGATCTCTCTCTTTCAACAGCGATGAAACTATTTTACGCTAAGATAATGCCTGTTCTAACATATGGGATAGAGCTAATGTGGAAAGAACTCAGTTACGGAGACCTAAACACCTTAGAGAAGGTGAAAGCAAGATTCTTAAAAGCAGCATTGGGGATTTCAAAATTCGCTCCGTCGAGATTGGCATATGAATTGGCGCGCGAGACATTCCTAATAGAAGACCTACGCATCAGACTCCTGCTTCCTTCTACACCACAAGAATGCCAACTAAAAGAGGACAGGCAGCAGAAAAGAAGAGAAATTTGGCAAGAGTTCTACTCAACTGAAGCGATGATGAACTGAAACTGAATAGGTCCAAACAATAAATTCCGCAGTGCCATAACAAGACTGGCAATACATGGTTTTCACCATAAGCTTTGCAGAAGAACCGAGTATCATGATCCTACAGAAGAATGCGTGTGTAAACTGTGTGACAATAAGTGCACAAGATACCATTTTTCTGTATGTCTAAACAGAGTGAAGCCATTGATGGACTGCAGCAAAGACTTAGTTTAAATGCACATTTGTGCGATTTTTCTTATTATTATTAGTGCTCCCATCTTTATTTGGTCAATAGGTAGGCCTATTATTTATGCAAGTTATAGAAGATTCCATTCGACATCTCAGCGCTCTTCAGTGACCTGCTTAGACGGGAGGGACGCTACAGTAAGACCTGCTATTTCCTCCAGTCATGATTTATGCAGATATAAACACAACTAAGGCACAGACGCCTGAATTTTTCTGTCGTATTTCTTTTTACAATATTTATTATAGAGCGGTCTCTGAAGATGGACACTTGCCATATTTATGTAAGTTTACGTTTAAAGGCTGTTCACATTTCTAAAAATATAATAATATGCTAATGAGGGCTAATGAAATTGTTTTTATAAAGGCAGCTTCAAAAGCAAAGCATTTGTACTTTCTGACTACTTAGACTAGCGTTAGGAATATCTTCAATTAAACTGTCATAAAGATTTTTATCTGACCATTTGTGCAATTGTACAACATAGCCAGGGGCATTTACTCACTCTTCACGTGATCAACAGTGATTCCTTAACCCGAGTGATACTGATATCATGAGAGATCTTGTTATAATTATTTGTTTTGCTTCAAAATAAGAGTGATAACAATCACTTATAATTTTTTTATACATTTTAGTGTTAAATTTGTCAATTAAGCATAAGTTACTAAAGAAACGCATCGGTGTAAACGGGCACAATTATGCATTTATTTGTACAGTTAAATTAACTCAGGAGAAAACTCTTATTCATACAAATAATTTGTCACAACATGAGTCACAATCTTTAAAAAATATATGCCAATGCATGAACTTCCTAATCATGGCAAGAAAAGGCAGAACAAACATAAATAAATTGACCCTGATTATCCAAGCGGTAGATCCGTGTTATCCGAAGTAGATTATTTTTGCAGTAATCTTTAATATAACAATATGTCGAATTATTTTTATGTTACGTATCTTTTTCTACGATTGGCAAACTTTAGATCATATTCTGTAGAGGAAAATTCGTTATGGAGGAACCTAATTCAAGTATTCAAGTTGATACACTGACGCCAAGACTACTCGACTGCAACGGCACGTAGCCAGTCTCATACCAAATATGAGAAACTAATTTACAAAAGGTACCAATTCCACAATAACAAAATTTTCAATAGACACAAAACCTCTGTTCCCCACAATTGTTTGAGTACGAATTGCTAACTTTCTACATAAGTTATATTAATAGGCGTTGTGTGCCACTGTCTGTCAAATGTTTCTGTTTTGATGTAAAACCCTTGGGTTTTATAGGCGTACATAGAATGGATTAGGTACTTTTTGGAATAAAAACAGTTAATAACTAACAGTTAATGTTATAAAAACAAATAAATAATTATCTTTGAGATAGAAAATAATATATTTTTTATTTGAATCACAAATTCGTGGTCACACTGACAGTTATATCGATTACTGACGTCAGGCACGCTAAATTTTATTGACGAAAATGTAGTTTAGAGAAAACGCAAAGAAAGTGTGTCGGTGACAAATTAGTGGATCTTTTAGTCTACTAAAGAGCAAAATATCTCATTTATGTACTTTTCCCCGTGAAACTGAACATTCATTCACTGTTAAACATGGGATGTGGTATCCTTTGGCAGGAATTATGTCACCCAATATGTGAAGCTAGGTTCTAGTAGGGCAGTCACCTGCTATCTTAATTTTGATATTTTTGGATTTGGTGCCATTTGGAAACAAGATTCTCCTATAGATCCTGTCTACCTCGCACCTCTACAGACCTTCAAGTGACCGTTACAGATGTTTGCATACCTACAGATTCCTTGTGACCGTGATACAGATGTTTGCAATCTACATACCTCAACCAGAGATATACAAAACTCATTTTAGCTTGCCCGCACCCGTTTGGATGGCAAGCAGTCAAGTTGCAAGCATCGCAGCAAGCATGCAGGCAGGTTTCTTTAGACCTGATGGGTTGGGTTGAACCCAACACATGCAGGTCTGAATAAGCTTGCAACATTCCGATGAGCAATTCATCCATCGTTTATACGCTAAGAATGGGTAGCTCTTCTTACTTTTCTATTTGATAAGACATTTATTTCCGTAGATAAATAGGGGGTGGGATGTAGTAATTCAGTTATCGACTTAACACGAATGCACATTAATATTATACTCATTGTTGTTATTAATATTGTTATCATTAATTAAAAGTATGTGAAAAGTTCATATGGGGGTATTCTCTAAACATATCTTTATGCTTTGATGGATTTTTACCAAACTTTGCGCTCAGACACTCTTCTCCCAGAAAATTCTATAAATTCAAAGAAACCATCCTTCCCTTATTATCAAATTCTATCCCTATGTTTTCCGTACTACGAGTAAAATCTACTTACTCTGACCGTTGTACTCGAAATTTTACACAAAGAGCCTATAGAATCGGGACGAACAAGCTCCCACCGACTTATTTTCAACCCCTATTATGTGATCGCTATACAATTCTACATTTTTTTTACCGATTTTTACCAATCTGCACACACAGAGCTTTGGAACCAGGAGAAAATTGTAGGCAATAGTCATATTGGAAAAAGCAGCCCTTTACTTCGAATTAGGCCTATGTATTCTCTAAAATGTACATTTTTTTACAGATTTTACACACAGACTCTGTAAAAATTGAAAAATTATAAGAAACGAGGTGTTTTCAATTCCTTTACATTCTATGTACAAATTTATATTCTTTGACCGAGTTTTACCGTATTTGGAATCGGAAGAGAATTCTAGGGAACTTTAATATTAAAACAATCCACCCTATGTACCCATATTATGGTATCTCATTATGAAACTAAATTATTTATTTAATTTTTAACAGATTTTACACGCAGACTCTGTAGGACCAACAGAAAATCCTAGGCAACCTTAATATATAAACCATCCTTCTCTTACCTGATTCAACGCCTACTATATGATCTGTATACGAACCTGAATTCATAGATGGTTTGTCAGACTTTCATCTAATGAAATTCTGAATGGGAATTTCACTGACGCGACTATATGGAGATAGTCGTTAGTTGGAAGAACACATCACGTCAGCCGGTACGAGAGACCGCTACAGCGAACACCAGCTGTGGAGAGAAGAGTGGGTCACGACTGCTTAGTCTGGAATAAAGGAAGATGTGGACATCAGGAAGTAGATGGAAACAACACAGGATCAGAGGATAAGTTGGTCACCACCCGTTGAGTATAATCACATAAACATTTTTTTTGTTTTGGGAAGTGGGAAAATTTTGAGGCATTGTTGTTTAAAGCCTGTTTCTAAGAAATGTGTGGCGACTAGACGCCGTAATGAATGATAAGGAGTAGGGTTAGAAATATAGATGTGATTAGTCTAGGGTGAGGAAATAAAGTACAGTAATCCAATCAGTTTCCATTTCTGGTCTAAGTTAATTACAAAAAGAGCAGTCAGGAGAGAAACCGTTGAATAGTAAAGATAAATCTCTATACTTTGGGTTTCTATGGGTGATTGTCCCACGAATGAATACATAGCTCGGGGCAATTGGTGATGCTCATACAAACTTTGTTTTTTTTTTTATAAGACAGGACATGAGGGGAGTAAGGAAGAAGGGTAATAGGGGCTTACTTAGTATTGCTTACGAGGGCCTCTCCCACTTGGTTTTCGTTAGGTGACAGGTGATTATCTATAAGTGGATTTCATGCTGGCCTGTAATGTTGAGTTGTTTTTTTTAAGAGATTTATCGAAGAGCAGGAATTGTATGGAATATGGTAGAGGGGGATAAGAAGGTGAATATTGAGAGGCAGAAGAGGGACTATGAGTAGCAGTACATTAGGCGCATACCATTGGAAGATTTACATGTTAGGATAGAAGCAGAAGTTCACTCAAGGGTTATAAAGAGAGAGTTACTGACCTGGGGCGTGAGTTAGTTTCAGTTAGAATTCTAGGGAATTTAGAAACAAGAAAATTGGGTGCCCATGGAGTAGAGTAGTAACCTGAAAAGTATGGAAACCAGAGTAACATAAAGTAGGTAAATTAGAGCAATGGTATAAATTGAAAAGGAACTCTGCTTAATGGAAAAGGAGTTAAAAGATAATAAATAATAACTGGTTAGATTAGAAAGAGGGGAATTGGTAATTTTGGGTAGTGAATAGATGATAAGTGGTTCAGTAGCACGTACTAGAAATTACCCCAGGAGGACAAAAAAAAGAACAAGGGTGAGGTGAGGGAGCGCCGGAAGTGTCCCAAATAAAGTAAATATAAATCTAGTAGTAGGCAAAGCCTTTACTGGTGGAGTATAAAAAGATTTATGAGAATTTGTGAAAGTCATCGGTGTTGGAGGCGAACAACGGCCTCACGTGCCTCTAGGAGAGAGTGTCAGGGACCTCTGACATCGATTGTCAAAATTGTATTTTGTTTGCGGCCCATTAATATTTTCCCGGTTGCAGGAGGGGAGTCAGATTGTTTGTAACTCAAGATCTAGACGCCGCCCCTGTATCGGTGGTCTATCGCCACAGTCACTCTGTGGGTATAGGCCTAAACTTCCGTTTCTTTCTTCATAACACTGTCTTTCCTATTTATCTTTGAGTACAATTCTTCATGGACTAAAATGACTAGTGGACTGGTATAGGAGAAATAGGTGGGATCATTGAGTATAATATGTCGAGTTAATGACTGAATTATGAATTGAAAAACTTTATTTATTCGGAAGAAAGTACAATATGTATATTGAAATGTTTTGAAATTGCAAATGAAGCAAATAGCTGCGTGCCAAATAGACGGTAGGAAACCATTCCTTAACAAAGGAAGGGTTGGGGAGACCTCAACTAATCGATATTGAACACTTTCTTGATTATCGATACTGCCCTGAATTTATTTGAATTACAGAATTACATAAAAATTTTCTTGTTTCTAAATTCCCTAGAATTCTAACTGAAACTAACTCACGCCCCAGGTCAGTAACTCTCTCTTTATAACCCTTGAGTGAACTTCTGCTTCTATCCTAACATGTAAATCTTCCAATGGTATGCGTCTAATGTACTATTACTCATAGGCCCTCTTCTGCCTTTCAATATTCACCTTCTTATCCCCCTCTACCATATTCCATACAATTCCTGCTCTTCGATAAATCTCTAAAAAAACAACTCAACATTACAGGCCAGCATGAAATCCACTTATAGATAATCACCTGTCACCTAACGAAAACCAAGTGGGAGAGGCCCTCGTAAGCAATACTAAGTAAGCCCCTATTACCCTTCTTCCTTACTCCCCTCGCGTCCTGTCTTATAAAAAAACAAAGTTTGTATGAGCATCACCAATTGCCCCGAGCTATGTATTCATTCGTGGGACAATCACCCATATAAACCCAAAGTATAGAGATTTATCTTTACTATTCAACGGTTTCTCTCCTGACTGCTCTTTTTGTAATTAACTTAGACCAGAAATGGAAACTGATTGGATTACTGTACTTTATTTCCTCACCCTAGACTAATCACATCTATATTTCTAACCCTACTCCTTATCATTCATTACGGCGTCTAGTCGCCACACATTTCTTAGAAACAGGCTTTAAACAACAATGCCTCAAAATTTTCCCACTTCCCAAAACAAAAAAAATGTTTATGTGATTATACTCAACGGGTGGTGACCAACTTATCCTCTGATCCTGTGTTGTTTCCATCTACTTCCTGATGTCCACATCTTCCTTTATTCCAGACTAAGCAGTCGTGACCCACTCTTCTTTCCACAGCTGGTGTTCGCTGTAGCGGTCTCTCGTACCGGCTGACGTGATGTGTTCTTCCAACTAACGACTATCTCCATATAGTCGCGTCAGTGAAATTCCCATTCAGAATTTCATTAGACGAAAGTCTGACAAACCATCATGCCAGGGCGCCTCCACCGCTGTCACACATTCCAGTCTCGTCTCCTCACTTCTTTCTCTTCAACCTTCCTCTCTCGTAGTCAGACACGTTCTCCCTAACCGTTTTTCAGGTTCAACTCCTCTCCCGTCGATTCGCCGTCCACGCATGCGCACTTCTCCTTTTTCTGTAATTCAAATAAATTCAGGGCAGTATCGATAATCATGAAAGTGTTCAATATCGATTAGTTGAGGTCTCCCCAACCCTTCCTTTGTTTAGGAATGGTTTCCTACCGTCTATTTGGCACGCAGCTATTTGCTTCATTACAATACGGACCTGTAGAATAATGAAACATTTTAAGCAAAATTATTTGAACAAATCACCTCTTATGTGTTTTAAGACCCTATTGTTTATGTGTACAAATCTACATTCTCGGCCGATTTTCATCAAATTTTGCACACACACCCCGCAGAACCAGGGAGAATTTCGAGGAAACATTAATATTTGAACAAATCTCAATACATATTTCAACTACAATTATCTATGCAAATATACATTCTGTGACAGATGTTTACCAAATTGACACACATATCATGTGTAACCAGTAAAAAATTCTAAGCAACAATAATATTCGAACTTCAATACATTTCCATATTCAACCTCATTATAATAACATAACATCTATATAAAATCTACTTTCTTTGACCGAATTTTACAAAATTTTACACACCGATAATCGAGAACTAAGAAAATTTCACAATGTTAACTTTGAACTAACTCTTCTCATTTCAACCCCTGTTACCAATTCTCTATACATATCTGTATGCTTTACTTTTCATCCCCTATTTGCATGTTCTAGATACCAATCTAAATCCTTTGGACAATATTAACAAAAGTTTACACATAGGCCTCTATAACCATAAAAAATCTAGGCAAGATTATAATAGGCCAGTCAGTAGACAATCGAAACAGGGTCGTATGTTGCAAAACGTGGGGTAGAAGATTTTATTTTTTAACTTGTATATATGGATGCAAACATGTAAAAAAACAAAAATGATAACATGGGCGACCTTGGGAAAACTTTTGGCGGCAAAAAACCTCGAAATTTTAGGACTGTTTTTGGTTTTACGCCTATAACTCCTAAACGGTGCATCCTAGTGAAAAA
Source organism: Ectobius pallidus (assembly GCA_964059195.1). Classification (NCBI taxonomy): domain Eukaryota; kingdom Metazoa; phylum Arthropoda; class Insecta; order Blattodea; family Ectobiidae; genus Ectobius; species Ectobius pallidus. Next base: position 151,172,075 of record CAXKWD010000002.1, read on the forward strand.
GTTACGATATAACTAGTTAAAGAACATTAAATTCTGTGTCGAATGAGTACCGTAACGTAATAATTCGGTCAGGTAATATTGTCTAAAACCACGGTCAAAGAACGACGATTTTGTCCAACTTTGCAAAAACTGAGATATCGCTATATATATAAAAGGTTTTGTCCTGACTGACAGGAATCAACGTAGAGTCTAAACTATAACAGGTAGAGACTTGGAATTTTGACAGTACCTTCGTTTCATAATGTAGGTGCTCACTAAGAAAGGATTTTGAAAAATTCTGATTTTAAATGCCAAAAATCAAATGTTTTTGAGAATACTTAATCCCTTCTTACACAGAATTATCGAATCCGAATCACATTTGACATTAAAACATATTGTTGCCAGTGGGTTTCAGATGGGTTTGGAATTAAATTAAGTGGAAGTTTGACAAATACAGTTGGCTTTGTCAATTTTTGTCATACCTTGAAATAAAACTTTCGCGATCGCTTGAATGTTGTAAGCCCTAATATGGTCAAACATTGTTTTATTTGGACGCAACTCACTATACAGGGGTTTTCTGGACCAAGGCACTCGAATCTGAGGTCGCTTTTACCAGGCGACGCTATCTAATCGTGGTATGTAGTCCACGTGATTTAGGTGTTAATAAATATCATGATTTAACTATTATGCTCTTAATTTTTAATTTTTGAAATAATTATCGCGGGCGAAGCCGCGGGCACATGCTAGTAGTATTATATATGAGTCTGCAGCTTGGAAATGAGTACTCTGAAAGAAAAACTCGTAAAATAAAAGTTGTATAGCATCAAATTCTGCGTCCACTGAGTACCAAAATTGTCAGTTTCGGTGAAGTACACCTCTCGAAATTGGCGATCTCCCGGTGTGTGGTAATTGGCATAAGAATCCCATGGAGGTACCTGTGAGTTCCTACTCTAGCCAACCAAACCGAAAGTATCTTTCTATCACATTTCTTAATAATAACAGTAATAATAATAATAATAATAATAATAATAATAATAATAATAATAATAATAATAATAATAACAACAATAATAATATTGTTATTTAACAATAATTTAAGTATAATTATATTTAGTGTATGTCTAGTGTATAGTGTCTATGTACGCAACATTCACCCCGCTTCCTCCAATGCTGCAGGAGAGTGACAGTATTTCGCAGTATTGGATGGAGGCTATCTGCTTCATAAAGTTGTTTGGCCACCCAACGCCTCCTTCGACACCATCGCCAAGAGTTAATGCTCTTTTTAAAAATACACTATGGGTCCACGAAAGTTGCCATTGTGTTCGACAGATAGGCCTACCCTGCTCAGAGTGGCACCAAAAGATCTGAGTTATTGCGGCGGATGAAGATTCGCCATTCCACCGAAGTAATCTTTGATGCAAATACAATAAACCAAGTCACTCAGGAAAAGTTTTTGGTCTATGAGTTTAATAAAAGTCTTCTACTTGAAGTCCTGAAAAGTCACTTCGAAGATTGTGACATTAAAGTCAATCAGGCCCATGCTGACTTGCTCATTTCCAAGGTCAAGGAGCATGAAAAAGTCCCAATAATTGGAGAGGACATAGACCTTCTTGTGCTTATGATAGGGCTTTGCTAGCCATGCATCAACTTGGTCTTTCTGACGCTGCTGATGTGCAATATTTGAGAACATCTTTCAAATTCGAGCAATCCATATCCAGCCTCATTCTTTTCATCCACGCGTTTAGTGGATGTAATACGACATCTGCTATTTTTGGTCGAGGAAAGATGAAGCTGAGCAGCATGGTCACCTTTTCGAAAGAACTTCAGGACATATCCCGATGTTTCGTCGACCCATTCACCAGCCATGATTAAATAGTGTGGTTTTATATGTTACCCCTATGGTGGAGTCGCGATACATACCCGCAACACATGGTGGAGCAGGGGCAAAGTCCGCATGGTTCAAAGTCCACAAATGACGTCATCCAAAATGGCGGCGCGCTAGACCACGTGACTAGAATTAGGTTTCATATTTCATTGCGGGTTCCCACGAAGCGTAAATGCAACGTCATCATTATTTTAAGACTTCAAGTGTGTTTATAATTATATTTCGTTATAGATTTTTCCCCATAAGATGTCTATTTCAGTAAAAAATAGCCCAGAGGTCGACTCAGCCTGGAGTAAATGCGGCCGATGACTAAGGCTGTTAACCTTACCGTACATATTATTATTATTATTATCATCATTATCATTATTATATTACTTCTTTGTTCATATATCGAATTCTGAAAGATATTACGTTAGCACATATTTCAATCCTTCAAGTATTTTTATAAATATGGTAGCTATCGTTTTAAAACTATATTTTGTCATAAGATGATAATCCTAGCCCAGGGGCTAACTCAGCCTCTGGCTTACCGGTCATTGTATAATATAATTTTCACTTTTGTCCTATGGTAAAGGCGACCGGTGCGTAAGCTTCAAACCCTCAGTATAATGAGGGAATAATATTATGTTAATAATTACAGGTTTTTATAATGCCGATACCGTATTATAAGGAAAGCCAGTGATGAAAACATATAGAACTAACTTTGTTTCATTGCACGTGAGAGATTTGCTTAGTTAACAGTTGTCTCAGCTCGCTCGCCTTGCATCACTATACAGCTGACGCTAGATAACACTCTTATCTACTCTCAGGTGTAACATTCTCATTCATTGAAACACTTTCCTTTTAAAACTCAATCATAATATTTTATCAGCAGTCTTTAATTATTCTTCATGTTTATTATGTCTTATGTCTAATCATCGTTATTCTGTTGCGGTATATTAAAAACTGATATTCTAATATTTCATCGCAGAATGGGTCTAGGTTCGATTCCTGGCCAGGTGGAGGGCTTTTCAGTAATGATATATGTCGTGTATATTACATATTAAACCAATGTTTTATCTCCAACCGAATGACTTATAGTGAGAGATTTGAAATTCTAATTCGTAATTCTTCAGTCCAAGGCTAAAAAGACTTTCAGCGGGAAATTTAAAATTATGAACAAATGACATTGTGGTAGATTTGTAATATATTCTTACGATAGAGTTCTCTTTCATTTCACAATAGGTATCATATTACCAAAGTCAGCATTTTATTTTCCACGTTTTGTCACACAAACCCCGCGGATCATATTAATTCTTTGATCATATATGTTATACGAACTAAAACATAATGCTACGACAGCATTTTTTTTCAAACGTATCTTCAAACAAATGTTTAATTTCTTTATTCATATACAAGAAATGATGTATCTATGGATAATGCTAATTGAAAAAATTCTTTATTTATAACGTCATCATTACAGACAGGCTCATGCACGGTTCAAGGTCATACACGACACGTGTGTGGAAGTTAAGTAGGTCACACATTTCATATTACAGAACAAGTATCTGCAAGTCTCGGCTAGCTCACAGCGTCACTATATAAGGCGATGACGTCACCGCATCACATTCACTTCTTAGCAGACCGTCGCCGACTACACATCATGGAGAGCTCGTCCGCCGCCGTCTTCCAATGTGGTGAGTGTACCTCCGCATTTAAACATAGAAGGAATTTTCAAAGACACATCAACCAACATCATAAGAAAAGTGACTACAAGTGTGAAATATGCGGTGTGATATTTACACGAAGTGATGTTTTAAAAAGACACATCCGTGAAAATCATTCCGTTACTGTCTTCGCCTGTAACATATGCCACTCCAACTTCACATCGGCACGATACTTAAGTATACACCAGGAGAGGAGCCGCCACCCAGCAACAAGGGACGCTGCCAAACGCATTGGGCTGTATCACCAGGCAGGCCACTTGTACTTTCCTGCTGAAGCCGGGACATCATGCAACGGAGGCGAGACCTCGAGGATTCCCGTGCACGGTGGAGGTTAAAGCCAGGAACCCGCCCGATTACAGGTACGTTTTATTACATTATCAAACATGTTTTTCAAAATGTAAATACATGCATCATAGTAGTGATGTAACACATGTCTTTATTTTATTTTTATAGAACAGAGCGAAGAGCTACGATGCGGACGATGCCAGACATAACAACACCGATCGCTTCCATCTGCCAGCGCATAGCGGGGACGGAGTAGCAGGCGCATCCCGTACAACGATGCTGGGAGAGGAGGCCGCGCCTTCCGGTATGCATTTACAGGTATGTGATGATATTATTGTACAAGACATACAACTTATTTCTCTCCCATAGTACAACGAATAAAACTCAATATTTCTTTTTCCTTGTTACTGAATGGATAAAAAACAAGACAGAAAACTTAATTTTGTTTATTTTTTCCACGTTACTGAATGCGAGACGTTATATTTCAATGATTAAACAAGGATTAGGTTAGGTTAGGTTAGCAGGACGATATTTTAAAAGTATTTCTACATTGATGGAAAGGCTAATTTCCTTGGCACATTTTATCAATGTTTCTAGAAATAAATTTAAAATATCGTCCTGCTAACCTAACCTAACATAACCTAACCTAACCTAAACTAAACTAGCCTAACCTAACATAACCTGTCCTAACCTAACTTAGACTTTTCATTAATGTAGAGATAATTTCAAAATATCATCCTGCTAACCTAACATAACCTAAACTAACCTATCCAAAGCTGAGATATAATATGATTCTTACTAAATAAAATTTTCAGATCCTGCTAACCTAACCTAAGCTAACATAACCTAAACTACCCTATCCTAACCTAACCAAAGCTGTGATATAATATGTTTCACACTATAAACTAGAAAAAACCCAATCCAGACTAGTTCTAACTAGATAAAAGCCAGTTATGACTAGTGCTAACTAGATAAAAGCCAGTTAAGACTAGTTCTAACTAGACAAAAGCCAGTCCAGTTCTTGTTATATTTCTTGTTCTTGTCCTAATTCTTGTTCTTGTTCATGTTATGTTTCTTGTTCTTGTTCTTGTTATATTTCTTGTTCTATTTCTTGTTGTTGTTCTTGTTATATTTCTTGTTCTATTTCTTGTTCTATTTCTTGTTCTTGTTCTTGTTATATTTCTTGTTCTTGTTCTATTTCTTGTTCTTGTTCTTGTTATATTTCTTGTTCATGTTCTTGTTATTGTTCTATTTCTTATTCTATTTCTTGTTCTTGTTCTTGATATATTTCTTGTTCTATTTCTTGTTGTTGTTATATTTCTTGTTCTTGTTCTTGTTATATTTCTTGTTCTATTTCTTGTTCTATTTCTTGTTCTTGATTAAAAAGGATACTTACCATCGGGGACTATGTCCAGACTAGTTCTGACTAGAAAAAACCAGTCCAGACTAGATCTACCTAGAAGAAACCAGTCCATTCTAGTTCAGTCCAGAGAAATCCAATCCATACAAGTTCTGACTAGAAAAAACCAGTCTAGACTAGTTCTGCCTAGAAAAAAGGGAGGAAGGAGGTATATGTGTAGGGAGTGGGATTTTTAAGCTTGGGGATAACATTAAAGATAGTACATCTGTTTAATATTTTATTTTAACACAGATTATACAAAGTATAATATTTTTCATATCATATGTATTACAATTCTTACATCATAAGTATTACAAATATTGTATCATACATCACATAATAAAAAATTTCATGGGATAACAGAGTAACATTTTAATGCTTCATACATCATTTAATGTATCATACATCATATTGAATATAAATATTGATTCTTACATCATATAAATTACAGATACTATTTCATAAAGCAAAGTCTATAAACAAATATACATTTTTACAATTTACATTCTTTAGTAGGAGGTTCATCATCACACTCCTCCTCTCTGATTTTGTAGTGTCCGTGAGCGAGAGTGTCCACACAATTTTCCATAATATGAGACTTATCGTCGTTGCCAGATAAAGTTAATTTATTCATAGAAATCGAAAATACATTATGCTTATATGATCTGATGGATCTGTTTAACGAGAATGTTGACTGTCCGCTCTGTAACAACCAACATAATCTTCAAAGTTGACATCTTTGTCAATGACGTTTTTCTTAACGCCTTTCAATTTTTTGATTACCATATAATTAAATTTTATGGCGTACATTTTCGCTCGCAGACCTACGAACGCCTTTATGGAGTGACCAGTTCCTTCATCCTTGAATTTCCCGACCACCGCCTTGTTTTCGTTTGAATACAAGGGATATTCAGGTGGGTAGACTCTAGTATCCAGCTCATCTCTGAAATGCATCATATCACGGAAGAGGTCATCCGTTTCAATTCTATAGACGAAACTGTCAGTGTCCATGTAGCATAATTTCATTCCTTCTTTATAAAAATTTTTCATGGTATCATAATGGAACTCATATATCCTAGTTTTCGAAATTTCCAAAATAGACATGCCAACATAGATGGCCTTATCAAACACTAAACTAGTTTTTGCAAGATGGACACCAACCAAGTTTTCGCTATAAATTGTCCTCTCCATAAAGTTACTTTTGGCTACCAGCTTTCGAATTTCCTTTTCACTTGATACAAGCCGAAAATTTATGCGTTTCCTCACATTTTCCATAGTCTTGCCAAAAACAGCGTTATTCATTAATTTAAAAAAGTCTTTCTCGAAGTTGTTGGCTGCAGCCCTACGCTTGGCCGTGTTATAGTCAATGTAGGGTTTCAACCAGCAGCTTTGTTGAAATTCTATAACTCTATGGATCTTGGATAACCTCAATCCGTGTTGCACGGCTTTTCTAAGTACCGTGTGACGAACAACATATTTTTCTTTGTCTCCAAAGTGGTCAATAATTTTTTGTTTTTGCCGCCTGGAGGAAATTTCATCTCCGCACAGAAAGGTAGATCAGAATGAGCATCGTGAAAATGGTCTGGATACTCAATGTCCACCTCAAGCACATATCCTAATTTAGAATTGACCGTTATGGACATGATGTCAAAGGACGCTATCTCATGTTTGTCGAGCCAGCGGAACTCGCCTGATGGCAATGCCTGCGACATCGCATAACCGTAAAGGTTATTGGCATCGACGTAATAGAGAAAATATGTTTTTACAGTCTCATCAAATTCATCACACTGACATATCCCACCTCGAATCCCGCGTTCAAACATTTGAATCATATCCATATCGGTCAAAAGCGGTAATTTTACCTTTGTGAACTTTAGCATTGCAGAAAATGCGAAACCTGGAACAGTACTATAGAACAAACAATCCATTCCATACGTATCAAAACACATCTGTCTGAAATTTTCAAAAACGTCGGTCAAAATCAGAACATCGGATTTGAAATACAAGTCTGAATATTCTCCTAATGACTAGATCGAGAAGGAATTCCAAACGTTTCTCGCGTGAGAGTAGTCTTGGTCAAAGACGTTCTCATTCGCGAGTCTATTCTAAAATGCATCTTTCGGAGGCAATTTCTTCTCCTTCAAAATTTCAACTGAGGTGACGTAGTCGTAGGGAAACACTCCCTTTCGACACACCAAATCGGCGTTTTCACCAAAAACTTTTGCTGTTTCCATAAATTTATCCTTGGGCGGATTGTTTGCCAGCTTTTCCAGGCTGCTAGCCATGAACCGAAACGAATCTACAAATCTCAACTCCATACCTCCCCTTTTAAAATAAGAGGAGGGAATAAATTTCGAAAATGTCACATACTTTTCTGGTGTATTGCATATGACGTTGATTCTATTCTGATCGAAACCAAGTTCTGTCACAATAAAATGAGCATCATAGTTAGATAGGTTATGCAATACAACAGGGACAAATGCCTGGTTTCTATAATTTAAATTACATTTGCTGTGGGCGGCTCCTCTGAACCGACCACTAATATGGCAATGGTCCCTTACTTTATAGTTCACATAGGTAAAGTTGCCCTCGCCACATATATGGCAAATAGTAGCACTATTGTATGCCCTAATTTCATCTTCTGCCAGAGGGGTCATGGGCTTATTTACACTGTTCAAAATTTTATCAATTTCTTTGACATCAGCGACGAGCGAGCGCATAAACTCACCACTGGCATCCTCCCCTCTAAACAGTCTCAATTGAGAATATGCGCCCTCAGCATCTTTAATAAAATACCAAAAACTAAAAGGTTTATGCTTCTGATAAGGAGTAGTCCAGCTTTTCTGCGGATCAGCGGTTCCAGCAAACACTCGAAATCCGCATAGATGACAAATCTGATCTTTTGCGAATATTCGGGCTTGTTGAATACGACTTCAGGATTTTTAGGAATTTCGCATCTGACTGGGTTGAACGAGTTGCATAACGCCAAATGCTCTTTCAACCTTACGTCAGCAGACTTGTCAGCGTACGCCTGGAAATGTGTAAAACACCGTTTATAAACTCTGATTTCACGGGTGTAAGATGTTACAAAAGGTCTCACAAAAGCGTCAAAATCTGAAATGACTATATAGTGGTAATTTTCCTCGTTCCACACATACAAAAGATCTCTGTGATCATCTAGTTCCATTTCAACAATTTTGATAGGAAACACGAAATGAGAAATGTGAATCCCATCCCGTTTTTCCTCTAGGCCGAAAACATTGATCGAAATATTATTTCTTTTAGAAAACTTTTCAATATCATGAATCGAAACGGGGAATTTCACATAGTTCCAATCGTACATGTTGCTCAACTCTGGTCTGGTAAGATAACTGGTCCATAAATCCTTATCAGACTCAATAAATTTTGATAAAATACAATACTTGAAACAAAATGCATCATCATTATCAATATTAATTAATGACTTCAGATGCTGGAATTTATCAGGGAGGATCATATGCCCACGACCTGCACATGGCATGTATTCGTTGACGCGAATATCAATTTTTTGGATTTTATTGTAAAACCACCCTGACCCTCGTAATTCACTGTCCTGCATCTCAGACTGAATTTTAGAAATGTGTCTAGATACTACTTCGTGAATATTTGATGTTTTGAGCAACGATTCATTTTTTGTCTTTAAATTTCTCAAACAAGAATTTAGCTCTAGATGATTAAATTCACACTCTACAAAAATATTAAATTTAATTGATGCAAATTTTGACAGTGAATCTGACAGAAGGTTTTCCATTTTATACTGGCATGATGACAGGACAGATTCCATATCGCCAGCTGGAAAATGTTTTGCTGCGTATGTTGCCAGTCGTGACCTAAACGCTGTTTCGTTGGGTAAAAACTCACATGTTTCTGCCGATGGTGAGTTGGTCACAGCGCTACGATCCATTCCACAATGATTCTGTAATAATGAAAAGACATCGACATTAGCAATCAAAACTTATGTAAGCGAATGGTATAATAAAAGACTAAGACATTTCACTGTACATACCTGTGGAATATCACGCATAAGCATGGTGACGCTAGGTCGCGACTGACGGTTGGACTCTGTATTCTGTAACAATGGAAAAATAGAATTTTAAGATTTATCAGAAAAAATACCATTTATGTCTTTTTTAACCGTTCTGTACTAATATAAAAAATAATAATGAGTTTTATGATAAAAATAAGTTTGATATCTTGCACAATAATCATAATAATAACATACCTGTAAATGTTGACCTGAAGGCCCAGGTTGGTATAGGTCATCATTTGGACGGGTGGAAGTCTGTTGCAAGGTGGCTACACTCACTGGTCTTGCATTCTGTAACAACGGAAAAATAATGAGTTTTATGATAAAAAATTAAGTTTGATGTCTTGTTTTTATCCATTCTATACCAATAAAAAATAATAAAAAAGAAAAAAAGAGTTTTATGTCTTGTACTGTGATAAAAGAAATGTTTTCTGTCTTTATTAATCATTGAAATATAAAGTCTCGCATTCAGTAACGTGGAAAAAATAAACAAAATTAAGTTTTCTGTCTTGTTTTTTATCCATTCAGTAACAAGAAAAAGAAATATTGAGGTTTATTCGTTGTACTATGAGAGAGAAATAAGTTGTATGTCTTGTACAATAATAATATCATCACATACCTGTAAATGCATACCGGAAGGAGCGGCCTCCTCTCCCAGCATCGTTGTACGGGATGCGCCTGCTACTCCGTCCCCGCTATGCGCTGGCAGATGGAAGCGATCGGTGTTGTTATGCCTGGCATCGTCCGCATCGTAGCTCTTCGCTCTGTTCTATAAAAATAAAATAAAGACACGTGTTACATCACTACTATGATGTATGTATTTACATTTTGAAAAACATGTTTGATAATGTAATAAAACGTACCTGTAATCGGGCGGGTTCCTGCCTTTGACCACCACCGTGCACGGGAGTCCTCGAGGTCTCGCCTCCGTTGCATGATGTCCCGGCTTCAGCAGGAAAGTACAAGTGGCCTGCCTGGTGATACAGCCCAATGCGTTTGGAAGCGTCCCTTGTTGCTGGGTGGTGGCTCCTCTCCTGGTGTATACTTAAGTATCGTGCCGATGTGAAGTTGGAGTGGCATATCTTACAGGTGAAGACAGTAACGGAATGATTTTCACGGATGTGTCTTTTTAAAACATCACTTCGTGTAAATATCACACCGCATATTTCACACTTGTAGTCACTTTTCTTATGATGTTGGTTGATGTGTCTTTGTAAATTCCTTCTATCTTTAAATGCGGAGGTACACTCACCACATTGGAAGACGGCGGCGGACGAGCTCTCCATGATGTGTAGTCGGCGACGGTCTGCTAAGAAGTGAATGTGATGCGGTGACGTCATCGCCTTATATAGTGACGCTGTGAGCTAGCCGAGACTTGCAGATACTTGTTCTGTAATATGAGATGTGTGACCTACTTAACTTCCGCACACGTGTCGTGTATGACCTTGAACCATGCATGAGCCTGTCTGTAATGATGACGTCATAAATAAAGAATTTGTTGAATCAGCATATCCATAGATACATCATTTCTTGTATATGTATAAAGAAATTAAACTTTTGTTTGAAGATACGTTTGAAAAAAAATGCTGTCGTAGCATTATGTTTTAGTTCGTGTAACATATATGATCAAAGAATTAATATGATCCGCGGGGTTTGTGTGACAAAACGTGGAAAATAAAATGCTGACTTTGGTAATATGATACCTATTGTGAAATGAAAGAGAACTCTATCGTAAGAATATATTACAAATCTACCACAATGTCATTTGTTCATAATTTTAAATTTCGCGCTAAAAGTCTTTTTAGCCTTGGACTGAAGAATTACGAATTAGAATTTCAAATCTCTCGCTATAAGTCATTCGGTTGGAGATAAAACATTGGTTTAATATGTAATATACACGACATATATCATTACTGAAAAGCCCTCCACCTGGCCAGGAATCGAACCTAGACCCATTCTGCGATGAAATATTAGAATATCAGTTTTTAATATACCGCAACAGAATAACGATGATTAGACATAAGACATAATAAACATGAAGAATAATTAAAGGGAACAGGACTGCTGATAAAATATTATGATTGAGTTTTAAAAGGAAAGTGTTTCAATGAATGAGAATGTTACACCTGAGAGTAGATAAGAGTGTTATCTAGCGTCAGCTGTATAGTGATGCAAGGCGAGCGAGCTGAGATAACTGTTAACTAAGCAAATCTCTCACGTGCAATGAAACAAAGTTAGTTCTATATGTTTTCATCACTGGCTTTCCTTATAATACGGTATCGGCATTATAAAAACCTGTAATTATTAACATAATATTATTCCCTCATTATACTGAGGGTTTGAAGCTTACGCACCGGTCGCCTTTACCATAGGACAAAAGTGAAAATTATATTATACAATGACCGGTAAGCCAGAGGCTGAGTTAGCCCCTGGGCTAGGATTATCATCTTATGACAAAATATAGTTTTAAAACGATAGCTACCATATTTATAAAAATACTTGAAGGATTGAAATATGTGCTAACGTAATATCTTTCAGAATTCGATATATGAAAAAAGAAGTAATATAATAATGATAATGATAATAATAATAATATGTACGGTAAGGTTAACAGCCTTAGGCATCGGCCGCATTTACTGCAGGCTGAGTCGACCTCAGGGCTATTTTTTACTTAAATAGACATCTTACGGGGAAAATCTATAACGAAATATAATTATAAACATACTTGAAGTCTTAAAATAATGATGACTTTGCATTTACGCTTCGTGGGAAACCGCAATGAAATATGAAACCTACTTCTAGTCACGTGGTCTAGCGCGCCGCCTTTTAGGATGACGTCATTTGTGGACTTTGAACCATGCGGACTTTGCCCCTGCTCCACCATGTGTTGCGGGTATGTATGGCGACTCCACCATAGGTTTAACATATAAAACCACACTACTTGATTAGATTGATGAGGCTGGTGACCTCTACACCGGAGATCCCACCAAAGTAGTTATGGATAACTGCGCCAATCCACGTTCACACGAGCAGTGGCCAAGGGAAAAGTGAACCTCGCAAGACTACCATTTGATTATGATGCGGCACGCCACCATTCATATAGGCGTTTCCATCAAATACAGACATGATTGGGTAAAACAAGAAACCTTGAAGAAAGAGGATGGGTGCGTAGTAATGCAGGTCTAGTGCCACTAAAAACCAACAGATACGTGACTCCCTTGTCAAGACAGTGCCATGACCTTGCAAGATAGCGTGTAGTAGAGCCTGCTCTTGCCGCAAGCTGGTCTGAAGTGCTCTTCCATATGCAAGCACTACTGTGTTCAACAATGTGAGAACACTTTATCCACTGGTAGTTGATGATGATGACGACAAAGATCACTTCAACCAGCTATTGGAGCCCGAGGAACAACCAGAGGATGATGATGAGAGCTTCCTACCACTTCCACAGATGCTAATAGAGGAACTGGGCTCCTTGGTTTATTTAAATTATACACACTTTTAAACATATATTTATTGACTAATGGTTTTTCAGGTACTTAGAATGGCTTTATTTGGTGGCAGGTTTCGGGCTTAGCCATACTATCCTTGATCAGGCTTATTAACACATAATTTCTATTATTAACAGTTTTTCGTATAGATTTACATCATGGTAAATTAATAAAATAACGGTATGGTGTATAATTCTTATGTGTTTTTAAATTACATTTATGTTTTCTTATTTACTCACGTGTTTTCATATTTGTTTTCTCCTTATACACTTTAAAATGTTTTTTTGATGATACTGTAGGATATACACCCGTACTGTTGAAGCGTTCTAACTCATAGGTAATTACCGGACACCGGGAGATTGCCAATTTCGAGAGGTGTACTTGACCGAAACTAAAAATGTTGGTACTCAGTAGACGCAGAATTTGATGCTCTACAACTTTTATTTCATGAGTTTTTCTCTCAGAGTACTCATTTCCAAGCTGCAGACTCATATATAGTACCATATCTCAGTTTTTGGCAAAGTTGGAAAATCGTCATTTTTTGACCGTGGTTTTCGACCATACTACTTGACCGAATTATTACGTTGTGGTATTCAGAATTTAATTCTCTTTAATTAGTTATATCGTAACTATTTCGCTAGGATGCACCGTTTAGGTGTTAGAGGCAGAAAACCAAAAAAAGTTCTAAAATTTCGAGGTTTTTTGCCGCCAAAAGTTTTCCCGAGGTCGCCCGTGTTACCATTTTTGTTTTTTTTACATGCTTGTATCCATATACCAAAGTTAAAAAATAAAAGCTTCTACCCCACCTTTTGCATCATACAATACCTCTACTGAGTTTTGAGAACAGATGCTCTAAATAAAGGTGAATTAACCTTGTGAGTCATACACGTAAGGTTCAAGTGAGCTTAAAGTAAGCAAAAGGAGAATGAGAAAGTCTGCAGCACAATGATTTCCTTTACTAGCGCTCTGCTAAGCAGTTGCACTGTTCAGCAGTTAAGCAGTAGCAGTTCTCTAGTTCCCGCCAAACTCATCAACCCGCTACAGATGTTCGCACATTTCCAGAGCCCTGGCGAACTCGCTATAGATTTTCACACATCTACAAACATACAGATCGGCACACCTACAACACACCTGTAGTGAGGTCACTAGAGGTGTAGAGTAGTAGCCTATTTTGAATTAGACTTGGTATACCCTTTGGGAGCTGGGTGGTCTCCGGCGTCACCATACCAAGCTGAAAGCCCAGGCTCGACTCTCGTCCAGGATAAAATTTACACAACAGAATTTTATATAAATCACTTCAATGAGATATAACATCGCCCCTATTTCATCAGCGTGTTCTATTATACGAGACAGGTCTCCTATGTATTAACTAAGATAATCGAGGCTTTATTTTGTTCCAAAAGTTGGGAAAATGGTTTGCTTTTGGTTTTTAAAATACTACAACCAACGAAGAAAATTTAATTAACACAATATGATAGAGAGATCTTTATGCAATATACATGATACTTAAGGATTTAATTTAGACACCAAAATATTAAACTCATATTACGGTGACTTAGTGAATGACTTCATGCATTGCGGTACTTTTACTGTCACGTTCATAACGACATTGAAAACGTTGGTCGTAAATCGAATATGCTATTGGTTAGTTATTAGCAGGGTTAGGATTTTTAGGTGCAAATTTTATATGAAAAAAGGAAGGGAAAAGGTGCTAAAATAAGGTAAAAAAGGGGACAAAAAGGTGCTATTTTACTCAAGCAATTGAAAAAAATCTATCTTCTATTAACAGTTATTGAGTTGCGAAAAAACACATCATATCATCACTCACCAGAAACAGTGAAATACAGGAAGCTGTTGTACTTCAAGACATTGAGCATCTCTACATTTTTAAAAACAAGCCTGTTTCTATTAGGACAGGCCTGTCCAACCCGCGGCCCTCGGGCCGCATGCGGCCCGCTCTCACAGTTTTGTGGCCCGAGGACAAATAACAAAGAAATTAGAAGATATGGTTGGAAAATGCAGCTACTTTTCACTATGCTTGGATGACAGTGTCGACCAGACCGACAGCAGTCAACTCGTGATTTTCACACGAATGATCAACAATGAATTTTCAACACAAGAAGAAATTCTTGAATTATGTTATTTACGTGGATAACCAAGGGTGAAGATATATTTAAAGCAGTAAATGAAACGATGGAAAGGACTGGTAGGATTAATTAGGAAAGCTCGGGTACGCTTCCTCATGTTCCATTGCAAAATTCACCAAGAGGCGTTGTGTGGGAAGTCAGTGAAACACAGCGATGCAATGAATATAGTGGTTACAGTTTCCAACAAGATACGTGGTGGCACTAAGACATAACTTCACTGCAGATTCCGGGAATTTTTGGATGAGAGATCTATCACTCCACTCAAATGTACGCTGGCTGAGTGCAGGTAGTGAAAATCTTATTCGACGGGTTGAAGATCCAGACTTTCTAAGGCAGCTTGCTTTCATGACTGACCTGACACAATACTTGAATGAGTTGAACCAGAGACTTCAGGACAAAAATCAAAGTGTTTGAGGGTTAGAGGTCATGTTAATGGTTTTAAAATTTCTTAAATCAACCTTATCAAGAAATGATTTAACACACTTTCCATGTTGTCAAGAGCTGTCATAAGAAATTGAAGATGGTAATTTTTTTTAGTTTTGTGAAAATATTGAAGTTATTATTGAAGAATTCATTGAAAGTTTTTCTGACTTTGAAAATATTAAAGGTAAACTGCTGCTTTTTAATGACCCTTTGAATATGTATATTGAGAATCAGCCATCCATGTATCAACTGGAGCTCTGCGATCTTCAGGCTGATCCTTTTCTTCAAACCAGGTCTGAGAGAGGACTCAACTTTTTCAGAGGGCAGGTTTCTTCAGCTTAGAGATTTTGGTTTGCAGCTTTCCTCAATGTTTGGAAGCACTTTATGTGAGAGTGCTTTCTCCAACACGAAATTCATAAAAAATAAATATAGGAACTGTCTCACTGATGATTCCTTGTTACACCTACTAAGACTGGCAGTTACTAACATAGAAGAGGACATCCATACTTTAGTGAAGCAGTCTGAAAATCCTCAGTGCTCACATTAAGTTCTAATTTCGGCCTACTGGTAATGAATCATATTTCAACAATTTGGTCTGCTGTACTTTACTGTTATATTTATGGGAGTGAAGCTTTTACTGTTTGGCCCTCAGCATCAATTGTCGAAACATTTTGGCCCCCAGTACTTATGAAGTTGGACAGGCCTGTATTAGGACATAGAATGTCTTTGTACATGCTAAAGCTTCTTTCGACATCCACAGAAACCAGTGGGGCAAACTTTGTATTCACTCGGAATGGCAACTCTACATGATGTGGCAAATTCCTCAACATCCGGATTTTTCTGAAGACTAGACTCAAGTTTGTCTTTAGCAAAGCCCTCTAACTGGTCCCTCACTGAAATGAAAATATCCCATTGTTTTTCCTTTTCGAGACCTTGTTCTTCCAATTGTTTGATAGCTGCAGTCAAGTACTTGTAACCATGGACACAAAATAGTTCTGTCTCCAAATTCTTTATTTTTTCCGGTAGCAGAAGTTGTTGGGCCTTGGAAATCGCACCTGCGTCTGCTGGATCCAATGAAAGCACAAAATCCTTAATCTTGTCAAAATTCTCACACAATATAACAGCACACTGAATCCATGATCCCCAGCGAGTAATGACCGGGAATTTTGGAAGGGGGAGGCCAGTGATTTCCTTGTAGGCAACAACACGACTCGGAGCTTTCTGTAGAATCTTCTTCAGGGCAGAGATGTATTCATTTGCAATGTCGTATTCATTCCTTATGGATTCTCAAACCCTGTGAAGGGCATGGACTAGGCATGTCACATGCTTTAACTTAGGGAACAAAGGTTTCAATTGGTTAATTGCTGAAACCATGTATGGAGCCTGGTCTGTAACCACCAGAAGAAGTTTTTCAAATGAGATACCACTTGGCCACAGGTTTTGACAGAAGTCCATGATTGATTGCATTACTGTACTGGCGTTGGCTTTCTCCAGTTCGTACATTTTAAACAACATGGGCTTAACGTTCTCCCCTGATAAGGGAAAAACTAAAATGTTCAAAACATATCGTTCCATTGAGTCTGTAGTTTCATCCAATATGATTCCCACATCACAATCAGTCACTTTCTCCTTGATGGTTTTTATGGTTTCTTGGTAAACAGGCTCCATATAGTTTCTTCTTATAGTACTCTCATCAGGCACTGACATCTTTGTGCATTTTTCAAGGAATCCTTTGAAAGTCGGATGGTTTACCTTAATGAGTGGAATTCCCGCTTGTGTAAGAGCAGCACATAAATCAATGTTGAATTTCTTCAAATTTTGAGTTTTCGATGAACACTGTTCAATCGCATTCCGTAATAAAGGTTGTCGCGATTTATTTGCTTGAAGTGTCTTGTTCTTTTGATGCTTAGAAGTGGAAATGTGTTGTTTGATGCGGTCTCGCTGGTGTTTTTCATTTAACAAAATTCCTGAATCGCAAATGCTACACCGTATTACAGTTCCATCTGTTTCTACGGAATCTTGTTTGAATTCCTGAGACAGAGAAAATATCCGGGCTCTGGACACCTTAGGCATGGCAAAAATACACTCATTTAATCACAGATTTGCACTCACTATCAACAGACTACTGACTGGTGAAGTCAAGAAGATGGAAGTGAGAGAAAGAGGATTTGCGTATACACAATATTTTTTTTATAATAAATTATAATTTGGTGGAATGAAATACGCATTTCCATTGTAGCAAGCTATTTGTTTCGGCAAAGTGAAAGAGGATTTGCGCGCACACACAATATTATTGTTGATGGAATGAAATATGCATTTCCATTGTAGGGAGCTATTTGTTTCGGCAAAGTGAGAGAAAGAGGGTATGCACGCACACACGTATCATTTTCTGTTGTTGCAGGTGTGCGTTCAGTCCCGCTTTTACTGGAAGTGAAGTGGAATGAAACTCACAAGTCATTCATAACGCTTTATAATGATAAAATGCACTCTAGAAGAATATTGATAAGCTACAGTATATGAAAAAGGGGAAGAAAGGGGATTATGGGCACTGTTGAGAAAAAAGGGGTAAAAGGTACCAAAAAAGGGAAAAAAGGTGCTACAAAAATGTCTCCATTCTCGACTATAGATAAAATCTCACACTGTGGTATCTTTCCGAAGAGCTTTAATTTACCCTACAAGAAAAGGTGCGCACCTAAAAATCCTAACCCTAGTTATTAGTTAATATGTTATATTAGTTAATATGTTATTAGTTAGTTCCTACGAGAAGGAGAAGAGAGGGCATTCTCATTTGTGAAGCTTAACATTAATATCAATTGAGTACTTTGTTGCAAAACGAGTCAGTTATGATGACGCAATAACAAAATTTTCAGAGACAAAAACTCGTAAGAAAGAAGTTTAATTTGTGTACTGTTTAGTTTATTATTAGTCTACGGTACTTATGTTGTGAAATTACAACTATTTAGTTGAACTACTTGTTTATTACCACAGCCGAAGGAATTTCACACTAACGTTAATTTCATCCTGCCATAAATCAGTACTGGTACTAGTACTCTAAGCAGACTTACTTACTTACTTACTTACTTACTTACTCAATGGCAATAGACAATTCCTTAGCTATATTGTATTAAGGAATATTATCTAGGATAAAAAAAAATCCCTTTAGGCAGGCCTACAGGCTGAGGTAGATTTCGAAGTGCTTTTGGTTTAATTTATTGTTGCTGCGCAGCACTCTTCTTCTTTAGCCTTGGCATGACAAACCCGCAATAATAACTGCAAAAAAGGAAAGAGCACTTTTTCAAACATTCAAATCTCGCCTTATATGAGAGCTATCGAGAAACCAGTTATTGATTTGTAGAGTACTCATCAAGAGCTTTTTAACGATACCCCACAAGACGTGGCTTCAAAAATTTCGAATTTCCATCCCCCACACCCACCCCTACTCTTCCCCTAAAACCCCCGAATCGTTGATGTCACTGTGAACTCCATAGGGAGTACTCTAATTTATTCAAACAAAATTTCCCTCTATACTTCATAGGGGCCGAGATATCAATTTTTCAAAATTTCAACCCACGACCCCGACTCCCCCCCCTTGGGCCAATTTTGCTCATTAACGAACTTGTCCGAACTATTGGGTCTAGAAACAACATAATAAAATTTGGTTCAAATGTCTTCAAAATTACGGCCGCTAGCGTGTAAAGACCTATATAAAATATAGGCTATATAAATATACCAAAAAAAATTGAACGGGCGGTGGTTTCGTACTTAGGGAGGCATGAAACGTAAAGAAATGAAAGAATTTATCGAAAGTCATGACATGGTACCGATCGCAATAGGTAGATGTTTCTTCGAAATCTACCTAAAGAAGTCCATTATTAAATAGTTTATTCAGGGTTCGTATATTTATGTAGACTGTGTAAATGGTTTATAATTGAGGGGTCTCTTAGGAAACCCAGCAATCTCCATTAAAGAAAGATAGAGATGCTTGTGGATACTTGGTAGGCCCCCATATTGCAGCACCTTAGGCCCCATCACCGTTGGTACGCCACTGCATACACAAACAAGAATAGTGACATTACAACTGAGGTAAGAAAATTAAATAACTTAGAATAAGCTTGGTTAACAATGACAGTAATTCATTATTACCAAGTATATAAAACTCAGTAAAGTAGACAAACAACAGAATATAAAAGAAAAATGCAGAAACAAATTGTAATTGATCAAATACATCAGTACATCACGTTGAAAAACGACTGCATATCCTGCTGTGCAATCAACAACTGAAGTTATGAAGATAATGTTCTCCAAACAATATACTTTTTTTTTTTTTTTTTTGGTAAAACGGAAAGTCGTTTCACTATTTTAAAAGAAGTTAACTCTATGAGATCAGTCTGTTAATTTGTGTCAAATAAAAGTGGGCTTTTGTGCTTTAAATACATAGTTATGAAAATAATTTGTCATTTATTATTATCATCACCATTATCGTTATTATTATCATTATCATCATGGTTTTTTTTCAGTGTGTTTGGCTGTGTTATGCCGCTCCACCTAATTTTCTGTATTGTAACTTTTCTGTAAAAATATTTACTAAATTACATTTAAACCAGTAAACCCATGCGGAGCTTTCTCTTTCGCACCACAAATGGGGACAATGACTTAGGTTTACGATTACCGATCATAGATAAATCAACTTGTGATTTTGTTTTTCGTAAACAGAAGTGTGTTCATGACAGTTTATATCTTTGCATTCTGCCATGCATGTATCTGTGAAGATGAAGCAGACCGCGTCCAATTTTAGTCTGGAAACGCCTGGCTTCATCGTCAGAACATTTTCCTTTTTTAAATTACAAAAGGAACTATACGTAGCTGAGTTTTGGTTGACTTGGACTGAGTAGTTATTCAAAGCACGATGTTAATGTATTTGAAGAATACACCAAATCTAAGACGGAGCGGGACACATAAGAAAGTTTGGTATTAATTTATAATGAAATATATCACACAATGAAATGTATTAGAATATCTTTATTTCTCTCTTTTCATTAATTTTACTTCTCCCATTGCAGGGACGTTTATGCGGCCTAGGCCGCCAGGCCTAACAGGACCGCGCCCGTAGGGAGAGGGATTATTATCTTAGGATTACATACATACTTTTTTATCAGACAAGGACATGGAGGGCTTCCCCTCCATGGATGAGTGATCACCCCAATGCCGGGACCACCACCGAGAAACACGAACAGATAGGCGAGACACACCAGTCGCTCACCCTCACTCTGAACAAGGCGAGGATTGGATGAAAATAATAATGATGGCTAAATGGCCTAAAGTTACACACAATGACCACAATGAATTCACAATGGCCTAAAGTTACTCTAAACATTCATCTTACGGGTAAGGAAAAATCCCGGAAAACCCCGACTTAGGTAACTTTTCCGACCAAGATTCGAACCAGGGGGCTGCTGCGTGAGAGAAGCGGACGCATGCTCTGCATCACATAACTTTATGAGAATTCTTGTATGGAAAAGGTAGTTTTCCATCAATCAAGTCTTTTGTGCACACTAAGATGTTCCCATGAAATATTTGTGTGATAAAGTGAATGGATCTTTTCTAAACGGATAAAAAGGAACTCCAACTTAACGTTGCGCTGGCATCTCCAAGTTGTGCCACAACTTATGGCCAAGTGCACCGACAATGATTAGTGTAATCAGCGTTTATAATTTCTTCCTAACCTATGATTAAGGAAAGTTATGGAGCATCAACCTCGATTAGTGTCGAAATCGCCGATTACCGTTGATTAAACTTAAACAGTCAAAATCGGGAGGTTACTGAGGCTAAACAATGATTAGCAGTTTGCTGAAATGACGGGGTCAACTTGGAAACAATAGACGAGACTCTCTTCTTCTCATATTTCTCTTTTCAGACGAATTAGGTCTCGATATTAATCTTATTAGTATCATAATACCATTTTTCCGAACTGAACAGTACAATAGATATTATATAAACACATCTCATAGACCTAAAAAGACAATTTTAACTTTCGAAGCGCGACACAAGAGAAGCCTCACCGCTTCACATGGCCAACATTCGAGCGATGTTCCTAACTTCGTTCGTGGCTGAGTGGTTATAGTACTGAGCTGTGGAGCAGGAGGTCCCAGGTTCAATCCCCGGTCGTGACTCATTATTTTTTTATCCTAATATTTTTTAAGTTTAATTAGTGTACCGGTACTGTATGAAATTTTAAGAATTCACTGTCAATAATCATGGTAATAATAATAGTAATATTAAAATTAATAGTAATAGTAATAATAATAGTAATAATAATAGTAATAGTAATAATAACAAACATTAATAACAATAATAATAATTGTTTTAATTTTATTTCGTCCAGGTATCAAATACATATTATTGATGTTGGACATGTCCGAAACTTACAATCTGAATTATTCAATAGAGATACATGCTTTTCATAGTTCTTCTATCCTGTAGAGTGCTTTTTGGCATAGGTATTATTTTATTTTATTGGCGAATTTTGTCCCGGTACACTGTTTTATACTGTCTGGTAGTTTGTTATAAAATTTTACCCCGATTACATATGGATCCCTTTCCGATGCTTTTTTGTTGTGCCCTATTGTGTATAAGTTCTTTCTTGATTTTGTGTCGTACTGATGTATCTCTTCTATTGTGACATTCATTTTTGATTTTGATTTTACAAGTAAAACTACCTGTGTGTGTGTGTGTATATATATAATTATATATAAAAGGATATTACAGTTATTACTGCCCTGTATAATTCTTGGTGAATAATTTTTCATGGTATTGACAGAGAATTCATGAAGTTTTATTCAATAGACTGCATTCTGAATCATTATGACAGTTTATTATATTATATAAAGACAGTGGACGTGAATTTTTAAAATATTATACGGTAAACTGTATTTACGTTTGTAAAATATTACAAAAGGAAAAAAATACAGAGACACAAAGACGTAGCAGCGAATTCTATAAAGTCTTATACGGAACACTGTATTTCAGTTTTTAAAAAATTCTGAAAGCAAAAAAAAAATATATATATATATATAATGTAGGCCTAGTGGCAGTGAAGTCTTAACATGTTAAACGGTACAGTGTATATATGTTTTTAAAATATAAGAAAGCAAAACAAAAGAAAAACAAGGTTATGGCAGTGTATTTTTGAAATTCAAGTGTTTATAATATTATAAAAGCCAAAGAAAACACAAGGTGCAGATGATGACTTTGAAGAGAGTTATTATATCTGGAATATCTTGAACGGAATGAAAATGAGCGTAGAAATTTAATAGTGCAGCGAACTTTCAGTTAGGAAATTCGTGGAGAGATTTCGCCTGTCTAAACAAATAGTTTCACAGGTACTGCAATTCCCAACAGAAATAAATCATCCTGTTCCTGATATGAATCGACTACTAACTGTATTGAGGTATTATGCTACCTGATCATTCAATATTGTTGTAGGGGACATTGGAAATATGCTCAGAACTGCAGCTCGAATCATACATGATGTAAGTAATGCTACAATCTCACTGACTCGCCGATACATAATATGCTTGCCTACATCACAGGCAGAGCAGAGCATATCCTCGCTCCTCCATGGTGTCTTCTTGTTGTTAACTTCTTCTTCTTCTTCCTCTAGGTAATGGCTTCGTCAACAAAAGAACGCGTTCATTATACTACGCTCGCTTTCCGATTTTATGCTCTGTGTTTAAACAAGCCGTCAGCTAAACACGGCCCCGTAAACAGAAATTAGGAATGGTGCACCACATTCCTTTTTAATCATGTTTAAAATCTTAAACGTGTGTAAGTAAACACTGTTTAACCAAATCTTAATCAGTGTTGATGCACTTGGCCATTACTGTCAGACGAGACCAAAGAAGCTAACTGAGGTCAGAGCAATGCGCGATGACCTCGACTCCAATTCCATACCTGCATACAAAGACGTTCTATATATCTACCTAGACTTACGATGTGCGCCGTAGCAGTGGCTAAAATTGAACAACTCGCGCATCCGCCATCTTTTGACATACTACTGAATGTAAACAGAGAGACTTGTTGTATATTAAAGTAACGAAATGTAAGCTTAGAATTACAGCTTTTGCGTTTATTTTGTTACCATGTGCTATTTCAGAATTACATGAAGTGTAGTGAGTTATAATACGGTGATTATTACTGCGGATACATTCCAATATCGTAGGACACGTGGGTTGGTTAGAATTTATATTTTTATATTTTGTGTTTCAATCTTGCCGTGTGCTTTATAGTGTTCCTGGGATTACTAAAAGTATGGGACATTCTCGTGCTGCATACAACTGCACTAATCATCGTAAGAAGGATTCGGGATTTATTTTCACAAGTAAGTAATATAATTATAGGTTAGGTGCGGCGTTGTATTTTGGAATGGAACAAAACTTTATTTTTTTCAAAGGGATGTACTATTATAGGACTATATTCTACAGGTTGTGAACAATAATTTTAAATTTGATATTTTAATGACTAATGACGTTCCATAAAATGACAGAGATTATTATAAAATATTGAAACAGTTTGTAATTTTCTTATTTGGTAAGGGAATGTTTGGGGTTCCATGTGTCCTTAGGAATAACAGAAAAATATAATGTTAGGTTTCCTCTTCAAAATCCTGAACTGTTAAAGAAATGGTTATTGGCTGTAAGACGTGAGAAATTTAACCCAACAGATTCTGCTCAGGTCGTTTCTGGAAGTCTAGTGGCAACAGGCATCTTAAACAAGATGCAGTTCCTTCTGTGTTTAATTTTCCTCCTCATCTTACAAATGTAACCATGGTAGGCCTTCTAAAATGCTATTATATGTCTATTTAAAGATATCAAACAACTGGCAATTTATAGCATATGTTTGCTAGTATAGCCTAATACAAACTGCCAAATCTCAATGGATCCATACTCAACATTGTTATAATACTATCTATAGGCCTATTAATATTCAGGATTATTATTTTTAGTTAATAAATTAATATATTATTTCAGATTGAACAAGAAAATAGTCCGACATCACCTCTCTAAATCAATTTTATTTAGGCCTATGAACCAATAGGTGAGCACTGGATTGTATGGTCAGGACTATTATTTTTAATTAATGAGTTATATTAATATATTATTTCAGATTGAACAAGAAAATAGTCCTACATCACCTCTCTAAATCAATTCTATTTAGGCCTATGAACCAATAGGTGAGCATTAGATTATATGGTTTTAATTTAATTTCTTTACATTTTATTTAATTATAATTGCATTCATTCACTTAATCACAACATATTTCATGAATCCGAATGGCTATGTCCAAAGTTCTCTACGCAATTTATATTATTCACGAAAATTACTGACAAACTACTGGGAATGTCAAGATAGGCCTATGATCTTATTATTGCGTCCACATGCGATAAATGCAGTTAATTACGTTTAGTTCTTACATTTATTTATAATAATATTACTCTCAACTCATGTTTTATTAATTTTTTCGTTATTTATGAGATTAAATACTGGTTGGTTTATGTTTCC
Source organism: Ectobius pallidus (assembly GCA_964059195.1). NCBI lineage: Eukaryota > Metazoa > Arthropoda > Insecta > Blattodea > Ectobiidae > Ectobius > Ectobius pallidus. Next base: position 151,197,010 of record CAXKWD010000002.1, read on the forward strand.
TATTACGTTTAACAGCTGTATGTCGTCTGCTAAATGATTTCTTGCCGTAAAGATGGCGGCGAGCGACCACTTCTATTTGGAGCCATTTCACGCCGTCTGCGCAGCTAGTGGTGTGGGGACTTGCCTGCATACGAAATGCATTGCTGGAAATGAAAACGGATTCCTATCCTATAGCTTTAATTTGTTTACGCTAACAATGTTTCCCATAGGACTTGAACCTATGCAGGGCAAGTGCACTGAGTGTTGGGGCTCGGGCCGTATCCCTTTTTCTAATATAGTTCCGGTATTCATCTTACAACCAGGGAAAGCCGCGGAGAACCCTAATCGGAACTTGCAAAGGGGATTTGGGCATGGTCCTCCATTCTGTAATGCCTGGTTGGAGTTGAACCGCCAGTTGGGATACGTATCAGCTGAAGGCTTATACGTAGTGAGATGGGGTATGTTCAGGTTGAAGGCTTAAAAAATTCTGAAGCTGGGAGTCTGAACTCTGTGAAATGCTTCTAATGTGGGTGGCAGGTGGTGAAACCTTTAGGTTCACTTGGATCAGCCTGCTACAGACGTATCGAGGTACGCCTATATCAAGGCAAGGACATTGCTGTAAACTCCATCGGCGAGCCTCATGAAAAGCCATGCGTTCCTTCCGTTAGTTTGCACTGCCATAACCAGCTAGGAAAAGGGCTATCACTTTGAGAACTTCCTTGGGACGGGAATTCCCAGTGGGAAGGAATGGAGCCTGTGTAAGCAGGCACTTGGTCATTTCAAAACTAGCTTCCAAGGGAAGGTCATCGATAAGTTGACTCAACTTTTCGGAATAACTATTCGGAGTGATTGGTTCGGGTTCCGGAATAGTTGGATTACTATCAGGGGACATCTGCGATGCGCCTGAGTCGCTGGAGGTTTGGGGTGGTAAAGTGAGTGACTGGATATGGACCACACGGCCCGCTCGGTAACATGGCTCCAACCGGGTCCAAGCTTCTCCTGCTCAGAGGAGAGATGGATGCAATGCCTCTTGGCACAGCAGAAGCGGAGCGTGAGCTCCCAGAACCTCTGGGTCCCGTCTTAGTGCGCTTCCCCGCTGCCTCTTTAACTTCCTTCCATTTACTGCAAACCTTTAGTTGGGAGCGTGAGAGGAGTTGCAGTTACAACACCTCAGAGCCTCCTTGGGCGTACTACAATCCCCTGAGGGATGGCCTCCGCCACAAGCGACACACCTTTGAAGCGCGGTGTGGTGGCCAGAGATCACAATTAAGCAAATCCCAAGCACCAAGTCTGAAGAAAAATGTTAGAATATAGAAGTTGAAATGTTCACTAAGTAAATTAGTTAAAGCCCAAATATCAAAATTGCGTTTCCCTAAATAAATATAAATATAATTTATTATGCAGAATTTCAAAAAGAGACCTATGTTAAGCAAATGTTCTAGACCTGAAAAACAAAGTCAAAGTTGGGAAGAGTGATTGCCAAACACCACTATAAAGTTCAACGAGTTTAATTGCTGATTCCAATATAATAATATAATAGGTGAATCAGTAGAAATACATAAAATATTATAAAACTATATACATTGAATTATTATTATCAACGCTAATTATGATTTGCATGAAAACGTAGACTATGTCATAGGCCTAGAATTACGGACATCAGTATTGAAATATAAGTCAGTAGATCTGTGGTATTCTGGTACTATATTTTGAGTATTGGAGGGCGAGGTATAATATAGCAACAGTCTTAAATTATTTCTCTAAGACCAATATAAACTGCCAAATTAAATGAATAAATACAAATGAATATACAAAAGCTAAGTAATAACCGGAAGTAAGAATCTGTATTTTAAGCGGACATTTGGCTTCTTGCATAAATAACAATATAAATAACGGAAATAGCCTCAAAGAAACACGGAAAGATTTTACCAAGAGAGATCAAACAAATTTACAAACAATTAATAATTTATGGAAACAAAACGGGATGATATGGCTTTTTTTTTTAGTGTATAAAATCAACATGTTCCATTACAATAGTAATACTAGCCTACATGTTTTTATGTAATCCTTATGTTGTTAATTAATACAATATTATATTTCAATATGGCTTAGTTTCTAGTTTTGTTCTACTTTATCTATAGTAATTTACAAATTGACAGATATCAGTCTCATACTTATTACTTATGTACTACATCTACTATATCCCTATCCTAGTCCGTATATTTACTTATCTATTTATTTGAAATCCATTGATCTATTGATTTTAAGTCCATTGCTTTAATAAATGTATTAAAGTCTTTTAGGTATTTTATGACTAAATCATTATATCTAGGTGGCCACTGACCTCTGTTTCGAATTATGCTGCCCTTTAGTTGAGTTCGTTCTCTGTTGTACCTCGAACATTCCAGCAGAAGGTGGTTAGTCGTCTCTTCTCCTTCGTTGCAGGGACAAGTGGAATCTTGCGTTAATTTAAATCTATGAAAATAGGCTTTTATTGGTCCATGTCCGGTGAGCATAGTAGTAAGCCCTACTGTAGGATAAATCTTGGAGGATAGCCTTTGCACCACACTCGGAAAGTATTTCTTCGTTTCTTGACCCTTAGTTGTGGCTTGCCATTCAGTGTCCCATATTGCATAACTCTCCTCTCTTAACGTTTTTAATACGTTACTCTTCGGGACTTTATTGTATGACAGTGAGCTAGAGCTTCTTGCAGCATTTTTGGCGAGGCGATCAGCAACTTCGTTTCCATGTATTCCCACATGGGCCTTCACCCAGCCAATTGCTACAGACCATCCTTTATTTCTTATGCCTTTTATAGCCTTTCTGATATCTTCAATGAGGTGATTGTGGTTTTTTGAATTCTTGAGTGAGTCTATGGTGATTTTACTGTCTGTATATATAGCGATTGTGTTCATAGTGTCAATACTACCATGTAGGGTGTCTACTTCTTCTATTGCCTTCACAATTGCTAGTTGCTCAGCCTGATTGTTCGAACATTCGTTATGCAATTTGAGCTGAAGCTGGTGTGTTATTTCTCCGTTGATAAAGACTACTATACCTGACCCAACACCATCGCTAGATTTGCTTCCGTCTGTGTATATTTCTATATTGTAGGGTTTGATATGGCTTGAAAATTACTTTCCCAAAATTTGAGGAATAAATGTAGACCTCAAGTTAAGTTAAGAAATGTAATTTTCCATGGACAAGAAACCTGTTTTCATCAGATAACGAGTATATACTGAGTGCTATAAACTGATAATAACTGATAACAACTGAGCACAAAATGTAGTAATTTCTGTGCCAAATGAGAAATAAACCTATGACAAGGTCTAGCACCTAAATTCACATATTAGTAAAAGCCATAACTTTATCCCTAATATAAATTTAGAATAAAATGTCTGAGAAAAATCCTCACAGAACTTATAGGGGTAGAAAGACAGTAGTACCTTTAAACATTATTCCAAGTTATGACAACTATATATGCAACTACACAAAGCAGCATTAGGTTAAAACTGTTACACAACGTTTCATTTATTTGAATACGCCCTATAATTATTAGTTACTACCTGTCCTGGAATCTCTCTGTTAACTCACGAATGTAAGCTGACGTATTTTAAGAACAACTTTCAATATAAGAAACAAGAATTACATAATACGTCGCGGTCATACTTCGTATAATTAAATCAAGATATGCACGGGACAGATTTAATGGCTGCTTCACAATACAAGTTGAATGGTTCCTGTACATCGCTAACTGAAATTCACTAACATGAATAATACGTGAATAATATTTAATACAATGGACATGTTGAAAAGTGATTAAGAAAACATCACCAAAAAAACCCAGACAGAAGGTCTTGGGCAGAAAGCTTTAGGGACAAATTTACAGAACTTACATGACGGAATCGTAGCGGCAAACTTCATCACGGCTCCCAGAGCGCCGGCACATCACTACTTTTACAATCTTGACTGCTCTGTTCGGCGTGCAACTCCCGACTAACTGCTGCGGGAGCAAGCTCCGAGCGAGCCGCAGCGCGATCACACGCGAATAAAGTTAGAATGCGCACAATGCAGAGGAAAGAAATGTAGCGTGCTTGAACGCTACACCTTGCAGTGTAACCACAATTAAGCGTTGGCAGTTGCGGCATTGTAGAGAGCCACTCGGAGCATGTTAAGATTCCACTGAATTGTGGAAACCACACGAAGTGGTGAGAGCTCTCACCTTCACTGCCGAGGGTCAGGGAACTTCAAGTGCAATGAGCTCTTCTTGAACGTCTTCTGTTGGCATGAGACGCCCTAGGTTCTTCAGAAGCAGTCTCACAGACCGCTCCTCCGGCAGAGAGTAGGTATGGAACCTGCCTCCCTTCTCCGGGTCGATGGCACGGAGAGCAGAGATGATGGCTCGGAAGCAGTCGACAGTATCCGGAACTAGCATAAGATCATCACCCGGCATAATCGCGGTACCGTTACCACCAGTCGTCCAGTCCATTAACTCTGCGGCATCTGGTAAAGAACCAGGAGCGTTGGCTTGGACAGTGTTAGCCCACATGCCGAGTTCGGAGCAGTAGGCCGGGCTTGAAAGCCTGCGGCATATGTTGCTATTTCCTGGAAAAGACCCAGTTGGCTTCCACTGGAAGTGGACTGATCCCCCATGGAGGGAGAGACTACGGGGGCCTCTAGACCTTAAGCGGTTTCATCAGCTACAGTCAGAGGCGCGTTCCCGGCTAAGGACAGTGGCCCAATAACCCGGCGCCGATTGGCTGGTCCCAGCCAACCAGCAGAGGTAGATGAAACTAACTACCTCAGAGGGCTTGCGTTTGTCTGTAGCCTTCGCTAAATCCCCAGACGAGCCAATGTGCTGCCCGGCTGGCGTAACGCCAGTGGGTTGTTCACTCGGTCTCTTTGCCTCTCTGGCAGTTAACTTAGCGAACTTCTTCGCAGCAGATGGTCGTTTCTTCTTTTTCTCCTGCTCCCGGTAGATGGACTTCATCTCCTTCTCTATCTCCTCCTGTACAGTCGGCGAAATCATGGAGAAGTTCTAGGCGAAGAATTCCGCGAGATCCAGTGAGCCGGCCATATCGGGTTAAGGCGGGAAAGTCTAAGGATGCTCTTTCAGAAAGCCCTGAGAAGGGCAAAAGTGGAGTTCTGAGAAGAACTCTTAGTTCAGGCGGGCTGCGCTGAACGTAAGGTGATCGAAGATCGATGACAACAAGTGGTTTGTAGATGAGACTTCTCTCTCCGCCAAGTGTAGAACTGTAAGTTAATGACTGTTTTCTCATTGTTCAATTCTGAAATCTTGTTTTGTTTTCCTTCTAATTTCCGGAATTTGCTTTGTGGTTTGAAAGAGGTTTTCTCATGGATTTTGGGAGGAGAGTTTGAAAGTGATATTCATTTTCGATGAAAAACTGTCAATACTGATATATCGATTGCGAAAAGAGCGCTGCAGAGATAAGGACATTATTCCTGATTTCGCCGTGGTCAAACACAAAAGGCTCTAGAAAAGTACTACATCACACAAGTTTGACTTTGTTGAGAGAAGTATTAAGGAGACAAGAACTCAGCTTTGGAAGACGGAGAACCGTTTGCACCAATGTGCTGGTAGAAAAGTAAGAAGAGCTACCCACACTTATATTAGCGTATAAACGACTGATGAATAGCTCTTCGGAATGTCGCAAGCTTATTGAGACCTCCATGTGTTGGGTTCAACCCAACCCATTCAAGCCTAAAGGAACCTGCCTGCAGGCTTGCTGCGATGCTTGCAACTTGACTGCTTGCCATCCAAACGGGTACGGGCTAGCTAAAAGCGAGTTTTGTATACCTCTGGTTGAGTGAAAAACTGACAGAAAATGTGATTTTTGAAGTGAAAATTCTTTAGGAGTGGTAGGGGGTACATCGAGAAATGTGTCACGCTCAAAAATTGTCACGAAATTAATGAGGTGTGACGGAACGGACTGCACAGAAAACAATCAACTCTATGATTAAGAGTAATCAGCTGCTATAAAATTTAAAGGACAAAATAAAATACTCAAAGGGGAAACTAACGAAAGGAACTTTTTCAGACCTAGTACGAGGACCTGCAAATGGGAATAATAATAATAATAATAATAATAATAATAATAATAATAATAATAATAATAATAATAATAATAATAATAATAATAATAATAATAACAATAATAAAAATAATACTTACTTGCTCAATGGTAATAGACAAATCCTAAGCAAGCTAAAGGAATATTATCTATTTAATGGAACACGGAGGTTCATTACCGCGCTTAAAAAATAAAAAAAATAAAAAATCCAAGATCCAAAATTTAAAAAATCCAAAATTAAAAATCCAAAATTCCAAAATAAAAAAATTCAATGATCCAAAATTAAAAAATCCACAAATCCAAAATTTAAAAAATAAACAATCCAAAATTAAACATCCAAATATCCAAAATTTTAAAAACATAAAAATTAAAAAATTTAAAATTTAAAAATAAAAATCCAAAATTAAAAAATTAAAAATTATAAATAAAAAAATTAAAAGTCGAAATTCCAAAATTGAAAATCTAAAAATAAAAAATTAAAAATACTAATTAAAAAATCCAAAAAATTAAAGATTCAAAGAATACAAATTTAAAAAGTCCAAAATTCCAAAATTAAAAAAGTCAAAGATCCAAAATTTAAAAAAAATTAAAAATTAAAAATCGAAAATTAAAAAATTGGATATATCCAAAATTTAAAAATCGATAATCCAAAATAAAAAAATCCAAAAATAAAAAAATTCAAAGATCCAAAATCTAAAAATCCAAAATTATAAAATTAAAAAATTCAAAGATCCAAAATTTAAAATTCCAAAAATACAAAATTAAAAAATTAAAAAATGCAAAATTAAAAATCCAAAAAAAAAAATTAAAATTAAAAATTTAAAAATAATAAAATACAAAATTAAAAATCTAACAATCCAAAATTTAAAAAAATCCAAAAAGTAAAAAATTCAAAGATCCAAAATTAAGAAAGTCCAAAATTAAAATATTCAAAGATCCAAAAAAAATCCAAAATTAAAAATGTCCAATAACCCAATATTAAAAAGTCCAATAATCCAAAATTGAAATCCAATAATAAAAAATTGAAAATATAAAAAAATTTAAAAAACGGGTTTCACTTCTGTTTCGTGGCGTTCCACGCACACTTTTTTTTTTCGCTATCCAAGCATCAGTTTTCAGTAATACATTTCATTTGCCAAATCAGTTGCAGGAGGCTATGCCGTTTTTTGTCATAATTTGGAAATAAAAGAATCGCTTCATTTTGTAAGCCCACCCTGGTCGATTCATTTGTTTATAATGCCAAGATCAGCAGACATCTGAAATTTTCAATGTACTCGGAAGAAGAATAATGAATATGACCTAAATGGACAAACATTGATCGATTTGACGGAACTCACTATGCAGGAGTTTTCTGGGCCAGAGATCTGGAATATGAGGTTGTTTTCCCCGGCGGCGGTTTTTAGTCGTGGAATGCACTCTAAAGCCTAAATGTTAGCTGTTTCTTTATAATTATTAATCGTTTAGTTTATAAATGATTAACGTGTAAGTGTTAATGAATATAATGTTTTGACTATATTACTCTTAATTTTTATTTTCTGAATTAATAACCGCAGGCGAAGCTGCGGGCACCTGCTATTTTAAATATATTTCCGAAAACTGATTTATCGATAGCGAAAAAAATTCACGTTTTCTGCCAGATTTTTTCTCATAACTCGCGAACGAAAGCGGAATTTAAAAATCCGGCTTGGAGCTGCATTTGGCCACCCTTCAGTCCGTCGATGTTTAAAATTTCAGATTTTTGCGTGCAGTAGATTTCGCTGGGCATCGTGCACAGACAGCCAGACAGACAAACACTTCCACTTATTATTATAGATATCAATTTAATCCGATACTATTGGATTATTGAAAAATCCTAAATTTGTTTTGTAGGCCTACATTTTCACATGTAGAATATGAAATAGTAACAATGTGGTTAATAGAAACTCCTGCTTACATTATTCACAATTCGTAGGCTTACCTACTCTCTAAACATAACCTTTCTTAATGACTTTTATATGCAGAGGACATAATGTACTCTGCAACGTAAAATCGATTCTCGGTGGCCACTCCTTTTTCGATGTCAGCTGCTATTTTATTTTCAATAAGAGATTGTGCAGACTAAATTCTTTTTCCTCTTGTGTTTACTATTTTCTTGTTTCTCACATTTAAGTCAACTTTTCGATTCTGCTCTTCCTTATCTGCAGGGAATATTGCATTGTAAGATTTAGTGTCGTGAATTTGAATTCGCTATTGCCAAGAAACTCCCTGCTGATGTTATTGCTGCGCCCTCTAGTGGCGACTTGACGCCACCCATCACCTCATATTAATCCCACATCCCACTATCACTGGCAAAAGCGGCCAACAGCCACTGAGCTTACTTATCTATAATAATAAGAGGAAGTGTTTGTCTGTTTGTTTGTCTGTCTGTGCGCGATGCCCAGCGAAATCTCCTGCATGTAGAGATCTGAAATTTTAAACATAGATGGTGGCCGAATGCACCTCGAAGCAGGATTTTTAATTTTAGCTTTCGTTCGCGAGTTATGAGTAAAAAACTGGCAGAAAACGTGATTTTCAGCACTATTGAAGCATCAGCTTTCGGTACTACATTTAAATTGCTAAACCAATTGCAGGTGGCTTTGCTTTCTTTTGTCGTAACTCGAAAATAAGAGCATTGCGATTTTCTCAAGATATCGCATGGAATTATCAATCGCTTCGATTCTGTGACCTCACCCTGGTCGATTCGTTTGTTTATAATGTCAAGGTACGCAGACATCTGAAATTTTCAACCTAGACGGAAGACGGATAATGAACTAAGGCCTAAATGGGCAAAAATTGATCCATTTGGATGGAAATCACTATGCAAGGGTTTTCTGGCCCAGAAAACTCGAATCTGAGGTCGTTTTCCCAGGCGGCGCTTTCAAAGCCGGATTTTTAGCTGTTTCGTTATAATTATTATCATTTAGTTTATGATTTGTTCGCGAGTACGTGCTAATAAACATAATGCTTTAATTATTATGCTATTAATTTTAATTTTTGAATTAATTGTCGTGGGTGAAGCCGCGGGGACCAGCTAGTATTATTTAAACAAGTAAGAATTTGTAACCATATTATAACATATTCCAGGAATAAATGTTTGTTTTATTTCGTTAGTTCTTCTTCTTCTTCTTCTTCTGCTTAACAGGGATTAGGCCAATCGGCCTGTTCCGGCCTCAATCCATCTGAGTCAAGGTCTTCCCGGATCTCTTCTGCCTAAGTGTAACATCATTTTTGGAATCCTTGAGCTGTCCATTCTCTGTAAGTGTTCTTCCCAGTTTCGTTACATATCCGTTTATTTGTTCACTTAATTATTTATTGTGCATTCTTTATTTATTATGAATTATTTATTCATTTAGTTGTTTTACTTAATAATTTATTTAATTTCGTCCTTTTTCATGTAATTATTTGTTGTGTCATCATATATTTTTACGTCACACTTGCATACAAGGTCTACAATGGTTACAGACGTTTCTCTTGCCTGCACATAGTTTAGTGCAAGGTAATCTTCGTCACAAGTGCATACACGCACTTGGCTCGTTTATTCTTTATTCGTAACATAGCGATCCTTCTGAAATGATGCAATCAATCAAGGGAAAGTCTTTCGGCTCTGTACAGTGATCAACAATACAGGTGTAACAAAATGGTAGGCCAAAACTTTGGGGAAACATTCCTCGAATTAAAGGCTGGATTCAAAAATGCATTTCTTAATTAGTGCCCTTTATCTGCAATTCTGGGTCTGCATTATTGGTGACTGTTTTGATGGGACTGTATGCATTGCCAGATAGTCTCAATGGGCGTTCTTAAAAAACCAATTTCTTGTCCTTTGGAACATGTGCCATTACGAATACGACGAGACATGTAGTTCCTACATGATGAAGCTCCTGCTCATTTCAGCATCTCTGTTCGTCAGTTTCTGAATAGACGATTCCGTGATAAATAGATAGAAAGTAATGGATCAAATCCTTGGCCTGGAGGCTCGCCTGACCTGAATCCACTAGATTTTTATTTGTGGGGGCATTTAAAAACTCTTGTGTATAAAACTCCGGTTCAAGGTATAGAGAGTTCCGGTTCAAGACATAGGCAGGAAATGAGAATGCATCCTCATCAGTATGACTTCAGACAGGGAAATCTCCTGTAGATGCTATTGATCGAGCAATTAGGTTGATAGAATCTGCAAGGGGGAAATAAGTTGTAGGAGTTTTCGTAGACCATCTCAGGAGCATTTGAAAACCTTTAGTGGCCGGGCCTTGTTTGGACGCCTGAGGGAAATTAAATGCTCGGCAGAATTATACAATACCTTCAATGATTACTGCCAAGAAAGATTCGCCATGATTGAGAGCCAGGGTAACACAACCGTGAAAAAACTCAGCAAAGGGTGCCCACAAGGATCTGTTTGTGGCCCTATTTTCTAGGATGTGGGACTCTTAAGACTGGAAGAATCAAACGACCTTCTTCGACTGGTAGCTTTGACGACTTACTTTTGGTGTTTGAGGCAGACTCAAGACGAAAATTATAATGTAGAACAATGGGACTCTAGATAATACGAGGGAACTGGTGTGCAGAAGTAAAACTAAAACTGGCACCAGCAAAGACAGCTTATCTTTTGTTTAAAGGGAAGCTTTTACGTACCCCAACGCTTAATATACATGGACAAAGCATAAGAAGAAGCAGAACGGTGAGATACCTAGGGGTTGACCTGGATGAAAAGCTTACTTTCATGCCCCATATTGAACGAGTAAGTGCAAAAGCCAATAGACTGATGAAAAAATTCATCAATCTTGGAATGACCAAGTTTCGTCTTCCCTCAAGGGTGATGAAATTGTATCATGAGGCAATACTGGTATCAATAGTGGGATATGGTGCAGGCATTTGGCATTTAAAAAGATCAAGCCAGCTGCGAAGCTCCGTAGTCTTCAGAGGGGAATCCTTCTACGATTAACAGGAGTTTACAGAACAACGGCGACTGATGCCTTAACCACAGTCCTTGGGGTCATACCATTGAATCTCCTTATAAGGGAAAGGGCATCTTCATTCTGGGTTAGAAAGGGATTAAAGGCTCGCGCAGAGTTCATACTTGACACTAGAGTTGAAACAACGAGGGATGTCAAGAATGTGATAATGGATATGTGGCAGACGAGATGGGAAGAAAGTAACACAGGACATAGGACTTATGATATTTTCATGAACGTACACGAACGACTAGAACTGCGACATCTACAACCGTCCCAAGGTTTGATCCACTATCTGACGGGCCATGGCAGACTCTAACGCATGCTCATATGGGGGGAAAGGTACTCTTGAGCATGTGGTTTGGGAATGCCAAAACACTGCTGAGTTGAGGGAGGCCTTTCAGTGACTACTACATAACAAGACACCCCTACTCTTGGAAGTTGTTGGATGAAGCAACAAATAGAGTTTCCCAGAAAGCAAAATGTAAATAGGAGACAAGGACAAAGGCAATAAGACTTATGATATAAGACACACGAGGACACATGACGACTTAAGATAAATTACAAATAAAAGACAAAAACACCCGGATATGACTTCGTGGTGCCAGAACGACCTGCTAGTCGACGCCGATGCCTGAAGTCTGGCTTCCAGGCTAAGGATTCCGGAGACGATTGGTACTCACCTGGTTGATGATATAATGGTGATGAGGATGCGGGAGTGTACTGCATCTTTGAAGGTGCTGTATGCTTAGGCACGACCTCCCATTCATCATCACAAATCCACAAAAACCCGGATTGGACATGTGCTGTAGTTAGTGTAGTTAGTATATTATCAAGTTATCAATGTTTTGTTTTGTTTTCCTCCTTAATTTGTTATTTTTCTCTCTCTTTCTTTCTATACATAATTATATTCTTTAGATTAAGTTATAACCAGTTTAGATAAACTATGAAATTACATATTAGTAAGTTGAAAGTTATAAAGTGCATGTAGAGGCCTCTGATAGGAATCAAGGACAGGGGCTAGTAGGTATTAAAGTACGGTATTAAATGAATAAATACAGAGAGTCGCCGTGATCGTATTCTGCAAGGATACCAGATAACAGTATATTCCAGGGTACATCAGCGCACCAGGAAGTCCATGTGACGGCTGGTTGACTGACGTATCCCAGCTAACGAAGGACATTTTTGACATTTCATTTGATGTTCTGTTGCCTACAGTTCTGTTTTAGAGGACCATTTCATATGATCTTCTGTTTTCCACACTTCTGTTTTCGAATATTCTGCTAAGCGGTGCAGATGTAGAGAAAGGGCTATAACAAGGAAACATAGCATTTTCGGACCCATGTTCATATTGGCCTAAAATAATTTCACCCTCTACATGCAAGGAATCTTTCCCAAAGTGTTGGCCAACCTCTTTGTTACACCCTGTGCAGAATAGGTAGGCTAAGTAGGCTAAGTATGGAACAATCCATTGGATGTCCTTAAACGAGAAACTAGAGTGGTGCAGATGCACTCACAAAAATAAGGAGAATACTGTACTGTTTGTGACTAGCAGTATTGTAGTCCCACAATTTTCGTAGGAATACTCTAAAATGTCGGGGAATTTTTGTGGAAGTCATATTTTTTAACTGGATTCTTGAACTTAACAAAAGCAATTAATACGAGACATTATTAATAAAAATGTTTAATTTATGCAAATAAATGCAAAATGTTTCACTGATTTCAAAATGACGCAGTAGCAACGCACTCACACCCTTAATTTGGCATAAAATAGAGATATCAGTAAAGACTGGAGTTTTAGTTTTCAAAATATGAAATATATTTTATAGATCACATTTATACAAGAAAACTGTAATAAAAATTTGTTTGAAACCCACGCTATTTTGATTGGAAGGAAAATTTTTCATGGATTGGTTCCGACTATGTAATAAAAATTACTCCACAGAACCTCTTCTGATGGGTCACCAGAACTTTACGTACACAGGCTACTCTCGAGTCATTGGCAGAATTATTGTCAAATATGCAAATAAATAAATAAAACATTACCAAAGCAGAAGACATACGCAATAAAACTATATATATATATATATATATGGTAACGAATAAGGTTAAGCTGTGAGTATCCACCTTCTACCTGCGTGTACCCTCGACTATTCAGAAATATGTTGCTGATGTTTGGAGAATTGATGTACAGAGACAACAGTAGTCTCATGACAGTTCCCATCACATGCCGGAAAAAGACTGCGAGAAGAAGATACTCCGGTAAAGGTAATTGATAAAGGTGTTAGTTCTTTGTGAATTCCGGATACGATTCCCAATACGGTTACTGAAACGCCATTTTCTTCAGTAAACTCTCAACTTTATAGGGATCGTCAAACCCGTCGCGGAGGAATTCATGACCCTTCTTGTTCACAAGATCTTCACATTACACCACTTGATTTGCTTATGATGGAAGATGATTCCACCAGAATTTCATACTCGCCGAATCTAGCTGTATAAATATTGTGAAGCAAAATTGCGAACTGCGCTTGTTTCATAATGCAAGTCGGACATCTCACGCTAGAATGTAAGCAATAGAGATTAAAATTTTTCTGTACGAAATTGGAATATTACGCGTATGTGTATGAATCGATGGTTGTCAAGATCTTTAAGAGGAGATAAAATAAATTGAAATCTTGAAGAATAATATATGTAGGTTGATGTAAAATATCAATTTTTAACTACTTATAAACACATTAATAAGTGTCATGATTTCCGATTAAGCTTTGTAAATATAATGTCCAAAGGATCCACCAATTAGTTCAGTATTGTTAATTTATCAAGAAATCTTATTCGCCGGTATATGTTTCCTTGATAATAAAAATTCGCAGTTGCATAATTGCTCGTACAAGGGTAATAGAATCATAAGTATTATATAATACGAGTCACAAACATTGCCGTAAAATACAATGAAAAAACCAATTCACACAGTTGAGGTCTGGATGTAAAACATTCAGTTATTTTCTTGGGGTGACGACTTGTGTTCATCTTCAGGTCTGTGGTCTGCGGGTAGTTGCGCAATGTAAAATTACTTTAACATTATTAAGAAGGCAACACAAACGAATAAGATTGAACAATAAGAGCTAATCGGCGGATCCTTGGAACATTGTAAAGTCGAGTGCACGGAATCTTTCCGAATATTGCGCAGTGATTTATGTTGGTAAGGAAATATATAACCGACTTCGCCAAACCCACTTCCCACCCCTTCGCATATCCTTTTTTCACGTGGGGGATACGCAGCAGGGGCTAACCCTCCACTTAATGTTTGCTTTATTCCCCTCACTCTTTCTCTCCTGAATCTGACACCGACCTGTGTTCATAGGTTCATGTTTGAGATCCATACCATAGACATGAAACCAATGACTGGTCAGGGAATTCACTGTGAGTCACGCCTTCTGACCATTCAAATGAAATGTTTCCATACTACACCCCCAATTAACCGCCCCCCTAGGCCAGAGCGATGTGTGTGTGTGTTCGGACTTAATTTGAAACCATTTAGAGATTGACTTATCCAAGGCTGGTGTGGGACACGAATGATACGGAGATTATACTTTAAATGAAGAAAAACACTAGAAGAAACTGGAAACATCGGAAAGCTTCCCGTACACTCGAATGTACTGGCTAACATTTTGTGACACTACCAATTTGATAACCTCAAATTGCCTTGGGGGCACTTTCAAATTACCAAAGTATCAGTAAGTGTAGTCACGAAATGCTAGCAGTTAATAAATTGATTATTATAAATATTTTACGATAAAATATTATAAATGTAGGTGGAGTAATATGGGAACCATAATGTACATCATGATATGGAAACTAGGGATCGGATATGGGAAGCAAAATATCGATATTGATATTGATAAGAATATCAGTTACTAATATCGATAACAGTGTAATACCTCCTCCATTGTAAGGACGAATATGCTGCCCACGACATCTGGGCCTTACAGAATTATCTTTGGATCACAGACAAACTTGTTTACCAAACAAGGATATGTAGGGCCTCCCTAGATGGATGATCAGCCCAATACCGGAGCCACCACCGAGACAACACGAACACATAGGAAGAGACACATCAGTCGCTCACACTCTCACTCTAAACGAGGCTGTGAGGAATTTACTAGACGTGAAAAACAATAGAAAGATTTTCAACCGCCCAAAAGAAACGTACAAAGATCCATAATAATAATTCTAGCGTATTTATTTGGCACCCGCTAGATTACTGTCCCTGAATACAACTTCCCGCGAACGGTTACGTCAGTCAACTTTATTTATAGCCATACTCTGATCCTTTTCTGTCTTTTATTCCTCATCGACCACTCAAAACATAAATATGCCCAGACCGGTTCTTCAACTGGTTATATGGGGGTTCTACTACGTGTTTGGGCTGATGAACTAGGTACGTACACTCTTCTACAAATACGAAACATTTGTTTACAATGGTTGATAATTCTTTAGTCTTTTCCACTTTTAGTACAATTTGAAATAGCATTGAAGTATACACAGAATAAAAACAAAATAGGAATATACATATATATATATATATATATATATATAGAATTAAATTAAATATTCTTGTAATATTAAATTATAGACTTCGCAATTCCGAACTTTTAAATGTCTTTTTGGCCTTCTGGTCTTATTTCCAGGCCATAGGTAATATGTATGTTCGAACAAAAATAGATCCTTCCCACGAATTTTGTTATAATCTAATTGTCTTGTAAGTTATTAAATGAAAGAAAAAAATTCTATCCGATTATAAATGATCAAAAGAATGGAAAATTAAGTCTCAATAACTATTCTTCTCCCATAGTCTGAGTTAATATGTTCACATTGAATACTGAACTTAGGTTAGTTCCTTCACACGTGATAACTTCAGATTCATAACCACGTAACCCAATTTAGTTTTTCTCTACCCACCCTGCTCAAGACCGTCCAATAGTTGTACCACATAATCCCACGTAGTTTTTCTCGGGCCACCCTGCCCAAGACCTTTCAATAGCTGTACCACGTTATACACCATAGTTTTTCTCGAGCCACTCTGCTCAAGACCGTCCAATAGTTACACCACGTAATCCCACGCAGTTTTTCTCGAGCCACCCTGCTCAAGACATTTCACAGCCACAGTAATAGACAGTACTCAGATCTCATCTCAAGAGCGTATCACCTGAGTAGCTCTCAAGTACGCATTCTCATCTTGAGATGAGGACAGAGTAATAGTCCCGTTTCAAGCTCTTCTCAGCTGATAATTTACTCAAGTAATACGAGATCCCGTACTCAGGTGATACACGATCTGATGCGCTGTTTTTCTATAAACCTTGAGCACGCGTGTTGAGAAGTTGAAAAAAGAAGGCAGTGGAGGTAAGTTACAGCCTTCGCCGACAGATGGTGCTACCCTAGGCTTGTTTGGTTGGTCTGTCATCTGTAATAATTTCGCAACATTCCTTTGCAATAAGGTATTTTCTTTTGTATCTTTGTACATAGAAACTAGTAAAATGGAAGATATAAAAAGAGATTAAATAAATACATGTTAAGATTTTTCGCAAATGTCGCCATATATTGTGATTCCAATTTTAAATTATTATGAATTTAGGCCTATACTATGGTCGGGACTGAAATATCAAGAATTTAGGAACGGAAATATACCTAAATATAATAATATAATTAATTAAGGTACTTGAGTATAATAACAATATTACAACAAACATAAATAATCATGGTTGTGAACTGTTATATAATTATAAGATATTTGTTTATTTAAATCAAATAATATAAACAATAAATATGTCACAAGAGCTGCAGATTTATTTTCGTCTTTTAAGTGAATTTGGTTTAAATTACACTTTGTTAACAATAATATGGTGTTTTTTTTACATATAAAACATAATAATAGATGTAATTAATTTTAATAACTAATCTGATTACTGTTTCCTAGGCTTAGACTTCTTAGGTTGTATTTAAATTATTCTGTTTTAACGGGGTTATAAGGTGGAGTTGTTTATATTTTAGCTAATTATTTTTGTGTATTAAACAAACGAGAATGACAAACATTAATAATAAAAATATACAGTTCGACAGTTGCTGATATTTACATCGAATAGGACTATCTGCAGTAGTTGGTAAATAAGCGGTTTAACTTAGCCATTTCTAACTATTAAAACATAGGCCTAACATGTTTATTTAAGTCACAGTTCTAACTTATTTTTTCCTTAAACATTAGCTTTTCACATTGAATCATTTCTTTTTTAGAATGACTTTATTCTCAAAATTATCCTATTTTTTCAGTAATGCAAAAAAAACTGACCCACTGACTCTATACAAACAATTTTACCGTATTTTATTGTTGTATTAAGCTTGTGTCAGAGTTTGTTAGTATTAGGTTTATGTCTGCTGGTGAAACGGATTGTATTTTGAGGAAGGAAGCTATAATTCCAAGAAATCTTACTGAAGAGTTTAGCTAAAACAGGAGTAAACCCACGCATAACTTAAATAATATACACCTGTTTTGCTTAATTTTTTTTTAAATTGTAAAGAGATGCAGATTACGAAAGTGATACCCAAGAAAAAAGAAATTCTTACCGGTGTGGATTTGAACGCAGAACCCATGGAATGTGAAGCCAGCACGAAACCACAGAGCTAAACTACCTACATACCATGTCACTGCGCTTGAATGTATTACCCGCACACAAAGGTTACTGTTGGGACGCTGCCTACGGCTGAATCTCGGAATTTGCCTTAATTAAGATTATTTCTTTATTGTATGTTTATGGTGTTTATTAGTTTCTGAAACCTTATCGACCAATGCATATAATGACTGTTCCCCACTGTAGATTAGGATTGTATATTGTCTACGATAAGGGTGTTAAGCTAAATATGCTGTCAACAGAACGGCATCTTGAGTCGTCCTCGGACTCCACTTGCGTGAAACGAGATTTTCCCTACTTCAAACGGCCCTCAAGTGCAGTTTCAGCGACTATTACTATGCACGCTGGGAATCTCGACATGAGACTCGACTATTACTCTGCGTGATACTGATCTCAGCTGATCAGCTCTCACGTGATACGTTCTCAAACGAGAGGCTTCCGGCAGTACTCAAGATACGTTTATTTCTCTGCACAGCGTCTCAAGTCTGATTTTACGTGAGTTTCTCAGGTGAAACAGGACTATTACTATGGCCCTGAGACCAGGAACCCTCCATGACTGTGCCTCTCTCTCTCCCCCAGCCGACTTCCTCCCTTGTCCGTGACCAAGATATCTCTCTCGGACATGCGCCGTCCAGCCTCCATTCAGCGCCCCTAGCAACGGTTCTTTCCGTTTTATTCTAGTCTGTTCCTGAAACACAGTGTTCAAACGCGGCACTACCCAAATTTAAGTAACTGACGTCTCCAACAGTAGAGTATCGTGTACAGGCGTAAGGTGTCGAAATGTTTCCTTACAATGCAAGGAAGGGATGAGAATGATAATGACGGGAGATGATATCCGGGGACCAAAAGGGCTTAAAGTTAGCCGATACTCGTCTAAAAAAGTAAGGGAAAACCTCACCTTGGCAACTTGTTCTGACCAGGAATCTAACCCGGCCCCGCTGCGTGGAAGAAAAAAACGCATCTCTTGCACCACAACGGTGGAAAAGATTTTGTGATACTCACTACTAATGTGGTAATTCGAAATTACTTTGGTGGAGCATTTTCAAACTGCCAAATTAGCTGTAAGTGTCGTCACAAAGCATTAGTAAATAGTTAACTGATATGAATTGAAATATTACGATGAAATATTAGAAATGTGAGAAAATTACAACCCAAAATAATTATTGGGGATGCCGAGCACTTCCAATAACATTTTTAGACATGATTCTCAGTTAAGACTGAGATTTTTCTAATTGTTGACGGTCATAAGGAACTGGAAGAGATTCATTTTATAAAGTTGATTTGGACAAGGAGAGGCTAATTTTTCACAGGAATACGTCACTAAATATTGCACGATCAAAACTGCACCACATCACAGATTTTCAGAACATTTTCCATTTCCTGTGAAGCTTTTCTTCACGACATGCTACCAGAACGTGTTAAGTTCATGAGTCACGGACTAGTTCTTACAACATCAGAATCTACTCCTATTACTGAGCGATCATCCTACTCTCTCCGGAGACTTAAGTTAAATCCTACACTACAGTACAAAATAAACAACCTGCGACTTCTGACAGTTCACTCGAAGCGGGTAGCAGGGACAGCTGCGTTGCCACGTTGTATCACTTGTAGTAGAGCTTCTGTCAGCTGTTTAGCCGCGCTCGAAATTTCAAACCTCTCGCATAGCTTCAGCATTTAATAGGCTCATAATGGTTAAAGTTAGGATCGTAAATTAAATTGCTTAAGTCTTCAAAATTTTTATTTTATTCCTAACATTTTGCATTTAAAATACGAAGTATAGCGTTAATAAATGTTTATTCAATTGAAGGCCATATTTAAAAATGTTGGGTTTTTTACCACCGTATCATTGAGGGAATGAGGTTAAAAAAATCCAACATTTGACTTCTCTGTCAATTCAGATTTATGCAGCATGCAGCGTACGAAATTTGTAGAAAATAACCATTAAGTGTTGGCGCCGCAGTCGAAATGACCATGCATGACCAAAATTTTTCCGTGTGTTTAGTTAAACATTCTTGAAAATGTAACAGTTTTCCTAGCTATCAGTTATATCATTTATTATTATTATTATTATTTTATTTTTCGATCTAACAAAATAAAATAAAATAATATTGTACAACTTCTAACTGCTCTTATGAACTTACATGCACCTTATAAATCACTTACGCCACATGAATACATGTCCGCTTTAGACATCTGTCTTTATACGAATGTTTCTAAACCGCCTCTCCTTATAGCTGCTGCTTCTTGCCCCTATATGTATTCTATGAAATATCTCAGTATTGGTGAAAGAATTTGCATTCCATACATCTTTGTTTGTTTTTTACATTTTCTTTTTTTTTTTTTTGCGTAATGGAAATAAACACGTCCTCAATCCTATACAATGTTATACCTATCACTTGCCTTGGATTTTTTAATAATAATAACAACAATAACAATTACTGCTTAGACATAATGACAACTTAGACGTATAGCATTGTCTGAAAATAAAATAAAATTACTCACTTTCATGGTGATAACGGTGCCACTCCAAGGGATGAGTCGCTTTCGTCTTCTGAAGCAGAAGAAGGAGAAGAATAACCGTTGATCGAGATGATCATTTTATCGACACACTCGTCTAAAATCCCTTCTTTTTCCCATTGTTCTTCGACAAGTTTCTTGCTGTGCGTTACCACTGCCGACCAGTCGTCTTTAGTCACTTGCTCTATTGCTTGCATTGTTAGCTGCTCCACTTCGGTGATGGTGAACCTTTTATTGTTTCTTGCCACGTAACCTTTAATCTGAGCCCATATATGCTCGATTGGATTAAGGTGGCAATGGTAGGGAGGGAGTCTAATCACACGATGGCCATGTTTTCTAGCTATTTCGTCTATTTCACGCAACGGTTCTGGTTTGTATGGTGTAATCATGTCCATTAATTCGGCCTTCTTAGCATCCTTGTTAAGAACAATGTCTTTGTTTTTTGATAAAACATGCTGCTCCAGCCACTCAAGCATTTCCTTCTTCAACCAGCGCATGGTGGGTGCCTTGTTTACAATCACAGAGTGATAAGGGGCGTTATCCATCACTATGGCGGAATTAGGAGGGATGTTTTTAAGTAGTCTGTTTTGGAACCATTCCTTGAAAGTTGAAGCATTCATTTCCTCGTGATAGTCTGTTGTTTTCTTCGAACGAAACATAAGGAAACAGTTGGGGACAAAGCCATTGGAAGTACCAGCATGAAGGACAATTACTCTACCTCCCTTTCCTATTGGAATCTTCATTGTACCCTTTTCAGAATGGTCAGTCCAACCTTTTGTTAAACTATGCCCGGCATTCACCCAGGTCTCATCCAGCCAGACAATGCTTTCATAGTTTTCTTCGCTAATGGCTCTCAAGTAGCGACAGCGCCAGGCAACAATGTCTTGCCTTTCCATTAAAAACGATCGATTTGAAAATTTATCAAATTGAAACCCCAGTTCATTCAGACAGGTGCGAAGAGAGAACTCACTGCCAGTGAATAAATTCGCATCCTTAAGACTGCTGATCAGCTTCTTTAAAACAGGGTATTCTTTTCTCTCGAAATAAGCGTAGACGTGCCGCCGAATAGCGTCTTGTTGGAAGCAGTCCAAATCTGTGACCCTTTTCTTATATTTTCGAGTTTTACCTGGGGTTTCTAATGCTTGGGATGTTTCAGCTCTTGGTTCTGTTTCCTCTTCTTCCCAGTCACCAAGCTCCTGAGCTTCCTTTTCTTTACCAATTCTAATGACAGTGCATCTTGAAATACTAAGCGCAGCTGCTGTTCTTTCCACTACCTTATTAATGTCAATTAAAGGTCCACCATTTTCTCTCTCCCGCTCGAAATAATCACGTAAGGAACAAACCATTTCCCGAACTTGACCCCGGAGCGCCCATCCATGCCTGCCGCCAATATTAGCCTTTTGTCGAGGAGTATGTACTGCGGTTCTTCCTCGTTTGCGTCGTGGTTGAGACATCACAATATTAAAATTGCTGTAATATCTGGCTTTTACACGGAACCACCCTTAAATTATTGCTATTTAAAAGCTTTTAAATAATTGTGTGCACTGATATTTTCTCCAAGCACACGACCACTCAGTAACAAGCCGAAAATAGCGCTAATACACGGAACACAAAAATTAACACAAGTAAGCAATGTGAACCACGTGCTACTATGTAGTGCAATATGGCAACGTGCTACCCCTCAAAGTTCAGGTTGTAGGCGAAGGGAGAAGAGGGTGGTGGCACCTTACTGGCTACAGCACAAGCGGTGGGAACGTTGCCATGGAAACATACCCCTCCAAGAACTGTCAGAAGTCGCAGGTTGTATATTTTGTACTGTAGGTCTACAACTGGTCTACACCGAATGAATGATACAGCAATCATTCATTTTCACAGGGAAAAACTACGTATTTAGATTTGGATGAAATAATGAACGATTTTATCACTAGAGCTGAAATTCGGATACCGACATTTGCAATAAAATCACAATTCGCAAAAGGCTATCCATGTGGCCCAGCACGTTAAGATAAAGTCCTCAAGGAAAATAATTGTTAATAATGCAAAAAATTATTAATCTAACACACTATGAACAAAGTGTTAATGTTTATCGCTTAATAGTTAATATCAATTTTTGATGTTACGAAGTTTCGTTTTCTGAGTGAGCACCCCAATAAATGTTACAAGTCAGCGCCTATGCGTTTAATGTAGATTCTCTTCTTTTACTATAAGTGCTTGGAAAATTTTTAAGCGATGAAAGATAGTGATTTTTTTAGGTCATTGCTATTTGCCATATTTTTCTATTATATATGATATACAACCAGGTCGTGTGGTACATGATCTCCAATCATTATGTATATTACATGGGCGTACGGTGAAATTTTGTTCGGGAGGGGTTCAATGTAAAGCAGTGGCGTGGCCAGAAAATAATTTCTGGGATGGTCGAAAGTAATGGGGGGTTTGGGGGGTATGGAATACTCCCCAAAAAGGGGTATGGGGGCCACCCCCGGAAAATGTTAAATATTGTACTAATGAAAATCACATTTTATGCTATTTTCGCCATAAAAAACTAGTTAGCAAATTTGTTTACTATGCTCTAAGACAGCGTTTCTCAACCTTTTTGAATCCGAGGACCTCTACAATGTCTAAAAAAATTTACTTACCCCTAATTTTACATCCAATTTTAAAAGAAGGCCTATATTCTTAATATTTGGGGTATTAATTATAGGTCATTATAACGAAATATGTGAAAAATTTTACTTCTTTACTTTCCACTTGCTTCATGATATTTATAAATTTTGTCTGCGGACCATCTGCACCATCTTCGCGGACCACCAGTGGGGTGGTCCGCGGACCATAGGTTGAGAAATGCTGCTCTAAGACATGCCAAGTTAAACAAAAAGTCGTTACATATATAGGTTATAACTTATAATACTTAGGCCTACTACTATTTATAAGAAACATAAAATAATACATGGAACAGTTGAAATAATAGGCCTACATTTACAAGTACAGTATTTTATTATTGAATAAAATATATAAATAATTGACAAAATGAAGTTTAAATAACTTAAATAGAAATTTAGGTTTTGATTTCGGGATGAGTCCGGACCCCTTGAAACCTCCCCCTTCCCTACGCCATTGATGTAAAGCCGTCTCAGCTCCATGTCCTTGAGCACATTGTAACTTAAAACTGCTTTAAATAACTAAACAGTTGTATTGTGTTCATTAATACACAATAATTGGTATGTAGCCTAGTCTTTGAAACTTTTTCTTGAGATTTCTGACCATTTCTCGTTTAAGCTAGAGTCTACGTAAGAACTTTCTTTTGACCAAAATTATCGTAATACTGAATGATGTATAGGGCATGTATTTAAAGCCATCTATAAATACACCATGACTTCACAAACATGTTGATGAATTTCAGTGAGAGTATTTAAGTTGTATAATAATTATTATTGTATCATGGATTTGCAAGAAGTGGAAATTATAATATATTATGGGCAGGGAAGTAAACTGAGTGCTGCAATTCTTATAAATTATGTTTTGAGCATATTAAAATCCGTAATACATTTTGTGTATTTAAATACGGTACCTAACCTTAACGCGCAATTCTGGATAACCTGAAGAGCTGTCAGTTTCGAGACATTTTAAAACCAAAATTAGTTAATAGATTTTATGTGGATTTTTTTCTTCTTGTCTTGAAACAAAATCAACTTATCGCTTTCATTTTTATAGCACTCATACTCTCAAGAAGAGCAGTTAAATGGTTTTCGGACGAAAATAAACTCATTTTACTTTTTAAAGCCATCTGTAAATACGCCATGACTTCACAAACATGTTGATGGATTTCAGTGAGAGTATTTAAGTTGTATGGATAAAGAAACTGCATTTATTTATTCTATTGGCACTTGTCTGCTTCTCTGCTCCACCTTGTCTGCCATCTAAGAAGTATCGTATAAAGTTCCATGGCAACCGACAAGTTCCATCACACAAACACCGGCGAGTTTAAAAACACCCTGATGCTTGAACGGTGAATTGTCCGATGACTTTACATACAAGCTGATGGAAGGACGGTGGCATCGACGGTATTAATCGATGACTTTAAAACGTTTCCTATACACACTATGGTCTAGGATCCACATGAACTCTTTATGCCGAGCACTAGGACTTCGACTTATACTGAAATCAGGTAGCCTAATATCGAGATCAAAGGTGTGAACTATGAGTACTGGGTGACACTAGCAGATTTATAAGCTCTAACCAGATTTTTTTGTGAAGTTACACAAGTACCAAGTCTGTGAATCGGTGTTTCTGCATCGACAAGTTGATTGAAATCATAGCAATTTCGAAAATCTATTAGAGAATAGGTTTTTTATATATATCCAAACTTCGCAGGAATTAAACTGAAATCCAATGAAATTCTGACATCCAAACGATCACACCACATGGATAACCAGGCCACCGAATCGTTTGAGAGATTCCGATAAGAGTTTTATTTACTAGTAATTCATCACTGTAATTAAGCTGAAGAACTATCAACACCACTCCGTTTTGAAATTTGAATCTTAAATAAATTACAATAAATCTTGAATAATGCTTTGATTAGTATGAAATTGTGAAATATGTAAAAAAGAACCAGTGTTATTTTTATTTTGCTACATCTTAAATATATTGCAGATATTTCGGGGGGATTTCAACCCCCTGAACCCCCCCCCATACCGTACGCCCATGGTATATTATATATAAATATAAATATATATAATTATATATGTATATATATATCTTAACATTTTAAGATTCATGAATTGTTTCAAGAAAATAGTGATTGTGATTTTCGATTGATCATTTTCGGTAAAAGTTAGAAAAGTCTCTGCAACAGTGAAAATTAAGAGGACAATTTTAAACTTGTCTGTGAATGAAAAAAATTAAAAATAAAATTGTTTTAGAAATGATATTTTAAGAATAATTCTTGTTCCACTTGTTCTAATAATTACTACTCCAACCATTCTGTTTAAATGTTCAATGTCCACTGCAAGCCTATTCATAAAAGTTTTGATATTAAAAATATTTTCGTTGAAATATTATGAGGGGTAATATCTACAAGTGTCCACAAGACACTACAGGTGAAATACACTTTAGTATATAGAGCGTGGGCTAATGTATACCCCCCATCCCCCCCGTGGGATTTTCCGACTCACATATTTTTTGTTGGTATTGTCATCTAGTTTCAGTTTTCAGTTGTTTAACCTTATCAATTACAGCATTTACCCGGAATCCCCGGAAAACTACGGAAATCCGGAGAAAACTAGTTTGTTTTAATTTTTCTTTGTTCTTTGCTCCTAATATGCCCAGGGAATTTTTGACTCATATTTTTTGTTGGTATTGCCATCTAATTTAAGGTTTCAGTTGTTTGCCTCTTACCAATTACAACATATCCCCGGAAAACCCAGAATACCACGTTTATACGGAGAAAATGACAATGTTTTATTTTTTTAATCTTTGTTATTTGCTTCTAATATTCAAAGGGAATTTCTCACTCATATGATATTTGTTGGTATTGGCACCTAGATTAAGGTCTCAGTTGTGTGCTCATTATCAATTACAGCATATCCCCGGAAAACTCCGAAAACCACGGAAACCCGGAGAAAATGACTTTGTTTTAATTTTTTAAATCTTAGTTTTTTGCTCCTAGTGTTCAAAGGGCATTGGTGACTCACATGGTTTAGTGTTGGTATTGCCATCTAAATTAAGGTTTCAGTTGTTTTCCCCTGATCAATTACAGCTTATCCTCAGAAAACTCGGAAAACCACGGAAATCCGGAGAAAAGTACTTTGTTTTAATTTTTAAAATCTTAGTTCTTTGCTCCTTGTATTCAAAGGGAATTGGTGACTAATATGCTTTTGTATTGGTATTGCCATCTAGATTAAGGTTTCAGTTGTTTGCCTCTTATAAATTACAGTATATCCCCGGAAAACTCCGAAAACCACGAAAATCCGCAGAAAATGAGTTCGTTTTAATTTATGAAAAATCTTTGTTCTTTGATCCTAATATTCCCAGGGAATTTCTGACTTACATATTTTTTGTTGGAATTTTCATCTAGATTAAGGTTTCAGTTGTTTGCCCGTTATCAATTACAACATATCCTCGTAAAACCCGGAAAACCACGGGAATCCATGGAATTTCTAGAACTCGGAACTTGTGATCTACAGTCACTGAAACCGTTATTGCGAAGTAATTGTGCTTCAGGTGTGTCCTTTTCAGGTCAAAAGGGTGAGTATGTGGGCTACGAGGTATCTGCCATAATTGTGATGGTCACATGCAAAGAAAATGGGAATCATATCTAAGTCAAAGTTATTTTCTTTAGTTGCTCGCTGAAATCTCAAAATCAAAGACACTTTGTCCATATTACCAATCCAAAATTGTACTGTTTTACAAAATGCCCCTTCTATAACTTCAGTCAATAAAGTTTGATAGTGACTGTGGAAGGTTCGGCAAGATAAATTATTATTCACAGATGTCAAATTAGAATATGAAGGGTGTGCTGCCAGGTTTTCAATCGCTTTCATCCCTCCAGCAACATGATTTTTTCCAGTATTCTTTGTCATGCTGTAATTGGTAAGGGGAAAACAACTGAAACCTAAACTATATGGCAATAGCAACAAAAAGTATGTGATTCAGAAATTCCCTGGGAATATTAGGAGGAAAGAACAAAGATTTTAAACAAATTTTTAAAAAGTCAATTTCTCCGGATTTCCGCGGTTTTCGGAGTTTTCTGGAGATATGCTATAATTCATAAGGGGCAAGCAACTGAAACCTCAATCTAGATGGTAATGCCAACAAAAAAGCATATGAGTCAGAAATTCTCTTCGAATATTAGGAGCAAAGAACAATGTTGGGGAGACAGTCGCGAATGGCTTACCCATGTATTCTTATGGAGAATATTAGCTATATTTAGGTACACTTTCTGAAAAAAGTATAACACTTAGAACCATGAAATTTTTACACAGTGCAGATAGGATATCTAACTGCAATCTGATAGCAATTCACTTAAATATCAAGCACAGACTGTGAGATATAAATTTGTTTGTAACTATATACATATAATTTAATTAATTGTGAAATTTTCAACATCGTTCTTGTAGCCAGCTTTCTTCATGTTAAAGCTATTAAAGCTAAAAGCTATCAGTTTCTTTATTATAACATTGTACACATGCTGTAAAAATTTCAAGTCTCTATATTGCTTATTTTTTAAGATAATGGTACCTAAAGATTGAAAAACATAGTTTTGAGAAAAACCTATTTAAAGTTTGGAACGCTTGAAAATTAACAAACTCAACATTGTAGACTTACAGTTAGAACATTCCAGCACCATATGAAGGGTCATCTATGTCCTCTTTATCCTCTCTTCTTCTCTTAAGGCCCCTTTTTGCTTGCCTAGCTTCTTTTGTGGCCTGAAGGACTGCAATGTCACTTTTCCGGACTCGCTCAAAATCAATACTTCTGAGTCCACTAAATGTGTTAGACCCATACATAACACCTAAGAGGTTTAAAACCTCAATTTTCTTGGAAACACCATTGTTAAAACTGATGACTGCATCATATACACCCAATTTCAGTGTCGTGCTTCTAATGAAATCACACTTCGGTATGCGTTTCCATACAACAGAGTTAAAACTTTCATTCGGGTTTTGAGTCTTCCCATGTAAGCACTTTTTCAGGAGATCTGGATGGGCAAGATCCCTGAATATTGGTTTAATTGTGTTCATGACATCTAGTGGCAATGCATTCTTGTGCTTGTACTCTATTCCAGTATAAGCAGACTTCCTAAACTTACACCAGCTGTCAGGACCATCTGGGCAGAGAGCATGAGTATGACAGTTGTCTGTAGACAGTTTATGGAAATATATGGCCCATACAGCTTTCTTCATGGCTTCTAGATTGTTCACATTTCTTCTTATTGCTAGGCCATAGTAATTTTGTATTTTGTCAATTTCAGACTTACTTAGGCGACCTTTTCCTCCCAACGACTTCATTCCATCTGCCTGTTTCCCACTCCTGCTTTTTACAATATTCCTCAGCCTTGTGCCCATTCTCTTTTGTATATGCCCAATACATTCTAATTTATCAATAGTGATGTTTGGGCCATAGGGTTCCTCCTTCACAACTGTCTGATAACCCTTACAATCACCATCCCCAAGGTATTTGGTATAGCGAACACCTCTTTCTTCGAGGGAACGCTTGAAAATGTTCACTACTCCAGCTACTTCCATGCCCCCACTAGACCCTTCATAATTTCTGTGGCATATATGCTCTTTGCCTGGTGACACAGAACATATGTAACAAAATTTGGTCAGTACATCCACATCTAGTACCTTTCCTGTGTCAAAGGAAGTAGCGGACACCACACCATTCAAAGAAGTATGGCCTCGTTTCTGCCAACTTCCATCAAAGGCTGCAGCAATGTTTATGTCACCTTCATTTACTTCTGCTGCTTCTTTTGCAGCACTGAACATACTGGCTCTACTTATTTCAGAGACAGCAGAAAGCAGAGTTTCATTATACTTACAAAACTTTGTTGGTGGTTGGGGAATATTCATGATGGAGCACAACATTTTCCCTGCATCCTTGCCCTTGCCAATTGATCTCAGACCATAAACTAAACGAATGTTACTGTCATACAACCTACTTTTACTAATGTGAGAAGTCATAGTGTCTGAACTGGCATTGCATTTCATGCAATCAATCATTAAATTACTCACAATTCCTTTCCTCTTTGAACGGTTCTCTGATAATGAGATTTCACCTCCACAATATTTACAAACAACATTTTCTTTTAGAAAATGGCACAATATATTTACACTAACTACAACATTTGAGTCACTGGGAACAACATTTGAGACACATGTGTTATTTACATCACTTTCTGATTCAATAATCAGGATAAACTTTGGAATATGTCCCTCAAAAATTTTCTAAGTCCGAAAGTTCACGTTGATATGCTATGAACTGCGAAGATTCCCGAAGTGCCGAGACTAAGAATGGAGGCAACATCTAAAGTCACTGCTGCCAATATATGCACCAATACCCCAGACATGTGTTCTGCAGATGGGTTAAAGTCCCAAAATGTGAAACATATGTTTCGGACTGTTTATCCTGTAGACTAGAGTTTAAAGTTAAATAGGTTTAGCGCCTTTACTTGCAAATAAATTATTGTTATTATTATTATTATTATTGTAAATATTGTACTAGTGTTCATAGGCGTAACCAGGCCGACCATATGGGGGGGGGGTTATAACATCCGCGGGGTATGGCGAGTATGGAAGGAGAGGGGGGTCCGGGGGCCCTCCCCCCCGAAATTTTTAAAAATTAAGATGAAAAATAACGAATTTTAAGCTTCCGGGGGTTCTCCCACGGAAAATTTTAAAAATTAAGATGCAAAATAACAAGTTTTAAGCTTCCGGGCGTCCTTCCCCGGAAAATTTTAAAAATTAAGACGCAAAATAACGAGTTTTAAGCTTCCCACGCTTTATACTTGTATTAAGCAATTTATGGGCAGACTTAAAAAAAATTATACAATTTTCCTTTTTTTAATCAATGGGGGGGATTCAAACACCCCTCGCTACGCCTATGCTAGTGTTTGAGGTATTGTAGGCCTACTAATAGTGTCTTTACGTTGGAAATTGGCAGCGTGACCTAGGGTAGACAATTCCAGCAATGTTGGCAGCAGTACATGACGTCTCCAATCCAAAATGGCGCGTGCCTGGTAAGTAAAGAATCCGTCGAATGTGCAATTAATCTGTTAATATAAATAAATGATATAAACGTTTGTGTAATTAAAAAAAAATGCAGAAAAAATGTCAATGACGCGTAGGGGCCTTAAAAATTCTGAACAACAAAAAATACGCAAGAAACGGCAACTTTTTTTTAAGGGACATATTCCAAAGTTGAGTCCAATAATCCTACTTGTGGAAGGGCTAACCTCAACTTTTCTCCTGGAAGCACTACTACATGTATTTACATTTTCAGTTTCTACTTTCCGTTGCTCATAACGACCAGATGATTTGTCTACCTTCAATTGCTTATTTCCTTTAAATTTTCTTCCATTTCCAAACTTCTTGACTCTAGGCATTATAAAAAGATTACACACACGAACTAAAACAACAACAAGGCTTGTGTTTATGTACTAAAATCGACTGTAGCCAGCTGCAGCGAGTGTGACATCGATAATCGATATAGCTGACAGGGTGGCCATGAATTCATGAACAAAATTTAAAAAAAACTTATCTTCTATCTCAAACAGGCGATATATTACACCGATTTCTTCAAGAGCCTGAAAAAGTGGGCGTGCCATTTAAATGCCAAGTGAGTGCAGTACTTTAATTAAGAATTAATTACATGAAAACTACGCGTCCAATTTTCATGAACTAAACGCCATTTTAATAAGCAAAGATAGCAGAACTGAATGGCGCTAAAATTCAAAATTCGATTTTTTGAGTCCATTCGCGACCGTCTCCCCTTAAAAATAAAACATAGTAATTTTCTCCGTATATACGTGGATTTCCGGGTTTTCCGGGGACGTGCTGTAATTGGTTAGGGGCAAACAACTGAAACCTTAATCTAGATGGCAATGCCAACACAAAAACATGTGACTCACCAATTCCCTTTGAATACCAGGAGCAAAGAACAAAGATTTTCAAAAATTTAAACGAAGTCAATTTTTCCGTGGTTTTCGGAGTTTTCCGGGGATATGCTGTAATTTATAAGGGGAAAACAACTGAAATCTTAATCTAGATGGTAATGTTAACAAAAAACATATGAGTCAGAAATTCCCTTTGAATATTAGGAGCAAAGAACAAAGATTCTAAAAATAAAACATAGTCATTTTCTCCGTATATACGTGGTTTTCCGGGGATGTGTGGTAATTTGTAAGGGGCAAACAACTTAAACCTTAAACTAGATGGCAATACGAACAAAAATGTGTGAGTCAGAAATGCCCTGGGAATATTAGGGGCAAAGAACAATAACAAATTAAAACAAACTCATTTTCTCCGGATTTCCGTGGTTTTCCGGGTATATGCTGTAATTAATAAGGGGCAAACAACTAAAATCTTAAACTAGACGACAATACCAACAAAAAATGTGTCATAAAATCCCACGCGGGGGGGAGGGCTTATAGCCCATCGTCTAATAGCCTACTGTACTTCAATTAGCAACGATTATAACTGCTTTGTCCGCGGTTAACAGAAGACACAGCCTATCAAATTCAGTCTATTAAATAAAATTTTATACAGGCCTATACATTATAGTACTATAATTGTATTGTGCGAAGCAATGGAGATTTCGGAGAAAAATCAGTTTTTTTTTCTTAGATTGTACAAGACTAAACAATACTTCATTTTAAAAATGTCCAAATATATTTAAACAATGTGAAAGTACAAAGAGTTAGTGAGAGAAAATAATAACGATTATAATCATTTATATGATAAACATAATGTGATAGGTTGCCTTACTATATACAGCGGAAGTATCAAAAACTCTATATTCAAATTTATCTTAGAAAACTGATGGAGACTATCATCCTACAACAAGACAATGGTAAAAAAATCAGCTGCTATTGTCATGGAAGAGTCCAAACAAAGATTTCTGAATTATGCTCATGAAAAGATACTAGGGTATTTTTATGTCTTAGGTAATATGAAGGAAAATGGGAGAAGGCTGGGCGAAGCTCACGAGTGAGAAGAAACAAATATGACAAAAAAATGTTCTGCAAATATATAAAAATTATACCTTTAATATCAGATATCCAGAGATGCACCCTTTGTAATTTTGGGCTCAAATTTAAGGAGAAAAATGTAATTGATAATAATTTTCTTTATTTTATACGATCTGTGTTTAAATGTGTGATATAACTTAATTATTTTTAAAATAAAAAATTATATAACAGTATTTAGATGTATTAGCGAATACCAAATTAAATGTACTTGCATGTAGAATGAGTTTAGCAAAAACAAAATTATTAATAATCTCCAGTTAAATTATTCATGATTTTGTTAAAAGTGCATAAACTTAACCATGCAACTTGATTCATTATTAATTGCATTTTTTAATGAACCCTGTTTTTGCTGTATTTTTCTTGCCATTCACTCCACAACAGCTGTCTGTAAAAAGCATAAAGTGCCATGTCGCAGTCTTATTTTTGTTTGTTTATTAATTTAATAATACATGATTCCATGTCGTTAACATGAGAAAGCTCTGAACACGAACTGTTGCTACAGCGACGGAGTTGGGTATATCGAGCTCGTTTAGTGTGCGTTGTGACCCCCAGAGGGCATATTTCCTTTTGCTCTTCATGAACGTAAATATCAACTGATTGCTCTGAAACAGCATTTTAGAAACTAGATCAAATTGAATTCTACAAAGTTTGTGGGGCAACGTAATTCACAGCGTCTGATAAACTAGCCTCAACTAAAATTGGATGAAGTTGACAAACCTACAGACAGAGCATAATTGTTTCGCACGTTAACGCTTGTGTGAATAGTTTTTGCATGCAAAACACTCTTTCTCAAGTCCCAGTAGTTGGATTGTACACAAACTAGTGCACTTTTAACCAGTGCATCTATTCGTGAAAGCAATGTTTCACATAATTACTTGCCGGGAATTAGGCGGGAAGAATTATGCTGTCAAGGCTTTTTAGGGGAGACATAGGCCTACACCATTAAGCACTATTTGATTTTTCTCACTGCACGAATGTCCCTTCTATTAAGATTTTGTATAACTAGCCTATATTATGTATACATTTACTTGTGTATTATAGTACATTCTTGTATTGTTATAACAACCTTCATCAGTTACTAGGTACTTAATGTGTACTATAAAAGGGTTTTTTCAATATATTTATGTTTTAAAAATATATTCCTAAAACTTAGAATAAGCCATTTCCAACATTTCCTTCAATAGGACTGTATAAATGATAAAATTATTTATTTCCTATTGTTGTAGATTAAATGTCCACCGCTGTGGTGCAGGGGATGTTTTAGCTCCTCTCACGTAGCGGACCCGGGTTCAAATTCTGGTCGACTGGGATTTTTCCGGGGGTGTTCCTCAACCATGAGATAAATGCCGGGTAACTTTAGGGCCCTTGTGGTCCCCGGATATCATCTGGCCGTCATTATCATCTTCATTCCATTCTCGCCTTTTCTGGAGTGAATGTAAGTGAGAATGTTGTTTCGGTCTATGTGATCATGTTGTCTCGGAGGTGGCCCCGGCGTAGAGCCGATCTCTCACCCGGAGAAGACCTCCGTGTTCCTTTTCTGGTCAAATAAGTATGTATTTGTGATCAATAGATAATACCTCTGCCGACAGATGCCTGCCCTATATATGGGTGCGTATTTCCTAAAAGGGAGAGGTAAAACTACGAGTGAGAAGATGTAAATATTAAATATTGTAAGGAACACAACATTTTAAAATATACAATTTATAAACATTTTAAAAACTTGTAGATTGAGATTGTAGGGTGTGTTGTTAATTTGTGGCAATGTATGGGCGTGATATATTCCATGTGATTGGCTCGAATATTTTAGAAGTTATGAAAGCGGTACAGTATACCAGGTTCTCATGTGAAACGTCATAACTCATAGCTCTAAGTATTAGAGATAGCTAGATAACATTTTCATACAAATGATATGTAAAATTCATTCTGAAAAGAAAAATACAATTTAAAATGATATGTTTTTATAAACAATGGTGTATGTACCACCTTATACAGTATATCATACGTAACATATTGTACATGCTACCCACTCACTATACACACTGTAGGTGGATGTTACTCCTTTACCATATAAACAGACATTTATAAAATCTCGGTCACAAGCTATCGACTTCCAACATAAGTTAATTTTTCAAGAATTGAATTTATGCGGCTAGTGATAAACTTAACACTAATGCGCTGCGTTAACCTTACTGAGGATTGTGAAAACAAAAGCATAGAGCCACAGAAGGAAGACAGAGCTGATTTCGTTTAAGGAAAGGTAAATTAAGATATTCATAATATGATCTAATAACATTAACTTCAATGCTCTAAATGCCTACTTCTATATTAATAAAAGGAAGTGTCTGTCTTTCTGTCTGTCTCTCTGTCTGTCCGCGATGCCCAGCGAAATCTACTCAACGCAGAGATCTGAAATTCAGAACATAGGTGGATTTGAGGGTCAGAAAATATCTCCAGGAAATTTCTAACTCAAAAATTTTTTGTTATTATTGCCATCTAGTTTAAGGTTTCAGTTTTTTCCCCTTATCAATTACAGCATATCTCCGGAAAACCCTGAAAACTACGTAAATACTGAGAAAAAGACTTTGTTTTAATGTTTTTAAATCTTTGCTCTTTGCTCCTTTGTTAACTTTGATTAATTATTGAGTTCTGTTTCAGGTAAATTATAACCATTATTTATGAAATGCCTTTGAGATTAAACATCAATAAGAGATGATAAATCCATTTTAATGAAAAGAAATAAGACAATATTCTCCTATTATTTTCCGTCCAGTCCTTTCAGAAAGTTCGTGAGCGTGTTGATATCCGCCTGATGGAATTTACTGAAAATAATAGATCAAAATCTATTTCAAAGTTTGTGAGTGTGTTACAATCAGACTGAAGGAATTTACTGAAAATAATAGATTTGAAATAAATTTTGATCTATTATTTTCAGTGAATTCCATCAGTCGGATATCAACACACTGACGAACTTTCTGAAAGGATTGGACGGAGAATGGTTCGAGGAATTTGTCTGGGTTTTTCTCTCTTAATAAAATGGATAATATATCTCTTGTTGATGTTCCATCTCAAAGGCTTTTCATCGAACATGGTTATATTTACCTGAAACAGAAATTAATGATTAATAAAAGTTAACTGGGAATATTAGGAGCAAAGAACAAAGATTTTTTTAAAATTACACAAAGGCTTTTTCTCCCTATTTACAAAGTTTTCCGGGTTATCCGGGGATATGCTGTGATTGATAAGGGCAGGTAACTGAAACCTTGAACTAGATATTGTGGCGTGGTGCTGTCCCAATTTACTAATATTAAACCCAGAGGAGGAAACTGATCCACAGAGTAAACAAAAAATGGATTTTCAGAATTATAACATGAGTATAACAATAGTTTAACCCTTTCAGACCCCATGTCCATCTCAATGGACATAACTTTTACGTCCTAATATTTTATTTCTGAGAAGGCATCTCTATAAAAAAGTGAATAAACCTATTTGCAGAGTTCCTGATAGTTTTATTGTGCTTAGAACACCCATTTTAACTCCTTAACATGCACCAATAATTTTTTTGAGCTCTAGAAAAGAAAAATGTCAGAAAAAATTCAGGTCTGAAAGAGTTAATGAATAACCAGAGAATACAATAGGTCCAAACAAATGCAATCAAATATGAAAAGCTGGTACTTATATGTATATAAGCAAATAACTGGTGGATAGAAAAATATAAAACAACGAAATATTACTGAAAAAACTAAATGAACTAAAAATCCCACCAGCGAGGAAAACGAAAATGTCCAGATAATGGAGTCATACCTGATATTAAGTTAACGTCGATAATAGGGCCACCACTGGATGGCTACAGAGCGGAAGATGTTCATGGGTCAGAATGACGGTACTACCACTTGCGTTTACTCTGAAGGAGAAGTTGCTTCAGCGCCCGCACGGCGTGATCAGGATGTAGGCATGTTGCTTCAGCGCCCGCATGGCGCCATCAAGTCCGCGGAACTTAACATCAACACTAGGTTAACAAAGCAGAGGGCGCAAACAACAAACGAACGGAAAAAGAAAAATCCAGAAAGGGCGAGATTACAAAACCGGAATAAACAAAATAAAACAAAACGCACCTCTGAACAAAACATAGCAATGGAAAGCCGAGATCATGTGAGTACCTGATTAATAAATTATTAATAAAATGTTCAATTTACCTGAATAATGAATTATTTAAAAAGTTTAATCAGCGGAATAGGGTGCCGAGAATATATCAACGGCACATCGTGCAATGCCAACAAAAAATACATGAGTCAGAAATTCCCTGGGCATATTATTAGCAAAAAACACAGGTTTAAAAAATCAAAACAAAGTAATTTTCTCCGTAATTACGTGGTTTTCCGGGGATGTGCTCTAATTGGTAAGGGACAGAAAACTGAAACTTTAAACTAGATGGCAATACCAACAAAAAATATATGAGCCAGAAATACCCTAGGAATATTTGGTCCGAAGAACAAAGAAAATAAACTAAAACAGTCATATTCTCCGGATTTCCGTGGTTTTCCGGGGATATGCTGTAATTAGTAAAGGGCACATAACAGAACACTTAAACTAGAGGCAATACCAACAAAAAATATGTGACTCAGAAATTCTCTGGGCATATTAGGAGCAAAGAACAAAGAAAATTTAAAGCACACTCATCCGGATTTTCATGGCTTTCCTGATTTTTCGGGAATATCCTGCAATTGGTAAGGGGCAAAGAACTGAAACCTTAAACTAGATGATAATACCAACAAAAAAATTGTGAGTCATAAATTCCGTGGGAATATTAGCAGCAAAGAAAAAAGAAGAAAATTAAAACAAAGTCATTTTTCCGTATTTACGTGCTTTTCCGGATTTTCTGGGGATATAATGTAATTGGTAAGGGGCAAACAACGGAAACCTTAAACCAGATGACAATACCAACAACAAAAATGTGAATCAGACATTCCCTGCGAATATTAGCAAAAACAAAGAAAAATTAAAATAAACTAATTTTCCCCGCATTTCCTTAGTTTTCCAGGTATATGCTGTAATTTATAAGGGAAAATCAACTAAAACTAGATGATTATACCAATAAAAAAAATATTCAGAAATTTCCATGGAGGGGGAAGGGTTTGATATTCGTAGCCCATGGTCTAATAAGAATCATTAAATGAATTCGTCAGTGGGCGCTAGACTTGAAATAGCTGTAAAAATTTATGACAATAACTGGTCTCCATAAACGACAACTGTAAAATATGAGGATAAAGATCCTAGAATTTGATATAAAGCATTATTATATAAATCTTATATCTCTGCTTTTACCCATTTTTTGAGGTGATTAATTTATTAGGTGATTAGTGAAAACGAATGGGTAGATTTTTTTATTCATATGTGTAAAATGTATAGTTATTACTAGGGCAAGGCATTTAATGACCATAAAAAAGTGAAAAAATGCAAAATAAAAAATGCATTTATGACCTAAAAATAGTGGAAAAATGACCCAAAAAAAAAAAAATGACCAATAAATTTGATCATTATTACAATATTTTTCCATCGGTGGAAAAAACATTTTCTCCGTACTCGGTTTTAATTTATCAAACGTACTTTCTTTCACTTTGGGCATTTTACTGAACTCTTCTTTCAACAAACTATCTCATACAACTCTTACAGACAACTGAAAGACATAGTGAAAGTCCTCCTACCTGAAAATGAATAACAATAGGATGCTCGGATTAGTTCATGATGCACATTCCTTTAAAATAATAAAGCAGGTATAGTCGCCTCGCTTATCTCTAACGGAGCTGTGTCCCAAGTGTTGTTTCTTTAATGCATTCGTCAATAGCCGCTTCTATTTACAACATTGTTTTCTTGGAAATGTAGACTAGTTCAAAATGCTTAAAAATAGGAAAAGCAGGTATTGCTTATACTGTATTTTCTTGGAAATGTAACAAGAGTTCAAAATACATATTCCTTCCAGTAACGCTGCAATCTGCTTTATTTCCTGTGCATGTTATTTGCTTTTACAGTTATAATAGACAAGCATTAAAAATCAGAAATAATAAATAAAAAAACTAAAAATATAATGTAAGACTTCATTTAAAAAACTATAAAAATGCCAAAAAAAAGTCCTAAAAATGCCGAAAATGACCTAAAAATCGCCAAGAAATGACCTATCTATTGAAAATTACGAAAAAATGCAAAATAAAGCAAAAAAATGCAAAAACAAATAGCTCTTATTTGATCAATTAATTGATGATGCACATTTATATATATTCGAGCTATCTTTTAACCATCATATAAAAAAGATGCAAAATCATCAAATGCCTTGCCCTAGTTATTACTAACGCGTGGAATACAATTTTATATTTGTAATAATGTAAGTTATTACCGATATAGAGCATTATGATCAACTAATTTAAATTTCTTTTAATACATTACTTAACGAAATGTCCTTAGTGAATTGTAATTTTACCTGTGAGAAACTGTGCCATACAGAATATTTCAAATGATGCTCTGGTATACTGCGTGATGGTTAGTACAGTGTTTTGCAGATGACAAACAGTTTGTCCTTCTCCTGCTAAGATACGCGGTCCAATCAGAGACGGCGAGACGGAGGGAAGACTCTTACCTCTAGCGGCACTCGTTAGCTCGTACACGTGATTGGTGGCGAAGGAAGACGCTTCTCATTTGAAAAATACTGTAGAAGAGTATACGCTTGAGAAGGTCCCGCCTTAACCTTGAGCAGCTCCAATCCCAACACCTCCTCAACCCATTTTTGCCATCTGGACCATCTTGGCTATCATATGACACCAACCCCACCCTTCTATCATCCCTCTATCCAAAGTTAAGCCCAAAATAAAATTAGGTCGGTAAAACAGACGTGCAATACACAAAACATTAAAAAATCATATTTAGGCCCTCTTGGCACCACCCCATCCCTCTAACGAAAGTTACGGCTCCGCACAGTGCTGATCCCATTACAACGTTACTCAAAGCCTTTTTTTGACATCTTGGTTTTATTCCTCGCTTCATCCCCTCCCCAATAATCTCCATAGACATCTAGCGCCATGATACGCAGCGGCGAGGCTCCGTACTGTGCTGTTCCCAATTCACCCAAATAATTAAGCCTTACGGACAACCAGAGCCATGATATATCATCAGTTAGGCCCTTTTGTCACCCAGTCCATGATATGACGTCACACAACCCCAAAAGGATTTGGCTAGATAGAACTCCATCCTAGCATTGAAACTTGATGAAAATTGAATTACCTAGTAATCTATTTAAGACCATAGTAATAATT
The DNA here is from genome assembly GCA_964059195.1 of Ectobius pallidus. Classification (NCBI taxonomy): domain Eukaryota; kingdom Metazoa; phylum Arthropoda; class Insecta; order Blattodea; family Ectobiidae; genus Ectobius; species Ectobius pallidus. The sequence goes on from CAXKWD010000002.1 coordinate 151,236,298, forward strand.
CCGAATAAACCGATACCATTGCGGGAGTGTGCATTCAATAAGACAAAGGAATCATCGAAAACTTGATGCAAATAAATTCCCCTGGTACCATTCTGCTTAAGCCTTTATAATCAGCCATCAATCATTCCGTAACAAGAGGGTGAATTTCACGCACCCCCAGGCACCCCTAAGTCCAAAATAAGCAAAACAGAACCTGCTTGACCAAATAATCTAAATATGATTAATATAAAATACAAAAACAATACACAAAGAGTTAGGCCATTTCTGAAGTAATATTCACCCCACTAAAGGGGGTTGTTAGTATTCTAGCCCATTTAAAAAGTATTTTCAAGATTGAAAAATCGTATTATGTTATAAAAAATGTAGGACATATTCTTAAAACCTATTTTCACCCCCAAAGGGTTAATTTTATGTAAGGGTGGTTTTTCAAGGTCAATCAAGTTTTTCCACAATTGGACAAATTTAGCCATTATAAAACTTCTGGAGGGTAGTTTTCACCCCCACTTGCATTCCAGGCCATTTGAAATTGTTTTTTCGGCTTATAAACACCTTACAAAGCAATATTAACTATCTGACATGTTTGCACCTCTAAATGATTTAATTTTACATAGGGGTGGTTTTTCAAGGTCACCCAGGTTTTTGTAGATCTATACAACTTGAGCCACTGTAAATCGTCTAGAGGGTAGTTTTCACACTCACAACCAATCTAACACATTAAAAATTTATTTTTTCTACAAAAAAAAATCATTCTGAGTGATATCAACTATCTGACATAATTTACAACCCCAAATGATTTAATTTAATTAGGGGTAGTTTTTCAAGGTCACCCAAGTTTTTGCTCAAATGGACAGTTTAAGCCATTATAAATGGTTTTCACCCCTAATAAACTTAAAAATGTATTGCTTTGTTCCATCAATTATATGGTATGACTGAATAAGTACCACTATGGTCAAAGTTAAACCCGGGAAAGTCCTAAAAATAAATTAATTTTTGACGTCGAAGTACTCGTCACAGTTTGCAAAGACGAACTCTGATTGGTTGATCGTTTGGTGGTATCCCATCTCATTGGAGAGTTATATATTATTTTGTAAATATCTGTTCCCTTATAGGATAGGAAGAGAGGACATCTCAAAAAGCCTTAAGAATTCAAACAAAATGTCTACAAACTATCAAAGAAACAGAAAAAACCATCTGTAACAAAGAGTATGTTGGAACCATTACAAAATATTAGGACAAACGCAACTCTAAAAGCCTTATCAATACAAACTGCTTGTAAAATAACAAAGAGATGTTAAAACACAACAGAAAGCAAAGGGATTATACATCAGGAAATGAAAATATTGTCAATTGTGCATAAACATTTTGAAAAATTACATAGTAAATCCACAAATCATGATTGAAGATGTACATCGACAGAGGAAATCAAGCTACTCGTATTTATACAAAAAGGACACCTATCACTAATTAACTTGACAAAGACAATTCCAAAAGCCTTGTCAATTCAAACAAACTGGTTGTAAAATAGGAGAAAACATCTGTAAACAAAGATTATGTTGGAACGTGAAAGTCTCAGGATAGGTGACGTCAACGAAAATATGATTAAGCAACTTCAACCAGCAGAGGAAATTAAGTCATTTATGCATTAAAAATGTACACCCATATGACAAGGAAAGCTTAACAAGAAATACAAACTGTTAAAAAAGTAAAAAACGTATTTTTAATACAAACAGATTCAAATGTGAGAGCCTCAGGATAGATGTTATACACAAATATTGATTAAACATATCCAGTAGACAGAGGTTATACAGTTATTTATACAATAAAAATACAAACCAATATGTCAATGACACCCTTAACAATTAAAACAATATGGTTGTAAACTAACAAAGAAATAAGAAGTACAGAACATGTCCAGATGGAGAGGAAAATAAAGTTATTTATGCATAAATATTACGGGACAATCTCACAAATTCCTCTTCAAGACTTGTAGATGGGTTCAGGATATGTGAACTTCACAAAACGTGATTCAACACATACACCCATATGACAAGGACAACCTAACACGACATACAAATTGTCAAAATGTATAAAATCGGTGATCTGATATAAATATTGTAGAACATATACAATTGACAGATAAAATAAAATCATTAATTCATTTAAAACATTAATTATTTACTTATTACTTAACAATATGGCAGTGGCAACTGTAGAAAACCTTAAAAATTCAAACAAGCTGTTTATCAACTATTAAAGAAATACGAAAAATCATCTTTAAACAAAAGGAATATCTAAAACATGTTTAGCTATGGAGGAAAATAAAGTCAGTTTTGCATTAAGAATACAAAGAATATGACTAGTACATCTTAACAAGACATACAAACTATCAAAATTGGTAAAATAGGTGATCAAAATGGAACGCGACAGCCTCAGACAAGGTTTTTATAAACAGATCATGATTTAACATATCCTGTTACCAGAGGAAATGAAATCATTAATTCATTTTAAAAGTAAAATGTTTATCTATTACTACAGAATATGACAGTGGCAACTCTAAAAACCTTAACAAAGCAAACAAACAGGTTGTAAACTAATAAAAAATACGATAATTCATATTTAAACAAAGGGAATGTGTAAAGTATGCGTAGCTATGTAGGAAAACAAAGTCATTTATGCATTAAACAAATTTGAAAAGCGTTCACAAGTGACAGAGACATCTCTGCAAGTCTTGTAGACAGGTTCCGATACAGCTGACAGAGGAAACGTAATCATGTGCATTTAAATGTACATTTATATGTTAATGGCACCTTAAATACATAAAAAATGGCTGGAACCTAACAAAGAAATATGACATCATGTTTAAACAAACGTAGCCTATGTAAAAGGAATGCCTAGCTATAAAAGATAATAATGTAATTTTTGTATTGAACACATATCAACAGTGTACACACGTGACAAACGCATCCATACACAGCAATGATTTACTGTAGAGATAGTAATCTAATACCAGCATATTGATACGTGAGAGGCTCAGGATAAATGAGTGCAGAACAAGCCCGTTCGACAGAGGATATGAAGTCGTTTATACATTAAAAATATGACAAATTGTACCTATTAATAACCGGTAGAATAAAAGGCAACTCTAATAGTCTTAACAATTCAAATAATGTGGAAGTAATTTATCAAAAGAAAGAGGAAAATCATATTAAACAAAGAGAATATTTAGAACATGACTAGATGGATAGGAAAATAACTTTAATTTTACATAAAAATTGAAAAATTATGAAATAAGTTCACAACTTATGATTGAACTTGTCCAATTGACAGAGGAAAAAAGTAACTTATACATACATTGTGAAATGTTCACTTAATTCTAAACAATAGTACAAAGACAACTCTAAAAGCATAAAGATTTCAAACAAATTGACTGTAAACTATTAAAGAAATAGGAAAACTTATCTGTAAACAAAGAGAATATATAAAAAATGTTTAACAGGAGAGGAAAATAATGTCAGGTGTGCATAAAAAATGAAAATTACGTATAAAATCCACAAATCTTGATTGAACGTATCCAATTGACAGGGGAATTGAAGTCATTTATACATTTAAAATGTGAAACGTTTACCTAATTCTAAACAATAGTGCAAAGGCAACTCCAATAGTCTTAACTATTCAAACAATGTGGATGTAAATTAACAAAGGAATAGGTAAAAAAAGCATATTAAACAAAGAGAATATTTAGAACATGTCTCCTAAACGTGAATGTGATCGTAAATGCAAAGGTGAACGTAAGCGTGATCGTCAACGTAAACGTAAACGTGATCGTAAACGTGAGTGTAAACGTAAAAGTGATCTTAATCGTAAACGTGAAAGTAAACGTAAATGCAAACGTGAACGGATGCACTTAATTTGTGAAATTGTTGCCTATTAGAAAACAATACGAGAGAGTCAACAGTTCAAACAATGAGGATGTAAATTAACAAGGAAATAGGGAAAATGATATGTAAACAAAGAGAATATATAGAAAATGTTTAAGTGGAGAGGAAAATAATGTCAGTTGTGCATAAAAAATTTAAATTAGGTAAAAAAAATCCACAAATCATTAAGGAACATGTCCAATTGACAGACGAAATTAAGTTATTTGTACATAAAAACTACAAAAAGGACACCAATCATTAATCAATATGACAAAGACAATTCCAAAAGCCTTTTCAATTCAAACAAACTGGTTGTAAAATAGGATAAAGCATCTGTAAACAAAGATTATGTTAGAACGTGAAAGCCTCAGGATAGGTGACGTCAGCAAAAATAGGATTAAGCAACTACAACCAACAGAGGAAATTAAGTCATTTAAGCATCAAAAATGTACACCCATATGACAAGGATAGCTTAACAAGAAATACAAACTGTCAAAATTGGAAAAAAGGCATAACAAATTAAAATTATGTAAAAAATACACAAATTATAATTAAACATTTATAATTGACTTACGAAATGAAGTCATTTATACATTTAAAATGTGAAATGTTTACTTACAAAGACAACTCTAAAAGCATAAAGATTTTAAACAAATTGACTGTAAACTATTAAAGAAATAGGAAAAATCACCTGTAAACAAAGAGAATATATAGAACATATTTAATAGGAGAGGAAAATAATGTCAGTTATGTATAAAATTTGAAATAATTATTAAATAAATCCCCAACTTATGAATGAACTTGTCAATTGAAAGAGGAAATAAAGTAATTTATACAATTAAAATTTGAAATGTTTACTTAATTCTAAACGACAGTACAAGGACAACTCTAAACGCATAAAGATTTCAAACAAATTGACTCTAAACTATTAAAGAGATAGGAAAAATCATCTGTAAACGAGGAAAATATATCGAACATGTTTAATAGGAGAGGAAAATAATGTTAGTTATGCATAAAATTTGAAATAATTATTAAATAAATCCCCAACTTATGAATGAACTTGACCAATTGATAGAGGAAATAAAGTAATTTATACAATTAAAATTTGAAATGTTTACTGAATTCTAAACAATAGTACAAAGACAACTCTAAATGCATAAAGATTTCAAACAAATTCACTGTAGACTATTAAGGAAATAGAAAAAAAATCATCTGTAAACAAAGAGAATATATAGAACATATTTAATAGAAGAGGAAAATAATGTCAGTTGTGCATAAAAAAAGAAAATTACGTAAAAAAGCCACAAATCATAATTGAACATAATGAATTGACAGACGAAATGGAGTCATTTATAATTTAAAATGTGAAATGTTTACCTAATTCTAAACAATAGTATAAAGAGAACTCAAATAGTCTTAACAATTCAAACAATGTGGATGTAGATTAACAAAAGAAATAGGAAAGAAACATATTAAACGAAGATAATATTTAGAACATGTCTAGCTGGAGAGGAAAATAATGTCCGTTTTGCGTAAGAGATTTAAAATTATGAAATGAATCCACATATCATGATTGATCATGTCCATCGACAAAGTAAATGAAGTAATTTATACATTTAAAATTACGAAAAGTACACCTCTCACTAAACAAAATGACATAGCCTATTCCAAAAGCCTTACCAATTCAAACAATCTTGATGTCAACTATCAAAGAAATAGGAAAACTTATTAAACAAAAGAGAACATTTAGAACATGTCTAGCTAGAGAGAAATATGTCAATCATGCATCAAATATTGAAAAATTACGAAAAGAATCCACAACTCATGATGGAACTGGAACGCATGACAGGAAATAAAGTATCCGATACACTTAAGTTTTGAAATTTTACCTATTTCTAAACAATACAACAGAGGCATCTGTAATATTCTTAACAATTCAAACAATGTGGATGTAAATTAACAAAGAAATAGGCAAAATTATCTGTAAACAAAATGAATATTTATAGAATACATTTAACTAGAGATGAATATAATGGCAGTTGTGCATAAAAATGAAGATTACGTAAAAAATGTTGAAAATTAATAAATTAATCCACAAATCATGATTGATCATTCCCATCGACGTAGGAAATGAAGTAATTTATACTTTTAATTATAATTTTATAATTTTTATAATTTTAATTATAATTACAAAAAGTACACCTCTCGTATGACATAGGTTATTCCAGAAGCCTTATGAATTAAAAAATCTTGATGTCAACTATAAAAAATAAGATTGAGATAGGTAAAACAGACAAACAAAACTGAATTTTGATAACAAAGATCTCTGCCTTAATCCTCATCCTCAAAAGGTTTTCCATAGTTAATTGCTAGTTTGCAGCGCTATGTTTTAGGAGACACGGTGGTAATGTTATTTACGTTTACGTTGACGATCATGTTTACGTCCACCTTTGCATTTACGATCACATTCACGTTTAGGAGACATGTTCTAAATATTCTCTTTGTTTAATATGCTTTTTTACCTATTTCTTTGTTAATTTACATCGACATTGTTTGAATTGTTAAGATTATTGGAGTTGCCTTTGTACTATTGTTTAGAATTAGGTAAACGTTTCACATTTTAAATGTATAAATGACTTCAATTCCCCTGTCAATTGGATATGTTCGATCATGAATTGTGGATTTTTACTTCCTCTGCCCGTACCATAGGTACTATAGGTAGAGGAAGTATTGTTTTCGACCCCAAAATTCGAAGTTGAGTTTTTAGCATATATACACGTTTCAAGGCCCCCTGAATCCAAAAATACTATTTTTGGAAACATGTCTGTGTGTGTGTGTCTGTGTGTCTGTGTGGAAAATATCTGTGAACAAGCTAGCTCCAAAACGGAAAATCGTATGAAAACAAAATTTCGTATTTGGGTCAGGTACCTTCTGAAGATGTGAGGATAAGATTGGCGACTATTTTCTCTTATTTTTAAGGGGACTTTACATGAAGAAATTTTCGTTTTTCCACGATTTTCTCGAAAACGGCTCTAACGATTTTCTTTAAATTTTGCACAAAGGTTGCTTATACTAAGAGCTAAAACGTTTATTTGAAACATTTTTTCGAGAAAATTCTCTGAGGGTAGTTACAAGCCACCCACTGTTCACCCACTGTTTGTAGAAAGTTTGTCTTACGTGATGAACAACTGAATTCGCGCTCTTTCACGGCCTCTTATTTTATATAAGAATGTGAAGTGAGAAAGATGTATTGTTGGCAATGCATAGAGTAAAGATGTATCTGAGGGAAATATTCGATAAATTTCGGAAATTATATTTCACGGCAGAAAGTTCAATAAACGTCTGCAGTCATTTTTTTTTAAGTTTGTTATGTAGACTGCGCTTTTAATCGCATAATTGAAAGAAGAGGTATTTATAGGATAATTAGCGTAAAATTGTGTCTTGTGATTCTGTACAAGGATATGTGAATACTGCTAACTTTTATTTGGGCAGAGGAAGTTATGTGACTTTCACATCAGATTTTTTTAGGTAATTTTAATTCCTGTTAAACATTTTCTATATATTCTCTTTGTTTACAGATAAGTTTTCCTATTTCTTTAATAGTTTACAGTCAATTTGTTTGAAATCTTTATGCTTTTAGAGTTGTCTTTGTACTATTGTTTAGAATTAAGTGAACATTTCACAATGTATGTATAAGTTACTTTATTTCCTCTGTCAATTGGACAAGTTCAATCATAAGTTGTGAACTTATTTCGTAATTTTTCAATTTTTATGTAAAATTAACGTTATTTTCCTATCCATCTAGACATGTTCTAAATATTCTCTTTGTTTAATATGATTTTCCTCTTTCTTTTGATAAATTACTACCACATTATTATTAATTGTTAAGACTATTAGAGTTGCCTTTTATTCTACCGGTTATTAATAGGTACAATTTGTCATATTTTTAATGTAAAAACGACTTCATATCCTCTGTCGACCGGGCTTGTCTTGCTCTCATCTATCCTGAGCCTCTCACGTATCAATATGCTTTATTAGATTACCATCTCTACAATAAATCATTGCTGTGTATGGATGCGTTTGTCACATGTGTACACTGTTCATATGTGTTCAATACCAAAATTACTTCATTTTCTTTTATAGCTAGACATTCTTTTTACATAGGCTACTTTTGTTTAAACATGATGTCATATTTCTTTGTTAGGTTTGTTACGTGCTCCACGGGCTTAGCACCCAAGGCCGTAACCATATACAGTAATGTAAGAAAAAGGAGACAGTGGTGTTAATGCAATTATTAAATTGTAATTCCATAATTGCCAGTTTATTGCACAACCAGTTTAAAATGAGTAGACACGGCTTAGCTTCACAAGCAGTAAGCTTATACAGAATTATAGGGAAATGCACCCTGTGAAGCAGGTGTACATAGAATAAAGACGTACAGCAGCATAAAGCATATTATACACAAGAGCTGAAGGCTCGGAACGAGACGATATTGTTTGGCAAGCATCCCTCCGCAAAACTGAGCATAACGAAATATAAGAAAACCTGAACAAACCGAAGTACTGATACTGGTGGGTAAAACAAAACGAACCGAATTAGACTAAACACAAGAGCCCACCAGGAAAATAAAGATTAACAAAGCATACCTGCTAAATGAAGTTGAATAAAGTAGAGTAGAGTTAGATGATGAAGGTAACGGACTGTACCGGTATGCACACAACCTCTATAACAAGCACAGGTGCCCCTCGGTGAACAGGAGCGCGGCGGCAGATACGGCGATCGGAGCCCAAGTTCCTCGCTCGACTATCGAAAACCAACTCCCCTCAAGATAGTACCCACTAGTCCGAAATGAGAGCGTTCGCGGGCAAAGAGAATATCGATAACACAGAAAGCCTGAAGGGTAAACTCATGAATACACCCAGAACAATAGAAGGGAAGCTTGCACAAGCAAAACAAAACGAAATGTGTACGTAAACACAACAAGTTAAGAAAAATATCAAATAATGAAGCTAAACAGGTGAGCACAAAATATTATATAGCATAGAACAAATTAACAAAGAAGTTAGATAAATAAGAAGTTATAAGGTGCCGGAAATAAGTGGCACATCCTCTCCGGCCAGGGAGAAAAAAATTGCAATTTTTTTTAGCAAAACTTTGTCCATTCGAGAATTTAAATCTGCCAAAACGAGCATAAAGTTCTATCACCAAAATGAAATACTTAGGGTTCACCACATAGTTAGTTTAGAACCGAGTAATGTAAATAACCAGAGTCTTGAACTTGAATTGCCATTTCACCAGCACAGGAACACAATGTAGACCATTAGCATCGTGAAATAGTAGCATATAACCATATAGTTATAACCAGTAGTTCGTGTAGTAGAATTAACCAAATTCGTTGGTAACAGGTTGCATACTGTAGTAGTAGTTGATGAAGAGACTGGTGAGTAGAAATTGTACTGTAGACCAGTTGCTGAATGTGCACAGAACAACAGTAGCATATGGTATAATGGCAGGATCTTGTTTCTGGTATAGGAAGGTCACCGCTAGGCGTCCCCAACGTGCCAACACAACAGCAGCGTAGAAGGTGGCCCAAGACGAAATGGTGATAACAAGCTCGGCAGAGAAATTATAAGTGGGCCGCAGAGGAGGGCAGCTCACCGATGCACAACACTATCTGAAAAAAACACAAAACTATATGAAAACCAGGTGCGTACACATTTAGAAAGTCTCTAAGAGAAATAAAACCCTGAAGGGAAAATAATAAATAATGTTACAACATTTTGAAGCTAACATGGCATTTAAAGCATTACATTTAGTTGCTTTTATTTATTAATTTTTTTCTCTTGAAAATTTAGAAACAAGGGAATGACAAAGAATTTAAAATATGATTATATTCAAAGTTAATTAAGACAAGCCCAAATTATTTTGTCTTTTTTTATTCTACCAAATTGACGAAACAATTTAAGGCAAACGTTAAATCATGTAGAAAACTTCCCAGAAATGGAAGTACAATTCGTATAAGTTACATATATATATATATATATATATATATACACACTTTGCTGAATTCAGAAAAAAAATATATATACAAATATAATAAATTAAGTTAATAAATAATTTAAAATTAGCTATATACAAATATCCCTTTTATACGAGGTATTAGAATTACCAAGTATTAGTTTTTTTTCTCTAAGTATTTTCTTTTCTCCATTTTTTTCTCTTGAAAAGGCAAAATTTATTATGAAGTTAAATGATGAAAATGCAGTACTAATACTAGTATAATAATGACATGGATGAAAAGCAAAATATGATAATGAAGCGTTTCGGAGGACGGGTGTCAAAGTGGAAAATGTTTTTGGGAAAGTAAAGGTAGGCAGGATTCTTCGTAACCGCTTCTACGCTGGATTCATTCCGACGGAGCAGGAGACCTCCTCTTAGGTCGGGCCTCATCGAAGTCGAGGTCTGACCCATTAATCTTTCTCCATTTGTACGGGGATCTGCAAAATAAAGAAAACAAAACCTCGGGGTTCAATACCCCGGAAACGGAAACCATTGTCTACGCCCCGCTGGGGAAGAATTCCCGGTAACTCCTCAGCCGCCCGAGGACAAAGAAGGGAAAATGCAACCTCCTCCAAGGAATTAGCAGACGTGCCCGGAAGCCGCGAACCGAAACCAGGCACGTCCTCCCATGGAGCCGTCAAAGAACACCCGGAGAACGACGGCAAAACGGCACCGCCAACAAACGCGAAGCGAAAATGATTGACAAAGAAATTTACAAAATCCTTGGTAATAATCTTTGATAATGACATAATCCACTAGGGAGAATTAGAGTATTAGGTTTCGAACACTGGCATAGTTTGGTCTAAACAAAAATTAGTTTAACTTGTTTAAAACCAGTGAGAACACAAATTGAAATTTCAGTATTCGACTTTAGTATAAGGTAATTTATCCAACATTTCATTGATGTTGTATCATTTATTAGCGAGAGACAGTAATGGTAAACCTTAAAATTTGAATGAAAACCATATTTAAAAAATGGTTGATTTGATAGTAGAATATTGGCTTTGTTTTGTTATAATTCCGCCCCCTTTTTTGCAAGGTAGAACAATGCTTTGCATTCCGAAGAGGTTTTGGTAGAGCATATTAATTTCTTGTAATTAATACAAAATTAATGAAAAGCATGAAGTTTTTGAAAATTTATTTTGAGGCATAATAAAAAAAGCAAGATAGAAAAAAAAATTAAATACACATAATATTAATATTGTAATTCTATGCTTACAGAAAGAAGAACCAAACAGCAGGTATGCAAAACTGACGAAAAAGGAAAATAAACAAAACAAATAAACAAAACAAGACGAAGGATGGCAGCCAAACAAACAAACAAGGAAACAAAACGACCAACCAGGGCAACGCAACAAGAAATAACCGGCGCAACTTATAATATATGAATACTAGACTGAATGTAATAATGAGAATGGTAAAAACGAATTTTTAGGAAATTAATATAGACACTATAACAAAACTGAATGCCTATTCATCCTTTCCAAATCACGGAACCCAAATCACAACCCAAAAAATGAAATTACGTGATACTAACGAGGCATGTTCAAAACAAAACACTGAAAAACATGTATACGCGAAAGCAAAATATCAACAATACAATAATATCAAAATATGTTATAATGAAAACCCCTAAAAAACGGGACACTGAAAAATTTCGAAAATCATTCGCCTATTCATGTTTTAGTAACAATAAGTGGGTCTAAATGGAAGAAAAGGAGAAAGAAAGGGAAGAAGAAGAAATAATAAGAAGAAAGAAGAAAGAAATCCCTAAGTTTTTCAAAATGTAGTAACTCTTAAATTTTACATATACATTAAGAAAACAGCCAAAACAGATTTTTTTCTTTTTTTACATAACCCAAAAGAATATTTTCATTTTAAAGCAAATTTTTTTAAAAATATTAGTTTACAGATAGATAAAGAAGAAGAGTAAAGAAGACAGAGAAAAAACCCCCAAAGAAAGAAAACCCCAAGAAAACAAGAAGAAATCCCCACCTATCTGACTCGGGACACTTGGGAACGTCGGCTCCCATATCTCCATGCCCACACATGAAGACCCCTGAGGGTTGCGTAACCCTAAACGAGAAGAAGGTTAGGTTGGAAGAGTAGGTCTATTAACGGTTGAAACATTATTAAAGAAATTTTCCCCAAACTATAGAACTGTACCACCGATGTTGTCTGGAGCATCACAAGATGCCACACAGGTGAGGTCACAAGGGCTGACAGGTTTATCAGCCAGATGAGTAGGAGCCGGGAAACTCTCACCTACTTTGACCCCGCCATAACCTTGCTTGGTGAAAACACTGGATTTCTTCTTTCGGGAAACAGAATTACTTTCCAAGATGGCGCACTTTTTCTATAAGTTAGCTATTTTATCGCGCATTTGGACGGACGCTACAGTCAAATCTTCACGAATTACAGTTAGGTCATTTATACGTTCTTCCCTTTCGCCCAAACGCTCGGAAAGAGAACGAATCTTTTCAAGGAGCCTACGGTTTTCCTTTTTAAGACTAGGATTATTTATGCTAGATGTACAACTTTCAGTAACAGAGCCAAGAGTGGCGCGATTAGACCAATGATCTTGTCGGCTTTGTAACTCCGAGATCTTGAGTTTCTGAATATTATTAGTTTCGGCCATTTTGGCTATATCCTTGTTTAATCCCTCTTCGATCGCGAGCAATTCCGCCATACGATCGGCATCTTGACGGCATCGCTCAGCAAGACCCAACCATTTATTGTTAGGCTCCTGAAAGGTGCTTGCTTAGATCGCTATTAGAAACTGTTAGTTTTTGATTATTTATCTTCAAATCTGACGACTGCTGTTCCAAAGTAAGTATTCGTTGGGTGGCGGTTACGAGCTGGTTACGAACAATAGCCAATTGCCGATCAATTATGTTGCAGTTGGCACAAGGTTTATTGGCATTTAGATTTTTCTGATTTGAAGGCTCGCGCAAACATCCACCGTTTTCACCACGCTGTTGAAGCCCAGGGTTATTGGAACCAGGAGCACGCCGGGAACGTTTAGTCCTGCCTCCATTAACCCTCCTTGAATACTTCTGAATATCTTCGCCAGATTTAGGAGCGGAACAGAAAAGAACGGGCTGTTTATACCCTTGTTTGGCCCGATTAGACCCCGAATTAGTTGGATGGTAAGTCCTAGACTGAACAGGCCTATTGTTCGCTGGCTTATCCCAGCACTGATCTATAAGGTGACCCGATCGTCGGCAATGAGTGCAGAAACGGCCCTTTCCCCTGCCGTTCCTAGTACGGTGAGGCCGGTTACAAGATTCAAGGGCAACCACACAGACTTGGGCCCCAAAAATATTCTGTAAACGGGGTAATATACCTCTAATCTGGAGCCAATTACTGGGAGGATCTTGTGATAGTAAAAGGGCCCTGACTTCTGGTAATTCGGCACCTGCCAAAGCTACCTCTACTGACTGCCGCTCGGTGTAGGGAACTTGCAAAACTTCGGCCACAAAGCTCAATGTCTTCCGCGAAATCGGCGAAACATTCGCCTGGACGCTGAGCACGGAAATAATAGCGCTGTATGAATTCATTCCTAACACGATCTGCTGGCATAGATTCGTGCAGGAAAAGCGCATGAAACTTTTGTAAGTTTAAGCCAGAATTAGCAGCGTCCAGAATAGCATCAGCTACGCGTCCCCATACTCGCGGATAAATACAATGCAATATAGCGGAAAAGGATATTCCATAAGCATGAGCTTCACGACAAAACTTGACAAACGATTTCAAAAATAGAAAATATCCTCCGGAGAAACAGGTTCTGTAATAGGGAATTCTTCTACGATCTGTTGAAACGGGTGAGGGAACTCAGCCGACCTGAATGAGGAATTTATCCTGTCCGCACATGGGGAATCGTGAACACTATTCTCTTCTGCCATAATGAAACTACTTAAAAAAACAAAAATTTAGAATAATTTACAAAAACAAGTCAAAAACAGGACCGAGTGCGGCTGCTACCACTTTGTTACGTGCTCCACGGGCTTAGAAGCCAAGGCCGTAACCATATGCAATTTACAGTAATGTAAGAAAAATGAGACATGGGTGTTATTGCAATTATTAAATTGGAATTCCATAAATGCCAGTTTATTGTACAACAAGATTAAAATGAGTAGACACGGCTTAGCTTCACAAGCAGTAAGCTTACACAGAATTATAGGGAAATGCACCCTGTGAAGCAGGTGTACATAGAATAAAGACGTACAGCAGCATAAAGCATATTATACACAAGAGCTGAAGGCTCGGAACGAGACGTTATTGTTTGGCAAGCATCCCTCCGCAAAACTGAGCATACCGAAATATAAGGAAGCCTGAACAAACCGAAATACTGATACTGGTGGGTAAAACAAAACGAACCGAAATAGACTAAACACAAGAACCCACCAGGAAAATAAAGATTAACAAAACATATCTGCTAAATTAAGTTGAATAAAGTAGAGTAGAGTTACATGATGAAGGTAACGGACTGTACCGGTATGCACACAACCTCTATAATAAGCACAGGTGCTCCTCGGTGAACAGGAGCACGGCGGCAGATACGGCAATCGGAGCCCAAGTTCCTCGCTCGACTATCGAAAACCAACTCCCCCTCAAGATAGTACCCACTAGTCCGAAAAGAGGGCGTTCCCGGGCAAAGAGAAAATCGATAACAAAGAAAGCCTGAAGGGAAAACTCATGAATACACCCAGAACAAAAGAAGGGAAGCTTGCACAAGCAAAACAAAACGAAATGTGTACGTAAACACAACAAGTTAAGAAAAATATCAAATAATGAAGCTAAACAGGTGAGCACAAAATATTATATAGCATAGAACAAATTAACAAAGAAGTTAGAAAAATAAGAAGTTAGAAGGTGCTGGAAATAAGCGGCACGGGTTACAGCCATTTTTTATGTATTTAAGGTGCCATTAACATATAAATGTACATTTAAATGCACATGATTACGTTTCCTCTGTCGGTTGTATCTGAACCTGTCTACAAGCCTTGTAGAGTTGTCTTTGTCACATGTGAACACTTTTTAAATTTGTTTAATGCATAAATGCCTTTGTTTTCCTACATAGCTACGCATGCTTTACACATTCCCTTTGTTTAAATATGAATTATCGTATTTTTTTTATTAGTTTACAACCTGTTTGTTTGCTTTGTTAAGGTTTTTAGAGTTGCCACTGTCATATTCTGTAGTAATAGATAAATATTTTACTTTTAAAATGAATTAATGATTTCATTTCCTCTGGTAACAGGATATGTTAAATCATGATCTGTTTATGAAAACCTTGTCTGAGGCTGTCGCGTTCCATTTTGATCACCTATTTTACCAATTTTGATAGTTTGTATGTCTTGTTAAGATGTACTAGTCATATTCTTTGTATTCTTAATGCAAAACTGACTTTATTTTCCTCCATAGCTAAACATGTTTTAGACATTCCTTTTGTTTAAAGATGATTTTTCGTATTTCTTTAATAGTTGATAAACAGCTTGTTTGAATTTTTAAGGTTTTCTACAGTTGCCACTTCCATATTGTTAAGTAATAGGTAAATAATTAATATTTTAAATGAATTAATGATTTTATTTTATCTGTCAATTGTATATGTTCTACAATATTTATATCAGATCACCGATTTTATACATTTTGACAATTTGTATGTCGTGTTAGGTTGTCCTTGTCATATGGGTGTATGTGTTGAATCACGTTTTCTGGAGTTCACATATCCTGAACCCATCTACAAGTCTTGAAGAGGAATTTGTGAGATTGTCCCGTAATATTTATGCATCAATAACTTTATTTTCCTCTCCATCTGGACATGTTCTGTACTTCTTATTTCTTTGTTAGTTTACAACCATATTGTTTTAATTGTTAAGGGTGTCATTGACATATTGGTTTGTATTTTTATTGTATAAATAACTGTATAACCTCTGTCTACTGGATATGTTTAATCAATATTTGTGTATAACATCTATCCTGAGGCTCTCACATTTGAATCTGTTTGTATTAAAAATCCGTTTTTTACTTTTTAACAGTTTGTATTTCTTGTTAAGCTGTCCTTGTCATATGGGTGTACATTTTTAATGAATAAATGACTAATTTCCTCTGATGGTTGTAGTTGCTTAATCACATTTTCGTTGACGTCACCTATCCTGAGACTTTCACGTTCCAACATAATGTTTGTTTACAGATGTTTTCTCCTATTTTACAAACAGTTTGTTTGAATTGACAAGGCTTTTGGAATTGTCTTTGTCAAGTTAATTAGTGATAGGTGTCCTTTTTGTATAAATACGAGTAGCTTGATTTCCTCTGTCGATGGACATCTTCAATCATGATTTGTGGATTTACTATGTAATTTTTCAAAATGTTTATGCACAATTGACAATATTTTCATTTCCTGATGTATAATCCCTTTGCTTTCTGTTGTGTTTTAACATCTCTTTGTTATTTTACAAGCAGTTTGTATTGATAAGGCTTTTAGATTTGCGTTTGTCCTAATAGTTTGTAATGGTTCCAACATACTCTTTGTTACAGATGGTTTTTTCTGTTTCTTTGATCGTTTGTAGGCATTTTGTTTGAATTCTTAAGGCTTTTTGAACAGATATTTACAAAATAAAATATAACTCTCCAATGAGATGGGATACCACCAAAAGATCAACCAATCAGATCCCGTCTTTGCGGACTGTGACGAGTACTTCGTCGTCATAAATTAATTTATTTTTAGGACTTTCCCGGGTTTAACTTTGACTATAGTGGTACTTATTCAGTCATATCATACATTTGATGAAACAAAGCAATACATTTTTAAGTTTGTTAGGGGTGAAAACCATTTATAATGGCTTAAACTGTCCATTTGAGCAAAAACTTGGGTGACCTTGAAAAACCACCCCTATGTAAATTAAATCATTTGGGGTTGTAAATGATGTCGCATAGTTGATATCACTCATTATGATTTTTTATTGTTGAAAATAAAATTTTAATGTGTTAGATTGGTTGCGGGGGTGAAAACTACCCTCTAGACGATTTATAGTGGCTCAAGTTGTCCATATCTGCAAAAACCTGAGTGACCTTGAAAAACTACCCCTTAATAAAATTAACCCCTTTGGGTTGTAAATTATGTCAGATAGTTGATATCACTCAGTATGATTTTTTATTGTTGAAAATATAAATTTGTAATGTGTTAGATTGGTTGTGAGGGTGAAAACTACCCTCTAGACGATTTACAGTGGCTCAAGTTGTCCATATCTGCAAAATCCTGGGTGATCTTGAAAAACCACCCCTATGTAAAATTAAGTCATTTAGAGGTGCAAATCATGTCAGATAGTTAATATTGCTTTGTAAGGTGTTTATAAGCCGAAAAAACAATTTCAAATGGCCTGGAATGCAAGTAGGGGTGAAAACTACCCTCCAGAAGTTTTATAATGGCTAAATTTGTCCAATTGTGGAAAAACTTGATTGACCTTGAAAAACCACCCTTACATAAAATTAACCCTTTGGGGGTGAAAATAGGTTTTAAGAATATGTCCTACATTTTTTATAACATAATACGATTTTTCAATCTTGAAAATACTTTTTAAATGGGCTAGAATACTAACAACCCCCTTTAGTGGGGTGAATATTACTTCAGAAATGGCCTAACTCTTTGTGTATTGTTTTTGTATTTTATATTAATCATATTTAGATTATTTGGTCAAGCAGGTTCTGTTTTGCTTATTTTGGACTTAGGGGTGCCTGGGGGTGCGTGAAATTCACCCTCTTGTTACGGAATGATTGATGGCTGATTATAAAGGCTTAAACAGAATGGTACCAGGGGAATTTATTTGCATCAAGTTTTCGATGATTCCTTTGTCTTATTGAATGCACACTCCCGCAATGGTATCGGTTTATTCGGAATTATTACTATGGTCTTAAATAGATTACTAGGTAATTCAATTTTCATCAAGTTTCAATGCTAGGATGGAGTTCTATCTAGCCAAATCCTTTTGGGGTTGTGTGACGTCATATCATGGACTGGGTGACAAAAGGGCCTAACTGATGATATATCATGGCTCTGGTTGTCCGTAAGGCTTAATTATTTGGGTGAATTGGGAACAGCACAGTACGGAGCCTCGCCGCTGCGTATCATGACGCTAGATGTCTATGGAGATTATTGGGGAGGGGATGAAGCGAGGAATAAAACCAAGATGTCAAAAAAAGGCTTTGAGTAACGTTGTAATGGGATCAGCACTGTGCGGAGCCGTAACTTTCGTTAGAGGGGTGGGGTGGTGCCAAGAGGGCCTAAATATGATTTTTTAATGTTTTGTGTATTGCACGTCTGTTTTACCGACCTAATTTTATTTTGGGCTTAACTTTGGATAGAGGGATGATAGAAGGGTGGGGTTGGTGTCATATGATCGCCAAGATGGTCCAGATGGCATAAATGGGTTGAGGAGGTGTTGTGATTAGAGCTGCTCAAGGTTAAGGCGGGACGTTCTCAAGCGTATACTCTACTACAGTATTTTTCAAATGAGAAGCTTTTTCCTTCACCGCCAATCACGTGTACGAGCTAACGCAATGCCGCTAGAGGTAAGAGTCTTCCCTCCGTCTCGCCGTCTCTGATTGGACCGCGTATCTAAGCAGGAGAAGGACAAACTGTTTGTCATCTGCAAAACACTGTACTTACCATCACGCAGACATATGAAATTTTCAACCTACACCGAATAGGAATTGTCAATATAGGCCTAAATATGATTAAACATTGTTCGATTTGGACGAAACTCACTATACATGGGTTTTCTGGACCAAGGGATTCGAATCTGTGGTCGCCTTTACCAAGCGACGCTATCTAATCGTGATATGTAGTGCACGTGATTTAGGTGTTAATAAATATAATGATTTAACTATTAGGCCTATGCTCTTAATTTTTAATTTTTTAAATAATTTTCGCGGGCAAAACCGCGGGCGCATGCTAGTATTTTAGATATTAATTATTAATTAGATAACATAGATAATAGACATGTCCTATATCAATGTATATTGATCTCGTAGGACGTAAATAAATAAATAAATATAGCCACGAACAGGGATTGGAAAAGAACAAGACAGGAAGTCCCAGAGCAGCATTTGAAATATTCTGTATGGCACAGTTTCTCACAGGGTAAAATTACAATTCACTAAGGACATTTCGAAAAGTAATGTATTAAAAGAAATTTAAATTAGTTGATCATAATGCTCTATATCGGTATTAACTTACATTATTACAAATATAAAATTGCATTCCACGCGTTAGTAATGACTATACATTTTACACATATGAATAAAAAAAATCCCTTTAGGCAGGCCTACAGGCGGAGGTAGATTTCGAAGTGCTTTTGGTTTAATTTATTGTCGCTGCATAGCACTCTTTTTCTTTAGCCTTGGCATGGTAAACCTGCAGTAATAAGAACTGAATTCGGTAAAGAGGAAGAGCCTACAATCATTTGTTTTGACAACAAGAATAGGATATAATATTCTGGGAGGCCGTGCGCAAGATCAACAATGAATAAAATTAGCAAAGCCGCTAAACAAGACAAAATTATGATATTATAATAATTCTTTTAAGTGTTATTATTTTCAAACATTAAAATCTCGCGTCATATGAGAGCTATCAAGAAACTATTTATTGATTTGTAGAGTACTCATCAAGAGCTTTTCAACGATACCCCACAAGACGTGGTTTCAAAAGTTTCGAATTTTCATCCCCCACCCCCACCCTCACTCGAACCCCCGAATTGTTGGTGTCACTGTGAACTCCAAAAGGGAGTACTCTAATTTATTCAAACAAAGTTTCCCTCTATACTTCATAGGGGCCGAGATATAAATGTTTTAAAATTTCAACCCCCTCCCCCGACCACCCCCTTGGGCCAATTTTGCCCATTAACGAACTTGTCCGAACTATTGGGCCTAGAAATAACATAATAAAATTTGGTTCAAATATCTCCAAAATTACGGCCGCTATCGTGTAAAGATATATATATATATATATATATATATATATATATAAATATCACAAATTTTTTTTTTGAACGGGCGGTGGTTTCGTACTTAGGGGAGCATGAAACGTAAAGATATGAAAGAATTTTTCGAAAATCATAAAGTGGTATCCATTGCAATAGGTAGATTTTTCTTCGAAAATCTACCTAAAAATCTACCCATTCGTTTTCACTAATCACCTAATAAATTAATCACCTCAAAAAATGGGTAAAAGCAGAGATATAAGATTTATATAATAATGCTTTATATCAAATTCTAGGATCTTTATCCTCATATTTTATAGTTGTCATTTATGGAGACCAGTTATTGTCATACATTTTTTACAGCTATTTCAAGCCTAGCGCCCACTGACGATTTCACTTAACGATTCTTATTAGACCATGGCCTACGAATACCAAACCCTTCCCCCCTCCATGGGAATTTCTGAATTATTTTTTCTATTGGTATAGTCATCTAGTTTTAGTTGATTTTCCCTTATAAATTACAGCATATACCTGGAAAACTAAGGAAATGCGGGGAAAATTAGTTTATTTTAATTTTTCTTTGTTTTTGCTAATATTCGCAGGGAATGTCTGATTCACATTTTTGTTGTTGGTATTGTCATCTGGTTTAAGGTTTCCGTTGTTTGCCCCTTACCAATTACATCATATCCCCAGAAAATCCTGAAAAGCACATAAATACGGAAAAAAATTACTTTGTTTTAATTTTCTTCTTTGTTCTTTGCTGCTAATATTTCCACGGAATTTAGGACTCACAATTTTTTTGTTGGTATTATCATCTAGTTTAAGGTTTCAGTTCTTTGTCCCTTACCAATTGCAGCATATTCCCGGTAAACCAGGAAAGCCATGAAAATCCGGATGAGTGTGCTTTAAATTTTCTTTGTTCTTTGCTCCTAATATGCCCAGGGAACTTCTGGGTCACATATTTTTTGTTGGTATTGCCTCTAGTTTAAGTGTTCTGTTGTTTGCCCTTTACCAATTACAGCATATCCCCGGAAAACCACGGAAATCCGGAGAAAATGACTGTTTTAGTTCATTTTTCTTTGTTCTTCGGACCAAATATTCCCAGGGTATTTCTGGCTCATATATATTTTGTTGTTATTGCCATTTAGCTTAAAGTTTCAGTTTTCTGTCCCTTACCAATTAGAGCACATCCCCGGAAAACCACGTAATTACGGAGAAAATTACTTTGTTTTGATTTTTTAAACCTGTGTTTTTTGCTAATAATATGCCCAGGGAATTTCTGACTCATGTATTTTTTGTTGGCATTGCACGATGTGCCGTTGATATATTCTCTGCACCCTATTCCGTTAGTTAAACTTTTTAAATAATTCATTATTCAGGTAAATTGAACATTTTATTAATACTTTATTAATCAGGTACTCACATGATCTCGGCTTTCCATTGCTATGTTTTGTTCAGAGGTGTGTTTTGTTTTATTTTGTTTATTCCGGTTTTGTAATCTCGCCCTTTCTGGATTTTTCTTTTTCCGTTCGTTTGTTGTTTGCGCCCTCTGCTTTGTTTACCTAGTGTTGATGTTAAGTTCCGCGGACTAGATGGCGCCGTGCGGGCGCTGAAGCAACATGCCTACATCCTGATCGCTGAAGCAACTTCTCCTTCAGAGTAAACGCAAGTGGTAGTACCGTCATTCTGACCCATGAACATCTTCCGCTCTGTAGCCATCCAGTGGTGGCCCTATTATCGACGTTAACTTAATATCAGGTATGACTCCATTATCTGGACATTTTCGTTTTCTTGGCTGGTGGGATTTTTAGTTCATTTAGTTTTTTCCAGTAATATTTCGTTGTTTTATATTTTTCTATCCACCAGTTCTTTGCTTATATACATATAAGTACCAGCTTTTCATATTTGATTGCATTTGTTTGGACCTATGGTATTCTCTGGTTATTCATTAAACTATTGTTATAATTCTTGTTATAATTCTGAAAATCCATGTTTTGATTATTCTGTGGATCAGTTTCCTCCTCTGAGTTTAAAATTAGTAAATTGGGACAGCACCACGCCACAACATCTAGTTCAAGGTTTCAGTTATCTGCCCTTATCAATCACAGCATATCCCCGGATAACCCGGAAAACTACGTAAATAGGGAGAAAAAGCCTTTGTGTAATTTAAAAAAAAAATATTTGTTTTTTTGCTCCTAATATTCCCAGTTAACTTTTATTAATTATTAATTTCTGTTTCAGGTAAATGTAACCATGTTCGATGAAAAGCCTTTGAGATGGAACATCAACAAGAGATATATTATCCATTTTAATGAGAGAAAAACCCAGACAAATTTATCGAACCATTCTCCGTCCAATCCTTTCAGAAAGTTCGTCAGTGTGTTGATATCCGCCTGATGGAATTCACTGAAAATAATAGATCAAAATTTTTTTCAAATCTATTATTTTCAGTAAATTCTTTCAGTCTGATTTTAACACTCACAAACTTTGAAATAGATTTTGATATATTATTTTCAGTCAATTCCATCAGGCGGATATCAACACGCTCACGAACTTTCTGAAAGGACTGGACGGAAAATAATAGGAGAATATTGTCTTATTTCTTTTCATTAAAATGGATTAATGATCTCTTGTTGATGTTTCATCTCAAATGCTTTTCATAAAAAATGGTTATAATTTACCTGAAACAGAACTCGATATTTAATCAAAGTTAACTGGGAATATTAGGAGCAAAGAACAAAGATTTAAAAACATTAAAACAAAGTCTTTTTCTCAGTATTTACGTAGTTTTCAGGGTTTTCCGGAGATATGCTGTAACTGGTAAGGGGAAAAAACTGAAACCTTAAACTAGATGGCAATAATAACAAAAAATGTATGAGTTAGAAATTTCCTGTAGATATTAGGATCAAAGAACAAAGATTTAAGAAAAATCAAAGCAAAGTCAACAAACTGTTAAGTGTATCTCTCTTATATGTTATTATTTTTCTTTATATTTATAATTAACGAGAATAATTTAATTATTTATTAATTCCAAGAAATATAAATTGTAAGACTTTTAACGGTTAGTATAGCAAATCTTTTTCTATAATGCACTTCAAATTAAATATTCATTTTGTATAGCTGAGAGAGAGAACAGACTCACTAATATAGGCATATATTATTGTTTCTCGGGCTTCCAACTAGTGATGTGCAAATGCAAGATCATCATCAAGACTAAGTCGGTCTTGGTCTTGGTCTCGCACAATCAGTCTTGTTCTTGGTCTTGCATCGGTGGCCCTGTCTTGCTTCGATCATCCTGGTCTTGGTCTTGGTCTTGGATACTCCGTCTTGGTCTTGTTGCAAGAGTCTTGCAATGTTCTGTTACGCATCTTACTATGATTGATGGCACATTTACAGTTACACCAATTACATGCCTTTTATCGCTTGCGAAAATAATGAAAGCTAATTGCTTTTAGTTGTTTGGACCGTGTAAACAGTAAAAAAACAATTAAAAGCTATCTCATCTATAAGTACGGGGATAATAGGCTGACTATATATTCACAAGTTTAGGTATTCGTTCGTATTTTGTGATGTGATGGTTGTTTACTTTTTCATTTCTCTTGCGTATTACAAACTAGCATGTGCCCGCGGCTTCGCCCGCGATAATTATTTCAAAAATTAAAAATTAAGACCGTAATAGTTAAATCATTACCCATTTATTAACTCCTAAATCACGTTGACTACATACCACAATTAGATAGCGTCGCCTGGTAAAAGCGACCTCAGATTCGAGTTCCTTGGCCCAGAATACCCCTGTATAGTGAGTTTCGTCCAAATCGAACAATGTTTGACCATAATTAGGCCTATATTGATTATCCCTCTTCCGTGTAGGTTGTCTGCGGGCCTTGATATTCTAAACAAATGAATCGTCCAGGATGGACTTACAAAATCAAGCGATGGCACGCGATAATTATTTCAAAAATTAAAAATTAAGAGCATAATAGTTAAATCATTAGATTTTTATTAACACCTAAATCACGTGGACAACATACCACGATTAGATAGCGTCGCCTGGTAAAAGCTACCTCAGATTCGAGTTCCTTGGCCCAGAACACTCCTGTATAGTGAGTTTCGTCCAAATAAAACAATGTTTGACCACATTTAGGGCTTACAACATTCAAGCGATCGCGAAAGTTTTATTTTCAAGGTATGACAAAAGTATCCAAGCCAACTGTAATTGATTTGACATTGAAATGTATAACTGAAAACTGATGCTTCGAAAACGCAAATAATGCACGTTTTTTTGCCCGTTTTTCACTCATAACTCACGAACGAAAGCGAAAATTAAAATTCCGGCTTCGAGGTGCATTTTTCGACCCTTCAGTCCACCTACAGGGTCTGTCCGGAAATTAATGTCAGTGAGTCAATTACAATAAACTTATTGATCCGGTCGGTACAATACATTCAAGAGTTCAAATTAGGTTCCTCCTGTCTCGATACGTCGCTTCCAGTGAGATTTCCAGGCATCAAAGGCATCATGGTAGGCCTTTTCCGGAATGTCCTTTAGAGTCTTGGTGCAAGCCTCTTTGACTTGTCAACTGTCCCATAATGTCAGTGAGTCAATTAGAAGATATTTATTGATCCGATCGGTACAGTGCATTAAAGATTGCAAAATTGGTTCCTCCTGTGTGAATACATCGCTTCCAGCGAGACTTCCAGGCATCAAATGCATCATGGTAGACCTTTTCCGAAATGTTCTTTGGAGCCTTGGTGAAAGCCTCTTCATGACTTTGTCAACTGTCCCAAAGTGATGCCCTTTCATGGTGTAACCGTCAATGCCAAATTCTAAGTGGAAGTGCTCAAGAGACTCAAACGAACGCATCCGGACCGACTTTGCGGATAATTGGAAACTTCACCACGACAACTCCTTCTTCATGACCCGTTTCCAGGCCAATTCATAGGTGCCAACGGTTCCCCAGCCGCCCTGAAGTCCTAATGTGGCTCCCCCAAGTCCTTCTTGTTCCCACACTTGAAAACTCCCATGAAAAGACATCATTTCGGGACAGTTGACATCATCGCGATGCCCAGCGAAATCTACTCAACGCAGAGATCTGAAATTTTAAACATACAGGGTCTGTCCGGAAAGTAATGTCAGTGAGTCAATTACAAGAAACTTATTGATCCGATCGGTACAATACATTCAAGAGTTCAAATTAAGTTCCTCCTGTGTCGATACGTCGCTTCCAATGAGATTTCCAGGCATCGAAGGCGTCACGGTAGACAGACAGACAGAAGGAAGGCAGACACTTCCTTTTATTAATATAGATGTAAACATGCCTGGCTTATGGTGTGCAGTGGCTGTTTGCCGAAAATTCCATGTTAGCAAGAAAGGCAAGGATAATTCATATTTCTGCATGCCGAAGGATTCGAAAATTTGAAAACAATGGCTTGTTGCTTGTCGGAAGAAAGACAAATTAAATGCAGATTTCGAGCAGAATTTATTGTGTTCACTTTACAGACGTCAGTTTTCTACGCGACTTAAACTCCAAACTTTTTGAATTAAAACCGGAAGGAAGTTAAAACCTACCTATATTTAAACTTCTACTTTTTTCGCGGATTAGGAAATTGTATATTGCACTATTATTTTATTTGACCGACCCTTATTTATTTACTTATTCATTTACTTATTACAGCTGAGCTAACGTTACATTTAAAACCGCGGGACAAGAAAAAGCTATTTCTCCCAGAAGCATAAGATTAAAAATAAAAGAAAGGAATTAGTAGAGTCAGTTCTTGAGGTAGGCTCAAATTAATAAATATTTTATTGTAAAGTTACAAACTGAACGGCTAGCATGTAGGCTATATGAAATATTTAAAACAATTCTTTAGAGGGGAGACCTGTTTAAAACTGTATAAAACAGTAACAAAACCTAATTTTTCTTAAACAGACTCATTACAAATTGTGCAACCTATAGTAAATCTTACAATGTCCGAAACCTTAACCATAGGCAGCAATAAATAATATTGTCTTTCATGCAGCCCTATTCTAGATCAGAAATATAACACAGACATTCTTTGCTTTCTGCATTTTCAAGACTTCCGCCACCCCATAAAATACTTTCTACTTTACCTAAAATATCGGACATTCAACTAATTGGGTCATAAAAAACTATAAATCCTCTTCGTGCCAGTAAATAGTCATTGTCGGTGAAAAATCTCCTATGTGCGAAGAACGAAATTTTACAGGAGTGGTAAGAAACTGTATTTGAAGTTATTTTTTGCAACAATTTACTCTAACGTATAATTACTTTATATTTATAAAACTTCTGTGATGTAATTGTGTATTACTTGAAATATTGTTGACTTTGTATTATTTTTCATGCATAAAATATATTTTTTCCATCCACGAAAGTGACACTTAGGACATTTTGTTCGATGACATGTTAACAACTCTGATTTTAAAACATATTTATTCTACTGAACAATTTAATATAGAATCAACTTATACAGTAATATACACTTTATTTAGGCTATTTAATCATTACTTTTACTCAGTCTTCAAACAGTGTCTCACAGAATTGTCAATAACAAGATCACAATATCCATGATTATATCTTTCAGATTAATAAGAACTTAAACAGCATCACCATTATGTGTGAATAACATAATTAGTAATACAAAAACATTGTTGCTTTCATTGGATTTCTAATGTCCAATCTAACACAAGCAAAATATAGGCCTATATAGCCTACAATATAATTAGATACTTAACTATAGGCTATAAATATTTAAAATAGTGATAAAAAGGGTACAATCGTTAATAAAATAGGCTACTTAGCACGGAAATGGAGTTATGAGGTTTATGTATGAAAAATTTCAAATCCTCTGCCAAAGTTTCCTCCTAATCCAGACATAGGTGAGAGAATCTAGTTGTATGGCAAAATTTTCACAGTTTTATGAATAAATCATAATATGGTCAGTATATATTACATGCAAGTTCAACACCCTCGCGTTCCAATACAAGGAAACTGGTTCGCTCCCTCGCCTCCAACCTTCCAAAAAGAGGGATTTAGCCTAAAATAGCTACTGTGCATATTGAAAGTGTATATGTGTGTGTGTGTGGAGCTTGTTTCCAAAAGGTACTTTGGTACTTATTGGCATGAAAATATCAATTTTACAAACTCATTAAAACAGATTAAACTGATACTAAAATTTATTGGATTAGGCCTACCTAAATATTCTGAATTTCAGCTAATTATACTCTATTATAACTTAATGTGATACACCTATTACCATATAAAACAAGAGCAAAACAAACAAAAATTACTTGACCCTGCTTGATTTTAAAAACAACAGTACACCACTAAAGGAATCAAGTTTCTGCAGCTTGTCTTAGCTTCATATGAACAATAAAGCTCCTACTCATCATAAAAAACAGAAACATTTTCACTGTCATTTTCTTCCACTTCATCAGCTGCATTGCAGTCAAGAATGCCTTTGTAAAATGGCAACTGATTCAAGTCTTTGTAGCCCATTGCTGCTAACAGTGCCACCATATCTTTCTTTTTAGCCTCTTTCTCATGGTTCTTACACTTAACCTGTCTTGCATAGTAGGCATGTCCTATCTGAGTTTTTGGGAGAGTCTGATTTTGCATAAGATCAAAATTTATAGTTATTGCATCTGGTGGACACTGGTTCATGTTTTGAAAGAAAGCTTTAGCTCTATGTTTGTGGACAAGTTTTTGTACAACAAACTACAGGCATGTGACGTCACTTAGCCAAATGAGAAGCAAGAACGCTCTATGACGTATTTGTTCGGCCATGATATTTCACCAATGGAACGTGAGAAAGGATTTGGTACTTTTTGTCACGAAACTGTGGAGGGATGTGGTACTTTTTGCTACAAAACTCAATCTTCCAAGCCCTCTAGCAATGAGATTTGGTACTTTTTGGCGATTTTAAACACTGACTATGATTGTGTGGCTAGCCAAGAATATGCTGCCACCTGTAACTCATTTTTTGAATTTTTTGGATTTGGTACCTTTTGGAAACAAGCTCCTCATATATACTCCTATATTTTTCTTTAAATAATCTAATATTAATAATTCATAACATAAATAACATACTGTTTAATATTAAAATACGAAATAGAATTGTACCATATAACAGTTATAAGTATTGATGCTTCGTTATAATGCAAATTCTTTTAAAACAATTGAAAACTGAGAGGTTCGAATGTTTTCAAAAGATCCATAAAACTGAATGACTGGCCTGATTAATTGCTTATTTGGAATTTTCTGGACGAAATCCTTCCTGACCTTCCTGACATTCCTTTAGGCTGCTAGCTATTATCACATTGACCACTCTGGTTTGTCCTTGAAGTTTTTATTGTATCGAATCCTAGTTTAGCCTTGGACTGCCCCGGCTAGCAATTCTGCGGCGACTTTGAGTAGCGGTTGCTGGCTCGCTGCATACGCAATGGAGCATTTATAAAATATGTTTCACGGAGCAAGACTGCAAGAGTCTTGCGGTTCGGTCTTGTTCTAGCCGGAGTTTTGCAGGCTTGGTCTTGGTCTTGGTCTCGTTCTTGCATGCTCGGTGTTGGTCTTGGTCTTGGTCTTGCTAACGCAGATGCAGTCTTGGTCTTGGTCTCGTTCTTGCATTTTATGCAAGACCAAGACCAAGACTGCAAGACCAAGACCGGTCTCGCTCATCACTATTTCCAACCGGGTGAGTTGGAGGATTGGTTCCAAGCTTTCACACGAGTACCACTGGTTGACACTTTCTCTACTGGAACCTCACTTCTCACCGAACGCAATCGAGCTGTATAATTACGCTCTCACACCCACCTATTTCCTGTATGATGGGCAGTGCTTTGAGCAGCAGGATGGTGTAGCCATGGGTTCCCCGTTCTCCCCAGCCATAACGAACTTCTACGTGTAGTCTTTTGAACATCTGACCCTAGAAAAGACTATCTACAAGCCGAAGCATTTTTCCGTTACGTAGATGACACATTCGTGTATCACCGCACGGCGCCGAAAAAATGGACGCATTCCTTCATGTATACCCACTTCACTATGGAAACAGAAAAAGACGGCAATCTTCAATTTTTAGATGTTCTCATCAGTAGACGGTCTGACAGAACCCTGGCACACAGCGTCTACCGGAAACCAACGCACACTGATCTCTATCCCAATGCCCATAGCCATCACCATCCGGCACAGAAGCCAGGAATACTCAGAACCCTCGTCCATAGAGCCAGAGCAGTTTCAGACTCCGTCAGCTTGCCAAAAGAAATCAGTCACCTGAAAACTACCTTCCGCCAGAATTCCTACAGCCAGAGGGACATCAAATGAACGACAAGATGGCGCCGATTAGTACGGACGACGTTGTCTCATCTCCAATAAAAAGTAAAGTTTTATTAATTATTAAGTGTTTTAAATGTCATGGGAATGTGCGCAATGGTATTCTATGCGAAA
This sequence comes from Ectobius pallidus, assembly GCA_964059195.1. NCBI lineage: Eukaryota > Metazoa > Arthropoda > Insecta > Blattodea > Ectobiidae > Ectobius > Ectobius pallidus. The sequence continues at coordinate 151,265,713 of CAXKWD010000002.1, forward strand.
CATGTGACTTTTGGTATCATTTTAGATACGCAAACATTGAAAGAAATTATATACCAGGTGATAATTCCGACTGGTCGTGTCCTAACTGTGCTGCTGATACATGCCATAATGAATCTGCAATCAAATCGACGAAAAACTGTGCAACTTTAGAAGCCATTGTAACAGCCTTGAAGGAAGAGAATCTATTCCTGATGGAGGAGAATAGGAGAATTAAAAAGTCGTGTGAAAATATTGACTTTGAACTTAGTAATAGGTTAGTGAGTGATGATGACCCATTGAGTGAATTTAGGCCTAGATTTCTTGACGAAACTGAATGGCCTAGTCTTAATACAGTGAATCAAAAGTGGGAAAAAATACATTCTAGAAGGACTGCAAGGTTAAAAAAACTTGAAAGTTAATCTGAATAAAGAACACTTATTACAGTCGCATAGGTGTACTGGAAAATGAAGACATGTGTAAATCAAGTGATTCTAGTGAGGTTAGAATACCCCCACCCAAGTCTAACAGTAAATAGAAAGAATATGCTAGGCCCATGAACATTCACTTGTGTACTGACAGTCAAGGTAGGAATGTTTATGAGGACATTTTAAGGAACAGTAACCACAAAGTGATTAGTTTTGTTAAACCTGGGCTATGTTTTGTGAAGTAACACGTGAAGCTGTAGATAACACAAATTGTGATAGTGATATTTTCGTGTTACTGGCAGGATCAAACGATGTTGCCAGAAATGAAACCAAGGGGTCTATATCCTCGTTGAAGAAAAGACTATTTAATATGCGGAATGCCATATTAGTCTGTGTTTTTTCTGTTCCGAGTCGGCATGATCTTCCAGTATGGTCAGTAGTAAACCAGGAAGTGAGTAAAGCAAACTCCGAAATGTCCAAAGTGTATAGTCATTTCAAAAATGTAAATTATATAGATTTAAGCAATATAGGAAGGAGGCTGTATACGGACCTGGCTTCCATCTTAATAGATTCGGGAAAATGCTTATTAGTCATAAGATTGTGGAACTAGTCAATGATTATGTACAAGATGAGTTAGTTAGGGAAAAAGAACAGAACATTATTACTTTAAATTGGACCAATGGTTTTTTAGAGGAGCAAAAGAGCCCTCATAAATGACTTAATGAATTTGGAGACACATAGATCCAGAACGAACACAGGTAAAATAGGCCCAAGGTCGAACTTCGAACCTGCAAATAGATGTAATTGGAACAGTCAACATAACATAACCTCTGAAGATGTAAGTACTATAGGTCAACATCCCATTATCTTAAATATAATGCAAATCAACATTCAATGCTTACGTAATAAACTATTTGAACTAGAACATCTTGCAGCCACTGAAGAAGTGGACATAATCTGCATTAGTGAGCATTGGCTACTGGAAAACCAAATCTCTCTCTTTACGCCCCAAGGCTTTAGTGCTGCTAGTTTTGGGTGTCGTAAATTTACAAAAACTGGCGGTGTAGGAATTTTTTACTAAGAGCACATTGCAGTTTACTGAAATTGATCTAACACAATATTATACTGAACGACACTTTGAAATTTCCTGCTTTAGATTAAAACAGTTAAATTTGGCAGTTTTATCTCTGTATAGAGCTCTCTGTGGAGATATTAAACTATTTTTTGAAACTTTTGAAAAAGCCATAAGAGAATTCTACGGATCACACAAAAAGTAATAATTTGTGCTGATTTCAATATTCAGTTTCTCAGAGTTAATGAACCTACGACAATTACATTTCTCAACATCTTACGTTCTCTAAACTTAACTATTACTAATAAGCATCCAACTCGTATGAATTCTTGTCTTGATAATATTATTGTCAATTTTTCTGAGTCATGTTATGATTTACAGTTATTAAATGCAGGTATCTCTGATCATAATCCTCTACTCCTTAAAATTAAATTTAATAATGCAACTTTCAACATTAATGCCATTATGTCTGAGACTTCTCAAAAGTATCTTATTCATAAGCAAAATAATGAACGAATTACTACTTTTAGAGCTTGTCTAGAGAAAGAGAATTGGGATATGATTGACTCTTACAGAAACGACATAATTGACATAAACACTTTGTTTGATGAGTTTTTAAAAATGTATGTTGATCTTTGGCAATTTTCATCTCCTCTTGTAAAGCTTAGTACAAAAAAAAAAGCAATCAGAAAAATTTAACTGGTACACAGAAGAGCTAAAAAATGCTAGAGAGAAAATGTTAAGTTATTACCAAGTTTATAAGAACCTATTAAGGGGTAAATCTGAGCACAATGAGGCTTAGAGAGAAACCTATGAAAACTTCGTCGAAAGGGCTAGTAATAAATGTAAAGCTGCGTGGAAGGTGATTTCCACAAAAACACAATCTAAAACTTGCAAAAATGAAATCCCATTGGATCCTGATGAGCTTAATAATTATTTTGTGCACTCAGTCACAGATATTCAAAATCCGGGGTGCTCGGGCAAAGAGGGTTAAGTCCACTTTCTTGTTACTGAGAATTAGAGTGACTTAACACACTATACCAGCCCAACATAGCTTTAGAGATGAATACGTAAACCCATGAGGCACACATCCATAACTACCGTACAATTTTGAATATGACTTACTGGACTTACCACAAATGTAGAGAACATTTTTATCTATAACTCTATGGACATATCTCAATTTTTTAGGATGGTGGACTTAACTCTCTTTGCCCGCGCAAATATAATATATATATATATGTATATTATATATATATATGTATTACTAACATCTCGGCGGTCAGCTTATTGGAAAATCTGTAACTACGGGACCTCAGTTCCAATGGACCAACATCACTTCAGGGGAGGTGATTAAGATAATTTTTTAGTGAAAGAAACCATTAATTATATATGTGAACCGTTAGCTTTTGTACTAAATCAGTGTCTAGCACATGGGTATTTTTCTGATTTGCTAAAAATCTCTAAAGTAATACCGGTCTATAAGAAGGGGGACAAATCTCTTCTAAAAATTATCGCCCGATCTCAATTGTACCTATTTTTTCCCAGTTTTCGAATCACTAATATATGTACAACTTAGCTCGCACCTTGAAGGGAATAGTTTGACCACTAAGAAACAGCATGGTTTCCGAACTAGTATGTCCACAACATCTGCTGTTCTTAATCTGGCTGATAATATACTTGAGGTGTTTGAAAGTAAAGATCATGTTTCCTTAATGCTTTGTGACTTAAGCAAAGCACTTGACTGTACAGACCACGATATTTTAATACAAAAATTAGTTCATTATGGCCTCTTGGAAAATTCGGTAAAATTAATAGTCTTACTAAACTAATCGCAAACAGTATGTCCTTGTAAATAACAATTCTTCTTCTAACCTCGTAGTAAAAACTGTAGTTCCACAGCGGTCTGTCTTGGGACCTTTTCTTTTTTTAATCTTTATAAATGACCTACCTTCCAATCTTACAAACTAAAGTTATTATCTATGCAGATGATACAACACTCTTCTCATCTCATAGGAATTTGGTGAGCCTTGAGGAGAACATGGAGGCGGGTCATAATTTAGCTAGTAATTGGTTCTCGCCAAACAAATTGTTGTGCGACAGGGATAAGCTCAACAAATTCTTCTCTGTTTATCAGAAAACAGGGAGAGTCAATCTGTTTGCTTACTTGGATTTCATTTTGATAATGAATTAAACTGGAAATTGCATGTAAATACTGTATGTAAAAAATATCTAGAGTGACATATCTTATGTGGAAATTGAGATATTTTGTCGGGAATGAAATCTTAAGAATAGACTATTTTGCCATTTTTCAGTTCCACATATCCTATGGAATACTTATATGGGGACATTCTGTTGCAGTTAATGATATTCTAATAATCCAGAAAAAAAATTATAAGAACGAAAACTAGAAGTAGGCATCTTGAACATTGTATGCCCCTTTTATCGAACTTAAATTCATGACGGTGATTAATCTTTATATCTACCGTATATTAACATAATACTAAATCACATATTACAGAATTTAGCAGAGAAGATTTTCATATGCATGACATCAGAGGGAGAAGTAAGATCAACATACCTCATCATAGGTTAGCCAAAACTGGTAATTCTTTAAAAATCAACTACTGTGTAAAATCTTTTAATAGGCTACCTGACACAGCAAACATAACTACTTTTAAGGAATTCAAATTAACTGTCAGTACTTGGCTCATTAACAATCCTTTTTATTCTACACAAGAGTTTCTTGACAGTGAACTGGATATAGAGTTTTAAATACTGTTTGACATGTATTGTATTGTCACAATGCCATGATTGCCTAGAGATTACGAAAAACGACAGACGTCTGGAAAGATCGCGGCCCCCTATTGGACGGAAGGGAGGCGAGCGCTGGTGGGCGTTACACGGCGCAGCGTGTGGGCCGCGCTCCGTGGGGGAAGACCTGTAGGGAGGAGCTGCGCGCTAAGGGGCGTGAGCGAGCGCCGCCACAGAATTCCAGATCATACGCGGGCAGAACCTTCGCGGCGTCATCTCCAGAACATTCGTCAAGGCTATATAAGGGCGCGAGCAAGCCGACGCAGGCAGTCAGTCAGTGAGAGTCAATCCGTGAGTAGTGAGAGTCAGAGCCGCAGAGTCAGTCAGAGTGTGGACAGTGAACTGGACGGAGTGAACCGATCAGAGCGCCCTCAAGTAACTGTGACTTGAGGAGCCGAGGAGCCATCGACTGGAGGGACTAGTGAACGGAAGAACTAGTCAACGGGAACTAGTGACCGGAGGGACTAGTGAACGGAAGAGCTGGTGAACTGAACTGGACTGGACTGGGACAGTGCCGTTCCGGTCAACTCAGCGCGACGGGAGGATCGTGCAGCGGCAGCGAGGACTGCGGAGTTGACCGACGTGGCGTGGAACTACCTCGACATTAAGCCATCTTGACTAGAGAGTCCGCACAGTGTGTGCGACGGAGAACATTCAGGAGTTTTCTAGTTGTATAGAGCCCTGTTATCGGAAATAAAGGAATCTCCATTCTTCAATTGGAAAATAAGTGTCCTGATTTCAAACCCCGACGAGCCCTTCTTACAGTATATTATTATAACACTTTTATATTTCAGTTTAAACATATTATCTAAATGTAAATATATATTAAGTTTTACTGTAACACTGACACTGCTTATTTCTATGTATTAATGTAGATCAATGGTAATAAAGATTGAGATTGAGATTTAGAAATGGGCCCTAAAACACACCACTGACACTCTTCCGCCAGCCACTGAACCCACATCCCGCCGAGCCTACATTCCTTTCTTTCCTCCCGTTTCCAACAAAATTTCCAGACTTCTAGCCAAGCACAATATCAAGATCGACCATCTACCCCCTCCGAAAATACAGCAGATGGTACGCCCCGTGAAGGATTCAGGAGTCTACCAAATTCCCTGCGAATGTGGAGATGTCTACATTGGACAGACGGGCCGCACCGTAGAGGAAAGATGATACGAACATCGCAGATGCATCAGGCTGTATATAAAATGGAAACTGAGATATAAGCTATAAGATCAGAAGCTACCAAATGAGACGAAACACATATTAGAGAAAGAAAAAATTGTGAACACACATATTGCCAAAGTGCCAATAAAATCAGATGGTTACTGAACAACTTGAGAACGAAAGAACTAACAGAACTAACCCAGAGTATGGCCTCCGGTCGGGTTCTCTGGAAAACAGACATGTCGGCCAAGCGATATATATATACCCTCATAAGTGTCTTCCTAGTAGAGGCTGACAGCCGACCCCCGCTAGAAAGGAAAGGGACAGCGACCATGTTAGCATTCACCAATTGGTGCGAAATGGTCAAGTTAAAAGTATCATCAGCGAAGACGAATACTCTCCTCCTCAAGAGGAAACTTCACCCAAGAAGACCGCCTACGATAAGACTACTAGAGACAAACATACGTAACGTACGAGGACTAAGATACTTAGGAATAGAACTCCAAATAGGAAACAGGATAGAAAATCAAGTGACTAAGGTTTGCAACTCAGCAACTCACCTATTTCATGCGCTAGGAGCGCTTTCTGGCCAAACATGGGGATACAAGTACACGAACTACAAACGCCTATATCGGGCTGTATTCGAGTCGATCATAACATACGCGGCGCACGGGTGGGCACCGTACTTACTAGTCAGACATAAGAATATGCTAATATCAGCCCAAAGAAGCCCACAACCTCAAATGAGGCACTTCAAGTCATTGCGGGAGAAATCCCCATGGACCTAGTATTGGAAGAAAAAGTAACATCGTACAAAATTAGAAAACAGATACCCACACACATTGGAGAAACATAAATAACACCAGAAATATACAACGCAAAGAACAAACAGGAGCTTAACTCCTTACTGCGGGAACATACACTAACCCAGTGGGAAACAAGGTGGCGTGGAACTGAAAAGGGACGCATCACCAGAGACTATTTCCCTAGCGTCAGAAACAGGCTTAAACAAAAACATATACAGATAGACTACCAACATCGCAATTCTACACTGGGCATGGATACTTCACTGCGAACTTATACAGATTCAAACTCGCGGATGACTACTTATGTTACTGCGAAGACAGTGAAAGAGACACAATGTATCACGCTCTGTACACATGCCCAAGATTTATAGAAATCCGAAAAGACCTCAGGAACGTAACCATCCAAATGGGTGAACGGTGGCCTCCAGACCTTCAGTTCTGGACGACCAAAGAGGCACATGAACACTTCAACACATTTGCGAAACAAGCAATAGGAATTAGAAAGATGGAAGACAATGACGATGTCTAGACAAACCGATAATGAGACTTACTAATCGAGAGACGTCACCTGAGAATAGCTCAGATTCTCGGGTCGCTGTGCTTCTCACAGCAACCGGCCTAGGTGAGGTTTTGCGGGGTTTTCCTCACCTTTAAGGTTAATGCCAGGCCGGACTGCACCCCCCGCGCGACACAGTAGGACAGAATAGGACACAACACAGACAAAGTTAAACAGTTCTTTAGTGCTGAAACAAACAGCCAACTCAAGTACAAGTACAACCATTTTCCCCAGTGACAGGTACAAAAATCAGAGCGAAAAGAGCAATAGAACACCAAGCGCCGAACAGTTGTTGGGAGCGGAGTATGGCCTATGGTCGGGGTATCTCCGTGGGTGGTGGTGGGCCAAAAAAAAATACCCTCATAAGTCAGCAGTAGCCCAGCACTGTCTCGACACTGGCTACAAAATCCAATTCGACCAGACCAGAATCCTAGGGAGGCAGAGATTCTACGGGGGCCGCATTGTTGCAGAGGCCTTGGAAATCCATATCCAAAGTCGAAATTTCAATAGGGATGGCGGTCTACAACTTAGCCAAGCTTGGAAGCCAATATTGGCAACTCTATCTCCCCAATAAATTATTGGTCCTCATAAGGACCTATTCCACATTCAATTATTAAATTCTATTTTTCAATTGGCCCACCACCCATTCTAATATATCCAGTCTTTTCCTATATAAGAACAGCTTTTTCCCATCCAGCTCACTTCTCTCAGAAGATGGCAGCAGAGATTGCTGCCGAAAGCTTGGAACCAATCCTCTAACTCACCCGGTTGGACGCCCGAGAAACAATAATATATTCTCAACACTGGGGAAGCCTCAAGTCACACATAATATAGGCATATTTATAGGACTATTTAGCCCATGCCGGAAATGTGCTTACTTATAGGCCTAGAGGTCCTATAAATTTTTCAAAATAAGGTTTTACTATATTTTCATTCATTCATTGTTGTATTGACATATTAAAGATTTTACAGTTTACAAATTGACATAGGCCTACAGATTTTTCAAATACGAAGCAACTTCTGCTTAGAAAGATGTTTCCATTTCTAATGAATACGTACAAATTCAAAATTTAATATTTACATCTGGAACGGCCTCATTATATAATATTCAGCTTTAAACTATCCTTTGATGCAATTTACTTTATGTCGGCCTATTAATTAGACAAGACATAATTTCTTTCATGATAATTTATTTCCTACTGGAAGGCCGTGCTATATCTACAGCCGTCCCAAAATTACTCACACATACATTCACGCGCATACACTCATACATCCCGGGATATCTTACGAAACATTTTCGAACAAGAAAAGACGTCATGGCAAAAAATTACATACCGGAAAAATACCAACAAAGTTGGTATATTTTTAAGCATTGAAAAAGCACAACACGATACTGTCTCTTCAAGCAATCAATTCCAAAATACAATTATACTTCAACAAAGTAATATTACGCAAAGTAACTGAATATTAATTGAACGCAAACACAAACAAACTTTTAAACCCAGTCAATAGTCAAAGTCAAGGTCAACAAATGCATGAATCCAGGACATGATCCGTACAACGTATTTCATATAATCCAGAACCATACCAAAGCGAGCATATTTACGCTTACCTTGGACTTAAAGCAGAAGCTGAAGAAACAAATTACATGACGCCTTATACCCGTGGAAAATCTTTCGCAGACGAGCCATACATACAATATGATATTATACGACCGGGTCACACCATAGGAAAACTCGATATAGCCCCCACTCGAATGTAACTTATTTAAAGAGTGACGTAATAAAAGCAACGCGCATGCGTATTACAAAAATGCTCTTTCAACTATCAAACAAAAGAAGTTCGTTCATCCTAAATCAGCTAAACAACATAGAATATACCCACTCAAATCACAATATTTGAAACCTTCATAGATACTGAATGTACAAGTAGCAACTTTAAACAATCCACCGCCGTTACCATACAATATTCCTATGGCCGAGTGCACCAACCTCGGTATTCAGAATACCGCCGTAAAGTAGCTTAGTTTACAGTAGTATTATTTCTGTCTGACCCCGACGAAACGCGAGTGAGGAGAAGAGAATCCAGCGGTGTGGGTTAATTCAGAGACCTTCCCATCCCGCCGATCATGACAGTAGTAGCTTATATATCTTTAGTCAGCGTTTGTGTTTACAAACAAATCCCTATCGAAGTACAGCTCTGGCAGATATTTTTACCTCATTCATTAAATGTTATAACACTAACATTAAATGTTTTAACTCTAACATACAGTATGGAACTTTAATATATTTACTCTACATACCAAGTGTGGTGTTACCGCTGTGCTCAATTACAGGACTGGATATTATTCCATAGGAGTGACACCAGAGACTGAGAGTCTTTCCCCTTTACCATTACTATCAGCATCATCATCACCATCACCACCAACATTATTAGCATCCGAATCACTCTCACTAGAAGCATCACTATCACCACCCAAATGAATGACCAATTCTTGAGCCGCATCCAGGAGTCCCTCCCTTTCCAGATATTCCTGTTCAATATTCTTCACGTGCTGGCATCTCCGTTTCCACTCCTCTGCAGATATTGAGGAAAACTTCTCATCCGTAATCTTCATGACATCTTCCATTTTAAATGTCACATTGTTTTCGGCTACCCAATTTTTTACAGTAGCCCATATGAGTTCTATCGGATTGAGCTCAGGGTGATAAGGGGGGAGCCTTAAAACATCGTGGCCATGTTGCTGGAGAAGATGATCGATTTTGTAGCTTCGGTGTTGTGGCTTAAGTGTCAGTATTAGTTCATAAATTTCAGCTTTTGTCTTACTATGAAAGTTTTGTTTCTCAAAATTATCGTTTTCAAGGTGGGACTGCAACCAAGATATCATCACGTCTTTTCGGGAATTCGATGTGGGAGGCTTATTCAGCTGCACGTTATGGTAAGGGGCATTATCAATAACCAAGACTGAGTGAGGAGAAAGATTTGGAATTAGTCTTTCCTTTAGCCACTGCTCGTAGTTATTGAAATCCATGTCCCCATGATAGTCCCCTGTTTTTCTGTGTGAAATGAATCTCAAATAAGCATTGGGCACAAAGCCATGCTCTCCTCCAGCGTGAATTATAATAAGCCGTTGTCCTTTCGAAACTGGCGAGAAGAGTCCACTCAGCGATTCGTCACTCCAGGCACATGGTGTAGTATGTGTTGTGTGAAGGTAGGTTTCATCCATGTACACTATTGAACGCCCTTCAGTCCTATACTGATGAATAGACCTTAAATAGGCACATCTGAGGGACTTTATTCTCTGTTGTTCCACAAGAATTTTTCTATTATTTCTTGTTTTCCTCCACCGAAAACCAATATGTAAAATAATTTTCCTGAGTGTAGAGATTCTACCCTGAAAGTCAATTTTTTCTTTTAGTCTTGAGTGTATTTTTTTTTAAAGTCGGTCTCTGCTTTTCTTCAATATAGAAATTATTAATTGTTCGTCGGACTACTTCTTCGTTAAAATTGTCAGGAGATGATTTCTTCGAGGTACGTATTCTTTCTTTATCAGGGGTAGAAAAAGAATTAGAAGCTCCTTCTTCAATACTTTTGGCCTCTTTCACGATTCGCTTCACAGTACTAATGGATACACCTGTAGCTGTTGAAACCCTTTTATATACAGATGCACGCTGACCCCTCACATCCCGAAAATATTTATATACATTATATACTACTTCTCTTGTCTGCGAATGAATAACTTTACTCCCTCCCAGTTTACTATGAATCGGAGGCATGTTGCAAAAGTCTTGCGCACAACTGCACTCACCTGAAGCACTGTCTGTTAGGCACCGCAACAAGAGATGTTCCTTCTTCCGAGACCTGTGTACTAATAAACAACCACCCCTTAACATGACAATTTTTCTATAGTGGACTCGTCTGTCTACGGCGCATCTTTCTGAGCAGTGTCATACAGAAATAATACTACTGTACCCCTGTAAAGTCATACTTTAGTTGTACCGAGCTCGGTTTCGACTTTTACCGCAGTAAGATGCTAACCGGCCGTGAAGGAGCTGTAAAGTGAGAAAACCGCTGTTTTCTTTCCAAGATGGAGATCAGCGTAATGTATCATATTTTCGATATCTAGGCTAAATGCTCATTGAATATAATGAATAAGGGGAGACAGGTGGGATCTATTTGAACGATGGTACATATCTTTGCAAAGTGAAAAGACCTTCCTTTCTCACCTCAAACAAAGCAGGTCCATCCAGCAGTAGGCGTAACCAACATACTCATTTTCACGATTGTTACAGTATCTATGGTGTTTGAATTCAAAGTCAGACATATATACGCAATATAATATTCCATTTTATCCTTAAGAACATTTATTATTGAACAATAAGGCAACAAATAAATGAAATTGGGACCACGCGAGCCTCCGTGACTGGCACACGTGCAGAGAGAGAGAGAGCGAGAGAGAGAGAGAGAGAGAGAGAGAGAGAGAGAGAGAGAGAGCGCGCGAAACTAGTGGCCATGGAAGAAATCAACACAAAATTTATCAATGGGAATGGATTCGTAGCAGAGTAACCGCGATATATACATATATATATAAGTATTGCAGGCCTTAGTCACCTTGTTTTCAATGTGCTCTTTCCAAGTCAGCCTAGAATCCAGAATGACTCCCAGATACTTGACCGACGTAGATCGAATCAGCTTCTTCCCGAAGAAGGTAGGTTCATGTAGACCATCAAGCCGTCGCTTCCTCGTGAACACAATGAGGTTAGTTTTATCAGGGTTAGCCGACAATTCTACCTCACGACACCATCTTTCAACAGTTTCAAGGGCACCTTGTATAAGGCCCGAAACTGTATCAGCGAATTTGCCCCTGACCACAATGCAGATATCATCTGCATAGCCTTGGGCATATACTCCACTTTCATTGAGCCTGGCAAGTAATTCATCTACCACCAGGCACCAAATAAGTGGGGATAGAACCCCTCCCTGGGGGCAGCCTCTGGGCATAGTGCACATCAGCTCGCACTGATTAAGAGACACTATTGCCCGGCGGCCCTCCAGGGATGCCATAATCCATCGAGTTACACACAAGTTAACTCCATGTCTAATCAACCCTCTATAGATAGAGCCATATGAAGTAAAATTAAAGGCCCCTCTATGTCCAAAAACACTGCCATGGCTAGCTCTCCCTGGTCAAGCACTTCTTCAGCCCTTGAAATCAGCTGATGAAGCGCCGTCTCCACGGATTTGCCAGCCTGATAGGCATGTTGTTCAGCACTTAGAGGCCTTTCAATTAAGATAGGTCCTCTGATATATCTATCTATTAGCCTTTCCAAAGTCTTTAAAAGAAAGGAAGTCAGACTAATAGGTCTAAAATCCTTAGGCCCAAGGTAAGAGCTCCTACCGGGCTTAGGAATAAAAACTAGTCTTGCCTGCCTCCACGACGAGTGTACATAACCCATCGCCAGGCAAGATCTGAAAATTCTTACCAGGTTTGGAATGAGTAAATCCTGTCCCTGCTGAAGCAGGGCCGGGAAAATCCCATCCATCCCTGGGCTTTTAAAAGGGGCAAATGATTGAATTGCCCACTTTATTCGCTTATAGGTGACAATATCTTTGGCAGTCCGCCAGTCCTGCATAGCAGGCCGGCAAGCCTGACTAGATACAGTCTCCTCATTAACTACCTGTGATTCAGGGAAGTGCGTCCCAAGCAAGAGTCGTAAAGTATCCTCCTCCGAGCCAGTATATGTCCCAGAGGGAGTCCTTAATGAGCCCAATTTGGCCCTAGAGTCTCGCATTAGGATTTTATACAATCTAGCCGTACTTGGAAGATTGTTGATACTCTGACAGAAGTCTCTCCAGGCTTCCCTGGAGGACTTCTTCAGTTCTTGCTTATACTTGCGCTGTGAATCCCTATGCAGGTTCCAGCTCTCAGTATCTTGATTACCTTTAACTCTGTTAAAAAGCCGTCTCGTGGAGTTCCGAAGGTTGCTCAAAGTTGAGTTCCAGCGGAACCTCCCATTTACTGTCCTAACTGCTCTAGGTGGACAGTTATCCTCAAAGGAAGATCTGAGGGCCGTACTGATCCAATCAATGCAGTCCCCCAAGTTTTCCTTGTTATAAGAATTTCTAGGCATTCCCCCAGCGATCCTGCCCCTCAGGTCCTCCCTATAAGAGTCCCAATTGGTCCTCTTGGGGTCCCTGAAGGTCCTTGGATCAAGGGAGCCTGCCAACCGAAATTCTATGTGTCTGTGGTCGGACAGGGACGGTTCACTACTGACCCTCCAACCACTAACCTTATCAAGGATTCCTATGGATCCTAGTGTTATGTCTATAGCTTCCTCCCTTCTGTTATTACAGTATGTAGGTTCGCCGTTATTCAAGATTTCCAAATCCGTTGTACTTATGTAGTTCGCAAGAGCCTCGCCCCTGGCGTTAACGTTGGTGCTACCCCAAATCCCATGATGGGAATTAGAGTCGCAGCCAACCACCAGGTCAAGTCCCTCCCGTCCACAATAAGTAACAAGGTCCTCAAACTCCCTTGAGAGAGGAGGATCCTCAGAATCATAAGGGAAATATGCAGAGCAGACAACTAATTGCCGCTCTGCATTTCCCTCCTTATAGCTCACAAGAACAGCTACCACGTCCTGAGAACAGAACTGCGGTAGTGCCCATGCATTCATTCCTTTAATTAGGATGCATACTCTAGGCCTATCTGTAGTGCGAGCACTAAAAGTAGAGAAGCCTGCTGCAGTCAACCCCATGATACGGCCCTCACGAGTCCATGGTTCCTGTATCAGAGCGATATGTATCCCTCCAGTCTGTAGCCGTCGGGTAAGAACCCTAGAGGCCACAGAACTGTGTTGAAGGTTAGCCTGCAGACAGTAAATAGCCCTAATGGTACTCACCATATGCCTTAAAAATAGAGCTTCTTTCTAGCTTCAGGTTCCTGCTGTTGTGAGGTCCCTGAGGCTATGTCGGGTCCGATCCCTTTATCTTTGGAGTCCCCTGTTAAGGAGCTCTCTGATCTCTTGAGTTCCCCGGCGCAGTAACCCATAGAAACAGAGTCCCCTATAGAGGAGCGCTCTAGTTCCCTGGGGTCCACAGCCAGATTTCTCTCAAACTTTACCCATTCCGAGTCCCCAATTAAGGAGACCTCTAGATTGTCATTGGAGTCCCCCTTTAAGGAGCCTTCCGATTTTATAAGTTCCCTGGAAATTTTCCCCATGGGAACTGAGTCCCCCGTGGAGCGCTCTAGTCCCTCGGGTTCCATTGCCAGGGTTCTATCAAGGTCTATGCTATCTGAGTCCCCTGCTAAGGAGCACTCTGGATGATATAGCTTGCTAGACTCAATAATGGTCCCACGAGCTGGGGGAAATATCTGTCACTACTCCTGGAGCCCCCACAGAAGTAGAAGGTCTGAATACCATGGGGTTCGACCTGGTTCCCCAAGGGGATCGTTCGCAACACCATCTAACCCTGGTGCCATTCAGCCCTCAGCACGATGCCTCCCACCTTAGCTTGGGTAGGGAAAAGGAAAGGAAACAGGACAGGATATGGAAGATAGGCCGTTGCAGGACGCCTTCGTCAGGCTTCTCCGCGTGAGACCTTCCCGACATGGGTGACCCTTCTGGTAGCTAGCTACCCTCGGTATAGCTCTCCGCCTCATTGAAGCACGCAAACCTCCCCGCCTGCACGGACAGTGCTTCGATAAGGCGACGTCCCCTGGGGAGGACTGAAACCTTAAACTAGGTGGAAATACAAAAAAAAAAATGTGATTCAGAAATTCCCTGGGCATATTAGGAGAAAAGAACAAAGAAAAATTAAAACAAACTCATTTTCTCCGGATTTCCGTGGTTTTCCGGGTATATGCTGCAATGTATAAGGGGTAAAGAACTGAAACCTTAAACTAGATCGCAGTACTAACAAAAAAGTGTTGGTGGCACAAATTCCCAGAGCATATTAGGAGCAAAGAACGAAGAAAATTTAAAACAAACTCAGTCTCACCGGATTTCTGTGGTTTTCCGGGTTTTCCGAGTATATGCTGTAATTGACAAGGGGCAGACAACTAAAAAGTTAAACAAGAATACGAACGAAAAATATGAGTCAGAAATTCCCACGGGGGGGGATGGGGGGTATACACTAGCCTAAGCTCTATATATTGATATATTAATTTAGATCTTTAAGAGTTTCAGAATTTTTCTTAGTTTAAACAAGCCATGCTTTTGTGAATATATATATTCAAATGGTACATGTCGTTATAGAAATGTAGGAGAATTCGTGATCTTAAACTTGTTAATCACGAGTTTAATGCTTTAATTAACAGGTCAAACATAGGTTGTAGCCGTAACGGTGGCTCATGCTTAGCGCGTGGGCCTGGCATGCTAGCGATCCGGTTTCAATCCCCGGGCCTGGTGGGCGTGTCATTCGTGGTGGACGAAGCCATGACCTTTGGGGGTTTTTCTCGGGGATCCTCCCGATTCCCCCTCTCATTCCACCAACACTCTCCATTTCATCTTCAAACTCCCCCTCATAATCATCCCGTTTCCTTTCCCGGTTTCCAGTTTACCCTCACCCCAGCACCTGCTGTGGGCCTCTCCCGTCCTCCCCGTGGCTTGTAGTCCTGAAGTTGCTGGCTGGTGTGCTGCCAACCTGGGAGCTCTATAAGAGGTACCGAGGCAGCGGCACAAGTGGCATGGTAGAGGTATCTGTTGGATGATGGGGAGTTCCGTGTGGGCTCGCGGTGGGGTCTATTGTCGAGGGACAATGCAAATTATTACATTCCGGAGGTTGGCACAATGGGCCGCAAGGCTGAAGTGCTTAGGGTCGTCCCAATTCGCCTTCCCCCTTAAGGGGCCAAATACATACATACATACATACATACATACATACATACATACATACATACATACATACATACGTAGGTTGTATAGTCCATTCAGTGATAGTTAAGCCTTCTGGTTTGGTGAAACTTGTAGTCACGCATAAACTTGCGGTGAAAATCTGGTTCTCTGGTGTCTACTCACACTGTCTCGTGCCAGGATAGAGCATAAGTTTCAGGTGGTTGTACAAATAATATTGCATCAGGGGCGGTAGTCCATTCAACAAAAGGTTGTAGAGGGAAATGTAAGGAAAACAATTTTTGACCTTAGGACTTTGTTTGGACTAGTTAGAAGGTAAACATACTAAAAGTCCCCACTCCTAGGAGGTGAGCGGAGGGCAGGAGTGCCCGTAGGAGGTCCATTTTTTAGGGTTTTCGCTTATAGCTCGGAAATTACCGGTCCTAGAGAAAGGACCGTTTGGTATAAAGTTAAATCTGACAAAATCTGATGAAATTATCAACAAGACTGACTCCATTTTCCCGCTATTTCCCATTGTATCCGAGATATTCACGCTCAGAATTCACTAATTAAAAAATAAATTTGCCTCACGTTTTTGCCATATTCGAGCTTCAATCTCTTAAGCCCTTCGCCCTACGAAAATGTCTTAATGAAGAAAGTTGTAGACCATTAAATTTTCTTCAAGAACATGTGTTATTTTACTACTTATCTTTAAATGTTCAAAAGTTAGAGCAACTTTAACTTTATGTGTAAATTCCGAGATTTTGCAGAAAAACATAACTTTCGTAATTTCCGTTATAACACTGCTCTAACAAATACATAAAAGTCAATATATACATACAGTATTTATATGTAATATTTATAGTATGTATTTATATGTATAAATAGTATGTACTATATATTATAAGCTGCACATAAAGAAATCACATGGATATATGTATTTATAATATATTTTCATGTATACATAGTTCTTGAAAAATAATATTGTTTGGTGTCGTTGATTACTATTTTCGACACGTCGAATCTAATGGAGCCACTCGCTCACCTCCTGGGAGTGGGGACTTTTGGTAGGTATACCTTCTAACTAGTCCAAACAAAGTACCAAAGTAAAAATTGCATTCCTACCATTTCCCTCAACCCTTTTGAACATTCATTGACTTGACTACGGGGAATAGGTACAGGAAGTTAAAGCGACCAACTCACTCCTTTCACAGAACTTCGGACAGAACTGTTATGTTTACTTTCAGTGGTATTGTATAACATTCTAATAAACGTTTGTGCCTAACTACTTTCATCTGAACAACATGGACCAAACTTTGGCATTTGGTTTTAGTGTTTTCTTCATAAAAATCAAAATGTTTTATGTCTAATACCTATTACAAAGTAATTAGAGACGTATCTAATATATAAAATCGAAAGTGTGTATGTATGTATGTATGTATGTTTGTTCCTTATACAAATCTACATTTCTTTACCAATTTACACGACATTTTGCACACATACCCAGTTAAGCCCGGGAAGTATAGCTGTCGACATTAAAATTGAAACAAATCAGTCCTTCCCTTGAAAATTATATAATTTCTGTGAATATTCTACTGAAAAAAATGAAATGTTGTTCAGTTCACATGGCAACAGTGAATTGTTTACTGTGATTACATAGGGCCTTGGCAACTATATAGCCTTATGCTGGACTTTAACGAATTATGATTCCATGTAATATATTGGCGAAAATAATTACTGAAAAATGAATTACACGAAAATAAAGCACAGTGTGATGCAGTCACATAACTTTCTCTACCCTCGACATAAGAAATATTTTCTCACTTCACATTTTGATGTAGAATAAGAGGTCGTATTGCAGGAGCAACTTAAGTGTGTGAGTATGCTATATCAGAAGTCGGTAAATAGTCAGTTATCCATAGCTGTAGGCTTTTTATTAGTTGAGATTTATCATAGGCCCTAAGCATGGGATGGAACATTTTGAGTCCTATGCTCGCAGTATATTATGTCCCGGGTTTTAGGGGAGGAAAGTATGAAAGTGATACTGCATTTCTATTTTATTTCAGCTCCGAAACGGTTGTATGGTAACATGAGAATGAGAAATAAAATTTTCCGTCAAGTCAATACAATCTTATGTAATTTATGTTTCTTCTTATTTCAACCCCTCCCAGGCATGATGAGTAGAAGCAACGGAATGCAGCATTCGACATCCTCTATGAACCATAAAAAGCTATATCGTTTTTTGAGGGAATAGTCTGAGTGCCATATGTTGTTCTTCCTCATTTCGAATTCTACATACATTATTATATCAGGACCTAGAGTTTCAACATCGAAAGTCCTCCATAAGTTAATTTCAAATTACAAAATACAAAGCCCGGGCGACGCCGGGCCTTTTCAGCTAGTAAATATATAAACGAATTACCATGTAAATTCAGCACATTACAAAATGCAAACTGAGAATGGCTCTTGGGTAGGGCCAACAGAGAACGAATGAAAGACTCTTACCCGTTACTCTAATATTATTTGACAGTTTAATTCCGAGAATGATTAAATTATAAATTTATAATAAATATAAATGTTATTTAGCAGTATGAATAGTTAAAAATAAATAAATAAATAAAGGAAAACAATACCGTATCCTGAATCACGATTTATAAATATTTACAAAACCGAATAAAAGTATTTTATGTGTTACACTCACATAACTTTCTCTACCATAAGTATGGGCAATATAACTTTCTCACTTTACATTCTCATATTGAATAAAAAGCATTATTGCAGGAAGTGCTTATTCAATTGTATCAAGAGCTCTATTAGTAATGTGGTTTTGACGAAGACGTCAAAGGTGATTGGGTGGATTGGGAGGGGAAGTGATGACGTCACGGAGGGGAGGAGGGTCCCGAGGAGAAGTGATGACGTCATGGCTATGACGTCACGGAGGGGAGTGAGGCGAGGCTTACGTAATGGTCACGTGATTCAAAATGGCTGACCAAGCGCGCGATTCAAATTTGGAAATTCATAATGGCGGTAAATTTGGAAATTGTATATTACAAAATCAAAATGGCGACGTTTGCGGTTCCTATTGCAAATGGCGGTCCAAGCGCGCGATTCAAATTTGGATATTCAAAATGACGCTCAATTTAAAATTGTAATTGGTAGAAGGTGGGGGATTTGAACGTTTAAAATGGTGGAAAATTTGGAAATTGTATGTTGGTTGAAGGCGGGGATTTGAAAATTCAAGATGGTTGAATGTGCACGATATGAAATTGAATATTACAATTGAAAATGGTGGTAATGCAAGATGACGACAGAAGTGGACTGGGAGAGGAAGGTGGATTGCTTACGTAAGAGGTGGATTGGGAGGGGAAGGTGGATTCCTTACGTCAGAGGTGGATTAGGAGGGGAAGGTGGATTGCTTACGTCAGGGGTGGATAGGGATGACGTCACGGTCTACGTCATGATTCAATATGGAAGATTTAAAAATATATTTCAATTTTATGTCTTTTTGAATGAAATCATCACAGATGCGACAGGAAGCGTTTACACAACGAACTATGACGCTAATTCCAAGAGACGCAGCGATAGCAATATTTTAAGCCTTCATACATTTTTATAATTGTGACAACGGTAGATTTTAAACGTGTGGAATTATACAAGATATTTTGCTAACATAAGCTAGCGCATAAGATGTTAATTTCCCTAAAACAGCGTTTTTCCGGCCCTGGGATCGACTCAGCCTCGGTTTGGTTACTGGCGCACAAGTTAAAACAATAATTTTCGCTATGGTCCTTTAAAGGCGACCGTTGCGTAAGGATGATAATCTACACCTCATTCCCTACAGATCTTTATGGACTATAGTTGATAATTATATGTTATACGTTATTAATCAATTTGCGTAGAGGTTTTGAAAAGCCGATATTGTATTTTATATGTGGGTCTTAAACCAATGTAGTACAGATTTCTGCTGAGTTAAGCTAATCTTGGTGGATAAGATTTCAGTTGACGTAGGCACAGTAGTACGCTTATTGCTTACTCGCGTGTTACATCTTCATTCAGTGAGATTTATCTCTTTAAATTTTAAATACCCATTAAATATACGTTATGTCATATCACGGATACTCAATTCATTTCAGACTTGATTCAATATACCTTGTATGTTAATTTATTAATCTTTGTGTATAATACACAATACAAATTTTTATGTCCATTGGTTTTATTAATCAATTGTTTCATTCACCGTTCTGAATAACGCAGCGAACGGTCTTGTTTAAAATGGTAAATTTATGTTTAATAAAAATACAATGTTTTTGCTAATCTAAGGATACGTATAATATTACACTTTTCCTTAAAATGATTTGAGGATGGGGATTCAATATTTTATTTTTGGAACACCAGAAACGTACATTTTCTACAAGTAAGCAAAAATCGTAGGCTTCATCGGGAATTATTCAGACGTGCCTCGAGAAAAGACTTTACATGTGCTGATCGGAATTGAATATCAAATTACTGCTGATTTTGTGCCCCCTTGCGGGTAGGCACGATTTACGTACGGGAAGCTAAACGTACGGTTTTGGAATGTAGCTTGGTTCCGACCATTTTTAACCAAATCAGTTAACACCCTGCTAAACTCTTCATACTGGGTCCCATTATCCCTATATACAAAATCTGAAAAATGGCTTTGAACCATACAGGAAAGTGACTGGATGACTATAATTATCAGGAAAATTCTTATTGAAAGATTTAGTAACAGATTTGTTCAGCTAAATCAGACCTAACATAGATCCAAGTTATTTAACTCTTTAGATTCTCAGTAAAATCTATATACAGAACAATAAATAGTAATAAATATACTTAAAAACCCATACGTACAAACAGTAATTATGCATCAATTTTCAATTAATAATCACGACCATGAAATTCTAGAATAGGTATATTCATTTATGCCTTAGAGAAAATTCTTAAATGGAAAAGTATTTGTTAAAGGTTTATTTATTTGAAATGGGATCACTCTATATCCATGAAGAAATCCTAGATACTGTATTTATCCTAAAATTCTTTAGTCTTATAAAAATAGAACTTTGAATCACTATATTTATCCTGAAATTCTTTAGTCTTCTAAAAATATAACTTTAAATCCAAAACATCAGTGTTCCAGAAAATTCCACTTCTTATTCTGATCTAGATATCACCCTGTATATATCTGTATATATATAAAAAAACAGCAGATGCTAAATTTATCTAGAACATACTTTGCTTATAATATTACACCATTCTGTCAAAGAAGACAGTATCTCAGAAAAATGCAATTCCTATTCCTATCCCCTAATTGAAGCTGGAATTTAAATCACCCTGTATTTCCTACATACCCTGTACAAATACTTCACTATTTCTTATATCTTGATTCCTTTCATACATTTTGTACTCTGGCCTGAAATCTGTACGAATCATGATTTATCTGTAAGGTGCTGGCTGGCTGTACTCCAAATACTTTAAACATTAATTTAGAATATCTATTAGAAAAGCTTGAACTACCAGAGAACTGGATAGCGAGAATAAACGGACGGACTGACGAGTAAAGAATGTGTGATACATGACAAATTTCTGTATTACTATTTGTGGGCGAGAATTTCCAATGCCAAACAACGAACCCGAAAATACTGAATAATTTAGAAGTTAATCAGAACACTACATGCTTTACGAAATTTAGAAGTCGAAATAGGTGAGATGTGAATTGCCAAAAATAATTTATAATGTGAATATCAAAACATATAAAGGAACAATCTCACCAAGCAGAAAAGAAGTTGCATTCCTCGTCTGCAGACACGCCCACCAGATCACTACTTTATTGCACTACATACTTGCTCCGGCAAAGTCGGCTCCCAACTGCCGATCTCGGCAACCGCTCTCCAGGACCCTTCCGGCGCGTACCGCGTTCACAAATAACCCCGAGTAACCAGTGGTTAACCAGTGGTTACTCGGACGCACAAAACATTTTAATATAAAGTTTTTAGTGTTCCAGAAACACACTAGGAGCGCTGTTTATACAGCTTTGAGCCGAATTCACGGCTCAATTTCAACGAAATGTTACTGAGTCATCATTTTTTCAAGCCTCCTTTCATCGTATACATGGAATAATTTTATCCCGTTGCGAGGCTAAGTTCAGAGCGTCATCATCATTTTTAAGCTTCTTTCATCTTATTGTTGGAATAATTTTATTCCGTTGCGAGGCTAAATTCATAGCGTCACTATATAAAGCGTTATCATCATCATTTTTTAAGCTTCCTTTCACGTTAATGGTGGATTAATTTTCTACCGTTGCGAGGCTACTTTATTGCGTCACTATATAAATCAATGATGTCACGCATTAAGCTCACTTCCTATCAGATCGTCATCGAATACTGATCTCTTCGTAAAAATGGAAAGCATCAACTTTGCCCAATGCTCCGAATGTGATGCAAAATTTAGGCCTGAATAGACATATCAACACACACCATAAGAAGTCTGAGTATAAATGTGACACCTGTGGTGTGATATTTACTTGCAGTGATGTATTAAAATGACACGTCCTTAATACTCATTCCGTCGTTATCTTCACCTGTAAAATTTGAAATGCAACTTTCAAGACGGCAAGATATTTGGCCGATCATATGCAGATTCTGTATCATCCCTGGAAGAAGGTGGAACTCAGGGACATTGAGATATATACCAACACCGGTCGCTTCCATCTACCAACGGCTAGCGGGGACGGATGAGTCCGACATGTAGCGCGCACATCCCATCCTATTATGCCGAGAGGGGAAGCCGAACCTTCCGGTGTACAGACACAGGTATGTAGCAAAATTATTATCATTTTGCTGATTAAAGCAAGACATAAAACGTAATATTATTTTTTTCTTATAGTACATTGAATAAAACTCAATATTATTTTTCCTTGTTATAGATTGTGAGTTCATTCACTGTGGACGTTATGCACCCTTCATCCACACATCCAAATGTTGGACTATACCAATCCGGGGTGTCTGGTACACAACCACAAGTATGTAGTGAGATTATTATTTCACTGATTAAAAACGAGACATAAAACGTAATATTATTTTTCTTATAGTACATAGAATAAAACTCAATATTATTTCTTCGTTTGTTGCTTAATCCAGAGGCCAACCGCCAGTCACGACCTAGCGTTATCATGCATACGCGAGATATTCTGTAGGTATGTACAATGAAATATCGCAGTAGCCTAATATTCCATCCGCTTACGTAAGTCACGATTGCTAATGTTGCTGTTTTTCGATATTGCAGAAGCAAGGTGGAATGGATCGCGCCGCTGGAGCCGACACACCATCGGCAGATACATGTGAGTTTTTACCTATTGAAACAGCATTCAGGTCCCGACTGGAAATGTACGCCGTGAAAAATTTCCCAGCCGGCGATATAGATTCAATCCTATCGTCGTGTAATCATAAAATTGAGATCCCTTTCAGACTCATTGTTAAAGTTTACAGCAATCAAATTCAATATTTTCATAGAATGTGAATTTCATTATTTAATGTTAAATTCTTGCTCGAGAAATTTTAAAACTAAAAACGAATCTCTGCTCAAAACCTCTAATACACATGAAGTAGTATCTAGCCACAATGCTAAAATTCAAACTGTGATGGAGAGTAGCGAATTAAGGGGCTCTGGATGGGTATACAATAAAATCCACAAAATTTACATTCCTGTGAATGAATACATGCCATTTGCGGTACGTGGCCACATGATCCTCCCTGAAAGATTTCAGCATCTTAATTCATTAATCAACATTCAAAATGATGATGACCCCTGTTCCAAGTATTGTGTTTTTTCAAAATTTCTGGATTCCGGTAAGGAAATGTGGGTTAACTATCTTACCAGGCCCGAATTGAGCGATAAGTACGACTGGAAGTGCGTAAAAAATCCCGTATCAATTCATGATATTGACAAGTTTCCAAAAATAAATAATATTTCAATTTCACATTTCACATTTCGTGTTTCCTATCAAAATTGTTAAAAATGAGCTAGCCGACCATAGAAATCTTTTGTATGTTTGCAATGAAGAAAATTTACGTTACGTTGTCATTTCGGATTTCGATGCTTTCCTAAGGCTTTTGTGACAATTCACGGTCATCAGATCAGAGTGTGTAAACGGTGTTTTACGCATTTCGAATCGTACGCTAGCGAATCTCCAGATGAAAGACTGGCTAACATCTAGCGTTATGCAATTCTTTAACACCTGTCAGATGTGAAATTCCTAAACATTCTGAAGTTGTATCTAATATTCATGAATATTCGCAAAAGATCAGATTCGTCATCTATGCGGACTTCGAATGTTTATTGGAACCGATTTCAGGGTGTTTGGGAGATCCGCAGAAAAGTTGGACCGCTCCTTACCAGAAATATAAAACGTTTAGCTATTATTATTTCGTCAAAGATGCTGAGAGCACATATTCTCAATTGAGATTGTTTAGAGGGGAGGACGCGAGCATGGAGTTTACGCGCTCACTCGTTGCTGATGTAAAAGAAATTGATAAAATATTAAATAGTGTAAATAAGCCCATCACCCTTCTAACAGAAGATGAAATTAGAGTATATAATAGTGCCACTATTTGTCACATGTGGGGCGAGGTGACTTTACCTATGAGAAATACAAGGTATGGGATCATTGCCATGTCAGTGGTCTGTCTAGAAGGGACGCCCACAGAAATTTCAATTTAAATTGTAGAAATCAAGGATTTGTCCCTATGGCACTGCATAACTTATCTAACTATGATGCACATTTTATTGTGAAAAAACTAGGATTCGATCAGAATAGAATCAATGCTATTTCCAATACACGAGAAAATTATATAACATTCTGTAAATTTATTCCCTCCTCCTATTTGAAAAGAGGAGGTATGGAGTTGACATTTGTAGATTCGTTTCGGTTTATGTCCACCCGCCTGGAAAAGCTAGCAATCAATCTGCCCAAGGATAAATTTATAGAAACCTTAAAAGTGTTTGGTGAAAACGCCGATTTGGTGTGTCGCAAGGGTGTGTGTCCCTACGACTACGTCACCTCATTTGAAATTTTGAAGGAGAAGAAATTACCGCCGAAAGAGGCATTTTTACAATAGACTTCCGAATGAGGACGTCTCTGACCAAGACTACTCTCACGCGAGGAATGTCTGGAATTCATTTTCGATTAACTCATTAGGTGAATGTTCAGACCTGCATTTGAAAACTGATGTTTTGATTTTAACCGACGGCTTTGAAAATTTTAGACAAATGTGTTTTGATACGTATGGGATGGATTGTTAGAAGAGTTCCAGGCTTTGCATATTCTGCAATGTTAAAGTACACGAAGGTAAAATTACCGCTGTTAACCGATATAGATATGATTCAGATGTTCGAGCGCAGAATAAGAGAAGTTATTTGTCAATATGTTACAAGGCACGCTAACGCAGACAATGAGATGTGTGAAGATTGTGACGCGTCGGCAAAAAATCGTTTCTGTATTATGTAGACGCCAATAACCCTTACGGTTATGCAATGTCGCAGGCATTGCCATCAGATGAAATTCGCTGGCTCGACAAGGATGAGATAGCTTCGTTTGATGTCATGTCCATACCGGTATATTCTAAATTAGGCTACTTACTTGAGGTCGACATTGAGTATCCAGACCATCTCTACGAAGCTCGTTCAGATCTGCCCTTTTGTCCAGAAATGAAAATTTCATCAGAAAGTAAAAAAAAACTTTTGACCACTCTTGATCATAAACAATATTACAGTGTTTTGCAGATGACAAACAGTTTGTCTTTCTTCTTGCTTAGATACGCGGTCCAATCAGAGACGGCGAGACGGAGGGAAGACTCTAACTGCTAGCGGCGCTTGTAAGCTCGTACACGTAATTGGCGGTGTAGGATCTGCTTCTCATTTGAAAAATAGTGTATGTTGCTCACTGTTCTGTTCTTATGCAAGAAATGCAATACGGTCTGAGGATAACCAAGATCCACAGAGCTATTGAATTTCAACAAAGCTGCTGGTTGAAACCTTACATTGACGGCCAAGCGTTCGGCTGCAGGAAAACATTTTGAAAAAAGTTTTTTCAAATTAATGAATAAAACTTTTTTGCAAAACTATGAAAATGTAAGAAAACGTATACATTGTAGGCTTGTATCGAATGAGAAAGAAGTTCGAAAGCTTGTAGATAAATGTAGTTTTATGGACAGAACAATTTTTAGCGAAAACTTGGTTGGTATCCAACTTGCTAAAACTAATCTAGTTTTTGACAAAGCAATCTATGTTGGCATGTCTATTTTGGAAATTTCGAAAACTAGAATGTATGAGTACCATTATGATACAATGAGAAATTAGTATAAAGAAGGAATGAAATTATGTTACATTGACACTGACAGTTTTATCTATAAACTTGAAACGGATGAGCTCTTCCGCGATATAATGCATTTCAGAGATGAGCTGGATACGAACATCCTTTGTATTCAATCGAAAAGAAGGCTGTGCTCGGAAAATTCAAATACGAAGGAGCTGGTCACTCCATAAAGGCGTTCGTAGGTCTGCGAGCGAATATGTACGCTATAAAATATATTGATATGGCAACCAAAGAAATTGAAAGGTGTTAAGAAAAACGTCATTGACAAGGATGTCAACTTTGACATTGTTTAGAGCGACAAAGCGCACCATAATTTTACTACTGCTTAACCAATGTACATCAGTGTGGTATGTTAGATCCCCATAGTCGACATAATTTTCTTCTGGAAACGCCTGAAACATTCTTTAAACCCCGAGCTCGAATATAGTCGACCAGAGCAAATACTATTTTCATCAAATCCTAAAACTACAAAACCTTTTAACATAATGCCTGCTGATGAATCAGGCAGTGAAATTTTGCCAGTGGTATACCTGCATACTATTCAATAATTGTTACAGCACCAACATTTTCCCCCGCATAGATGGGGCACCATCAGTGCAAAATGCTACTGAATTCTCGAAATGTCAATATAGTTTTCCTGTTACAGTCTTCTTGACATTTTCTGCGAACTCCTTCACCAGTTGTTCTTCCTTACATTGAACACAAATCAGCTAGCTCCTCTGTCACTTCAAAATTCCTGTTTTCGCCTCTAACATACATTAAAAGGTATGCAGTGTTTTTCACGTCGGTACTTTCATCCATAAAAGCGAATAATTCACTAGCTAATTTTTGCAGGTTATCTTTAAGACCCTCAGCAATATCAGCCACTCTGCGCTGAACAGTCATACGGGACAAACTGATATTTTCAAAGTTATTTTTCGTATCAGGGCACATTTTTGATACGGTAATCATAAGACACTTTTTTATCAACTCTCCCTCGGTAAATGATTTGCCAGCACAAACTATTTCTTGTGATATTTTTAAACTTACCTTCGTGGCAACTTCATTTGCAGATGTCACTTCTTTGAAGGCTTGTGGCTTGCCACTGAGAACTTTCAATAACTTTGCTGTTTTTATTTGTTTTTCACGTGCATCAAACTTGCCTAGGTTAGGATGTTTCGATTCAAAATGACGTCTCAGATTTTACTGTTCCGTCACAGCGACATATTCCCAGCAAACAAGGCACACTATTTCTCCTTCAACAACGTAAACAAATTTTTGTTTGTTCTCTCAGGGTTAAATGCTCGATGTTCGGAATCTTATTTTACGCTTTTTACTTAAGCTCATCGTGTCGAGTGGAAATGTAACTAATGAAAAACTTACAATAATGCAAGCTTTTTGCAATGAACTGCTCCACAGACAGTGCAACCAATCACTGCAGCTGCACTGCCAAAACCAGTCGAGGCACGGCCAGCTTTAGGTAATACAGTAAATAGGATAATATGTTCTCGTTTGTAGACATTAAGTAGGCCGTTATCACGGAGAAGTAATTTTGCATTTCCCCGCAGCGACACTAGCGCTAATATAACTTCCAAGCCGTGGTCAAGCGAAACATTCCATTTGAAGTGATCGTAATAATTAATTATTACTAAATATGGCCGTGGGAGTAACTCCAAGTGCAATCTTTTTTTCGAGTTGAAAGAAATACAACTGTCATTATGATCACATGAAAATAAACATAGAAAGTCTTTAAAAAATTTAATTTGAGCTAGATGTAAAAGTCTTATTCCCGTATCCTATATATTAAATAAAATAATTTTAATCAGTCAGACGGGCCAACGCGGGCCGTATGTTGTGGAGGTTTGGGATAGATGGTAGCTGCGAATATATTGAATAAGAAAATGTGGTCCTCCATCTTGAGAGTTTGCCTTGAGATTAACAACCTCACACAGTAAGAAATATTGTCAAGAAAGTCTTACTTGATTTACTGATTCTGTCAGTGTAAAATTCTCGGGAAGAATAATGTCCCTCGTTCGGATCTCCGGGTAGGAACTATGCAGAAAGTATTTTCGATGGCTGCAGGAATGTCGGATTGGAAATTAATACAGAAAAACTGAGTATAGTACATGGTTATGAAATATCAAAATTATGTGCTACAAAATATTGGAATAGCCGGTAAATCGTTCGAAGAAGTTAAGAATTTCGTGGGTGTGGCTTAGAGCGAGACACAGCACAATCAGTGCGCTATGCACACTCGTGGGAGAACCTGGAGGAGGGGCCACGTGCTAAGGGGTGTGACCGAGCGCCGCAAAAGCCATTCTAGATCATACGCAGACAGAAACTTGGCGACATCAACTCCAGAACGTTCGTCGGGCTTTTTAAGGCCGCGAGCAAGCCGAGAGAGCAGTCAGTTAGTCAGTCAGTGTAGTCACAGTGTGAACAGTCAGAGATAGAGTGTGAACCGTGTAAACTGGACGGTGTAGACTGATCAGCGCGGCCTCAAGTAAGTGTGACTTGAAGAGATGAGGAGCCAGTGACCGGAGAGACTAGTGAACGGAAGAGCAAGTCAACGGGGAACTGGCGACCGGAGGAACTAGTGAACGAAGGAACTTGTGAACTGGACTGGACTGAGGCAGTGCCGTTCCGGTGAACTTAGCGCGACTAGTATATCGTGCAGCGGCAGCGAGGACTGCGGAGTTGACCGACGTGGAGTTGAACTACCTTGACTTCTGAGTCCGGGCAGTGTGTGCTGTAACGTGGAGTCAGCACAGTGGAAGTGAGCAGCGAACAGATCGGTGAACTGGAGAATATTCAGGAGTTTTCTGGTTTGATTGAGTACTGTTATAGGAAATAAAGGAACCTCCATTCTTCAATTAGAAAATAAGTGTTCTGATTTCGAACCCCGACGAGCCCTTGTTACAATATTAAAACCACTCTTCATGCATTAAAATGAAGAAAGTTAACAAAAATGCCTTATTCTTTATCTTATGAGAACTAGAATCTTCTTTTTGAGAAAAAACTATCAATAACTGCCCATCAACACTGGTTTCCATCATCCTTGATACCGTTGCTCTATTGTAGTAATATCTTGGTGAAATCGCTATCGCTATTCATCACTTTCAACCCCCAAATCTCAGGAAGAAAGTCAAAATGTGAATGTAAGAAGGGGATCTTCGATTACATACGCCAGCCCATTGTTTTGTGGTTTCTTATTATTGTCTATTAATTGACGATAATTCTCTGCCTTATGATTTCCTAAGAACCCTTTGACAACAGATACAAAACGATCTCCATGTTATTAATTCCATAGGGGTTCTTTTCTCAACTATTTGCAGAGTTTTTACTTACATGGGCGACGATTGCGATATACTTAACGCTATTACAGAATAACTAGTATCCCTCACAACACTTCCTCAGTCAAACATAATCGCTAAATTGTTCAATTCTTGTCTCACAGTTCAACAGCAACCATATTTCCTTTCCATAGTCAGTCAGAGTCGGATGTGGCCTACCCTCTGTGCAGCCGCATAATAGGGGTAGTTCAGTAAACAAAAAATGCAACTTTCCAAAATAAATGTGACGGGTAGGAACGTTTTCAATGCCATATTCTTAATCAGCAGAATATACGAGTTACATCAAAACAGTTGTCCTTGTCCATGTTAACTCTCACAGATCCTCGGATGTTATAAAACAAAAAGATGCTTCTATGCTAGAAAAATCTGCTGAATTCAAATAAAATATAAAATATTATTTTTAACATCAATGTTATAAATGAAAAAAATAAATATCTGAAACTACTTGGAATATGCATAGACCAAAGACTTATCTGGACAATGCATATTGAAACTCTATGTAAAAAGCTGATTCGAGTTACTTTTTTGCTCAATAGACTCAGAGACAATGTCAGTGAAAACTTAATGCTATTTTCATATTTTGCCTTCTTTCATTCCCATTTGATATATGACTTTCTGCTGTGGGGAAATGCAACTAATACCACACTAGTATTTAAGTGGCAGAAAAGAGCACTCAGATGAATTTTGGGATTAAACCCATCAGAGTCATGTAGAGAGCATTTTGCTAACCTGAATATAATGACTGTGAGAACTGTATATTTTTAATTGTCTAGTATACGTAAAGAAAAACCTCTCAGCTTTCTCCAATAGGACATCTGCACATTCATAAGACACTAGAAACCGTTACATGATTGATCTTCCCTATTCCAGACTATCCAAAACACATAATAGTCATCTTTATTTAAGCCTTCAACTATTTAATAAACTCCCTAAGAGTTCACACTTAGTGACATTGAACAAATTAAAAACTGTTCTAGAATCCTGGATTAAGGGTAAAACATTTTATTCACTCGAAGAGTTTAACAACTGTAATATGTTCATTTTATTATTCTGTCTGGAATTATTACCTATAGAATAGTTCAATTTGTATCTGCATACCTTCTTAAATTCTCTTTTAAGATCTTTCACTTTTGCATTACTCTGATGCAAATGTGTAATAGAAATATAACCGTGTAGTAGAATCTTAGTGTTCCAGTTAATGTATGTTATTTTTAATTTGTGTATGGACAAATTATCCAAAGAATTGTGTGTGTTCAAGCAATCTTTAGCAGGTGGTATGATGCTGTCCATTACAATTCCCTATGACTTACAGACATAATTGTAAATAATCTAAAGTATATTGTAATACTGCATAAAACAATGACGAAGTCAATTGTACCATGTATTAAACGGCAAGTAAAGATTCTTATCTTGTCTTATCTTATGAAAACCTTGTTCAATAGTGTTACGGGTACAACTAATATTAAGGCTTCATAACATACATATCATTTATGTAGGTTCCCTAGAATTCTCTATTGCCATTGCGTAAGTAAGTAAGTCTAAACTAGTTATGCATTGACGAAAATGTATAATTTGAAGAACTATCACGTACAACAGTCTAGTTTTAGTAGAGATAATAACTTAGTTCCTGAAGTTAATTGTCAAATACTGTTAATCGACATAAACATCCAGATGACAGCAATTAATAACCAAGTAAGTATGTGTCCAAATAACAGTTAACTATATTGTCTCCTCTTCAGTTGATTTTCAGTGCTGTTAACAGTTATCCAGTTATTTGTCCAGGCTATAATAACACTGGACAACAAAACTGACCTTCAAAAATTTTTTTTACACAAAACATTTCATTTCTTATGTATTTTGATGTGCTGAGTTCAAATATGGCCTTTGTTTTTGTCTAGCACCCTCAGTTTTTTAGTAAATCATATACTTACACTTCTAGTCGTTTATAAATAAATCGTAAAGTCACCGTAATATCAAAGAATAACTGGTAATATTTTTTTACACAAAACATATCATTTCTTATGTATTTTGATGTGCTGAGTTCAAATATGGCCTTAGTTTTTGTCTAGCACCCTCAGTTTTTTAGTAAATCGTATACTTACACTTCTAGTCGTTTATAAATAAAACGTAAAGTCGCCGTAATATCAAAGACTAACAGGTAATATTTTTTTTACACAAAACATATCATTTCTTATGTATTTTGATGTGCTGAGTTCAAATATGGCCTTTTTTTTGTCTAGCACCCTCAGTTGTTTAGTAAATCATGTACATACAGGTCTAGTCGTTTATAAATGAAACGTAAAGTCACCGTAATATCAAAGACTAACTGGTAATATCCGTATGTAGAAGAATCCTTCATAATAAAATTATATTTAATTTTGTAAAAGTAACCAACTAACATACCTGAAAAATTGCCAGCTCGTTTTCAAGTCCATCCTCTACTGCTGTCAGTTGAATTTCTGCCGTTTGCTGCTTCTTCTGTACATTCCTGTGGTTTCTCTTTTGACGCTCCAGCAGTAATCTGCAAGCATATTGGGTTTCCATCTTCCTTGATACCTTTTCTCCATTTCGGAAATATCTTGGTGGAATCTTTCTCCATGTTCATCACTAACTTGTCCTAGATTTGCAGGGAAAAAGTCCAAATGGGAATGCAGGAAGTGAATTTTGAGAGACATGTTGCAACCTAGATTTCTATAGGCTCCTGGTAATTTCACAATTAATTGTTCGTAATTTTGTGGTCTAGTATTACCTAAGAACTTTTCGCAAATGGTCTTGAATGATATCCATGCTTCAAGTTCCACATGATTCAGTTTACTTTCAAACAGCTGATCTTTCATTAGTTCTCGAATCTGAGGCCCAACAAAAATGCCTTCCTTCAACTTAGAAGCACTGATTCTTGGAAATTTTTCTTCTAGGTATTTGAAACCTGCTCCAGATTTGTCTAATGCCTTGACAAAATTCTTCATTAGGCCTAATTTTATATGAAGTGGAGGCAATAAAATTTTTGATCTATCAACCAATGGTTCAGCTGAGATATTCTTTTCTCCAGGGACAAAATTCTTCCGGGGAGGCCATATTTTAGTAATGTTTGAATTTATCACGGCTATCCCATTCGCACAAAAAGCAGCAATATTTCGTGTATCCGTTTTGCAATCCTAACAGTATTCCAATCATTTTGAAATCGCCACAGATGGACCAGTTGTACTTGTCATACTGCACTTTTTGTAATATTAGCTGCATATTTTTGTAACTTTCTTTCATTTGAACTGCATGACCAATTATCATAACACCACGGTCCTTACTAACTAAAGCAGTAAAATAATAATAAATAAATGTTATAATCGCTATTAGGTCTTGTTTACTATGTCATTCACTTTAACAGAAATTTAAGCATTTACAGCCAGTGCTAATTCAGAAAACAGGCTTTCTTTTTGAAACTGTGGGTGCCAGGAAAAAACTGTTTGCATAATTGAATTCAGCACTAAAATCCACATAATAAACGCCCAATTTCATGCAAAATTTTTTTGGCTGTTGTCCAGTGTAATTATCACTCGCAGGTTTTATATACTTTGAGTCCTTACAATTTTTCGTTTAAAATTCAGTGCCAGTATGGTGCCCATTCTTAATTCTAGGTGGACTGGTCGTGCATTGCTGTCATGGACTTATGTGCCGGTACAATAACTTTTGTTGTCTGTAAATCTGAATTCTTTTTTGTTGTTGTTCCCCCGCCCCTCAGAGTCAAACGACAAATTTAATTTACCTACCCCTGATTTACGAATATATTTATAAATAAGTGGCCATGGGCCCGAACGGCCTCTTAACATAAAACATATTCTGAAAATTCCCAGTGGATAACGCTAATGAACAACTTACTGCCTTAATAGTCGTCAATTATGCATTTTCTCTATCCATGGAATTCATCTGGAATGTCATATTGGAATTATGAAAGTGCTTGCTTCACAAAGTTCACAACAAGTGCACAGCAAACTAATTTTTTGTGAGTGATGATATATTAATAGCTGTCCGGTTGTGTGATAAATGTTGAAAACAATCTTTATGAAAAAAAAAAAGAAAAGTAATGATTGTTCATCTGTTCAAACAACTAAGTGCTAGTTACATATTATTGCCATTATATGATCAAAAAACTACAATTTCTTATTGTTAGACTGCTTTCAACATATTTGAGTGCGTTCTATAGAATTGGCTTGCAAAAGATGAATTGCATGGAATTGTCCCATTTGAAGAATTTATTGTACTTTTAAGTTTCGGTACGCCATATGATCCACCGCTATAGCTTTAGGAAACGCTTTCACGTTTTGGGGTTATCCCTCACTAGTGACACGAATGTGCCCTCGAGGTCTCCGATCAAGGGTTGTAAACTACAGAGGTTGAGTATTCCGGCGAGTTTATAGACAGGGGATTGCGGCGAGCAAGCGAGATGTGTGACGTCGCGAGTTTCCAAATCTCGCAATTCCCAGCTTGTACTCAGTCTAGAAAATGCTCACACCTTATAATTAAACTCGTAACCTTTAATGAACCCTTGGTCGGATTTCTGTGAAATTTGTACATAAATAATCTACACACAACAACCCTACTGATGGGTTAAACAGAGCCTTAAAAAAGCGGACACAAATGTTTTGTTTTCATTTTATTGGCATCACCCGTTACACAAAATTCATGGAGGGAGAAGCAAATTTCACTATGTGACAGTTGTGTCCCGAAAAATCTTCAATCGAGAAAGTTTTAGACAGATAATTGAATTTTGTTATAAATGAAGAACCATCTTTATTTATCTTGAATGGTTTACGAGTAATTGAGTGATAATTATTACGGGCGCTTTAGTTATCTGAATGATTTGATGCTTCGAGCGTGACTAACATGGTGCCGCTGACCAAGACTGATGTGTCTCGCGTACCTTAGGAATACCTTGGCCCAGTCTTTTAGGATAGACATTACTAATACATATTTTTTTAATAGCGCCTGGGTTTTGTTAACGCAAGATATTAAATTTGAATCGCGGGCTTGGTTCTTCATATTGTATCATTGGACCATTCCATCATGCCGTGACTTCATCGCTAAAATAGTGACGCTATGGAGTTAGCCTCTCCACGGGATAAATAATCTCCTCCGTTGAGTTGAGAGGAAGATTTAAAAAATGATGATGAAGATATATAGTAACGCTATGAGTTAGCCTCGCTCACGAGACATGAACATGCTTGTTCTGTAATTTAACACGTGCGACCTACTGAACTGTTGGCCAGAACGTGTAAAGAATTGATCGGTAATATGAGAACTATATCCGGCCTCAAACCTCTCGCAGAATAATTTTTTAAATGTATAGAACTCTCTCGTGCGGATATTACCATATTAGCTATTTCAAATCCACCACAATGTCTTTTGTTCAGTAATTTGAATCTTTCACTAGACTCCATTTTGAATTTCATGACAACAATAGTAAGAATTACGCATTATTCGAAATATATCTCCCGCCAGACACCATTTTGATCTTTCTGACTCTATTATAGGAATTACGCATTAATTCGAAACATACAATTTCAAATCCCCCGCCAGACGCCATTTTGAATTTGCTGATATATATAATAGGAACTACGCATTAATTCGAAATATACAATTTCAAATCTCCCGCCAGAAGTATTCTTTTCTAATATCTATAATAAAAAGTACGCATTAATTCGAAATATATCATTTTCAAATCTCCCGCTAGACGCCATTTTGTTTTTTCCTGAAATATAGAATAAAAATTTCGCATTAATTCGAAATATACAATTTAAAATCTCCCGCATTCCACCATTTTGCAATTTCATATCGTTCACGTGGTCAGCCATTTTGAATCATGTGACCATTACGTAGGCCGCGACGTCATAAATAAATAATTCATGACTCAGCTGTAATATAAGACGCGTAACCTTGAAACAAGTATGATCAAGTCTACCGATGCACGTTCGGGTAAGACTGTAGTGATGACGTCATAAATAAAGAATTTGCTGATTTAGCATTAGCCGCAAATATTTTGTTTGTTGCATGTGAATAAGAAAAATTAACCTTTTGTTTGAAGATACGTCTGAAAAAATTGTCATTGTGTCATATGAGACGTACATCCGGTCTCAACCCTCTCGCTGATTAAATTTAAAAAATGTAAAGAACACTCTCGAAAGAATATTAACATGTTAGCAATTTCAAATCTCCAGCCAGAAGTTTTTTGTTCATACGAACCAACTCATAATAAACAAATTTAAATTTGCACTAGACACCATTTTGTTTATCTGACATCTGTAATAAAAATTTGAACTATACGTACAAACGTTATGAAGTTAGCCATGCCCCTGGATAAAAGTAGTCCACCCCAAAGTTGAAATATAATTTTTAATTTCCAACACCTTCACCAAGTGTAATTTTCAAATTGGGCGCCATCCGCCAGATTGAATCACGTGGTGTTATTTCCACGCCCACCAATGGGGTAGGTCGTGACGTCATCCAACTCACCTTCCCCTCCATGACGCAAGCCTTCCCCTTCCAATCTGATGACGTAATCATCCCACCTTCCCCTCCATCCCACCATTGAGGTAGGTTATAGCAATCCACCGTATTGAATTGTGACGTAACCATCCCACCTTCCCCTCCCATCCCACCATTGAGGTAGGTTATACATTTTGAAATCCGCCATCTTGAATTATGACGTAATCATCCCACCTTTCCCTCTCATCACACCATTGAGGTAGGTTATGGCAAACCACCATATTGAATTACGACGTCAGCATCCCACCAATGACATAATCATCCCACCATTGAGGTAGGTTGTGGCAATCCACCATCTTGAATTATGACGTCAGCATCCCACCTGTCATCTGACCCGTCCCACCATTGAAATACGCTATATTGACTTATGATGTAAGCATCCCACCTGTCATGTGACCCATCCCACCAATTTAATTCCGCCATATTGAATTATGACGTAAGCATCTCACCTGTCACGTGACCCATCCCACCATTGAGGTAGGTTATAACAATCCGCCATGTTGAAATATGACGTAATCATTCCTCTGATGATGCCATAGCCGCGCCTCCATCCCCTCTCATTCCTCCGAAGACGTAATCATTCCTCCGTTGAGGTAGGTCATAGCATTCCTCCCATTCCTCTGATTACGTAAGTAATGTCGCCATCTTGAAATTTTTCAAATCATCTGTCTTCTACCATTTGTAATATTTAAATTTCCCACATTCCAGCATTTGTAATTTTTAAATTGAGCTCCATCCGACACATTGAATCATGTGACCACGTAAGTATGTTGTAATGTCATGCAAAACGAAGTGTTGGATATAACACACCGGATGTAACTCCACACGCAGGCAAGAGAACTATGCTGACGCATGACCTTGAACGCTTCCTGTTACAGTGATGATGCAAACTCCTGTAACATAAGATCTAAATGGAAGTCTTCTACAATGTGAAATCGGATTATAATATGATAAATTCTTGCGCTAGCCGACATCTTGAATTATGACAACATTTTTAAATAACCATTCTCAAACTGAGCGCTTGGTCCACCATTTTTGAATGTTCAAATTTCCTGCCTTCCACCAATATACAATTTTAAATTTCGCACCTTCCGATATTTACAATTGTAATATCGTACACATTCATCCATCTTGAATTTTCAAATATCCCACATTCTACCAATATCCATTTTTCAAATTTTCCGCCACTTTGAATTTTCAAATCACCGCCTTCTACCAATATACAATTTTCGAATTTCCCTCCTTCCGCCACTTGAAATAGGAACCGGAAACGTGGCCACTTTGAATTTCCAATATACAGTTTTCAAATTTATCACCATTTTAATTTGAATTTCGCGCTTGGGTCGCCATTTGCAATAGGATCCGGAACCATCGCCTTATTGAATTAATAGTTTTCAAATTTATCGCCATTGTGAAATTCCAAATTTTGAATTTCTTGCTTTGTCCGACATTTGAAATAGGAACCGGAAACGCAAATATTTTCATTCTGATTTTCGCTCTTGGTCCACCATTTGCAATAGGAACCGGAAACTACGCAATTTTGATTTTGTAATATACAGTTTTCAAATTTACCGCCATTTTGAATTTCGCGCTTGGTCCGCCATTTAAAATAGGAACCGGAAATGACGCCATTTTGAAATTTCTAATATACAATTTTCAAATTTACCGCCATTTTAAATTATAATTTTGCGCTTGGTCCGCCATTTGCAATAGGAACCGGAAACGACGCCATTTGCAATAGGAATCGGAAACGCCGCCATCTTTGATGACGTCAGCTGCTCCGCCTGTGACGTAAGAAGCACATGACCTGAAGTGACGTAAGCGTATCCGCCTGTGAGGTCAGGATGACGTGACCGGAAGTTACGTCAGCGCCTCCGTCTGCTCCGCCTGTGACGTCACTGCCAAACCACACTACTGTCATTATTACATACGTCGCGGAAGCTTAGAACATATGATTTATGAAGTAAATCGGGTTTCGACCATTTTTAGCGAAATCTGTGACGCTACTGCTTAGCCTTTATCACTGTCGCCCATAATTCCCGTAATGAAACTCAGAAATGATTAATTACAATTACAAGGAAGACCTAGCAAATTAGCAAACTACATAAAAGATAATCGGAGATTCCTAGAACTGCTTTGGAATGTAGAATATTAAACGATATACTATATCTTTAAAAGCGACAACTTTACAACTATCTGCAAACTGTAATAAATGCCAATAATTTAATAATGTAAAATTCTTAATAACCCTTGTAACATTAAACATCTAAATAGATTTTTTCTGTCTCATAGAAGAATTTTACTTCACTATCCAAGAATCCATTCTATATAGTCTTAGCAACGCAAAATCTTTAATTGCAGTTCATCACTATATCCCCATTTTAATATCAATTATACAATTTGAGTTCATTAAAGCCTGCATATAATAAGCATTCTAAATCAGTCCCAAAACTTTATTCATTCATTTTAAACACTCTGTGTTTAATAATAAATAATGTCTGTATTTATATCACTCTGTATCTAATAGTGAATTTTATAAGTGACTAGAAAAAGCAGAAAAAAATTGAATTGCAAACAGATATGAAACTATAGAATCATGTTAATCCCTTAATTGAATCTTAAATATTTTTTCTACTTAGAATTCAGCCCCATTATTAAAATTTCACAACACATATTTCGCTCTATCATGTTATTACGGGGTAACTTATGAGCCATTAATTGCGGCTTGATCGCAGGAGAACATGAAAAAGACGACAGAAACGGACGAAAATGAATATACGGACAGACAAGACATGACCAAAATTGAATATTAATAATTACATGGTGAATGTCGTAATTTCAAAATCCAAGAGAGAAACCGGCATAATGACTTTACGGTTTTACTTTAGAAATACCAAAACGAAATTTAGATGAAAAAATTGGGTGAGCACAGAATAGAATGAGGAATA
The DNA here is from genome assembly GCA_964059195.1 of Ectobius pallidus. Classification (NCBI taxonomy): domain Eukaryota; kingdom Metazoa; phylum Arthropoda; class Insecta; order Blattodea; family Ectobiidae; genus Ectobius; species Ectobius pallidus. Next base: position 151,304,570 of record CAXKWD010000002.1, read on the forward strand.
ATTTGTAAATTAATATTAAAGAAGAAAATTAACGGTCTCACCCAAACGCCATAGAAGACAGACATCGTCGTCACGGCGGCAACGCCCACCAGAATCATTCGAACTTAGTTTTACATGTTAGCCTCACAAGAACATGATTTCAACTGCCGTCACGTAACCACGTCCCACGTGAGGGACGTTCAAAAAGATGGCAGCGCGGTCGCGGACCGCTTTCATGAACACACTACACCACGCTGTTTCACCTGGGCGCGTTTACTGATTTCACAGATTCCTGTCTTTATTTGCAGATGGCTTATTTAGAAATGCTTTTATTTCACTCTAGCCATATTCACGGCTCAAAGGGTAGTTTTCAAGTTCACACATGTATTTACAGAAATGGAGATTATAAGCCATTTTAAATAATTCATTTTCACCTAATTACTTATGACTGTCCCTACAGTGATCAATATAATTAATTTGAGAATATCAGGTTGGCCGAGAGGTCTAAGACGCCAGATTTAAGATCTGGTTCCGACTTGGGTGCGTGGGTTTGAACCCCACCCCTGACAGACATTTTATTCGGATTCTAGTCAATGAAGTTAAGGTTTTAGTGCACTAAAATATAACTAGCCTTGAACGAGTATTATATTGATCATGCGTCACGAGGAAAATTACACGTGGCCATGACTGTGCATAAATGTTTTCGTGACACACCTGCTCTTTTGGCGTAGTTTTATTCTTGTAACAATGTCGTGAAGGTTCTTTCTTTCCGTTTCAGGATATATAAAAAGTCCTGTTGCCTTTGGAAAACGATCAGCAAAGATGGAACGTTTGCAAATATTGGTGAGTGAAGAGCAACCCATCACCTATCGTGTGTATGACAACATAGGTGTCGTTATCAAAGAGGTGGTTCATCCGTTCACATTTACCAGAATCAAAGGGTATGAACAAATACACGAGAAATTATACAGGTATTCCGGTGTGGGCGGTCAAACAAAATGATTGCTGGTCATAGGCGTAACCAGGCCGACCAAATGGGGGGGGTTATAACATCCGCGGGGTCTGGCGAGTATGGAAGGAGAGGGGGGTCCGGGGGCCCTCCCCCGGAAAATCTTAAAAATTAAGATGCAAAATAACGAGTTTTAAGCTTCCGGGGGTTCTCCCACGGAAAATTTTAAAAATTAAGATGCAAAATAACAAGTTTTAAGCTTCCGGGGGTCCTTCCCCGGAAAATTTTAAAAATTAAGACGCAAAATAACGAGTTTTAAGCTTCCCACGCTTTAAACTTGTATTAAGCAATTTATGGGCAGACTTAAAAAATTATACAATTTTCCTTTTTTTAATCAATGGGGGGGGTTCAAACCCCCAAAACCCCCCCCTCGCTACGCCTATGTTGCTGGTCACCAATGAAAGTTTGATCATGATTTGAATCACCAAAAGGAAGTGTGAACGAGAAAGGAACATTTCACAACTTGTTTAAATCCTGATATCCTCTGATGGTTATATGGAGCAGAAAATGTGACACCAAGTGTGAAACATTTAAGAGGACATCACGAAAGGTATAACATAGTTGAGTTTTCGTATGGTAACCATACAGGAATTCCGTTGTTTTCTCAAAACTACTTTTGTTTCAGGCTTTGGATATGTTAATTGCTACACATAAGAGAAAAATTGAGGAGAGTGGCGGTGGCGATTACAACGGTTTACATAATCGACAGCATATATAAGAGACTGCATCACTGCCGAGACCATGTTGATGGAACAAGACTGTCATTTAACATGTTACGTCATGCAGTTATTTAACGATTGCCTTTTGTGGCTGGGGGAAATAATGATGGTTAACGACGATCAAGAAATGGCAATTATTTATCTAAAGAAGTGAGATTACGTTGGCATCATTGCTGCTGGAATGTTCTAGTCTGTCTGGTGATGCTCTTTCCCCCTCCTCCTAAGGCTTCCGCGTAGCGAGCCTCAGTCGGTGCCTGGATCTGCTTGTGATCGCACCGTTAGCCTTGGAGCTCTTCATATTCAAAAAAATGTAGTGTTTTTTGTACTGTGCTAGTTTCTTGGCTCTAGATGTGACATTGGGTGAGTAGCTAATGTGCAGTTAATTATTTAAAGTATTACCTTAAAGGAATTGCGGTTCTTATTACCAAAGGAAGTAACATTTAGGAACTAAGTTCCAATTCACCAACGCGAAGTATATGCTACAGAATATTTCGTGGAACCAGCATGTTATTTTCAATCTTGTTAGAAGATTTGAAGTAATGAAAGAATTTATATTACAAAGACAGGTTCTGCTTCTATGAAGGTTAATGTGATATATTTGCTACGGTGTGTTAATTAATGCGTAGTATCAAGAAAGTTGTAAGTAGGTTGAGTCCATTTTAGTAATATAATTGAATGGAGGAAGCATTGTATACTGTATTCAGGCCTGTTCATCTCTTTATGGTTTTCTATGACAAAATACTGGGATTGAAGAGTTCTTGCTAATATTATTGTTCTATTTAGATGTTAGGTAATGGGAAGTTGTGTGATTGACCTTACAGTTATGTCGTTACGAAAACAACATAGTTCTTGCGTCACCCCTTCTCTTTGAACTTGCCGCTTGCGTGCCTTGGAGATTTCCTTGGGATTAGTTACAATTAAACTATGATTATAACCATTTTCAGGATGGAAATTAAGTACACCTTGCATCCGTTTAGTAACCGGATTTCTGGCTAAGTAATACTATTCTCCGATTGAAATCTACTTTAACTTTGTTTAGTAGAAAAATTCCCATCTTCTATTTAATAGAAAGAACTTAGTAATTTATAGAAGTGAATTGTTTTGGAATCTAAGCAAGGAATAATTGTATTGTTAGAACTAATATAAATTTACTTTAACTTTGATTAGTAGAAAAATCCCATCTTCTATTTAATGAAATGCATTTAGTAATTTAATGAAGTGAAGTATTTTGGAATTCAAGATTAAATGTATCGTGAGAACCATCATAAGCCGACTAAATAGTGAAACAGAAAATCCCATTTTCTATTTAATAGAAAGCACTTAGTAATTTATTGAAGTGAAGTATATTGGAATCTAAGCAAGGATTAATTGTATTGTGCGAACCATTATAAATCTACTTTAACTTTGTTTAGAAGAAAAATCCCATTTTCTATTTAATAAAAGCATTTAGTAATTTATTGAAGAGAAGTGTTTTGGAATTCAAGTTTACTTGTATTGTGAGAACCATCATAAGTAAATAGTAAAACAGAAAATCCCATTTTCTATTTAATACTCGTAGAAGGCACTTAGTAATTTATTGAAGTGAAGTATTTTGGAATATAAGCAAGGATTAATTGTATTGTGATAACCACTATAGGTAGACTAGATAGTGAAACTTAAGCCCGGATAAGGTATGTTATTTGGATGTATTTATTAATTAGGGTCAGGAGTAATAGTAGACTGAATTGATGAAGATTAATTGTTGGGAAAAAGCCAATAGACGAGTAAACTATTTGTAATGGAAAGTGTGTAGGATAGTTCAAGTTAAGTCTACGTATTAGTGTAGTCTAGTTGAAACAGATTATGTGTCATTTCTTGAGATTAGTTGTTGGTACGATTTTATACCTCCTGATGTATTAGAGATGTATTTTCATATATGAGATTCCAATCATATTTATTCTTACCTGGACTGTTGAATACTTATGTTCAATGGTTAGATTTATTAAAGGAAATAAAGAAACGGACTCAAGTTAGGAGATATATTGAACATGAAGAAGCAGAATCTATGAGATTAAAGAGAATAGTAACATTAAGAAATTTTAAGATTCATGAGAAATCTGATATTTTTATTACTATTTCTAAATGGATCATTTGTTACACTGTTATATATAGACCGCCGGCGTGGTCTTGTGGTTAGCGTTACTGACTACAGATCAGTCGGCCCGCATTCGATCCCCGGTACCTGCGCGGGTTTTTTCTGAGGTAGGGAGGACTGGAAGGGATGCACTCAGCTTCGTGATTAAAATTGAGGAGCTACTTGATAGAGAAGCAGCGGCTCCGGTCATGAAAACCACCATTAACGGCCGTGGGTGTTGGCATGCTGACCACATGCCTCCAAATCCTGCCATCTGAATGTGGTATATGACTCAGCGGATGGGTGGTAGGCCAAGTCCCTCCATGGATGTAGCACCACGAAGTTTAGTTTAGTTATATATATATATATATTAAACCCTATATTCTCATTGAACGGTGCGTGTCATTGATGCATCTCGTTATTTCCTCTGCTTGTCCGCTGGCAAGAATTAGTTCGTTCTGCCATCTCTTCAGGGTTGGCACTCAGTGCACGCTTCTTAATGTAGTAAGTTTATTCTTTCTAGAACATTGTGTAGAGCAGTTAGTTTCCTGATAATAGTTTATTCCATAGAAAGTGATATAGTCAATGATTTTCTTGGAGAGTTCATTTCTCTCCGAGTGTTGCTAACGGTGACCCAAAACTACCACCGTTACAGTGTGGTAGCAGCAGAGTTGTTATGGCGGATAGCGAATACTTGCCTATATAATCGCTCCTGACAATATTAAAAAAGTAGTTGTTCATAAGCGTATGAAATCAGGTGTAAAAGTTCTGTGTGATTGCCTAAGTGATACCAAATATACTGAACAATAATTACTCACCATGCCACCAAAGAAGAGCGAGAAAATAGAAGGAATTCAAGAAAATGTGCAGCGCTTTGTTAAGGAAGCACTGCAGGATGCCAACTCGTTGAAGGTTCTTGTGCAGCTGGTAAAGCTGGTATATGGAGGACCTGCAAGCCACCATAGAAAGAAACAATACGGTGATGAAAGGACTGAAGTGCACTCTCCAACAGAAGGACGAAAATATCGTAGCACTGGAACACCGCATCGCTGGATTAGAGCAATATCAACGACGCCAATGCATACGCATATTTGTTTTGAAGGAGGAGGAAGCTGAAGATACTGATAAAATTGCAACAAAGGTGGCGCGCAAGATCGGTGTGGACATTGTTAACGACATTGACCGGAGCCACAGGGTGGGAAGGCGCGACACTGAGAAGCCCCGGCCTATCTTCGTATCATTTGTGAGCTACCGTAAAAGGAGTGAGATCTACAGGTGTAAACGCCGCCTTAAATTGAGTGGTATTATGTACAATTAGAGATGACCTTACTTAAGCTAGGCATGCTCTCCTGAGAGAATTCATTTCCAGATTTGGGCTACATAATATTTGGACGATGAACAAGGGGGCACCACGAGGGCAACAAAAGAAAACTGACAAGAATGACTGATCTAAACAACATGTGATATCAGGCGATGACACTTAAGGTCTCGTTCTGTTCTATATTTATTCGCGTTATCCTTAGTTTTTTTAGTTTATAGTTTTCGTTGGTTGTTAGAAAAAAATCAAATATGCTAATTACATCACATTACAATTTAAATAATTATTTAAGTAAACGTTGTGTCGGGTATTTCAATATTATTTCAAAACTTGTTTCTTTTGTTTGAATTCTTAGTTTACAATAATGACGTAAATAATTTTAGAAATGTCTCCCCGACTGCCCCTGACTATGATAATGAGTCCAGTAACCCCTTCTCTCTCTACCCTCTTTCACCTAACGGGACACAAAACTCTGGAAGGGAAAGCAGTCATCGTCTCTCACCCCTACCCCCTTCCACCGCCGACCTGTTGAAGTCGTCTTTCTCAGGTAGCTCCACCACACTCAAGGTTGCTCAAGTTAATGTTCAAAGTCTTATTGCTCATTTCCAAGAACTGCACTACATCGCCTCTTCTCTAAATCTCCACTGTATTCTGTTGTCTGTATCCTGGCTTAAAAAATCCCTTCCTTCCTCACTTGTTGAATTGCATTCTTATTCTCTCCTTCGTAATGAATGAATAGGGAAGGGGGAGGTGGTGTCGCTGCCTACATAAGAAGTAACCTCCAGCCTAAAATTGTATCGCAGACTGCCTATCAATATTCAGCCCGTCTTGAATTCCTATTTATTGATATATCCGCTGGAACACAAAAATGGCTAATTTGCGTAGATTATAGACCACCCAAAGACGGTCACCTTTCAGATCTAGAAAATGCATTGATTGACTTAACCCACTATTATGAGAACACACTCCTCCTAAGTGATATCAACACAGATCTTAATAAGGCCAATTCAATAGATATATTGAAGCTAAATCCTATATTCCAGTTCTGCAATATGACCATTCTGCCCCTTCAACCGACACACCACACTGGCACTACAGACACTTTACTTGACTAAATAGTGACCTCACAAAGACATAGGGTTATAACCTGTACCTGGAGCGTCAGCACATGAACTCATTTACGGCGAATGCTCGTTGCAGTGCCCTAAACGCGAATCCAAATTAATTACATACAAATACATTAAAAATATGGACGAACTACAACTGACTGAAGATGCCTTGGCATTCGTTCGATATGGAATCGACGTACTGTTGACGAAAAAGTACAAGCTCTCAATGACCTGATAATACAGCTATATGACAAACACGCACCTTTACAGACTAAACCCGACCCCCAGCACCATGGATGACTGAAGAAATACGTGAATGTATGACAAGGAGGGACGCGGCATATCGAAAGTATAAACACAATTAATGTTATGAAAACTGGCAACACTATACGCGTTTCAGAAATAAGACGACCCAAATGATACGTAACGCTAAAATACAACATGGACACAAACTTGTTGTGCCAACTGTGACGACTTGCGACGTATGGAAAATCTTACGTACAATGGGACTATATAAAAAACTGACTGTTCTTTCGACATTTTATCTCTCTCAACGAACTGAACGAGCATTTTATGTCAGTGCCTACCAGAACTTTAGACAATGCAACTAAACGACAAGCTATTGTTGAACTGACAACCTTACCTACACCAGATCGTGAAAAATTCTATTTCTCTCACGTATCTCCCATGCAAGTAAAGAAAGCTCTTCAACGGGTAAAAACTAATTCACAGTATAAGAATGCTAAACAGAATCATAGATATCATCCTTCCGACCATAACTCACATATTTAACGCTTCACGTTTTACATCCACATTTCCTCAACAATGGAAACATGCACTATTTTGACCTATTGCTAAAGTAAATCGGCCAAACACTCCTACAGACTACAGACCTACCTAAAAAACTAGAACGTATTGTTCACAAACAACTTACTGACTATTTACATACTTACAACTTGCTCGATCCACTCCAGTCTGACTTTAGGACTTATCACAGTACCTCTACTGCTCTCCTTAAAATCGTTGAAGATACTCGTGAGGCCATGGAGAGACGTGAGCTGACTGTATTATCCCTTCTTGACTTTTACCGTGCATTTGGCACAGCCGAAACTGACATTCTTATTGCAGAACTGAAATCTCTGTATGTGTCTGACACTGCAATCACGTGGATGGAATTCTACCTTCGCGGTCGTCAGAAATGTATTACTGACAACAAGCGCTCTTCATCGTGGCGATGTGTGAAGGCAGGCGTTCCTCAGGGGTCTGTATTAGGGCCTCTCTTATTATCTGTATTCATAAATGATATATCTAGTCACATAAGACACTCCGAACACCACCTGTACGCAGATGACCTTCAGATCTATATTCAATCACCCCCGATGCAATTAATGACACTTTAACATTAACGAAGATCTACAATCAATCGGTAACTGGGCACACAAATTTGACTTACAACATAACCCAAGCAAAACCCAAGTTATTGTATTAGGACAGCAAAGACTACCAGTGACATTGAACAACACTATTATCTCGTACACAGAAAGAGTAAAAATCTAGGTATCTATCTCGACTCAAAGATGAATTGGAATTCTCAAATCAATCATATACGTAAAAAGGCTTTCTCTATCATGCATGCTCTGAAACGACTGAAAAACTTCCTTCCTACTAGAATAAAGGAACCCCTAATACAGACCCTAGTGATGCCTTATTTCGACTACTGCGACATCTTGTATGGAGATCTGGGTGTTGAATTGTCACAGAAACTTTAACGTGTTCATAATACGTTTCTTATGTATAACATCAACATGTTCCATTACAATAGTAATACTACATGTTTTGGTGTAATCCTTATGTTGTTAATTAATACAATATTATATTTCAATATGGCTTAGTTTCTAGTTTTGTTCTACTTTATCTATAGTAATATACAAATTGACAGATATCAGTCTCATACTTATTAGTTATGTACTACATCTACTATATCCCTATCCTAGTCCGTATATTTACTTATCTATTTATTTGAAATCCATTGATCTATTTATTTTAAGTCCATTGCTTTAATAAATGTATTAAAGTATTTGAGGTATTTTATGACTAAATCATTATATCTAGGTGGCCACTGTCCTCTGTTTCGAATTATGCTGGCCTTTAGTTGAGTTCGTTCTCTGTTGTACCTCGAACATTCCAGCAGAAGGTGGTTGGTCGTCTCTTCTCCTTCGTTGCAGGGACAAGTGGAATCTTGCGTTATTTTAAATCTATGAAAATAGGCTTTTATTGGTCCATGTCCGGTGAGCATAGTAGTAAGCCCTACTGTAGGATAAATCTTGGAGGATAGCCTTTGCACCACACTCGGAAAGTATTTCTTCGTTTCTTGACCCTTAGTTGTGGCTTGCCATTCAGTGTCCCATATTGCATAACTCTCCTCTCTTAACGTTTTTACGTTACTCTTCGGGAATTTATTGTATGACAGTGAGCTAGAGCTTCTTGCAGCATTTTTGGCGAGGCGATCAGCAAGTTCGTTTCCATGTATTCCCACATGGGCCTTCACCCAGCCAATTGCTACAGACCATCCTTTATTTCTCATGCCTTTTATAGCCTTTCTGATATCTTCAATGAGGTGATTGTGGTTTTTTGAATTCTTGAATTCTTGGTTCATAATACTTGGGTTTCGTTTTATCGTTCGTTTCCACGATCATGTCTCAAAATATTTCAAGCAACTGTCTTGGCTTCGATTGCAAAACAGACGTTTGGTCCACTCTCTGTGCTTATTGTACCAAATTCTTAAGTTTTCCATACCTCTTTACTTGGCTCTCCCATTTACATTTCTATCCTCCTAGCATAATCATGGAATGCGTTCGCAGCACAACTCTTTGTTATCAATTCCTAGTCATCTTAAAACCTCATACTCTCATTCATTCACCATAGCCACAGCCCGTTCTTGGAACTCCTTGTCACAAGATATCAGGGGTAGTCGGGGTGTACACTCTTTCAAATCTGCGCTTTATGAACAATTATTGCCCACTGAACAGAACTAGCTCTTTGTAGTCACTCCATTTCTCATTGTACATAGCATTACTTAGTCTCCTTATAACGTATTTATAGCTAGACTTAAATTTCCATTATAACATAATTTTACATATTGCTTGTTTTGCTTGTAACATCATTATTCTTCTGTGATGACACTTATGCTTTCTATGAAGCTTATGCTCTTTACTTAATTAATTAATTATTATGATTAGCCTTAACCTTAGTCTTAGTAATAGTCATAAGTCTCTTATCAACTACTTTGATATTTATGTAAACCTACATTGTATATATTTTCTGAGACTTGGTTGAGTGGAAGAGAGAAGGCCTTATGGCCTTAACTCTGAGAGGCAAAATAAATCATCTACTACTACTACTGCTACTACTACTACTACTACTTCTACTACTACTACTACTACTACTACTGCTGCTATCCGTACGGTACTGTTGCAATGTGGTAGTTGCTACCCGTACGGCACCATATGCAGAGTGGTAGCAGCAAACCATTGCAGTGTGCTGTTTTCTTCCAGCCGGTCGAGGGAGGTATGCTTGCCTGGCTTGCATTGGATAAATTATAGATAAATTTCAAAGAGTTACATTGCACATATAGTACGGAAAGATTAGTTATGTATAGATATTGTGTCACTTAAGTCTAGTTTCGATTTAAAGGTTTTCTCGGGGAACTATTATTTGGCATAGTGATAGGTTGAATATTTTGGATGGGCGTGCCGCGATTTTTCTGGCAGTTACTGCAGGGGCCGGTGTGCGACATTTGTGTTTCTTTCTTTCTTTCTTTCTTTCTTTCTTTCTTTCTTCCTTTCTTCCTTTCAGATCGTCCTGTGTGGGGGACGTGGCCTTTGTTGGATATTTTCTGACTGCATTTCCTATGATTGCAGTTCTGTCCAGCCCCTTGTTCAAAATTTGTAATAGGTGGATGTGTTTGGTGGTTATAAACGCCTATAACGGAGCCCCTGCTACATAGTGGAACGTCGGATGAGATTTTGTACTGTTGTAGCGTAGAGGAAACGACTGCACATTTTTAGCTATAGATGTTTGTTATAGGGTCGACCGATTGTCATTTGCCCCAGGATTTTCCCGGCCGATTTGGAGGGAGGAGACGATCGCACGAGATTCACTGAGATATTTGTTTGTTTCAGCATTCCCCGATCTGACTGATGTTGTTATGGAATTTGGAAGTAGTACTTCTACTAAAAAAGAATCTAGGGGCAAGTTTCTACATCGTGGGTACTATTGCAGAAGACCCTAGCTTTATCGGTCCCTACCGTATTGCAAAAGTGTTATTTAATAGGGTTTCATTTTTGTTGCAGAACTGTGAAAATCAGTCTATGCGGTGATGTCACGCCACTCAGATGGAGTACTTTCATCATGATAATTATCGCGATTCTATATCAGGTGTGTGTTCTTGGTGTGAGTTGGTAAGGCGGTAAATTAATCTGAGTATGTTAATATTAAATTATGTAATTATATGCTTTCTTGCTATGCATTTCCATTTGTTGTGTGGGTTGCCACGAAGGCTCTTTTGTCAACTGTCCCCTGTCTAAGAAATAACTTTTTACTGCATATTGGGGAACACCCTTTGTCCTGTCTATTTCTGAGCACTAATTCTTTTTAAGAGCTCCATAGCTATCTCACAGAACTGTCTTCAAATAAATAATGACTTAATGTAAGGAAAAGGAATTGTCTTAGAGTTTCTAAGTAATTAAAGTAAAAAAGAAAGATTTTAGATTATATTTTGTGTATTATTGAGATGTTTGAATGAAGTTGTGTAAAAAGGAGAATAAGAATATATGCAAAAAGCAATGCAAACGAGTAGTTAAGTAACAAAAGAGTGACTTTAATTATGTAAAATGCATTATTTAAAAAAATGGTAACAAAAAATAAGGTAGTGAGCTACTGAAAACAAGAATGGAGCAATTATAATATTATATTTCAAGTATTCAGTTTCCATAAATTCGGACTGTTCGGCTGTGCAACTCACACCCCACCCTCCCCTTTGTTGTGAAGAGCAATATAATGTGTGGTGCACTGGGTGTGTTTCAGAATTGTTATTTTGGATTTCCTGAGGATGGAGCTGTGTTGGTTGGCATGAAACCTAGGCATGCTGACCTCTATATGTTGCTGGATCTGGTCATCGGGTTGCTCCCGAATTTCATTTTGTCACGCATTGTGTGGCCGGATGTGTCCTGGATTGCTTGCCCTTATCTACTGTGTGGCGCACTTTTCTTAGAAATGACAGTACCAACAATCCTAAAGAACTTGTATTCAAGATATCATGGAATTCAAGACAGCAAGTTCCTTTATTCAAGAAATCTCTGCTTACCTTTTCAGAAATATGGACTTGTGCTGATGTTTGCTAGAAATATGTTTATTGGCATAGTTATGTTTTGTTTGAGATGAATAGGTCAATCTACCATCCGGAGATCAGTAAGAAAGGTTGGGGTCTTTCTTTCACTTTGGACAGTGAAGCATTTCTATATCACTATAATTTTGTGAGTTTCAAAGGTTAGCACCTCAGAAATTTTGGACTAACATAGTACTTGACATTCTAAGTGAATAATATGGACTCTTCGCTGCGTTGGAAATCGGCTATTAGCTAGATTTATTTTGATATTGAAAATGGACTCCATTTAGGAAACTTATGCTTTCTTTTCCATTCATTGTAGTGAGCTCACTTTAAACTTAATTTCCATTTTTATTGATATATGGGGAGATTAATAAGAATTGATGATTAAAGTATAATTAGTACTTACATAAATTTACAAATATTTCCAGTTTAAATGATCATATGTTCTTAGCCAAGTCACTTAGATAATTTGTCGTTTGAGTAAGAATTTTGAATATTAGAGTTTACCATTGTCCATTATACTTAAATTATTAGTTAACTTGTCTCAGTGGTAAATTGTTAAAACCTTTTTTTGACACTTATTAAGCTGTGATAATTTCTGTGAGATTTTAAATGAGAATAATGTTATTAATGTTGAGTGTTATTATCTTATGAGAGTAATTAGAGGTAAGTATTTTGCTATTTCTCTGGAGCGATTAGTATACACAATACAAGTATATGGTTTGGATAGATGTTAAATCTTCTAGCAAGCTAAAGAAATTTTTTTGAGCCGGTCGAGGGAGGATTGAGATCAGGTTGGCAGCATTGCTGCTGGTACCTTCTAGTCTGTCTAGTGATGCTCTTCCACCTCCCCCTAAGGCTAACGCGTAGTGAGCCTCAGTCGGTGCCTGGATCTGCTTGTGGTAGGAGCTCTTCATATTCAAGAAAATGTAGTGTTTTTTGTACTGTGCTCGTTTGTAGGTTCTAGATTTGACATTGAGTGAGTAGCTAATATGCAGTTAATTATTTAAATTCTTACCTTAAAGGAAATGCAGTTCTTATTACCAAAGAAAGTAACATTTAGGAACCAAGCTTTACCTTCGTGGCAATTCACCAACGCATAGTATATGCTGCAGAATATTTGTGGAACCAGCTTGTTATTTTCAATCTTGCTAGAAGATTTGAAGTAATAAAAGAATTCATATTACAAAGATAGGTTCTGCTTCTATGAAGGTTAATATTTGCTGCGGTATGTTAGTTAAGGCGTAGTATCAAGAAAGTTCTAAGTAGGTTGAGTCCATTTTAGTAATACAATTAAATGTAGGAAGCATTGTATACTAGATTCTGGTCCGTTCATCTCTTGATGGTTTTCTATGACTAAAATACCAGTTCTGAAGAGTACTTGCTAATATTATTGTTCTATTTAGAAGTTGTGTATTTGACCTTACATTTATGTCATTACGAAAATAACATAGTACTTACGTAACTCCGTCTCTATCAGCTTGTCGCTTGCGTGCCTTGCAGATTTCCTTGAGATTACTTACAATTAAACTATGATTATTAATAACTATTTTCAGTATGGAAATTAAGTACATTTTACATCCGTTTAATAACCGGACTTCTGGCTAAGTAATGCTGTTCTTCGATTGAAATCTACTTTATCTTTGTTTAGCAGAAACATTTCCATCTTCTATTTAATAGAAAGCACTGAGTAATTTATTGAAGTGAAGTATTTTGGGATCTAAGCAAGGATTAATTGTTTTGTGAGAACCATTATAAGTAGACTAGATAGTGGAAAAGGAAATAATTTGTGTGTGTATTTCAAGCAAGATAGAAATATTATTGCCTAGATAAGACATTTTATTTGGAAGTATTTATTAATTAGGATCAGGAGTAATAGTAAACTGAATTGATGAATATTAATTATTAGGAGAAAGCCAGTAGATGAATAAACTATTTGTAATGGAAAATGTAAAGGGTAGTTGAAGTTAAGTCTACGGATTAGTCTAGTCGAGTTGAAACAGATTATGTGTCATTTTATGAGGTTACTTGTTGGTACGATTTTATACCTACTCATGTATTAGAGGTGTCTTTAACTATTTATGGAAATTTTTCATATATGAGATTGCAATCTTATTTCTTCTTATCTGGTGCGTTGAACACTTTTATTGAATGGTTAGATTTATTAAAGGAAATAGACTCAAGTTAGGAGATATATTGGATATGAGATTATATATTGAAAATCTATGAGATTAAAGAGAATAGTATCATTAAAAAACTTTAAGATTCATGAGAAATCTGATATTTTGATTACTTTTTGTAAAGGGATAATTTGTTAAACCTTATATCCTTATAGAACGATACGTGTCATTGATGCCTCTTGTTATTTCCTCTCCTCGTCCGCTGGCTAGAATTAGTTCGTTCTGCCACCTCTTCAGGGTTGGCGCTAAGTGCAGGCTTGTTATGGTAGCAGGTTTAATCTTTATTCAACATTGTGCAGAGCAGTTAGTTTGCTGAAAATAGTTTATTCTATAGAAAGTTATATAGTCAATTATTTTCTTGGAGAGTTCATTTCTCTCCGAGTGTTGCTAATGGAGACCCAAAACTACCGTAGCAGAAGTATGGATATCTGTCCTGTAAGAAGAATACACTACAAAACAAACTATCTTTCGTGTTTCAAGCTAATTATGGACTTCATGGATTTACGACGTTAGACAATGACACTTTGAATTAAATGAGGACACCTGGATGTTTAATGAGGACACCTGGATGTTTAATGAGGACACCTCGATGTGGGGTTGCAGATATAACGAGCTCCGAAGAGGTGAACGAGTGTAACAAAACACATTTAGGACGGAATTATATCACCATGGACCAAAAGTTTGTAGACATAACAAAGATGGCTTTTGAAACAGGGGCATCTGTATCTGGTCTCACTTTCTCAAGAGAATTAATAAAGCCAGAAATCTTAATAACTAATCTTCATAAACTTCAATTTTACGATGTGGATTGTTATGACACTTTTAAAGAATCTGAAGATGTTTTAGCACATGTCTTCTTTCCTGTGGATGGTATTTCTCTTGAAATTCACATAAACGTCGACGTACAATGGTCTACGAAAATGACTTTCGCTGGTGATAATAAAGTCAGAAATCTCTATGCCGTACTCCTTCACGAAATTGGACACACGCTGGGAATACCTCACTCAAGTGATAGGGACGCTGTAATGTATACATTTTACATTCCCTATCAGCCATTAATTCATTTGAACGGTAATGATATTGTTGAAGCTAAGAAACGATATGGTCCTCCTTCATCACGACCTCAGCCTCCGCCATCACCACCGCTGCGTCCGTCTTCATCAACTCGACCTACGTCTTCATCAAGTATATTTATGCCATCATCAACTCGACCTACGCCTTCATCAATTCGACTTACGCCTTCATCAAATCCTCAGCATGAAATTGGTGGACCTGTGCGGAATGTTGTTCCCGACCTTTGTAAACTGAAAACGTTAACACATTTATAGTAATTAACAATGCATTATACGTGTTTTATGGAGAATGGATATGGATTATAAATTTAGGAGTTAGGGAAATAACCTCTCCCTATTTTATACGCAGTTGGGTACGTGACTTAGCCGAGAAGTTTAATGTGACAGCTGTTTATCAAAAACCATTCCGAAATCGTTATGATAGTCGATACTAAGATATATCTCATTTAGGCTTCGCAAGAATCCTCGATTTTCACCTAGCATAAGTTATAAGTCTTTACTAGCTGGTGTCAATAGGTATAGAGGAATAACATATCTGTTTTATGACGACAGTGTAGCTTTAAAGATGGACGATTGTGGTGTACAAGAACCTGCCTATCGTCTCAATACACATATTTTCCCCGGGATTCCTCCAAAAATAGATAAGGTTTTTAGGTATACAGACGGGTTGTTGTACTTCTTCCAGGCCAATAAAGTAATACAATATAGTGAACTTAACAACGCCGTTGTAGGTACCTTTAAGAATATTCTTGAACTATTTGGAATAGATTGTCTACCGAAAAAAGGATTGATTAACGACATAAAATCACTTTTATCTCAACTTTATTCATTGTAACGTCTTGTTCTTATTACTTTAGTTCAATCCTAATTATGTGAATATCTGTGCTCCAAGCTATCCTATAGATGTGTTGAAGAGAATGTGTAAATAAAGACTATGGTTGTGTGATTCTTTATAGGCCTAATAGTAATTTTGTTATTTCGTCTGTGGATGAAATAAACATTCTTACGATACAGAAAAAGTCGAATCAATTGCTGATGATGTTTTACCATAGCAAAATATGTACAACTTGACAATGTACGAATCGTTGAAATATGATCTTGAAATAAACAATCTTTACTAACAGTTTTCTTTGTACCATTAGGTATGTCTTTCCTTTTACGTTTAACTCTAAATAGGAAGTATGTGCCTGAGATACACGCATGCATTCTTTTTGTTAGAATGACAACACTGTTTGCGCTATTGGCGGATCTCCCCTCCTCTGTACCTTCATAAAATTTATTTGTTAGTCTTGTGGTGTAAGTCATTGTTGATGGTGACGGTTACACGTGCAGTAGTAACTGTGTTCTCAAATACACGGTGAGAGACAAATACTTCCATTAATGCTAGTTTCGTTGCGTGTCTAATAGACACGTATTTCCAAAGCTGGTACTTTTATTTCTGGTGATTAGAACTAGATACAACTAATTACATTTTATTGTACAGGTTCTTATAAGTTACTAAGGCTAGCGTTATTAAATATAATATACAGGTGTGAAAATGGTGCAGAATCCGACTTCATTATGAAAATAAACGAGAAATCCCCATTCAGTTCCTGCCTTCTAAAGATAGTGCTGTTGGCTCTTCCCTTTATGGATTCAGTGATCAAATTACTTTATTGTCAGTAGTCCCAAGAAAAAACAAAGCCGTATGCATTTCCCAAAAGGAGTGGACGAAGTGACAGGAAACCCTGAAATTGTGTCCTTCTACAACAGCACCAATGGTGGAGTAGATACGCTGGTCCAAAAATGTGCCACCTACTCATCTAACAGAAAATGTAGACACTGGCCACTAGCAATGTTTTTTACACTAATAAACATCAGTTCAGTGAACAGCTGCATTCACTACTTCTGTTTTAGAAACAATAAAAGTGACTACAGGTACAAATTTGTCAAAGAATTGTCTGTAAATCTAATGAGACAACATCTTGAAAACAGGATACTTATTTCAAATGTGAGAGGAGATTTGAAGATTGTAATTCAAAGTGTTTTTGGAATAGACTCAAAGTAGAAGGAAGATGAACAAGAGTTGGTGAAGAGTGACAAACTGGAAAGAAAGAAGAAGTGCAGTTTTTGTCCTTATCAGAACAACAGAAAAACTGCATATAAGTGCGTTAACTGTGATAGGCCTATATGCTTGGAATACTAAAGAAAAATGTGTGTTCAGTGTTGAATGGATTAATGTACTAAAACATTAGTCAGTTTTAAACTTATCCCTGAAATTTCTTCACACATTTCTGATAATTTCCCTACAGGCACATTTTTATGGATATCCATGAATGTAATAGGCCTAAACGTTCTAATCTTTGCTTAATGGGGTGGTTTAATAAATTTTTATTCAGCTTCATTACTACACTAATATACTGAAGTAAAACTTTGCCTCAAAAGCAATACTTGCATGGTTTTTGTGTTACCGTAATAAAAATCATCCTTCCTATTGAGGTTAATCTTGAATTCCTCTCCTGTCTTCCAATAAATCATTGTTACAAATTAGGATTTGCTAAGTGTTAATGGCAAGTACTATACTTATATTTCCTTCTTTGGAACAGTTTAATTCAATCATAGGCCTTAGTTTTATCTTATTGCTTACTCTCGGGAGGTCTAGTAGTTGATGGGGTGAAAGCTTATTACATCTTATTATACGAAAATTTCCTTCTTTGGAATGGTTTAATTTACCGATATTCTCAAATTAATCATATTTATTACTGTATGGATAGGTATTAGTAATTAGGTGTAAAAATGTCTTTTGAATGATTTAGAATGGCTTAAACTCTCCATTTTTGTAAATATCTGTGAGAACTTGAAAACTACCTTTACATAAAATAAACTATTTTTGGTCTTTTTTGTAATATATTATAATTCTCATTCTCCATTACAAAGTAATACTACATGATATATTTTCTTTTACAACATTATTTTAGACACAGTTTTGTGAAATTGGGCAATGATTTGTTACAATGCCAAATTAATTTTGATATACTGTATAACTAATATAGATATATACAATCATCCAGGTCTTTGATATATCTACTGAAGTTTGTTGAAATCTATATTTTTAATGAATTTCACGAATGCTTTTAAGGTTTCTCTATGAGGTCTCTATTATTCGTAGGCCATGATCCTCCTTCTGTTGTTACTTGATGCTTCAGGATATTTCTTTGACTTGATAACAATCGGCACTCATAGATTAAGTGTTCCAATGTTTGCTCACCTGAGTTGCAGGGACACATTGGATCGTCTATGATTTTAAATCTGTACAGATATGATTTAGTTATCCCATGGCCGGTGACAACTGCCGTGAACTCCTGTGTGATAGGGATTTTCTTCTTCTGTCTCAACTCTACTCTAGGGAAGAATGATCTGCATACCCGTCCCTTTTCAGTTTCCTGCCATTTTTTCTGCCATATTTCGTAGCTTTTCATCTTCAACTCGGTTGATGTATTTGTTATCGGAGATTTGCTGTACACTACCTCCGCTATATACCTGTGTATATACCTATGTATATAAATACCTGTACTATTTTTGGTCTGTAATTCATGCTAGACAATTTATTTAGCATACTACGATTTTTAATCTTGAAAATAAATTTTAAATGGGTTAGATTGTTAGTGGGGATGAAAAACACACCCTTTAGTTGTTTATAATGGCTTAAACTGTCCATTTCTGCAAAGAACTTGTGCGACCTTACCACCCTTGCAAAAAATCAATCCCATTTGGGGTGTAAATCATGTCAGATACTTGATAACACTCAATAGGATTTTTAACGTCGAAAAACAATTTGTAATGTGTTAGATTGGTTGTGTGGGTGAAAATCACTCTCTAGATGATTTATATTGGTTTATCCTGTCCATATGTGGATAAACTTGAGTGACCTTGTAAAACTACCTCTTCATAAAATTATAACCCCTTTAGGGGTGAAAATCATGTTAGATAGTTGATATCACTCAGTACGATTTTTTTTGGAGAAAAATAAATTTTTAATGGGTTAGATTGGTTGTGGGGGTAATAACATTCTCTTGTCATGGATGGTCATAAGGTTTTAATCCTATTATATTATTAGATTTTAAAAATTTTCTTTATCTTTATATCTTAAAAGTACCTCTCTGGTGGAGTTAAATTATTTCATAAGGGCCTAACTCTTTCGTATCACATTCCCTTATTGTTTGTTAATTTTATTTAGGTTAACTTTCTGTTTTTCATACCTAACAATTATTTTGGTCTTAGGGGTGGTTAGGATACGCTAAATTTAACCTCTTGTTACTGTTGGTCATATGGTCTTAAACCTATCACCTACCCATTATAATAATAGATTTTAAAAAATACTAGTTTTCATTTCTTAAAAAATACACCTCTAGTGGGGTTGGTAGGTAATTCATAAGGGCCTATCTCTTTTGTATAGCATATTCTTATTTCGATGATAATATTTAGGCTATTTGGTCATGTAGATCTCTTATTTTGTTAACCTAACACTTATGGCCTTATGGGTGTTTAGGGGTACGTTAAATTTACCCTCTTGTTACAAGTTGTTATTAAGGTCTTAATCCTATCACCTGTCCATTATAAAATTGGATTTTAAAAATTATCTTTATCTTAATTTTAACGGGGATGAAAATTATTTCGTAAGGACCTAACTTTTTTGTATAGCATTTTCTTATTATTTTTAAGATAATATTTAGGTTATTTGGTCATGTTGATCTCTTATTTTGTTAGCCTAACACTTATATTGGCATTAGGAGTGGCTAGGGGTACGTTAAATTTAACGTCTTGTTTCGAGTTATCATTAAGGTCTTAATCCTATCACCTATCCATTTTAATATTATATTTTAAAAATTATCTTTATCTTTATTTCTTAGAAACTTAGACAATTATTTCATAAAGGCCTAACTCTTTTGTATAACATTTACTTATTATTTTTATGATAATATGTGGGCTATTTCATCATGTAGATCTCTTATTTTGTTAGGATAACACTTATTTTAGCCTTAGGGATGTCTAGGGGTACGTGAAATTTACCCTCTTTTCTACGAGTTTTCATTAAGGTCTTAATCCTGTCTCCTGTCAATAATACTAGATTTTAAAAATTATTTTTATTTTTATTCCTTAAAACTACCCCTGTACTGGGGTTGAAAATTAATTCATTAGGGCCAAACTCTTTGTTTCACATTTCCTTATTTTTTGTTAAATTTTTTATTGGTTTTAGATGAATTGTTTCAAGTTTGGTGTTCCGAATCTTATTTAGGGCATAACTTTAGATAGGGGGTGATAGAGGGATGGGGTGGTTTTATATGAAAGCCAAGGTGGTCAAGATGCCCCAACTGAAATTAATTTAAAACGGATTTGGAACGTCGCGATGCCAGTGTCGATCGGCTATGCCGTTCCCATTACTACTATTAGGCACTGTTTTTTTATTTATATCAGCTGTAAAATGGGATAATATGCATACTGGTAATACCATATCCCATAAAACTAAAGCTAGTAGGGCAAAACTAATGGCACAATTGGCATCAGCGACCTAATTGTACCCAAGAAGTATACATTCTTGGTGGCTCTGCATTACGAAAGCGCTCAGGAATTTTGAATGTCCAAAGAAATTTTATGAATTGGTTAGAAGTTATTTAAATGATAGAATAGCAAAGCATTCTGTTAACACAGTATTAAAAGTGAAACATATGACAAAGAGATGTCCTCAAGGGTCATGTTGCGGACCCGGTCTGTGGAATATAATATATAATTCACTGTTAGATATTAAATGTACAAAGTGTGCAAGAGCAGTGGCTTTTTGCTAATAACTTGATGGTTGCTGTGAAAGGAGAAAACTCAATGCAAATCCAAAATATTATGAATATGGAAATGTATAAGATAATAAAATGGGCCGAAAACAACAATATAAAGTTCAACGAATCGAAATCGAAGGTACTATTCATATCCAGATGTAAAAGAAGAGAATCAAAGGAAATAAAAATATATCTAAGAAATAAACAATTGGAACAAGTTGACACAATCAAATATCTTGGTATAATTATGGACAATAAGTTCAATTTCTCAGATCACATTAACTATGTTGTAGAAAAATGCACTAAATTAATTCACTCACTATCGAGGTCGGCCAAAATAAGCTGGGGATTAAAAAGCGAAGCTCTCAAAACCATATACAAAGGTGCTATACTACCCCTCATGTTATACGGGGCACCTGTATGGATTGAGGCGCTAAGAAAAAGTACAACATAATGAAATATACAAGAATTCAGAGATTAATAAACATAAGAATCATGAAGTCTTTTCGCACTACCTCCATGGAAGCACCCTGCGTTCTAGCAGGGATGACACCAGTAATCCTTAAGGCAGAAGAAGAAGTTGATGTATAATATTATTAAAAAGAAGATCGATATGGAATATGATATTTACTTGGAAGTAGAACCAAAACATTGATCACACCCGGCAGATGTATTAAAAATCAGTGAAAATAGACAAGGCTCCACTTTTGATATATTTACAGACGGAAGTAAAAGTGAGAAAGGAGTAGGATCGGAAATAGCAATATTTACTGTAAAAGAGCTATTTAATCTCAATAATAAATGTAAAAATAACCAAGCAGAACAATTAGCAATAATTAAAGCTTTTTGAAGTACTTAACGATATGGATAATATAAGAATTGAACACCAAACTGCAACTATATAAACAGACAGCCAAATATCTCTGGACTCGATTAAAAACCCGGCGAACTACAAACCACTCATTCACAAGATACGACATGTAAAAACACTAGAAGATCGCGATTGGAGGATATACTTTCAATGTATAAAAACGCACGTAGGATATTATGGTAATGAAAAACCAGATCAACTAGCGAAAAAGGCAGTGACTTCTAGTGAATTAACACATTGCTACAATAAAATTCCTAAGAGAGAAATAAAAAGCTATCTCAAGAAGTTAAGCTATGAAAAATGTGAACAAGAATGGCAAACAACAACAATAAAGGAAAGACAACTGTAGGCTAGTGTGCCTAACAGAATTGCAATAGGATTTTCGGAGGACCACTGGGAGAACCCAGAAAATATATAAGTTTAGAAGTGCAGGAATATTGAAGGAAGCAGGAATAATGGAGAGAGAGAATTGTTACTCTATTCTTCTTTTCTTGAAGACTACTGCTTCTCTTCTTACTTGGAGTTATAATTGGTATAGACCAATATTGAATAGTGCTTGCTATTTTGCACTAGGTATACTTCAGGAATGACTTAAGGTTCATTTGCTGTGAGAATACACCATGTTTTGTGATTTACAACAATAATATAAGTTCTTTATTTTAATCTCAAAAATTACAAACTTCTGGAATAATTGAGCTGTATTGGCTCAAAATACTACTGCAGTATACTCTAGCTGCAAGTAGGAAAAGAGAAGTTGCAATTGCTTGCCAAAACTTCTTATCTTGATAAACGCTGAATTGCTATTTGAAAAATACTAATTTGCTAGACCGTTCCTTGGTCTTTGTGAGGTTACTATATTTTATTCAAAACTACTACGGCAGCATATTTAGCTTGCACGTAGAGGAAAAGGAAGAGCTGCAAGGATGCCAAAATTCCTGGACAATTATAAATGCAGTTTCTACTTGTATGCAAACAAATTTGCTGAGTCCTCTAGACTCTTGTGAAATTAACCATATTAACTGTATGTAGTACTTAACTTGTATAGTTGATGAGAATGTGAATGCATTAGCCGGACTATGGCTAACTAGGGGAAGTACAGTTACTGTTGCTGAAGATCTATGGTGCTGTAGATCATCCTGAACGGTGGCCAGTAGCGAGTCCTTCCATGGCTACGAGCTACGCTCCACGAAGTTCTAGGGATATCCTCGAATCCACCTCCTGGTAGATTAAGTAGTGGTTGCTAATGCTGGTTCCATGATGCGTAGATATGTGTAGATACTGTACAATAATATATTCAGACTTGTGGTCTGTTGCTAAATTTGGGGCTGTGCCCTTACGAAGCAACGATCGGCGAGAGAGTGAGAGAAGTCTAACGGCTACAAAATGCGTTCACATAATCATCTTACAAAAGAGTTTTTCATAAATTCGATGGAAAGCTAGTCTCGAGCTTTCTAGATGCTTCCATCCTAAAGCAGGCTTTTATTAAACAAAGTAACATGCAGTACTCTTTCTGTAACACACAAAAAGATATATGAGAGTATCTAAGTTATTTTATTAAACAATATGCCTTTGTAGAGAAATAAATAAATTTCTCATGAGAATTAATCTAACTTTTTAGTATACTGTTCGTAGGTGCAAGTATAGAAATCGATAGTCCGCTCTTAGCGCTCTACGCTATTCTGGCTGTACGGGCAAGTAAGAGTATTATCGATTATCAGGCTGGCAATCGATATCTGATCGATGCCGGCAAAACAGCTTTCTGTTGCTAATTAACATTAATTATTGAATTCAATGATAACAGTCAATAAATAAATAATAAATAATAAATAAATGTGTGCAATAAATGTGCAAACTATTCCTTAGCTAATAGCATTATAGCTCATAATATATATTTTCTTTATCTAAATGTAAATAAAGAGATTCAAGTGTGCCAAGAATTCTGTTTGCTAGTAACTGGCTTTAGTGCCATCTAGTGACTTGTATGAATACTTCATTACTAGTATTTGCTATAAAAGTATAATAAATGGGCTCTAAGCTCTACGAGCTTACAACAACAAAACCATTCTTCCCTACACTGAAAGACAGAATGCGAATAAAATTGAAGTTAACATCGAATCTGACAACAATCCTAAGAGGTCATGGGAAAATAAGAAAATACTAGGCCTATCATCGTTTTAGAATCAGTGAAAATGCTAATTGTAAGTGCAACCAGGGAGAAAAAACTGTGGAACATTTAATTTTTGAATGTCACCTACTCAATAACGAAAGACATGAAATTAAGAACGCAGTGTTAGCAGCAAAGTGTGAAAATAACAGATCTATTAAGTAAATATAAAAGTAAATTTATAAACTTTGTAAATAAAATTAATTTTGATAATTTATAAAGGTCAATATAAACTAGGTGAGCACAAGAATTTATATATATAAATAAGAAAGTAGCCTACAGATTTATAGAGTACTAGCTTAAATGGCCCGGCGTCGCCCGGGTTTTGTGTTTTGTAATTCGTAATTAACTTATGAAGGACTTTCGATTTTAAAATTCTAGGTCCTTTTATAGGTATTTAGAATTCGAAATGAGGAAGAATGACTTATCACACTCAAACAATTCGCTCAAAAAACGCTTGATACAGCTTTTTACGGCTAATAGAGGATGTAGAATTTTGGATCCCATCGCTTGTACACAACAAGCCTGGTAGGGGTTAAAATAAGAAGAAACAGAAATTCCGGTAACATAAAACTGTATTGCTTTTGCGGAATATTTGATTTCTCACTCTAATGTTACCATAAAACCGTTTTGGGGATGAAATTAAACAGAAAGGCAATATTACTTTCATACATCCCTCCCCAAAAACCTGCGATAAAATAATATACATATAACCATACCTCGTACTGTTTTCTCTATGTCCATGGTAGATAAAGTTATGTGACTGCATTAGATTCGTGCATTTCATAATTTAATATTTATTTATAACATTAATTATATTGGTAGCTTTTCTAAATTGTCAAAGTCCCACTTCAATTATTTCCAAACCCATCTGAGACCACAGGAAACAATATGTTGTCATGCCAACTGTGATTTGGATTTGATAATTCTGTGTAAAAAGGGATTAAGTATACTCAAAAACATTTGATTTTTGGCATTTAAAATCAATTTTTTTTTTCAAAATCCTTTCTTAGTGAGCACCTACATTATGAAACGAAGGTACTGTCAAAATTCCAAGTCTCTGCCTATTATAGTTTAGGCTCTACGTTGATTCTCTGTCAGTCAGTCAGTCATTCATTCAGTCAGTCAGGACACAGCCTCTTATATATATATATATATAGATTATATAATAAAAATGTAAGTAAAAGAAATCATGATATGTACACAGCAGAACATAAGACATGTAGTATTGCACAAGTGTAATGGAACATGTTGTATTACTAAAAAAAAAATAAGTATAAAATCTAAGGCAACAAAATGCCTGTTGATCTGTGTTATAGCTAATTCTCACGGGGTGTACAATACTGTGTTCGAAAATATTTATAAAGATCATTTTGCACTGGAATTCATGCTGTATTGTATAGAACCTGTAAGGAATGCAGCCTCTCAGCCATGAGGGACAAAGAGCTCAGTCCTAGTGGGGTGAATTAGCTGAAAAAAGTTTCACATCTGGCAACCAATGCGCCACTTTGGATTCAGATAGTACATGGGTAGACGAGTCTAAAAAGCCCGGGACACAAATTTTCCTGGCTCTCTAGCGGTTTTGATGACGTAATCAATATGGCCGCCAAAGTTTTTTGACACGCTACTACATTTCCCTATATAACTTGGGTTTGTATTTTGATATTAACCTATATTGTTAGAGAATATTAATCAGGAGAAAACGTGCTTTCCAACGGTATATCTGACATTATTGTTTACGTTCATAATACCAGAAATATTTGTACCTGAATTAAAATTTTTGTTTTTGATTTTGATTTTTTCTTAACATTTTGCTCAATACCTTGAAATCCGTTACAGGTAGATGAAAATGTGTTCTATGCTTTATTGTTCGTCAGACAATTTCCTTTCGAACGGTATATACGACTTATATTTTATCACAAACAGTTCCTGAAAATTTTCCAAAACAATGTAGAGTTACACTGCGAGTCGTTACGGCAACAATTTAATTTATATGGGTTCCGAAAAGTAATAGAGGGGCTTTATAACTAATTAAGTAGCAAATGTATTTGTTGTAATTTTTTATGTATAGGTAAGTAAATTCTACATTTTTAGGGGGTACTTATTAATATCGTAGCTCCCTCAAAATTTAAATTTTGGGGGAAACTTAAAAAATGTAATAATAAATAAAATAGATTAAATTAATAAGAATCCATTCAGTAAAACTAAATGTGTTGTGTGAAGAACTTCACCGTGTAAAGAAGATCATCATGATTTTGTTCAGATGTGGAAAAGGTGTGCCTGTTTTATGATGAAGGAGAAAGTAGAGACAAACTTGTGACTGTATCCACGCTGGGAATTGGGCCTACAATTCATACTCTTGCTCAACAATTAGAAGATGAAAAACTGTTGAAGAAGTTGTCGTCAACAGATTTGGTAGCATTAGAAGCCAAATATCACAAACTATGCTATACTCGCTTTATAACATGTGCGAAAGCTGCTGAACGTTCTCGAAGAGAAGATTACCATAATACTGAAGAAGTTGTTTATGGTACAGTTCTAATGGAATTGGTTCAATACATGGAGGATTCGTACTCATCTAGCAGTACTTCTCCAGTGTTTAAACTTTCTCATCTTACAAAATTAGTGTCTCAGCGCATGATGTAAATGGGAATACAAAGTCACAAAAAGAATATATTAATAGAACACGTCTTAAGGAACAACTATTATCATTTATACCTGCTCTGAGAGCAGATAAGTCGGGATGTGAAATTATTTTCACTTTAAAAGGGGATGTTGGCGATGCCATTCGCGATGCCTGGGCATTTGTTGACTATAGTGATGGTATGTGTCTGGGACGGGCAGTAGGTTTATTTCGAAGACAGCTCTAAGAACCTTCTCTCAAATGCATAGTTATCTTCGTGATGCTTTGTGCCCACGTTTTTATAATCTTTTAAATTTGATTTTTCTTCAAATATTGCAGAAAACGATGTGGCAGTTTTGCTGCTCGTAAAGTTGCCACGAAGAAATTCAGCATGTATATCTGGATTTTTTTTTGGAAGGTCCTTTAGAGAACGTACGAATGCTGGCAACCACCGAGAATAGTGGACTGCGTCCAACGGAAATGTCCACAGACATAACTGAGCCAAAGTATCGACGTGCATTGCAAAGTTAAATGTACGAATACACAATGCAAGTTGCACTAGAAGGGATTCGAGTTTGATAACTATGTTCCAAGATTGGAAATGAGGACAATCAGATGTTTTCGACAAAATCCACAGTTCAATGCCTTCGCCACTGATGCTTTCTGTGCCGAAGCACAGATTATTTTTAACTTCCTATAAACCAAGGAAAATTAAGGAATGTGGACACAGGTCAAAGAGGTACTTAAGTAAATAGTGAGCCGACTCTGAAAATACTTCATTGGTAACTGGGCCCAGATCCTAATCAAATTCAAATAATTAATATTTCACATTAATAATAATTCAAGATGAATTCAATTTTGTAGATACAATTTATTCTGAATCAGGTAACAATTATTTCAGGCAAAATTTAAAACATTCTGAAGAAATAGCATCTAGAACATCTTATTTATTCGGTGGTTTTTTTGCCACACTCAAAATGACCCGTGGGCTTTTAATTTAATATACAAGAACCCCAACACACATATATGTACAAATTATTTACCAATCTTAGCACAACAGGCCCGAAATGCCTGTTCAGAAAATTCACAAATGTCAACAAATTATTTATTAACAGATTAAAAATGTATCTACATGTACTTGCAAGTACTCTACAGGGTCTGACCATAGTTTATTTATCTGGTTATATCCATTACTACAGGGATCAAACTCGAAATTGTCTAAACTCGGTTAGGCTAGTTTTATTTTAAATTCGAAACTGAATTAGTGCCACCTTGCGTGTTTTAAATCTACAGTGCCTTTGATAATCCACGGAGCCTACCGATCATTTCCTAGTTAGGGCTAAGCCTACACAGCATATAGCGATGTAATGAGAGAAAACCATTTAATTTTGTAAGGTTCATCTTTATTTCACGACTGAACTGTAGAACAAAACTCCCACCCCTTGAATTTAATTTAGAAAACTTATGGGAGGCAAATTTCCAAAGTCAAAAAACTAGAAAAACGCAATACAAAATTCCCCTTATATAAAACCCCGAAATTACAAACTGAAACTAACAAATTTTGATGGCCGAAAATACACAGGTGAGCATCAGTTAATTACAAACAAATCCATTTAAAGGAAAACTCACCTGAGAAATATGTCTCCATGACAGGCCTCCACACAACACAAAAGAAAAAACAACTAGACACTTCGAACTCCAGCAATAGACTGAGCTCCACAAATAGTACACGCATAGCGCACCAACAGGCTTCCCCTCCCACTCATTAGCATAAGCCCTCTTTACGTAAGTGAACACAACGCCACATACAGGGATTCAGGCGAATTAATATCAGTATCAAAAGAGAAACTCTACAGAGCAGGAAAACACAAGCTTAACCAGTAAAAATATTACATTTAACTGCAATTTTAATACGAGAAAAATGGAGGTAAGAGTGAAACATATGTAAATTTGATATGACCGTATATATTACGGCTCATTTCACATGCTTCGTTGAATGCTTTTACCTGTAGACAATGCAAGGCAGTTAAGTAACTTCATGTGCATACCGAGATCTTTTTACATGCGACGATGTAAGGCAGGATTTTGCAACACCAGAACGTGCAATACCAGCGGTTGTTACTAATTCAGCCCATCCAATGCCAGTTAACCACTTGCCAAGTAAGTTAATGACCATCATTTCTATGTGAAGGCCACCCATTATGAGTATGATGCGATCCTCGCCATATTTGGCAGGAAATTTCCATTGCAGTTGCTTCCCAATAGCATATACTGGTTGGTTACATGTAATCACGGGTGTTTATTTCAATTTAATTTTGCTGTAGCCATTAGTATGGTAGCCATTAGTATGGTAGCCATCGTATGAAGTACCATTGCTGGATTCGCAAATTTCGTCATTTAGAAGTGGAAGCAATGACGCATTACATCTTATTTTTCTAACATCAGGTTCATTTTGGGCATGAAAAGCCGAAAACGATACTCTAGGCACATGCTCTATTCCTTGTATGTCTTCAATATGCATTCTCTCTAGGACAGAGTTAAGCCAAGGATTAACAAATTTCCTAGGGGTGAAGGCAGGATCATGGTCAGTGTACTGTAGATTAACAGTTGGGAAAGGTGGGTCACTTGTAACTTGACCAGTGGCAGGAAGACTACTGTAATATTCAGGGAGGCTATTGACAGTTTGTTTGTTCCACTGCTGGATACGAACGCTGTCATCGTCAATCTCCATATTGCTTCACTGTGAGGATGCTGAATAATCGTAACATTTGAATTATGGAAAGAAGTAACGACAGTAGAAGAAGATTGATTGTGCCCGTCCCAGAAACATACCATCACTAAAGTCATTAAATGCCCAGGCATCGCGAATGGCATCCCTATTTATCTGCTCTCAGACCAGGTATAAATGATAATAGTTGTTCGCTAAGACGTGTTCTATTGATATTCTTTATGTGAGTTTGTATTCCCATTTCCATCATGCGCTGAAACACTAATTTTGTAAGATGAGAAAGTTTAAACACTGGAGAAGTACTGCTAGATGAGTACGAATCCTGCATGCATGGAACCAATTTCGTTAGAACTGTACCATAAACAACTTCTTCAGGATTATGGTAATCTTCTCTTCGAGAACGTTCAGCAGCTTTCGCACATGTTATAAAGCGAGTATGGCATAGTTTGTGATATTTGGCTTCTAATGCTACCAAATCTGTTGACGACATCTTCTTCAACAGTTTTTCATCCTGCAATTGTAGAGCAAGAGTATGAATTGTAGGCTCAATTCTCAGCGTGGATACAAACACAAGTTTGTCTCTACCTTCTCCTTCTTCACAAAACAGGCACAGCTTTTCCACATCTGAACAAAATCATGATGATTTTAATTTTGATGTAGAAGGAATTTGGTCTGAGCAATGGGTATGTCCTTTCTGTTTATTTTCACCAGATAATCTATCTGCCTTTAGACTGTCATATTTGTTCTTGCAGGATTTGTGATATTTCGCTGAATAGGCAGCATGTGAAAGACAACTTCCATCGTCCAACTGATCCAAATTACTTATACCACTTGGAAGCTCACCATGTTCAGCAAAAATGCATTTTTAAGTAACCTTCATACTTCGGAATGATCAAGCGCTCTTTTGATTCCTTATGGCATAAAAAACACAGTTCCCATACAAAGGGAGCAACCACTGGGTCAGTCGTAGCATCAACCAATTCATGCTTTCTCTTCATTGACATGATTGGGTAATTTCTGTCTTCCTACGAGGTAGACGAAAGCAATATCTTCTTTACCCGGTGAAGTTCCTCACACAACACATTTGGTATTACTGAATGGAATCTTATTAATTTAATTATTTTATTTATTATTACATTTTTTTAGTTTCCCCCCAAAATTTAAATTTTGAGGGAGCTACGATTTTAAAAAGTACCCCCCAAAAATCTAGAATTTACTTACCTATACATAAAAAATTACAACAAATACATCTGCTACTTAATTAGTTATAAAGCCCTTCTATTACTTTTCGGGACCCATATAAATTAAATTGTTGCCATAACCACTCGCAGTGCAATTCTACATTGTTTTGGCAAATTTACAGGAACTGTTTGTGATAAAATATGTCATATATACCGTTCGAAAGGAAATTGTCTGAAAAACAATAAAGTATAGGACACATTTTCATCTACATGTAACGAATTCCAAGTTATTGAGCAAAATGTTTCGAAAAAATAAAAATAAAAAACAAAAATTTTAATTCAGGTACAAATATTTCAGGTATTGTGAACCTAAACAATAATGTCATATATACCGTTGGAAAGCACGTTTTCTCCTGATTAATAATAGCTAACAATATAGATTAATATCAAAATAGAAACCCAAGTTATATAGGGAAATGTAGAAGCGTGCCACAAAACTTTGGCGGCCATATTGATTACGTCATCAAAACCGCTAGAGAGCCAGGAAAATTTGTGTTCCGGGCTTTTTAGACTCGTCTACCCTTGTACTATCTGAATCCAAAGAGGCGCAATGGTTGCCGGATGTGAAATGTTTTGGTATAATTTTCAGCTAACTCACCCCACTAGTAGGTCTACTTGCCATCATTTAGACTAGTCTATCTTGTTTGGAAATTGGTTTATAAATTGTCAATGTCCTGTTGTTTGATTAACTATTACCATGTTAAATAATAATAATAATAAACGATAATGCTTATTAGAACTACTATTGTCCACTGCGGCGTAGGGCATGCGCTCGCTCTCCTCTCGCAGCGGGCCCAGGTTCAATTCTTGATCGGATTAAGTTCCCTAAATGGCTTTCTTTGGGGGTTTTTCCTCCCGTGTGAGACGAATGTCGGGACACTTTAGGTCCTCATGGTCCCCAGATATCATATGGCCGTGATTGTCACTTTCAACCCATCCGCCCTTTGTTCGGAATGAGTGTGTGTGACTGGTGTGTTCTACATGTTCGTGTTCTCTCAGAGATAGCTCCGGCATTGGGCTGACCACTCATTCGGCCCTCCATGTCCTTGTTTGGTAAAAAATAATGTATATGATCCATAGAAACTCCCTCTCCTTCCTCTCTTGGTCCTGTAAGACCCAGGCGGTGTAGGCCGTGTAAATGTACGTACTAAGCGTTATGAACGATATGGCGCACAGGTTGATGATGCGCAGCAGACAGTTGCTGTATTAAATAAGTTAACTAATTAATCTTTTCCGGATAATCCCAGCTATACTAGAGAGTTCCAAAATATAAGTTAAGAAACTGACATCTTCATTAATAAGCGGATGTACTGTATGCATTCCTAGTTTAAAAGTTACACAAGAATCATTAATAAGTTTATATAAGATTTAATTAAAATTAATACAGTACGTATTCTGAGTTTCTGAATAGATCCTTTTTATGCAGTTTACTGAGCATGTGCATTGAAACAAACGTACATACTTCTCAATTTTCTGTAGCGTTTAGTTAGTCTTTTCATTGATAGTTTCTTCATTGTAGCCTACGCAATACAGATGTGGTGTTTTTGTTTTGTATATCTACAATATGATGCATTGACTTTGCAAATTTCCATCGACATTTAACTTCTACTCAGTAGAGATAACGGTATTTATTTTCACATGTGGTTTTGAGCTGCCTTATTACTAGTTCTCTCTTTCTTTCTCTTTTGCATGATGCATGAATTGATATAAAAAAGTATCACATATGAAATTCGTAGTAAGAAGGGAATTTTGCAATAGGAAATGGGGAATAGAAATTTCAGTTCAGAGATGAGGAATTTGTATTTGCCATTCAGATCCTTTTGAATATTGTGGTTGGAGGTGTGAGAGTCCTGCAGTGTGCAGCAGGAGAAGAACCCTGCATTATGTGAGAGTTGAACTTTGAGTTCCTCAACTATTCTTGCCGGAGGATTACAGAAAGAAGCCTTGGTTCGATGAAAGCAGTGGTTGTATAATTAAGTTTGTTCCGTCGATACCTGGGCAGTAAACAAACCAAAGTGACGTCATGATCCAGGGGTGTTCAAATTGGAGCAAAATATGCTTAAAGCACAACCACAGGCCTAAAACCTTAGATGTAGAACGGAAAGGATTTGCGCATCTGTTCAATTATAATTAAAATATTTTAAATAATTACGAATTATTTAAAGAGTTTTTAAATCTGTCTTATATTCTGGTCGTCATTGTTTTTGTTTGTTTTGTAATTCAGCTGTATTTATACCCCTTTCAGCTCCCAATCTATATCAGGAGTTCGGGATCTGTGTCTGTACAGTAGACCGTGAAACTATTGATTGTAAATTATTTTCTATTGTTGGTTTTTTTACTATTCATTGCAAATTATTTTTATTGTTGGTTTATTTGATGGAGTAAATTTCAACTGACATTAATTTAAATGGATATGATGTAGGATGAAATAGCGAAAATGATTAATGGTATGTAAATATATAATTCGGCATTTGTTTTTACGACTGGAGAAACCATGAAAAGACCCATGTCAAATTGGCCGGCCCCGGTATTTGAACTCACGGGTCCAAGACATTACCATCTCGGCCACCTTGCTCGGTCATGGTTAGTGTAACAGTAGTGTAGCGTTATTTTAAGATGTAATAGCAAAATGCGTAATGTCAAATAGTTATTATACAGAGTGTTTCAAAAGTACTTTTAGAAACTTGGGGGGGGGGGGGGCAAGTTCACAACATCAAAACAAGATAAAACGTTCATATTACAAATGTCAGAAAGCCCTTTCTAAGTTATTAATGAAAAAACATTTTGACCCATCAGTTGGGTATTGGCAGCTTATTAGCAAGTGCTGATACAGTCATCAACTAAGAAATGCGTAATGAATTAACAGGATAATAGTTATTCTAATTTCTGGATAATTATGTCTTTTTATATAATTATATGTAGATATTCACTTAACTGCTAAAGGGAGTTTAGCACAATCTGAATCATCAGTTCCAATCAGGACACATAATAATAATAGTAATAATAATAATAATAATAATAATAATAATAATAATAATAATAATAATAATAATAATAATAATAATAATACTTATTTAGTTACTTATTTACTCAATGACAAAAGACAATTCCTCAGCAAGCTAAAGGAATATCTATTTTATGGAACCCGAAGGATCATTGCCGCGCTTACTGAGTCCGTCATTCAACCCTATTCTGTGCTAACTCCATTCAGTCATCCCTAGCAAATCCTACTTCTCTTAAATCCATTCTAAGATAGTCCTCCCACCTACGTCTAGGTCTTCCGCATGGTCTTTTGCCTTCGGGTCTCCCAGTCAATACTTTCGAGACATGTCTTTCCTCCCCCATGCATGCAACATGTCCAGCCCATTTCATCCTTCGAGATTTAATTACCTTTACTACATCCGGTGAAGCGTACAGGCCATGAAGCTCGTCGTTATGCAAATTTCTCCAGACCCCATTTTCATCCCTCTTGGGCCCAAATATTTTTCTAAGCACCCTGTATTCGAACACTCTCAGACTATGTTCTTCCCGATCAGTAAGCGGCCATGTCTCACATCCATATAATACAACTGGCAGGATAATAGTCTTATAAATCTTAATTTTTAGATTTCTCGACAGATGATGAGAAGGCAAGAGTTTCTGAACTGCATAAATAGACCATGGGCTACCAATATGAAACCCTCCCCCCCGTGGGAATTTCCGACACATATATTTTTTTGTTTGTATTGTCATCTAGTTTAAGATTCTAGTTGTTTGCCCCTTATCAATTACAGCATTTAGCCGGAAACCCCGGAAAACCCCGGAAATTCGCAGAAAATGAATTTGTTTTAATTTTTCATTGTTCTTTGCTCCTAATATTCCCAGGGAATTTCTGACTCACACATTTTTGTTGGTTTTGGTATCTAGTTTAATGTTCCAATTGTTTGCCCCTTACAAATTACAACATATCCCCAGAAAACCCGGAAAACCACGTATATACGGAGAAAATTACTATGTTTTAATTTTTAAATCTTTGTTCTTTGCACCTAATATTCAAAGGGAATTTCTGACTTACATGTTTTTTTGTTGGCATTACCATCTAGATTAAGGTTTCAGTTGTTTGCCCCTTATCAATTACAGTATATCCCCGGAAAACACCGAAAACCACGGAAATCCGGAGAAAGGGACTTCGTTTTATTTTTTAAAAATCTTAGTTCTTTGCTCCTAGTATTCAAAGGGAATTGGTGAACCATATGTTTTTGTGTTGGTATTCCCATATAGATTAAGGTTCCAGTTGTTTGCCCCTTACCATTTACAGCATATCCCCGGAAACCCCGGAAAACCACGTATATACGGAGAAAATTATGTATTATTTTTTAAATCTTTGTTCTTTGCTCCTAATATTCAAAGGGAATTTCTGACTTACATGTTTTTTTGTTGGCATTACCATCTAGATTAAGGTTTCAGTTGTTTGCCCCTTATGAATTAAAGCATATCTCCAGAAAACTCCGAAAACCACGGAAATCCGGAGAAAGGGACTTCGTTTTATTTTTTAAAAATCTTAGTTCTTTGCTCCTAGTATTCAAAGGGAATTGGTGAACCATATGTTTTTGTGTTGGTATTCCCATATAGATTAAGGTTCCAGTTGTTTGCCCCTTACCATTTACAGCATATCCCCGGAAACCCCGGAAAACCACGTATATACGGAGAAAATTATGTATTATTTTTTAAATCTTTGTTCTTTGCTCCTAATATTCAAAGGGAATTTCTGACTTACATGTTTTTTTGTTGGCATTACCATCTAGATTAAGGTTTCAGTTGTTTGCCCCTTATGAATTATAGCATATCTCCAGAAAACTCCGAAAACCACGGAAATCCGGAGGAATTGACTTTTTAAAAATTTCTTTAAAATCTTTGTTCTTTGCTCCTAATATTCCCAGGGAATTTCTGACTCATATGTTTTTTTTGTTGGTATTGCCATCCCCTTTTCTTTGCATGTGACCATCACAATTATGGCAGATATCTCGTAGTCCATATACTCACCCTTTTCAACCTGCAAGGGACACACTTGAAGTAGAAGAATTACTTCGCAATAACGGTTTCAGTGACCGTAGATCACAAGTTCCGAGTTCTAGAAATTCTGTGGATTTCCGTGGTTTTCCGGGTTTTGCGGGGATATGTTGTAATTGATAATGGGCAAACAGCTGAAACCTTAATCTAGATTACAATGCCAAAAAAAAATGTAAGTCAGAAGTTCCCTGGGAATATTAGGATCAAAGAACAAAGGTTTTTAAAAAATTAAAACGAACTCATTTTCTTGGGATTTTTTAGGTTTCCGGAGTTTTCCGGGGATATGCTGTAATTAATAAGGGGCAAACAACTGAAACCTTAATCTACATGGCAATACCAACACAAAACCATATGAGTCACCAATTCCCTTTGAATACCAGGAGCAAAGAACTAAGATTTAAAAAATTAATACGAAGTCATTTTCTCCGAGCTTCCGTGGTTTTCGGAGTTTTCTGGGATTTGCTGTAATTGATATGGGGCAAACAACTGAAACCTTAATCTACATGGCAATACCAACACAAAACCATATTAGTCACTAATTCCCTTTGAATACTAGGAGCAAAGAACTAAGATTTAAAAAATTAAAACAAAGTCATTTTCTCCGGGCTTCCGTGGTTTTCAGAGTTATCTGGGGATTTGCTGTAATTTATAAGGGGCAAACAACTGAAACCTTAATCTACATGTCAATACCAACACAAAACCATATGAGTCACCAATTCCCTTTGAATACTAGGAGCAAAGAACTAAGATTTAAAAAATTAAAACAAAGTCATTTTCTCCGGGCTTCCGTGGTTTTCAGAGTTTTCTGGGGATTTGCTGTAATTGATAAGGGGCAAACAACTGAAACCTTAATCTACATGACAATACCAATACAAAACCATATGAGTCACCAATTCCCTTTGAATACTAGAAGTAAAAACCTAAGATTTAAAAAATTAAAACAAAGTTATTTTCTCCGGGTTTCCGTGGTTTTCGGAGTTTTCTGGGGATTTGCTGTAATTGATATGGGGCAAACAACTGAAACCTTAATCTACATGGCAATACCAACACAAAACCATATGAGTCACCAATTCCCTTTGAATACTAGAAGTAAAAAAATAAGATTTAAAAAATTAAAACAAAGTCATTTTCTCCGGGTTTCCGTGGTTTTCGGAGTTTTCTGGGGATTTGCTGTAAATGATAAGGGGAAAACAACTGAAACCTTAATCTGGATGGCAATACCAACAAAAGAACATATGATTCAGAAATTCCCTTTGAATATTAGAAGCAAAGAACAAAGATTTAAAAAATAAAACATTGTCATTTTCTCCGAATAAAAGTGGGTTTTCGGGTTTTCCGGGAATATGTTGTAATTTGTAAGGGGCAAACAACTGAAAACTTAAACTAGATGACAATACCAACAAAAAATATGTGAGTCAGAAATTCCCTGGGCATATTAGGAGCAAAGAACAAAGAAAAATTAAATCAAACTCATTTTCTCCAGATTTCCGTAGTTTTCCGGGGTTTCCGGGTAAATGCTGTAATTGATAAGGGGAAAACAACTGAAGACTTAAACTAGATTATAATACCAACAAAAAATATGTGAGCCAGAAATTTCCTGGGCATATTAGGAGCAAAGAACAAAGAAAAATTAAAACAAACTCATTTTCTCCGGATTTCCGGGGTTTCCGGGTAAATGCTGTAATTGATAAGGGGCAAACAACTGAAAACTGAAACTAGA
The DNA here is from genome assembly GCA_964059195.1 of Ectobius pallidus. Lineage (NCBI taxonomy): Eukaryota > Metazoa > Arthropoda > Insecta > Blattodea > Ectobiidae > Ectobius > Ectobius pallidus. The sequence continues at coordinate 151,341,665 of CAXKWD010000002.1, forward strand.
TGGGAATACCAACAATAAAATATGTGTCGGAAATTCCCACGGGGGGGGGGATGGGGGGTATACAGTAGCCTTCGCTCTAAAAAGCAAGCATTTCCTGATTTGAGTCGAGACTTAACTTTCGCCTTAATATTATTTAATAATAATATTAATAATAATAATAATAATAATAATAATAATAATAATAATAATAATAATAATAATAATAAATCGTTTCTTGGTAAAGAGAGATGCGCTTTAGCAAGACTCCAGACGTGTATCCCTTCCACATTTATCAGTATTTTTTTAGGCTGTATTACTCCTCACATTGACTTCCTCGTGCTTTCTTTTTATAAAATGTGTCAAGAGAGTGAGAAATAAAATTCAGATGGAACCAGTCTAATTAGTCTAATAGTTTTAAATCCAATTGTAGCGTATACCGTCGGCTATAAACAGTCTTACAATACTTTATGCAGATGACACGACTTTTTTAAATAATAGTTCAGATTTTCAAACGCTTCAAAACTTAACAAAGGTCACTCTGTCTGAGGCATCAACATGGTTTCAAGTAAATGGTTTTTTAATGAATGAAAACAAGACACAGGAACTTTACCTCAGCTTAAGAAACTTACCTGAACACATCAGTGTAGATAATGTCAAATTTTTAGGGGTCTATATTGATAGGAAGTTGACATGGGAACATCATATAACATATATATCAACCAAATTATCTAGAGTTGTATTTTTACTTAGAAGTTTAAAAAATCATGTTCCAAGTATTTATATGAGATCTGCATATTTTGCTTTTTTTCAAAGTATAATTTCGTATGGTATTTTACTTTGGGGAAATAGTGCTTACATTAATAATATACTACTCCTTCAAAAAAAAGCTATTAGAATAATATCGGATGCACAAAAATTAGATCACTGTAAACCTTTGTTTATTAAACAAAAATGCCTGACAGTAATAAATCTATATATATATATCACGTATTACTCCACAAAAAAAATAACATAGCAGAACATCAACTCAGACGAGACATTCATAACTACAATACAAGGAGAAATAAACACATGGACATTCCATTTAATAGGTTATCGAAATCTCACAATAGCTACAGAGTTTTAGGTCTAGTTATGTTTAATAAACTTCCTTTAGAAATAGCAGAGCAACCAGTGAATTTGTTTAAAAATAATCTATATAATTTCTTAGTAAATTCCCCTTATTATTCCATTCAAGAATTCTTTGATCAAAACAAATAAGAAATTTGTACTGTAATTTCTGTAATTTGCTGGACGCTGTTTATTATATTCTTGTTTATTATATTCTTGTCTTAATAGGTTTATCATGTTTTCATTTTATTGTTATGATAGATTGTGTATATTAGTTATTTTAAGATTTTGACTTTGTCTATTGCAATTTGCTTAATGACAATAAAATTTTATTATTATTATTATTATTATTATTATTATTATTATTATTATTTGAATGTGCCGCTTAACTTTCCTTTCTCGCTGTTTTGTTCTCGCTCACGCGCATGGTGCTGCCTCTTTCGGCGGAGCTACGTACTCCTCGCTCGTCTTCTTGCGTGTCAGAACGCATCGGGGTTTCAAACAGTGTGGTCGTTGTGACCTGGTTCCTGGTTACGTTATGTAAGTACCCATCCATACTGTAATGGAACTGATTGTTCATGTGCCATCAACACATTTTTCTTATTCACAGTAACTTTAACTTATTTGTAACGGAATTTCCATCAGCAGAGCTCGATGACAGTGTTTGTGATTTGGCTAGGGAGGAGCCGATTAGGGCACGTATATAAATCCCCCGTTCAATGGTAGACATGCGAAGTTCCCTCCCCATAGATGTACTACAACATTGTATTAGGCGTATTCTTTGCTACGATGGCTGAAATGCATAAATTCCTTGCAAATGTCTTATACTGTAGCTTCATGGTACGCTGGTAATGGAAGCCATGATTCAGCACTTTTTCCGCATGAAAACCGGTCTTGTCGACCTCCATGTGTATTGGTAGCATTGCTTCCCCTTTCTAAATTTTGCAAGTATACCTATGAACGATTCCTTATATAATTCTATTATCAGTAGGTGTTGTTTAATAGTACCTTTTGAAAATAGCTGTAGTTAATTCCCCAGTTCTATGTACAGATATATAGATTGTTTTTGGTTTCTATGTATTTTTCAAGTTCAACCGGTGTTACGTAATGAATGCTAAATTTTCTAGTTTACTTTTCACGTCGTATTTAAATTGGTTTTCTGGTGTTGTACCTTTATATAAATTTTGGTGTCTCAGTTATTGTGTAAAAAAAAGAAAATTATATTACCAGTATTATAACAATGGCATAATATTTTCTATAGTAAAACAATTAAATCTACACAGTATTTCATGGTCCTATATATAATCTTATTGAATCGTGAATGTATATTTAAATACTATCAGTGCATCCAAATAGTAAGAATATTTATCTGATTATTTTTGGAATCTTGCATTTTTAATATCTCAATATTGCACTTATTTTTGATAGCCATTGCTTAGCTACCTTATTACATGGTGCTGATGACTTAAAATATGCATTCAGTATTTTCACTCTATTCAAATTAGTAAAGATTATTTTTGGAATCTTGCATTTTTAATATCTCAATAAAATTCACTTTCACATATTTTGATAGCCATTACTCAGCTACCTTATGACATGGTGGTGCTGATTTAAAATATGCACTCAGTATTTTCTCTCTATTCAAATTAGTAAAGACATTTATCTGATTATTTTTGGAATCTTGCATTTTTAATATATCAATATAATTAACTTGCACTTATTTCTGGTAACCATTGCTTAGCCACCTTATTACATGGTGGTCCTGTTTTAAAATATGCATTCAGTATTTTCACTCTATTCAAATTAGCAAGGACATTTATCTAATTATTTTTGGAATCTTGCATTTTTAATATATCAACATAATTAACTTGCACTTACTTCTGGTAACCATTGCTTAGCTACCTTATTACATGGTAGTGCTGATTTAATATATGCATTCAGTATTTTCAGTCTATTCAAAATAGTAACAACATTTTTCTGTTTATTTTTGGAATCCTGCATTTTTAATACCTCAATATAATTAACCTACACGTACTGGTGATAGCCATTGTTTAGCTACCTTATTACATAGTGGTGCTGATTTAAAATATACACTCATTCCATTCAAAATATTTAAAATATTTATTTGATTATTTTTGGAAGTCACCATGTTTGATATCTCAAAATTATTCACTTACATTGAGTGGTGAGAGACATTGTTTTCCCATCTTATTGTTTTGGTGGATTTATATTTCAATTCTATTCACTGCTGTTACTGTAATTCAAATATTAAGAACAGCTATCTTTTTTTCTCAAAGTTAATATTGTTAATGTCTCAATATATTTCTTCTATACTTACTTGTGTAAAGGATTGTTTTCCTCACTTATTATTTTGGAGAGTTTGTAACGAGCTGAAAGGTAACGTGAAAATATTTGTAGTGAACACTAGTTACACCACCCGTTACCATTCCGTGTTTGTGAAAGCTTTACTTTACGAGAACGAGTTTGTTACAGAAAGCACTAGAGACTGCGCCTACGCAAGTTTTCTCTGAAAGATGGAAAGACGGTTAGAAGGAACGAGAGTGATCACGAGTAATCGTCAGTAGGCAGTCAGGAGTCGCAGTCAGTCATCAGTAGCAGGGAGTCATCGATAGTAGTGAGTCAGCAGTAGACAGTCGACGAATATTATTATTTTGGTGGATTTATATTCAAATTCTATTCACTGCTGTTACTGTAATTCAAATATTAAGAACACCTATCTTCTTTTTCTCAAAGTTAATGTTGTTAATGTCTCAATATATTTCTTCTTTACTTAATTGTGAAAAGGATTGTTTTCCTCACTTATTATTTTGGAGAGTTTGTAACGAACTGAAAGGTAACGTGAAAATATTTGTAGTGAACACTAGTTAAATCACCCGTTACCATTCTGTGTTTGTGAAAGCTTTACTTTACGAGAACGAGTTTGTTACAGAAAGCACTAGAGATTGCGCCTACGCAAGTTTTCTTTGAAAGATGGAAAGACGGTTAGAAGGAACGAGAGTGATCAGGAGTAATCGTCAGTAGGCTGTCAGGAGTCGCAGTCAGCCATCAGCAGCAGGGAGTCATTGGTAGTAGTGAGTCAGCAGTAGACAGTCGGCGTAGCCAGTCGACGAATGGAGATGTGCTGAGGAAGTTAATCCGAGGAAGTGATCCTTGGAGGAGGGACGACAGGAAGGAATCTATCGATTAGGCCTTTGATGGTCTGAGTTTGGTTATGTAACTGGAGTGGATTCCGGAGCTCTCGTGGTTGCCAACCTTGGGGACGGTGTTTCTGCTAGTGGAATTCTACCCCAATATAGAAGAACCGCATATGGTGATGTGGGAAGTGACTGTCATGGCTGGCAGCGAATGCAAGAGGAAGAAGACGCTACTTCGTCTATGTGGGTCGACATCCAGTGACGAGGTCTTTGCCTAGAGATGTACGGCGTGATTGTCAGATGTACATCAGTACAAATCAGATAAGTACAATGAATTATATTTTTCGCTGGGGCTAATAATTCCATGTGCTATAAACAAACTTGGGTCGGAATAAGAGGTAACTTGTGTTACGATAAGAAGAGAATAGGCGGATAGATTGTAGACAGAAGTTTACATTTTCTCCGTAGATAAAAATTATGTCATGAAATAATAGTAAAACTCATATTGGTACTGTAACTGTCAATTGGACTGGAAGGTTAATATATATATATAGTTCATTTGGCAAGAGTCGTAAGTCAGATTGCTAGAAAGAACTGTAATTGTTTATAAAAGTTTTGTTACGTGAAGTATCTGAAATATAGAGACATTGTTAGCAATCTGAAAATTACAATTAGATGAGAAGGAATAAACTCAGAACAAATATATTTACATATGCCATGGACTTTTTGAAGTGGGTAGTTGGAGTTCTTTTAAAATCAGCACCGAGGAAGGAAGTCAAATTGATTGTAATATACATACATGTTTGTAAAGGGCCAACTAGGCAGGTGTATGCCGAAATCCACTGAGTTGAGAGATTTTATTATTTTGAAAACTGAAACTCTCGCATATGTCAAGTTCAAAAGAGATTAAAGCTTCAGGGCTTCCAGGGCTACTATCGATCCCATTAGCGCCTATTAACTGCGAGGATCCCTGGAAGTGCCTGTGTATCTAAGTTACTTTTTTAGGCCTTTTCGATTTTCCTGGTTGTGGGGTTTCGGAGACGAGTACCCAGTGATAGCCTACGTGGTTCCATGTCAGTGTTTATCCGCTACATTCATTTTGTAGTCGCTAACCTAAACTTCTTTTTCTGTCTTCTGGGTAAAAATTCTGTTCTGTCTTCTTTAAGAAAAATAGTTATCCCCTTCTTCTAAAAACTTGGTTAGGATTGAATTATAATTCTGAACTTTGGTAGGTTGAGCTAATATAAGCTCCTGTGTGGAAAGAAAAGCAAAGTAGAAATGTGTTTAAGTAAAGACAGTAAAAAGTACAGTGAAGAAGAAACGTAAATTAGTAATGTGTTTAAGTAAAGACAGTAAAAAATCCAGTGAGTCATCTTGTTCCAAGAAAGATTCAGTTGAGTTTGAGGTGTAACATAATTGTAGAGTCTGGTAGGCCAGGATAGGTAAAGAAGTGTATGAGTTAAAACAGAGTATGCCTACAGTGAATGAATCTTGTGTACATGATGACCAAATACCGAAATACTATTCTAAGTTACACAGTGTGCTATATGTGTTTGAGACCTATTTTCAAGAGGATTGAGAAAGTAGAAGTGTTTTGTCGGACTTCAGGATTCAATCAAGACGACCAGTATTTGTTGGGAATAAGGATGAGGAGCGACAAAAGACTGACAACTTGTACTGTATTATATTTTATTTAGAGGAGGTCTCTCAAACTAAAGTAAAGAACTAAATTAATTAATGTACATATTATTAAATGAAATTGTGTTAAACTTTGTGTTGGAAAGCTTAACTATTTTTCATATATATAAAATAACATACCTTTCTAACGTGAACCCACCCCGTCTTCGGCTGAAGCTGTCGGCAATTATTTATGTGACAAAAGTTGGAAGGTTAAAGTCAATTGTTAAGGTAGATGGTTCATTGTCTACAAGGGTGAGTGGCGCCTATCGAATAAATATCCTCACCCTAGCACCCTCACAGGACTTAGTGGTACCCAACGTGATTGGGGCCTGTTATAAATAGTTTTGAGGCCTGTTAGCAACATGGTTGGGGCCTGTTTGTAAAAAAAGTTGTGGATTATGGGTTCGAGCGCCACATAGCACATTGGGTGGTTGAATATGAATAAATTTTTAATATAAAGAAAGTTTGAGAGACCAGTGTTAATGACGAAGGACGGACTGACTGAAGACTTGATAGTGTGTGTTTTGATGTACACTAACTTCTATAAGTTTTGTCAGGTTAGTGCTAGTGATATAGGACATTTAAAAAGATAAAGTTAAAACTTGGAATATTTCTTTATGGTTATCATGGCTATATTTCCCTTGTTGCAGATAAAGTCTGCAGAGTTGACGTCTCCTATACGTAAATTGAGAATAGCTGATTTAGAGGCATAAAGTATAAGAGTGCAATTATTAACTACAGGAACTAGAGATGAGTTAAGACAGAGGCTATTAGAATATGCTAGAAGAAATTCAAAATCATTTCAAATAATTATTACAGCTTTTCAGTTGAGTGCAGAATTACTAGAGGAGGAATTGTTGGAAAATAATGTTGAGGTTCCACAAGATTTACATGGTGACTTAGTGTATGCCGGGATAATATTAATGCGTAGGAAGGCTAGAATGACGACTCAACCGGAAGAAATCCCTTCCACTACGCCTACTTTCACAGTAAAGTTAGAATCGCCGAAGCCAAATATTCTAGACGTAGTGCGCAGAAGGAATATTAAATTCAAACCAGGAGATGGTTTGTATTTGTTTCTAGAGAGGTTAAAGGACTTAAAACAACCTTCTAAAGTCAGAGATGAAGGATTGTTAGGAGTACTTCCAGAGATATTACAAGAATCAGCCCTATTGTGGTACAGAAATCGAACAGTAGATTGGGAAACGTGGAATGATTTTCTTAAGGACATTAAAGAATATTATTTACCCCTAGATCAGGAAGATGCCCTTCAGGATGAAATTCGAAATCGTACGCAAGGTCCTCGTGAATCTATAGCAGACTATACTAATGCAGTTCAAACTTTGATAAGGAGGCTGAGTACCCCCATGAGTCCCGCTCAGATATTGAAAGTACTTATAAAGAATTTTAGGCCGGATGTTAAGTTGTAATGAAGTTAAAACAGTAAATTAATTAATTACCCTTGTACGTCAGTATGAACAAATTTTGTTAGATTCAGAAAAGTATGTACCTCCACCTTTGCAAGTGAGATCTACAGTGAAAGAGACTGCGTACAAACCGCAAAATGAGATTGCTATTTCCAAATTTAAATTTTATTTTGAATCCACCTCAGAAAGGAGAGGAATCAATTAGAGAAATTTAAATGAAAACAATGATAGTACTACAGACTTAGTGAATCAGAAAGATATCCCTGTGCGTTCAGTTCAATCTAAAATGGTTCAGAAAGAAGAAGCGCAATGCAGGACCTTCTCCAAGCCTCAACCGAGATTACAGTGTTGGAATTGTGATAGGTTTGGACAAAGGAAATGTGAGTGTAGGGCTCCTTTGAGAATTATTTGTTATAATTGTCATCGTGTTGGCCATAAAGTATCACAGTATAGGATGCCCGTTGCAAGGAGAGGAAATCCTAACAAGTCCTTACGACGATCAACGAAAATGTTGACAGTTTTGAATATAATACTTTAATACTGCTTATAGATGTTTTGTGGAAGTAATGGACGAGGATATTACTTTTATAGCATTAATTGCTTCTGGTGCTGATAAGTCACATGTAGGAGAAAAGGGTGAATTTTATATGAAAGTTGTTAGAATTGCCAGTGGAACAAACTGATACTCAGATGGTGCAATTAGTAGATAAAACTTATTGTCAAATAGTAGGAGAAAGTGAATTTTCAGTAAAATTGCAAAACAAAATCTTTAAATTACGGTGTAAAATTATGCCTAACTTAGCATTCGATATAATTCTTGGACTTGATGCTTTAAAACAGTTGGGGTTAGTGGTTGATTTTGACAGCGGAAGTTGGTATTTTAAAAGTGAGCCTAGAAATGTATTTTAAGTTTGTGAGAACGAAGGAGCGAGATGAGGAGGATCAGTTACATAATGTACTAACAGTGCCTGCTCCTCAAGAGCAAGTTAGGTTAGATGTTTTCTTGCAAACTCAGTTGAAACAGTTTGAAAAACGTACAGGACGAACGAACTTAATTCATCATACTATTGATACTGGAACCTATAATCCAATTAAGCAAAGATGCTACCCTGTTTCTCCGGAATTAGAAAAAAGTCATACATGATGAAATTGATAAAATGCTAGTGGAGGGAGTGAGCCAACAATCGAATTCTCCTTGGGCTTCCCCAGTAGTTTTAGTGAAAAAGCCAGATTCTTCGTGGAGGTTCTGCGTAGATTACAGGAAAGTCAATGACATCACAAAAAGAGATAGTTACCCCCTTCCATATATAGAACGTGTGTTGAGAAAATTAAGACAAGCTAGGTATATAAGTACTGGAGATTTGAAAAACGGTTATTGGCAGGTTCCTTTGGAGGAATCAAGCAAAGAACAGACTGCTTTTACAGTGCCTGACAGAAGTTTATATCAGTTTACTGTTATGCCGTTTGGAGTCCATAACGCACCGGCTACCTTTCAACGTTTGGTTGAAACAGTATTACGGTCTGAGATAGGAGAGCAATGTTTTTACTATTTAGACGACAGTTTTGGTGAGTCAGACGTTTGAGGATCATTTGAATCTGTTACAGAAAATATTTGGTAAACTCATAAAGGTAGATTTAAAAATAAACTATGAAAAATGAAAATTTTACCGTGGTGAGTTAAAGTATTTGGGGCATATTATTAGTCCAGTAGGAATAGCAGTAGACCCTGAAAAAGTTGCTTGTATTGTAGAGTATCCTGCGCCTATCAAGTCAAGGAAGTACGTTCGTTTTTGGGTTTAGCATCTTGGTATCGTCGGTTATACCTTGTTTCTCAGAAGTAGTGAATCCCCTAACAGATCTTTTGAAAAAGAATAAAAATGGCAATGGACTATAGAGTGTCAAGAAGCATTTCAGTTGTTAAGGACAAAATTAATCAGTAGTCCAATTCTGACTTGTCCAGATTATAATAAAGAATTAATTTTGCAAACGGATGCTACTTTTTCATACCTTGGGTTGCTCTCATTCAATCGGGAGAGGACAATAAAGAAAATGTTATAGCATATGCTAGTCGTACGTTATCTGTGGCCGAACAAGAATGGGCTACTGTAGAAAAGGAGTTATTAGCAATTTTGTGGGCTGTACAAAAATTCAGATCCTATATAGAGGGATATCATTTCATTGTGTATACGGACCATTTTGCCCTTAAATTGTAAAATTTAAAAAATCCTTCTGGTAGATTAGCACGATTTAGACTTATGGTGCAGGAATATGCTTTTGAAGTTATTCATCGATCAGGTAGATTGCAAAAAGTAGCTGATGCTTTATCTAGAAACAGTGGTAAAGATATGCTTAATAAAACTGTAGAGGGAGAATTATGTTTGTTATTACAACAGGTGGATGAATGTAGTTGGGAACAAATCCAAGATCCATGGTATGTTAAAAGAAAAGAGCTGGTTAGGTTAAAACCAAGATTTTGGCCAGATTGGAAATTAGAGGGAGAAAAGTTGTATCACTTACGTTTGGACCAGTTAAAACAAGCACTAGAAGGGACAATTAATAGGTGGAAATTAGTAATACCTTCAGAGTTTAGAGATAATGTTTTAAGAGTGTCATGATGAGCCTACAGCAGGACATTTAGGTATCACTAAAACTTTTCTTAGAGTGGCTAGTAAATATTATTGGCCAAGAATATTTAATGATGTGGCGAGGTATGTAAACAAGTGTGAAACTTGTCAAAAACATAAGGTTGTTCAAAGGGTACCAGCAGGACCCATGTATTTTTTTAAAAAGAGAAAGCGTGGACCACTGTGTCTACACCTGTCTTGGGATTGCAAAGGACGACAAGTGTACTTTAACATTCGAACTCTAATTCAGAATAAACACACCGTACAGGGTGTTCTCAAACTTCTTCACTATATTTTGATTTTCTACTAACTTCTCTTTTACTGGTGGAAATATTTGTTTGTTAAAGGGCGCCATCCACCAACTTACTATTTTATTCACACACTAATTAATTATCATAATTTTTTCAACTTTATATTTATAATTTTCTTTTTTTTTGTAACTTCTACCAAAAGTCCGTTGACAATATACTTTATATATATATACAAGTTTATATATACATGCCTCTCAGCTTAGCCTTTAAACAGTGGAGATAGGGAGGGGTTATTATTATTTTAATGGGGTAACACACTTATTTCACCACGTGAATAATAAAGCCACTTTAACTAATTTTTTTCTTAACAATTAACAATAATATTTTATTCAACAATATTCAGTTTGTTTTGCAGTTATTTTACAAATTTTACTTTCAATTACAATAGCTTTTGTTCCCTCTGTATTTACTCTCACCAACGCTATGATTGTTGTAAATATATATTATACTATTATTATCCAAAATCAACATTTATCATGTGACGAACAATATTCAGTTAGCTGATCTTAATAAGGTTAGTATCCTTACTTAGTTTCCTTTCAGTGTTGTATTAGTCTAATAGCTTTCAGCCAATTAAAGTAATTTCTGATTTTATTTTCCAGGTTGATTTCTGAATTCTACAATCGACTATTTCTTTCATCACACATTTGAGACATCAACAATTGAATTTCACAGAAATAGAAAACCCTATAGAACCCTACAATGTGAATACTTCTCTAATAAATGTTCATTTTCAATTATAACGAACAGGGTGTCCACTGGTCGGGAAAAGTCGGGAATCCGGGAAAAGGCCGGGAATTTCGTTTGGTCGGGAAAATCCGGGAAAAATCAATGAATTTGTTAAAATATCCGGGAAAAATTGCAAAGCTGAAGATAAGAACTAAAAGAGAAGAAAAGAAAACTACTCTCAGAGTCCGAAAAAGCTGCAGCTGCTCTAGATGAACTAATTAAGTTGCTGCAGAAAAAATAAGTGGGATCAAAACGGCTTCTAGACAATAATAGGCCTATATGAAGGTATATTTGATTTATTTTACTGTTCCTTACTTTTGTATCTCTTATAGCCTAAGTAATTATTGTTTGCAATTACTTTTGTTACTAAAAGTTTTTTTTTATTTAAATTATGTATAATCTTACACAGTTATTAGAAAATGCTTCATATTTTGGTCGGGAATTTCTGAAATGATCAATGAAAATCAGGGAACTGTAACTTCTACCAAAAGTCCGTTGACAATATACTTTATATATATATACAAGTTTATATATACATGCCTCTCAGCTTAGCCTTTAAACAGTGGAGATAGGGAGGGGTTATTATTATTTTAATGGGGTAACACACTTATTTCACCACGTGAATAATAAAGCCACTTTAACTAATTTTTTTCTTAACAATTAACAATAATATTTTATTCAACAATATTCAGTTTGTTTTGCAGTTATTTTACAAATTTTACTTTCAATTACAATAGCTTTTGTTCCCTCTGTATTTACTCTCACCAACGCTATGATTGTTGTAAATATATATTATACTATTATTATCCAAAATCAACATTTATCATGTGACGAACAATATTCAGTTAGCTGATCTTAATAAGGTTAGTATCCTTACTTAGTTTCCTTTCAGTGTTGTATTAGTCTAATAGCTTTCAGCCAATTAAAGTAATTTCTGATTTTATTTTCCAGGTTGATTTCTGAATTCTACAATCGACTATTTCTTTCATCACACATTTGAGACATCAACAATTGAATTTCACAGAAATAGAAAACCCTATAGAACCCTACAATGTGAATACTTCTCTAATAAATGTTCATTTTCAATTATAACGAACAGGGTGTCCACTGGTCGGGAAAAGTCGGGAATCCGGGAAAAGGCCGGGAATTTCGTTTGGTCGGGAAAATCCGGGAAAAATCAATGAATTTGTTAAAATATCCGGGAAAAATTGCAAAGCTGAAGATAAGAACTAAAAGAGAAGAAAAGAAAACTACTCTCAGAGTCCGAAAAAGCTGCAGCTGCTCTAGATGAACTAATTAAGTTGCTGCAGAAAAAATAAGTGGGATCAAAACGGCTTCTAGACAATAATAGGCCTATATGAAGGTATATTTGATTTATTTTACTGTTCCTTACTTTTGTATCTCTTATAGCCTAAGTAATTATTGTTTGCAATTACTTTTGTTACTAAAAGTTTTTTTTTATTTAAATTATGTATAATCTTACACAGTTATTAGAAAATGCTTCATATTTTGGTCGGGAATTTCTGAAATGATCAATGAAAATCAGGGAATAAGTCGGGAATTTCTTCAGCATTACTTGGTGGACACTCTGAACGAATTTTATTTTATTTTCTCAACCTAACAGTCAATTATGATATGATCCTGTATTAGTCTGTTCTGGTCTGTCCAGTCAAAGAAGAATAAGTTGTTTTGTTTTTAAAGATAAACAGTAAAGACAAATGTATTGAAGAATGAAATAAAAATGTAGATCTATATCCATCTTAATAATTCTTCGTTATTTTTAATTTATTTAATTTTTAACACCTATAAAAGAATTATCAAGTTTTCTCTTACTTTTTTCTGTATTCGCCTTAAGCGATTTTACAATGCTACTTAACCCTCTCTCTTAAATTCACTTCGACCCTTAAGTTCTTCAACCCACAATACTTTCATTTCTGGTCGTAATTCATTCAAATTCCTATCTACTTCAATTTCACTAACCCTTTCGTTGTATGATAGTTATGCTCTCTTGTTACTTACTTTTGGTTTTGTGTACATTTATGTTCCTGAATTCCCCTGAATTCTAATTTGAAGCCCATCTACACCATTTTCAGTAACTTCTATCTATCCTCCAACTTCGTGAAATTCTTTTCTGTTCTAACCTAACCGCGAATTTGAATTATACTTCTATACTTCCAATTTATTTCCAAAGTGAATTTCTATTAACCCGACTTTCTTTTCTCTCACTCATCTCCTACCAAATTTTCATACTTGCTCTACTCTGTTCCAAAGCTTTCTCCTATTAAATCTCTCTATTAATAAAGTAACAAAACATTAAAGGCCAGCATGCCATCCAACCATGTAGATACTCATCTGTTACCTTAACGAAAACCAAGTGGGAGGAGCCCAAATAAGGATTACTTTCATGCCCCTTATAATTTCTTCCTTACTCTCCTCGCGACCTGTCTGAAAATGAAAAAAAGTATTCATAGGCTTCTCCAGCTGAGACCAGCTACGTATTCGTTCGTGGCCCAACAACATATGAACACCCAAAGTATAGAGATTTCTTACCCACTATTTCTTTATTCCTTCCCAAATTTACTTCCTTTTTAACTTTCCCTACAGAGAGTGAAAACGTAGGACTACTGCATTACTGTTAATACACCTAACTTTGCTTATTGGTTCTGTTTTACCAATACTTATACAATCAAGATATTCATTTTCTCACCAGAAAATCTGTTCATCAGTCAAAATTTAGAATCAACAGAACTAGAATGGTAATTCAAAATATCCCGCTTCAAAAAGAAATGTCTTATATTATACTCAACAAGACGTAGACCCGTATTGCTCTTCACTCTTCCGGTTCAGTTCTTCTTCTGTCGGTGTCCGTTTTCTCGTTGGATCACATTCAAATCTAAGCATCACTTAGACTCGACCATATTCTTCTCCTTCCAGCTGATGTTCGCTATAAGCGGCCACGACATATGCCAACCAACGCTCTTGCTCGTTCCAATCCAACAGCTATCTCCATATAGCCATCGGCCGTTGTTTCCTCGTTTAGATGGTCATCTCGGCTTGTGTTCTGACACAGAACGCCAGGCAACTCCGTCGCCACAACTGCCACTCACTCCAAGTCTCGTCAACCAACTCTTCCTTTCTGCACAAGCCTTCTCCTTCAACCTTCCAATGCTGACTCTCCCTCTCTCTTCAAGACACCAACCGTCACGTCTCATCACTTTTCCGCGCGCGCAAGCGCACTTCCTTCTTCCTGTAATTCAAACAAAACTCACACAGTATCGATAGTTTCTTTTGTTTTTTCTTGTTTAAGAATGGTTTCCTCGTGATCCATACCACTTTTTATACGTCACGAATTTGCTACGTGACACGGTACAAAAGGAAGCCTTTGACTCGTTAAGACGGATAATTATGAATCCACCTATTCTCAGCATTCCAGACTTCTCGAAAAGATTAGTGTTGCAGACAGATGCTTCTTCGGTGGCTTTAGCGGTAGTTTTGCTGCAGGATTTGAAAGGTGGTCGGAAACCTATAGACCTGAGAGTTCAAGAAAGGGCTTATTCTGCCTATGAGTGGAAGCTTTGGCTGTTCTATTTGCCGTAGAGTAATTTAGGATGTACCTTGAACATACAGAGTTTGATCTTGAATCCGACTGTCAGGCACTAAGTTGGGTCTTGGCCAAACCTAGGACTACGGTTCCCGTTGGGTAGTTCGTCTCTCTGCATTTAAGTATTCGGCAAGGCACATTAGATTTTCAGTTAATGCAGTAGCTGATGAGTCATCGCGCATGTTTTCAGTTTCCCAAGATAACAAGAAAAGGGGAGATATTGAAGAAAACTCAGAACCGCTGCAGAACTCAGATGAGACCAATGGTAGTACTGCACACCTACCCTTGGGCGTTTGGGCGATGGTAATTTGGTGAATGGAATTCTGTCTGAGTTTCCTTTGGCATTTAAATCTATAGCTCTACTTCAGGATATAGACACAAGTTCTTTCTGTAAAGAACAGGATTTTGAATGTTGTTCAGCCAGATTGGATTTTGACAATGATACATTTGTAATACTAACCATTTACAGGGCACCATCAGGTAATTTCCATTATTTTGTAAATCAGTTAGAAAGGGTTCTTAATTCACTGTATAGTACTAATGTAAATATTATACTGTGTGGGGACTTTAATGTAGATTTCTCAATTGATAGTGAGAAGAAGATCAGACTGATATCTTTATTGGGTAGCTATAATCTAGATTTCATAGTAAACTTTCCAACGAGAATTCAGAACGACTCCCAAACAACAATAGATAATATATTCATAGATATAGAAAAACATTTTAATTTTAAAGTACTTCCAATATTAAATGGATTATCAGATCATGATGCACAAATGTTAGTGCTGAACAATATTAAAGTAAATTCGAACAGTAAACATGCTCATAGTAATATGACTAGAGTAATGAATGACGATTCAATTTTAAATTTCAAACAAGATCTTGCGAATGAAAACTGGGAATCTATGTTATCCTATGACAAAGTGGATAGTAAATTAAGAGAATTCCTAAACATAGTGTCACGACATTTTGAGGCAAATTTTCCAAAAAAGAAAACTGCTAATTTACCTAATTCAAGGAATAACACATGGTTAACTGCTGGTATTAAAATATCATGTGCAAACAAAAGAGAGCTCTACCTAAAATATAGAACCAGTAACAACCAAACTCATAAGGAATACTATAAAAAGTATTGCAACATACTGAAGAAAGTAATCAAAGAAGCAAAAAGTAGGCATTTTTCACAAGTAATTGATAAATCAAATAATAAAGTTAAGACTGTATGGAATATAATAAAAAACGAAACAGGGAGAACAAAGGGAAACAATGATTGTACATCATTAATATACCAAGACATAAGACTAGATAATTTATCAGACATTACAAATGCTTTTAATAGTCATTTTATAAATATTGCAGAGAAATGTATTCCTATAAATAATATTAACATTAAGGCAGTAGACCTACTAACAAAATCTACAGTTTGGAACCATAGATTTCAATTGAACCTGACTTCTCACAAAGAAATTGAAAATATAATCAAGTCTCTCAAAAGTAAAAGCTCGTCTGGATGGGATGAGATAAGTAATAAGTTATTAAAAGCTGCTCATCGGAACTCAGTAAACCTCTTAGTCACATATGCAATTGTTCATTAGAAAATGGAATATTTCCAGAAAGACTGAAGCATGCTATTGTTAAGCCCCTCTTTAAAAAAGGTGACAAAAATCTACCATCAAATTATAGACCTATATCGCTCTTAACCTCATTTTCAAAAGTTTTTGAAAAAGTCATGTACAAACGCATAATACACTATCTTAATTTGAATGACATTCTTACTTCATCTCAGTTTGGATTTAGAAGTGGCATGTCCACTGAGAATGCTACATTTCAACTTACTACAGAAATACTGGAAGCGTTAGATAAAAAGAAATATGCTCTGGGAATTTTCTGCGACTTAGCTAAAGCGTTTGACTGTATAAATCATGAAATATTACCCCAAAAATTGGATCATTATGGGTTCGATAATTTAACACTTAAGTGGTTCAAATCATATCTTTCTGATAGAACTCAAAAGGTAATAATAAATGGAAATGAATCTAACTTAGGGGTTGTTAAGAATGGGGTACCTCAGGGATCAATACTGGGACCTTTGCTCTTTTTAATTTTCATTAATGACTTGCCCTATAACTTAAGTGACGAATCAAAGGTATTGCTCTTCGCAGATGATACTAGTGTACTTGTAACAGGAACGTCACAAGAACATTTATCAAGGATAGCTACAAAGGCTTTTCACGAGTTAAACACATGGTTTCTAGCTAATAAAATGACACTTAATATTGATAAGACCCATTTTATACAATTTAGAACAAAAAACAGATGTATCTCAAATCTTGAAATTAATTATGGAACACAAATCATACAAGAAATTAGCAATGTAAAATTTTTAGGACTGCAAATTGACCAAAATCTTGACTGGAAGACACACATAGAAATGATAGGTCCAAAACTGAGTTCAGCGTGCTTTGCTTTAAGAATTTTGAATAATATATTAAAACAGGATGCATTACTTATGGTATATTTTGCATATTTTCACTCTGTAATGAGGTACGGGATCATATTCTGGGGCAACTCTTCCCATAGGGAGAAAATATTTAGATTACAAAAGCGGGCAATAAGAATAATATGTGGAAAGAAAAAAAGGGAATCTTGTAAACCGCTATTTGAAAAATTAAAAGTCCTCACTCTTACAGGGGAGTATATATACTCTGTTATGTGTTATGTAGTGAATAATATTGATAAATTTCAAACTAATTTTAGTGTACACGGACGTACTACCAGAAACATGAATGATCTACACAGACCAAATAACTCGTTAAAACTCTTTCAGAAGGGTGCTTATTATTCTGCAGTACAGATATATAACAAGCTTCCAAACAACATTAAATTCAAAGAAAAAGCAAACCTTTCAAAACAGCTGTCAAGGAATTTTTAATAACTCACACCTTCTACAATTTGGAGGAATATTTCCAGCTTGGATAAATTTGGCAGCTTACAGTTTCTGTAGGCCTATATTATTGTTATAACATGCATGTATTTTTTGATCTGACGTGTTCTATATCCTTGAGCCCCGCTCAACACAGGATCTACAGGACGAGATATCTACATCTACATCTACATATACAGGAGTCGGATCCAGAGTTGAGACCTTTAATTAAGGATTTACAAGAGGGACTTGTTAAAGCGGGTTATATCTTCAAAAAATGTGTTTGGTGTAGTGCTGGTTATGGGTCACGCGAAGAAAAATTTATCTTGCCCTCTGCCTTGGTCGACATGGAATTCAAGTTCTTTCATGAAACGCCTATGGGAGGTCACTTATGGCTTTTCAAGACCCGAGCAAAAATGCGTGAGTATTTTCTTTGGAAAGGCATGGAGTCGGATATTTAGGGCCCGCATTCGGCGTGTGACCGCTTTGCTCTAGCCAATCCTATTCAGGCAAGTAACTTGGGTTTTCTGATTTCGCAAGTCCCCAAGGCTCCCTTTGACCGGGTATTTATTGATTACGTGTGTAAGTTTCCTCGATCACGGAATGGAAATCTGTACATCCTTGGAATGGTCGACTCTTTTACCAAATTCGTTTGGCTATTTCTGGTTCGGGATGCCAACACTAGAAATATTGTTGAGTGTTGAAGATTTTTTCTTTCTTTTGTTTTCCTCGTAATTCGGTTTCCGATAATAGCAGTTATTTTGTTCCGGCTTCTTTCCGCAAGTTCTGTTTTGATTTAGGATTTAAATACTGCACCACTTCTCCTTATTATCTACAGCTGTCTTTAGCTGTACCATAATTGCTTATAATGCACAGGATCAGGCGTCTTGGGACCAGAATTTATTCTGGTTGCAATTCGCTCTTCACTCTGCCCGCCATGAGATTCGTGGTTTTTCTCCGATCTCGTCCATGCTGGGGTTTAAACCAAGTAATCCGTTGGTCAATTTGTGGTCCATTAATGACTTGATGCCCAAACCAAATAGGGCAAAACAGGTAAAACAAATGTAGAAAAGAGCTGGTAATAACTTACAGATTTCGCATGGTAGGTCAACAGAAAGTACAATAAGCGGAGAAGATCGATTCCATTTAAAGAAGGTGATGCTGTGTTAGTTAAGAACTTTCCTAGGAGCAATGCGGCCAATAAGGTTGCGGAAGAATTGTCACAGCTCTTTTAGGCTCTTATAGGATTGTGGTTTTTTTTACTCCTGTAACGGTGTTATTAGAAATGTCAGGATGATACGCATCGTCCTAGCCATGTTTTTCACCTAAAGCCGGGTTTTGTTGATTTATAGGAGAGCTAATGTCCTTGTGATCTAGGGATTTAGGGTTGAATTAGCTATAGCTTTGGGTTTTGTTTGAGTAGATCTTTGGTATAATAAGGTTTGGTTCAATCAATAAAATACTTTGACAAAATTCCTTAAATGGATATTGGATTTGGGCTCCCTCTTACTTCTATTTGGGAGGAAGGATAGATCCATGAATACGTTTTGATATCTTTCTGCTAATTCCTGTAAGAAGGTTGCGTTTTAAGATATTTCGACGCGGGCGGCTCACTGGTACGTCCGGAAGCCATTCAGCTGGACGTTTCGATTTGTTTCCGTTGTCAGATCGAGTTCGTGAGAATTCCCTAGGCGTCAGTTTTTTGTTCCTTTATTTTGAGAGCCCATAAAATAGCCTCACCGTTGGGTTATTCTATAGGTCGCTAGTATTGAATTTTTAGGTAAATGTAATTATGAAAGGAATTGAAATTTCGTTGGTAGGCCGAGAAAACAGGAGAAGCTGAATGATTCATTTAGGAGATCGGGTTCAAGAAATAAATCATAGTGCTCCCAAATCAATTGTTTTATTTAAATTTATTTTAAAGGTAAAGTATTCATACCATGCATCTGTTTGTGCGCATACAGTGTGTTCTGATTTATGTTTCAGTTTGCTTGTGATCCGCCAAAAGGGTGATGATCGGAGGCCGTGTACTTCTGCCCAGACTTGTATTGGACCTAAGTGGGGGCCTATTAGCCTCTCTATTCTCTTGACTGACTGTCTGAATCCTATCTTTTGCCGTTCCCATCACATTGGTTCCTGCTCTGGAGACGTCTGGAGTTACTGGTTCCTGTAACAAAAGAGAAAGAACCTATGAGAAGGCGCATTCCTGACGTGAGCTACAATCTGTATTGCTGAAGCATACAACTGCACCAATAAGCGGAGATGTCTGTAGGGAGTTTGCAGTAAAGCAAAATTCAGGACCAAAGGAACCGAGTGCTGGACTCTGCAAGTATTTCCTGGTGGAAGGCATGCTATAATAATCTCTATGCAACAGAACTTAAGATTCATCTTCTTGGGACTGCTAGTGTGACGAGTTGCGGATTCTTGGCAGTGCTGGTCAAGGTGTTGAAAGTCTCGGTGCGTCTGGACCAAGCTTTTGGTGCGTTTCTATAACAGTTTTGGTATTGGTGCTTATCTCCTGCCCGAGGGAAATTAGTGGAGTGGTCTATCAAATACGGAACTCACGAAGAATTGATAGAAAAGGGGTTTTCTGAAGTTTTGGGGAGCACTTTCCAAGGCAACATTTTAACCAAAAACGCACTCTGAAATTAGATATATCATATTCTAATGTTGTTCAATCAATAAATTCATATACCATCTAACTTGTGGCATGGTACAACGTTTATGCCTGTTGATATAGTCCTATAATCGACACACGTAATAATAATAATATTAATATAATAATAATTGATTAAAGAGAGTTCAGAAAGAGTGAAAGTGGTTATGCGAAAATTGAGCATTGAATAAATTCTAAATAGTTTTGAGAAAGGCAGATAATTATCCCAGCTGTGTAGGATTCTGCAGATAGGCCATATTAAAAAAGGTTTATGGAATAATGAAGTTATGGAAGAGTTAAAATATAGGCTTGCTTTAAGTACTGAATTGATGACAATGTCAAACAGGAGATGCCATTGATGTTTCGCCGTCTTTAGAGAATTTAGTTATATAGTTTTAAGTACTGAAATTACGATAATGTCAAACAGGAGATGCCATTGATGTTTCGTCGTCTTTTTAGTTAGCAGAGAGTTGTTTGGATTCCACGTATGTAATTAATTTACGTATTAATTTCCGGAGCTCTCGAAACAAAAGCAGATTGCGAGTTAAAAGCTATGATATTCCATAGTAGAAGTTCCAATGAGATGAATTCTACGATAAATAATTTTAATTTTATTTAAAAATTTTAAAAATTCATACGGCTCTCGTACATTCGAAGTGTACTAAATTTTAAGTTTCGAAGTTAACATGTAGTAAACTAAACATTCAGAACATAGATGAAGGTATATTTTGATTAGTCTTGTATGTTTTCAGGTGCGCACGGGTCATAACAGGATGTGCAGGTAAGATACAACTTCTTGTACACCCTCTTTCCAGTATTGATCTGGTACTGCCGGCTCCCGCGTTCCAATGAGTTTGTATCTCATCTCAGCTCTCATGATGCTCAACGCATACTCAATCAATATTATTTCTTACATGTCCGAAATCGGCACCGAAAAAGCTTAATTATTCTAATATTTACTAGCACTCTATGATTACCATGATCACCTCCGAACTTGGAAAATGAAGGATATGCACTCTATACAAAAATCACAACATATGTGGTGAGAACATAGGCATCTTCAGATTTGTCATCCATCACCTGTGCATCTTCGTTGCAGGTTTAAACT
The DNA here is from genome assembly GCA_964059195.1 of Ectobius pallidus. Lineage (NCBI taxonomy): Eukaryota > Metazoa > Arthropoda > Insecta > Blattodea > Ectobiidae > Ectobius > Ectobius pallidus. The sequence goes on from CAXKWD010000002.1 coordinate 151,362,968, forward strand.
GAAGTTCTACCTTCGCTTCAAATTGCTTCAGATAAAAAATAAATTTGTTACGAGTAGGCTACATTTATAAAATTTAAACCTAAAAAACATGGAAATTTCTTAAACAATGAACAAAAGCTGGTAAACATTACATTACTGTGTTTATACTCCTTTTAGCTTAGCTATATCAGGAGTTCGGGGTCTGTGTCATACAGACTGACAGGCTGTGTCCACTAGTCGCCTGTCAGGCAGAAATTTATGGAACATGGCTCAAACTGTTTCACGTTTCATGGCACCTAGACTCCAAATCCATCAACTTAAATGTGTGTGTATATATATATATATATATATATTCACAGTATGATCCCTTTGGATATGGATAAAATAAAAACACTGTAAAACAATTACTATTAAACAAGAAGTCAGGAGGGGTTAGATCTGAGGAGTTTAGGGACCAAGCAGTGAGTCCACCACGATCACACCACATACCATTGAAAGTGCCATTTAGAAAATTACGAACCTCCCATGCATTTGTCCTTTCAGGTTATGGATTGTTGATTGTCATATATGGAAACTCCCATCCTTTAAGTATAATATAACCAGCGAGAAATTTGTCCTACAATCATTTTGGTTTTTATAATAACATTTAATTGTATCCCTACCCAAACGGATCACCCGGTATAACTTCCGTAATTTTGCACAAATTAACTCCAGACTGATCCATAATGTATAGAGATGGGAAATCTAAGCAGAGTTCATTATTGGGTCGAATAGGATTAAGGGGATAGAAATGGGGAAATTTGTTTTTATAATCTGAAAAATCACTAGGCCTATAACTCCCTTTATATACGTAGATGTACTCCCTATATAACTCCGTAGACCACGTTTAAAGTTATTATATCTCAAAACCTTTTGTTTTTTTATAGCACCAACCATTAGCTCTAGGGGCAAAAATAGAGGGTGTTCAAGGGAAAAAAATCGTAATTCTCTTAGTAGGTACAGTATCAAATCCATTCAAAATTGTTACAATCCTTCTAAATATTATTTAAAACTTCCGTCTGAAATAATGTTTGATACGACCAACCCTTACTGCAAAGGGTGATCAAATGATTTCACAAAACAAAATATAACTACTGCCTTAGTAGACACAATACCGAGCCTATTCATAATTGTTGTAAATTTTCTAAATATTGCCAAAATCTTTTGTCTGAACCTTTTTTACAACTGCAACTTGTGCCCCCACTCGGGTGACACTATTTACGTATGCTGGAAGCAGAACATACGATTATGAAGGTAGATTTGGTTTCGACCATTTTTAGCTAAACCAAGTAAACGCCCTGCTAAATCTTTATACTGTGACCCATTAACCCTAAATGTAATTCTGAAATAGATTGGATAAATTCTGGAAAACAACTAGGTGACTACAAATAGCATAAAGATGCAAGGTTCAAGTTTTATTAACAGATTTATTTAATAAATATGGGCATATATGGTATTAATTATTCATATCTGTATGATTGTTCACATCTAATAAATATACATCTAGTTAAATAAACCTTAATAAATAAGTTTAAAGTTCATATGTACAAATTGCTGGTTATCCAATTTAGCCTGTAGCCAATAAATTACTCAGTTAAAATTATCAAGTCTATGTACATTTATGGTATCCAGAAAATTATTGCCCAAATTATTTGTTAAAAGGAATTTTCTTCAAATTATAATCACCCAGTCTGAATTAATACTCTTTTTCTTTATGTGAGAGTTAATGCTTATTAATAGAATAATTATTAAGATCACCTTGTAGCAACACAGTCTAATTCCTAGCTCTTTTTCATAACTGAAACTGTTATTCAGATCACCCTGTATTTTATGCCTAAGGTATGCCCTTGCTTCTACCTTAAAATTCCAATGTTTCAAAATGGTCCTATAATTTGACAACTGCATAAATTATGTTAACGTACCAAGTCCCAGGCATTCTTTACTTAACTTGAATTTTGAGCAATCAATTTTGAAAAACTGGCGAACATGGTTTAAGCTTCAGGAGAACTGGGGAGATTACAAAACGGACGGACAAAAGGAAAATTAAAAACGTGATGGATTACTAATTTACATTATGGGGGCGAAATTTAAATAGTAGTCAAAAATACCGTGAAAATGAATTAGGCCTATATGATTTTTAGAGATAAACCAACTATACTTTACGGCAATTTAGAACTTCCAAAACAGGTGAGATGTCTAATGGCAAAAGAATTTATAATTATATTAATAGAGAAATAAGAACAATATCATCAAACAGCAGACACGATCCATCGTAGAACTGCTGGGAAACGCCCATTCATTCAGCTACATGCTCGCGCTGGCCGAGTCAACTGCCAACTAACGCACGTAACATCTGCTCTCCAGGCCCTCGCTTCCGCGTACCACGTTCAGAAATTACCAAGAGTAACCAATGGTAAACTCGGACGCATAAAATATATTAACATTAAAGCTTTTAGTGTTTCAGAAGAACACTAGGGGAGCTACATATACTCACTTGAGCCGAATTCACGGCTCAAACTCACAGCGCAAGAGGCAAATAAATTTGTTCAACGCGTAGCTTATGGGTGTAAATGGTTATGCATGGTTATAATGAACTTTGGCCCTTCTTGTTCTAACGTAAAGAAATATGAAATTGTTGCAAATCTTCTAAATCTTACTAAAATCTTACAAAAATATAAATATTGAAATCTACCTTTGCCTTTAGCCTGGCCTAAATGGAATTATTTTTACTTGTATTTCTAATTTAAGTCGTTATAAGCATAATCATTATGTTAAAAAAATGAATAAATATACTACGAGGTTGGGTGCACTAAAACTCCTTAACCAAACCAAGATTACTAACCCATAAAATATAAAAAATCACTTACTTATTTACTTACTTACTCAATATCAATAGACAATTCCTAAGCAAGCTATCTTAAAGGAATATTATCTATTTTATGGAACCCGAAGTTCATTGCCGCGGTTACCTGAGTCCGCCATTCAACCCTATTCTGTACTAACGCCATCCAATCATCCCCCACAAATCCTACTTCCCATAACGTGGTCTTTTCCCTTCTGGTCTTCCAGTGAATACTTTTGAGATATGTCTTTCCTCTCCCATGCGTGCAGCATGTCCAGCCCATTTCACCCTTCGCGATTTAATTACCCTTACTTTATCTGGTGAAGCGTACAGGTCCTGAAGCTCATCGTTATGCAATTTTCTCCAGTCCCCATTGTCATCCCTCTTGGGCCCAAATATTTTTCGAAGCACCCTACTTTCAAACACTCTCAGACTACGTTCTTCCTGATCAGTTAGCGGCCATGTCTCATATCCATATAATACAACAGGCCGGATAATAGTCTTATAAATCTTAATTTTTAGATTTCTGAACAGAAGGCAAGACGATAAGAGTTTCTGAACTGCATAAAAACAAGCATTTCCTGATTTGAGTATACACTTAACTTCTGCCTTAATATTATTTGTATCTGTAATTACTGTTCCCAGATATTTTAATTCCTCCACTTGTTCAAACGATTAACCGGCTATTCTAATATTTTGTGGCGCATTATTTTGACGTTCCATGACCATATATTTAGTTTTTTCTGTTTTAATTTCTAATCCAACATTCCTGCAGGCATTGAAAAGACTCTCTGCATTTCTCTCGATTGTGTTTACGTCATCGCCCAATAAGAAAAACGTCATCTGCATAAGCTAAAATCGGGTGACTACCATTTAATTCTAGGCGTACGTTGTTTTCCTGAACTTTCCTAATGGAATATTCCAAAGCAAAATTAAAAAGTAAAGGTGATAGTGCATCTCCTTGCTTCAAGCCGCTTCTAATGGCAAACCTATCTGATATAAATTTCCCTACCCTGACTGTACTATAGGTTTCATTTAGACACATTTTGGATCAGCCTAACTAACTTCTTTGGTATCCTAAACTCAATAAGGATATTGTAGAGTTTTTCTCGCCTAACTGAATCATATGCTTTTTTAAAATCTATGTATAGGTGGTGAACAGGCTTATTATATTCCCACTTTTTCTCCAAGATTTGGCGAATACAAAATATATGCTCAATGGTTGATCTATTTCGCCTAAATCCACATTGGTGATCTCCTATGATTTCGTCTGCATATGCGGTTAATCTTGACAGCAGTATTTTAGATAAAATTTTGTATGATGAGGTGATAAGAGAGAAATTCCTCGATAGTTATTAAATTCGGCCCTATCTCCCTTTTTATGGATCGGTATAATAATAGATTCTTTCCATTCCTTCGGCAATTCCTCCTTTCTCCAAATCATAAGAATGAGCCTATGGATCTCTGAGTTTAATCTTTCCCCACCTGTCTTGATTAATTCTGCTGGAATTTGGCCAACCCCTGGAGACTTGTGTGATTTTAGTTTACCTATAGCTGTTTCTATTTCTGTTAAAGTTGGTTCAGAAACCAATGGCTCTCTGTGAATATTTCACTTTCTACACTTCGGACATCTCCATGTACATTTAATAACTGATTAAATAAATTTTTCCACCTATTCAAAATATTATTTGGAGCCGCGAGTATAGTACCATCATTGTCCTTAATTATGTTTATTCTAGGTTGAAAACCTTTCTTGAACTAATTTATTCCCTTGTCGAGATCTAACCTTTTTGTCTTTACTATTTCCCTCTAATTCATTTACTTTGTTTTTGAGATAGTTTCTTTTCTTTGTTCTAATGATTCTAGAGGTTTCTCGTTTAGCATTGTTGAGATTTTCGACCGTAGTGTCATTCGGATTCTGCAACCACTTTAGTTTTGCCTGCTTTCTTGCATTTACTAATTTCACGCACTCATCATCAAACCACGGTTTATTTCGTTTCAGTTCAAGCGGACTTAATTTTTCTTTTGCAGCTACCTTAATATTGTCTTTAATGCAGTCCCAGGTTTTATCGATATTCATATCATCCCTAGCTTCTTTTTCGGCAGTGTTTTCTAGGACTGAAAATCTATTTGAAATCTCGACTTGGTAAGCATTCCTACTTTGGTCTTCACCTAGCTTTTTTCAGATTGAATCTCTCTACATCGAAATTTTGCCTAGTTCATTTGTTTAATGAAAGTTTCTCTCGAACAGTCGCCACCACCAGATAGTGATCCGAATCGCAGTCAGCACCCCTAAAAGTTCGAACGTCCATTATACTAGACTGCCTCCTTGCACCTATTAGCACATGGTCGATTTGATTATGCGTCTTTCCATCTGGCGAGGTCCATATGTGTTTATGAATATCCCGATGTGAGAATTTCGAATCCTTTACGATTAAATTTTTTGCGGTGGCAAAATTAACTAGTCTAACCCCATTGTCGTTGCTCTGCAAGTGGAGACTTTCGTTCCCAATCGTGGGCTTGAAAATATCCTCCCTTCCTACTTTCGCATTGAAATCTCCTAGCACAATTTTCATGTGATATGCCGGAAACTGATCAAATGTTCGTTCTATTTCCTCGTAAAATCTGTCTTTGTCAACATCTTGTTTATTTTCTGTTGGTGCATGGACATTCATAACTATGATGTCACACCACCGTCCCCTTAGAATAATATAAGAAAGCCTATCATTAATAAACTCTACTTTCTTAAAGGCTGAATTAATTCTCCTATGTATGAAGAACCCGGTCCCTAATTGATGGTTATAATTCCCTTTCCCGTAGAAAAAGGTATACGCGCCTGTCTGTATTGAACCTTCATCTTCCCATCTAACTTCCTGTACTGCTACTACATCTAACCTGTATTTATCTAATTCTCTAGTTACCGTTTTAAGCGCCCCAGGCCTATATAAGCTCAAAACGTTCCACGTTCCCACTCTATTGTTCCTACGATTTTTGGCCTCCCTCAGTGTAGTCCTTACCCGGAGATCCGAACGAGGGACTATTTTACCTCCGGAAAATTTTACACTGATAGGATCCATAAATCAGGCAGCGTTACTTAACAATATTTTTTACTGGGAGAGGTTGTTAACCTCAGGCCAAACGCCCAAGCTGGAGGACCACCTCATGTTGTCTGTCATCGACTGCTTATTCAATATATTCGCAACTACCCTCCATATCTGGAGGCCGTATCCTCTATCCGCAACCTGAGGACGCGCCATGCCGTGGTGACAGAGACCCACCCCTTATATATATTATATGTATAGATATATATATATATATACCCATACACCTACATATATACGAAGCATATATATATAAATATGTAAATATAAAAAATTAAGGGTTAAAATTTAAAAACAATTTAATCAGTCATATTTTTCATTCAATTTTCGAGTTTTCTACATATATTTAATTTTCTAGTTGCTTTCCTCCGCCATTAGGAAGTTTGTGAGTTTCTCGGTAGAAAATTAAATTTCCATGCTTGCAACGCTTTCCAGGGGGTGCTTTAAATTGTGATGATACGATTGAACTTACACGGAGTAATGAAATGGAAGAAGTTCTCCATAACAACCAATTCTTCCTCTTTTAGTTCTTCCTCCTTACCTATTGAAGGTAAGTTACTAACTGAACTAACAAATTTGCTGAACAGTGCGTATTCGGAAATCTATTTGTTAAGTATAAAACATATTAGTGTCAACGGTTGCTTTTATTTTATTTTCTTATAGATGCAGTTAAATTAGGAAGCTGAACATGCAAACATAAAATTGAATTCTTGAGTTTTGTCCATTCTGTAGCGATAATCTTAATGATTTATGTATAGCGTAGAGCTTTATCACTGGTACTCACTACTAAATTGCGGTATTTTGTTACCTGTTGGAGCGCTTTCAACCGCATGGAGCGGCCATCTTCAGCAACTGACTTCCGTGGTGTTGTTGTTGTTTTGTTGTTGTCCTACACATTAACCACAAAGGTCACACACTCAACACACTCGAACAATATGAAATATACAGACACACCACACAAGACAACACCAACATCCTAAACGAACAGTTACAATTCAAATCGCACGCGCTGTACGATACAGTTATCCAGAAATGTCTTCCCAACAACAACAACACCACGGAAGTCAGTTGCTGAAGATGGCCGCTCCATGCGGTTGAAAGCGCTCCAACAGGTAACAAAATACCGCAATTTAGTAGTGAGTACCAGTGATAAAGCTCTACGCTATACATAAATCAATAAAATTGAAGTTATGCAGAACAAGACAAAAATACATAAAAATATTACTTACTTACTTAATTACTTACTTACTCAATGCCAATAGAATATTCTTCAGCAAGCTAAAGAATATTATCTATTTTATGGAACCCGAAGGTCCATTGCCGCGCTTACCAGAGCCCGCCACTATCCCTATTTTGTGCTAACTCCATCCAACCATCGCAAATCCAGCTTGCCTTAAATATATCCTAATATTGTACTTCCACCTCGTTTGAGATAAATTATGTATTTTCTCCCCCATGCGCGAAAAACATGTCTAGGCCTATTCATCCTCCGTGATTTAATTACCCTTACTATATCCAGTGAAGAGTACAGGTTATGAAGCTCGTCGCTGATGCAGTTTTCTCCAGTCCCCATTTTCATCTTTCTTATGCCCAAATATTTTCCAAAGTAAGTCTGTAGGCTTCCGCGGCCGGAGTCATCACAGTCTAGGCTGTCCGGGTAGCGCCACGTTGAGTGTTGAGAGGCCAACGTTTCTACAGTCATGTTGCTGTCTTCTTCAGGGTCAAAAGGTCACTGACTAATCCGGGCATCGGGCTCTTATACATCTGTGTGGTGTTGCGGAGCAGTAGCGGGCGTCCAGCCAATCACAGAAGAGGCATCTGTTGGAGCTCTAGGATTGGTCGGTCGACATAGAAGGTTTACGAGTTCCAAGTCTGCCAATAGTTGCTGTGTTCGTTGCGTTTCACGATCTGCGAATGTTGAAATAAGACGCTTTTTGATTGCATCATATTTTCCGGAAGACGGAGGATTCGTGAGAATGTCGGCCACTCACGTCAGAATTCCTGAGTCATATTTAGTTTGGTCCTGGATGGTCTTCGAGTTACGGAACTGTGCTTCAAGTTGAATGAACCATATCCTCGGATCAGGCTTCCAAAACGGCGGAACCTTGATAGAAACGAGGGCCACTACGGACTCTTGGATTTCATGAGACGTTCCAGCTGTAGTATGTTGTACTTCTTCCATCGGGGTCACCACTGAAGTAATTAATACTATAAAAATACTTCTAGAGTTGTATAATTAAATTTAATCGTATTCTTTGCTACACACAAACTACCGCGACTATTTCCGATGTATCTTTCTTTGCAACAATCTGAAGAGAGAAAAACAAAAGAAGGAAAACAGAACACTGAAGGGTAAGTTCCACTATACATGTCTATTTCCTCTGGGAGTAACCTTAATATTATGTTACACTACCCAATACACTACAAGTTAATTAAAGGTTGCTACCCAGTAGTTTAATCATAAGGTGTGAGCATTTCTAGACTGAGTTAAACGCCTGGGATAGCCATAGTTGGAAACACATGTCATCAGATTTCCGCCTGCTCGCCGCAACCCGTGTCCTATAAACTCGCCGGAATATGCAACCTGTATAGCTTTCAAACATTGCCTCTGTCCTACATAACTTCTTCCGTGCTTCCCTTGAAGGCGCGGATGCCTTTCAACCCTCCTAAGTGGTACACAACTCACGTACATCTGTTCCACATCACTTTTTCCGTGCTTCTTGGCTACGCCAGACGCGACTTCGGTAGGAAGATAGCATTCTATTCTTGTCCAGTTTTTGTACAAGCTGTACTGTATGTATAGTGGTTTATTCCATTCAATTAGTCTCCCCGCATCCTGACTTAGTATTTCATTACATTGTGCCATTGGCATGTGTTTCTTGCGCGCCTTTTCCATGTGTAGTTCTCTAAGCGTCCCTACTAGCTTACACTCAGTCCTCAGCTAGCTCTCGTACAACTCAGACGTGTCGAAGCTACGGGCTGATTGGCGGGTTTATTAAAAACTGTGTGTTTCCGGGCTCGACACAATAGACCATTCACCGCAATTCAAGTTTCTTTACAAAACTACAACTATTAAAGTTTTGTTCACAGAAACTAGCATTTCGCTTGCTAGTAGTTGCTATTGTGTATTTCAATCATTTCAGCTGACAAAACCTGTGTTACGCTATACTAGACTCTTTGTTATCGTGTGCAAACCATTTTTCACAGTGTATAATCAAGTCCTAGTTGTTCGTGCAAGCAACATGTATAGTGGTGTTTTCCGTTCAAATGACCGCTCTATTTCTCCTTCGCCTGATTCAGCAATTCTAACCAATTTCATTATATGATGCAATAGCGGCAAGTGCAGATTTCAGGCCTCGTGCATGGCCCTAGGCGTCGCTTCAGTCAGTTCTTAGCAAGCATTCACATCGTTTAGTCGTGTGCGATCATTATTCATATTCGCCCGGTTTTCAAGTCTTTTGCAACGCCAAGTTTAAGTGCTCTTAAAACCCCGAATTTCTTACAAAACTACAAATTATCAAGTTTCCTTTTCCATTCGTAATTAGCTCATCTGAAATTACCACAATGCTACAATTATTTCAACTAACACATTAGTATGTTACGTACTGATAGGCTTGCATGACATTGTGCAATCCGGTGTTCAAAGTGATGTAACCTCCTAGTGCAATTTACGCTTAATCTTGATATTTCGGTTATTTTATAAATCAACTTACTATATCAACCATTCAAAGTGTTTCAATACATAATTTAATAACTGATGTAATTACAGATATTTTCAGCCACGTGCTATATTTCCCGCCATTTCTGCATAGTGTATATTTCAGTTTAATATTCACTATATTCATTGTTTTCAAGCATATATTTCATTTATTTCTATTAGTGCTTCGTGTGATAATAATGTTGCATTGTTTTTTATGACATGTTATAAATTGCATTTCAGTTAAGATTCGTGGATCCTTGTATTCCAGTGCAATATATGTACACTGTTCTCACACCTTTGTTTCCACTTTGTTTGCTAATAAGTATTAGCTGGTCCTCCAACCTCAGTTTCCAGAGGCTAGATTTCTTATTGTTTTTAACCTAATTATCACCTAGTGACCCCATCATTTGTTCCTCTCGAACCGGATCATAACCTAACATTCGGCACCTCCGTCAGCCGGATCTTTATTTGAATGCAATTTAAACTTCACACGTTCATCGCTTTTCGCTCACTCGCTTCTCGGGTTACGCCCATATGTGTCTCGGCTTACGCGAGAATCACACGTACGCTGCTGTGATTTCCTAATCTAGACATATTACGAGTCCGCCCATTAGATCATATAACATCCGCGTCGTGGTAAGGATCCAGGCTGCAATTAATCACCGGTCTAGGCTATCTTCCAGCAGCGGTGACCAGCACAATAAGATTCTTCGACAGCAAAACTACAAGAATCTCCAGTACAAAGACAACTTCCCAGCAACATCAACTTTAGCAAGTATTTCTCTATACATCCAACATGGAACAAGATTTAAAATCACTTGTCAAGAAGCGGGGAATCATCAAACGTGAACTCACACGTCTTCAAAATTAATGTGCATCATTCAATGAAGAAACTGATCTACTTCTATTAAAGGTGAGAGTAGATGTTCTACATGAAATCTGGGAAAAATACGATAGCGTTCAAACTCAGATTGAATCCATTGTGGAAGCAGAACAAGAGTTAGAACAGCAAGCTGATCACAAAGAAGAGACAAGAAACTGCTATGAGGAACTGAAAATAAAGCTCTGTAAGCTTATCAATTTACACGAGCAGCAAGTTCATAGTGTAAATTCTCATCATAGTCAACGATCACAGAATAGTGCCAGATCGTATCATACATGTCATTCCTGCACGTCACAGAATAAAGTTATACACTTAGCTGTGATAAAATTGCCAGTTTTTGAAGGTGATGTTACAAATTTTAAACATTACTACGATACGTTCTCCAGTCTCGTTGTGAACAATGAATCCTTATCTCCGATTCAAAAGTATCATTACCTTTTATCATCACTAAAAGGTCAAGCGCATACTTTAGTGCAAAACCTACTTGTCATCAGTGATAATTTCTCTGTGGCATGGAACTTAGTTTGTGCTCGCTATAACAACACAAGGTTAATAGCCACAGCGCATATTCAACAACTGTTTTCATTGGCAGAAATGAAAATGACAATATAGCAGAGCTACGGAACCTTTTAAACAGATTCCAGAGCAACATAAACGCAGTACAAGCTCTGACTCTAGAAGTTCCACTTCACGAAATCATTCTGATGCAGTTTCTTTTAAATCATTTATCCCATAATATTCGCAAAGAGTGGGAGAGTAAAATCGACTCAAAGCATTTTACGTTTCTTCAAGAATTCACAACTTTCCTAGAATATAAAGCACATTCATTAGATATTCTAGGGACTTCTAACAGCACATCCAGCCCATCAACAGGAAGAAAATTTGAGCTGCGATCACATAAACACACTGTCAAAGAAGCTTGGCAGTCGTACACAGATACAAGCAACAATTCCTGTCCATACTGTCAGGAAAACCACAAGCTATATCATTGCAATGAATTTCGTCAGCTTCAAGTCAACGAACGATGGAATTTCATCAAATCACAGCATCTGTGTGTAAATTGTTTCTATTCAAATCACAAGGTACACCAGTGCAAGTTAGAATCATTCTGTAATTGTGGTCAGTCAGTGCATAGCCAACTACTACACAATGACACGAATAGGGTTTCTCGAGCAGAATCTTCTACTTCAACGTCCGACGATGAACAACAAGTGCATTCATTTGTGGTTACTTGTAAATCATCACAACGGCAAGTCTGTCCACAGTGTAAACAAGAGCACGCTCTACACAGATGTGGCAACGTCCGCAAGGTAAGTGTACAAAATCGGTGGAACTTTGTACGTTCTAAGCAGCTATGCTTTAATTGCTTCCCTCCAGATCATAAAGTGCAGCAGTGTTCCTTATCGTCTTATTGCAAGTGTAATTCAACGCACAGCAAATGGTTACAATCTATACATTAGCAAGTTCAATCTCCTTCATACGCATTCACAGGCGTTGAGATTAGTAGAAGTAAACATAATACTTCACTTAGCTACAGCTCTAAACCAGCTACAGTGATAATTCAAGCAAGGCATCTATTCACAAGCAGAGCCAACGTTACGAGATAAACAAACCCAAGCTAGTGGTTAAATCACATCTCGACAACAAGTACGTTTCCTGCAAGAAGAGGAACGTCCATGAAGATACATCTCCTAGCAGTAAATCTTCCAACAATGAAGAAAGGTTTACTAAAAGTGCCATTGTAAATTCAAGCATTCAAGTAGATCCAACATACAGTGTAACAATGTATGGAAGCAACAGTTCTTCATGTGTGCATTCATCACTCCATTAGTTAAATTATTTATTATACATCACATGTATACGGTTTTTTCTCTCATTTGAAAATCCTATCAGTGACAGACCATTTCTTTGACTAATCTGATATAAGTCAAGTTATATTCTTGCATCATATTGAGCCGTGAATACTATATTATATTTCTATTATATATATATATCTATTTATTATAGATATTTCTATATTATATATATATTTTCTAATATATATCTCACCCACCTTTGGAATCTAAATTGCCGTATTGCCTAGGCATATTTTGATTTTGGTTAAAGTTCAGATAAAGTTCATTTTTCCGGTTTCTGTTGGTTTGGCTATTGACATTTTCGCCCACATTATGTTACCAAAAATTAATATTTTGCAATAGTTCATCATCAGTCTGTCCGTCCGTATCGTTCCGTTCAGGCAAGGGTAGAATGCTTTTGAAGTTATTAGTCAGACTTACAATTGGAAACAATACCAGGACTTTATAGCTTAAAACATGAATAGTAGGCAATTTAAGAAAGGCTACAGTATATAGAAATGTTTGAAAATAGAAGTGTATGTTGGTGGTGAATGCTTTTACTGATAACCAATTATGCATGGGATATACAGATTGATTAAAATGCCCGAAGTAGTTTCTATTAATATCGGTAGGAATCTGACTTTTAGATTATTATAAGCTCTTTCTTAATTATTCATTTTGAAGTAGAAAGATTAATTTAGGAAAAAATAGGAATTATTATTATCTCAGATACAGAGTGATCTAAATTGGAAAGGAACAGTGTTCCTGGAATTAACAAACAACTTTGTCAAATAAAACTTCTATATGTTATATATATATATATATATATATTTGGCCATTTTTAACACAGCAATTTATTAATGGATGCAAATTGATAAATGGAAACGTCTTTCAGAGAGTTAATATAACCTTCACTAATTATAACTTTTACATGTTATGTATATTTCGTCTTCTAAAGTAATTTATTAATGTTTATTCAATGTGTACATAAATTTGTAATGATTCAAGCTGATCATATATAACTCTGAAACTATAATTGATTCATTTTGAAAAATAAATTTGTTACTAAAATTTGGGCATTTTCACATTAGTAGTTCTTAGTTTGTTTCCTACTATTTGTTCAAACTTTTCAGGCTTTTCATAAGGGATTTATGGGTGCCAATTGTAAAGATTAAGCAGTGGTGGTTACAGATTTAGTTACCAATGGTCGAAACCAAACCTACTTTCATAACCGTATGTTCTTGCTTCCGACACACGTAACTAGTGACCGTAAAGGGCACAAGATGCAGAAAATCCAGTACATTGAATTCTATGTTAGAACAACTCTTCCATATTATTTTAATTTCAAGTCTTATAATAATTATATCATCAACGGTCTTCTGCCCTGACTGGTATAAAGCAATTATCATGTATCACCTTAAGCTTCTACAGCTTCTCACATATACAAAGTAGACTTCAAGAAGCAACTGCCACTTCTACACTACAATGTAATTCTGCTCCAGCTGATCCGTACGAGTCGACAGCCTGCTTCACTCAAGGAAGACAACCACATCTTCATTGGAGTCAAGACATCATCCCCTCCTTGACATGACTTCTGCATCACATCTCGTATGTTGTAAATCCAAGTAGTGTAGCGTCAGTCCGAATTTCAGTGTTGTATATAAAATGTGTATTTCTTTATTCAATGTAGCTTGCACGTTCTAACTTTTAGTTAAAGCTACATGCTTGTAGGCCGGGAGTATGTTCGTGCAAGCAACATGTATGGTGGTGTTTTCTGTTCAAATGACCGCTCTATTTCTCTTACGCCTGATTCAGCAATTTTAAACAGTTCCATTATATGATTCAACAGCGAGAGGTGCAGATTTCATGCATCGTGCATGGCCCTCGGCGTCGCGTCAGGCAGTTCTTAGCAAGCATTCACATCGTTCAGACGTGTGCGATCATTATTCATATTCGCGCGGTTTTCAAGTCTTTTGCAACGCCAAGTTCAAATGCTCTTAAAACCCCGAATTCCTTACAAAACTACATATTATCAAGTTTTTTCCATTCGTAATTCGCCCATCTGCAATTACCACAGTGCTACAATTATTTCGACTAACACATCAGTGTGTTACGTTCTGATAGGCTTGCATGGCATTGTGCAATCCAGTGTTCACAGTGATGTAACCTATCCTAGTGCAATTTACGCTTAATATTGATATTTCGGTTATTTTATAAATCAACTTACTATATCAACGATTTAAAGCGTTTCAATATATAATTTAATATCTGATGTAATGTATTATCAGCCACGTGCTATATTTCCCACCATTTCTGCAAGTGTATATTTCAGTTTATTATTCACTATATTCATTGTTTTGAAGCATATATTTCATTTATTTCTATCAGTGCATCGTGTGATAATAAAGTTACTTTGTTTTTTATGACATGTTATAAATTGCATTTCGGATAAGATTCGTGGATCCCTGTACTCCAGTGACTTATATGTCCGCTGTGCACACACCTTTGTTTCCACTTTGTTGTTGTTAAGTATTAGCTGGTCCTACAACCCTAGTTTCCAGAGGCTAGATTTATTATGATTTTTAACCTAATTATCACCTAGTGACCCATCATTTGTTCCTCTCGAACCGGATCATAACCTAACACTAGTTCTAACCAGTTCTAATATTGATATTACAGTTATTTAGTGGTAATTAACTTACAGAATCAATTATTACATGTTCTTCAGTGTATATATCAACATAAGTTAAAAAATCATTATATTTATAACAATGTGTTCTTGCTTTGCGCCAAAACTGAAATTTGGTTATTCCTGTTGTTATTCTACATCTTTTCATTCAATATTATCTTTGATTCATATCTATATTCCATTTCACGTGTGTTAATAAAGTTTCCATAGTTTCAGGATATGTTATAGTTGCTTTTCATGTAAGATTCGTAGATCCCTGTGTCCATGCGCATCTATGTGTCCCTTCTCTTCGTCCTCCACCCCAGCTCCAGAGGCGAAACACTATTTACTAGATCCTATTCTTTCCTGTATATGCTCAACTTCCAAAGTTGGGTTCTGTATGGGACGGATACTAGTATTCCTATTATTATTATTTCCTGTGTAATCCCACAACCAGTGTTTACTAAATTTAATTTTGGTACCACTTACCACTTCTCTCTCGCCTTATCTTACTGTTCAAAGGACAGAGAATCTCACTTTCCTTTGCGTTTTGTAATCTTAAGTTTATTGACTCCAAGTTTATTTCCCTCCAGCAAGCCATTTGACGTCATCTTCTATGAGTCACTTGTATTATCGGGAAGCTTTGATTTTCGGCCATTTTTCCGAATTCAATTTCTACCCGTCTTTGTAGAGTTCAGTTAGTCTTCGCCTGCTCTCTCTCCTAGCGCGGATGTTTCTGCATCTAACAGTTTCTGACATACTATAGACAATTCCACGTGTAGAAAAAAGCATTGCTCTTATGGGGTACAGCGATGCCGTGAATCACCGACCCGAAAGACAGAGTAGTACCGTTAGCACCTCTCTTTCTAACAAAGTACAGCGTGCTCATAATTTTCAGACACAAATAGCCTACATCAGTTAACGTTAGGCCTCCCAACTGACACTCTGTTTTGTGAGGTAATAACTAACTATAATAATAAAATTATTCTATTAATAGTATAATGAAACGATGATATATTCGCGCATCAATAAAAGTAAAATAGTAGGCCTACAGTGTTTCGTTTGCGTTTAATTTCGCTTCACAACTAGCCATGACAATTGATATTTCCACCACTGAATTATGCTGTACTCAAACTTAATAAAATTAAGGACTGATTATTAAATTTAAATGAACTTAACAGCAGACAGTAATATTCTGAATACTCGTCACCGCTGGAAGTCGGGTACGACACAGAGGGAACTCCTTGCTCATTAGCAGGAATGCATTCATTCTATTGTGGATGCCTTATTTACGTCAGTTCAAATATTAGCATAAATACTACTATAATAATACAAATAATATTAATATTAATGATACGGCGCATGGGATGCATTATCTTGTCTCGAACAGCGGACCTGGGTTCGATTCCCGGGTGTGACAAGTTGCCTAGGTGGGATTTTTCCTCACCTGTGAGGCGAATGTCGGGTAACTTTTAAGTCCTTGTGGTTCCAGGATATCATTTGACCGTCATTATTTATTTATTTATTTATTGTACTATGAATATTACAGGCTAATGCCCAATTACAATATTCTCGCTTACATTAATACACCAGATTCTAAAATTAAATATTTAAATTGATATTCAAAATAATTAGGCTAATGCTATAACAATAAGAAAAGAACACTGAAAAGAAAACCAGAAACACAAACAATATGACAATTGTACAAGGGAACATAATATGAAAAAATAAATATTAATATAAATAATAATGTAATAGTTTTGGAGGAAAATATACATATCAGAAAGATTCAAAATGACATGGAGCAAAATTTAATAATTATTATTTTAAAATTATTTTCACAAATTTTTTTAAACAGCTTATTGTTAGTATTAAAAATATCTATATTTTCCATTTTGTGCAAGTGATTGTATAGTCGGAGTTCATTATAAAGAGGAGAATTATTATGAGAGTCAGTGTTTACTTTTGGGATGAAAAAAAGATTATGCAATTTATGAGATCTATAACGTGGAACATAAAAATATATTTCTTTGAGACAATTAATATCATCTATTTCATTATTAATTAATTTGTGTAAAAACAACAATGTATGAATATTTCGTCTGTGTGATAATTCAGGGATATTGAAATACTGTAACATAGTTGAAGATGATTCAAATTTAGGGTAGTAGTTAAACTGTTTGAAATACGTATATTTTAGAAATTTATTTTGAATGGAGATTTTTAAGAGTTTTACAAATACAGTACCCTAATATTATTAATATGATTCGAGGAAGTTAAATTATTGTTAAATAATATACCTAAATCACTCATAGTGGTAATTTTGTTCAACTGAATACCATTAATACAATATTGCCATGCAGTATTATTTTTAGATCTAGAGAAAGTCATAATCTTGCATTTTTTAATATTTAATGGTAATTTATTATCATTAGGACTCAAAATTATTTTAAATAATTTTATATCGTCAGCAAATGCAGTAATACTTGAAAAACAGACCTGATCAAAGATGTCATTAATAAATAGGAGAAAAAATAAACTACCTACATTTGATCCCTGAGGAACACCAGAATTGACAGTTATTATTTTTGATAAATGACATTTATATGACTACAACCTGTGATCTGTTGCTTATATATGAAACAATACTGAAAAATCCTCGACCCGGCCGGGAATCGAACCCGGGCCGCCGGAGTGGAAGGAAGGCGCGCTTCCGACTCACCCACGGCAACGGGCTCGGCACAATCTTTATTATTTTTTTTTGTAGTAATTAACACAATCTTTTGTGTAGTAATTAACACTATGTCTAGGATCCCTACATTTAATATATTCGTAAACTTGGAACACAATTTTTCATGAATCACTATTTAATACTTTGCCCTGTTTGCGTTTCACAAACATCTTCACCGTACAACACAGCTGCCACTGATAAGTGCTACTGTAGCTGCATTTGCTTAACTGTAAAATTTTACCCTTAACTGTACCATCCCTCCGCTTGACGCCTCTGGCCTGCATTCCAAAGCGGATTACCCTTCGTTAAAATTGGCAATGCAGCTCAATGCCGCTCGGCGAAATAGTTTTCTTACGTTATTAAAATAAATGTATTTCCTCTTAATTTTAATAGTATAGAAACATTTAGCACATGAAAATGAAATTGTTCTTACTGAAGATGTGTTTAGTGAATTAAAATGTATTATTTGAAGTTTAGAAAACAAGGAAAAATACGTGTAAAGATCGACTGCAACTTTCCCATACAACCCAATGCTTTTTTCTCAATGTGGAATAGCCTATAGTTATCGCTTAAAACATTAACTTATGGTTAAAACCCTGCAGTTATTTCGCAGTGCGTACACTTCGTGAGCTTGCTGAACAAGACAGCAGCAAGTACTGCCCTGCAGCAGCATCTGCCATAATGAATAATCTCTATAATAATGATTACTTGCAATATTTCACAACCCTTGAACAAGCGAAATCTACCGTCAGTGACGTCACTAGCCTCCTACAAGCACTAGAATTTTTGTCTTCTACAAATGGGTGTGCCAGAGCCACCGAAGCTCCAGATTTATTCAAAGACGAAACCATAATCAAAACGCTTGGTTTACATTGGAAAATTTCGACAGACGAGTTCACTTACATCAGCTAACTTCCCAGTAAACAATCGCATACCAAAAGAAAGGTCTTGTGTACTATTGCAGGAATACATGGTCCAACTGTATGCGTCCAGACGAGACCAATTAAGCTAACTGAGGTCAGAGCATTGCGGGCGAAGCCTCTACTCCGATTCCATAGCTGCTTACGAAATGCATTACTGGAAATGAAAAAATACAGAAATAGAAAAAGAACACCTGTCACTAAACAGTATGACAATAACACCTTTATCAATTCAAACAAACTGGTTTGTAAACTATCGAAGAAATCGCATAAGTCATCTATAAATAAAGGGTATTTTGGAATATGAGAAACTCAGGATAGGTGACATCAGCGAAACAGGGTCTAGCAAGTACAGCCGATAAAAGAAACGAAATAATTTATGCATTAAAAATGTACATCCATACGACAAGGATAACCTTATCAAGAAATATAAACAATTTGGTTAATGAGATTCTCAGGATAGATGTTATCTAGAATTATTGATTGAACATGTCCAGTCCACAGAGGTTAATGAATACTAAAAAAATACAAACCAATGTGACAATGACACCCTTTAATTAAAACAATGTGGCTGTAAACTAACAAAGAAATAAGAACTAAGAACTTGTCTAGACGGAACAATCTGGAATAATCACTTCTTCATGCCCTGTAGACAGGTCCAGAATAGGTGTCGATAATTATTCAACACGTATACCCATATGACAAGGACACCTCATCAACACATACAAACAATGAAAATTGGTCGAATGATCTAATACAAGTATTTTGGAACGTGAGAGTCTCCGAATAGGTTTCATCAACAAATAATAGTTGAAGATATCCTCTCGACGGAAGAAATTAAGTCATTTGTACATTAAAATGTGAAACGTTATATACATTGCTAAACAATATTACAATGGCACCCTGAAAACTTGAAACTAACTGATTATAAACAACCATAGAAACAGGAAATATCATTTATAAACAGACGATATGTTTGAACGTTAGTGACTCAGGAAAGGTGTTATTCACAAAACATGATTGGACATATCCAGTCAGCGGAGGGAATGAAATTTTCATGTACGATGTGAAATGGATACCCAACAATATGACAGTGCCAACTCTAAAAAATTAACAATTCAAACAAACTAGAAGTGAACTATCAAAGAAGTAGGAAGTATAAAAACATGTCTAGCTAGGGAGTAAAATAAAGTCTTTTGTAACAGAAACCGAGAAAATCTGCTCGTGGGAAAATGGTTCCAACCTGTTCTCGAAGATGGATAGGTTAAGTACGAGATGTACATTTAATGTTAGTGGTACCTTTGTTGTTCTCATCTTAAAATGTTCACAATGACTTCCACAAATTGGATGATAATAAATCATGTTAACATGGTGGAACATGATTAATTGGCTACCGAAGACGGTGATCTAATACAAGTACGGTACGCGAACGTCAACGTCAACGTCAAAGTGAACGTCAACGTCAACGTGGGAGACTCAGGATAGGAAACGTTAGCAAATATGTTTCAGCAAGTACAGCCGAAAGAAGAAATAAAAAATGTATACCCATATGACAAGGACAGACTTAGTGTATCACCTACCCAATATAACACTAGACTTTAAAATCTTTCTTTAATTTCTTTTTAAAAACTACCCCTCTAGTGGGGGTGAAAATTAATTCATAAGGACCTAAATCTTTGTATAACTTTTTCGAATTTAATAATAATAATATTAATTGTATTTAAGTTAAATAATTCCAATGTTGGTATTTTTGGGCTTAACTTTAGTTAGGGGTGTCGTAGAAGGGGGTGGTGTCATATGAAATCCATGATAGTCCAGAGGGCCTAACTGAAAACAGATTAAGATGGAGTTGGGGCATCGTGACGCTAGCGTCGACCCGGCAAGCCTCAGCTAATACTACTCATATATGAGTCTCTATAGGTTCCGTCTTGCAAGATGGGCTTCTAAGACAGTGGTTAGAAATATACCACGTTTTTATCGAGAACTATTCCTTCGTCGTCTTTGCATGAAACCATTATTCCTTAAAACAAAGAGATTATAGCAAACGTAAGCAATATAGGAAGAAGGCTGCATTCAATAAAATCGGGGAATCTCGATCCACAGGCAGCGTATTGGATTGCTCTTCAGCAAGGAGATGGTTTTTCAGATTCCTCTGGCCTGGAAGAAATGTTTTTACTTTGATCACCAATGGTACCACGGTAACTATTCAGTTAAGCGAAAAAATTCAAGGATTTTCAATTATAATAAATGCCGCAAAAAATATAACCTATTAATTTTAAAATTTGATATTTTTGTTAGAAGTAGTAAATACAACATTGTGGCAGAATATCCTGTGAACAAAATCCAGGGTCGCTTCAGCTCGCGTGCAGGCTGGCATTGCTGATGGGGACTTTGTACAACATTATCGGCAGTAACTGCGAATGACAAACCAGGATGGTCACTCTACTCTCCAGCAGCCGATGTACACTGCACAAATAGTGTCAGAAGTTTTCTGGAAGTGTCTCACACGTGCCACGGGGCCAGGAGGCCGTCGTGTTGCCGCGGGAGGTAAGAGAAGAAGGGAGTGCAGTGTCACTGTCCACAGAACATATAAACTGTCCACAGAACATATAAACTGTCCACAGAACATATATGCCGTCCTCAGTGACTGCTTTCAGTCCAGACGAATAACGCTAAGGAATATCCTTCATTCAGTCACAAAGGCCGCAGCCAAAGGGTGTCCCCAGCGCTCAATATTGGGCCACAAAGTCTGGAACCTGGCGTTTGAAAAAGCTCTAAGACAACTTGAACAGAGCCAAGGCGCAGACGTCATAGCCTACCCCGACGACACCATACTTACTATTGAAGGTGAATCCAGAACACAACACGAACGCAAAGCCATTAGGGCACTAACAATTCTGGAAACTTTGTCCCAAAAAGCAAAGCTAAAGATTTATAAAACTCTGAAAACGCATGGGTCACTAAACTTAACAAGAATCACATCCGGAAACTCAAATCTGCCCATCGACATTCTCTCTTGCGAGTAACTAAAGCCTACTATACTGTTTCGAATTATGCTCTGCCAGTCATAGCTGGTGTTCTTCCTGTTGATCTCCTGCTTAAGGAAAGGATAGTCAGGTATAAAGTGCGGAAGAAAATTAATTTTCAATTACGTACCCTTCAAATGGGACCACGGGAATTCGAGCGCTTAGATCGATCACATCTATATGAACACATACACTCACAATTAATAGACATTTGGCAGGAAAAATGAGTAGTTTCCCAAAACGGTAGCATCACTCGTGACCTTTCCCAATTATTAGAAATAGACTTAAAACGCCGTCCAGGATACGAAGCGGCTGGATCAAGGAGCCATCCTGACGCTTGACGTCGAGAAAGCTGTACCAGTGACTATAGAACCAGACGCCGCCGCGGAACCGGTGAGGTCAATTAGCGCTGCTGGAAGTCTGCCATCTATCGCTGAATCTTTTCCCCGGAACACTTACAACCTGACATCCAGAACCCAGTCGATGAGGGAAGAACAACCTACTAGTTCGCAGAATAGGTATTTCCTGCTGCTACAGCTACAGCTAATGGCATCCAATGAAATTAAAAGAGCGAAAGTGCGCAAGTTTAATTGGGTTTAAAACGTATTTTCTAAGCGTTTTCTTTTTATTGTGGAAGTGGTGAGGGAAGTTTTGTTTCAGGTGGTGCAAGTAGTAATAAGAGTAAATTTATTCTATGTCAGTCAATCAGTGTGGCGGAGGAAATAAGCACGTGTAGGTCAAATCTTTGTGTTATTGTGTATAAGTTTTTTCTGCGTGAGTTTTTCTGTTATTGTGAGTTTTATCTATAAAATGTCACGGGCAGTAAGGAGGTAAGTTGCCTAAATCCATGGCAGGGAAGTGGTCTAGAAGTCGCCCAGGCCAAGCAATGTTTCTTATTTATATGATCTAGTTTCCTGATGTTGGGGTGTATGCAGACTCAATTCGAAGTATCAAGATATCCGGCCGCTTGTCTTGTTCCTCTAGCAAGGTCGGCATTTCCTAAACATCAGAGAGTACTTTTATTTTGTTATGTAACTTGACTATTCCTAACTTTTCTACAATGATAGTTTATCTAAGAAGTATTTCGAAGAGTTAGTACCTTGGGTACAGAGAGTGAGTAAATCACGCACGGAGAGCGACCCTTCTTCCTTTTTTAGAAGCAGATGAGTGGAACAATGTGTTAAGATTTAGCAGCCAAAGATGGCTAATTGTAAGTTTATGAGGGTAAGATTTGGAGGTATTTGTTTGAGGTAGTAATGAGGTAATTGTAAAAGAAGTCGATATTTCTTTCTACACACTTCTCAGTATTAACTAAGCAAGTGTAACTGTTATGTTGGCTGCATTTGCCACAGGTTCCTCTCCCTCTGACTCCACTGATGACGTATGATATACGTTTCCGCTCGCGAGGTCAGTTGGGAGCACTGGATTTGTTCGCTAGTCAGTCTGTTTGGGGCCTCCCGAGTGTGCAGTGCTGTGGCGAGAATCTCCGGTCTCCCTCCTGAATATCGTGAGTGGCTTACCTATTTATCATGTAAAATTAATAACTAATTATAGTGCCTTCAGCACCCAAAACTTCATTACTTAATCTTTTGGACCTTTGATATCCATTTTTTCTTGAATAGAAAGACTCTGTTTTTGATTAACGGATTTTGCAGTTAGAATGCTTATTCGGGGCATTAAGTTCATGAGAAATGCCATGTGGCATATAAGAGTTAATGTAGGGTTCATGTTAGGTTTCCAAGTCATTGTCCGTGCGCCAGTATGTGGCGTAGTTTGGTAGGTCTGTTCACATGACGTCATTGTTCGTGACATCGCCCGAGTTTTCTAATAATCTGTTAGTGTTCTTAACTTAATATTTTTCTTGCTAAATTATAATTATTATTATGTATAATTGCCCATGCTATAGTATTCCATCACGGAATTTATGCTGGCAGTTATTGTTTTATGTGCATGGCATAGTGGGTTCTATATCGCCATGATGCGTTTTGTTATACTTGCCTAATGGATACGCCCACTTTCGAGTCTGTTAACTATTCAGCCTAAAGAGGAATTTTGCTATGTCACTCTTATGGTGGCTAAAATTATATTTGGTCCTATGTATTACTGCCTTATGTATTGTAGCATTTCATTGCACTCTTTGATAAGTTATATATTTATTTATTCTGATTAAGCTCATTAGGTTTCTCACTGATCAGCGTCCCTTGTCTTCTAGGCTATGTACCTTGTTTAGAGAATTTTCCGTGCTTAAAAGGTT
The DNA here is from genome assembly GCA_964059195.1 of Ectobius pallidus. Classification (NCBI taxonomy): domain Eukaryota; kingdom Metazoa; phylum Arthropoda; class Insecta; order Blattodea; family Ectobiidae; genus Ectobius; species Ectobius pallidus. The sequence continues at coordinate 151,386,946 of CAXKWD010000002.1, forward strand.
TTGCCGGCAGAGTTTCTATTTGCTAAGTCATTCATCGTGAATTTTATAGTCTAGCCTTCTTATATACTGTATGTGGGAAATTTTCTTTTGGGTTTTGCTCGGTTTGCTTCGAGAGATCTCGCGAAATTCTATAGTCCGTGATGCCCTCCCGGGTAGGTTTTCTGATATTCTGCATTAAGTACAGTAAATAATTTGCTAATTACTATGCTTGATTATAATTGCACCTTGCATATTTTGAATATTTTTACTTAGCTACACTAAATTAAAATTTTTCCTTATTACTGAAGTCGCGTATCTAGGATTTCTATTTTGTATGGTTAGGCATGCGGTCTGGCAGTTTTCTGCTGTGTCATATATAATTATTCCTTATTGGGACGGTTATGTATCCTAGCAGTCATAGCTGTGTCTGTCATTCTGTATTTGTCGGCTGTAATTGAATAAATTCCTTCCCTTGGTAGGCTAAATTGGTCCAGTATATACATATTTTGCAAGTTAGTCAGTATCTCAAGTTATATACTCATTTTTGCAGAAAGAATACCTTTCATATTCTATACTTAGGATTTCGTATTGTGGCAAACATAAATATTCTTAGCGTTCTTCTTTTTCATGATGACCTGGCTTTTCATTATTGCCCTCTTTCTTTAATGCAGTATTAACATAAATATACATATTTTCTCCGTCTGAATTAGATAGTGAGCTTTCTCATTCTTTGATTTATTTAAGATTTTTCTTTATTGAAGTTTGGTAAGGTTCAAAGTTTTTCCCTTAGTTTTCTTTCATTCTAGTTTTTTTTCTTTTTTTGTGACATAAATCTTAAAATTTTTCCACTTGTCTTTTCTGCGGTATACATTGCTGTATTGCTTATTATTATTATTATTATTCTCCAGTAATATTTTGCAGACCTTGCGTTTGACTTATTAAAACCTATATATATATTGGAGCATACATTTTATGCTTTTGGATGGTTAGGTGCGAATCATGGGGATAGCTACTATGGACATCTCTTAGGCTATATCCATTTTCTTATTAAGCATTATTGTCGGTATTGCCTGCATTTTGCCCTTCATAAAGTTACCCCTAATTATTTGCAATTATAGCATTAAGCTATATTTAGTGTATGGACTTTTATATTTTCAAAACAAATTTGTGAGCTGCTCATTCAACTTAAGATGTATTAAGACTTAATATTGTTGGGTGAAAACTTATAGGTGGTGCTAATTTTTCTATTTAAAAGATTTTGTATTTTTACTAGTAATATATACAGAAGGATTAATTTTAAATTGGATTAAATATTTGAGATTATTCTATTCACTATTGTTAATTTCTGCAAGGATTTTTCATGTTGGGTATTGTTATAAATAAATTCTTGTTATTTGAATTTATTACTTTTTCTGCGAATTATGCTTGCTTTTCCTGCCTCCCATATTCCCTAGTGCTTGGATTTCTGATTTTCGGCCTTTGAGTAACGCCCATGTTCAGTTGGAGGCACCTTCCTTTGTTGGCTTCTCTTAAGCAATATTTTGAGGCAGGGCTGTTAGGTATCAGGATTCATACAATAAGTAACTTGTTGATATTTTTCAGTGCTCTACAGTATTCTATATTTATCAACTTATATTAACAGTCATTTCTATAATTATTTTCAAAACAAGTAACCTTAAACAAATTATATCGTTACATGGTAGCATTCCAAGCACAGGGAGGAGGTGGATATATGCCCTGCATATAATCAGTTTTTCTAATTTTCTCTTGGTTCCGGCATTTTGTTTAAAAACATCATGCCTGTGAACGTTCATCTTTCATGGGATTTCCTCCGAAAGGATGAACTTATATTTGAGCTTCAAGCTAGAGGCCTGGCTGTTGATGAAACAGCTGATGCGGCTTCATTGTTGTTTCAGCTCAAACAAGTAGCAACTCGATATGCCCCTCTACCCCAATTTGTAATTATGGAAGATCCTCTCAGTGAATTTAACTCTCTCAGGCGATGTCACGTGTCTCAGCTGAAGAAATGCTGAATTCTTTTCTCTCTTATATGCCATGCTCTAGATTAAGTGGTTATTACCACCATAGAAGTTGTAATGCATATTCCTATATATAAATAGTTGGTTATTTAAAGTGTTGTATAATATATGTTAATGTGCTTGTTGTGTCTTTCTATTCAAAGTTTTTCTTTAAATATTATATCACTGGATTATGAAATTATTCAGTAAAATTTTCTTGCCACTCACGCCGGGAGGGAGGACCCATCTTCCCGATTTTGACAAAATGATATGGGGGGCCCCCAAACATATAAATGAACAGACTACTTTCCCAACCTAAGATGAAGTCGATGCATCGATTCCAGTCTATTAAGAGTATACTACTCTTCGGAAGCTGTCCTGCCATGGAAGGACACTCCGCCCTTCAATCTCACACCAAAGACTTAAAAAAAAAAATCTATTCTATAAATCGAAGATTTCTCCTTGAAATTCTATTTTAAAATAAACACTATATATATCGTGCACAAAGCCACCATTAAAAAAAAAGTTTTTGAACATAAACAATCCTAAATATACAAGACTTCATTCACGAGTAATTGTGCTGTAAATTTCAAACTGTTCCCCAGATGGGAGCGCACCTTGTGAAAGTGATATTTAAAGAATGTGCATCGACAAAGTTTATGAAGCCTACAAATTTGAAAAGTGCTATAAATCTTTAACAAGTAATCTACAACACATAAACAATCCTAAATATACAAGACCTTATTCATATGTCATTGTGCTGTAAATTTTAAATTGTTCCCCAGGCGGGAGCGTGCTTGTGAAACTGATGTTCAAAGAAAGTGCATCGACAAAAAAAAAATTATGAAACCTATAAATTTGAAAAGTGAAATGAAACTTTAACGAGCAACCTACTAGACCTTTTTACAAGTGACTAGGGTGAAGTGACCCTACTCCTGATCAAGCTTCAAATTTTCAAAATCTCTGTGGGGTCGTGCTAGCCTCCCTCCCCACCTTGTGTGATGGATCGTTTATTAAAATGAGATTCCCATTGTGTTTCATGTTGGTGAGCTGTATTATGAAAATGAATCTTCGCCTATGCATCTGGACTGGATTCCTGCGACTCCTGCTGGCTCGTTCTGGGGGTATAGTGCACTGCCCTTGGACGTTATGCTGGCCTGGCGCATTGGGGTAAGCTGCCCCAAATTTTCCTCTTTGCCATCCGACATGGGTGGCCGGTGCCACGCTATATACTCTTCGCCAGCAGTATGACATCTGTAATTCTGGAATCTTCAGTTCTTCATTCCCCTCATCTTCAGATCTTGTGACTTGGCTGTAAGGGCAGCTATGATGGACCTAGCTGTTTTCTCTCTGGTGGTAGTCGTATCTGGACATTTGACTACCATAAGTGACCTGAGTCAAGCCTAGTCTTTTCCTCACCTTATGAATCAAGTGGTGGGTTGTAAACTACGTTTCGTCTCCGCATGGAAATTATGGCTGATTAATAAAAAAAAAATTAATATATTATGTATCAAGAAAATTTTGTAGACTGGAATCTTTTGAATCTTACATACAAAAAAATCTGTATCTAAGAAGACTCAAGAACCTACTTCATTACAACCAAGGTGTAATTGTTGTATATATACATATTTTGTGTAATTCTGTATTATCAAAATTTCAGCTATGTTATTAGGGTATTTTCTAAACTTTTTGTAATTGTGAGATGTACTGTGCATGTATCACTTTAAATAATTTGTTTATATTTCTTTAGGTAAAACATAATTTTGAGCTGTTTAAAAAAAAAAAAAAAAAAGGAATTTACTTTAAATTCCTTTGTTTTTTTTTGTGGGGTCACAGGGGAGTATTGTTATGTTGGCTGCATTTGCCACAGGTTCCTCTCCCTCTGACTCCACTGATGACGTATGATATACGTTTCCGCTCGCGAGGTCAGTTGGGAGCACTGGATTTGTTCGCTAGTCAGTCTGTTTGGGGCCTCCCGAGTGTGCAGTGCTGTGGCGAGAATCTCCGGTCTCCCTCCTGAATATCGTGAGTGGCTTACCTATTTATCATGTAAAATTAATAACTAATTATAGTGCCTTCAGCACCCAAAACTTCATTACTTAATCTTTTGGACCTTTGATATCCATTTTTTCTTGAATAGAAAGACTCTGTTTTTGATTAACGGATTTTGCAGTTAGAATGCTTATTCGGGGCATTAAGTTCATGAGAAATGCCATGTGGCATATAAGAGTTAATGTAGGGTTCATGTTAGGTTTCCAAGTCATTGTCCGTGCGCCAGTATGTGGCGTAGTTTGGTAGGTCTGTTCACATGACGTCATTGTTCGTGACATCGCCCGAGTTTTCTAATAATCTGTTAGTGTTCTTAACTTAATATTTTTCTTGCTAAATTATAATTATTATTATGTATAATTGCCCATGCTATAGTATTCCATCACGGAATTTATGCTGGCAGTTATTGTTTTATGTGCATGGCATAGTGGGTTCTATATCGCCATGATGCGTTTTGTTATACTTGCCTAATGGATACGCCCACTTTCGAGTCTGTTAACTATTCAGCCTAAAGAGGAATTTTGCTATGTCACTCTTATGGTGGCTAAAATTATATTTGGTCCTATGTATTACTGCCTTATGTATTGTAGCATTTCATTGCACTCTTTGATAAGTTATATATTTATTTATTCTGATTAAGCTCATTAGGTTTCTCACTGATCAGCGTCCCTTGTCTTCTAGGCTATGTACCTTGTTTAGAGAATTTTCCGTGCTTAAAAGGTTTTGCCGGCAGAGTTTCTATTTGCTAAGTCATTCATCGTGAATTTTATAGTCTAGCCTTCTTATATACTGTATGTGGGAAATTTTCTTTTGGGTTTTGCTCGGTTTGCTTCGAGAGATCTCGCGAAATTCTATAGTCCGTGATGCCCTCCCGGGTAGGTTTTCTGATATTCTGCATTAAGTACAGTAAATAATTTGCTAATTACTATGCTTGATTATAATTGCACCTTGCATATTTTGAATATTTTTACTTAGCTACACTAAATTAAAATTTTTCCTTATTACTGAAGTCGCGTATCTAGGATTTCTATTTTGTATGGTTAGGCATGCGGTCTGGCAGTTTTCTGCTGTGTCATATATAATTATTCCTTATTGGGACGGTTATGTATCCTAGCAGTCATAGCTGTGTCTGTCATTCTGTATTTGTCGGCTGTAATTGAATAAATTCCTTCCCTTGGTAGGCTAAATTGGTCCAGTATATACATATTTTGCAAGTTAGTCAGTATCTCAAGTTATATACTCATTTTTGCAGAAAGAATACCTTTCATATTCTATACTTAGGATTTCGTATTGTGGCAAACATAAATATTCTTAGCGTTCTTCTTTTTCATGATGACCTGGCTTTTCATTATTGCCCTCTTTCTTTAATGCAGTATTAACATAAATATACATATTTTCTCCGTCTGAATTAGATAGTGAGCTTTCTCATTCTTTGATTTATTTAAGATTTTTCTTTATTGAAGTTTGGTAAGGTTCAAAGTTTTTCCCTTAGTTTTCTTTCATTCTAGTTTTTTTTCTTTTTTTGTGACATAAATCTTAAAATTTTTCCACTTGTCTTTTCTGCGGTATACATTGCTGTATTGCTTATTATTATTATTATTATTCTCCAGTAATATTTTGCAGACCTTGCGTTTGACTTATTAAAACCTATATATATATTGGAGCATACATTTTATGCTTTTGGATGGTTAGGTGCGAATCATGGGGATAGCTACTATGGACATCTCTTAGGCTATATCCATTTTCTTATTAAGCATTATTGTCGGTATTGCCTGCATTTTGCCCTTCATAAAGTTACCCCTAATTATTTGCAATTATAGCATTAAGCTATATTTAGTGTATGGACTTTTATATTTTCAAAACAAATTTGTGAGCTGCTCATTCAACTTAAGATGTATTAAGACTTAATATTGTTGGGTGAAAACTTATAGGTGGTGCTAATTTTTCTATTTAAAAGATTTTGTATTTTTACTAGTAATATATACAGAAGGATTAATTTTAAATTGGATTAAATATTTGAGATTATTCTATTCACTATTGTTAATTTCTGCAAGGATTTTTCATGTTGGGTATTGTTATAAATAAATTCTTGTTATTTGAATTTATTACTTTTTCTGCGAATTATGCTTGCTTTTCCTGCCTCCCATATTCCCTAGTGCTTGGATTTCTGATTTTCGGCCTTTGAGTAACGCCCATGTTCAGTTGGAGGCACCTTCCTTTGTTGGCTTCTCTTAAGCAATATTTTGAGGCAGGGCTGTTAGGTATCAGGATTCATACAATAAGTAACTTGTTGATATTTTTCAGTGCTCTACAGTATTCTATATTTATCAACTTATATTAACAGTCATTTCTATAATTATTTTCAAAACAAGTAACCTTAAACAAATTATATCGTTACATAACTTCTAGAATTTGTGGCTACATTAGTAAAGATATTAGGAGAGAATCTACTTGAAAATAACTAATCTCTAGCTCTGTTGCTACATACCAAAACATTGAAACTAGGAAGGTGAGGGAACCCAAGGGTAGTAGGATCGGATTCTTCCAGATGGTGGAGAAGGCATAGAAAAATGATCATCCGCCATACAATGTTTAAAAAACGTTATAAAAAACTTTTACAAATACAAAGGTGACTCCAGAATGTTTCAAAATATGTAGACTTAAACATAGAGATGGAATATGCATAGAAGTTACTGGTAAAGCAAAATATTTACATGATTTATAAGCAAAGTGAGAAAGTGACAAGGTAGAATGATATTCAATATTTGATTTACTTAATTCTGAATTTTCAGTTACTGTACCGTGAGTTATCTCGGAATTCCATACATGAAGAAATATTCATTCCAAGAACAATACAATTTTAGACGAATGACTTTATACTGAATAATGTCTATGAATATGACATGACTGCAAAATGTAAATATGGAAATCCCCTAGCTAACTATAATTTAATGTGTATGTCAGGATAGAATGCACTTATTTATAGTGGAGTACCAATTGAAACGAGAGCAAAGGCAGGAGTAGCCATAATGATACATGAAAAATGGAAAAAGAATATAATCTCATATCAGTGGATAAATGAGAGGATAGTGACAGCTAAATTAAAAACCAATAGGGGAAAATTAGTAATAATTGGAACATATTCTCCTGAAGAAGGGAAAACTCAAGAAGTTGAAGAGTATTATAAGTGCCTTCAAGAAGTAGTAAACAGTACCTCAAAAAATGAATATGTTATAATTGGAGGAGACATGAACGCTAGAATAGGAATTTCAGCTATTCCAGAGTTGAAAGGAAGATTTGGAGAAACAACATTAAACAATAATGGTAAGATGATGATAGATTTTGTACATATAAAAGTAAAGTGTTCCCTATTACAGGCCATGGAGGCCCAGAGGGTTCCAGGAGGTCGAGGCTCCCAGATTTTTAGACATCGGCATATGAAGGTGGTGAGGTTGTCAGCCTTACGCACCGGCCGCCTTTACCCCAGGATTGCTCCTGGTACTCATTTCTGTTAGAGGCTGAGTCGACCCCAGGGCCAAAGTGCCACCAGAAGGATTAGGGCAATTGAAAAACTCCAACGACCTCATCGGGGATCGAACCCGCAACCTTCCGGTTTGTAGCGCAGCGCCTCAACCACTACGCTACGGCGTACCCCTTTTGTGCATATAATCACCTAAAAATCACCAATACCTGTTTTGATCATAGAGATATTCACAAAATATATACATGGGCTGCAAGAGGTCAGAGATCTATAATAGACTATATTTTAGTAAATCAAAAACTTAAAGATAATGTAAATAACACCAAAGTGTACAGGGGAGCTGATGTGGATTCAGATCATTATTTATTGATCTCCACTATAAAATTATATCGTCCTAGTAAAAAGTATAATTTGACCCGGAGATATGAAAATGAATGTACTTTCAAAGTACATCTGCTTCGAGAAGATTCCATTAGAGCTCTATATAATAAAAGATTAGACTTATACATTGAAGAAGAATGGAGTGAGTTTAAAGAGAAAATTGTTAAAACTGCTGAAGAATGTTATAGATGTAAAAAGAGAAGTAAAAAAAGACTCTATGTATGGAATAATAACCTCAAAGAAATAATAAAACAGAAAAACGAGGCATATCTAAAATATCTCCAAAATAGAACTTTAGAAAATAAAATAGCATATAATGCATTAAGGGCACAAGTTAAAAGAGAGGTGAAGAAAGCAAATAAAGATAAATATATCTGAAATTGAAAATGATGTTCACGGCCGTCAAGATAGAGCCTATAAAATAATTAAACATTTAAATAGTGAAGAAAAAAATAATTTTGAGTTGACATTGATTACAAAGGAAGAATGGGGTAAATATTATAAGGATTTATGGACAAATAGTGAAGAAATGGAAAGCTCTGTATGTATCAAAAAAGGAGAGGGAATTGATAATATAGACATTAGTGAATTAAATGAAAGTCAAAAGAGAGTAAAAATAAAAAAGCTGTTGGTACGGATGAAATAAATGTAGAACTACTCAAATATGCATCTGAAAAAACAAAACATTGGTTCCTACACATTATAAATCTATGTTGGCAGCAGAAAGAAATGCCAGAAGAGTGGAAAGCAGCTCTTATTACGTCTATATATAAAACAGGAGACAGGAAGATCTGTAGTAATTATAGGGGAATTAGCCTATTAAATAGTGCATATAAGATCTATACAAAAATAGTAACAAAAAGACTTAGAATGATTGCTGAGACCCTATTGATTGATGAACAGATGGGATTCAGAAAAGGGAGGTCATGTTTGGATAACATATTCATATTAAATAACACCATTGAGAAGCATAGAGAGTTCCAGAATGAAACACATATACTTTTTATAGATTACGAAAAGGCCTTTGATTGGGTAAGAAGAGATAAACTTTGGAATATTTTAGAAAGAAGAGGCATTCCTTTCCATTTAATAGAAGTTTTAAAATCATTTTACAGAGGAACATATTTTAAAATTAAACCGGATGTAACAAATATTAAGTATGTTATAAATTCTGGATTGAGACAAGGCTGCAGTTTGTCGCCACTTTTATTCAATTTTTATATTGATGACACTATTAGACAATGGAAAAAGAAGACTTCTGGTATGACCTACGGACCAGGAACACTTTTAAATATATTTGCCGACGATCAGATTATAATAGCAAGAAGTGAAAATATACTACAAAAAGCAGCATATGAACTGAATATAATAGCAAAGGAATATAATTTTAATATTCTATAGATAAAACGAAAGTAATGGCTTTTGTTGGAAAATATCCTGTTAGAAGTAAAATAGTTATTAATAATAGAATTATTGAACAGGTAAAAAAATTTAATTTTCTAGGGTATCATATAAACATAGATGAAAACAGAGATATAGAAGATAAAATAATAAAATTCAAGAGGATATGTGACACAATTAATAGAACAATGAGAAATAAAAGCAGAATTGACACTCAAATTAAGTTTTATAAAACAGTTGCTATTCCGATTCTTATGTATGGTTCTGAAAATTGGGTCATGCTAAAGAAAGACGAAGAGCGAATTCAAGCTGCTGAAATGACATTTTTGATATCTACAATGAATGTAAGACGTATCCATAAAATACGAAATGAAGATATACAACAGCTTAATTTGGAAAGTTTAAATGAGAAAATAAAATGTAATAGAGAGAAATGGTTCATGCATGTCCAGTAAAATGGAAGACAAAAGATTGACAAAGAGAATATTAAATTATAATGTAACTGGTAATAGAAATGTAGGGAGACCTAGGAAAAGATGGATTGACCATCTACGCTGATAACCGGAGGCGTAACAGGCACATGAAAAAGCCTAATACGTGCAAGGAGATGATGATATCAGGATAGAACTGAGTAATTAAGAATACTCAATACACATAAAATAATAAAATTGCTTTATATTTACACTAATAATAATAAGGACTGATCTCATGAATGTGTCATTTAGTGAACCATCGGTTCCAGTTATATAGATGAAAGAAACTCGGTATACTAATATACTAATCAAGAATGTACATTATAATGTAGCACACAGAATACACAGTGAATTAGGCGTATGTATTTTAGAATATCCGAACATGACTATAGCCGACTATGAAACTGAATCTATTAACTATGTGAAACCATTTCAATATAAGAATATAACAATCCAGAAAACCCTAAACTTAGGCCTACATGTGTACAGCACAATCTCGACTAAGCCCCCATATGCTTAAATAACTATACATCTGAAAATGGACTATACTGGAATGACAAACTAAGCCTACATGCCTACAGCAATAACTCGACTAAGCGACTAAGTCTGTTATGCTTAAATAATTATAAACCTGAATATTATACATGCGGGTATTTTAAATACAGAAATAAGGCAATGTAAGACGTACACCACAGACTAGGCTGAGTTATGCCAAAGTCCATTACGAAATATACCACTGGGCAATAATAGTCAATGTAACAAATAATGAAGGAACCTACCGCTTAATCTATAAGAGATCTTTCAATTTTGACCCAGTGGTACAAGTTACACGCAAAACAGAATAATTGGAACCGAGATAAACAGTAAATTCTATTTAGCTTGAAATATATTTAAATTCAATATTCTACAAATATCTATTTAGATGAAATGATATAAATACCAAAGTTATATGTTTGCAGAAATAAGAAGCATATTGGGCGTGTAAACATATAGAATTTTTTTAGCTTAATACGTCAGCAATACGGCGGAGACGGATAGAATTAACTCTTAAGGACAAGAAATGCAAAACTAATTCAGACGCTACAGTATCAAAGAGTGTGTAAAGAACTTCACAACTTAAACATAACTGAATCTGAATAGTAGTGAAATTTAGCAATTAGAAATAAACTTGGAAATAATCATACATACACTGAGCTTGTTTCTCTCATGATACGAATGTCTAAAGTTTGATAATCAGAAAAGACCACAAACAGTTACTTTAAAATGAAAATAAAAAAGGGGAATTATGTCCAGAATAATTTAGCTAACCCTATATCTGCCAACCGCCGGAATACCGGCACTATTTAAACAACTGTATCTTGATCAGTTAACTCTCAACTGCACACTGAAATCCCGAATCGCTCGGCAGTTTATTACTCCGATAGAAAGAGCCAAGACGAGATTGCGCAGGAGCAACCAAAGAGAATGAAAAGATAACATTTCAAAGTCGGCAAGGAGAATCCTAACAGCTGCTAGCAAACACAGGCTGGCCAACCGTTATACAAGTAATTTCTTACGTGCAGATTGTATATGAGGGAGTAGATTGAACTATATGCAAGGTTACAGCTGTTTAACCTAAGTGTATCATTACAAACATGAAGAGCGGAAGCTTAGATAATAATTCTCTGTCTCTTTCTGATCGCTTGCAGGTGTTAGATGGTGTCGTATCACGACGAGGCAGTTTTTGATAACGTCGGCTGTACTCAGTAACGTTTTGTGGTATCATGATACAATTAAAGTCACTGAACAATGCTGGTGAATTAGAGCCTTGTTTATGTTTACGAGTTGAGCCGTGAATTCGGCTCAAGTGAGTATATGTAGCTCCCCTAGAGTTTTTCTGGAACACTAAAGGGTTTAATGTTAAAGTATTTTATGCGTCCGAGTTTACCACTGGTTACGCGTGGTTGTTTCTGAACGTGGTACGCGCTGCGAGGGCCTGGAGAGCGGATGTACGGGACGGCAGTTGGGAGCTGACTCTAACAGCGCGAGAATGTAGTTCAAGGAACAGAGAGTTTGGTGGGCGTTTCCAGCAGTCTTACGATGGGAACTTCTCTGCTTCTTGGTGAGATGGTTCTATTTCTATATTCAGTTTAACTTAATTAATCCTTCTTTTGACATAAGACATCTCACCTCTTTTTGGAATTATAAATTGCCGTAAAATATATACTTTGGTTTCATTTCTAAGTTCAAGTTATTCATTTTCACGGTTTGGTTGTATTGGTTACTAGAAATTTCGCCCACATCATGTAAAACAGTAATCCATATCATGCTATTCGTGTTCTTAAGTCTGTCCGTCCGTTGCGTTTATTCTCTCTCCAGTTCTCCTGAGTTGAAGCCATGTTCTTTAGCTTTTCAAAATTAATTATCAAAATTAAAATACGCAAAGAATGCCAGGACCTTACAGTTGAAAAATAATTGGTGCATATTTTAAATAAAAGAGGATAAAGCAAACTGATAGGTTTGAAGTTTGAAAAATGAAGTAATTGGGTGTGTCATATATATATATATATACAGAGTGATCTTAATATCAGTGCCAGTTATGATAATTATTACTAGGAATCAGACTTTTTGGCTACGATGTGTTTTACATAATTATTCTATTTAGAAGCATAAAGTTTCATATGAAGAAAATAAAAGTATTAATGACGTCTTGAAAATACAGAGTGATTGGAATTTAAAGCAAATAGTTTTTCTTACGAATAATTTGGGTAAAGAAATTCTTTACAGGATAAATATGTATATGCTTAGTAATTTTAACATAGTAAATTATTTCATTGAGGGTAATTTTGATTGTTAGTGATTTTGTGCATACATTCTCTTTTAAACTAATTTATTAATATTTATTTGTGAATATATGCATTTATCTGATGTTACCACCGTAATATATATATATATATATATATATATATATATATATATATCTCTAAAACTACATTTGAGGTTATTTTGCAAATAAATCTGTTACTAAAACTTGGACATTTTCATATTTTTGGTACTTTGTAGTCACTAGTTATTTCCTACAATTTATCCGAAATATTTCCGGCTTTCACTAGTGGTTTATGGGTGACAGTATAAAGATTTAGCAGGGTGTTCACTGATTTAGCTAAAAATGGTCGAAACCAAATCTAGGCCTACTTTCATAATCATATGTTCTGCTTCCGGCATACGTAACTAGTGACCACCGAAAGGGGGCACAGAGTGAAGCGCCCATGTGGTCAGATTTAAATATTTACTATTATACAAACAATTGTTTTTCTTGAGTGAGATTTCTTAGTCTTCATTCATGTATTCGTTCCAATTATCGTATGGGAGTAACCTCACACGGCGTGGATCCTTTCATGATTTCGTAATGATTCTTATTTTAATTGTAGTGTGTATGTTCGAGTTCGTTCCCTGACATCCTAGAGAAGTTTTATTTCTTTTGTTTGTTGTTTTTTTCCTTTTGCCGGCGCTCATTGTTCGAGGGCAAGCAACACTTTCCCTGGGAGAAGGGGTTGATGTGGCATAATATCCTATGGACGAAGTCCATAGTGGATTCAGCCCCGCTTGCATTCTGGTATTGCTGAGGTATAAATTCCTTTAATATCCGGTGGCATCTATGCTCGTGTGTACTGGCTATTCTCTGCAAGGAAGGATATGGATATGGACGTTTTCCTGTAATGTGCATAAAGATTCCTGAGGGATTGTTCAGGGGATGAACGGAACGGAAGGGATCGTACCGATAGCAAGTAGATGGTTATAGTGTGAAAGTTATGTACAAAGTGTAAATAAATGGAATAATGTGGGAACCGAGTGATTATGCATAAAGAATCCCAGCACCGACCTACCTTCAGTCCTGCCGGGGAATTTTTATATCACAAAGGGCAGTAACTGTGAGTGACAACTGCTCAGAATATCAGGATGGGCACTGTACTCACCAGCAGCTGATGTACAGGGCACAACGTTTAATAATAAAATCTCTAAATTATGTTGAATTTATCTGTTATTCCTTCTGTCTAATCTCCATATTACCGTGGAAATTTTTACCTATTTTTCTAAAAACCAGATAATGGGCATTTAAGACGATACCTACAAACCTCTATGCAATCTGGAAATAATGTGTTTATCAGATCTGTACTGGTGATTTTACCCGTAAAGCTACCTTTAAAGCATCCCAGAAATTAGAATTATGCTTTGACGTCAATTCTACAAATGATAGGCATCTAAACAAGAAATGCGTAATAATTTATTTCCATAATACAACAGTACTGAATCAACATGACCACATCCATACTAGTACATACGATCACTAATATATACTGTAAACATTCTTAGATAGGGTACGGAATCGAACAAGAAAAAGAAAACTCTGGTGGTATTAAAAATTTCAACACACAGATCTGTGCTTTGGAAATGTTGGAGAAAGAAATGCGTGAATGTTAGCTATCTTATCTCCTCAGAATATAACGGAAACGAAAAGTAAAAATAAACTGAAATAAACCGAAAATAATAATCATAAGAACTGAAAAGTGGTGATAAAAATTAATTTAATTTAACATAAATATTGTAATAAAACCAAATAAATAAACTTACTTACCAGAAAGTGAAAAATAAAATCAGAATAATTGCATACCTGGTAAATTAAATTAGGTTTTTCAGACGGAAGAAATGAGAGGGATTCATTCATTCATTCATTTATTTACTTATATACATCTTACATTGATGTTTCAAGCATCGTCAAATTCTAAAACATTATACTAATATACAAAACATTCCATTATATTACATTTGAGTCCAATTACAACGAAATAAAACTAATGAAAGCTTACACTACAAATTACACTTATAATTCATCCATTCTATAAAAAAATTCAATTAAAATTTTCTTTAAAGCTGGCTTAAACTCTTTCATATTCAATCTTTTTAATTGTCTTGGGAGTTTATTATACAGCATGCCCCCAATTACAAAAGGATCCTTATCAATGGCTTTCTTTGAAGTAAATGTACTATAGGTATTATCCTGATTTCTTGTATTATAATTGTGGCAATCACTATTTCGAGTTACATTGTATTTTTCGTCTAAAACCAATTGAAATAACTTTATACTCATATAATGAAATTACCGTTAATATATTTTGAGTTTTAAAAATACTTCTGCATGATACATTCCTATCTATCCTTTATATAATTCTTAAACTCATTTTTTTTAAGAATGAGTATCCTGTTCAGGCTAGTTACCAACTTCCCAAAATTTCTTTCCATAAGTGATATGGGTATGAATCAACCCATAATAAGTAAGATTTAATACATCCGTAGTCAGATATTTAGATAATGTCCTTATAGCCTATATAGCTTGGCTCATTTTATTACATATTTTATCCGCTTGATTATGAAACGTTAAATTACTATCCATTTGTAGACCCAGAAAGTATATATCCTTTACTTACTCTGTCAATTCCTCTTTAATAGTCCCTATTTGTAAATTCAAATAGCATTACGTTACTTTTTCCTATTTTCACCTTTAGATTATTTACATTGAAATATTCTGTTAAAATATTTACCTGTTCATTAAGATTTTTTGTAACCCCATTTCAAGTTTATGCCAAAAATCAAGGACGTGTCATCTGCGTATGTTACTGCTTTGCCTTTATTAAAATCGGGCATAAGGGGCCAAGGGACCAAGAACCGATCCTTGTGATACTCCCAAATTTACATGGTCATGTTCAGATGAATTTGTTTCATGGTTTTATCCATTTTATATATTATCTCTGTACACTGCATACGCATTGGATACGCCTCTCTTCAAAGTAGGTCTTGCTGGTTTGAGAATCAGGTACTGACCCACCCTGCCGCTAAGCGATTTGCGAACCGACAACAATGGTAACAAGTATAGAAACAAGTAAACATATTACGTAAACAAAAGAAAAAACATTAAGAAACACAAAAGCAACTGACATAACATAATACACGTGACGATAATATTAATGGCTATAAACTGGCAAGTATATTCTGTCGTACTATTTTCAAAAATGGCTGTGTGAGTATTTATGTTCTTCTTGGTATTGAATTTTCGGAACTAGATATGAATCTCTTTTGTGCTGAAGTACATTTTGAAGTTGTTGCTTTAAGAATTCCTTCCATGAATCTAACCATTGCTAGTATTTACTGCACTCCATCTGGTAACATGGATATATTTCTTAATAAATTTGAAGAAATGATGTTGTACTTCACTAGATTAAAGCTTAAAGTTATGATATGTGGAGACATTAATATTAATGTATTAAATAATTGTGATACAACTAATTTCTTCTTAAACTTATTGAGATGTTATGGTTCTTATTTCACAATTTTAAACCTACCAGACAGAAGGCTTGTTTGGACAATATTATTGTTAATTTTAACCAGAGAGAGTATTCAGTTAATATTGTGGATCCAGCCCTCTTTGATCATCAAGTTATTCTTATTTCGTCGTTATTTCTAAAGATCAATGACTTGAGCTCTATACAAACTAAGTCAACTCTCAAACGTCTTACAACCCCTAGTAATCTGAACAACTTTACATATTATCTTAGTAACAATAGTTGGGATTAGATTCTTAACCTAAATAATTATATGAATGCTGAAGAATGTTTTAACCATTTTTAATACGTTTATGTCCTTCTTTGAATTACCTTTCCCTTTCGCGAAGGTAACAGTAAACCATAGATATAAAGTAAGAAACACAGATCTAAAAATGTTATTGCTATTGAAAATTATAAAAAGAGTAGGCATTGAATGCCATTTTTAAAGTAACAAAATCTTTAACTAGTCAAGTTTTGTGCAAGATGGTGCAACGCTAATTTAATAAGTTGTAGAGGATCAGAAGTTCTTTCAGTTATAAATATATATATATTAGGTTATGAATTATAAGTTATGAATTACTACTGTATACGATGTACTTATGTTTCGTATACAACTCAGACTGCAAAAACCTAAGTCACCACTAGAACTTTAAATCCAAAGAAACTGAAATACTCTATATAAGGTAAGCGTGAGAAGAAAGGCCCTCGAGGAGTAGATTTCACCAATTCCAGTGCCTACCAGAATAAGGGAGGAAAATGTTAAATGAAGATAATCCAGTAGTAAGGTATTTAACTTGTACAATAGAATTTTAATTAGATAACCATTGAACAACAATATTTTTGAACAATGAACAATTCATAAATTTAGTAAAATAGCAAATTGTAATTATGTAATCAGAGTCACTTGACCCACAAACAAAAAGCAATATATATGTATATAATAAACACACAATAGTATCAAACAGACTCCATATATGATATAAGATTTATGCACTAAACCTCTAACCTAATTCCTATTCAGAAACTCAATCACAAAGCTTATCCTACCCTAAATGCCATCAGTCAGCATCAAGCAAGGTATAATAGGTTATGCAGAGAGAACCTTGATAATATATATAGTGGAATAAACCCGCTTGCCTAGCAAGCATCAAATTGACACAATCCATTAAATGAATGTGACTAAACACACTACGAGGAACCTAATCAACACATTCCAAACCACGGAGAATACTAAAGCATCAGAATACTAAGATTCTACTCATATATAAGAAACAGTGAGCACAAGGCTTAGTGTAAGTAAGTTTCCAATCTAATCAAACCCACAATGGAATATACCATCTCGCAATAAATGTGCAACTAGGTAAAGCCTGTATGATAAATAGTAAACTGAATTACATTAAATAATTGATAAATTTAGAAAGGAGGCGAATCCAAGATAAAAAAAAGTTAACAAACTGCCTTATAAATAAATGGCAAAATTCAGGAAAGGCAACTCCAAGATATTACTTGCTTATACAATCTGGTCACGGGTGGTAGACTATACTCAAGAATAGTATCAGAATATGAAGAGAATTCAAAATTAGAATTTGAACACTATCAACAGAACTACCCATAGAATAAATATTTTTTTTTGCAAAATATAGAAAAGGCTAAATCCCAATTACCAATGGGTTAAATTGATTTGCTAACAATTGGTAGGCTATACACAAACTGTTATCAAAAAATGAAGAGAATACAAAATTAGAATTTGAAAAATATCAACAGGACTAGGATAAATAATTTTTGGAAAATCTAGAAAAAGCAAAATGCAAGTTACTAATAGCTTAAATTGATTTACTAACAACTGGTAGGCTAGACACAACAATGTTATCCAAAAATGAAGTGAATTCAAAATTAGAATTTGAAAAATATCAACAGGACTAGAATAAATAATTTTTTGCAAAATATAGCAAGAGCAAAATGCAAGTTACTAATAGCTTAAATTGATTTGCTGACAATTGGTAGGCTACACACAAAATGTTATCCAAAAATGAAGTGAATTCAAAATTAGAATTTGGAAAATATCAACAGGACTAGAATAAATAATTTTTGGAAAATCTAGAATTAGAATTGCTAACAATTATTTACATTGTTAGCAATTGTTATCCAAAAATGAAATGAATTCAAAATTAGAATTTAAAAAATATCAACAGGACATGAATCAATAATTTTTGCAAAATATAGCAAGAGCAAAATGCAAGTTACTAATAGCTTAAATTGATTTGCTGACAATTGGTAGGCTACACACAAAATGTTATCAAAAAATGAAGTGAATTCAAAATTAGAATTTGGAAAATATCAACAGGACTAGAATAAATAATTTTTGGAAAATCTAGAAAAAGCAAAATGCAAGTTACTAATAGCTTAAATTGATTTGCTAACAATTGGTAGGCTAGACACAACAATGTTATCCAAAAATGAAGTGAATTCAAAATTAGAATTTGAAAAATATCAACAGGACTAAAATAAATAATTTTTGGAAAATCTAGAAAAAGCAAAATGCAAGTTACTAATAGGTTAAATTGATTTGCTAACAATTGGTAGGCTAGACACAACAATGTTATCCAAAAATGAAATGAATTCAAAATTAGAATTTGAAAAAAATATCAACAGGACTAGAATAAATAATTTTTTTTGCAAAATATAGCTAGAGCAAAATGCAAGTTACTAATAGCTTAAATTGATTTGCTAACAATTGGTAGGCTACACACAAAA
This sequence comes from Ectobius pallidus, assembly GCA_964059195.1. Lineage (NCBI taxonomy): Eukaryota > Metazoa > Arthropoda > Insecta > Blattodea > Ectobiidae > Ectobius > Ectobius pallidus. The sequence goes on from CAXKWD010000002.1 coordinate 151,405,841, forward strand.
ATGTTATCCAAAAATGAAGTGAATGCCAAATTTAGAATTTGAACAATGGCAAGTGAACTAGCATAAATCATTTGAAATACAAAGTTCTATATATACATTTCCTGGATGCAAAACTTGCAACAGAGATGTATAAAAAATACCGTGTACATAATATATGCAGAGCACAAAAAAAATACAAATTATATATGAACCGTGCAGCCTACTAGACTTAACTGGATATGTGTATACAATGACAGATAATGAATTCCAAACTTTGAAAATTCAAAAAACTAACTTAGGAACGATATATAAATTTGGTTAAGGCCTACATTCAATATATATATAAACATATCAAAAGTTAACGATTTGCATACAGGAGACTACAAGACCCGAAAGCATAACGGTACTTAATAATGTTTTACACCATCAAAACTTTAAATAAGATGACATGGGAAAACGAAGAAGTAACTACAATCAAGGTAGTGTTTTAACATTTGATCACCCATTTTTTTTCTCTGCTTTTACAAGCACACGGGAATCATTAGAGGCATAGCAGGTCATTCCACTTTTCATACACGTAGTTTTGCACGACGTACGTCATATCTGACATGAAAGGGGAATATATGCAATGACACTACAATAGACCAATTTTACTTCAAGAGAAAATATTCGTCAAAAGAATAAAGCCAAGAGCAAGCGGCAGAATTTTTGCTAAAGCCGTTACAAGACACTTTAATCTGACTAAGCGGTGACGTCACCAATCACCTCATCCAAGGTAACCGGTTTGATCGACCAACAGTGACGTCACATATACAAAGGCAACTGAAATTTTCCACATTTTACAACTTTCCATGACACATGCTAAGCTTTAAATAACTCATATAAGTGAAAAACATGCCAAAGAACCATCTATTAAGGCAATAAGAATTTGGCTAAATCAGTTATGAATAGGAACCATAGTTTTACGTTTGCTGGGTTGATTTCATATTATTATTTAAACTGATAGAAAAGTTACTTGGCGCAGAAGGCACCTATACCAATTAATACTGTAATTTGATAATGGTATGCTCACTTACACATACACGGCGAAGGTCCCCTCCATCAGCTATAAGCACAATCAACTTCACTGAGCCGTAGTCCCGACCGATCTGATTGTACTTACGCCGCGGAGTACGGTAGCCTGCCACGACGTGCAGAGAGCAGCACCAACACAAAATGGCTACCAAACAAAAGAGCTGAGAGGGCGAGATTCGCGGGAGACTTCAACCACGTTACAATGGCAAGGAATGAGTACGAAAGCGCAATAAAACAATCTAAACTGGAGTGCAACAAGTTGTTTATTCAACATTCTGTAAATAAATGTAAGGCGGCTTCAATTAAACCTAGCAGGGAAGCTATAGATGTACAGCAACAGAATTTCATTAATTCTACTTCAGTTGATGAAATTTGTGAGAAAGCGAGGTCTAATTCAACTAATTATAATGTTTCTGCTAATACACTTTTAGCTAATAAGTTAGATCTATGCCGCTGGACGTACACTTTAAATGGGAAGAGGTAGCTGTAATTGATGTCTTAACTGTGGTAAAAAACATGAAGAACTCTGACAGCAAGGATGTTTATGGACTTAGCAATAATATTATTAGATCAATAATATAGTTCATATGTATTCCTATGACCTTATGTATCTACATATGTCTCAAAGCTGGAATATTCCCTAGTACATTTAAGATCGCTAAAACGGTACCTGTTTTTAAGAAGGGAAACAGAAATGACCCAGCAAGCTATAGACCCATTGCTTTGTTGCCTGTGATCAGCAAAGTACTATAAAGCGTAGTATTGATGCAACTAAGATCTTATTTTATTATTAATAATTTTATTGCTCCATCACAATTTGGTTTTTGTCCAGGCAAATCGACAATAGATGCTACTGACAGTCTCTTGTCTTCTATCTATGAATCTTTCGAGGCTAACGTATTTTCTTGTGCTCTTTTGTATGGCTTAAGTAAAGCATTTGATACGATTTCTCATGACCTATTAATGATGAAACTCAAACATTATGGCATTCTTAATCTTGAATATAACTTTTGTATATTATTTATCTGGACGTAGCTATGTGGTTGAAATAAATGAAAACAGATCATGCCATGCTGAAGTAAGTTTGGTGTACCTCAAGGTTCTATTCTAGGGCATTTATTTATTTTTAATCGCGGTCAATGATCTGCCTGACAACGTCTCTGCTGAATCTGTACTCTATGCCGAAGATTCTACTTTTTTAATCACTCACAAAGTATTAACGGAGTTGCAAGTTCTTTCAGGAAATGTATCTCTTAAAAATGACACGTGGTTTTCTTTCAGTGGGTTTTCAATAAATCGTGATAAGACACAAACTGGAACATTCAGCCTGAAATCTGTATCAGAGAGCCAAGAAGACATGTCTGTCAAACTGCTTGGAATTTATCTTGATCCAAAATTGATATGGCATACACACATCAACTATGCATGTAAAAGACTGTCTAGAGTACTCTATCTTTTAAGAAGTCTTACTGTTAAAGTACCTAAGTTGTATATTAGACAAGCATATTTTGCTTTTTTTGAAAGTGTTTTTAGATATGGCATATTGTTGTACGGAAATGGATCAGACTTGAAATATATACTGTTATTACAGAAGAAAGTTGTCAGATTAATAACTAAATCAGCCCCTAATTTACCATGCAGACCACGTTTTATAAAGAAGGTATCATGACTGTGTATAATTGGCGTATACCAACTGAAGCTTTGTTGTTTTTTAAAAGAGAATCTTAATAAATGTTGTCCAAGGAATGACATTCATACATATGACATAAGACATAGCAACCTCATTCATATACCTTTTATTAGATTGTCTAAAACAAAATCCACACATATATTTTTAGCAATATTCGTTTTTAAGAAACTTCCTGATATTGCAAAATGCAAAATTCAAGTTCAAAATCCAGATCTGGCAGAAAAATAATCCATTTTATATCTTGACGAATGTTTTTTTTTAATTATGCTGATATTAATGTGTAACCATTTAATTGTGTGTAGTATGTAAGTATTTTAGTAATTGTATAATGAATTGTATACGATTTTAATGTCATAGCCTATTGCATTACATACTCAAAGGCGATAATAAATTGAATTGAATTTAATTGAATTGGCTAGAAACGAAATAAGAGGGCTAAAAATAAATATCGTAAGTGCCTCATAAGAAATTACACATAAATTTGGTGTGCTAAATATAATGAACGGCAAAGATCCTATCAAATTATACGAGAACAAAATATTCAGTAATAATCCACAGAAACGTGTACTAACCATATCAGCAAATGTGGAAGAACGGATTCTTTCGATAGTAATAATATGAAAAAAAAACTACATTAATGCGACGACGCATTGATAATATAAATTGAATTAAACTCATTGGCAAGGAATCCTAGGACTGAACGTGGGCTACCATGCAACAACTGTATTATCTACCTCCTTTTGCCTTCATTGATAGAGGACAGGATTGGGAACATATGAGTGCCTGTATAATAATAATGTAAGATAAGAGTGGAGTCACTGGTTTTAACCATGGCTTATCTTCTTGCTTGTCAATAAACTAGAAAGTTCCCCGCGGATTCAATCGTGATTATTTACTCTTCTGCTAGATGTTTTATTTAAATAATTTAAATAACATAAACATACTTAAAATATTATATTTCATAACACTGATATTGTTTTCACATATATTGCTCGAATTACGTAATTGTGTTCTTAATTATTTGGTTTTACGTAGTAAATATAAACAGTTAAAAGAATAAATCGAATCTTGTGCTGCTATATAGCCATATAGATTCGAAATCAAACGTTTAAAACGAACTGAGGGAGAATCTTACCCATAATTAAAATACATACATTCTGAGTTTTCCCTCAATACAGAGGCTGTCCTCCAACCAAACAATACAAACAAATTAAAACAAAGTATCCACATATCACATTTCAACACAATCAATACATTTTTCTGAGCTTGTCATCATTTGTTAATAATCTGTCTCCATTTTTCTCTGTCCTGTGTATCTTCTTCCACTGCACCAACTCTTCCCATTGATATCTGTACATTGTTGATCCATGTAGTCGCAGGACGCCCTCTTCTTCTTCTCCTTCCAATTTCCCATTCAAGTATATATTTTGGTATCCTTCCTTCTTCCATCCTTCGTACGTGACCATACCACTGTAGTCTCTTCCGCTCAATAGTATTGTTAATGTCTTCTTCCACTTCCATCCTTCTTCGTATTTCTGCATTCCTTATTTTGTCTCTTCGTGAGACTCTGGCTGATCTTCTCCAAAAATCCATTTCTAATACATTCAGTTTGTTCATATGTTTTCTGTTCATTGTCCAAATCTCTGCTCCATATAACACTATACTTTGCAGTATTGACTTAAATATTATTCTCTTCGTGCTACAAATGATGTTCCTGCTCCATAAGACTGAGTTCAACATTCCAATTACTTTCCTCCCATTATTTATCTTTTGATTGATATCCATGTCTGATGTTCCCCCTTTTTCTAAGATTGTGCCTAAATAGCAGAAGTTGTTAACCTTTTTTATTATTTCCCCTTCGATGTACAATTCATCTGTATCATTGGTTAAGTATTCTGTTTTTTTATAGTTGATCTTCAAACCCCATTTTTTGTATTCCTTCAATAGTTGGTTACACATGTAGTTGGCATCTTCTCCATCTTGTGCAATAACCACTTGGTCATCTGCGAAAAGTAAGTGATGTATATTTTCCATCTGCTATTTCTAGTCCCATTCTGTTGCATTTCCGAGACCACTGTCTCAGACTAATATCTATATAAATTTTAAATAGTATTGGTGACATAGGGCAACCCTGTAGTAGTCCTTTACTTGTTCTAAATTGTGGTGATAATGTATTTCCAACTTTGATCTGGCAATTATTATTTCTATATATTTCCTGTAAAAATTGAATTAAGGAAACATCTATGTTTGCCATGTGTAATGCCCTCCATAGTAATTTTCTGGGAACGGTATCGTACGCTTTCTCCAAATCTATGAAAACTAGTCCAATATTTTCTCCTTTCTCTGTACATTTCTCTAAAATTTGTCGTAATGTGAATATGTGGTCTGTACAAGATCTACCTGCTGTAAAGCCACACTGTTCTTCTTGGGTTTGGAACATAGATTCTAACCTCCTTTGGATTACTTTTCCAACAATTTTCATCAGTGAGTTCAACACACAAATTCCACGATAATTTGAGCAGACTCTGCGATCTCCTTTTTTAAATATCGAAGTTATATATCCTAGTTTCATTTCATCAGGTATTCTATCTCCAGAGAATATTTTGTTCAAAAACTTTGTTATTAATTTTATTATTTTAGTACCATAATTAAAATAACCAATTAAAACGATTGGTAATGGAAAAGCTAAAATCCCGGGTTCGAGGTAGATTGTAACGTTGCAATAAGCGGATGAAGAAGAAAACTAAATTTTCGAGTGTGTATAGGAGAGTTATTGAACTTACTTTCTTATAGTTATTCAACTGTTCACTGGAAGAATTTGCGCCTGCGCACTTGCAGGACAATATGAATATTTTCGTTAAAGGGAGCGGAAAACGAGAGAAGAAGTAATAGATAGTAGAATGCAGGAAACTAGAGAGAGCAGAAAGAGTCGTCGCCAAGGGCAGACGAGAGAAGGATTTTGGCAGGAGACTGGAGATGAATGAGTCTAAAGCTGGGTTTACACTATGTAACTTGTTAATATAACTTGAGTTATATAACATGTTTTCCAAAATTGTTACAAATACATGTAACTTGTTACATATAACTTTGTGTTATATATAACTGAATTTTGTGTTATATAACAAGTTATACCTTTCCCGGATGGAGTGGGAAATGTGTAACTTGTTACATGTAACCTGCTACAAGTACATTTTGCTGCGTATATATACTCGTAGTAACGAGACACTGTCCACCTAACCACAAATAATTAGATTTATCCAGAAGTTCAATCTATGCAACGTTTACTATGCTTTTCAGATGTACAAGTATAATAATAATATTATAACCTAATCTAACATGTATGTCCCTCTACAAAACTCTCATATGTAATATTAACAATCTCCATCAATGTTCCATATCTTGATGGCGCTGATATATCGTATAAATGGATATGCCCAAATATTATCACAGAATATACAGTAGTAAACGCTATTCTTGATCACACTGTAAGTTATTTACTGTAAATAGATTATTGGGCAACACTCACCAATGTTTGTTGATCCCTTTGTGAAGCCGTTGTCAATAGTTGCTTAATCTTGCGTGAAGCCTTCGTCTTCTTAATAAAATAATAAAACTCACACATTATATAAAACGTAAACACTAAAAAATGGCAACTTCACAACAGGAATCACATCGCAACGTTTCACGAGACAAGAAGAACGTCTCGCGTTTTCAAGTGACGTTTTTGACGTTCACAAAGACTTCGCGACCGAACATTTCGTCGCTAATATTCACTTGAAAACGCGAGCCGTTCTTCTTGTCTCGTGAAACGTTGTGATGTGATTCCTGTTGTGATGTGATTCCTGTTGTGAAGTTGCCATTTTTTAGTGTTTACGTTTTATATAATGTGTGAGTTTTATTATTTTATTAAGAAGACGAAGGCTTCACGTAAGATTAAGCAACTATTGACAACGACTTCACAAAGGGATCAACAAACATTGGTGAGTGTTGCCCATTAATCTATTTACAGTACATATCATTCCTCACCATAAGAAGAAGAATGTCATTCAGGAACACTCTGTAAGTTACTTAATTACACATTAAAACGAGCAAAACTTAGAATAATTTACATATCATCATATCATTTACATATCATAACTTTGTGGCATTTTTTAGTATCACAGTTGTACTCAGGCAATCCGGACGTCGAAATTAACAGTCATAAATATGAACTGATGATGATCCAGATATGACCGAAATGCGCATATCCAAGAGAGAAATTAATGCCACAAAGTTCAATTAATGCAACGCGATAGGTACAACCATGAACCATCACCAATTTGGTTAATATTAATCTACAATTACTGGATTTCAGTGCGCCTACGAGTTATTGTATATTAATGACAATAGTTTGCTGAGAAGTGGTCGGCAAATTTACATATGCAAAATAGAGATGCAACAGACAATGGTATGATAGTGCACAGCTTTTAACGTAATCAACTAATTGTTATACATAGGGATATGAATTTTTCGCGATCGCGAATTTAACGATTTTTATTAAGAACTGTATTAGGAATGATAACTAGCTTCAACACACCCAACAGTACCATGAAAAATGCTTTTTGAACTCGCGAATTGATGCAAATTTCGCATGAAAATGCGAATTGATGCAAATTTCGCATGAAAATGCGAATTTTGCATGAAAATGCGATTTTGGCACGAATTTTTACTTTGAAATGCGATTTTGGTGCGAATTTTTACTTTAAAATGCGATTTTGGCACGAATTTTTACTTTTTTGCAAGAAAGAGGACGAAAACGAAAATTATTGAAAACTTGCTGAACGCTAAAGTACCGTATTTATCTTAATATAAGCCGCACTTTTTTCCTAGATTACTCCCAGCAAAATGAGCCTGCGGCAGTAGTAATAGCAAAGCGGTATTCTAAAATGGCGGATCCCGACGACGCCCCCGACGCCCTACTTAGGCCCTTTGATTCGGGAATATCCCGTGACGTCACAGGATTCGTTTAAAAAAACGAGATACGCCCTTTGCATGTGTTATTCCCGACTCATCCCGACGTCTCGTTTAGGAGTTATGCCCTTAGAACCCACAGACACCGCCCCCGACGCCCCATTTATGCCTTCTGGTCCTGGGAACATCCCGGGACGTGAGAGGACTCGATTCGAAAAAGCGAGATGCGCCCTTTTGAACAGTGCTATTCCCGATTCGTTCCGACGCTTAGTTAGGCCCTAATGCCATTATTAACAGGAATAGACTCTATGCTTTTGCCCTTTGATCCGGGGGCGGTACTGACGTCACGGGATTCGTTTCGAAAAATTGAGTTAAGCCCTATCGTCCGATGCTATTCCCTAAGACGCTATTAAAGCCCCTATGGACCCATGGGTACTTAGGCCTTTTGGATCAAGGGGCGTTCTAAACGTTATGGTATTCGTTTCGAATATTTGAGTTAAGCCCCTGCACGCAATGCTAGTCCCTATTCATACCGACGCCTGTTATTAGGCCTTTTGGACCAGGGGATGTCTATGACGTCATACGAATCGTTTCGAGCAAAGAAGATACGCCTTTATGCACTATGCTACCCCCATGATTCATTCATGCAGACGTTAGGCCCTCTGGATGAAAATGTGTTGGTATAGAGTCATTTCTATGCAAATAGGACCTAAACAACACTTTTCCTCCTCTACTTATGAGATGTGATGCTATGGGATAAGGAATGTAGTTATGACCTCTTATCCGGGACCCATGATAGTCTATAAAGAGTTAGGGGAATAGAGGAAGGGTAATTACATCTTTTGGTCAATCCCTCTAGGCTGAATTTACTTACTTACGCCCCTGTTACAACGTATGGAAAATAGAAAATGTTTGACTCTATAGTTACTGCAATAAGGACCTAGGATAAACTAAATATTTTACCGAAAGATGATTATACATAATTTCCCATTGCATAGCTATTAAAAGATAGATAAATAAGTTTATTCTCACATAACCTTTTTTTCTGCTTCTCCTATGCTGTAACATTGTTCTTCTTCTTCTCCATGATGAGTGTTAGTGTTAGTATTACTATCATTTATTGAAAACGACTGTGTGTAAGGAATAGGATATCGGTTAAGGTTAATTAATGTTCAGAGCGTCACAACGTTATTCTCTATCATAAGGTTGTCACACTCCTATGAAATAATGTGTATAAGCAAAGGGCTTCACAGTAGTAGAGCTGGATGCTTTATTTCATCGCTAACCATGTCAAATAAAGACAGATTTTCCCAACTTGCAGGAACACTTTGTTTGTTGTTTATATAGTTAAACACTTCACTTTGCATTAGTACAAACTTACTCATAATGTCATTTATTATGATAGAATTCATAACGAGGTATGTAATGTCATCATTACGTAACACAATGCGAGCACTATCGTATTGTATCACACATTCTTTCAAGTCATTACATGTATGTAATTTGAAAGAGTCTTCTTTAAATAGATAAGGTTTAGAATAACACATATTTTCACACATTTTTGGTAAATGTAACAAAAACGAAGACAGGAGGTAGGGCGATAATATAAGGCAAGCTCCGTTAGAATTTCCAACTACAGGAAAGACATGAGTTGCTGTAATTAATGGAAACTGAATAATTCTAAGACATTTCACGTAAGCATCTCCTACCAGTTGCGGTTTTATTATATTACAGTATATAAAAACAAGTTCTTTCCTATTTGTATTTGTATTAGGTGCTGCTGCTGGTGCTTTCGTAGCTACCGTTTCCGTTACATTCCCTTGAGAGTAACTAATTTCGCACAACCCAACATCCCATTGATTCCTCTCCAGCTTTATGCTCTGTGCCAACTGCACTTGAAAACTAGCAAGAGTGTTACTAGGAAAAGATTTGTACGATGCATCGCTCAGTAGAGTAACGTAAAATTCTTCCATCACGTTAAATCCTTAGCTTTAACCCAAGAATCAAACTCAGGACCGTAACCTCTCCAACGAACGAGATGTTCAGTACTACCCTTTACTTTACGATTGCGTAGAATTTTATCTATTTTGTAAACAGTGTCTTTGCTTATAGTTACTGGTGTGAGCTCATAACTGTAAAACTGTCCGAAAATAGGGCTGCTCTTGAGATCTTCTAGTTCGTATACAGGTTGAGGAGAATGCTTAATGACCTTAACGATTCTGAATATTTCTGTAGAATAGTTTTGCTCAAAACCTTTAGCGAATTTCATTTTCTCTTTGCCTATTCTTACTGTCTGCCCTACTGAAAACCTTACAGGTCTCGGTTTCACACGACTCTGTTTCCTTGTCATACGCTTCCATATTTTCAAGACATCTTTATCGCTAACCTTACTAGGGGCCATTCCTGTTGTATTGTGTACGCTGTCGTTGTACCCCTTCACAAACTTATCCAACACGTCTAAATACTTATAGCTATTCTTGAAAGTAAAATATTTATACATTTTAGTGTTTAGAGTCCTATTAAACCTTTCCACTACTGAACATTTAACATCTGGATTCCTACACACTTGAAACTCAATATTCTCTTTCTTAACAAGTCTTGAAATGATTTGTTTAGAAATTCTTTACGTCTATCGGTTCGTACAACGACAGGATTCCTATTAGATTTCTCCAACACCTTTTTGAAACCATTTGTCACTTCGCTACCTTTTTTAGATTTTAAAGGTACAACCCAAGCGTATTTGGAAAACACATCTATAGCAACTAGTAAATATCTCGTGTTGTCATTATGTTTTGCAATGCTTTGTACATCGGCTAGATCAAGTTCAAACACGTCATAAAGGTTATTTACAGAATACGGATTCCTAGGAAACTTTCTCCTGATGGGTTTATGTAAGGAGTAAACATCTTGCTCAATTAACCATTCCTCAATATTTTTATCTGTAATGGTACACGCCTGTGAAAGTTTACGTACAGTAGAGAAACCCGTCGATGCTTCGGGATCGTAATACAATTTTTGTAATGTTTCCTTCATCTCCTCTGTTTAAAGGTACTCCACCTAAGCTCTCTCGATGGAAATAGTTTTGAAATGACTTGTTTATATTTAACTGTTCTAGCGGTTTTAATATATTTGTTGTTGTGTAAATGTCCTTCACTCCTAGTTAAAATGTCTTTGTATGTGTCAAGGTCTTCCTGTGTAACCTGTTTCATATCAACATTCTTCCTTGTAAGCAACTCCCATAAACCTGCACTCGTCTCATACTTTTTATTATTAATTATCAAACTATTGTCTACCAGCTGTATTTTAGAGTTACCTATCATATATTCACCCGATTCTTTATTTTTATAGATTCCAAACTGTGTATCAGTAATCTTTGGTGATGTTACATAAGCAGCTAAATATTTACCTGCCAAATCTCCTACAACATTACGGTTACCTTCTTCAACAGAGCTACTAGTCTCAGGTGAAAAATCTTTAACTCTTTTCCTAGATTCTTCTTCTTCTTGTTCAAGTATTCTTTTGTTTTCTCTTGAATATAGGATCCTGACTCTCACGTATTTTAACCCACTCTTTGTAGGGATCCGTACCAACGACTGAAGGGTTTGAAACATCGGCACACCGCTTTAAACGGTTGTACTCTTTAACGCTTATCAGAAACATTTTCTGTAACATTATGTTAAATATCCCAAGACAGATAACACAGAAGACAAGAGAGGAATTAAAAAACCTCCTTTCTGTACTAAAGTTTTCTTTTTCCTAGACAAGGATACGTTCCTGTCTGCAAGATGTCTTAAGGAATGTTTATGTTTAAACAGCTTACGTTTTGAACAAGAAGATAATTTACACTGACCGTTTAAGACATAAAGAGCACAGTCCATAATAGCAAGTATCAGCTCTTTGTTTGCACTTTTTAGAATAACGTTTCGTACCTTGGGAGTTGCGTTTTTAAGAACTTGTAATATATGGTAATTGGATTTTATCCTTTTCATCCTTTACAGGCACGTAAACCTTTGTAACTTTCGAGGGAAATATTTTAGTTCTAAATCTGAGTAAATCGTTGGTTCTTTGACAAAAGTCTATTATAAATAACCGTGAGGTTTCTTTGTTGCGTCTTGGAAAGCTCTATAGAAAGACCTCCAATCTTCGGGATACACCTGTCTAGCTAGAAACGTAATTTGATTTTTATCTCTCAAGTTTCTAAATAATACCATATACTTTGTGTTCAAAGAGATGTCTCTGCTATGAGAAGACTGGTGAAAAAGGTTTTGTGTTATGAGAATAACCGAAATGTTTCTGTGATGACACCCTTTTTTTTAAATATAGAACTCACTTCTGTCGAATAAGCTTTGTCTAGCAAATCGTCTAAAATAATGAGTCTAGGTTTAGTACATTGTTCTTCTTTAAAGACAGGAAGACCTTCGTGGTATGTCACGCTAGTATTGAATTTTGTCTGGGGAGGGACAGCGTTACTTTCACTAAAACACCGCAGAACACTTTCGTACTTACTCACGTTACACAATTGTTGTAAATTATTAATAAGTTTTACACAGAAAGTTGTTTTCCCAGAGAACGAAGGTCCCGAAACTATCATAGAGAAAGGATGGTCAAATTTTATTACAACCAAAACAAAGTTTAATCATAGGGGGGTCCATCCCAGCAATCGTAATGAGAATCGGGGTAATGTTTGAAGCATCTAAGACACTATTTTACAATGTCACTGCGTTTCACACTTTCGGGTAGTTTATGATACACTAAATATACACTCTCGGCTGCGCATGACGCTAGCAGTTCAGGGGACAACACCGACAACTCTTCAACTATGTGATGAAGAAGCGTTCTATAATCCAATAATTTTCTAATAGCTGAACACTCCAAAGACGAGACGAGTCCATACTGACATGGTGTTCTCGTCTCGTCCCTATTTATACCCAAAGGGCATGGAATCAAACCGTCCGCTGACTCTGCATCTTTTTCGAAAACAAAGTCGGTATGTCTTATCCTCCGGTTCAGAGATGATCTGTGGCCCGGGCTTTCTCTTAATTTTCTTCTCCGTTCTCACAGAGATAGTCGCTGTAGGATCACCATTTAACACCATGGTTTTAATGGCGTCGAAGTTGACATCCTTCAACGTTTTATAATTAAGAGTGATACCTCTGACTTTACACACAGAGGTATCAGCGGTGTTGTTAGAGGGAACGGTAACCCTAAAACCATAGTTTTTAGGGCCCCCGCTTGCAAATTCTGAAATGTAAGCGTCCTCCCCATAGTCGATGAGTTCGCTGGTCATGTCGCCTAAATAGTCGCCTAGGGGAACAGTGTACTTTTTAGCGTCATCAAGTGTCTGTGTCGCAGTACAAGGCTCTACGTTGCAGATTGTCCAGGTAGCCCTAGAGGGCCATTCTACCACCCGTTGTTACATAGGCACCGTGAACGACACTAGTATGAGGAAGAGAGACCTGTTCCTCCTCTATAGGGATCCAATTAACCCACACGACTTCATCATTAGCAAAAAGCAGTCTTTGAATTTCTATTCCTGGTGTCGTGAGGAACCTGTACAGCTCTTTAGGTTCTTTAATAAGCTTTGTTTTACCGAGATCGGCCTTTTGAATTAACTTACCCCAAAAACTATTCAAACAAAGCTTACTAATGGTCCTTTTTCCAGCGTTTTTCACGATTTGTTCGGGGTCAAGCTTAACACCTTCGTGTTTGTAAAACAAATCGATATATTCCTGTTTCTGGGCCTCTGTTTTCACCCAAGCATGGTATCCGCTGGATTCCGTTTTAATTTTCAAGAACAGGTTGATATAATCTACGAATAACCCTCCCTCATGGGTTTCACGCGAGTACTGCGTAACACTGTACTCGAGAAATTCGTGGATTTTCATCACTCTATAACCTTTTTCTAGTGCTAGTCTCACTTCATCCACTACCCAGGTACCAGTGAGCAGTCTCTCTTCCTCTTTCGCATGTTTGCAGCTACCTTGTTCCATAGTCATAACACAGGTGCGGCAAAGGGGAAACAAGAGCCTACCATTCCACCTGAAAGGTAAAACGGGATGATAAAGGTCTTGCGGTGGCAGGACTGTACATTTAACGAGGCCTTCTTTCTTCAACATGCTATCTGTATCTGAACACTGGTCACTAACGTGAACAGTTGGGAGACCTACAGGAAACTTGTTATATTTACAGACGGATGGATATAAGGACATTATATCGCTGTACAGGATTTTCTCATTTTTCGTTTCATCCACCTTATGGTAAAGACGCATTGCCTCGGTACGTCCTCCGTAGACAGAGTTCCTAAGGACCAACGGGACGTCTCCGACCAGAGGATTGTCTCTCAGTGCGGGGAACTGTTCGAGAACAACGTCGAACTTGCATTCCCACATCACATTGACGACGTAACCCTTTGATCGGATCTTGTCTGTCGGCCCATGGTGTTTTCATACCTCTCGGCATGGGATTCTGATGAATCCACCATAGGTACGTCCCTGTTTGGCTGACAGAGACAGCCATGATAATAACAGCCGAGAAATTCGAAAACCTCTTCTGTTTCTTCGCAGAAACCGTCCACCTTCCATTCGGGAAGTTCGGGAAGCCGTACCTCGCGTCCGTTACCTGCATGACGTATGAATACGTTCCTCTCCTTGGCTTCGTGGATAAGCCACATCAACGATTTTTTATAACGCCTGTCTGCTTTTCTATAGCCACAGGAGGGAGCAATGCCAATGGTTTGAGGTTTTAGAAACATCAATCTAAAGATCCTATTACAGGCCGATGCAATAGTTATAGCCTCAAGAAAAATCTCTATGTTGGCAATCTGTCTGAAAAGGGATTTAAATAGAGTGCAGGCTTCTCTCAACACCGTAACATCGGCCTGGCAATACCTTTCGAGCTCTACACGTGTATTGAACGTTAGATCTTTAACGGTCTCGTACCACGTCGTAAAAGCTTCTCTATCTTTTACAGGCATGGTGTCGGGCCCGTAAAGACCTTGGTCCGGATGATGTGGGAGAATGGTGTCGAGGTTCTTTGCCGTATTGTAGTAATGCGGAAAATACCCCTTAACAGTGTCTTTAAGATTGAAGGTCTTTGGGAAACTACGCAGAGGCAGCGGAATGTAGTTCAAGCTGTCTAAGAATAATAGATGGTGCATCTTCATGCAAGGGATCTTGCATCCAGACATAACCAAGTCGGGAGTCCACTTTTGCCTAATAGCGTAGTCGAGAATGAATTGGAGGTCGAACGCTCTAGCGTTGTGAGCAATAACAACAATCTTATCGAACGCTCTATCCATTCTCAGATAGTTCATGAAACCACGGACGGGATCTTCCCAGAAAGAATGACTGCGTTGCCCGCATCGTGCACACTCTTCCTCCTTGGACGTCTCGCAAAGAGAACAAGACTGCTGTGCACAAATCAGATTGGGGACGTGAAGAAAGGTATTGTCTTTAATACGGGTATCTTGCCTTGTCTCAGCGTCGAAATAGATATAGAGCACCTTGTTTGAACTCTTAGTCTCTTTCAGGGGTGCCATGTAACAATCGTGTCCTGTCTCTGCTTGAAAACTCTTACAAGTATTACAAAAAATTTTGAAGCATTCATGTTTCTGCTGAAATGTTTTAAAACTTACCACAGTTTAAACATTTCTGCAGAGCCATGCATACAGAACGTCCATGAATCTTGGTACGTTTATGATTATCGAAACATGCCTGCCCGCGAAAGTCTCTACGGCAGGCATCGCAAATCACCAAGTCCTTGCTAGGATCGCAAGGAGGTACCGATCTACAACAAAAGCAGATGTAATTGCAGGAATGTTGCGCCCCCTTCGAATCCATTAAGGCAACCAGGACAAACAAAACGTTTAGCCATCGCACCTGTCAGGTTTACAATGGTGTGGTAATGCAGGGTGTCTGGGTCATACACTAAATACAGTTTCTCTTTCCCCACATTACCGCCGTCGTACATCACAGAGTCTAGATTAAAACCGCTATACACTATCAGTCTATACGAATCCTTAATATAGGCCTGAATCTTCTCCAGCTCAGGGATACCTCCCCCTTGCGAGAGATCGACACCTGAGTTTCTAATCAAGTCATCGACAGATCGAGAGATCGACACCTGAGTTTCTGATCAAGTCATCCACCTCTGCTTTGAGTTTTTTGCTTGTCATGTTGTTCTTTATGAACGATGTATACTTTTTACGATCGCTAACTCTAGCAATAGCGATTATTATAGCGAATGCTAAACAGTTCACGACTGCAAGAACCTCCAATACGCTTTTCTTTAAATGGGCAAGTACACCAATCGTACGCCCCTTGGTAGGTTCACCCGTCCGTCGGCCATTCCCGTTTGGCATGTGAACAATGTCCACGACCAGACGCAAACGGTCGGTGGCATTAAAGCGAGCGTTCGATTGGCACACTTTCTGAACAACGCTAGAAATTACATCTACACTGATCTGGTCTTTACGCCTGAAGGAGAGACCAATCGGTTTATCTACCTCATTTTCCTCATTGAAAATCGAGATTCCTACCATATCATGGTCTCTCGTATCGACCAACGCATGATCTATTACGGCCTTAATGCACGTCTCAAAATGGTTACCGCCTGCATTTTCACCTGGTTCATTAAGGCGGACTACTAGTTGAAAACCGGCAGAGTTGAACCTTTTGTACTCTTTACGAGTACTCTCGATAACTGTAAACAGTTGGGAGAGTCGATTCTCCGAAATTGAAGAAGTACTCTCCCCCTCGTTCCCAGTCATCATATCCAACTCTTCCTCGCTTGAAACTAGTTCGTCATCAGATTCATTTGCTTCGTCGGAATCTGATAACGTCACAGTTTCCATTGCGTTATCTCATTCCGAACTAGAAACTGTATAAACCTCTGGTTCGGAATCATCTAACGTATTAGTATCGAACTCGTTTTCAGACTCCGATGAAATATTATAAACAGGGGCGGACATTATTATTATTAGTAATATGTAAAGGTTTTCAACACTCTAAAATACAAAAGACTGATTCTGTAACAATTAGAGAAAACATTACATGCATGTAACAGTATAAATAACGTATAAATGTATGCTTTTAAACAGCACTAACACTCACCTCCAATCTAGAGACCTTTATGCAACACTATGAGGAGAAAACCAGAGTAGCATCTATTTATACTAGGTGTCGAAATGGTTAGAAGTTATCTCTCTATCATGAGCAATATGCTATGTCCTAACGAATATGTTGTGTTCTCTATGTTTTCTCCTTACTTACTAACAGGTATTTCAAGGCTATGTTACAACGTTCTAAAAGGGAAAACCATTATGAGAAAGCAGCGTGGGAGAGTTGTGTATAAGAAGACATGTAATTTATTCGGTTTGTTAAGTGTGTGTGTGTAAACAGTTTTACCGTTCTATCTACATAATCTGTTTTAAGGTAAGATTTCATCGAACATTTATTTATTTATTTATTTTACAAACGCATTAAAACGTGTGTATACAGTTATTATTAAATTATTAATTAGACTTCATTCTTGATTACAGATGGCATCTCTAGTTGAGAAATTCAATGCAGCATCAGGGAAACCCAGGTGTGTTAATATAGCTGAACTTGAACAAAACATCGCCTACACTGTGTTAGGTGCATCCTTTAAAGAAACCAAATATGGACGCTGTGTTCTACTTAATATACAAATGAAACATAGTGTTGAAGTGTTATCTGTATTTCTCCCTAGAAAATATACCGAAGTGTTCGCCCAGGGTGATGTAGATGGTATAAACAAGGGAGAAAATAATGTTAACTTAATTTATAACGGAACATTTCCTAATTCCAAAGCGTATAAACAATAATTAATTAATTAAAGGTTTTTTTCTTTCTTTTTGATCTCAGGGAGTGTCGCATAATTGATTTACAAGGCTATACTGAACAGAGTACAAACGTATTCTTACCGAACTTCTTCCGATCTGAGTGGCGATCGAGTGGTTCACCTATTCTTCGAAACACCTACAGAATGCCTTGTGAACGAAAATACTAAACACTACCTTGAACATTTTCATCATGGACTAGTGTATGAGCAAGGTGTGGTAAAATACTGTCATATGGATGGTATAATACAGAAAGATTTTGAAAACTGTACGGAGGTCTATGTGAAGGGATGTTTTAAGAATAAATTTTTAGAGAATATAGTTTCAAATGTGGAAATCATAGACCTTTTGGATTTTGACCGTCCTAGGTTAAAATGTCTTCCTACACTTACACAAACATGTAGCTATCACACTTTCAGTACAGCGATGTGTACGTATCAGAATGTAATTAGTTTACGATCATGGATGATGAAAAACATGTTTAACTTTTTGTATAAATAGGAAAAATGTAAATAAAGAGATATTTTGTTGTTATGTTGAAAAAAAATGGTTGGTCTATCAATCTATCCTATTATTATCCTATTTTTTTTGCTAAATGTCCTTATCCTACTACCTTACTAGCATGAAAGAGATTTTGTTTTAATATGCAATGAGTGTAGTTCACAAAACAAAATGGCGTTCCTAACATAATGTCCTACTTTAATTTAACTATCCTGTAATTATTATTATTATTATTATTATTATTATTATTGTTACTTACGAAGATCACATAATAAAAAAAACTATTTCAGTTGAACTGTCCCGCTTTAATTAATAATAATAGTAATAATAATATTATTAATATTCAGTCTAGGTACCAGTGTTTGGTTTTAATATTCTCGAATTTAGAGCACTGGTAAACAAATTATTATTATTATTAATATTATTGAGAACCTTCATCCTGATCCTACTATCATGAAACATAGGGTTTTTTTTAAATATGCAATGAGTGTAGCTATAATATTATTATAATAATAGTAATATTATTATTATTATTATTATACAGTCTAGGTGGGAGTGTTTGCTTAATATTCATGATTTAAGAGCAAAGGTAAACAAATTATTATTATTATTATTATTATTACTTACAAAGATCACGTAATAAAAAGAACTATATCAATTGAACTGTCCCGCTTTAATTAATAATACTAATAATAACATTAATATATAGTCTTGGTAGGAGTGTTTGCTTTTAATATTGTTGAATTTATTATTATTATTATTTTTATTGAGAACCTTTATCCCTATCCTAGTATCATGAAACATAGTTCACAAAACAAAATGGTGTTCGTAACATAATGTCCTACTTTTAATTTAAGTATCCTGTAATTATTATTATTATTATTATTATTATTAATATTATTATTACTTAGAAAGATCAGGTAATAAAAAAACTATTTCAGTTGAAGTGTTCCGCTTTACTTAATAATAATATACAATCTAGATAGGAGTGTTTGCTTTTCTTAGAGCACTGGTAAACAAAGTGATGCATAATTCCTGAATTATTAATATTATTATTATTATTATTATTATTATTATTATTATTATTTCATTAGACAAAATAAAATCTATTTCAGATAACACTGGATATCACTAGTAGTGTATGCTTTAAAATATTCCTGAATTTAGAGCACAAGTAAACGAAATGATGTAAAATGCCGTACTTATTATTATTATCCGCAAATAGATGTAAGCACATGAGGAACATACCTAGAATTATTATTATTATTTTTATTATTATTATTAATATACGGATCACGTATTAAAACAAACAAACTAACGAAGAAAAAACCATTTTTGCAACAACATTAAAACAAACACAATATGAGGAAAAATAGCTGTAGTTTTACTTGAAGATATTATTATTATTATTATTATTATTATTATAAAGGAAATGAAGTTCGATAATTTAAATATTATTATTATTATTATTATTATTATTATTATTATTATTATTATTATTATTATTATTAAGGTGTTTAAACATCCATCATAAAGCACGGAGTTAGCTCTTTAACATATATTGCAGTATAAAAACCACCACTACGATTTACAGTATACACAGACAATGTATAAAACAATATTTCAACTACATACCTTGGCTATATCTAATTATTATTGAAACACTGATTAAGTATACTGTGCGCCACACGTTTCTTTCGAATGAAGTGCTGTTGTGAAGAAGAATGTAATAACTTTCACCCCTCGTATTTATAGGCTATCCTCAACGCGCGGATTTTCACACAACGCTGTGTGACCTAATTATGATATTGACGACCTGTGATTCAGTATTTTAATACTACGCCTGATTATTTAAAACATACACACCTATTGATATGTGTATCCGGAACAATATTAATTTGACACAGTTCCTGGTACAGTGTGGAACCCCCCGACCTAGATAAATGGCATTTCTGCGAGAGAAAGTTTTTTTCCTATATTAGACATCCTGGTGTATATTTTCCAACTCTGAGGGTGGCGTGCACCAAACTCATGCCATTTACTCTTTTAGTAAGCCTTACTTCTTTAGTTCTAACTACTTTAGTAAGCTACTCTTTTAGTAACCGTACTCTTTTAGTAAGGACGGCGTGCACCAACCAGGAGTAAACTAAACTCGGCGGCTTTCAACATAGAGGAATGTACTAAAGATGTAAAAAATTTATTTACTCCCAGAGTAAATGAACTTACTCCACAAGTGGTGGAGAGCACCAACACGGAGTACGTTACTAACGTAGTAAGTTGTGGAGTAAATAAGGCCAATATTTACTCCTACTCAGGGGGTGGAGTAAAGTTGTGGAGTAAGTGTGTTCTGTGGCATTTGCGTGAGTTATGAGTTACATATCACATTAAATGGATTACATAGTTCAAACTGAGGATAAGTTATTGAGATGAAGAAGGTTGTATACCAAAAATGAGAGTTGTGGCAAGTGATTTAATAAATATTAAGCGAACCATACCTAGTAGGGCATTTAATAACGTAAATAATTAAGCTCATAAATCCTTACATGACATTTTGGCGTTTGGAAGAAACGATGTCAGATTCTCACTACATCCATGTGATTTCAGCCAGTCAAATGTGGAAATATCATTGCGGAGAGCGATCCAACTAGGAAGACGTCCACCAAAGGTGAGGGGAAGAGTGAGTGGAAGGGACGTTTGCATTGCACGGTACAAGGAACTCATGTGCTCTTAAATATCTTCCTAGCTGGATCGGCCTTTAGATGTTGCAGTTCTCCCTAACTTTGGGTCAGAAAACGACGATGTATTTCAAGCTAATCATATGGATACAGATATCGGCGAGGTACAGTACATTCCAATAAATGAAAGCCTCCGCTCTTGGAGCTACCCAGAAAACACTTCCCCCTGCTACTTAACCATGGAATTACTGAACAATAGGTAATTCTCATTGTTAAACGATTTAATGTAATTATTGTAAATTAATTTTATTACATTACACTTCTATAGCTTAACTTAAAGCACGACATTGCGAATGCCAGATTATAATAATAATTATAAGAGCTAAAAGTTCAATAGTTGCACCCGCAGTGTTAATGAATAATATGTCCTTTTTTCTAACCCAGGTGTAAAAATGTCCAAACAGGCCACATCGGAAGAAAATTTGACTGACTCTGGGATTAGCGTACATTGAGAAGGGGACACATTGTAAAACCATTCCTTAAAGACTCCCCAAGTCTCGAATGGTGGAGTGAGACGAGACTTTCATGTTTGGGAATAAACTATAACAGATGCTGCAGGTCTATAGTATGCTGCTAACTATTTAATTAACCCTGTGGACAGGAAAGTGAGAAGCATTATAAACTATATAGAAAAAAATGCCAACATGAGTGCCGAAAGAAAATTTTAAGGAGGGGCCCGGAGGTTGAAGCTGCACAGGATCTAGAGAAGTAGTCACTGAAATTATTTTTAAACTCACAACCATCTACATAATTATTATTGGAGTTCATAGCTTCCGAAATATTGTACCGCCATTTTTTGTTTAAATATTACATCTCTCAGTTGTAATATTATTATTTTTATAAGGTAATATTTTTTAAGTAAATGTTCTGTGCATTTGAAAAAGGACAGAAACATAATGCCCCTTATTAGTTTTGTTATCCTTTTTATCCCCCCTTTTTCATGATTTTGTGTAATACTTCTTATTAATATTGTTAAACAGTCAATAAGTATTAATAATTCATTATAGTGAGATTTATGATAAACAACTATAGAACAATTGATTTATCGTTTTTGGGGAAGAATATGTAACTTTAGGAAGTATAAATATTTTAATATATTTTAGAACTTTATTATTATTATGAGAGAAATAAATATAATATTGACAGTGAATCAATTATGAAAATCAACTGGAAATTCCAATTGTTTGCATTATAATACAGAAATAGTTTGCACAAAAATTGTAATCACAGTACCCATACGTAGGCTACTAAACTGAAAATACTCAATTGAAGGAATTAAAATTAGTAATGAATAAAACATTACTATTAGACCTATTTTAAAACATGAAGATTGTCATTAGTAATATTTGGAACAACCCAAATTCATATTCATTGTTTCAGCGAACCTTTCCTTTTCATTATCTGACACTTGAATAATACTGGCAATTGAAATGCACGTGTTCTGCTGCGCTGCACTAACGTTTCTGCTCTGTTCTGCGCAGAATTCGACTACTTCTTTAGTAAAAATCGCTTACTACTTTAGTAACAACTAAAGAAGTAACTATCAATTGAGCTCTCCAACACCAACTAAAAGAGTAAGTTACTAAAAGAGTAGCACTAAAGTAGTAAATTTAGGAAGGGAACCTTACGTAACAAAAACCGGTTTGTCTGTCTCACTCTAGCACATACATTAGTATGACTTAAGAGTGAGACAGATGTACTGGTTCTTGTATACTCCAGGTCTCCGTCTTAAATTTACTACTTTAGTAAGATTTACTCCTGGATGGTGCACGCCACCCTGAATGTTAAATGCTATTCTAGCTATTTTAAATAATAACGATTATTCATTAGGTGAGTATAAGCTTATTTATTATTTCTGTATCATCTTTCGCATAGGGCTTAAATAAATTCGTTTATCATTGGTCTTATAAGCGTAACTAACATAAAAATACCGTGCCCTTTCCACCACCCCGCATGTCGTCCTATGTAATCTCCACAGGATACCACGAGTCCTTGATACCTAAGTAATCTGTAGACAAAATATTTAGTTTATCCTAGGTCCTTATTGCAGTAACTATAGGGTCAAACATTTTCTATTATCCATACGTTGTAACAGGGGCGTAAGTAAATTCAGCCTAGAGGGATTGACCAAAAGATGTAATTACCCTTCCTCTATTCCCCTAACTCTTTATAGACTATCATGGGTCCCGGATAAGAGGGCATAACTACATTCCTTATCCCATAACATCACATCTCATAAGTAGAGGAGGAAAAGTGTTGTTTAGGTCCTATTTGCATAGAAATGACTCTATACCAACACATTTTCATCCAGAGGGCCTAACGTCTGCATGAATGAATCATGGGGGTAGCATAGTGCATAAAGGCGTATCTTCTTTGCTCGAAACGATTCGTATGACGTCATAGACATCTCCTGGTCCAAAAGGCCTAATAACAGGTGTCGGTAGGAATAGGGAATAGGATAGCAAGCAGGGGCTTAACTCAAATGTTCGAAACGAAATCCCGTGACGTCAGTACCGCCCCCGGACCAAAGGGCAAAAGCATAGAGTCTATTTCTGTTAATAATGGCATTAGGGCCTAACTAAGCGTCGGAACGAATCGGGAATAGCACTGTTCAAAAGGGCGCATCTCGCTTTTTCAAATCGAGTCCTCTCACGTCCCGGGATTTTCCCAGGATCAAAAGGCATAAATGGGGCGTCGGGGGCGGCGTCTGTGGGTTCTAAGGGCATAACTCCTAAACGAGACGTCGGGATGAGTCGGGAATAACACCATGCAAAAGGGCGTATCTCGCTTTTTTGAAACGAATCCTGTGAAGTCACAGGATATTCCCGGATCAAAGGGCCTAAGTAGGGCGTCGGGGGCGGCGTCGGGGGCGGCGTCGGAATCCGCCATTTTGGTTTACCCCTTTGCTATTACTACTTGCGTCTTAAAATCGCGTACAAGTGTTTTTAGGCAGTAATGGTAAAATCGAGCACAATATAGCCGGTTGATCCATCGTAGCTGGTTCCCCTCCAAGCACCACCATCTATCGATTATCTCGAATCACCAGGACTATCGATATATTAATCGATTTAACATCGAAAACGTATCGATTTTAATCGAAGAATCGTAAAAATACGTAAGCAAGTGATGTTTTGCGTATTTTGGGCATTTTTGATAGCGGTATTACAGAATATGCATGTATTATGAGCTGTTCAGAAGTAAAAAAAAATGCCGTAACTTATGGGAATGTGAATAAAGGCAATTTTGAACTGATGGTAACTGAAAGTTGTGCCCCCTCGGGCACAGTTGCATATGTTGGAAGCTTAGGACATATGATTTTGTGTAGTAGACCTGGGTTCGACCATTCTAGCTAAATTAGTGACGCTACTGTTTAACCTTCAAAAACTGGGCACCCATTATGACGAAATGAACACTGGACAGATTAATATGAATTACTGGAAAAAAGATTTTTGAGTAAATATATGTATATGGAAAGATATTTTTCTGTAACAATTTTATTAACAGCTTTAAACAAATTTAGAATTACAACATTGTGAGACAATATATATTTTGTAAGAACGACCTTTTATTTCTTGGAAATAACCTTGGGATGACTAAGCATAAAACTGTATATATATATTCTGTTGTGTACAACAACCTAGCGCACGGGCGAAATACCCCACAAAAATTCTAAATGCATCCTTTTGAGAAGACCAACCCGTCTCTAGAAAAATCCCCTAAAACCCAGGCTCATTGCCGCAAATAAATACAATACTTTCGAGAACACCCTGTACATACTGGCTAGTATTCCCCATGACTAGAAAACCCCAGTAAGTTCCTAGATTATCTACAACTTCAAAGCATAGGGCAATCTCAAAACTCAAAATGGCGTCTGTGCTGAAAAATACTTCACAAAACCCACTCTAAACCATGCTAATATCGGTTGTCTGGCGAAAAATACTGAATTACTGTTTTTCGGAAAGGCAAAGAACGTGAAATAGAAGTTACAGAACGGACGGACGTGATATAATTAGTTTGAAGAAAAACAGAAGTGAACAAAGTAAAATTACAAGAAATTTAGATGGTGTAGGCGTAATTTCAAAAGATCCAAACTTGACCCGAAAAATAACTTATTCAACAAAAATGATTTAATATATATTTTCAGAAACGGAAATTTAGATAGCCGAAACGGGTGAGCACAAAATTTAGATTTGAATCACTATTAACATTGAAAAGAATATGGATAGGTCTCACCCAGCTTTGCTGTCGTCTTCAGACATCGTGATGTACGGCAGCTACGCCCACCAAGAACACTCAAACTCAAATTACATGTTCCTGTCGCGAAGGCTAGATCCCAACTGCCGGTCGCTTGTACCAGCCTCTACTCCCTAGCTTTTCACCAGATGGCAGTGCAGTCTAAGAGCGCTATTAAGAATTACCGAGAACCACGGTGTTTAGAGTGGGTCAAAACATGATTTTACCTCCCTGAAGTTAAAAGCAGTTGGCAACATTTACTGAAATACTTTAATATAATCAAATGAGCCGTTTTTCACGCCTCAAACTCCCCTGTCGGCCCAAAATAAAGTCGAAGACTTTATTTCCCAATTTTAGTTTGACCTAGAATCTAATTCCCGCTTTCCTTTTTAATTTTTAACTGGATACCCTATGTTATAACACAGCACTCTGAAAAAAAAACAACAAAACAAACACACAAAGCACAATCTTTAATCTTGTGACTGCCGAAATGTTTCCATGCCTTGCCCGATGCCCCACAGCAACTTCAGAACTCCACTTTCGCTCTCATTTCTTAGAAGAGTTCCGTCCATCTTGAACCACTCCACTTATTTCCCCCCGGGCGGGAGATAAGCACCAAAACCCCAACTGAAGAGAGAAGAAACCAAAAGCATGTCCAGGCGCACAGGAACTGAGGTCACACCTGACCACCACTTGAGCAGGAACCATCCAATCTGCACCCAACAGGCAGGATACCAGAGGGAGCCAACCAGGTCGAGCGGCATCCAGCTAGCAATCCCCATGACCAGGCAGAGCACGGAGAATCCCAGAGGCTTTCTGCCAGAGATGAGAAATCCAGTTGAGGGTGGAACAACTTGACTGAAAGGGCGGTCATCATCGACCGTCCAAAGACTGGAACCAGCAGAACTCAGGAGCTGCCAGACAGATCTTCCAAAACAGCCAAACTGCCAAATTGACAATGTGCAGAGGTGTGGAAATACAGGAGGGCATGCCGCCAAGGGACACAGAAAATAGGAGAAAACATCAGTGAATAGATGGAAAACAGCTTAGAAAAGACAGGAATGAGGTAATGGTTTAAATTACCAGCTCATAGTAATTTCATGTGGTAATGGATCTTGCACAGTAAGTTACATCCAGCAGGTTTTTTTTTTTACTATGGCAACTGGACTACTGCATATCACAGGAAGATAGCCTCTGCATTAATGCATAACTGCACATCAATAGCTTAGGTGACTATTTGCTAAATGCTTGCTCTTGAAGTCGGCTTCAGCTTAATCCCAAAATGCATGACTGCTTGGGCAAATATGATACTGTTGATGTGTGATTTTTTTTTTAATGCCATCTGTAATTTTCTGTCACTGGAGCGACTATGCATAGATTCTTCCCGAAGCCCCAGTGCATGACTACTACTGACAGCAGGATTTCTTTGTTTAGACCTTTTGCTGCTCACCATACCATAGCATGAGTTCCATAAACCAAATTTCCACCCTCCAACACTCGGCTTTTCCTCCTAGTGATTTTGCTCCAACCATTCTCCATTCAGGCCTCTCCGCTTGCAGGGGCAACAGCATGTTTTCTGCAACCCACACTGCCGCTCAGCAATGCGCCATCTCATAGGTGCTTCTCTTTTTAATTACAGGAACCATTCACTCCAGACGTCTCCGGAGCAGGAACCACCAATGGGCCGGCACAAGACAGGACTCGGTCAGCCAACAAAGAGAAAAGAGAGGCAGAACAGTCCCCCCATCTACATCCAGTTACCATTTGAGGCCGAAACAGATGGCCTACTGACATCGTCCTTGGGCAGAACATAACCAAACTGCAACAATAAAATTCATACGCACAGTATACGTGCAACAAATACATGGCATGCACAATTTCACCATTAAGAGTAAATTACACTGCCCAACAATGGAAATGTTTCGGGCTCAAAAGTAGCTGATTCTTATGTATTTCCACCTGCTGAATTCAGAAATCGCCATAGAAATTACCGATTAGCTCTTATTTTGGAGATACAGTGACTTTTGTATTCTCTATAGTCAACATTTTCAGTTTCGGGAAAATTTGTTTTTGGATGTTGGCACACTTGTCAACTGTCAAAATACAACAGTAGTCTAGCTGTGGGTAGATTATAAATGTAAACACTATTGTTTTGACAGTGAATTTCGTATTATCTGTTGTAATTAGTGCAGAATTATTGTTTTGGAGGGTTTTAAAAAGCAAAATTTGTTACATTAACATGCCACGGAAATGTGTAAATTTAGTGAAGAATTTATGTTACATTTGTGGTGAAATAACATTTTCGTCACAGAAACGCAAAGTGATGCCTCTTGTGAAGACTGCCTACCAACATTATTTTGGTATGAAGGTACCCAATCTTCCATCTGCTATTCAACCTATTCCACATTCAGATAGTTTACCAGTTCCTACTCCACCCCAAAATTATGAGTTGGAAGTAGAAAATGAACGCAGTGTGGAAGAAGAAGAACTCAACAAGCCTTCAACATCCCATGACCCTGATTTTGAAGTGAAAGATGATCAACCGCACAGATTGAGCCAATCGGAGTTGAGTGATCTAATTCGAGCCTCTTGAGGATCCAAAATATGTTTTTCTTCCACCTCTACATATCAAGCTGGGTTTGATAAAGAATTTTGTCTAAGGCATGAACCAAGAAGGCCAGGCATTTAAATATTTGAGAGAGAAATTTTCTGGACTGTGATGCAAAAGTCAAGGAAGGCATGTTGCACAAACACGTCAACTGTCAACTTGTAAAGGATCCTGCATTCGACCTACTTTTGGAAGGGGAAGAAAAGGCAGCTTGGGAAGCTCTCAAGGAATTTTTAGGGAATAAAAGAGATGATAACTACACTCAGTTGGTGACAGCACTTCTACAAAAATACCATGCAACATGTCCCTAAAAATTAATTTTCTCCACTCCATTCTCAATTTTTTCCCACCTAGTTGTGGAGCTGTCAGTGACGAGCATGGAGAAAGGTTCCATGAGGATATTTCTGTGATGGAACGGAGATATCAGGGCCTCTAGAATGAAGTAATGCTTGTGGATTACTGCTGGTTTGTGTGTAGGGATGCTCCAGAACTCAATTACAAGAGAAAAGCCAAAAGACAGCGATCTCACGAAGCCACCTATTGATTCTCTGTAGATCCAACGGCATGGTAGGTTTTCTTTAATCAATTTAGGATGTTAACTGTCATTAATAAAAGAACGGTCACACTTTTAATGTTGTGAGCACATTATGTAATTAATATTTATAAATGTTAAATTTACTGTTTTCTCTTAATCCTTTAAAATTAAAAACTTTCACCTATTGTTTATCTCAGAAACTAGAGCTAATAAAAATTTTTCTTTGTCATATTCGTTTTTCTCAACCCAAAATTAGTAAGAATTGACTCATGAGGTGACGGAAACATTTAAAAAATGTTTTTTTGTTGGGCAGTGTTATTTATACTTTCCTCTTTTTATGTTTTCTTTTTTTTTTTAAATAAAACAAATCCCAAACAGTGAGTTGAGATCTAGGACATATTTATTACCCGATTTTTCCCGAACAAGAAATCACGTTCTCCAACTTTCCTGAACATAGCCTAAAATCTGAATAAATCCCATGTTAAATTTACTTCAAGGCTTTCACTAATAGCACAAAATGGAAAAGTTAAGGTATTTTAATTTGGGGACCCAAAAATAAAGAAACTAAAGATTGACGTCTAGGGAATTCTTCACGAACTGCAACCCGACAACGAAACAAAATCGAAACGTCCAGCTCAGTGGCTTCCGGAAGTACCAGTGAGCTGCCCACCCCGAAATATCTTAAAACGCAACCTCCTTACAGGAATTAACAGAAGCACTTCAAAACGTATTCGTGGATCCATCCTTCCTCCCAGCAAGAAGTAAGAGGGAGCCCAAAATACCAAGCAAAACCCTACATTGAATTAAGTAAACTTTAGCACAGTTATAGTTTACATCAAACCCTTTCCAAAATGCCAAAACCCAATTTTGGTTTTATGATATTAGCCAAAAATAGCGATATGCCATAACCCAGATCCAAATATTAAACATTTTAAATACAGCTAAAGAACAACTCTAATTCTTCTTCAAAATTTCAATAGAATATCCAGGACAGAAGCAAGTCACCTTTATTTTCTACTCCCTTTGAGGATCAGCTAAACCCGGTTTTTTAAATTTTATGATGCCGGCCGAGCGTTCTGAAAACCCCGGTAACCCCCACGAGGAGGCCTACGGGGGCAATCCCTTAGAAGATGACCAGGTCTACGGCAATAAAAACACAATCTGTTTTCAGCAGCATTGCCAGATGGCCTAACTCCCTGACGATTACTTACTGTAACAGATTGCACAGGCCTATCCGTATCCCCAGAATTTTCAGCTCTTAAATCGTCAGATAAGGCTACAGAATTAAGTCTGGCACACAAAAGATCCAGCCCCTGAAAATTTGTAGGTTTGTTTTCAAAACTAACCAGTCTCCTAGTTTTCGAGGACATTCCATCTAAAATGTTTTGAACAATTTGGGCTTCAGATTCTATCAGTCGAAAAGCTTCAGCATAGCACCTAATATGCTGGACATAGTCACCAAACGGTTCATTTTCTGCCTGGACCCGATAGTACATTTTACTCAAATATCGCAACCTATCTCTAGCCGAAAAGTAATAATCAAGTAAACTCCCGTGGAATTCCAGTAAGTCCTTATCTTCCTTCACGGCTCTACCCGCCAACTCCTTTAAGCTTCCTTTCAAATTCGCGAAACATAAACCCAATATCTGTTTGACATTAAATCCAAAAATTTCAGTCTGGCACCTAAGTTCAGTCAAAAATATTAAGAACCTCACAACTTCATCCAATGAGTGGTCGCTAAAGGTCTCTAACTTGCCCAATAACTTACCAAGCGGATGGGGTAATTTAGCGAAATCGGTGGCCCAGTCAAAACGTAAATTACGCCCAATGGGTACAGTTGACTGCTCCAATACATTATTACCATGAGGGTTGCCAGAAAGAAAAGGATTGGGAGAACCACTCCCAACCACAATATTTGCTTCAGCCTGACTATTACAACCTCTCGCCACATTTTCAGACATTTGGCATTTAATCCTATCCTTTTCTCTCAGAATCTCTTGACTCACTGATCCAAGTAACGCACTACAGTCAGCAGAAAGGGCCAATTGTAACAAGTCCGTTATACGGTTCAAAATATGGTCCAATTTTGCCTGCAAGCGCTTAACCTGCTTTTGGGATAGGCCACATTCCTCACCTAATTCCCGACATTGCTCGAAAATATCTTCCGTCTTCGCAATAAGGGCCGGTACCTCTAACTGTGGCTTAATATGTTGCAAATTCTTAATATCGACAGGAATAGTCAAATTATCCTTCAATATCTTGGTTAAGTTCGGAACGGAATCGTCTGGATCCACTGTGATACCCCGGACTGACAATTCATAAAGAAGATCAGCTTTCAACAGAAACTCAAGTGGTACGTATGTTCGGTTACTCATGATGAATCAAATTACAAAACTTTAAGTTAATAGAAAAATGAAAGTTAGGTTTCAGAAAAATAATATCAATTAAGTTTCAAAATTTAAGTTAAGGATTGAAAAATAACTGTTAGGTTTCGGAAAACCAATATCAATGAAGTTAAGTTTCAAAAATAATACTAAAGTAGAAATTGACTGTTAGGTTTCGGAAATCCAATATCAATGAAATCAAGTTTTCAAAATTCCAATTTAAAATTTGAAAATGGCCATTAGGTTTCAGAAATAGCACAATGAAATTAAATTCCAAAATTTTAAGTTAGGAATCTCAAATAACTGTTAAGTTTCTGAATAATAATATCAATGAAATTAATTTTCAGAATTTAAAGTAAAAATACCAAATAACTGTTAGGTTTCGAAAATCTAATATCACTAAAATTAAGTTTCAGAATTTATGTTAAGCATAGAAAATGACTATTAGGTTTAAGAAATCTAATATCAATGAAATCACGTTTCAAAATTTAAATCAAAATTTGAAAATGACTATTAGGGTTCAGAAATATGTCAATAAATTAAGTTTCAAAACTTCAATAAAGAATGCCAAATCGTGGTTAAGATAGAAGTATAATATCAGTGAGGTTAAATCTCAATAAGAATAGCCACACGATCCAGAACTCCAAAAATTACTCAAGATGTAATTAGGTTACTTCAAAATAATACAGCTATCATGAAGCATGAAAGATTCAAAAAGAAATCCAAAATTCTTAAAGTCGACAAGTAGCAAAAATTTTGTTTCTCTTTAAGTTAGGGTAGAACTAAACAATGAAAAATCACTCGCGTAACAAAGTTTGAAAAAGGGAAGCTTTAGCAAAATTTTGAAAGATCAATGCTTTAGTAAATTTTTAAAAATCAATGCCTTAGCAATTTTTAAAAAGTCAATGCCGTAGTAGTTTTGAAAAAATCAATGCTGTAGTAGATTTGAAAAATCAATGCTATCACAAGTTTGAAAAACTGAACTACTCAACGTGCCAGTAGCAAAATTGTACGTCAATGTTCTCCCAATATCATAATGTTCAATACAAAACAGGAAAAACTGAACTACTAAAAATGCCAGTAGAAAATGCAGATCCAGCCTAACCTTAGGCATTGGATCAAAATCTAAGTGGTTGAAATGCTGTTAAAAATTCGCAAAAAAAAAAAAAATCCAATTTTGAAAAAGGCAATTCTCGAAAAGTGTACTGAAGTGAAAACAGAGCGCAAATTTAGAAAAATGGGGTCAAAAACCCTAACTACGCTCTGCGGAACCACTTATTTGTGCCCCCTCGGGCACAGTTACATATGTTGGAAGCTTAGGACATATGATTTTGTGTAGTAGACCTGGGTTCGACCATTCTAGCTAAATTAGTGACGCTACTGTTTAACCTTCAAAAACTGGGCACCCATTATGACGAAATGAACACTGGACAGATTAATATGAATTACTGGAAAAAAGATTTTTGAGTAAATATATGTATATGGAAAGATATTTTTCTGTAACAATTTTATTAACAGCTTTAAACAAATTTAGAATTACAACATTGTGAGAAAATATATATTTTGTAAGAACGACCTTTTATTTCTTGGAAATAACCTTGGGATGACTAAGCATAAAACTGTATATATATATATTCTGTTGTGTACAACAACCTAGCGCACGGGCGAAATACCCCACAAAAATTCTAAATGCACCCTTTTGAGAAGACCAACCCGTCTCTAGAAAAATCCCCTAAAACCCAGGCTCATTGCCGCAAATAAATACAATACTTTCGAGAACACCCTGTACATACTGGCTAGTATTCCCCATGACTAGAAAACCCCAGTAAGTTCCTAGATTATCTACAACTTCAAAGCATAGGGCAATCTCAAAACTCAAAATGGCGTCTGTGCTGAAAAATACTTCACAAAACCCACTCTAAACCATGCTAATATCGGTTGTCTGGCGAAAAATACTGAATTACTGTTTTTCGGAAAGGCAAAGAACGTGAAATAGAAGTTACAGAACGGACGGACGTGATATAATTAGTTTGAAGAAAAACAGAAGTGAACAAAGTAAAATTACAAGAAATTTAG
The DNA here is from genome assembly GCA_964059195.1 of Ectobius pallidus. Classification (NCBI taxonomy): domain Eukaryota; kingdom Metazoa; phylum Arthropoda; class Insecta; order Blattodea; family Ectobiidae; genus Ectobius; species Ectobius pallidus. The sequence goes on from CAXKWD010000002.1 coordinate 151,438,465, forward strand.
ATGGTGTAGGCGTAATTTCAAAAGATCCAAACTTGACCCGAAAAATAACTTATTCAACAAAAATGATTTAATATATATTTTCAGAAACGGAAATTTAGATAGCCGAAACGGGTGAGCACAAAATTTAGATTTGAATCACTATTAACATTGAAAAGAATATGGATAGGTCTCACCCAGCTTTGCTGTCGTCTTCAGACATCGTGATGTACGGCAGCTACGCCCACCAAGAACACTCAAACTCAAATTACATGTTCCTGTCGCGAAGGCTAGATCCCAACTGCCGGTCGCTTGTACCAGCCTCTACTCCCTAGCTTTTCACCAGATGGCAGTGCAGTCTAAGAGCGCTATTAAGAATTACCGAGAACCACGGTGTTTAGAGTGGGTCAAAACATGATTTTACCTCCCTGAAGTTAAAAGCAGTTGGCAACATTTACTGAAATACTTTAATATAATCAAATGAGCCGTTTTTCACGGCTCAAAGTGCAGTTATGAAGAATAGAAAAATCGCGCGAAATTCAACACAGAGTCATATGAAGTGTAAAATACTGATTTCTGTGTTCTTTTTCGTCAGTTTTATTTAATTATATTAAACAAAATTAGAATATCATAACTTAAGTCAGCTGATACTTTCTTTTTCTTATTTCAGGCCTATTTCGGCTAAGAAATATGTTACTTTAATATTTTGAATATGAGGCAATTTATTTTTTCACTTTGGTGTTAATTTAATTATTTTGCTTTACTTTATTGGTAAAAAGGCAGGTGTGGCTTCAATTCGGATAGATATGGTACCTTCATATTGTGTTTTTACAACCTCTTTGGACTTTTACTGCAAGACGTCACGATCAACCTTCAGTATGAAAAATAACTTTGTATTGTATTTTTACAAGCTCTATCGATTATTAGGATTAGTATTAGTAGCCTATGACGTGTTTAGTTCTCTGGAGAGTTTGGCATCATTTTGGTTTTGACCTCACATGATTGTCGTGATTGTTGCTGTGAAAATTGTCGAATAGTAAATTAATAAGGCCTCAAGATGCTAAATAACAAACTAAGCACAAAGGATAGGGCTTTCCAATATCAGAAAGATGAATTTTATTCCATTGAGCACATAAAAGGTATGCTTTCCCGTGAATCTGCTATAGTTTTGAAAGTACCGAAAAGTTCAATTGAAACCACCGAATTTCACATTTCAAAGTACCGCTTTCTTCGATTTGAAAACACCGAAAAATTCCTATCTCTAGTTATACATGATATATAAATTTAATACAGTTTTAATATTTTTAACAATTTCTAAGTGGTTATGTCACCATTTGCTAGTTTTAATGTGTAATTGAGTACAGTGTGATTGACAATAGCTTTTACTACTATATATTCTGTGATAATATTTGGACATATCCATTTATACGATATGTCAGCGCCATCAAGATATGGAACATTGATGAAAATTGTTAATATTACATATGAGAGTTTTGTAAAGGGACATATATGTGATATTAGGTTATATTATTATACTATTGTACATCTGAAAAGCATATAACACGTTGCATAGCTCGAACTTTTGGATAAATCTAATCATTTGTGGTTAGGTGGACAGTTTCTTTATACAAACAAACATAATCACCGCAAACGGAAAAATTAAATTCATCAATATCTAGTAACAAGTTGCAGAAGATAGTTGAGATAATATTGTGATAATATTATAGGAGAAAAATTCCTCTGACACTGACTTGAACCCAGTACCTTTGACTATCCGTGCCAGTGCTCTTATCAACTGAGCTACGACAGAATCCAATTCAGTGTCAGATAGAATCTCTCTCCTATGACTGGCTGCCCTTAATGGTCTACCTCACTGACAGACAAGCTATGCCATATGGAGTACTGTGAGGCACACTAATTAGTGATTTTGTGACTGAGCTTCCACTGTTATTGTACAGTAACATTCAAGATAGATATATGTATATGCATTCATGTACCACAGATTGTAGTCTATGTTGGACGTTACATGATAATATTTTAGGATGAAAATTCCTCTGACACTGGGACTTGAACCCAGGACCTTTGGCTATCCGTGCCAATGCTCTTAACCAACTGAGCTACGCCAGAGTTCAATTTACAGCGCCATCTGGCGGGAACCTAGTCTCGAGGAAATATTCCCAGGGAATGTTCCCGGAAATATTCCCAAATTTTCATAAATTCTCTGGAATTTATGATTTACGAGCAAGATAAGTCAGATACCTATTTGTTAGTTAAATTTAATCATGATTATGTTCAATAAAACAAAAAATTATCATGAGTTCTAGGATTAATATATAATTAATGAAAGAACATAAAAAATGAACATTAATTAACTACGTTAAAATATTGTAATACTGGGTTTTCACACAGTTTACAATGAAAATAAGTTAATTAAATTGCTTCTTGAAGGTTAGTAAAGATGATTAACAAAAGAGTTCATTGAAAATACTGACTATTAATTAGACACAAATTACAGTAATAATCATAAACAGTACGAACCCAAACAACTTTTAGAAATAGGCCTAACTTGCTTGCTTTCTTCGAATGTGTGACCTTGGCTTCATCTTAGAAGTTGGTCTAGTCACTTTCATTGAAGTCCATTACATTTTCTTCATCATCCTCTTAGAAAGGATGCCAATATCATCATGGCCTTCATCATCATCATCATCATAATCTAGGTTGTCTTCTTGGTCCTTCCCATCATCTGGATCAGGCCTGTCCAACCCGCGGCCCGCTCTCACAGTTTTTGGCCCGCGGAAACTTAATACGACAACCAATCCCGGTTTGAAATTTTGCGCTTTGACGCAGGGCGTTGCATATTACCGACTGTGGTGGAATATTTGTTCAAGTTTATGATCACGAGAAACATCCAATCGGCCGTGTTCATAGCGCCAGTATCAAAGAAATTAGAAGATATGGTTGGAAAATGCAGCTACTTTTCACTATGCTTGGATGACACTGTCGACCAGACTGACACCAGTCAACTCTTGATTTTCATACGAATGATCAACTATGATTTTTCAACACAAGAAGAAATTCTTCAATTAGGTTCTTTACGTGGATAACCAAGGGTGAAGATATATTTAAAGCAGTAAATAAAACGGTGTAAATGACTGGTAGGATTAATTAGGAAAGCTGGGCTAAGTTTCCTCATGTTCCATTGCATAATTCACCAAGAGGCATTGTGTGGGAAGTCAGTAAAACAAAGCGATGCCATGAATATAGTGGTTACAGTTTCCAACAAGATACGTGGTGGCAATAAGGCACAACTTCACTGAAGATTCCGGGATTTTTTGGATGAGCTACAAGCCCAATATAGAGATCTATCACTCCACCCAAATGTACGCTGGCTGAGTGCAGGTAGTGAAAATCTTGTTTGACGGGTTGAAGATCCAGACTTTCTAAGGCAGCTTGCTTTCATGACTGACCTGACACAATACTTGAATGAGTTAAACCGGAGACTTCAGGGCAAAAATCGAAGTGTTTGAGTGTTAGAGGTCATGTTAATGGTTTTAAAATTTCTGAAATCAACCTTATCAAGAAATGATTTAACACACTTTCCATGTTGTCAAGAGCTATCAGAAGAAATTGAAGATGGTAATTTTTCTGAGTTTTGTGAAAATATTGAAGTTATTATTCAATAATTCAATCCAAGATTTTCTGACTTTGAAAATATTAAAGGTAAACTGCTGCTTTTTAATGACCCTTTGAATATGGATATTGAGAATCAGCCATCCATGTATCAACTGGAGCTCTGCGATCTTCAGGCTGATCCTTTTCTTCAAACCAGGTCTGAGAGAGGGCTCAACTTTTTCAAGCTACTTCCAGAGGGCAAGTTTCCTCAGCTTATAGATTGTGAGAGTGCTTTCTCCAACACGAAATTCATAAAAAATAAAATCAGGTAAACTGATGTAACAAAGTGCCAGTATGTTTTTGTTTAATCAGTTATGACTGCAATTATGATATGCAGAATATGTTTTTTTTTTAAATTGATTTCCAAGTTAAGATTTATTCATTAAGCAGGGCTTACGGAAGAAGAAAGGTCTACCATCTCGGCCACCTGGGTCATTTTCACGGTCTAGTTGGATAAGCGCATTTCAATTAATATGTTTTTTGTCATAGCTACCTGTATTTTAATTTCCAAGGCCTTATAAGATCACAGTAAAACAATAGGCTATGTTGTCAAGATAACTGATTTTATTTTTTTTTATAAATTCTTTCGAATACGTATATTACCATAAAATAGGCACTAAATTGAGCATTACTCCGAAACAGGTCAACCGATTTTATCCATTATGAATAGACGTCTTCCCATGGACATTATAAATGTGTATACCAAGTTTCATAAAAATCCGGTAAAGCGTATTTGAGTTACCGCGTCTTTAAAATATTCACTAAATTGGGTCTTACTCCGGTACCGGTCTACCGATTTGGTCCAATATCTGTAGACTCTTTCCACGTACATTATAAATGGGTATACAAAATTTCAGGAAAATCCAATAAAGCATATTTGAGTTATCGCGACTTCTTATATATTAACATAAAAACACTAAATTGGGCATTATTCTGGTACTGGCCAACCGATTTGGTCCAATATCAATAAACGTCTTCCCATGGACATTATAAATGCGTATACGAAGTTTCATAAATATCCGATAAAGCGTATTTGAGTTATTGCGCCTTTAAAGTAGACACTAAATTGGGTTTTACTCCGGTACCGGTCAACAGATTAGGTTCAAATTCAATAGGGCACTTCTCATGGACGTCATAAATGGGTATACCAAGTTTAATGGAAATCCTATACAGCGTATTTGAGTGATGGCGCCTTTCTATTAGAAAGGCGCCATAATCTATTAAAATAGGCACTAAATTGGGCATTACTCCGGTACCGGTGAACCGATTTGGTTCAATATCAATAGGGTTCTTCCCATGGACATTATAAATGTGTTTTCCAAGTTTCATGAAAATCCGAAAAAGCGTATTTGAGTTATGGTGCGTACAGACACACGGACAGACAGACGGACAGACAGACAGACGGACAGACGGACAGACAGACGGAGAGACATTTTTTCGTCCACCACACAATCTCATAAAGTACCATACTGGCACTTAATAAATATAGGAACTGTCTCACTGATGATTCCTTGTTACACCTACTAAGACTGGCAGTTACTAACATAGAAGTGGACATCCACTCTTTAGTGAAGCAGTCTGAAAATCCTCAGTGCTCACATTAAGTTCTAATTTCGGCCTACTGGTAATGAATCCTATTTCAACAATTTGGTCTGCTGTACTTTACTGTTATAGTTATGTGAGTGAAACTTTTAGCGTTTGGCCCTCAGCATCAATTGTCGAAATATTTTGGCCCCCAGTACTTATGAAGTTGGACAGGCCTGATCTGCATCGTCTGGATTATCAGCACTTTGGGTTTGAACTCCAGTAGATTCACTCTTCTTTTTCTTCTTCTGAGGTTGAACATTCATCAGTTTCCATTTGTATGAAAGATAAGTGAGTTTAGCTGCTCGCTCAGATGATAGGCGGCTACTCTTTTTAGATTGCATGCATGAAAACGTACTGAATGTATGTTTTGTGGCGGCAGAAGTGTCTGCAGCTCCTAAGATTTGGATGGCCACATCTGTCAAGTCGCAGGTTCCACTTAGCTCTCATAAATCATGAAAGAACTAAATTGCCCCCTATACTACAGTAGGATTAGCCTAGACCATGGGACTGATTTTTTATTAATTATCAGACTGTAAACTTATTAAGTGCCAGTATGGTACTCTATGAGATTGTGTGGGGGACGGGAAAATGTCTGTCCGTCCGTCTATCCGTATGTCTTTACGCGCGATAACTCAAATACGCTTTATCGGATTTTAATGAAACTTGGTATACGCATTTATAATGTCCATGAAAAGACGCCTATTGATATTGGGCCAAATCGGTTGACTGGTTCCAGAGTAAAACCCAATTAAGCGTCTATTTTAATTGTGCGATAACTCAAATACGCTTTATCAAATTTTCATGAAACTCGGTATACGCATTTATAATGTCCATGCGAAGACGTGTACTGATATTGGACCAAATCGGTTTGCCGGTACCGGAATAATGCCCAATGTAGTGCCTTTTTATCGTAATATATAACAAAAGGCGCGATAACTCAGCTACGTATTATCGGATTTTTATGAAATTCGGTATTTATAACGTCCATGGCAAGAAGCCTATTTATTTTGGACCAATTATGTTGGCCGGTACCACAGTAACAATTAATTAAAGGTCACATTTTTTAATCATATCTATACTACAATGTCGCATTTTTAATCATCGAGGGCTTTGTCTGCAATGCAGTCAGATGTTTGTTTACTTCCTTTATCTAATTGAAATTGAGTACTACATGAATACTGTTATATACAGAAGGTATATTGCTGTGAAATAATTAGCGGAGTTCTTTGTTACTGAATTTTGTGAAATGTCGACATATTTTAAGAATTACAAGTTGCAATACTTTTACCTTTGAAAAGATCCTTCACATATGGTTATGAAACTAGACCGTTAAACTGAGCCAGATTGGAAAAATGGTGACGTCTTGGATTCGTATTCTGGAGGTCGCTGGTTCAAATCCCGTGGCCTTTCAATTTGACATGAATTTTTGTATGTATATTTTTAAATTTTGTTTGGATTTTTATGCGAGTGTGCGATTGTCAAGATATTACAAATCTGTAGTTCTGCTGATGCTGGACGATTTTAATCTGATTAAAAATATATATTTTCTGCATATCATAATTCCAATTATAATAAAAGCATTCTGGCACTATGTTACATCAGTTTATCTGATTGTTATTATTTTTTAAAAGAAGATGACTTAGGGTACATTGTTCTGACAATAAGTGAAAAATTATATCATAGGAAAAGGTAATACTTCATTAAGGCAGTACCTAGATAAACATGTGGAATTTTAGTGAAATAGTTTCATTTTAAGGTTCGTGGACCGTTAATAAGCAGTAAAACATTCAAAACTAAGGATTTTTATAAATGCTCACTTTTGGGAACATTTCCTGCCCAAGAAAATTTTATAAATTCCTTCCCACTGGGAATATTTCCGGCCCTCATCACTACTGTGCAGTAGAAATGTATTTTTGTCTCTCTAAAATTTAGTTATATCAAAAAAGTTATATAACCTATTTGTTAAACAAAAATTACATATAACTTTTGCATGTTACATATAACTTGTTAAAGTTATTGTGGGATGGTTTTCTGACAATTGGTTTGGTGGGATGTTTGTTCTTTAAAAACCCAGAATGAGGGGGTAAGAAAAGGAAGGCTGGGTCCGAGGTCCAAATGTAGATCTATATCTTTAAGGCAGTCAAACGTTTACCCGCAAAACGTTAAAGAAAAGCTGAATTCAAATAAGTATCTTTAATAACATTGCTTGAACAGTAACAAGAATAGAAATATATATTTAGTAAAACTGTTAAAGTCAGGTATAAACTGCTTAATTATATATTATCTGAACAAGTTCATGAAAGACTTCTCTCCTGAGAAAGAGTAATTTTTTACACACACTGATAGGGACTCAAGTAGAATACTCTACTTTCAACTCACCAAAGATTAGAATTATATAATTGTACCAATACTGCCTTAGGATGAGAAAAATATAGAACAATTTTTTTTTGCAACTGAGTTATAGTACAGTATCACAGCAAGATCAACTTAATATTATAAAATGGCCATAATAGTTCATGTGAACAGTTTGACTATACCAATAATACTTCATAACGTGATAATTGAAATTACTAATGAAGGACAAAAGAGTATAAGCCTATACAATGGTTAATGACTACACGAGGTAACCAATACAAGGGCTAATACAAAGGTTCAGGAATATATTTCCCAGAGACAGCTGCTTCTTCAAATAGAGTAAGTATAATTACGACCGTAATAACTATCACTCGAATAAATTTGATTATATTATGTAATATTAATCTTATCAAGAAAGTCGTAAGACTTATAGAATTACAAAATGAATAATGGTAGTCGTAACAAGATCAATATAGAATTACTAACAGTTAGGTAAAGTACCTACAGAGGTAACATGAAAATAGTTTTACCTTTCATATGTTGAAACGAAATTACTAACAAAGAAATAGCAGAGATTACATGAAGAAGGTTTTTCTCAGAATTATGTAACTAAAGTTTAGAGAGACAAAAAGACATTTGTACTGCACAGTAGTGATGTGGGCCGGAAATATTCCCAGTGAGAAGGAATTTATAAAATTTCCTTGGGCAGGCAATATTCCCAAAAGTGAGCATTTATAAAAATCCTTAGTTTTGAATGTTTTGCTGCTTATCAACGGTCCAGGAACCTTAAAATGAAACTATCTCAGTAAAATTCCACATGTTGATCAAGAAACCGTCTAGGGAAGTATTACCTTTTCCTATGATATAATTTTCCACTTATTGTCAGAACAATGTACCCTAAGTCATCTTCTTTAAAAAATAATAGTTCGTGATAATCTCTTAGGTTTTCAGTATAAACTTATATGTTATAAAGTGATACCTCACACTTATTTAAATAGGATTAAAGATAAGTAATTTAACATAATTTTTAATACATTGTATTGGTATTTAAAATAAAATGCCAGAAACGAACACCTTCAATTTACTCAAACCAAAATTTATATATAATTAATTTACAGTCTAATAATTAATCATAAATCAGTCCCACGGTCTAGGCTAATCCTACTGTAGTTTAGGGGGAAATTTAGTTCTTTCATGATTTATGAGGGCTAAGAGGAACCTGCGACTTGGGAGATGTGGCCATCCAAATTTTAGGAGCTGCAGTTACTTCTGCCGCCACAAAACGTACATCAGTACGTTTTCAAGCATGCAATCTAAAAAGAGGAACCGCCTATCATCTGAGCGAGCAGCTAAACTCACTTATCTTTCATACAACTGGAAACTGATGAATGCTCAACCTCAGAAGTAGAAAAAGAAGAGTGAATCTACTGAAGTTCAAACCCAAAGTGCTGGTAATCCAGATGATCCAGATAAAGGGAAGGACCAAGAAGAAAACCTAGATGATGATGATGATGAAGGTCATGCTAACAGTGGTAATATTGTCATCCTTTTTGATCAAGAAGAAAAAGAAGAGGATGATGAAGTAAATCTAATGGATTTCAATGGAAATGATTAGGCCAACTTGTAAGATGAAGTCAAGATCATACATTTAAAGAAAGCAAATAGGTCTATTCCTAAAAGTTGTTTGGGGTCGTACAGTTTATGATTATTACTGTAATTTGTGTCTAATTAATAGTCAATCTCTTCAATGAACTCTTTTGTTAATCTTCTGTATTGATCTTCAAGAACCAGGGCAAATTTTAATTAACTTATTTTCATTGTTAACTATGTGAAAACCCAGTATTACAATATTTTATACTTAAATAATTAATGTTCATTTTTCATGTTATTTCATTAATTATATATTAATATTTGAACTGATGACAGTTTTTAGTTTTACTTAACCTAATCATGAATAAATTTAAGTGACAAATAGGTATCTGAGTTATCTTGCTCGTAAATCATGAATTCCAGGGAATTTATGAAATTTTGGGAACATTTCCGGCAACATTCCCTGGAAATATTTCCTCGAGATGAGGTACCCGCCAGATGGCGCTTTGAATTGAACTCTGGCGTAGCTCAGTTGGTAAGACCATTGGGACGGATAGCCAAAGAGGAATTTTCTCCCATAATATTATCAGAATATTATCTCAACCATCTTCTGTAACATCTTACTAGATATTGATGAATTAAATTTTCCGTTTGTTTGTATAAAGAAACTGTCCACCTAACCACAAGTAATTAGATTTATCCAAAAGTTCAACCTATGCAACGTTTACTATGCTTTTCAGAAGTACAAGTAATAATAATATATCCTAATCTCCCATATATGCCCTCTACAAAACTCTCATTCGTAATATTAACAATTTTCCATATCTTGATGGCGCTGATTCTCTTCTTTTATCTCAGTTTTACCTCTCTCTTTTAGGATTTAAGCGACCCAAGCCGTCCTGGCATAACAGGGCCGCAACCTGTAGGGAGAGGGATTATCTTTGGAACACATACATACTTTTTTGACCAGACAACGGCATGGAGGGCCTCCCCGGATGAGTGATCAGCCCAATGCCGGGACCACCTTCGAGACAACACGAACACATAGGACGAGACACACCATTCACACACACTCACTGCAGACAAGGCGAGGATGGGATATCTGGGGACCACAAGGGCCTAAGGTTACCCGACATTTGTCTCACAGGTGAGGAAAACCCCAGAAAAAACCTACCTAGGTAACTTGTCCCGACCAGGAATCGAACCCGGGCCCGCTTCGTGAGAGGAGCGAACGCATCCCCTTTGCCACAGCGGTGGACGATGACGCTGAGATATCGTATAAATGGTTATGTCCAAATATTATCACAGAATATATAGTATTAAAAGCTATTGTCAATCACACAGTAGTCAATTACACATTAAAACTAGCAAATATTGTCTTAACCACTTAGAAATTGTTAAAATAATTAAAATTGTATTAAATTTATATATCATGTATAACAATTGGTTGGTTAGGTTAAAAGGTGTGCACTATCATTCTATTGTCTGTTGCATCTCTATTATGCATATGTAAATTTTCAGCAAATTATTGTTAATATAGGCGAACTGAAATCCAGTTTGAGCCGAATTTAAAAATCCGCCTCCTTGGCCCTCTGGTGTGTGTTAGATGCTTCATTATTTTTCATACTGTGTGGTGCTGCCACCTATTTTCTCTTTCCTATTCAGCCATGACGCGCAAGCCCGAGTTAGTGGGTGTTCGTCTTTCTCCGAGTGTAGTTGTGGCTGCGAGTTCGTCCTCTTATCAGACGTGAGTAGTATATTGCTTCATGAAATTGATTGAGTTTGTTGCTCCTTGCAACTGTTGTAAGCTTTTCATTATGGATAAATTTCATTTTTTAATATCAAGAAGCATTCACCGTGGGACTAGTATCTTATGCAGTTGAGTCATTTCATTACTTCATATTATAATTCTTAACTCAGGTATGCTGAGTAATCCCTTCATTACGCATTAACCTTGTTGCACAGTAATTCGCACTGTTATATTTGCCTATTTTTTAATATTAGTATGACAATTTCTAATTTCCCAAGTGGCCGCCATATTGGTTGTTCAGGAGGTCACGTCTACCTAAGGGCTTTGCTGACGCATAATATGTAGGTATATCAGGCTGTTCCCTATGTAGGTTTCAGTAATTGTATTTAGCCTGTGTCGTGCTAATGATTTTCCGTTTAAGGAATTCCCATATTGGTTATGAGAAGCATATTTCCCTTATAAAGCATTGTGAGTGGAGTCTTTATAATTCAACATTTTCACGTAATGTAAGATTGTGCTGTTGAACCTTCTAGATACTACGGTTTTGGGTCCCCATAACTGACTACTCTGTTAGTGTAATTCTTTTCAATTTAATTATGCTTGATTTTATAGCAAGCTGTGTTCTTAAGGTATTAGTGGGAGTGTAGCCACAGCCTATTTTCGTTATTTCCAGGTATAACTTTACTGAGATGTTAGGCGTAATAAGCTTGACTGAATACTAAATTCATCTTGGGTAATGCTGTCATGTACCGTGATGTTGCACATTGGAATCTTGTATGAGTGATATTTCTATATTAATTTGACTCTGGTACACATAGAAAGACTCAACAAGCTCTGATAATCAAGTTCCTTGTTCTAAGAAATTCTAAGTTAATAATAATAATTCTTTATGCACCTTTGATTTTCATAATTAACTTCTTATCCGTATTGCAAGGTGATATGGTGTCTGTCATTTCTGCCTAATTATCATGGTGTATTTAAATTAAAGTTCTCATAATTCCTTACTTGTTTTACATTTCAGTACAGGAAAGATTCCCTTAATATAGTAATTCAGTAAGACTTTCCTGATTGGATTTTCTATATTTCATTATTTCGTATTTCCACATTTAATTTTAATTTTCTTTCTATTAGTCAAGTTTGTTGAACATTTGTACTTATATTTCTTGCAGATAGTATAGATTAATCCTTTCTCAGGTGGCCTGTGTATTATTTCTAAGTAACATCGATATGTAGTGAGATCCATATTGGAGAGAAACCATTCTCATGTATCGCTAGCTACTTTAATAATACTTATTTCCCTATTTCCCTTATTTCACTCACTAGGTATTGTTATATTGAACTTATTAACTGGTAGTACAAGATTCCAGTGTAGTTTGAATAACTTAATCTCATTGATGGAAGAGAAATTAACTTATCCTTATTCATAACTTAATCTCTGATGAAAGAGAAATTAACTTATTCTTATTCAGAATTTAATCCCATTGCTGATAGAGTTAATTTATTTATTTCATTCAGAACTTGTTAATATTTTTTTCTATTGAGACAGCTTTTAGGCTGCTTAATTGCCATATTGGAGAGAAACCATTCTCATGTATAATTAGCTACTCTAATAATACTTACTTCCCTTGAAATCACTAGGTATTATTATTGACATTATTTGCTGATAGTATACCCTTCCAGTGTAGTAGATTCTTGAGTAGTTATTTTCTTACATATTTCTGTTCAAGACATCAGTCGAGTGGTTAATTACCTGGAATTATCTTGATTAGATGGTTTGTTTAATTGATTAGCGTTTTCCCTAATAGAGAAATTTTACTGATTCTATAGGATTTAATTACATACAATATATACTGCATATATTAATATATTTTGAAGGTTGAAGTACTTATGCTCTTATTTGTTGAGTGGTTGGTCTTACCTTTATATTCTTGTTACATGTTAAGATTTGTTATTAAAGAGAGAGAGTCACATGGATATTGTTTCTCCCTTAATCATGTGTGGGCAAACATTGTGGATTCCCATACCGCGAAAGGATAAGATCTACGGACGGGTTGGTTCCTGCCATACAATTATACCTATTAGTATGCCTTCAATCATCTAAACAAATAAATCAATTACTATTATCAGTAGATAGTGGGAATATCAGATTACTTACCTTTACCTAATTGTAGACTAATTGTAGATTAATATTAACCAAATTGGTGATGGTTCATGGTAGTATCGCGTTGCATTAAATTAACTTTGTGGTATTTATTTCTCTCTTGGATACGTTCATTTCGATCATATCTTGATCATCAGTCCCTATTTATAACTGTAAAATTCGACGTCCGGATTGCCTGAGTACAACTGTGATACTAAAAGATGCTACAAAGTTAAATTAATGCAACGCGATACTACCATGAACCATCACCAGTGTGGTTTATACTACAATTACTGGACTTCAGTGCGCCTGCGAGTTATTTTATATTAATGGCAATAATTTGCTGAGAAGTGGTTGGCAAATTTACATATGCATAATAGACATGCAACAGACAATGGTATGATAGTGCACAGCTTTTAACCTAACTAACCAATTGTTATACATGATATATAAATTTAATACAATTTTAATAATTTTCCAATTTCTAATTGGTTATGTCAACATTTGCTAGTTTGAATGTGTAATTGAGTACAGTGTGATCAACGATAGTTTTTACTACTATATATTCTGTGAAAATATTTGGACATATCCATTTATACCATATATCAGCGCCATCAAGATATGGAACATTAACGAAGATTCTTATAATATTACATATGACAGTATTGTAGAGGAACATATATGTGAGACTAGGTTACATTATTATTATACTATTGTACACCTGAAGACATAGTAAACGTTGCATAGATTGAACGTTTGGATAAATCTAATTATTTGTGGTTAGGTGGACAGTTTCTTGTTACTGTATATTCGCTGCAAAATGTACATGTAGCAGGTTACATGTAACAAATTACACATTTCCCACTCCATGTGGGAAAGGTATAACTTGTTAAATAACACAAAAATTAGTTATATAACACAATTTTATCTCTAACAAGTTACATGTATTTGTAACAATTTTGGAAAACGTGTTATATAACCCAAGTTATATAAACAAGTTACATAGTGTAAACGCAGCTAACGGAACGTAAACGCAGAAATATAGTTATTTAACACAAAAATCAGTTATATAACACAATGTTATATGTACAAATTGGCATGTATTTGTAACAATTTTGGAAAACGTGTTATATAACCCAAGTTATATAAACAAGTTACATAATGTAAACGCAGAAATATAGTTATATAACACAAAAATCAGTTATATAACAAAATGTATATGTAAAAATTGGCATGTATTTGTAACAATTTTGGAAAACATGTTATATAACTCAAGTTATATTAAACAAGTTACATAGTGTAAACCCAGCTTAAGATGTGTAAGCCATACACATCCGCACGTAATTGATGGAAGGAAATGGTGTTGTGCTTCCAGATCACACCTTTTCTGAATGGAGCCAGGAAATTACGAAGCTGAAGACGTCGGAAGTAATTAGACTGTCAACTAGGAGGCAGAGAGGTACGCCGTAGCGTAGTGGTCGAGGCGCTGCGCTACAGACCGGAAGGTCGCGGGTTCGATTCCCGATGAGGTCGTTGGAGTTTTTCAATTGGCCTAATCCTTCTGGTGGCACTATGGCCCTGGGGTCGACTCAGCCTCTAACAGAAATGAGTGCCAGGAGCAATCCTGGGGGTAAAGGCGGCCGGTGCGTAAGGCTGACAACCTTACCACCTTAATGTGCCGAATGTCCAAAATCTAGGAGCCTCAACCTCCTGGAACCCTCTGGGCCTCCATGGCCTGTATAGGGATCACTTTACCTTTTACTAGGAGGCAGAAGAACTGCCGGTATATTTTTCTCCATTCCAAGCATACCAGAAAAGTTATGAATAATGGAAGACTATTGGACTACCTCGTCATAAGTGGAACAACTGAACGCTTGGTGACGAACAGAAGACTGTACGTGAGGTAGAATTAAAGCCAAGACTCACCACACGAACGGTCGAGGGACTTATGCTACTGATAAGTACTTAAATAACTGTAAAAAGGGTCCTAGGTGATTTTGCTTGTTTAACCTGTTTATCAGTACAAGCCTGAAGCTTGTGACGGAGAAATAAATGTACCTGAAGAAATAAATGTACCTTGTATAAGTTAGGATATACGACAGTAAATAGTTTGTAGGATCAGACTTATGTTAATAAATCAAAGCAAGTGTGTGATTAGGCCCTCCAGGGGGTTTTGGAAGAGTGAACAAAGGGGACAGATGTTAATAGAAAAGGAGAAAGACAAGTATATAGTTTGTTTGAGGTAAGAGGTCAATAGTTTTTACACTTAATGTAGGCATGCTATTGTTTTCTCAGGTGGTCAGCCTTTTTCCGCCCAGCTACCTAAAGCTGGCTTATATAGATTGAGCGATTATTTTTAGTTTCCGTCAGAACGAAGAGGGAGGAGAGACGGGACTATAAAGGGTAAAGTAATTAAATTCTGTGTGGGCCTCTCCCAAATGGATTTCTTTGATATAACAGGTCCTAATCCAGTAGTTTTGGTGCTGGCGTCTAAATGTGTATTTAATTTATTGTTCCTGTGCTACTTACTGTTTGCAGGATACACAAGGATAAGGGTAGGAAAAGATTAGGCCTATAGGGTAGTATAGCTATAAATAACCTGGAAGAAGATTGAAAGGAGAGGACGGAATGAACTCAGACTCGTGAAAGGAACTGAGGGACTACGTTAAGAAGTTGCGGCAGCGGTCGACCTTTTATATATAAATGAGTAGTGTGGTTTTATATGTGACGACACAGGAGGGTTGGGAGTGTTGGTAGGGTAAACTGGAGGCGCATGATATGACGTCACGGAGACGGAAGGGATTGAGGATTGCTTACGTCATAGTGGGCGTGGCTTATGAAGTCACGGAATCTGAATGGCTGGATTGGGTCACGTGACAGGTGGGATGGAGGGGAAGGTGGGACCGGAGTGGAGGGGGAAGGCTTACGTCACGAAGGGTTGCTTACATCACGGAGGCGCGGCTATGACGTCACCGGAGGGTTGGATGACGTCACGACCTACGTCATTTGTGAGAGTGGCTATGGCACCACGTGATTCAAAATGGCTTCGTTTCGGGTTCCTATTTCAAATGGCGAACCAAGCGCGAAATTCAAAGTCATAATGACGGTAAATTTGAAAACTGTATATTACAAAATCAAAATGGTTGTGTTTCATGTTCCTATTTCAAATGGCGGACCAACCGCGAAATTCAAAATCAAAATGGCGGTAAACTTGAAAATTGTATATTGGAAATTCAAAATGGCAACGCTTCCGGTTCCTATGGACCAAACGATCAGTTTGAAATTGTATATTGGTAGAAGGCGAAGGATTTGAAAATTAAAAAATGATGGACCAAGCGCACGATTCAAAATTGGAATTTTCAAAATGGTTATTTTAAAATGGCGTCATAATTCAAGATGTCGGCTAGCGCAAGATTTTATCATTTATAAATCCGATTTCACATTGTGCAAGACTTCCATTTACATGTTATGTGACATTTGTACATGTTTGCATAATCACTGTAACAGGAAGCGTTCAGGGTCAAGCGTCAGCATATTTCCCATGTCTGAGTGTGGAGTTACATCCGGTGTGTTATATCCAACACTTTGTTTTGCATTTCTCACTAAAGCCTACTTACGTGGTCACGTGAATCAATATGGCGGACCAAGCGCTCAATTAAAAAATTACAAATGTTGGAAGGTGTGGGAAATTTAAAAATTACAATTGGTAGATGGCAGGTGATTTCAAAATTCAAGATGGTGAAAAATTTGAAAACAAAATATTACAATTACAAATGGCGGAAAGTGAGAAATTTAAAATTTGTATATTGAGAGAAGGAGGGATGATTACGTCATTATTCAATATGGCGGATCCCAATAACCTACTTAAATTGTGGTATGGGAGGGGAAGGTGGGATAGTTACGTCATATTTCAATATGTCGGATTGCTATGACCTACCTCAACGGAGGTTTTAATATTGGGATTATGTTTTGCTTTTTTCCGTGGGTTTTGGGAATTTTCCATTCGTTAAGAAACCGTTGTACATCGTTGTTACAGATTTTGGTAAGATTTCAAAAGCGCATAGTAGTATCTTGCTCGTTATGCAGTCTTCTCCAAGAACTTTTATGTGCTCATTATGTTCTAAAACATTAATAACTTCTGAATGTGTAAATAACTTATCTCCGGTATTTATTGGTATCTTTCATTCGTCTCTTAATCTTCTATGATACTTACTATATTCTTTTTTATTATCTACCGGTGTGAGGTAGTTCAGAAGGTGCCTCATAGTAACTTCTATACTAGTTGTACTCGTTCCAACGATAAGGTCGTTAATACTATGCTTTTCCTTATTTTGTCAGATGTCAGTTTGTATATTTCATTCCATGGAATACTTGATGTGGTCATGTTACAATATTCTCTCCATGAGTTAAATTTCTGTCTTCGTATTGTTTCTTCGTAATTCCTGTTTGCTTCAAAAGTATTGTTCTTTACGCATTTCTCGCACTAAATCATAATTCTTTGTATTCTGGTACCTTCTCCTTTGTGGTTAAAATAATATGCTTATTGTTTTTCCAAGTTCTATAACATATACTACACCATTCCTCACACTGCCTTTTGAACTCGACCTGTTCTGCATTCCAGTCTTTGACCCATATTTTATAAGCACTTGACACAAGTAACTTTTTTACGAGATCTTTATCGTAATTTACAGAGCACCTAAGCGTAGTTGTAATAATAGCTATTGGTAAGGTTGTTTTAAATTCAAAGTCATTGCATCCGTTAATTGTCACTTTAGTACTATATCATTTCACTTTTTTGGTTATGTTCGCCCTATATGTTCCATTTATACTTCAGTTCTACTTATGAGGCTTCTTTGACCAAGGCAATTATTCACTTCGTCTCATTATATCATATACTAAGAAACCTTAGGAAAAGGATTCTTTAAATCTAGTTCTGATATCTAAATTTCCTTCTTTATCCATGACTAGGTTTCAACTTGTCATCTGGAAGCTGAATATTTTTTTTTTAGAAATTCGACGATCACAATTCCAGCATCCAAACTGACGGATGAAACAATTATCATTATTATTAGTTTTGCTTTTATTATTACATTGGGGCTTTAAAGCTTTAAAGGGACATGTCCTACTACCCATCAGCTGCTCATTTTCCACTATTTCATTTCGGTATTATGTGGCAATATTATGGTCTAAGTTGTAAGCACAGCGGTTTTCCAAATAGGAGCTACCATTTCTTTATACAACTGAATCTTCAGAAGTCAGCACAAAAGTCAGTACATACCGTTTTAAGGTTTTTATTCAGAAAAATCCGTACACGATTAGTCTATAACCACTGCACATCGGCAGCGCTGATAATAGCTATAACGACAATGTACAGTCTTCTTTCATCCATCCTTCTTTGTTCTTTTCTTTTCCTTTTCCACTTGAAATAATTTCGGTGTACACTTCATTGTAGTATTTATTATTATAAATAACAAGTATCAGAACTCATTAACGATTAAATTACATTTATTGGTATTAAACAGAAGTCAAAATATTCCTGACGCCACAACATACCTAATGAAGCATTGCGGCCCATAGGAAGTTCTCTTTCATTTCCTGTTACACTTCAGGTTTGGTGTAGAAAATTATTAAAGCTATTCTTCCTTAACTTTTCTTAGAGTTCTTTGTATGTTTCATACACCTTGGTATTTGTAAAAGATCATATTTAACGTACAAGGGGGTATTTCTATTACACTGATTTCACTGAGACAAAGAACAAGAACAAGAACAAAACAAGAACAAGAAATTCACCATTATAATCATATCTGCTTCAGGATTTGGAAGGAATAGATACATTTTATAACATACATACATTTTTATCCGTGTACGGATTTTTCTGAATAAAAACCTTAAAACGGTATGTACTGACTTTGTGGGGACTTCTGAAGATTCAGTTGTATAAAGAAATGGTAGCTCCTATTTGGAAAACCGCTGTGCTTACAACGTAGACCATAATATTGCCACATAATAAACTCCGTGGCGCTACATCCCTGGAGGGACTTGGCCTACCACCCGACCGCTGCGTCATCTCCCGTAGGCAGATGGCAGGATTGGGGGGCATGTGGTCAGCATGCCGACACCCACGGCCGTTAATGGTGGTTTTCTTGACCGGAGCCGCTACTTCTCTATCAAGTAGCTCCTCAATTTGGAATCACGAGGCTGAGTGCACCCCTACCAGACCTCCCTACCTCAGAAAAATCCGAGGAGGTACCGGGAATCGAACCCGGACCGATGGATCTGTAGTCAGCGATGCTAACCACAAGACCACGCCGGCGGTTATTGCCACATAATACCGAAATGAAATAGTGGAAAATGAGCAGCTGATGGGTAGTAGGAAATGTCCCTTAAAAGCTTTAAAGCCCCAATGTAATAATAAAAGCAAAACTAATAATAATGATAATTGTTTCATCCGTTAGTTTGGATGCTAGAATTGTGATCGTCGAATTTCTAAAAAAAAAAATTATCCACCTTGCAGATGTCAAGTTGAAACCTAAACTAAAACTAAACTCCGTGGCGCTACATCCCCGGAAGGACTTGGCCTACCACCCGACCGCTGCATCATCTCCCGTAGGCAGATGGCAGGATTGGGGGGCATGTGGTCAGCATGCCGACACCCACGGCCGTTAATCAAGTTGAAACCTAGTCATGGATAAAGAAGGAAATTTAGATATCAGAACTAGATTTAAAGAATGCTTTTCCTAAGGTTTCTTAGTATATGATATAATGAGACGAAGTGAATAATTGCCTTGGTCAAAGAAGCCTCATAAGTAGAACTGAAGTATAAATGGAACATATACGGCGAATATAAACCGAAAAAGTAAAATGATATAGTACTAAAGTGACAATTAACGGATGCAATGACTTTGAATTTAAAACAATATTACCAATAGCTATTATTACAACTGGTATAAACGCTTAGGTGTGTCACGTACAAGAAATCGTGACGTATATGATTCGGGATGGACCACAAAGGAACCATTCGTAAACGAGAAAAACAAAAGAAACTATCGATACTGTGTGAGTTTTGTTTGAATTACAGGAAGATGGAACCGCGCATGCGCGCGCGGAAAAGTTGCAAGAGGTAACGGTTGGTGTGTTGAAGAAAGAAGAGAGACAGACTTCGGAAGTTGAACAAGAAGGTTGTGCAGAGGAGGAAGGTTGGGTCGACGAGTGCATGGAGTGATCGGCAGTCGTGGCGACGGAGTTGCCTGACGTTCTGTGGGAGAACGTAAGCCGAGATGAACATCTAAACAAGAAAACAACGGCCGATGGCTATATGGAGATAGCTGTTGGATTGGAACGAGCCAGAACACCCTGTATGGTGATGTTGTGCTAACTATTGTTGATATGATAAAGTACACTTGCCGTAGGTTGTAATTCCAAGACAGGTGTAGTTATGTAAACCTTTAACTGGAGAATATTATAGGAGAAAAATTTAACTGGGTCACTGTCACGATAGTTCATCGGACTATAGAACTAGATTACGTAAAGAAAAATTTCTGAGAAAAGATTAACTAAATGAAATTTATGTATTTATATAAGTAAGAAAAGTCCGTCGCTCATCTTTGGCGCCCATAGCGTGGGCGATGTATGCAAAAAAGAGTTTTGGTCCATAGCGTGATGCAATGTAAGTAAATGTTTGTGGGATCAGTTAGGTCAGTTAGTTGAGTAGGCAGTTAGGTATGTTAGTTCGATTAGCTTGTTAGCTTATAAACGTATTAGTCGGATCAATGCATTTTTATCAGGAAGAAAAGCCATGTACTTCCATAAATATAGATTTACTTGGACTATCAACATGTTCCAAGCAGGGAATTATTATTACGTATTATTATTACGTATTATTGAAAGGAAAGCTCATGGTATATTAAAAAAAATAATGATTGTTAGTTTTGTTTAAGTATAAATGAACATAGTTCCACTGGATGCACTCCTTACATGCTAAATATAGGATATTTGGTCAGACGTAAATTGGAAAGTGCCTATAAAAGTCAAGTCAGTATTATAATCTCAAGAAAAGAACATTAAAATTTTGCCCAGGAGATTTAGTGCTGAGAAGAAACTTTAAGTGACTCTGCACAAGGTTCTAGAGCAGGCCTCAGTGAAAAGATGTGGATCCTTGTATTATAAAGAAATGGATCAGTGAAAATAGTTATGAACCTGACAAGCCGCCATGGTAAAAAGTTGAAGATATTTAAAAACCTTTAGTACCAGTCTAGACATTTACTGGTTGGTTAAGAAAAAAAAATAATCATACATTTTTTTTTGTAAGAAAGGGAGGAATGTCACGTAGCAGAAATCGTGATGTATATGAATCGGGATGGACCACAAAGGAACCATTCGTAAACGAGAAAAAAACTATCGATACTGTGTGAGTTTTGTTTGAGTTACAGGAAGATGGAACTGCGCATGCGCGCGCGGAAAAGTTGCAAGAGGTAACGGTTGGTGTATTGAAGAAAGAAGAGAGACAGACTTCGGAAGTTGAACAAGAAGGTTGTGCAGAGGAGGAAGGTTGGGTCGACGAGTGCATGGAGTGAGCGGCAGTCGTGCCGACGGAGTTGCCTGACGTTCTGTGGGAGAACGTAAGCCGAGATGAACATCTAAACAAGAAAACAACGGCCGATGGCTATATGGAGATAGCTGTTGGATTGGAACGAGCCAGAGCGTTGGTGGGCTTACGTCGTAGCGAACATCAGATGGAGAAGAGGAAAATGGTCGATTCTAAGTGGGGCTTAGATTCGAATGGAATCCATGAAGAAATGGACACCGACAGAAGAAGCATTGAACATGAAGGGAGAAGAGTAGCGCTGGTCAACTGTTTGATGAGTATAAACAAAACTGTTATTTTAAGACATTTTGAAACGTGAGGTCTTGAACTATAAATTTCAGTTCTGCTTATTCTAATTTATGGCTGACGAGCAGATTATCTTGCGAGAAATGTATATGGAATTCTTAAAAAAAAAACTAAAATAGAAAGCAGTAGCAAATTAGATTAGTAACAGTTTTTACAGTAGTCCTATGCTTTCACTTTCTGTCGGGAAGTTAGAAAAGAAATTAGGTTCAGGAAGAATTAAAGACAGAATTATGTTGATTGAGAATAAGTAATTCACTTTGAAAAGAGAATAGAATTGTAGATGATAGTAATTCAAGTTCGAGATAAAAGAGTTAGCTAACAGGAAGATAGGTTAGAAAGGAAGATTTAATATAAAAAAGTAAGGAAAGTTATTTGAGGGTGAAGGATAGTTTCGAATTGGGATTCATGGGAATTCAGAAACATAAATGTGCACCAAGTTAAAGTCAAGTAACTAGAGAGTAAAATGTTAAATGAAAAGAAATTGAAAGAATTTAAGATAATCGGCGAGGTTAGGCGCCCTATCGTAAGCAAAGGACTAGGAGATCGAGAAAGTGTCATACTCCCTCATTTATGGAAATAACTAAATTGTAATAATGGAAGTAGGTGTAATGGAAAGAAATGTTAGGGTAGCATAAATTAAGATAGTCGGCGAGCTTAGGTGCCGTATCGTAAGCAAAGGACTGGGAGATAGAATAAGTGTCATACTTCCAAATTTATTGTAATATCTAATGTAAAGTTGAAGAGGGCTATCAATTAATTTATGTGCGCGATGCTTTGCGTCTTATCAAAGCGTTAAAATAAGGGAGACTGAGAAAGTGTTGTACTCCTATTGTTATAGATCATATAGAAACATTGCATCTAAAATAGAAGTTGAATAGTAAATTGATTGGGGTTAAGATTGTAACCTAACAGAGTCAAAGTAGTTGAAGAAAATTTGGGTAGAGTAGTGAACTTGAAAAAGAGTGAAAGAAAGTCTAGAAACCTAGGGCTTAAGAAAATACAATACTAAAGTGAAGTTAGATTGAGTTAAAAGTGAATTTTCGTAAAGTGAATAATGGTTAAAAAGGGAATAGTGGATAAAAGTTAGAAGAAAGTTAGAAGCATTAAACGTGAAGTTTTCCTACAAAGAAAATGTTAGGAGAAGAAAAAGAAAGAAAAGAAAATAAGCTAATAATTCTTATAAAAGCTGTTATGAATAAATAGACTAAGTAGAGAGGATTGTTAGTAGAGGGATTCTTGGGTGATAGGAACTCCCGAGATTTCAAATAAAGTAAAATAAAAAGTGAAGTCTAGTAGTAGGCCTAGTCCGAACCTAGCGAAATAAAGTAACTATTAAAAAGGTATCAGACGTTATCGATGTCTGAGGCGTTCATCAGCCCCAAGAGCAGTTAGGAAACTTGTCAGGGACCTTGGGCATCGATCTATCAAAATTAAGTTTTTTTATTGGCCTTTAATATTTCACCGGTTGCAGGGGAGAGGTCAGGTTGACTGAAACTCAGAACCTAGACACCGCCACTGTATCGGAGGTCTATCGCCATAGTTCAATCTGTGGATATAGATCTAAATTTCCATTTCATTCTTCTATGTTATCTTTACTATTTCTCTGTAAAAACAACTTATTCTTCTTCGACGGAACAAATAGGAATAGACCAATTAAGGGCACTAACCTTAGTGAGAACAAGTAATTGAGTATTGTTCTTCATATAATGAATGTTGATTTTTGAGGATAGTAATATAAGGTGTAGTTGTAATGACTTTGTTAATTATGAGAATATGGAATGAAAAACTAAGAACTTGTTGCAACTGAAAGTAAAAATTGTAAAGCAAACAGAGAAAACAATTGAATAAAAATATTTTTGATTCTTGAAAAAAAATAGTCAATGTGGCCTTATTATTTAGTTAATGGTATAAGAATGTTACCCCCTTAAAATAATAACAACCCCTCCCTATCTCCACTGTTTAAAAGCTAAGCTGAGAGGCATATATATGACCTTGTATATGTATAAAATATATTGTGAACGGACATAAGTAAATTTTGATTCAGAAGTTGCAAGCCCCTCCCTGCTCTTCTGAAGAAGAAATATAAGGATTGCTGATCAGTGGATGTGTAAGATGGTATCTGTGGATGGCGCCCTTATCAAATAGAAATATTTCCACAAATACAAGAGAAGTTGGTTAATAGTAAACATAATGAAGAAGTTTCAGAACACCCTGTATGGTGATGTTGTGCTAAATAGTGTTGATATGATAAAGTACACTTGCCGTAGGTTGTAATTCCAAGACAGGTGTAGTTATGTAAACCTTTAACTGGGTCACTGTAATGATAGTTCATCGGACTATAAAACTAGATTACTTAAAGAAAAATTTCTGAGAAAAGATTAACTAAATGAAATATATGTATTTATATAAAGTAAGAAAAGTCCGTCACAGGTGCTCTGTAAATTACGATAAATATCTCGTAAAAAAGTTACTTGTGTCAAGTGCTTATAAATATGGGTCAAAGACTGGAATGCTGAACAGGTCGGGTTCAAAGGCAGTGTGAGGAATGGTGTAGTATCCTGTTATGGAACTTGGAAAAACAATAATCATATTATTTTAACCACAAAGATTGTGATGTATTATAGAAAAGAATGTATGTTCAGAGTACCTTATTTGGTAATAAACCTATAGTGTGGTGTTAAATAGGTAGATGGTATGATAGCATTTATAAAATGATGAAAAATAGTGGGGGCTAAGTTAAACGAAAGTGGAAGCCAAGGAACTAATTCATACATGATGGTGTAAATGAGATAAAAATCTATGACTTTGGTACACTAAGGAGAAGGTGCCAGAATACAAAGAATAATGATTTAGTGCGAGAAATGCGTAAAGAACAATACTTTGAAGCAAGAAGGAATTACGAAGAAACAATACGAAGACATAAATTTAACTCATGGAGAGAATATTGTAACATGACCACATCAAGCAATCCATGGAATGAATTATACAAACTGACATCAGACAAAATAAGGAAAAGCATAGTATTAACGACCTTATCGTTGGAACGAGTACAACTAGTATAGAACATACTATGAGGCACCTTTTGAACTACTTCACACTAGTAGGTAATAAAGAAGAAGATGGTCAGTATCATAGAAGATTAAGAGAAGAAACAAAGATACCAATAAACACCGGAGATAAGTATTTACACATTCCGAAATTATTAATGTTTTAGAACATAATGAGCATATAAAAGCTCTTGGAGAAGACTGCATAACGAGCAAGTTACTATTATTCGCTTTTTAAATCTTACCAAAATCTGTCAAAACGATGTACAACGGATGCTTAACGAATGGAAAATTCCCTAAAGCTACAAGAAAAAGCAAAACTTGATCCCAATATTAAAACCAGGAAAAGAAAACAGCAGCGGTCTCAAAATTCTATCAATAAGCTTGCTAAATATCGCAGGAAAAGTTATCGAAAACTACTACTTAACAGAATATCACACCACGTATTTTCAAATGGAGGAATGAATGACAATCAATATGGGTATGGTGCTCCAGTTTTAATAAATGCTTCGACAAGGCAGTACAAGCGGACCAAGTACAAGAGGGTGTAATGACTCATGAACATAGGAATTACAAAAACTTTCCGAACCATGTCAAATGAAGCATTGTGCATGATAAGAGGAATAAATCCAATTATCATTAAGATAGAGGAAACAGTCATATTATACAAATCAGTACAACAAGGAGAAATGTTAAACCAACCACTTGATCTAACGATGACATTACAAACCTGGCTTAGTAATTAGCAAAGTGGAAGGACATGTGGATTATATAATGAAAATATATACGGACGGAAGCAAAAGTTAAAACGGATTTGGATCTGATTTTGACATATTCATTTAACAAGCCCTAAAACAGACCATCTTGAAATTATAATAAATCATTTTTAAATTAGTGCGCAATGTTACAATCTTGATTTTCAATCTTAAATTTGAATCGCGCGCTTGGTTCATAATATTGTATCATGTGACCCTTGCATCATGCCGTGACTTGATCGTTAAAATAGTGACGTTATGAAGTTAGCCTCACCACGGGATAAAATTACTCCACCATTGAAGTGAGAGGAAGCTGTATAGTAACGGTATGAGTTAGCCTCGCTCACGAGACATGCACAGGCTAGTTCTTTCATTTGACACGCGTGACCTACTTAACTTCAGGTTAGAACGTGTACAGACTTGATCGGTAATATGAGAAGTAAATACGGCCACAAACCTCTCAAAGAATAAATTTTTAAATGTATAGAACTCTCTCGTACGAATATAACCATATTAGCTATTTCAATTCCATCACAATGTCTTTTATTCAGTAATTTAAATCTTGCACGAGACTCCATTTTGAATTTTCTGACATCTGTAATAGGAATTACACATTAATTCGAAATGTACAGTTTCAAAACTCCCGCCAGACGGCGTTTTGAATTTTCGGACATCTATAATAGGAATTACGCATTAATTCGATATACATAATTTCAAATCTCCCGCCAGAATTCTTTTGTTCATAATTTCAAATCTCGTGTCAGAAGCCAAAGAAATAGAGGGAAAGATGGATGATAATCATAGAATGCAATGATGTATGATAGAAAACTGATGACGTTGCGTAATATCACCCGGTATGGTATGAACATATGCTGTTACGGCTGTAATATGCTTACATGCAAAAACGGCGTACTCACTAACCAAAGACGAAATATAATTTTAAATTTCCCACACCTTCACCATTTGTAATTTTCAAATTGAGCGACATCCGCCATATTGGATCACGTGATCACTTAATTAGGTTGTAGTGAGAAATGCAAAACGATGTGTTGGATATATCATACACCGGTTGTAACTCTATGCGCAGGCGAGGGTAAATATGCTGACGCGTCACCTTCAACACTTTCTGTCACAGTGATGACGCAAACATTTTACTCCTTGTAACATAACATCTAAATGGAAGTCTTGCACAACGAAATTTCAAATCTTGTGCTAGCCGACACTTAGAATTTCCTTCACAATTTTCGAACCTTCCGGCATTTTAAAAAGACATTTGAAACATTCCCACCAGTTTCAATTTTCAAATCCCTCGCCTTCTTCCAATATACAATTTTAAATGGCTATACTTTTTCAAATCCGCCATCTTGAATTATGACGTAAGCATCCCACCTGTCATTTGGGCCATCCGACCGTTGAGGTAGGTCATAGCAATCCGCCATCTTGAATTACGACATCTGCAATCCTCTGATGACGTCAGAAACCCTCCCGATGACATTGTCTCATGACGTAAGACGTGACGTCATCCAACCCTCCGTTGAGGTAGGTCATAGCAATCCGCCATATTGAATTATGACGTAAGCATCCCACCTTCCCCTCCCATCCCACCATTGAAGTAGGTTATTGCAATCCGCCATATTGAATTATGACGTAATCATCCCACCTTCTGCCAATATACAAATTTTAAATTTCCCACCTTCCGCCATTTGTAATTGTAATATCCAGTTTCCAAATTTTTCACCATCTTGAATTTTCAAATCACCTGCCATCTACCAATTGTAATTTGTAAATTTCCCACACCTTCCAACATTTGTAATTTTGGTCCGCCATATTGATTCATGTGTCCACGTAAGTAGGCTGTAGTGAGAAATGCAAAACAAAGTGTTGGATATAACACACCGGATGTAACTCCACACGCAGGCAAGCGAATTATGCTGACGCTTGACCTTGAACGCTTCCTGTTACAGTGATGATGCGAACAAATACAAATCTCACATAACATCTACATGGAAGGACTGCACAATGTATAATCGGATTTATAAATGATAAAATCTTTCGCTAGCCGACATCTTGAATTATGACGCCATTTTAAAATAACCATTTTCAATATTCCAATTTGGAATCGTGCGCTGGTCCATCATTTTTAATATTCAAATCCTTCGCCTTCTACCAATAAACAATTTCAAACTGAGCGCTTGGTCCTTAGGAACCGGAAGCGTTGGCATTTTGAATTTCCAATATACAATTTTCAAGTTTACTGCCATTTTGTTTTTGAATTTCGCGCTTGGTCCGCCATTTGAAATTGGAACCGGAAACACAACCATTTTGATTTTGTAATATACAGTTTTCAAATTTACCGCCATTATGAATTTGAATTTCGCGCTTGGTTCACTATTTGAAATAGGAACCGGAAACGATGCCCTTTTGAATCACGTGGTTTCATAATCACGCTTACCAATGACGTATGTCGTGATGTCATCCAATCCCCGGTGACGTCATAGCCGCGCCTCCGTGACTTAAGCCTTCCCCCTCCACTCCGGTCCCACCTTCCCCTCCATCCCACCTGTCTCGTGACTCAATCCAGCCAATCATATTCCGTGAAGTCATAAGCCACGCCTACTATGGCGTAAGCAATCCTCCCTCCCCTCCGTGACGACATAAGTCCCGTTTCCCCTACCAACCCTCCCAACCCTCCTGTGTCGTCACATTTAAAACCACACTACTTAAATATATGACAAATGATTGTAGAAACCACTGCCTCCGTACATTTCTATCTAACAGGGCCGAGTTCATTTTATTTCTTACTTATTTATTCAGGATAACCATTGCTACAAAGGAGAAGTCACTGAGAGTTCAGAAATAATTAAAGAACTTTCGTTGCAATGAAATAATATAGTAAATGGGCCTATAACATAAAATTCCAATTTACTTATGGTGTACAATGTTGTGGGCCTAATTTAAGTAGGAACCACGGTGTAAGATGTGGGTTTGATTTCGCGAGCTTCGGATCTAGAGGCGTGCATGCAATCTTCAGGTCAAACGACGATGTGACCGTGGGGTTGTTGACAGCCAGTAATGTGATTTAAATAGCAGCTGTGCCGAAGAATACAGATACTAGAGGTGAGCTATTTGTTTCATGTGATGTTTTGTTTTGCCTAAATTCTTTTGATAGGTCTCCTGTGTTTTGAATCTAAATTCTTCTTCTGGTTACGTGTTTAGTATATTATATTGTTTTCGGGGGTTTATCAATTATGTCCTGGTCTTCAAATTTCTGTCCGCTGCTCGCGTGTTTTCTGATTATTATTACAGGGTGGGTTAAATGTAAAATACACGTAGTTTGGGGTAGGTTTCATATTCTGAAAACTGGTATATGCCACATCTCGCCGACCGACATCTCAATTGGGAATTTCCGCTAAAGTAACTATATTTTTCTGCACACTATGTCAAATTTTTAGGAGTCAAATTTAATATATATGTAATGTTGGAACTAATTAATCTTTGAAGAAAATTTTGACTGTTTCAAGCCATTTTAAATTTTCCACTATTTATAAAATAAATCAGAGCAAATTTTACATATTGATTTATGATAAACCCTGGTAAAATTCCTGCTTTCACTCCTCTGTTGGTATGCATGAGGGAATATTTATTTAATCGAAAGCTCAGTCGTAGTTATTAAATTTGGAAAATTTTGGAAATCCTAAGTGTCTGTCGGACCAGGGTGCTGTGTTTTCGAAAATATGGGACCATTTAAAATATATACACGATATAAGAATGAGTCCATGAATACTCAAAATGAAAGTTGGTGAATAATTAATACACATTCAATCAGAAGAAAAAATAAAATGTAAATGGGTATCTTAGATATACTAAATCAGTTTGAACTGCAGTCTACATTGCTCTCAAGTTAGCACCTGTAGAGAGCTCGTAATGCACTCAGGAGAAAACTCAATTACTCATCAGCAAAGCATTATAGGAGGAAATTCTGACAAGGAAGGCGTATCACGGTAAAGGTTTCAACTATAGTTTGGTAAGATAGACTTCCACCATCTACAAGACGGTAGTACTTTCTCATTATATGCATAATTAAGTCAAATGGTAATTACATATTCATATTTGGTACGGGCAATTGGAAGTATCATATAGGTTATAACACATATCATAAAGTAGATATATGCATTCTTAAGTCACAGATTGTTGTCTCTGTTGGACTTTTCATGAAAATATTATAGGAGAAAAATTCCATCGATACTGGGACTCGTACCCAGGACCTTCGTCTATCCGTGTCATGGCTCTACCAACCAGGCTAAATGGAAATCGAATCACAGCGCCAAGTGGACCTCTCTAATATGAGTGATATATAAAAGAATAGCAAGGTATTGAGAAATAAGAAGACTAGCGGGTTAAAAAGGAATTCATAAAGGAATATGCTAATAGAATAGCAAGGTTGGGAGGAATAAGGAGGTAGGCTGATTAAGAAGTAGTTCATAAATGAATGTGCTAGTAGAATAGCAAGGAAGAAAGAAACAAGGAGACTACCTGGTTTTAGAGGATTTCATAGAAAGAATGTGCTAATAGAATAGCAAAGTAGTGAAAACTAAAGAGGCTAGCAGGTAGGATAAAGAAAAATTCAGAACAGGGAATGAGTTAATGATTCAGGAAATCTGTAAGTAATGGAGAGATTAACTGAATGGCAGAAGAAAGGTAGCAGAATACTTACCGGTTGTCGACCAAGAGCTAAGCTAACTTACCTTAGCTTAGCTCATATTGAGCCGTGAATCCGGCTCAAGTGAATATAAAGCGCCCCTAGTATGTGTTTCTGAAACACTAAAAACTTAAATGTCAATATATTTTATGCGTCCGAGTTTAACAGTGGTTACTCTTGGTATTTCTGAACGTGGTACGCGGAAGCGAGGGCCTGGAGAGCAGATGTTACGTGCGTCAGTTGGGAGTTGGCTCGGGCAGCGCGTGCATGTAGCTGAATGAATTGTGATTTGATGGGCGTTTCCCAGCAGTTCTACGATGGATCGTGTCTGCTGTTTTGGTGAGGTTGTTCTTTTTATCTATTAATATAACTATACATTCTTTTGCTATCAGACATCTCACCTGGTTTTGGAACTTCTAAATTGCCGTAAAGTATATATAGTTGGGTTTTTTCTAAAGTTCATATAATTCATTTTCACGGTATTTTTGGCTACTAGAAATTTCGCACCCATAATGTAACTTAGTAACACATCATGTTTTCATTTTTATTTTTCCGTCCGTCCGCTTTGTAATCTCCCCAGTTCTCCTGAAGCTTAAACCACGTTCATCAGTTTTCAAAATTAATACCTAAAATTTCAAATATCTAAAGAATGCCAGGAACTTCGTACATTAACATAATTTATGCAGTTGTCAAATCATAATACCATGTTGAAACATTTGAAATTTAAAGTAGAAGCTATGGCATACGTTATGCATAAAATACAGGGTGATTTTCAGTAACAGGTTCAATCATTAAAAAGAGCTAGGAATTAGACTTTGATGCTACGAAGTGCTCTTAATAATTATTCTATTAATAAGGTTTAACTTTCACACAAAGACAAAAATTATTAATTCAGAGTTTATATACAGGGTGATTGCAATTTCCAGAAAATACCTTTTCACAAATAATTTGGGAACTCATTTTCTGTATGCCACAAATGTACATAGACTGGGTAATTTTAATGGAGTAATTTATTGGCTACAGGTTAAATTTGATAACTAGCCATTTTGTACATATTAACTTTTAATTTATTTAATTAATTGTTTATTTATTAGAGGTGAACAGTCATACAGATATCAATAATTAATACCACATATTTATTAAATAAATCTGTTACTAAAACTTGAATATTTGCTTCTTAATGGTATTTGTAGTCGCCTAGTTGTTTTCCAGAATTTATCCAATCCATTTCAGAATTACATTTAGGGTTAATGGGTCACAGTGTAAAGATTTAGCAGGACGTTTACTTGGTTTAGCTAAAAATGGTCGAAACCAAATCTACCTTCATAATCGTATGTTCTGCTTCCAGCATACGTAAATAGTGTCACCCGCAGGGGGGCACAAATAAGTGGTAGCAGAGCGTGGTTAGGTTTTTGACTCCCATTTTTCTAAATTTGCGCTCTTCTGCTCTTTATTAAAAATTTGGAAGATTTTGTATGCTTTTTCAAAATTCCTTTTGTAGATACTTTATCACTTTTCGATGTTTGGTCTAGTTCCTAAGTGTAGGCTGGATCTGCATTTTGTTCTGGCATTGATTGTAGTTCTGCGTAGAATTTCATAAGACTTTACCAGTAATTTTCACTATTCTGTACTTCATCAAGACCCGTTTGGATATAATTAACTTCACTTATTTTCATTACTATCTTTACTTGGCACTGATCTCTGCAAATATTCCGCTTATTCATTATTCTAACTTAACATTGATATAATTTGTTTCATCTTTATTCTAACCTAACACAGAAAAAAATAGTTTTTGACCGTTTGTATTTTAAATAATCTTTCATCATGAGTAACAGAATTCATGTTCCAATTGAATTTCTTTTGAAAGTCGATATTATTTATGAGTTACTTATCCGTGGGATTAAAGTGAATTCGGATGATTCACTTTCGAATTTATCTAAGATGTTAAGAGATAATTTGTCGATTCCAGTCGACCCGAGTCATTTAAAGGATATCAATACCGTTAATGAAATACAGGGTCTAACTTCTAAAGTGGAAGAAATTTTTGAGCAGTGTCGTGAACTTGCTGGTGTAGGGCGAATTCCTCAAAAGCAGGCAAAACGCCTTATAGCTAAATTGGACCATCTCTTAAATAGAATTTCAGACTTATCACAAATTAATATTGGTTCAGACTATAATAATTCGCTTTGGTTACTGAGTCAGGAGATTTTGCTGGAGAAAGACAGAATTAAATATCATTTGGCCGGAGATGTAATAAAGGGTTTCGGCATTTCACCAAAAGCTTTTTCGGAGGGGCCTCCGATGCATGTTCTCCAAACCCTTTTCTCAACAATGACCCTGTAGTAACTAATGAACTTCAACATGCCCCAACGCCGGTTGTTAGAAATTTACAATTTGACCTCAGTAAAGATTTCTGTAAACTTCCTCATCCTTTAGGTAAACTGTTAGACAGGATAGAACATTTCAGTGACAGTTCTTTGGAAGAAAGAATTAAATTTTTGCTTTTTCTATGCGAACTTAAGACTCAAGTTGAAATTTTTGGAGTTTCTCAAAAACAAATTTTGGCTTTGTGCTTTGCACGTTTACATGGTGGTCTGAAACAGCTAGCCTGTAGAACGGTTAGAGAAGATAAAGATTTGAATTATTTTCATGAAACCATTCTTGAAAATTATCTCCCATCCAGAGCTCGAGTGGGATTTATGAACAAATTGCATTACAGGGTTCAAAGGGAAAATTAAGCCTTTTCGGACTATTTAAAAGATGTTAGGTCTTATGCCGAAGTTTTTCGCGTTGACTACTCAGAAGCACAGATAGTTGAAAATATTCTGGTAGGCATGTCACCGAAAGCTAGGAGCATGTGTATATTCGAAAGTAAGCCTTCCACCTTTCAAGAATTAGACCTATTAAGTGCTAGATTTCACACTATTGGTTTTTCTGATTCTTTGAGAACTGAGAATGTGGGTTGCAGTACATTTCCTTCTCAATCTGAACCACTAATTAATCACCAGAGAGTAAAGCCTTCTGCGAATTTTATAGAGCGCAGGTCGTGTTATTTTTGTAAGGAACAAGGCCATATTAGCAGCAATTGTCCAAGTAAGCCTTTTAGGGGAGCGCCTCGAAATGGTCCAGTATTTAGGAGTGGGTATAATTAGATCTCGTTCTTGGTCTTCTTGAAACTTAAGTAGATACTAATGTTTTGATTTTGGTGT
Organism: Ectobius pallidus; assembly: GCA_964059195.1. Taxonomy (NCBI): domain Eukaryota; kingdom Metazoa; phylum Arthropoda; class Insecta; order Blattodea; family Ectobiidae; genus Ectobius; species Ectobius pallidus. Next base: position 151,472,135 of record CAXKWD010000002.1, read on the forward strand.
TTGAGGTTAAATGAGGTATGGTTTTGCCTAAACTTTCACTACTTGTAGGGTATAATACAGGGGTGTTTCTAATATTTAAATATTTTGTAAAATGTTTATATTGTGTATTACCTTCTTCGGGGTGTTTTGGGCTCCCTCTTACTTCTTGCTGGGAGGATGGATGGATCCACGAATACGTTTTGATATCTTTCTGCTAATTCCTGTAAGAAGGTATCGTTTTCAGATATTTCATCGCGGGCGGCTCACTGGTAATTCCGGAAGCCATTGAGCTGGACGTTTCGATTTTGTTTCGTTGTCAGGTAGAAATTCAAAAGAATTCCCTAGACGTCACTTTTAGTTTCTTTATTTTGGGACCCGTATAATAAATACCTTCGATAATCACTCACCGGGATTTTGTAAGTTGCTGGTATTCATTCTTGATAAATGTAATTGTGGAAGTACCTGAAATTTTATAAAGTGGGTAAGGAGTCAGGAGAAACTGATTGTTTCATTTCGCGAATCGGTTTCAAGGAAGCAAACACTCAGCTCCCAACTCATTTCTGTTTTAAATGTAATTTATTTTAAAGGTAAAGTATGTTTACAATATATATTTGCTTGGACGCATACTGTGTGTTTTGAATTGTGTTTCAGTTTGTTGTCATCTGCCCAAGGGACATTGTTGTGGTCGTGTACTCTGACCCAGGCTTGGTGTGGACCTAGTATGTGGGGGGGGGGCTATCCCTGTCTTTGCTCTTGGCTGCCTGTCTGAGTCCCGTCTTGTGCCGTGCCCGTCATCTTGGTTCCTGCTCTGGAGAGGTCTGGGGTTGGTTCTTGTAACAAAACAGGAAGCATCTATTAGAGAGGACGCATTGCTGAGCTACAAGCTTTGTTGCAGAAACATGCACCTGCATCCAGATAAGTGGGGATGTCTGCTGGGATTTAAAGTAAGCAGAATTCCAGAAAGAGAGGAGCTTTTGATGGAATATGGAAGCGTGCTGGTCCAGGTCTAGGTCATGCTGTGAGAATCCCTGAAGCGTGCAGTTCGAGGCAAATACTTTTATTGGAGCCATTTCCATGCTATTGGGCAAAGCAAGCTTACAAAGCCATGCATGACGTCATTGAGACAGTGAGATCCTGCTCGGATGGGATGGCTATTATCTAGGTATGGCTGATTGGATCTATAGCAAGCAGTATTTCTGACACAGCAGATAAGTGCTGTTCTAGACCAACTTACTGTGCAGCCGACAGAAGTCCTTACGATCATTCCATCATCATGATCGTTTTTCCATCACCTATATTCCTGTCTTGTCCTCTGATGCCTTGCGTCAAGATACCAGTTTGTCCTTCTGTGCCCGTCCTTGGCGAGAATTGCCATCCTGTTTGCCCCTTCTTTATCTGAATCATCAAGCAACAGTAATAGGTTCTCAAAGAAGATACACCGCATTCATGAATAAGCTTGACCTGGCTGCTCTATTTTTAACTGGAAGCATGAAGTCCACGAAACTGTCTCTCACTCTGGACTCATAAAATCCTCAGCCCATCATATCCGGTCATTCTCTTCAGTCTCCTCATCGAGCAGCTGGGTGGAGGAAACATTTCTTGCTCGCTGTTCCAAAAGGTCTTCGCTGAGTAATCCTGTGGTGCAGAGTTGCAGAAAATTGGAAGTCCTGCTACAGTGATGAAAAGCTCGATGCGTCTAGACTAAGAATCGGATGTGTTTCTCACTTCAGTTTGGTGCTGGTGTTTATCTCCTACCCCCGGGGGAAATAAATGGAGTGGTTCGTGTGTATGGAACTCATGAAGAGTACAAGAGTCTCTGAAGTTTCGGCGGCACTGGTTAAGGCGTGGAACTTTCGACGGCAGTTCTCAAGAGAAAGATTGTGTTTAGTGTTCTATTTATTTAAATGTTGTGTGTTTAGTCTAATTTCAAAGGTTCAGGTCCATAAGCATTATTTAGAAATAAAGTCTTCGACTTTATTTAGGGCAGTTGGAGGAGAATGAGCCGTGAATCCGGCTCAAGTGAATATAAAGCGCCCCTAGTATGTGTTTCTGAAACACTAAAAACTTTAATGTCAATATATTTTATGCGTCCGAGTTTAACAGTAGTTACTCTTGGTATTTCTGAACGTGGTACCCGGAAGCGAAGGCCTGGAGAGCAGATGTTACGTGCGTCAGTTGGGAGTTGGCTTGGGCAGCCCGAGCATGTAGCTGAATGAATTGTGATTTGGTGGGCGTTTCCCAGCAGTTCTACGAAGGATCGTGTCTGCTGTTTTGGTGAGATTGTTCTTTTTCTCTATTAATATAACTATACATTCTTTTGCTCTCAGACATCTCACCTGGTTTTGGAACTTCTAAATTGCCGTAAAGTATATATAGTTGGGTTTTTTCTAAAGTTCATTTAATTCATTTTCACGGTATTTTTGGCTACTAGTAATTTCGCCCCCATAATGTAACTTAGTAATACATCATGTTTTCATTTTTATTTTTCCGTCCGTCCGCTTTGTAATCTCTCCAGTTCTCCTGAAGCTTAAACCACGTTCATCAGTTTTTCAAAATTAATACCTAAAATTTCAAATATCTAAAGAATGCCAGGAACTTCGTACTTTAACATAATGCAGTTGTCAAATCATAATACCAAGTTGAAACATTTGAAATTTAAAGTAGAAGCTACGGCATACGTTATGCATAAAATACAGGGTGATTTTCAGTAACAGGTTCAGTCATTAAAAAGAGCGAGGAATTAGACTTTGATGCTACGAAGTGCTCTTATAATTATTCTATTAATAAGGTTTAACTTTCACACAAAGACAAAAATTATTAATTCAGAGTTTATATACAGTGTTATTGCAATTTCCAGAAAATACCTTTCCACAAATAATTTGGGAACTAATTTTCTGTATGCCACAAATGTACATAGTCTTGGTAATTTTAATGGAGTAATTTATTGGCTACAGGTTAAATTTGATAACTAGCCATTTTGTACATATTAACTTTTAACTTATTTATTAATATTTATTTAATTAAATGTATATTTATTAGAGGTGAACAGTCATACAGATATCAATAATTAATACCACATATCCTCATATTTATTAAATAACTCTGTTACTAAAACTTGAACATTTGCTTCTTGATGGTATTTGTAGTCGCCTAGTTGTTTTCCAAAATTTATCCAATCCATTTCAGAATTACATTTAGGGTTAATGGGTCACAGTGTAAAGATTTAGCAGGGCGTTTACTTGATTTAGCTAAAAATGGTCGAAACCAAATCTACCTTCATAATCGTATGTTCTGCTTCCAGCATACGTAAATAGTGTCACCCGCAGGGGGGGGGCACAACATACAGTGAGGGATTTCATATATGTGCGGGATTTCATATGTAGTTTTGTCGGCACAACTACATACGAAATCCCGCACTGTATATGAGCTAAGCTAAACTAACTTAGCTGTGCTCTTGGTCGACAACCGGCATAAAAGTCGTTTGAGGTACGCTAAGTATAGTGAGGTCAAGAAATATTGTGGTAATATCTAAGTAAAGGTAAAATATATATGGAATAGTATGCTCATATAAAGTGCAGATGAAGGTATCCAAGATTGAAGCATTTGTAGGCCTAAAACTTTTTTGATATAGTTGTAGAAAAACAAAAAGGAAGAAGAAATAATGATAAAATAAGCCAATAATTGTAAAGGAAAGTAGGTTAGGGTAGTTTCCTAACAAGGATATATTAATGAATCCAACTATAAAGGAGTAGGCTGGGTAGACCGAAACTTAGATATCTGAACAGATTTGTGAAGTGCGCTCTGAGGTTAAGGCGGCTATCTTCCCCACAAGCGCTTCGGCTTCGAGGGACCCTAACGCTTCGAGGTATCGAAATTTTGTTTTTGTTAGTGTAAATTGCTATTTTCCCAGTTCTACGAGGGTGGAGACGAGGCCAGTTGGATACTCTTTATTTTCTCAGATCGGTGATTCACCGCCTAGGTCATTCCTAAATTTCGCTTTTCTTCGGGGATTCTGTCCTATCTTTCTTTTCTTTAGATTTTCTTCAATGAGATTACATAGTTAGGTAATTGAACTGGGAAAAGTTACAAGAAGGGAAGTCTAGCAAGGAAAACCACAGAATAAAGATCCAAACAGGAACTTTCAGTTTAAAGCACAGTTAGGAGTTATAAAGTTAGATTTAGTTTATATTATTATTAAGAGTCATAAAAAGTTAAATAGAATTCAGGTTCAATATAGTGCGAAGTACACCCCATGAAAACCACATAGGGACGAAGAGACTTTTTCTTTTGTACTAACCAATACTTGGAACAGTATTCATTGTTAACTGTTAAAAGACTCGACTTGTAATTTATATTTTGAAAATAAACATTGTGAATATTTGTGTTAGAAAAAAACACTCTGTTTGTTTATTAATTTCACCGGTATAGTCACAAACTGTGGCACACGACCCATACCGTCTCCTCTGAGATCTAGGTAGGTTTAAACTGTTACGGGCATCTCCTAATACAAATATTCCATAGAAGTTAAGAAGTAGAGACAATAATGGATGGCGCCCAAGTTTAAATTAAAATATTCCATTATTTATGATATTGTGATTGTTAATGGAGAGATTTGTGAGTCACCCGGTACTCCAGAAGGATAGGGAGTCAATGGAATGTGACTCAAAGCAGTTGTTTTGAATACAGGTCGTTGCCGCGAGGCAAAGGTTACATGTGCAGCTAGAGAAATACTTTTAAGGCTACGAAGTCGTCATTTGGAACAATAATTCTATAATTCTGAGAGGAAGAAAAAGAATAATATTTGATAAGTGGATTTCTTGTATAAGAAGAGAAGTTCGTCAAAGAATTTCACGTTTAATGTGCGCCGCCCGGGATAAAAAAAAAGACCCCAGATTCGCGTTCCCTCCTTTAATGAGTTCATGACCGTAAGTCAGATATCTCGAGAACCGAGCTTTATGTGAGTGGGGGATTATGTTTGACTCACCTCTACAGAGAAAATTGTAATTATGTAATTTCATGTCATAATCGCAAAACTGATGTAGCAATGGTTATGCTGAATGAATGAAAATAAATAAATAAAAAATAAAATAAACTCGACCCCTGCAAAGGCTTTCTGATAGATAGAATTCTACGGAGGCAGTGGTTTATACATTTTGTATAGGAAAGATTGACGGCTGCCGCAACTTCTTTATCACGTAAGCCTCAGTTCCCTTCACGAGTCTGAGTTCACTCCGTTCTAGCCTCCCTATCTAAGAAAAACCTAGGATATACCAGAAACATAATCCGCGCCTCCTGCCCCTTCATATTCGTAACGACCGAATCAGTAACTAACTTCTGAACCTTAAAAAATGTCTTTAATTATTTTTAAAAAATTCTTGATGTTTGTATGCACAGATTCAAAACGTATGCACCGTTCAATTCGCGACCCCATAAAATATGGAAATGAGTCTGAAAAGATGACTGAAGACAGAAATATAGACGAAGAAACCTCTAATGGGAATTCAGATTATCGAGACGGAGATAACCACGACGAACAAGAGGGCTGGACAGAAGTAAGAAGAAGAAGAAGACGGAGGAACAATGAGCTCATCAAGGGGACCAGAGAGACTACAGATAACTCCCTCAGAGCCGCGGACCGGACAACATGGCTATATGTAGGTCGCCTACACCAATCTACTGTACGGGAAAATCTTGTCATTTATATAAGTAGAAACGGTATCGGAGGGAAAATTCAATGTGAAGAATTATATATAGTGGGTACAAACAGAGCTTTTAGAGTGGGGATCCTATTCGATGTGAAAGACCAGGTAGAGCAACCAGAGTTCTGGCCGAAAGGAGTTGTCGTGAGACAATACACCGTGTCCGGGAAAGACATGACGAATAAGAAATAATTATATATCTGAAACTATTACAGTTACTACCTCAGTATTTTCACAGTTAGAAAGACAAACTCAAAAAGTTTTGTTTTGTAGCATCCCGTAAAGCTCATGAGCATGCACATTGTTGTTACACGAGGAGAAACGAGAAAAAGCAAGTTGTGCGTGTGGTGTACAGGCTACAGCCGAACAATGTTTACCATAGTAGAGAAAGCAGAATGTGTTTTCTGGCTTGCTGAATTGAAGTCAGTCAAGCGTGTAGGCTACAACGTCGTTTGCAAACAGACAAAGACCGAAATACTCCCGCCAGAAACAGCATCCTTCATTGGTACAAGCAATTTCTGGAAACAGGGAATGTTCAGTCACAGCAGAGAAAGGCAAAGAAATCGCGGATAAACGACAATTACATTGAAAGGGTACGAGCTGCTTTTGTAAGAAACCCGAGGAAATCCATTCGTTAGGCGGCAAGACAACTGCAAATGCCAAAATCCACAATCCATGGGAGAGAAGAATCTACACCATGGCCACCAAGGTCGCCGGACATGACCCCACTGGATTTCTTTCTGTGGGGTTTTGTGAAAGACAAAGTGTATCGCACGCCTGTGACCGATATTGAAGATTTACGTGGCCGAATCTACGATGCAATAGGACTAGTCACACCGGAGATGCTTTCGCATGTGTGGCACGAAATTGAGTATCGTCAGGCTTATTAAAACTCAACGTGTTTCTCTTTGTATCCGTGAAAACATCACGACAATGAATGCAATAGTTTCAGATATATAATTATTTCTTTTTCGTCAGGTCTTTCCCGGACACCCTGTATATTTTTCGGAGACAGCAAAGACAAGGTGCTCGACTCCAGTAAAGACAACACCACTGATATTATAAAGACACTTACCTGGAATATCGAAGGCCTAAGAAATGCAGTCGACATGCTCCCAAAAGAGAGTTTCACAGATTTCGACCTAGTAGTACTAACAGAAACATTTCTCACGGAGGAGTGGAGTGCAGCCGGATTCTATGCAGTGCACACACTTGCCTCACAAGGGCAAAGATGAAGACCTATGCGAGGGATCACATTCCTCCTAAAATCAAGCCTGTCGCCTTTCAAAGTGGAACTCAGAACACCAGAAATGCTGGTCATAAGAACAAAAATTTGTATGATCATAGGTGTATATTTAAGCCAGAATTCAAAGAGGAAGATATCATTGACTCTATCAGTACCGCATTAAGCCTCGCTCGAAAAGAGGTATTAGTCATAGTCTTAGGTGACCTAAATTGCAGGATAGATGACAGATATCACAAGACAGAGGCAGTACTGCGATTTCTCGAAGATGAGGGACTGAGCTTGCTGAATAAAAGCAACGAGAAAACGTACATAAGCCATAATGGGAGTAGCACGATTGACCTCGTGTTAACAAACATGAAAAATGTAGAAAGGACAACACAAACAGTACAGAAAAGAGTGGAAAGAAAATATCTACCAGTAGCGACAACCTTTGCCGTAAACAGACACAAAACTTGTCTTGAGAATACTAAGCAGTCTAAAAAACTAAATCTGCAGGCTATAGAACAAACCGCCCCTCAAGCCACGGAAGCATTGCGAGAACTAAAAAACGGTCACATTGACAATGCGGGAGCGGAGCTGGAACAAGCAATCCTGAGCGCTACAAACACAATTACTGTCAACAGGAAGTCAAAACCCTGGTTTTACGAAACCTGCTACAGAACAAGGCGAGAAACTCTTCATTCCCTACAGAAAGCAATAGCCGAGCCATCAGAGGAAGCGCTGAATGGATATGCTCGGAAAAGACAAACATACAAAGCCCTTCTAAAAGAGAAAAAAGGAAAAATTACGAAGAGGAGGCAAAGACAATTATAAAAGAAGCTAAAAATAACCCACATAAAGTTCTACAACACAGAAAGCCAATGTTTTCAAGAGACATCCCCATAGAAACATGGACCCAGCATTACAGCCGGGTACTAAAATCCAGAGACACCAGGCCATGCCCACATACGGAAAGTTCTATTAACAAGAGATATATCGAACCTTTCACTATAGAAGATGTCCAGAAAACAATACCAAGCCTGAAGAATAATAAATCCTGCGGACCTGACAAGGTCTACAATGAATACCTAAAGAGTGCAGCACCAATACTCGTGGAAGCTTGGACCGAACTCTTTAATGAATGCCTGAGACAGGGAAGAATACCAGAACGTTGGAGAATGTGGAAGATCAAGCCGCTTTATAAAGGAAAGGGAAATGCCAGTGACCCAAATTCGTATAGGGGCGTAGCACTGGAATGCACACTTCTCAAATTATTTACCAAGCTTATCACAAGTAGGTTAACCACTCTCGTGGACAGACACATCCCTGAGGAACAGTTCGGCTTCAGGAAAAACCGTTCAACTATACAGGCTGTGGAATGTCTGCAAAAAGACATACAGGAAGCACTCGAACAACCAAGAGGAAAACTCCACGCTGTATTTAAAGATTATGAGAAAGCGTTCGACAACATTAACAGAACGAAACTCCTAACCAAATTGAAGCAAATGATAGGGAAAGAGAACTCCTTGACACAATTAATAAAGGACATTCTTCCAAACAATTGCATTCAGATCGACGACACAGTCACCACCTCTGATTCAAAAGACCAGACGACAGGAGTACTCCAAGGAGACCCTTTAAGTCCAATCTTATTTAACATTGCAACATATGACGTAATGCAGGAAATACAAACAGAAGGAATAAAGGCGTACATTTAAGCAGACGACATGGTTTTAGTATCAACGTCAGTTAACTTACTGCAGGCAGCATTTAATCGACTAGTGGAGTGGGCTAAAAACAACGATCTTGCACTGAACAGAACCAAAACCGTACAAATGACCTTTAAGAGAGGAGGAAAAGTAGCAAAAGCAGACACTATTTATTTAGAAGGCACACCATTGACAAAAGTGAAGAGTTTCAAGTACTTGGGGATAACACTCCAGTCTCAAGGAACAACATATACACGTCACATAAAAGAAAGAACGATAGCCTCGATTAGATGTATGAACGACATCAAACACCTATCGAAGATATCCCTGCAAACAGCAATGGAAATCTTCAAAGTAAAGATTATACCTGTCATAGCATCTGGCGGCACCTCTCAATGAGCAACCTAAAAGATCTTGAAAAGGTGAAAACTACGTTCCTGAAACGTGCATTATGCCTCTCAAAGTTCTCGTCATCACGGCTTGTGTACGAGCTGAGCAGGGAAACTATGCTGCTGGAAGATCTAAGACTGCAGTCATTACTGCCAACGTCACCAGCTTACGAGAATGCCATTACTGAACACCGAAGGAAGAAGACGGAGATACCAGAAGACTTCTATACCACAGACGCCATGACCAGTGATGATTGGAAGAAAGCCTGCTACGAGTTGCGACACATGGTGACCCGTTTCGCGGTCCACGGATTTCATTTCAAGATATACCGCACAATTTTCACCAACCCAGTGCAGACTGTGTGTGCTCGTTATGTGATAAAGATTGTGGAAGATAGAAGCCGTTCCTTCCAGGTTGAAGCATGGCCTTGCATGCGCAGTGAAAAAAAAATTCGTCACTGCTGGGGGAGGGACTATCGATTTTCCTAAACCACGTGGTTTCCATGTGCTTTCACTGCTACGTATCGTCAGTATAAAAACATCTGTGTTTGTGTAGGAGTGAAATTTGAGATTCAGTATTCGTACCAGTGTTATTTTATTGTTATCTTTTTATTATTATTAAGTTTACTATCGAGTTATTGTTATTGTTATTGTTATTCCATTGTTATTAATTGGTGGTGAACCATACGTACACGTTTGAAATGCCACCAGCTCGGAGTAAGTTAGGTAAAGATAAAGTTCTGCACAGTCAAGCCAGGGAACTGATATGGAACGTGTACAATTCCATGAAAAGAGAAGCAGCAGAAGGAGGACCGAGAAACTTGAAACAAGTTCAGCTAAGAGTCAGTGAGGTGACGAACATTTCTAGAAGTACCGTTGGTAGAATTCTGAAGAGTGCCGAAAGTCCATTAATATGGAGCCTGAGAATGCAAATGAAGACGTAAATATTGATGCAGGTCCATCGTTTTCAACGCCTAATAAAACGAGAACGGTGAAGAAGCCAATTTCGGATTTAGATAATTTTGACCAAGATTTGTTACGACGAACTATTTATAATTTCCACACAACAGAACATGAACGGGTGACATTGAAAAAATTACGAGAGAAGCTACGAAATGATATGGGTTATATGGGGAGCAAAACAACATTATGGAGAATTATTCGGAAAGTGGGTTTCCGTTGGCTAAAAACTAGGGACAACAGAAAGGTGCTAACGGAGAAGAGCGACATCAGGGCGAAAAGAACTCTATATTTAAGGCAAATTGCAAAATACAGAGAATAGGGGAGGCCGATAATATACACGGACGAAACCTACATTCATGCAGGTCACACTTCGCCTAATAGCTGGATAGATAGTAGTTCCAAGATGGATTTTGCGCCAATTTCGAAAGGACAGAGAGCACTGATTGTTCATGCAGGAGGAGAGGAAGGCTTTGTTGAAAATGCACTACTTATATTTAAGTCTGGCTGCAAAACGAGCGATTACCATTCAGACATGAATTTTGGTAATTACTATAAGTGGATGACAGAAACTCGGAGGTGGCCCCGGCATTGGGCTGATCACTCATCCGGGGAGGCCCTCCATGTCCTTGTCTGGTCAAAAAAGTATGTATGTGATCCAAAGGTAATCCCTCTCCCGACAGGTCGCGGTCCTGTAAGGCCCGGGCGGCTTGGGTCGCTTAAATCCTACAAAGGGAGAGGTAAAACTACGAAAAGAAAGGATGACAGAAAAATTAATTCCAAATCTACCAGAGAACTCTGTTGTCGTTATGGATAATGCCTCCTACCATAATGTACTAGAAGATCCTGCACCGACCTCGAACAGCAACAAAGCTACCATGCAGGAATTGTTAACAGCCAGAGAGATACCATTTTCCGCATCTGCTTTGAAGCCGGAACTATATGAGCTGATACAACGACACAAGCCTCAATATAAGAAGTATGTGATCGATTCAGTTCTTGCACGTAATGGGCACTGTGCATTGAGACTCCCACCGTATCACCCTGAACTGAATCCCATCAAAAAAATCTGGAGTACTGTTAAAGGATGGGTTGCTGAACAGAATGTTTCATTTAAACTGGACAATGCAACTCAACTCTTTGAGGAGAAGTGTAACAACATCACTCGTGCTGACTGGTTGTCTCGTTGCCGAAACGCTCGTGATCGCGAAGCTGAGTATATGGCAACAGAAATGTTAATTCACAATATGACTGAAAACGTAATCATACAGGTAGGTGGAAGTGACAGTGATGAAAGTGATAGCGAAATAAATGAAGGCGACTCTAGTGATTCAGAAGAACAACTGTCAGGGGTGGAGCCTTCGTAGAATGGTGCACCAGTTTCAAGAAAAAATATCCCGATTTCATCAAGTACCAGTAAGTAATGAGATAGTTTGCCATTCCCTAAATATAGGGCTAATTATTATTATTATTATTATTATTATTATTATTATTATTATTATTATTATTATTATTATTATTATTATTAGTAACATATTGTTATAATAATTATCATTTTGTAGCAAACAGATCTCAATTACTATGAAGTCAGTACAGTATTCTGTTTGTGTAGTGCATTTTACCTTTACGTAATACGTTTCACATTGTGTACGCGGAGAGCTCAGGGTTAATGTTTTCAAGTCAGTCAGTAGCTCAGCTCTTGAGGGATGGAGTTAAAGGGGCAGGAGTTGGCGAGGTCAATCCTCCCTGCGTGAGATTTCTAGGGCATGCTTCAACTGAAATGGATTCTACCATGTACTTGACTGCAAAAAACGCACAGTGTCACTAACAAAGTTTTGCACGAGCGAGAACTGATCTCTGGACTAACATGCACATTGTGCGATCTTCTCTTTTATTATTATTATGTTAAAAGTAGTGTAAGTATATTATTTTCATATTAGCACTTTCTGAAGAATAACAGATAACAGATAACGGAAAATCAAAGAGAAATCAAAGTTGTATAAGGTTATTATAAGAGAAAAATTCTTCTTTCACTGGAATTCAAAGCCACGACCTTCGGCTTTCCATGCCGTTGCTCTACCAACTAAGCTAGAGAGAGTTCGCTTCATTGTGCCTGTTAGGGAAATTAAATATGTAATTTATATGTTGGTAATAATTTGTATTTTGTATGTCGGTCATATTGGGCTTTGAAAATAAATAAAACAACTGCTAAGATGGCTGAAAGTGAAAAATAGCTAAATCATTCATGGTCCTCGCATCCCGGACGTTCTACATATGAACTACAAGAAGACAGCTTCCTAAATACCAGGTATTTATATTCATGTTACAACGATTGCATAATATGGATGAAACCGACAAACGAACGCTAACCAAAAAGCGAGCTACGCTAAAAGCAAGCATAACTCGCATTCATCACTTCTTGAACACAGAACTAGATTCTACTGATGTTAGCCTTATTCAAGTAAAATTAAATAGATTGCTCTCTACTATTGAAGAGTTCAAGCAAGTTCAGAGTGAACTAGAACTGAATGATGAAGACAACTCAGAAGGTCACGCTGCGTATAGACAGGAATTTGAAGACATTGTTGACCGTCTAGAAGCTAAACTCAGAAAGGCAACGGTCGCACAAATTGTGCATGAAAATGACGACGTAATCACCCAGTCATCTCGTGGCAGATCCACATATGTAAAGCTTCCCAAAATAAACCTTCCCACTTTCAGTGGTGGTCTAATCACCTGGCTACACTTCAAGGATACCTTCGAAGGCCTAGTGGTGAATAACAAGGAGCTCTCAAATATAGAAAAATTTCACTATTTACTCTCTTCCCTGAGAGGCGAAGCTAAGGAGAGCATAAGAAATATCAGCGTATCTGAAGCAAACTTCCCTGTAGCATACAACATTTTGGTCAATCGCTATCATTCGCCCACGCTGATAGCAGCCGAATATGTCAGGCAAATCATGGAGATACCTCAGAAACTTTGTTCAAGTGAGACCGAAATACGCCATCTTATAAATACATTCCAAGGCAGTATAGACGCACTTAATGCGCTGGATGCCCAACCAAGCATCCTAGACTTACTCCTTAATGAGTTATTACTCTCCCGTTTAGATAAAAAATTGAGGCTAGAATTTGAAATTCAACATGCACAACTCGATGCGGTAGGGTTCAAGGAACTCATTAGTTTCTTGGAAAGACGTTGCCAGACACTGCAACTCTGCTCCTTGAACCAACCAGCTGCCATTAGCCAGGGTCATCAGAGCAAACCCAGGCTACGCATTGCTCCACAGCAACAAACGTACAGTTCAACATCAGCAAGATGTTTTATCTGTTCAGAACAACATAAAATGTAAAAATGTCCGGATTTCCTTAAATTAAGTTGCCACGATAGATTCAAGTTGATAAAGGACAACAAACATTGTACCAATTGCCTAAGCTCATTATACACATGGAGAGAGTGCAATTCTAAGACTGCATGCAAAATATGCAATAAATATCACCACACGCTACTACATCAAGAAGATGAGAACACATCAAACACTAGACAAGCTAATGAATGACTCTCCGACACAAAACTCACAAGGCAATAATTCACGTCGATCAACATACCATTCACTGAAAAACGTTCCGAATTCACAGGTACTTCTAAGTACAGCCTTAGTTAAAGTAAAGGACTCAAATGGAAGATATCACCGCCTACGTGCCGTGTAAGACAGCGGATCCCAGAGCAATTTCATCTCTGAGCAAGCAGTGCACCTGCTCAAGCTTAAGAAGAGAAAAACCACGGCCATAGCTCTGCAATCGTTTGGTGATCTGACATCCGAAGCTGATTCATCAGTAAATATAGATGTACACTCGACGGTCAGCGACTTCCACTTCAATATGGAATGTGTAGTACTATCTAGGATAATTGGCCATATTCCTACATTCAATATTAATTACAAGGACTGGAATATTCCGAATGATGTCATTCTCGCCGATCCATACTTCCACATTTCTCAGAGTACTCATCTGTTAATCGGAGCTCAATTCTTCTTGCAACTCAAGAAGGAGAGAAAGAAAACCCGAGAAGGATATCCTACTCTTCAGGACACTCATCTAGGGTGGATTCTAAGTAGAGAGTATCCGCAACAACCGATTGAAGCTGGAGATCGGGAACGAAAGTCGCTTTTCATTAGATCTGAACTCAACCTAGAGAACCGGATTCAGCGGTTTTGGGCTTTGGAAGAAATAGATCATATAACACATTCACCAGAACACAAAGAGTGTGAGAAGCATTTCAAGGACACAACTGTACGTGACGAAAGTGGCAGGTACATTGTAGAACTTCCCATCAAGAAAGAAATTAGTTTAGGAAACTCCAAAGACATGGCTAGCAAGCGATTTCATTTTCTTGAGAGAAATCTTCAACTACAGAGCAAACTTCGTCAAGACTACGTAGAATTCATTAAGGTATACGAGGCACTTGGAAATATGGTCGAACTTCAATCAGACTCTGCACATGAAGAACACGAATACTACATGCCTCATCACGCCGTCCATAAGCATTCGAGCAGCACAACCAAAACGAGAGCCTATGCAAGAACCGAAAATGGCGTGGCCCTGAATGACATTTTGATGGTGGGACCAACTGTGCAAGACGACTTATGCTCATTGGTCATGCGCTGTCGCATGCATAGAATAGCCTTTACAGCTGACGTGGAGAAAATATAGCGGCAAGTGAAGGTGCACCCAAAGCATCAATCATTGCAATGCATATTATGGCGAGAAAGCCCTGTTGAAGAGCTCAAAACTTACGCTCTTACGGCAGTCACCTATGGAACTGCATCAGCATCCTACCTGGCTACAAGGTGTCTTCTACAGCTAGCAACAGATCACGCAATAAGATTTCCTCGAACGACTTCAGTTCTCCGAAATTATTTCTACGTGGATGATTGTATCTCGGGAACAGAGACTCTAGAAGAAGCCCTAAAATTGCGTGTTTAACTTCAAGACCTTCTTCAGCTTGGAGGATTCCCACTGCGAAAATGGTGCACGAATAGTCCAGAACTATTAGAATTAATCCCAGAAAACGTAAGAGAGCACAAGCATTCATTAACTGATGATGACAGCAGTTTGGTTAAGACGCTAGGTTTGACTTGGCATCCTTCGTCTGACGTATTCTAAATCAACTGTGAATTTAATTCAAACGACGCCAATAAACGCAGCTGCTCTAAACGCATGGTACTCTCCACTATATCATTGACATTTGACCCACTAGGTCTGGTAACTCCCGTGGTCATTCTCTGCAAGGTATTCATGCAGCGCCTGTGGCAAGAAGGATCAGGATGGGATGACCAATTGTTGGAAAGGTTACTTGAAGCTTGGATTGATTTATATAAGCAAATACCCATGCTTAATGACATTAAAATTCTACGATTTGTTCTCATTGAAGGAAATGTGAATAGCATTGAGATACATGGTTTCTGCGATGCCTCACAAACTGCTTATGGAACTTCAATATATGTAAGATCCATGAACGACAAGGGAGAAGTTCTCACGAGGCTCCTATGTGCAAAATCAAGAGTGGCGCCTCTTAAGCAAAATATCAATTCCTCGCCTCGAGTTGTGTGGTGCTCTGATCTTGGCTCGTCTCGTCAAGAAAACTCTTCGAACGCTGCGCACAAACCCAGACAGTGTATACCTTTGGACTGGCTCAGAAATTGTACTGGCTTGGCTACGTGCATGCCCCACAAAATGGAAGACGTTCGTGGCCAACAGAGTAGCGGAAATACAAGACATTGTTCCGGCCTTCCATTCGCGGCACGTAAGGTCACAAGACAACCCAGCAGACCTTGCTTCACGTGGAGTACAACCAATGCTACTCAAAGAATGTCAGCTATAATGGGAAGTCCCCAGTTGGCTGCGTCTAGATCCCTCGTCATGGCCATTACAAGAAAGGTGCAACGCTTCGAAAATTCCAGATCTAAGAACTGTGGTATCACTTATTGTCATGCAACATAATGACGAATTCTTAGATCGTTATTCATCCTTAAACAGACTACTTAGAACGATTGCTTATTGTCTGAGATTATCTTCCAACTGTAAGAATACTCGCAACGACCGTAACCGCATGAGGTAAATAATGCCTTCAATTTTTTCCTAAAAATCGTGCAGTCTGTCTCTTATCAAAGGGAAATACAGTGCATCACCCAAGGTAAGCCTATTGATGGGAACAGTAAGCTAAATAGTTTGAGTCCAATTTTGGATGAAAATGGCTATCTTCGAGTTGGGGGAAGACTACAAAACGCACTAGTTGCCTATGAAGCCAAGCATCAACTCATACTTCCTCCTCAACACTACTTCACCAAACTTGTTGTCCTGAGAGAACATCTAAGATTAATACACGCTGGACCTCAACTTCTCATTTCATCACTACGCCAGAAATACTGGGTTCCCAAGATTCGACAAATCGTGAAAAAATGTACGCATCACAATTCTCTAATTTTTGCCCAGATATGTTTTCGCAAAAGGCAGTTGTAATTTATATGTTGGTAATAATTTGTATTTTGTATGTCGGTCATATTTGGCTTTGAAAATAAATAAAACAGTTGCTAAGATGGCTGAAAGTCAAAAATAGCTAATTCATTCAGTGCCAGATGGAACCTCTCTCAAATAACTATTTACACTTAATGGTCTCCCTCGCTGAAAGGCAATTTATGTCGTATGCAGTACTGTGAAGCACACTAATTAGCGATTCTTGTGTTCGGGCATCCACTGTTATTGTACAGTAACATTTAAGATTGATATATGCATTCTGAGCCGTGAAACTCGGCTCAAGTGGTATAAAGCGCCCCTATGGTTGTTTGTCTGAAACACTAAAAACTTTAAATGTCTTTGGTTTTATGCGTCCGTGTTTGCCAGCGGTTACGTCTGGTATTTCTGAACGTGGTACGCGGAAGCGAGGGCCTGGAGCAGCGATGTTACGTGCTTCAGTTGGGAGCTGACTCGGACAGCGCGAGCATGTAGTGCATTGTACAGTGATTTGGTGGGCGTGTACAGCAGTTCAGCGATGGATCGTGTCTGCTGTTTCGGTGAGATTGTTCTTTTTCTATCTTAATATAAATCATAAATTCTGTTCAATTCTACATCTCACCTGATTTTGGATCTTCTAAATTTTCCGTAAAGTGTATATAGTTTGCTTATTTGTTAAAGTTTAGATTATTCATTTTCTCGGTATTTTTGGCTACTTGAAATTTCGCCCACCTTTAGTAATTTAGTTATATCATGCTTTTCATTTTTCTTCGTCCGTCCGTCCGCCTAAGTATTTCTCCAGTTCTCCTGAAGCTAATACCACGTTCATCTGTTTTTCTAAATTAATGGCTAATATTTCAAGGAAAATAAAGAATGTCCGAATCTGGCTACATTTAACGTAATCCAAGCAGTTCTCAGAAACTGGATTCCATGTTGAAGCATTTGAAGTTTAAAATAGAATCTAGGGCATACGTCAAGCACAAAATACAGAGTGATATTTCATAACTGGTACAATCATTAAGGTGCTCGCAATTAGACTTTGATATTACGAAAGCGCTTGTAATCATTATTTCAAGAGTAAAGTTTAACTTTAAATCAAAGATAGAATTATGAATTCAAATCTAAAATACAGAGTGATTTGTGATTACTCAGTCAGTCATTAAAGATGCTTGGAATTAGACTTTGATATTACGAAGTGCTCGTAATAATTAGTTCATGAGTAAAGTTTAACTTGCAATACAAGATAAAATTATTAATTCAAACTTATATACAGCGTGATTGCCTTTTCAGGAAATAATCTTATACATAATTTGGAAATAACCTTGTATGCCACAAATGTGTATAGGCCGAGTAATTTTAAGGGAGTAATTCCTTGGCTACTGGTTAAATTGGATAACTAGCCATTTTGTATATATTAACTTTTAAATTATTTATTAATGTTCATTTAATTTATTTGCATATTTATTATATCTGAACAACCATACAGGTATCAATAATCAGTACCATATATACCCACATTTGTTCAATAAATCTGTTAATTAAATCTTACCTTTGCTTCTTAATGGTATTTGTAGTCTCCCGAGGTATTCCAGAATTTGTCCAATCTATTTTCAGAGTTACATATTGGGATAATGGGTCACAGTATGAAGATTCAGCAGGGCGTTTACTTGGTTTAGCTAAAAATGGTCGAAACCAAATCTACTTTCACAATCGTATGTTCAGCTTCCAGCATACGTAAATAGTGTCACCCGAAGCGTAGTTAGGTTTTTGACTCCATTTTTCTAAATTTGCGCTCTGCTGCTCTTTATTAAACAAAATTTTGGAAGATTTTGTATGCCTTTCCAAAATTCCGGTTGTAGAAACTCATGTTTTATCACTTCTCGATTGTTGGTCTAGTTCCTTAGTGTAGGCTGGATCTGCATTTTGTTCTGGCATTGATAGTAGTTCTGCGTTTCAATTTTGAAGAATTTCATAAGACTTTATCAGTAACTTTCACTATTCTGTACTTCACCAAAACCGGTTTTGACATAATTAACCTCACTTATTTTGTATTATTAGCTTTACTTGAAACTGATCTCTGCAAATATTCCGCTTGTTCATTATTCTAACCTAATGCTGATATATTGCACTTTTTCCTTATTCTATCCTAACAACAAAATAGTTTCTGACCCTGTGTATTTGAATAAACTTCATCATGAGTAATAGGATTCTTGTTCCAATTGAATTTCTTTTGAAAGATGACATTATTTATGAGTTACTTATCCGTGGAATTAATGTGAATTCGGATGATTCAGTTGCGAATTTATCTAAACTATTAAGAGATAATTTGTCGATCCCAGTTAATCCGAGTCACTTAAAAGATATCAATACTGATAATGAAATTCAAGCTCTTGTCTCTAAAGTGGAAGAAAATTTTGAACAGTGTCGCGAACTTACTGATGAAGGGGGTTTTTCACAAAAACAGGCAAAACGTCTTATCGCTAAATTGGATCATATCCAAAATAGAATTTCTGATTTAATTCAAACTGGTCTTTCTCTAGATTATAGCCAGACTTTAAGCTCACTCAGTATGGAAACGTTCACACAGATTTAGAATACGCAGACGGCTCCCTGTTCACATAGGTAATCTCCACCTGGACATAGAACAATACGACACCATTGATAAAGGTCATTTGTACACCTTATTGCACGACGAAATTGTTAACATATGGCAACAAAGATGGACCGAATCCCCAAATGGGAAGATCACGAGGGACTTCTTCCCTAGTGTCTCCGCACGTCTAAAAATGTCATGGATCAAACCTGACCATTATGTCACTCAAATTTTAAGTGGACACGGAAACTTCGCTGCAAACCTCATTAGGTTCAATCTTGCAGAAGACGACCTTTGCGCCTGCGAAGATAGCGAACCAGATACAATGTATCACATGCTATATACCTGTCCGCGCTACATAGAACCCAGACTCCTCCTTCATGAAGCAGCTAGAGCCGTAAACGAAGTCTGGGCTCCTGACCTACAGTTCTGGACTCGTAAACACGCCTTCACAGCTCTCAAAATTTTCGCCAAACAAGCACTCCTGGAAAAACAAGAAAACTAATCCCGCACTGGTGGAGGGACACCCTAATGGGTAACCTATCACCCCAGCTCGAGCAAGGTTTTTGAGGGGTTTCCCTTGCTCATCGGCAAATGCCGAGCTGGTTAAAAATCCTCTCACATATATTAACACTCAGCTCACACCTCTTAGCACATCACAAACAAAGGACATAAAACACTCCAAGCATAAAAGCAGGATAACTGCAACAATCACTAAACACAGTTACACAGCCCAAATACCACCAACATCCCATCCGGATGAAGCACCAAGGGCACTTACAGGAACATAACAGCACAAATGGTTACCAAAATTTGGTTTGACCCGAGGTTCTGGCTTCATTGCTTGGTACTCGGGGGGCAAGGAAGGGCACCAAAAAAAAAAGTATGGAGATTTCAACGGAAAAGGATAAGCTCAAATCACAGTTGGCAGAAAATCTGAATAGAAATTTTGAAGCTAATCATTCTGCAGTAATTACAGCTATTAATGGGGGTTCTCCAAACCCTTTTCTCAACAATGACCCCGTAGTAACTCATGAACTTCAACATACCCCAACGCCGGTTGTTAGAAATTTAAATTTTGATAAACCCAAAATATGAATTAGAAAATGTTAAGTAAGATTTTCTCTAAATTATTGCAAATGGCTTTACTGTACAATATCACAATCTCAATGATCCGGCTAACTATAATAAATTTTGATAAATCCAAAATATGAATTAGAAAATGTTCAGTAATGTACCGGTAATTTGGTTTACCCATTTAATGACCCAGAGGGAATAACATCATTTAAACAGAAAAATCACTGAGTCAGAGAATCAACAATTTATTTATAATTATAAGTTACAAATGGTAATGATCTATTTGAAAACTATGGACTGAACAATTTAGTTGAACTGGTTAGGTATACATCATTAATCAAGAAAAGGGGGCGAGGCCGGATCGTTCCATCTCAAAAATAAATCAATGACGAAAATAAACTAAACGATAGAATAGAAATAAACGAAAGAAAAACATCCTGGCGAGTAAGAAAAATAACTGAATCGAAAACTAGAATATAATGCAAAATAAATAACTCGCCAAGGAAAACAATGCTTATGGCATAACTAAATCAAAAACATACCTGAGTGGAAAGACAGAATGAACCCGGACAAAGGTTCAGAGACGGCAAGGGAAGACAAGATGTTGTCGGAACGGCTCCTAGCTGCAGACTCAGGGTTCGCAGAAGAGCACGCGAGAATGTCGCGAAACGGAAAAGCTAGACATTAGAACGCGCCCGGAAAACAATACTCATGTAAGCAAAGATGAGATAGAACAAGAGAGCAACGAAAAACGTAAACAAACAAAACGAAAACAAGATGGAAAGACCCGTAAAATGTAAGTACCTGAATAAACCTATAAAAAAACATACTAATGTGCCAGGAACTCGGCACATAATCTCCCGCGGCCCAAAAAAAAATCTTGAAGCGTTCAGAGAAAGATTTTTTTTTGAAAAGCACTGCACAGTGTATATATATAGTTCATAGATGGCTTGCTAAAACTCATAGGTCCATCACAAAACAGGAGTTGTCCAAAACTCAATAATTATAGTCACTGGCTAAACACAATGTCCAATATCGTGTAGTATAATAACTTGTAATAATTTGAATAATTGAAGCATAACAAACATTCATCAAACAGAAGCTGCATAGTTCTTGAGATGTTGATATGACGGTGAGTAACGCATGACAGGTGCATGCATTCCATAGTTGTTAGTAAACACCAGAACTGGGTCATGTTGTGATAGTTGCTTTATCTTGCACAGGAGACTTTGACAGCGGCGCCGGGCGTCCCCGGACACAGAAGCCAGAAAGCCAGAAGAAGCCAGTAGGAGAGGATGGCCAAAACAGAGTAGCAAGCACGAAGCCACATAGTCAGTGCAAATACATATTCTGAAGAAGGGCCACGGGGTAGCCAAAGAACCACAGCACAACATACTGAAATTACAAAAGGAATATTAATATTCAGGTACTCACAACACATATTATACATATTGCTTTAAGAGCTTTTATATGAATTTTGTATCTTATTCATAAATAATTGTTAAGAGGCCCCCTAAACTTAAAGAAAAAGATCCTGAAGGGACATTATTTTAATTTACAAATCATAGTAGAGTTTTTATAACTTGAAACTATTTGCAATTACAGTTTTGTTATTTATCATGTACTACTAATAAGAATTTTAGAAAATTGCAAGTGAAACTTTATATATACAGGGCAATATTAATTTACAAAACATTCAACTGAGGGATAAGCCCCAAAAGCTATGAATAGCCATTTATAGAATATGAAAGGCCCCTATTTCTTTTTTTTTTACATAGAATTAATTTGTCAAGTAATTATTAATATAAAAAAACTTGCTATGAATAAACAACGATTAAAAAGAATATTTACATAAGGGTGAAGCCCCAATAAATATTATTTACAAGAATATAACAATTATATCAGCATTAAGCTAGATAAATATTTTTTTTACAATAATTTAATAAATACTGATAAATTAAGCTAAATTAATAATAAAATTTAATGATGATTAAACATATGAAATGAAAAAGTGAATGAGATGAAAATAGAATAACGCAGAGAAAAGATTAATGCAAATGATAGAAAAATGAAATTAAATGAATAAATGATGACATAAATGGATTGTTGGATAGTCCGGACTAAAACAAATGACAAATGAATTGATGGAAATTGGAATTGGAGTGACGGAGCGCGGCTTGGGTTGGAAAGGTAAGTTTTTTTTTTTTAAGGAATTTCTTCGTCGCTCGCTGCACTCATCCACTGTCCTGGATCGGAGGGCGACGCATCGCTAGTAGGCCATGCCTTTACATAGCGAAATTTTTTCCTTCAGAAAACAGATAGTCGAGATGGGAGTCTGAAACAAAAAGCAACTAAAACCTCGCCCACATGGGGCGGAAACGGAACACAATGCTGACGCCCCGCTCTGTGAGACCCGAACTAACAAAGCCGTCCGCCAGCAAGGAGCAAAAATGACACCTCCTCAACGAAATTAGCAGACACCCCCGCGAGCTGCGAACGGAAAGCTGAGGTGCCCTCTCGTGGAGGAGTCGTAGACGACCAACAAAACACGACAGAACAAACCGCGCAACGGACACAAGAAAACCAACAGATAAAAATGAAAATCAGTAATTGCATACGTGCAAATTAATAATTATGGCACGTAATATATATAAATACACGGCTTTCAATAAGTCAAATTGGGAAAATTAAATTTACCCTTTTATTTTCAGGTTAGTTATATACAATCTTCATGTTTATTTAGAAATATATATATTTTACAATATCCTTGCTGTATTATATATTTCTTTATCTTTTGAAACTCAAAGTCGGAAGAAAACATAGCTGAAGTAACAGCTACTTCTGTAATATGAACTAAATGTTTTACCGAGCCGACAGAGCATTAGGACACAAGCATGGTAACCATTATAGAGGTTTTAGACACAAAAAGGTGATTAGTATTAGTTTTTTTATGTCTTAGTTACTTCTTTGAGATTTTTTCTTTGTATTCTTCTTTGTTTGTTTTTTTCACTTTTGGTAAACTCATTCAAGAAATGCTCAACTAGGAAGCATTAAATAGGCTATCTAAGGATATTAGATTATAATATTTTGTTGCCTTATAGAATGATTATTTATATAATACAAAACAATGGAATGTTTCAATTTTTTTTATATTAGATTAGACACTTCCAAAACTTATATTTGAAATAAGAAAACTCACTAATTGGCCTGTATAAAGTGAGAAATTTTACAAAAGCTAATAAATTATAGCAAGATTTCAGGCTAATGAATTTTGATTTTTTTTTAATCTGAAAATTTAAATTTGTGGAAAATATATTTTATCTCTGATATAATGCCAAAACCAATAACATTTATGATAACTATATAATTTCGGTCGTGTGAAATATAATGGCTTATAGTTAAATTACTGCTGAGATAGACTGTTTATATTATATTTATTATTTTTATTAGCAAAATATACAGCTAAAGCGTGTACTTAGGAGTCTGCAGTCTAGGGGAAAATAGTCTGTAAAGCTTAGCTTGTTTGCTTAATCATTTTTGAAAACACCAATTAAATTCAGATAGAAAAATAAAAAAAAATTATATTGAAAATTACAATTTCTTTCCAGGAAATGGATGAAAACAAAAGGATATTCAGGTATGCAGAAAGAAGAAAAAAAACTCAACAAAATCTAAACCAAAACAAAACAATAACAAAACATCAGAGAGGAACGACCGACAAGCTAGAGACGTAACATGTATACAAGAGCAAGTGGCAGAATACGCATAATGGAATTATAATAGAACCGGATTGAAAATGGCAACTGGAACCAGAGAAGAATAAACAGATATTAATCAAAATTGCATAGTGATTTCAAATAACCCTCAAAACAAAAATGCCAATAAGTATGAATATGCTAAGTCTAAAGCAAAACTACTAGGAAAACTTACAAAATACAAAATTAATAAAAAATTCCACAAACTGGACGAATACTAAATTTTGAAAAAACAATGAAAACTCGCATGTTCTTACTTAAAGCGGCTTGGGCCTAAAATTTTGAATACAATAAAAACCCCAGAAAAACCCCAGAGAAACTCGAAAAATTTGAATTAGACCTTTTAAGTTTTAACGCAATAACAAAACTTTGCAAAACATATACTTTGATATATATTGAATTTTAATATTCATTTTATCAAAATAAAGCAAAATATGAAAATTACAAGCGAAAATATATACAGAAAATTTAGACCAAAATATATTTTACTATAAAGTGAAGAAGATAGATAAAAGCCGAAAAGAAGACCTAAGACTCGGGAAGCCGGGAACGTTAGCTCCCAAATCACCATGCCCAAATCATGGAGACCCCTGGCACGCAAAATCCTTAAGCCATTTTCAATTGAGAAATATGAGCCCTATAAAACTTTCCTTTTTCATCCCGTAGGGAAACAGAAACCGGTGTAGTAAACTTTTCAATAAGATAGGGGCCACAAAAACGGGGAGCTAATTTTGCAGAAAATTTATTTATGGCTTTACTAATAGGATGGTTCTTAAGAAAGACTGTATCACCAGGTTTGAAAGGAATGGGAGCCTTATCCTTGTTATACCTTTCTTGGGTTTTGGTGTGACTCCTTTTTAGATTGCGAAGCGCCCTACTCCATCTGTTTTTTAAATCCTGTGGATTCGGCTGATCAGGGAGTAAATCATGGAGAGCCCATAGGTTAGACAGGGGACAATTTGGCTGAAATCCCATCATAAGTGCAAAAGGGGTAGGCCTCGTGGATAGCTGTGTTGAATGCATAAGCTAACCACTCTAAATTTACATCCCAACGGCCGTGATTGTCAGAGTGAAATGCAATGAGGGCCGACCGAATGTTCCTATTTACTCTCTCAGCCAATGAAGGGTTAGGATAGAAAGGCGTAGTAGTCACATGAGCTATACCCCTGTCAAAACAAAATTTACGGAAGGAATTAGACGTGAACTGTGTAGCATTGTCTGATACAATATTACTAGGGGGGCCAAAAGTAGAGCAAATCTGAGAAAGGCAAGCAATAGTAACTGCAGAAGTGGCTTCGCGGACTGGAAAGAACCACACAAATTTTGTAAACGCGTCGACGCAAACTAACAGGAAAGTATTACCCTTGTTAGACCTTGGCAAACGTCCCACGTAATCAACAAACAATTTTTCCATAGGACGAGACGAGATTTGAGACGCAAGGTAACCGTAATGTACTTTCTGAGCCGGTTTACTTTGCTTACAAATAGTACAAGATTTAACTCTGATCTGAATGTCCTTATCTAAACCTTTCCAAATAAAGTGCTCCCTTATTTTACCTATAGTTTTATACAAACCCAAATGACCCCCAACTGGAGATACATGAAAATATTGAAAAAGTAACGGAACTAAGGTATCAGGCACTACCACCTTAAATTTGCCATCTCTATTAGCCCTGCATACAAGGACACCATCCTTAACAGAATATGGGGGGATAAGAGTACCTTTTTCCAATTCTTGCAAAATACTATTTAATTTGGGATCTTGACTCTGGGCCTCCCTTATAGTAAGAAAGGAAGTAGGCAAATCCGAAAGAAGGGCACTTAGAAAAACCTCATTTTCCGACTCACTGGCGGAACCGGCACAATCATGTTGCTCGTCTGGGTAACCCTCGAACATACGAGACAATGTGTCCGCTACTACGTTCATCGAGCTGTGGATGTGACTGACTTTAAACTTGAATGTGGAAATACGCAATGCCCAGCGAGCAATTTTACCAGTTTTCCTCGGACGACCTAGAACCCAACTAAGAGCTTGATTATCGGTCTCCAAAAGGAACTCAACGTGTTCTAGATACATTCTGTATTTTTCCATCCCAAAAAGGACCGCTAAGGCTTCCAGTTCGAACATCGAAAGTTTTCTCTCCTGATCCGTCAAAGCACGTGAAGCGAAAGCGATGGGGCGTCTCCCATCAGGAAACTCTTGTAGCAAAACCGCCGCAAGGGCACGCCCACAAGCATCTGTTTGTAAAATGAAACTCCTGGAGAAATCGGCCATCGCTAACACAGAAGGGTTAGTGACTTTTTGTTTAAGTAATTCAAAAGCTTTCTGCTGATCTTCCCCCCAATGAAACTTGGTGTTTTTCCTCCTTAAAGCATTCAGAGGAGCACAAATTTCCGCAAACTTAGGTATAAACTTGGAAAAGTAATTGACCATACCTACAAACCTCCCGACAGCTTTTTGATTGCGCGGAGGAGGGAAATTTCGAATCTTAACTGTGCGGTCAGGGTCAATAGAAACTCCATTAGGACCTATCAGTTGGCCTAAAAATGACAGATTCTGAGCCAAAAAATTTACTTTAGCCGGTTTAACCGTAAGTTTGGCCTCCCGCAAACGATGCAAAACTTCTTTCAAATGCTCTTCATAAGAATTTGAGTACACCATCAGATCATCCAAATAATGGAAAACAAAATGGAATTTAATATCAGAGAAAATGGAGTCTAATAACCGAGTTAACACTTGCGCCCCGACTGCTATTCCAAATGGCACGCGGGTATACTCGTACAAATTCCAGTCAGTGGCGAATGCTGTGAGCGGCATAGACTTTTCTGAAAGCGGAATCTGATGATAAGCGCTATTCAAATCGAGGCTGGTGAAAAATTTTGCCTTTTGAAACCAATGGAAATTATTGTGTACATCTGGTAATGGCACTGATTCTATAGAGATTTTACTATTGCGCACCCTGTAGTCGACTACTGGACGGAAGTCATTATTTGGTTTTGGTACCAGAAAGATCGGGCTCGAGTATGAAGATTTGGATGGTCTGATAATGCCTTGCTGAAGCATAGAATCAATTTTGGCTTTAAGAATTTGCATACGAGGCGGAGAGAGGCGATACGGTGGTAACCTAACAGCCTTTTGATCTTCCAGAACAATATCGTACTCTATGAGGTTAGTTAGCCCCAGGTCGTTAGTTAGAACATCCGGGTACAGTTCTACCAAACGACGAATGTCAGCAGCCTTCTCAGAAGAAAGATGAGACAATTTTAGATCCGCAGGAAAATTATTTTCAAACAACGGATCAATAGTGGCAGCTAAAACCTCATACTCGGCATTTCGAGAATCGAAATGTAACTGCGCAACGGTTCTCGGGTCGAACCCAAAACGCAGCACACCACAACTTAAGTCCAATATGGTTCTAGTTTTAGACAAAAAATTTGCTCCCAAAACGGCCTGAACAGGCAACCCCTTAATTACAATGAAATTAAAATTCCAGGTAAATTTAGCTAGTTTTATTCTAAGTCGAGTTTTGCCCAAAATTCTTACTGGGGACTGATCAATACTATAGCAAACTAAGTCACACGGGCATACCGTAAAATTATTTTTAGCAGCAAATTCGTGGGACACGATAGAATAAGAGCTACCCGAATCTACTAAGGCTTGACACAGGTTGTTATTTAAACTTACAGTAACAATAGGGACATTACTAGACACTTTTGCTACAATGGGAAATTTCACCTCCTTCCTCGAGCGATGATATTTCCTGCCTAGTCAGCTCTGCCTATTACCAGTGTTCGATGCAATATTCCTACCACGATAATTGGTAGCACCTGCTCTACCCCAACACCTATCACGAGTATGTCCCGCTCGGTTACAGATATCAGAAAATATAACAGATCTGCCTCCCCGAGTTGCCAGATTAGATCTAGCTTGACCGGACCAACTATTTCTGTAAAACGTGGGTCTATTTGAAAAATCATTTTGCTCTTCAGAACGCGGTGAAGCATAGGATTGTTCCAAAGCCGCCGCATTATTCAGTTTAGGAGCAAGTTCTTTTAACAGTTCCCAAGTAACAGGTGGAGATAAGCTGAGAAACAGGCCACGGACTTCAGGCAATCTAGCACCCGCACCAACCATCGCAACTGATTCTTTCTCAGAATGGGACAACATTAAAGCACTAGCTACGATTTCAATGTCTTCAACGTAAGTAAGAAAACTCTCCCCAGGGCGTTGATTACGAAAATAATACTTGCCAGTAAGCTGGTGCAAGATAATATCCGGAATATAATATTTAATGACCGAAAGTTGGAATTGCTTTATTGTTACTCCAGTATTAATAGCTTTCATGATTAATTCTAGTAGTTGTCCTGTAGCACGAGAGCACATAATTTGTAATATCTGGATTTCACTTAATCGGAATGCTGACACTTGTTTTTGGAAAATAACTAGCTGTTTCAAAAAAAGGAAACCTTGATCAGCATTACGAATTTCAAAAACAGGAAATTCCTGAATCAACTGTTCTACAGGGTTTGGTAATTCCAGAGTTTTAAATTTTAAATTTGGAAGAGAAATGCTTTGACTAGAAATGGCTTGGTCATTTTCAAGGAACCGAGCAACGTTTTCATTAGTTGTAGATGTAAATCCAAGTAAATTTACAGAATCATTGGTTTGCCTAGAGCCTTGAAATTGCAGGTTAGGTTGCGAGTCCAATAAGTTCGGTGCAACTAAAGTTTCACTTTTCTGAGCTGTAATAATAGGACGAGTAGAAACATAGTCCGGCACCATCACTGTGTCAGTACCACTGGCTCGAAATAATCTTAACTTCTCGAACAACTCCAAGAAAACTAGCTCTCTTCTCTGTTGGTTGTTAATAATATCCTGTTCTTCAGTGATACGATTTAAAAAAGAATTCCTATCTCTCCAGTGTACCAATCTATGCAAAATCTCTACGATACTGTCTATCAGTAATCCCCGTATTTTCAAATTCCTCAACATTTTTCTCGAATTCCTTCAATGCATTCTGTATTCTAACGCTTTCATCGATTGCTGAATCTTCATTATATTTATCCACGCCAGGCATACTAAATAATTTAATTTCTTTGCATTTAGGCAATAGAGCCTGCAAATCGACATCTATTCCTTTATAGACCCCGCGATGCAAAAATTCAGCCCTAAGCTCATCTTTGCGTAAAGCGTCCGGGGAAATCACAATGTCTTCCATATTGAAATAGAGAAAGCAGGATGAAAAATGAAAGTTTTAAATAAAAGGCAAATACGCCGCCAAAATTTAGAAAACTTCAGAAAATTTATAACAATTTCGGTAATTTAAGAAGCCCAAATCAAGACCGAATGCGCCTGCTACCACATTTTTGTACCGGTAATTTGGTTTACCCATTTAATGACCCAGAGGGAATAACATTATTTAAACAGAAAAATCACTGAGTCAGAGAATCAACAATTTATTTATAATTATAAGTTACAAATGGTAATGATCTATTTGAAAACTATGGACTGAACAATTTAGTTGAACTGGTTAGGTATACATCATTAATCAAGAAAAGGGGCGAGGCCGGATCGTTCCATCTCAAAAATAAATCAATGACGAAAATAAACTAAACGATAGAATAGAAATAAACGAAAGAAAAACATCCTGGCGAGCAAGAAAAATAACTGAATCGAAAACTAGAATATAATGCAAAATTAATAACTCGCCAAGGAAAGCAATGCTTATGGCATAACTAAATCAAAAACATACCTGAGTGGAAAGACAGAATGAACCCGGACAAAGGTTCAGAGACGGCAAGGGAAGACAAGATGTTGTCGGAACGGCTCCTAGCTGCAGACTCAGGGTTCGCAGAAGAGCACGCGAGAATGTCGCGAAACGGAAAAGCTAGACATTAGAACGCGCCCGGAAAACAATACTCATGTAAGCAAAGATGAGATAGAACAAGAGAGCAACGAAAAACGTAAACAAACAAAACGAAAACAAGATGGAAAGACCCGTAAAATGTAAGTACCTGAATAAACCTATAAAAAAACATACTAATGTGCCAGGAACTCGGCACAGTAAGGTTTACTGTAAATTATTGAAAATGACTTTACCGTACAAAATCACAATCTCAATGATCTGGCTAACTATCATAAATTTTGATAAACCCAAAATATGAATTTAAAAATGGCCAGTACGATTTACTGTACATTATTCAAAATGGCTTTACTGTACAAAATCACAAATCAATGATCAGGTTAACTATCATAAATTTTGATAAAACCAGAATATAAATTAGAAAATGTTCAGTAAGATTTACTGGTAATTATTGAAAATGACTCTACTGTACAAAATCACAATCCAATCATAAATTTTGATAAATCCAAAATATAAATTAGAAAATTTTAAACAAAGGTACTATATCAAATTAATTTTTAAGTTTGAAATGCAAATTTTCATTTACCACAGACTAAAAATCAGAATGAAATCTACAGTTGAAATGGGTCACAATAGTCCTCTACAAAAATGTAGTGATCCTTGGGTTGAGGAAATAGCTTAAATAATCCCACTCTGTAAAAATGAAAATAACTCTCTACAAATAAGCTAACCTTGAATAAAAATACATCACATTAAAATGTACTTCACATACTGTCCTCTCAAATTATAATCTTTTTATATCAAATTCTGTTCTACAAGAAATCTAATATTGACAATCTTATGTGCAATCTCTTGTTTTAATTATGACATGATATATTAAATCTGTAATAAAGATTTACTGTAGTGTCTCTGCCATCATAAATCTGGCAATCCCAATGTAAAAATACAATATTTTTATTGTGCTGAGTGAGCAATTAAATTATGAGGTACACATTTACCGCATGAGACTTTACCATAAAGAATTTATGTTTGAAAACATGTATGAAATTAAAGGGAGAAAGGCAAGTTTTTATAAAAGGAAGTATACTATAAAAGGGATAGTGAAAATTTATATATGACACAGTTTTTTTTTTTACTGTCGGCAAATATGCTGAGTCAGATATTTCCTCAACGGATACAACAGAAACTACACCCGAATAAATCGGGTACTTCTAATCTATAGACATAATAGTTTTGAAAATAACCATCACAGAATTATATTTATATGGGACTTATAGTAGAGTCTCTACAATAAACCATCTAGCATGTGCAAGAATTCATCAGAGTTAGTTGAGCATTAATATAACAAAATTGGATGCTGTCCCAGAATAATCTATATATAGTTTTTAATTAATTAATAGGAATAACAGAATTCTATAGAATGACAAGACTACTAAACTGACTCCATCTTAGTCCAAGAAAATATTAATAGGATTACAACTATGGTGTTGACCTAGTTAGCAAGATAAAGTTTAATCTGAATACTGTCGTGAAGCAAAAAATATTCAATTTTATTTCCTTTCAATAAGCAATGAAACTCTCGACATGTAATTCATGTAAACCGGAACAGCACCCAAGCATTTAATTTTAATACCTCAAAGTTAAATACGAATGCATACATGGGGACTTATACCATTTTTGCCTGAAGGTAACAAGTCACGTTAACTGGTTCTAGAAGGTTCATGAGCGTTTCCACTGACCCAACAAATCTCACTCGAGACATTAACTGATACAATTAACGGCTTGTATTATAACGTGAAAGGTTTCCTTGTTGTTCTGAATAATTGATTTCGACTATAGGAGTTTTAAGAACCCTACTCAACAAAACATCCAAAAGAGTTATCATTAGAAATAAATTTAAAACGCTTACTTACATTTGCCAATAGAAAGAAGTAAAAGCGAGAACATCTCGCTTAGCTAGATACCGGTATATTATGTCCTACTTTTTCTGAGCCTAACACAAATCCCGAACCTCCACGTCTCCCCTGGCCATCTCAAGACGCCGATCAACACTCAATAAACAGTACCTCCGTAATAACAACGAGCAACCGTCATCGCTCGCAAAACGAACAAGACAGTGTTCGCAACAAGAATTGGCGAACTACGGAACTATCAGATTCAAATATTAAAAAACAGAAAGTAGCAGTAAATGATCTGCTACAGTAGTGAACAATAAATCACTAACTTCGATTCAAAAATATTATTATCTTCTGTCATCTCTGAAAGATCAAGATCATACTTTAGAGCAAAACTTACCTGTCACCAGTGATAACTTCTCTGCGGCATGGACTTAGTTTGTGCTCGCTATAGTTAATAGCTACAGCACACAAAACATTTGTTAAAATTGCCACTAATGCAAAACGACAATGTAGCAGAACTACGGAACCTTCTAAACAGATTTCAGAGCAACTTGAACGCAGTAGAAACTCTAAATCTTTAAGTTCCATTGCACGACATCAATTTTATGCAGTTGGTTTTAGATCGTCTATCCGACAGCACTCGCAAGGAGTGGGAGAGTAAAGTCGACTCACAAAATTTTACGTCTTTCCAAGAGCTTATAACCTTCTTGGAAGCTAAAGCACACTGATTAGAAGCTTTAGCAACTTCCAACAACATGTCTAGCCCATCGAAAGGAAAAGATGAGCTGCGATCACACAAGACTACAGTTAAAGAAACTCGACAGTATTATGTAGCCATAAACAGTGATTCCTGTCCTTGTTGTAAAGAGAGTCACCGTTTATCAAGGTGCAATAAATTCATTCAACCCAGTGTAAAACAACGATGGACTGTTACAAATTCTAAACGTTTATGTGCAAACTGGTTTGCCCCTAACCACTACAGTTTCCCCTAACCAGAACAGTGCAAACTGAAATCCTTCTTCGACTGTGGTAAATCTGTACATAGCAAGTTTCTGCACAGTGGCGACATGAAAATGACTTCTCGCTCAAATCAGATTTCAAATATCAGCAATCCTGATAAAACAGCTGATCTTCTAGCTAGTTATTATTCTTTCAAAGATAAATCTAGACAAGAAGAAGTGCTTCTAGCTACTTGAATATAAACAAGGAAACTTAGTACAATGTCGAGAGTTATTAGATTCAGCTAGTCAGTTAAATTTCATAACTGAATACTTAGCTAGACTTAGCTAGCTAGATTTAGTTTTGTTCACAGAAACTAGCATCTCGCTCGCTAGCAGATGCTATTATGTATTTTCAATCATTTCGGCTAACACACATCAGTGTTACGATAAACTAGGCTCTTTGTTCTCGTTTGCAAACCTTGTTTCACAGTGCAGAATTCTAATCCTAGTTCTAATCAGTTCTAAAATTGATACTACAGTTATTTAGTGTTAAGCAACTTACAGTATCAATTATTACGAGTGCTTCAGTGTATAATTCGACATAAGTTATAAATTAATTACATTTATAACCACGTGTTACTGTTTCGAGCCAAAACTAAAAATTGGCTATTTCTGTTCTTATTCTGCAACTTTTCATTGAATCTTATCTTTATTCATATCTATATTCCATTTCACGTGTGTTAATAAAGTTTCCATAGTTTTAGGACATGTTATAGTTGCTTTTCATGTAAGATTCGTGGATCCCTGTGTCCATGAGCATCTATGTGTCCACTGCTTTCCGTCCGCTTTAAAAGCTGGTCCTCCACCCTAGCACCAGATGCTAGATCCTTTTTTCTAAATCCCATCCCTAACACTAACTGACAGAAGGGCAAAATCTTAAATTATGTTCAAATATTAATTAAGAAAATATGTAATAATATTTCATTGACAGAAGACTGATCCAACATTTGCATGGATTTATTACTGCCGAAAGATAAGTTATCGGATACACATTAATAATTCACACTCCGATGAAAAAATACAAGGGATGAGATAGGTGAAATTTATGTATTTTGTGGTGCTGAGTTAAAAAAAATAGAAATGCCTATCACGTCACGTTTTCTTGAAAAATTCTAGGCACCAAGAATGTGGTTCGGACAGCTTAGTTGACCCAAAAAGTAGGTGTAATGAAGAAATTTGTCAAGGCTATTCCAAATGATGGCGATTGTTTCAAATTCCTGTGCAAATGTCTACAGGTTTATCCGCAGTAAAGTTTAAAGAGGGAATCTTTGTTGGTCCAGATATCCGCAAGCTCATGGAGGATCAATATTTTGAGACTAACATGACAACAAAGGAAGGAAGCTTGGGTTGCCTTCAAAGGTGTGGTCAATAAATTTCTGGGGAATTACAAGGATCCTGACTATAAAGCAAGTGTTATGAATATACTGGGCTAATGTCAAGTGTTTTATTGCTCCATGAGTGAAAACTATATTTCCTTCACTCACATGTGGATCATTTTCCTGAAAATTTAGGAGCAGGCAGCGAAGAACAGGGTGAAAGGTTCCACCAAGACATCAAAGATATGGAGCGCAAATATCAAGGAAGATGTGACAAGAACATGCTCGAGGACCACTGTTGGATATTAACACCAGATAAGCCTGAGATTGCACTTAAAATAAGAGCATCAAAAATAAGCTTCTAAGGCAAAAGAGTACGTAAGTAAATATAAACTTTGTTTGTCTTTGGTTTTGTTGTTTGTACCGTTTACAATTTGTGTAAAACGTTCATGTACACTTACATTGCTCCTCGTGGTCAGTCGTCTATTTATGTACGTTACCTTAATAAACACAAGTGAAAATAATACGTTGCTGTGTTTCTTCTAGAAACTGCACCACAATGTGATGTAAAAAGTGTAAACACGAGGGAACTTTGTGTTTTTCTCTCGACTACGTGCGGCTCGTGCGATCTGGCAAAAGTGGTTTTCTGCCATTTAAACCTGCAAAAAATAAAATCAATTGCTAACAAATCAATTTTCATCACCAAGAATCGATTTTACGTAGATTTAAATGAATAAAAACCACTGTTGTCAGATAGTACTTGCAAAAATTGTTTGCGAGAATTCCTTATTCACATAGGATTTTAGCAAAAATATCGATATCGGTTGTACAAAAATCCTGACGTGATGGAAAAAATGGAGCACACCCAATAACAAAAAACTCAGCGAGCACGTCTCTTGTATTTTTCAACAACTTCAATTTTGCAGACCTGTGATAAAATTATTGATGACATTTAATTAACTTGAAATAAATAATGGAAGAATTATCCAAAACAGCATCATTACATCAAAAAGAAACCTTGCTAAATAGAATTAAAGGTAAATATCAACACATATAGTGCCTATATTACAGCAGTTCTCTGACAATTATAGCACAAAAATCATCTTGTTATTTTCAAGAGTACCAAAGGTTAACCTGTGTGTAACTTGAGTGTAACTGGAAAATTTATATTAAAGAAATAAGAGCCAGAATCAAAATAAATAATAATATATAATATTTTTCATTCAAACTTAAGAAATATTACATGAGAAATCAGCTACACTCACCAATGCATAGAAACGATACGGAAGCCCATTTCAACAAGAATCAGTCATCTTCATGCGAAACTAGATGGTTAGTGCAATCAAATTGTCAAGGATGGACGCAAAATTTCGGGTAGAGATAATTTTTTATATGATGTCTGGGATGGTTTTGAGAGTAATTTCTGACATTTTGCCAACA
The DNA here is from genome assembly GCA_964059195.1 of Ectobius pallidus. NCBI lineage: Eukaryota > Metazoa > Arthropoda > Insecta > Blattodea > Ectobiidae > Ectobius > Ectobius pallidus. The sequence continues at coordinate 151,507,552 of CAXKWD010000002.1, forward strand.
ATTTTTTTGCCGCCAGAGCCGCCATCTTGAATAAACTTCAAAATGTTCTATTTTATTTATGTATTTGTCCATTACCTGCCAAAAATACATACCTGACAAAAATGTTTTATTATCCATCCTAAAAGGAGACTAAATTTGCTACAGTTTGAGATCCAATTGCGTTTTCTGCCATGAGTAGTTTCGGAAGTACAGTTCTCCGAATTTCAGCAACATTTTTTTAATTTAAAAATCTGAACTTTCAACTAGTTTTTGCTCACTATCTTCTAAATGACGAAACCTATAGTAAAACTCCATATGGAAGCTTAAATTAGAGGTAATTTCCAACTTGTCGAGTACTTTAAACTTATGCTACCTTTTACAGGTCACAAGATGCAGAGGTTTAAAAATATATGTACAGCAACGATTGAATAATTACATGTGCATACAAGTTACGAGCAATAATGGCACAGAACATTCGATTATATACAAAAAGATTTATTTGGCTGAAGTTCTGGTGAAACATTGCATTGAATTTCTTGTTTGTTCTAAGTCTTCGGCACTTAGAGGGACCTGGGCAGTTGACGTCTGCTATTTCGTCTGTGATGTTCACAACCTGGCCAGTGTTGATAAAGTTCTCTCCAGCGTCTTCATCCAAAAACAATTAAGTGATTCATCAGGAGTGTCGTCATTCTCACTGTCGGAGGACAGGACTGTTAGTATGTTTTCACACGACTGCCCATTGCAATGTGTGCAGATGGTTGTGCACTTTAATCCAGCTTTAGCGACACCCACGAGCGTTTAAACACCCCTTCTTGCAGGTACAGGAAATACTTTTCAGAATTGATTCTGGAGCTGGCTCCTTCTTGGCTTTAAGGGGAAAGAGGCCCCTTGGTGTGTTCACCCAGCCCCACTTCAAAGGGTCTTTGTATTCACCGAGTCATGCCTGAACTTGGTGGTATGTTCGCATGGCATGAAGTTGAGCCGCATCATTGGTTGGGGGCAGCCTCGCTAAGTTAAATTACATTCTTCCTGCAGCTTTTACAAATATTCCGTGCCGAAGTTTGTCAAGTGTTTGTGTAGCAGGGTCTCCTCCATATAAGTGAACCAAAAATGTTGGCCCACTTCAGCCACTTCTTCTGATGTAGCTTCAGGGTTCCGAAATGCATTAGCCTCCTCTTCTAGTTCAGGATGCTTCAAAGTCAGCGAACAGAAGTGGTTTTTCCCGTGGTCAAAAACTGCAGATGTTGTGTCACAACCACTGAAAGCATGGATGAACAGCAGCATGTTGGAGAAGCTGTGGCGAAATGACTGGCTTGAATAGAAGATGTCTGCAGCTTTGCCTCTTCCGCACTTTTGGAGATACGTATTCTTCATATGAGAGGATGGTAATGCAGTGAGGAGAATAAGGAGGTCTATGTCCTCCCCAACTACAAAGACAGTGTCGTATTGAGATGCCATTGAGAAGGCAGTGCTAACAATCAAGACATCTGCATCTTCAATAGCCTGTTTCACTTGTATTCCAGGTTTTGCCAATTCATTTTTTCTTAGAAATCCTACGAAGCGCCTCTTGTTGTTTTCACTGGCGAGAAAAGTTTCTTGTGAACTTTTCAAAACAGCGGTTCTATCCACAACGACATCAGGAGATGATCGTGTAGCCCGTCGGAGTCTTTCACAGTTCTTAGTGCTTGTTTGATTAGCGTCTGAAGAATAACCATCGAAGATATCTGAAACCTTTGAGCCATAATGTGTCTGCAAATATTTCAAGTAGGTGTCTGCAATGGCTGAAAAAGAATTTTGTCGATTTCACACTACTTTATGCAGTAAGTGACCACCATCAATCACAAAATATTTGCTTTCATCAGGAATGTCTTGTTCAAGCTCGTATCTTCAAACTATGAATGTTTGGGTATATTCGCTGCCAACTTGACAGCAGTGAATGCCAGTTGTCATTTTCCTTTATTTTTATTGTTATATAGGTGATTGGGGTGGGATTACAAAGGAATAAAAGGAATAAAAACACTCTGGTAGTTGAGGACCGTAAAATAATTGATTGGTAGAAGTTGGTAGAACAATGGACTTATCGAGGTCACTGAGACAGGGATCCACGAATCCAAGTAGAATTACAATCCAAACATGATATAAAACATTGCACTTTAATCACACATGAACTAATAACTGATTGAATAATATAGTTGAATAAACTGAAATATATGCTTCTTAAATTTAAATTATGTATGATGTAATGTTGGCAGGAACTGATCCGCACATGTCTTGAAATATGTGTAATTAAAGATATAATTTATATATTAAAAGACTTGTAATAATCACTGTAGTTTGTTGATTTGTGTTAAATAACAAACTTATGAATGTTACATGTAAATTTCACTTTAAGAATGGTGCACTTGAAAACAGGTACCGTATTTCACAATGACACACTATCTTAATACAGCAAAACACGGAGGTTAGCTGTGACGAATATAATACTTCTGCAATTGTAGAATTAATTGGAGATAATACACAAAACTTGAGAGTTGTAGTTTTGTAGCAATTCGGAGTATTTCGAGCATTAGAACAATCACGAAAACCGCGCGAATTGGAGTGTTGCCTAAATACATCCACACGCATTGAACTCCGGCCAAGCACTGAATGCCTAGCGTGGCTTGGATATGCGCGATTACAAAGGATTACATCATCTCAAAGCGGGAACGTATTACACCACATATCGTAACGCTGATTCAGCGCGGGAAATGACTTGGCGGCTATTTGACTATACTAAACTCACTGAACAGTTGCATGCACTGACAATAGGTTTAGGTTTATTAGGCTATTGCATTGCATTCCATATTCATTTACAATTCTCAATTAATATTAGTTGTAAGATTTCATTCTACATCAAAAGGTATAATATCTTAAAACTATGTGTAATTACATGTTTGTTCTGGTGATATTTTAACTCACTCTTAATTTCCCCTTGAGACAATTATGTTTATTAATTACTTACAATATTAGATTTGTTATTTACAATTAGTAAATATTGGTCATTACTTTCTATTTCTTAATATTTTAAGGTTTAAAGATATTCCTTCATATTTAAGCCTATCATGTTGGCTACGCCGCCATATTATCTATCTCCTACTTTTCTAGTCAACATGACTGAAGTTACCATTTATTAACATATATTTTCTGGTTTGTAAGTTATAAAACCTTAGTTATTGCTTTTTATTATTCATATTTGATTATTCTGATTGTGTCCAGTCTTCTGGGATGCAGTCCTTAGCAGTTTATATGCATTTCATGTAGCCTTTTGAGTCGACTTCCTTTCTTCTTCTGCTTACAACTGTTTTATTCATTCAGACATATTTTGTCTTTGTGCTCTGGGCTATATATCATTAAACAGCATCATCATCACACATACAATTCTTCTTGTGGAAAAAGATTCTACAAGTGCTAAGCTTCAATATTGCAAGTATCTGACCATGGTGACGCTAGACTCAACGGACAAGAAAGCAATCGCGGAAACAGTTGGGCTCCGGCAAGACGTGGATTGAGGCAGAGAACAGAAGAATTAAACCACCAGATTATCTCCACAAATAATCGATTTCAAGTGTTGGATGACCGGATTCCTGATGATACTGTGAACTGTAAAATTCCGTTCAAAGTCAAAAAGAAAATACCTGGTAATTTTGTGAATCCTGTAGTTTCGCTCAAAGACAAAAAGAAAATATCCTACAAGAACAAAGTCTTAGTAATTGGTGATAGTCACGCCAGAGGAAACGGTCCAGAAATTAAATCCAACTTGGACTCAAGTGTCGACGTGTGTGCTGTCGTAAAGCCAGGTGCTGGTTTAGATGCTATAACAAATACAGCTGTTACAGAAATAAAAGAAATGAATATGAACGACGCGGTTGTAATATGGGGAGGCACAAACGACATTAGTCGAAACAATTCAAAAGCAGGTCTCAAAAGGTTAAATTTGTTTGCAGAGGCTAATAGCAACACCAATATTGTAATAATGAGTGTTCCACAAAGATACGATCTCCAAGAATCTTCAGTAGTAAAACAAGAAGTTTTAAATTTTAACCGAAATCTGAAGAAAATGACGAAACGCTACGAAAATGTGAAAATAGTAGATGTCGAAATAGGTCGAGAAGGATTAACCAAACATGGCCTTCACCTAAATGGGAGGGGGAAAGAAGAAATATGTAAAAAGATTGCAGTGACAATAAAAGAATCGATATATCCGAAGTCAAAACCTAGTATTGCATTAAAGTGGACCCACGAAAAACCCGTGAATAAAAGTAAGGACAAAGCAGATAACGAAGACACAAGACTGGCCTGTGATGAAGTTATGAAGTTAAGATCAAGTAAACTAGTGAGAAGTCAGTGTACACTTAACTTATGAGATAGTCCTACAGAAACAAAAAGTCTCAATATTTTGAATAAGTCAGTGAAAATTGAATTAGAATCCGATTTCCAAGAACAGTGTAAAATGAACCAGATTATGGGTACATTAAACTCTAACAAATGTAAAAATAGTATTAGCATATTTCACCTAAACACACAAAGCCTTAGAAACAAAAAAACTAATGTAAAAGTGTTGTTAAAAAATTCTGACACAGAGATAGATGCAATGTGTTTCACAGAACACTGGTTGTCTGAAGATGAAATCGAATATTACTGTTTTCAAAATTATTCTCTTATTAGTAAATTTTGCAGAAAAAATAAGAAAAATGGGGGTTCATGCATTTACGTGAAGTCTAGTATTAAATCACTTTCGATAAACAAATTTGAGTCTTTAAATGTAGAAGAACATTTCGAATGCAGTGTGGTTAATCTCGTATATTACAAAATTATCATAATATGTATTTATAGAAATCCAAGTAGTAATTTTAAGACTTTTTTTCATAATCTCGAAATACTTTTAAGTAATGTGCAAAAAACCAAAATGCAAATTATACTTGTGGGAGACTTGAATATAGATTTTTTAAAAGATAACCATGGCAAGAGAGAACTAGAAAATCTCTTATATGAATTTGGTATGCAAGCTCAGATAAATGAGCCAACCAGAGTTAGATATACATCTCAAACTGCTATCGATCAGATCTTTCTAAATTCAAATTCGCACTCTTCGATTGTTGTATTTGAAACAGGCTTATCAGATCATTTCGGACAGTTGTTGACACTAGATAATATATTAAATAAATGTAATGTCAACACTAAAACTAATGAGATGCTTTATAAAAATATTAGAATAATTAATGAAGAAACTATAAATTATTTTAACTATCTTCATTCTAAGGAAGATTGGAACAATATTTACGAGCAAACTGATATTGACGCTGCAACTAACAATTTTTTATACTCTGTCACTTATTGTTACAACATTGCATTTCCAATTAAAAGAATTAATATTTTTAAAAAAGAACGAATTGTTAATAGATGGATTACAAGAGGTATCCGCAAATCATACGAAACACCTAAGTCCCTTAGCAGATTTGTCAAAACCAACAACGCATCCCCTGAATTTATAAACTATTTTCAAAATTATAAAAAAGTTTACAATACAGTTGTCAGAGAAGCTAAAAAAATGTACAATAGTAAATTCGTTCTAGAATGTATGAATAAATCCAAACGAATATGGGACGTAATTAAAAATGAGTTAAATAAAAACAATCCCGTAAAAATTGATAAAACAAATACTATAAAACTTAACGGTCAACTCGTGTCTGAACCTAGAGAAATTGCTAATGCATTTAATGATTATTTTGTTAATGTTGCTGAAAGGTTGAAGAGTCATCCTAAAATAGGAAATAGTGTAACTTCAAGAAATAACCAAAATCTTGCTACGTCAATATTTTTCACGCCCGTTAATGAAGGCGAAGTCTCGAACATAATCAAGGGCCTAAAAAATAAAAAGTCAAGTGGGTTTGACGAAATTTCTAGTTTTCTAATTAAAAGATGTTACGCATATTTACTAGGGCCGTTATCATTTCTCATAAATTTATCGTTTTCTACTGGTCAAGTTCCCGAAAGCCTAAAAATTGCTAAAATAAAACCTCTGTTTAAGAAAGGCGCTAAGGATGAATTAGGAAACTATCGTCCTATAGCAATACTGTCCACATTTTCAAAAATTCTTGAAAGAGCTGTTTATAACAGAATAATTACTTTTTTTAATAAGTACGAAATTTTAACGAATAGACAAAATGGTTTCCGTAAGGGTAAATCCACTGATACAGCATTAGAACAATTTTTAGAAGAAATATACAGAAAATTAGACAGTAAGAAAGTTTGCATTGGCTTATTCTTGGATTTATCTAAAGCCTTTGATTTAGTAAATCATGACATTTTGTTATCAAAATTAAATTCTTGTGGTATCAGGGGAATTGCAAATAAATGGTTTGAATCTTATCTCAAAAATAGAAAGCAGATAGTTGAATGGAATGACGTGGACACAACAAAGAAGGAATCTAAACCCATATATTCTCAAGTAAAAGATGTTCATTGTGGTGTCCCACAGGGCTCCATATTGGGACCACTTTTATTCTTAATATATATAAATGATTTAGATAAAACTATAGAAAATTGTAATGATATCAAATTAACAATGTTTGCTGATGATACAAATCTTTTAATTTCAGGAAGGGATATAAATGAAGTAAATCTAAATCTAGAGAAATTAAAAGAGAGATTCATACCCTGGTTTCATGAAAATGGTCTTATTATAAATATCGATAAAACAGTTTCAATTGGTTTCCATCATAAAGTAAACAAAAGTTTAATTTTTCCTGATTTTATTTTAACTGATCCGAAGATTTCTTACAAACATCACACAAAATTTTTAGGTGTATGAATTGATGAAAATTTAAATTGGAAAGTCCATGTAGATAACTTGACGAAACAACTTAGTAAACTTTGCATTGCCTTTAAAACGTTAAAGAATTCGGTTCATATGAATATTATTAGAACAGCGTATTTTGCTTATTTTCATTGCCTATTAAAACAGGGTATAATGTTTTGGGGGGAAAGAAGATTTCCAATAGAGTTTTCAGGGTACAAAAAAGAGTAGTACGAATAATCTGAAATATTCCAAGATTCGAAAGCTGTAAACAATATTTCAAAAAGTTAAGCATTATGACGTTACCATGTATGTACATGTTCTATGTTATTTTGCACGTAAAATCGTTCATTAATAAATTCACAACAAATTCAGCAATACATTCTCATAATACAAGAGGAAAATCGAATTTAGCCTTAATCAGTCACAATACAAAATTATTTGAAAATTCTCTCACACATAATGGAATACAACTTTTCAATAAATTACCTACCAAAATTAAAGAAATTGAAAATTTTACCAAATTCAAGATTCAATTATCTGCTTTCCTGTGTAATGAATCGTACTATTCTGTAGATGAATATTTGTGTTATTAGATGGGTAAATTGTATATGTATTTATTATATTCATTAAGTTAAATTATTCTATGATTATTATTGTATGACGTGTCCCATATCATGTAATGATATATTGGACGAATAAAACAATTCAATTCATACTTATACATACATTTCTTCACGTAAGGAACTATTTGTGATACAAGAAGTGTATTTAAGTTTCATGCATTTTCTACGCCTTCAAATCATGACGTTGCTATTGTAGTTAGGTTATATCATTAAATAGCCTATACATCATCATGATACATACAATTCTTCTTGTGAAAAGGGATTCTACAAGTGCTAAGCTTCATACTTATACATACACTTCTTCACGTAAGGAACTATTTGTGATACAAGAAGTGTATTTAAATTTCATGCATTTTCTACGCCTTCAAAACATGGGGTTGTTATTGTGGTTAGGTTATATCATTGAATAGCCTATGCATCATCATAACACATACAATTCTTCTTGTGGAAAGGGATTCTACAAGTGCCGAGCTTCATACTTATACATACATTTCTGCACGTAAGGAACTATTTGTGAAACAAGAAGTGTATTCAACGTTCATGCAATTTCTACATGCTTTCAAACATGGCGTTTGTATTGTGGTTAGGTTATATCATTGAATAGCCTATGCATCATACCATACATACAATTTATCGTTGTGGAAAATATTTCTGCAAGTTCTACTCTTCATCAATACACATATATTTCTTCCCAAAAGTGATTAGTTGTGACGCAAGACTTTGAGCTCCCTGTCCATTTATTCTTAAACCTGCTGGTTTTAACATTGACATTAATTGAATCTTGAGTAGAAACTATACTTTATACAGACGTTCTATACGGCGTCTTTTGATTATTGTGATGTGCTTATATCTGAGTCAACCATACATACAGTTCTTCACTCTATCGTGTCAATACACAACTTCTCATCTGTTTGGACAAGTTTGAAACCACGTTGTTATTCTACTCACATATATACAATTCTACTGAAGATGTCTTCGAAAGATGTTGACAAGGTCTACGTGTTCACATCATAACGTTTTATTCTCTTACATTGGTCATCGTCAATACATGATGGTTGATTTTCTTTCTACTTTGATGGATCTACATGTGACACCACACACCAACACTCCACACTAAGAAGACTGTCAACTGCTACATTAAACTGTAACATTTCTATTATCAAGAAGACTTTAGATCAGAAGCCTACCTTCGTGTTATGTTAATTCATTCCCATGCACGACAAGTTTGTGAACTTTCAAGAGAGTGAAACTGTATTTTATTTTCGTGTGTTTAGTTTATAATTAAAAGTTTTATGTCATATCAGTGTTTATTGAGTGATACATGTTCAAACAACTTATTCACTTCATATTTCCTGTTAAAATAGGTGGTCCTCCTAGCCAGAGTTATCATTAGTTGTGGTTTGCACAAGAAGTACTAAGCAAAATTTAAGTTCATACTTGTGTGGGTATTAGGGACTATTACAGTCCATTTTATACACATATATATCCCCTGATCCTACATCTGGTCCTTCCGGGCCGTGATAGAACTAAAATTCTCTATCTGGTCCTCTCTTGATTCTTGATTCAGCTACGACTTGTAATCTAATTACAAATAGATTATTTCAACGCCTTAAACTTAAACCAACTCCTCGTAGAGAATATTTACAAGGAGTAGTATTCGAAAAGCGCACTGTTGAGATTCGAAAAGAACTCAGTACAAGCCATCACAACATTAGCACGATGCATGTGTCTAGAGACGGAATGGTATCTAAAGTTGTAATAAGGGTTGCTACTCAGAAAAATGTATGTTAGCAAAATGTATTATCCAGTATGCAGTGTGTGTCGTGAATGGAATATTTCAAGGAATAGGCTAGCTGCGCGCATGCGCAAATTCAAACTAAAAGTCCGTTGCATCATAGTGGGGGAACCACGAGCTTTCGTAGTTAGCTTTATAACTTTATAAGTTTATTCCTGTGTGCGTGCTTGAGAGCGATACATCTGGGAAGATCTTCGATCGGTAGAGGCTGGCCATGTTTTAGGACTGATGGATTTAAGGTAAATTTTAAATATACCTTCGCTCTGATCGGTCTACAGTTGTACGTATTATGGTTATATCCGTAGACCGATCGGAGTGCGTTTGTTGGAAGCTTAGCTTGTCCTGACGTCGTTTTATTTTTTGTTAGTTTCAGATATTTTTCATTAAATAGTTTTGGTAAAGTTCAGTTAATAATTTCTTGTTTAATTGAAGTCAGTAATTTAAAGTAAGTAAGGTTCAGTAAATAAATTCATTTGTTAAGTAAACTAATTTTCAATTGGTAAGTTTTCAGTCGTTAATTCTATTTTTAGTTTCAGTAAAGTAAAAGTTTTCATTTAATAGTTTTGTAGTATGGCCGCTACCCTCATCGAAGATCATTCCAGATTTCCCGGGAAAGAATGGGTGTTAGGTTAAATGGTATGTGTGCGTGTGAAATGAATTTTAGGGACGGCAAACATTGAATGGCCAAAGAGACCTTTGTTTAAGTTTTATGTTAATTGTAATTATTATTATTCACCGGCCTATAAGATAAAAGGATATGTATTTATAATTTTAGCCGTCCCAGCTGTAAATAGTTTTATTTGAATGTAAAGGAATCTTTTAAGATGTTAAAGCCATAGTAATGGATCTTTTAAAGTGTTAAAGTCATAGTTATTGCTCAAAGATTGAAAATGTTGTAATTGTATTAACTTGGCATTGAAAATATATAAACATAGATGTTACCAACAATAATTACGAGATTAATAATTAATTCCGGACCTCATTAGCCCTATAACTAGTACGTTTTCATGGCATGGGTTAATAGCCCTAGATAATTGCCTAGGTAGTGCGGGTGTGGTTTTCATTTAATTAAAATACCAGTTATCATATTAATTACACATAAAATAATATCTAATAACAAAAGTAACGCAAAGCATCGCACCCCTGCAGCACCCTCTGCAAGGTAGCATCTTTGTCACTGAAATCTAATGTTTCTGATTAGTCGTGCCAAACGAATGCTTTGGTCATACCATGCATAGCCACTTGTAAGTTCCTTCGTGCTTACATAAATACTGACAATTGGAATATTCCAGCTAACTTGCATTTAGCAGATGCTAAATCTAAGTACTTAGATTTAAGTACAGATCTAAGTACTGATCTGATCTAAGTACGAAGTACAGATCTAAGTACTTAGATTTGCTCATTGGTACAGAACTATTTTCACAAATACTGTTATCAGGCAAAATCATGACTGATGATCTGCCTGGCATACATAATTCAGAACTTGGTTGATACTTTATGGGTAAAGTCCCTCAACCTGTTACTTCTTCGCAGCATAGTACTGCTATGCAAATTACTGCTTCTAAACATATGAATGTTTCTAAGCAAACGACTTCTCGCAGCAAAGCTAAAGCAGCTAATAGGCATGAGAAGACTCGTGTCAAACAAGCTCATTCTAATCGCTCATTCCCTAGTTCTGACTCGTCAGTCGATTCAAACTACTCTGCTTTCTTACACTCAAAAACAGCTGTCGATGAACAATTAGCTAGGTTTTGGGAATTGAAAAGCGTTTTTTCAAAAGCCGATATCTACATGGATGGCTCAGTGCCAGAGGTGACTAAGTGCCATCAAGAAAAGTGCTAATATTTGTGTGTATTGACCAGCAAAGATCGTATTCTATCTAAGCCAAACATGACAAACAGCCTTGCTGTATAAGTTACAGACACAGTAATGGCTGCTAGCCATGTTTGGCGTAGATAAAATACGATCTTTGCTGGCCAATACACACAAATATGAGCACTTTTCTTGATGGCACTTAGTCACCTCATGCACTGAGCCATCCATGTAGATATCGACTTTTGAAAAAACGCTCCTCAATTACAAGCTGTCAATAATTCTGCTCCATTCCTTGATGAATCGGAATGTGAGAAACATTTTTCTCAAACTACCACCAGAGATGACTCTGGGAGATATATAGTTAAACTTCCTTTTACTGCTCCTCCTGAAACATTAGGTAGCACTAAGCAACAAGCGTACAAACTGTTTCAGCGCTTAGAAAAAAGACTGTCATCCATCGGATGCTTACGTAATAAATATGTTAAGTTCATGCAAGAATATGAGGATTTAGGTCATATGCAACGAGCTGACCACATTACTAATACTCCATGTGAATACATTATTCCTCATCACCCAGTAATTAAGCCTAATATCACTACTACAAAGGTTAGAGTAGTCTCCTCTGAAGATAATCCTGCTGACTTGATAAGCAGAGGTTCAACTCCTCGTGAGTTAATTCATAATGCATTGTGGTCAGGTCCCTCTTGGCTGTCCAAAGAAGATTCCACTTGGTCTCACAGGGAACCTATCAAACTTATTCAGGCACTACAAGAAATGCGGATTTCTGCCTTTCTTCAAAGCCAACCTCCTCAACTTCTGCCCTATGTATCTAAGTTCTCACATTTGAAGACTCTGCGTATTATAGCATATGTTCTACGATTTATAAATAATTGTAGGCCTGCTAAAATTAAGCTCACAGGTCTTCTCGAACGTAGTGAAATTTCAAATTCACTCTACACTTGTGTGAAAATGATTCAGCAAGTCGAATATCATGATGAAATCAATGCTTTGACTTCGTCTGATGTTGTTCCTGCGTCTAGTAAAATACACTCACTATGTACATTCGTGGATAGTGATGGTATTCTTCGTGTTGGTGGAAGACTGAAGCACTGAGAATTACCCTTTGATTCGAAGCATCAGATTTTGCTTCCAGCTAAGCATCCTTTCACTAAACATCTCATTCGTTTTACACACTTTAAACTATGTCATGCTGGTTCCCAGCTTATCATAGCTTACTTACGGGAAAGGTTTTGGATACCCTCTGTAAGAAGAATAATTCGCTCTATGATTAGACATTGCAATATCTGTTTCAGATTTCAAGCACAACCCTTTCAGCAAAAGATAGCTGATTTACCATCTTCTCGTGTATCTCATATCCCTCCATTCACTAACGTCAGCATTGACTATGCTGCTCCCTATTATATTAAATATGGTGGTCCTAGATCAAGGGTTACTACTAAAGCTTATATAGCTGTATTTGTTTGCATGTCTACCAAGGCTCTTCACCTTGAGTTAGTCACATCACTTACTTCCAATGCACTTTTAGCAGCCTTATCTAGATATACTGGTAGAAGAGGTATCCCAGTTTCAATCAATTCGGATAATGGTACGAACTTTGTTGGTGCTCAAGCTGATATCAGACAGCTCACAGATTTTCTATCTTTTCATGAACATCAATCGAAGGTTCAAGGCTCTACTTCACATCTTAACATAAAATGGAATTTTATTCCCCCTCACAGCCCCCATATGGCTGGCTTGCATGAAGCAGCTGTTCGCTCAGTTAAGCATCACTTTAAAAGAGTAATGACTTCTATGATGCTTACCTTTGAAGAGATGTCAACTCTCTTAATTCAAATTGAAGCTATCTCGAATTCACGTCCTCTTGTCCCTCTTCATGAAGACGTTGAAGACTTGAATTATCTTTCTCCAGGTCATTTCCTCATAGGAAAACCTTTGATTTCAATACCCACCTCAAACTTATCTACTAACACTTCTTTGCGATCAAGATGGAATGCTATGAATCAATTATTACTTGGATTTTGGAAGAAATGGTTCTCTGACTATTTACATTCTCTACAGCGACGTTCTAAATGGCTCAAGACTTTTCCTAATGTGGAAATAGGAACTCCTGTTCTTCTGCTAGAGGACAACGTTCCCCCTTTACGTTGGGTTTTGGATGTCATGCACTCTTTTCATCCTGGATCTGACGGACTAGTTAGAGTAGCCACAGTTCGAACTTTCACAGGTTTCTACAAGCGACAATTGTTAAGCTCGCTCCTCTTCCCATTTCTGATATTGAAGATGAGTAACCCCCTTTATTATTCAAAGTTTAAATCTACTTATTTCACATAATCTAATACATTTTAAAATTATTTTCAAGAAAACAATTGCGGGCAATTTATGTTCAAGCTCGTATCTTCAAACTTTGAATATTTGGCTATATTCGCTGCCAACTTGACAGCAGTGAATGCCAGTTGTCATTTTCCTTTATTTTTATTGTTATATAGGTTTAGGTTTATTAGGCTATTGCATTGCATTCCTTATTCATTTACAATTCTCAATTAATATTAGTTGTAAGATATTCATTCTACATCAAAAGGTATAATATCTTAATCCTATGTGTAATTACATGTTTGTTCTAGTGATATTTTAACTCACTCGTAATTTCCCCTTGAGACATTTATGTTTATTAATGACTTACAATATTAGATTAATTATTATTAGATTATTAGATTTACATGTTTGTTCTATTGATATTTTAACTCACTCGTAATTTCCCATTGAGACATTTATGTTTATTAATGACTTACAATATTAGATTTATTATTTGCAATTAGTAAATATTGTTCATTACTTTCTATTTCTTAATATTTGAAGTTTTAAAAATATTCCTTCAGATCTAAGCCTATCATGTTGGCTAAGCCGCCATATTTTCTATCTCCTACTTCTCTAGTCAACATGACTGAAGTTACCATTTATTAACATATATTTTCTGGTTTGTAAGTTATAAAACCCTAGTTATTGCATTTTATTATTCATATTTGATTATTGTGATTGTGTCCAGTCTTCTGGGATGCAGTCCTTAGCAGTTTATATGCATTTCATGTAGCCTTTTGAGTCGACTTCCTTTCTTCTTCTCCTTACAACTGTTTTATTCATTCAGACATATTTTGTCTTTGTGCTCTGGGCTATATATCATTAAACAGCTCAAGCATCATCATCATACATACAATTCTTCTTGTGGAAAGGGATTCTACAAGTGCTAAGCTTCATACTTATACATACATTTCTTCACGTAAGGAAGTATTTGTGATACAAGAAGTGTATTTAAGTTTCATGCATTTTCTACGCCTTCAAAACATGGCGTTGGTATTGTGGTTAGGTTATATCATTGAATAGCCTATGCATCATCATCAAACATACAATTCTTCTTGTGGAAAGGGATTCTACAAGTGCTAAGCTTCATACTTATACATACATTTCTTCACGTAAGGAACTATTTGTGAAACAAGAAGTGTATTCAACGTTCGCAAGTTCTACGCTTCATCAATACACATATATTTCTTCGAAAAAATTATTAGTTGTGATGCAAGACTTTGAATTTCATGTTCATTTATTCTTAAACCTGCTGGTTTTAACATTGATATTAAATGAATCTTGAGTAGAAACTATACTTTATACAGGGTTCTATACGGCGTCTTTTGACTATTGTGATGTGCTGATATCTGAGTCAACCATACATATAATTCCTCGCTCTATCGCGTCAATACACAACTTCTCATCTTTTTTTTTGGGCAAGTTTGAAACCACGTTGTTATTCTACTCACATATAAACAATTCTACTGAAGATGTCTTTGAAAGATTTTGACAAGGTCTACGTGTTCACATCATAACGTTTTATTATCTTACATTGGTCATCGTCAATACATGATGGTTCCTTTTCTTTCTACTTTGATGGATCTACATGTGACACCACACACCAACACTCCACACTAAGAAGACTGTCAACTGCTACATTAAACTGTAACATTTCTATTATCAAGAAGACTTTAGATCAGAAGTCTACCTTCGTGTTATGTTAATTCATTCCCATGCACGACAAGTTTGTGAACTTTCAAGAGAGTGAAAGTGTATTTTATTTTCGTGTGTTTAGTTTATAATTAAAAGTTCTATGTCATATCAGTGTTTCATTGAGTGATACATGTTCATCAGATTGTTTGGAAATGCACTGATTTTTAAAATGCAAAAACGAAATGCCTAAGGTTGCCTGGTACAAACACATTAAAACAGATGTATCCGGAGAGAACGGTGTGCGGAGCAGTGACAAAGAGCCTCTCAGCGCCACTCCTCCGATAACATGTTTCCATATTCGGAGAACTGTATCTGCTATAGGATTTTTTTCAGAGGACGCTGCAGTGTTCTTCTATAATAAGCCGTCATTTCCAAATTAAAATGCTTTACCTACACCAACGTTTCTTATTATTTTCTTTTTACATTGTTTTTTCTTTTATCATTATAAATTCTTGGAAGTGCTGTTTTAGTTGTTAATTACAATATAAAACTTAACTATAAGACAACACAGGTTTTACTGTGAGAAACGCCAATTAGAATATCCTAGTCAAAACTAGACTTTTCGTACCTTCTAGTCCAGGCAACGAACGAAAAATAAAACAAAAAAATCGTGTAGTTTTGAAATTTTGCAGAGTTGTCGGAGGGAGTGTCCTGAACAACATACTAAAATTCCCCGAAGGTGGGGGATGAGCGGGGGCAGGGGGGCCCGCAGATGGTCCCTATTTTAGGTTTATCGCTTATATCTAAACAATGGTGCATCGTAGAGGAAAAGTTGCTATATATAAACTTCAAGCGGATAAAATTTCCTACAAGTATGATCATACACATTTCTTTCTATCTCAAATAGTTTTCGAGATATCCGCCAGCGAAAATAACACATTTTCGAAAAGAGCTCTTTCGCCTCGCGCTTTTCGACACACTTTGCCTTCTAGCGCTTCAGCCCTTAGGTATACAGCAATTTTCTCATTAAAGAAGTTGTAGGGAAATAAATTTCCTTGAAAATGAGTGTTTTCAAATGTTCAAAAGTTATAACAATTTAAAATGTCCGTCAAATTTCGAGATTTTGAAAGAAAACCGTACATCGCACTTTCTCTATATTTAAGGGGTATATCTTTGTATGTAAGCTGTATATTGTGTATTTACATCATGAAACAAGTGGAGAAACATCACGCAACCATTAAAGTTGAATTTATTAAAAATCCGATCACGGTACTAGCACAGTACATGTAATGGAAAATACATTATATTCCAGGTAAGAAAGGAAAAATAGGGACAAAATAAATCATGTGGTTTTGAAATTTGGCAGAGATGTGGGGGAAAGTGTTCTAAAACATCGTAGTAAAAGTCCCCATGGATAGGGGGTGAGCGGAGGGTGGGGACACTTTTACCGGTAAATGCAATTTCCCTAAGTTTTCGCAAAGTGCACAAAAAACTATGGGTTCTAGCAAAAAAGTTTATGCACAAAATTAAACTACATAAAAGTTCTTATAAAATTGATCTGAATGATATTTCTGTAGAATTAATAGTTCTGGAAATTCTGTTTTACATACACCTATATACACCTGCATATTATATTTTTCAACAAAAAAAGAGAGCTGGTGATAATATAATTAGAAAGATGCCAAGCAAGCAAACTAGTTCTTAGAAAAATATACTTACTAATGGTTAACGTTACATAAAAAACTCATTATCATTATTGGTATTATTATTAATATTCTTCTTGTAAAG
Source organism: Ectobius pallidus (assembly GCA_964059195.1). NCBI lineage: Eukaryota > Metazoa > Arthropoda > Insecta > Blattodea > Ectobiidae > Ectobius > Ectobius pallidus. The sequence continues at coordinate 151,524,401 of CAXKWD010000002.1, forward strand.
CTTAGCCGTTTTATGTTTCGTTAAAAAAAATACCGGTATTTTTTAAAAATGGTAAGGAATTAGACAATTATATTTACAAATTATAAGAATAGCAGGCCTACCTATTACTTTAAATAAACGTTTACTTGTCTATGTGGCTCCTGAGAATATTTGCACATCATATTTTGTCACTGTGCAACTCGGTGTGGTGGAAGATATGGATCCAGAGAAGCAAGTATTAGGCTACATGCTCATCCGTTTGTGGAACCTGTCATGATACAACAGTAAAACATTAGAACAAGATGATGAATTGAAAATTGATGACGTCCAAGCAAAATAAGTTGTTTAGGCACTCTTTAATTAATGTTGTGTGTATAAATACTGAGTGTTCGGTAGATAGAAAAATATGACCCTAACTTATCATACGATGTACTAGGATTCCAGTATTGGAGACTGGAAAAAATAGACAACTAAACATTTATTTAAAGTACTATGTAGGCCTACTAGGTCTTATAATTTCTAAATATTTCCAATTTATAGCTATTTACAATTTTTCCAAATTATATTTTAAACGAAAAATAGAACGGCAAATAGGCCTGATTTATATTTCTTATAAAGTACACTTATACCATGCGATTTTTATAAGCTTTATAACAATAATAATAATAATAATAATAATAATAATAACACTGGTAAACAAAAATCAACTTTTTTTTTGTGACATGGATAAAACAAGGTGTACCTTATGTAAAATTTCACCAGAAAGCAGAAAATAACCTTGGATTTTCGCTGTCACCCACTATTTGTTTGCTACGAAGTGTTTTGTGTTATACTGAATTATATTAATTTCGGTATGTTCTTAATATTATATTTAATTCAAAATTTTATTATAAGATTTTTTAGCGATATTTTGTCACTGCGGCATCTCGGATTAATGTCCAGCAGTAATCAGCAAACAAACTAGAACTCCATTTGCCTTGGTATCGCTTTTCCATAGTTGCAACGTCCTGGTGGAATTGTTCCCCATGTTCGTCACTTACGGCACCCAAATTTTCAGGAATGAAATCGAGGTGAGCATCCAGAAAGTGAATATTTAATGGCATGTTACATCCTATTTCGCTGTAGGCACTAAGTAATTCAGTCATAAGGTCTTTGTAGTTTTCAGCTTTGACATATCCAAGAAAATTGGTCACAACTGTTTTAAAAGCTTTCCATGCTCTTAGTTCAGCTTCATTCAGCATGTTAATTTTTGCCATCTTTCATAACTTCTCGTACTTGCGGTCCCACAAATATGCCCTCTTTAATTTTTGCCTCACTAACTCTCGGAAATTTCTGTTTCAGATACAAGAACCCCCTTCCGTTCCGATCTAATGTTTTTAAGCTAAGTTTAGAAGAATCAGTAAATAGGCGCAAATTGCTTGGTTCATGTTCCTGCCCCAACGCATCAAATAAGTTGTCAACATCCGTGCAGTATCCTATACCAAAATCCCTTCTTGAGCAAAATAATGTGTAAGTTATTTTTGACGATTTCGAAAGTCAGTTATATGTACGTCACGTTCGAGGAGATTCCATCCTTTTAATCTGGATGCTAGGAGTTCTGACTGTGATTTTGCTGGTTTTAAATCTCGAACTAAATCATTCAGTTCAGCTTTTGAAATCAGATGTGGCTTTGTTGAACATTTTGGTACTTGAAAGACTGGATCATTGTCGATTTCCTGTGCGAATTGCACAACATCAGGTGGATCACCAGCACATTCTTCTTAGTCCAAACTCCACGATTCTGGTGGGTTTGGGATAGGAAGTTCTTCACTATGTTCAACGGGCCAGGCTGATGGTAAATTGGGATATTGCACAACATCCTTGGACTTCAGTCCGATGCCCTGTATTTTAGTGAGGCAAAAGTAACAATCTGTTGGATGGTCTTTTGGTTCTCTCCACACCATTGGTACTGCAAATCGCACATTACTTTTTCACCTTTCAATCAACCTGTTAACAATGTTATACAAGTCTTGCAACATATGTGAGGGACCCATGACTTATCTTGATCTCCTACTTTAACTCCGAAATAAAGTTCGTAAGCTCTTCGCACAAGTTGAGTGAAATTACGTTTTTGCGATTTAAAAGTTATTTTTTCACACTCATAACAAAAACTGTTGACATTATTTACACACTGCCTAGGCATTGTATTGACTTGTTAATTCACAGTCAATCACAGTACAATAATAATAATAAACCAAGTATGTAGAACACAAACACGTTAGTAAAGACGACATAGGAAATGCAGTAACTTCATACGCGGGTAAATGTCTACTAATGCACAATCTCATTTGGGTGCATACTTCTTGCATTTAATATACTGGAATGAACTTGTCTTAACACACTGCTGATACATACATTACACGAAGTGGTAAAATATGCATACAATGACTCACAAAACTGTTGAAATGATTGCTGTTTTTTGTTATATTTAAAAAAGAAACGCTTGTTACTAAAAATCCGTGGGTGATAGGCAATTTCTGTTTTTAGATTTGTTATTAGGGCGCCTCAATACATCGGAAACACCTAAAAATTTCCATGTCACAAAATGTGTGTTTAACAGTGTAATTATTATTATTATTGTAGTTTTATGTGTGATGATTACCTTTAGTACAAATATTATTCTAAGAACTAGTTAGCTTGGCATCATGCTAATTTAACTATCATCTGCTCTCTTTTTTGTTAAAAAATATAATATATAGGTGTATATAGGTGTATGTAAAACAGAATTTCCAGAACTATTAATTCTACAGAAATATCATTCAGATCAATTTTATAAGAACTTTTATGTAGTTTAATTTTGTGCATAAACTGTTTTTTGCTAGCACCCATAGTTTTTTTGTGCACTTAGGGAAAACTTAGGGAAATTGCATTTACCAGTAAAAGTGCCCCCACCCCCGCTCACCCCCTATCCATGGGGACTTTTACTACGTTGTTTTAGAACACTTTCCCCCACATCTCTGCCAAATTTCAAAACCACATGATTTATTTTGTCCCTATTTTTTCTTTCTTGCCTGGAATATAATGTATTTTCCATTACATGTAATGTGCTTGTACCGTGCTCGGAGTTTTAATAAATTCAACTATAATGGTTGTGTGATGTTTCTCCACTTGTTTCATGATGTAAATACACAATATACAGCTTACATACAAAGATTTACCCCCTAAATATAGAGAAAGTGCGATGTACGGTTTTCTTTCGAAATCTCGAAATTTGACGGAAATTTTAAATTGTTATAACTTCTGAACATTTGAAAACCAAGTAACAAATGACTACTCGTTCTCGAAATTTGACGGAAATTTTAAATTGTTATAACTTTTGAACATTTGAAAACAAAGTAACAAATGACTACTCATTTTCAAGTGAATTTATTTCCCTACAACTTCTTTCATGAGAACATTGCTGTATACCTAAGGGGTTGAAGCGCTAGAAGGCAAAGTGTGTCGAAAAGCGCGAGGCGAAAGAACTTTTTTTCGAAAAATTGTTATTTTCGCTGGCGGATATCTCGAAAACTATTTTTGATATAAAGAAATGTGTATGATCAAACTTGTAGGACATTTTATCAGCTTGAATTCTGTATATATCAACTTTTCCTCTACGATGCACCATTGTTTAGATATAAGTGAAAAACCTAAAATAGGGACCTTCTGCGGGCCCCCCTGCCCCCCGCTCACCCCCCACCATCGGGGACTTTTAGTATGTTGTTCAGGACCTCCCTCCGACAACTCTGCAAAATTTCAAAACTACACGATATTTTTTCTATTTGGTGTTTTTCGACGTTTATTGACTGGACTATTCGACAAGTTTTCTGAAATGTGAGTTGTAGATACCTCTGTATCTGGTGTGGTGACCTATAATAGGTATCAAAAGTTAAATACTCAACTCGTTGCAAATTTACTCTAGTTTAAAAATTATCCTTCGAAATTTTACTGAAGGTTTGGTCATTTAGAAGATAGCGAGCAAAAACCAGTTGAAAGTTCAGATTTTTTTTATTTTTTGCAAAACGTTGCAGAAATTCGGAGAGCTGTATTTCCGAAACTATTCATGTTAGGAAACTCAATTTGATCTCAAACTGCAGCAAATTTAGTCTACTTTTAGGATGGATGATAAAACATTTTTGTCATGTGCGTATTTTGGCAGATAATGGGCAAAAACAGAAATGAAATCGAAAATTTTGAAGTTTTATCAAGATAGCGGCTCCGGCGGTAAAAAAAAATTGTTGACAAAATGTCAGAAATTACCATCCCTGTCATCATATAAAAAAATTAGCTCTACCCGAAATTTTGCATCCATGTGGTCAATTGACAATTTGATTGGACTAGGTCGGCCAAACTAGTAGAGCACGCAAGAACAGCTGAGTGAAGAGAGTGTGAATAGAATCGGCATTAGACAGCCGAATGCCAGCCAGCTCGCGGCCAGAATTGTATTTTATTTATTTATTTTAATTATTTAATCAAGAATGAACGTTACTGGTATACACCCAAATACAATGTTCATGACTATACTAGCAATACATCATGTTCTTACGATAACACAAATATGAAATAGGTATAATAAAAAGTATATACAATGGATAGGATAATGACCAATGTAAGGTAAGAAGTAAAGAGAATAGGAGAGAGTAAGGATAATAAGAGAGATAAGAAGAAAGCAAGCATGATGAATTTGGAGAAAAAATAAGAATGAAATAAGAGTAAAACAAATAATATAAATAATGAAAATATTTTAGTTGACAATATCATATACGGTATTACTATTCACACACAGATTTCTATGAATTACCATTTTGGACAAGTTTTAACAGTTGGTTTGCAGCAGAATTAATTTGTTTAAGATTCATTCCAAATATATCTATATTAAGTGGGTGAATTTGATTGTACCTATTCATAGTTCTGTTTATTGGTGAATTTTTGTGCAAGTCTATGTTTACTCTAGGAGTAAAAAATAGTTTTCTTAACCTACTATTTTTACTGGGTACATATATATAAATGCTTTCTATAAGGTTTGTATCATCAATATGGGAATTAATTGTTTTGTACAAAAAACTTAATGACTGCCATGCTCTTCTATGTGACAAAGCTTGGAATTCAACATTTTCCAGGTGTTTATTATAATTCATATACAATGGATAATAGCCACAAACTTTAAACATTAAAAACTTGAGGAATTTGTTTTGTACTCTTTCGATTATTTTTTTGTTTTTTACAGTAAATGGATCCCAATTGATAGAGCCATATTACAAATTTTGTCTAACGAGAGAATAATATAAGTGAGTTAATGTTTCCTGGCTTAGCATGTATGAATTTCTCATTATGAAACCAAGGGTTCCCAATGCTTTCCTGTTAATTCTATATGTTTATTAAATCCTAGATCAGAAGTAAAAACAATACCTAGATCTATTTTACTTTTTACTTGTAGTAATGGAATGTTGTCAATGCTATAATCAAATCGAATGGTTTCTTTACATCTTACAAATGTCATTTCTTCACATTTTTAAAAATTAAGTGGTAGTTTGTTACCTGTACTCCACTTTGATACTGAATTAATATCAGTTTGAAGATTATAACAGTCTTCTGCTGAATTTATAGATTTATATAATTTGACATCATCAGCAAACATTATCACATCTGAATACTGGATTATATCAAGCAAAGCGTTTACAAATAATAAAAATAATAGAGGACCCAGGATTGATCCTTCAGTTATACCTGAATTGACGGTAAATTTATATGAAGAGTGGCCTTTATAATTGACTATTTGGGATCTGTATTTAAATATGAACTGAACAGTTTAAGTAATTTCGGGGAAAATCCATAAAGGGTTAATTTCTTTCATAAACAGTCGTGATCTACTTTATCAAAAGCTTTCTGAAAATCAGTATATATAGTATCAACTTGTTTGTACTTATCTAATTCAGATGATATGTATTCTGTGAAGTTACATAGAAATGTAATTGTTGATCTCTTAGGCATAAAACCGTGTTGATTTGATGAGATTGATAGTTTAACATGATTGAAAATATGTTTATTAGTCCAGTATACAGATACATTCCACCTTGCATTAATTAGGCTAAAAGATTTTTCGGGTCTGGTCGACAACGCTGCTTTCTTGCGCGCAGGGTGTTCACGCCTGGTATGCGGGCCCTGGCTTGGATACCAACGCTCCCATTGGCTGCCAACGACCTTGCATGCGATTGGTCCTACTAGCACGTTAGTACCAACATTTTATTGAGCGCGCTTTTCGAATGGATGCTCTCTGTAATGCATGTTATACTGCTCTATGCGATATTAGTTGTACTTTCATAATATTTCACGATTATAATAAATGACCCTTGCACCAAGAGGTGCCACAGATTCTTCCCTTTTCCCTTAAGTTTAAATGAGAGGGGGGTTTGGGGGCAATTATTATTATTATTATTTATTTACACTGACGAAGTTAAGTCCATAAGGTCTAAATGAGAGGGGGGTTTGGGGGCAGAGCCCCAAGAAAAATAAATAGGCTTAAATGAGAAGGGGGTTTGGGGGCTGGGCCCCCAAGATAAAAAAATAGGCTTAAATGAGAAGGGGGTTTGGCGACGGAGCCCCCAAGAAAAAGAAATTAGCTTGAATAAGAGAGGGATTTGGGGGCGGAGCCCTCCAAAAAAGAAATAAGCTTTAATGAGGAGGGGGTTTGGGGCGGAGCCCCCAAGAAAAAGAAATAGGCTTAAATGAGGAGGGGGTTTGGGGACGGAGCTCCTAAGAAAGAAATAGGCTTAAATGAGAAGGGGGTTTGGGGGCAGAGCCCCCAAGAAAAATAAATAGACTTAAATAAGAAAGGGATTTAGGGGCAGAGCCCCCAAGATAAAGAAATAAGCTTAAAGGAAGAGGGGGTTTGTGGTAGAGCCCCCAAGAAAAAGAAATAGGCTTAAATGAGGAGGGGGTTTGGGGGCAGGGCCCCCAAGAAAAGAAATAGGATTAAATGGGGGGTTGGGGGCGGAGCTCCCAAGAAAAGAAATAGGATTAAATGAGGGGGTTTGCGCTCGGAGCCCCCAAGAAAAAGAAATAGGTTTAAATGAGGAGGGGTTTGGGGGCGGAGCCCCCGAGAAAAATTACTAACAAAATTTTAATTAAGTTCAATAAGGAGGGGGTTTGTCGACACCCAACACTGGAGCATATACGAATACCATGGAGGGTGCATGGCGGCGTCTACCTCGAGGTGGTGTAATCACTGGTGTTGGCAGCCCTACTTTCGCACCACGTGACCCAACGACTTCATCTACCGCCGCTGCTGAACACTAACACCAGCAGATGACATGTCAATACACAGCATTTCAGTACGTCATTTTAGGTTAGTTTTCGTAGAATTTTATAGCAATTTTACTAATAGAACAATGCTAAAAGAGAATTGCATATACTGTATATGGATTCTAAAAGTCTTGAAGAACAGAATAACGTGAATTTTGGCCATTTTTCGACTTTGAAAGAAAAATTACCAAAGGAAGCAGTGTGGTCGACCATCCCCGATTGTTCTTTCTCATATTGTTTGGTGTTGTAAGAGTAGTGTAAAACTAAGTTTTCGACCTCGAAAGCCCTAGTGACAACTTTCTGTGAGAAAAATACAATGCAATTTTCGCACTTTTTTCTGTTTTTCGGAAAAATCTCCTAGATACCTACCTCTAGAAAATATTTTTTCAACACCATTCGAAAGAGCATAAAATTTCCTGAAAAATGCAGTGTTCAAACTTTAATTTACATGTAGTATTACTGGTACTATAGTACTTGGAATTTTTTAAATGTTAAAACACGTGTTTTGGCCCATTTTATCCCTATTTATGGCGGTTTATGTAGTCCATTATGTGTTTTAATTATGAATGAGCATTGATTATGTATATGTACATGTATTACAAGGTAACCTCGGGGGGGGGGTCAAATTCGATGAACATAAATTTACGACCAGATAATGTAGAAAATCCGTTTAAAGTTACGTATGCATAAAAACATTTACATGCACTATTGCAACCTTTTTTGCAGCTGCGGTGTGTCAGTTCAGCAAGGACTGTGGTGCTGGGACATTTGTCATTTTAATTGGATTGAGATCATGGCTGTTGTATTTCCATCTTCGTTCTACTGCATCCAGGCTGTTACCCAGCTAGCATTGCACTTGGTGGAATGTGTGAAATGCATGTTGTTCGGCTGCGTCTTTCGTCGGTGGCAGTCTGGGTAGGCTGATCCTTGTTTTGGCTGCCATCTTAACAAACAAATGGTATCCGAGATCATTGATCCCCTGACGAGTGTTCGTTCTAGTGTTGTACGAAGCCAAGAATTCTTTTTCTCCTGCATGACTGATTTCTTCCTTGGTTGCAGTAAACTTGTAAAAAAACTTAAGTGTATTTTCTCAAGCTTGGTTCTTCGCAATGAGGGTGAAAAGTTTTGTTTTTCCATGGCCAAATGGAGCTCAGGTGGTATCACAACCACTAAAAGCATGAATAAACAGAAGGTACTCTGGATCATATTGATATGATGAGGTTGAGAAGTAAGTTTCATGTTTGCCACTCCTTCCTGATTTCAGAAGGTGTATGTTTTGACATGAATAGGGTAGCCCGGACAGGAGTACAAGCACGTCAATATCCCCACTTACAACGACGCTATCATAATTGACTTCTTTTGGCAAAGATGTAGTAACTTTACGCACATATTCGTCTTCTACTGCCTGTAATACTTGCAAATATTTTCGATTTTTTTTTTCAACATTTGAATGACACGACTCTTATTGCTGTCATTCCCCAAGAACTTCTCTTGGGAAACAGCAAAAAATGTTTTATCAGCAAACATCAGCTGAACTCTATCTTGGAACGGCGAACCCTTTATAACCTTTTAGTACCTTGTTGATTCACATCATTTTGGTATCTATCATCCACGATAGTTAATTACAACCCATATTGCTTCTTGACATAGCTGACTCACCTCATGCGGATAGAACCAAATGATTCATTGGTTTGCCACAGTACTTTATGAAGGACAACTACCAACGTACGTTTCAGAAACGATACGTGTATGTCTACAGGCTTGAAAGCATTGTAGAGTAATGATTTGGTACCCTTTCGTAATCCTTCTTCGCTGAACAAAGACAAGGGATAAGGAGCAAGTTCGTAGGCGAAGTACCTCTTCAAGTCTTCATCTGACTGTTTTGCTATGCAGGTTCTCTGAAACAATGTCACTGGATCAACAGCGGTCACCTGTTAGGAACCAATCTTCAAGGTGTTCGTGACATCAGCAAGTGTAATTACTTTATAATTTCGTGTTAAGTGTAGGGTCTTAAAGCTTTTACCAATAATTTTTGCCATACAGTTCTTGCCTATTTATTGGAATCATTGACAATTCACCTGTTCTTCACTTACTACTCCACTACTTTTTAACATTATAGAGTCAGTTATGGAAACGGATTGTACTGAACAAACCGTCGTCCTTTTCTCGATCTCGAGAGGGCCTTGCGTCTACATGCTACTCAGATGACACTGTAATCATTTGGCAGTAAGATTCCATGGCATCACAAACATATTGCAGATCGACCTTCCCTTGTGTCCACTGTCCGCTAGCCTACTCGAGACCAACAGACTGACAGAACCCCTCCTCTCAACACAACGTTCGCTGAATCACTTCTCCCATCTTTCCACTTAAATACGAAGGAAATCACATAGTTGCCTTATAACTGAGTAATTCTGTAATTTTTTACCTTAAACTGGTAGAAGGCTACTGTGAACAGTAGACGTCGCATAAAAAGAAAGGAATTCAAAAAAAAAATTATGCATACGTAATTTTAAACGGATTTTAGACTTTCTATATTATCTGGTCGTAAATTTATGTTAATCGAATTCGACCCCCCCCCCGAGTTTACCTTATAACACATGTACATATACATAATCAATGCCCATTCATAATTAAAACACATAATGGACTACAAAAACCGCCATCAATAGAGATAGACTAAGTCAAAACACGTGATTTTAACGTTTTTTTTTTAATTTCAAGTACTGTAGTACCCGTAATAGTACATGTAAATTAAAGTTTGAACACTGCATTTTGCAGGAAAATTTATGTTCTTTTGAATGGTGTTGAAAAAATATTTGCTAGAAATTTTTATCTAGAAGATTTTTCCAAAAAACTGAAAAACGTGCGAAAATTTCGTGTTTTTTTTTTGATCACAGAAAGTCGTCCCTAGGGCTTTCGAGGTCGAAAACTTAGTTTTACACTACTCTCACGATACCAAACAATATAAGAAAGAAAAATATTTTACCCTAATTAATGCAAGGTGGGCCATTTTTTTCGCTACCTATATACTGGACTATATGTAGAATGCTTTCAAATATTTTGGCTGGTGTTGATAGAATTGCAATGGGTCTATAGTTTTGTACTAATTTCGTATCTCCTGACATATAAGTGGGTGTAACTTTAGTAAACTTCCACGCATCTGGAAAATTATTGTTCTCAAGTATTTTATCATGTATCAGATTTAGTGGATAAGCCAATGCTTCTCCACAGCCTTTAAAAATATAGGTGGGTAGTTTGTCTGGCCCAGAAGATTTTGTTCATTTTAATTGTTTTGTGGTCTGTCTCACTTCTTTAATAGTTATATATTTCAAATCAAGACAGTCCAATTCATTTGCTCTGCCATTGTTCGCATTAAACATTAGATTGTATGTAGATTTGGTTTGTGAATATAGGCTATAGATCTAAAATAGTCTGCATAACCATATGCAATTTCAACATTTGTTTTTAAAGGCTGGCCATTAAATACCATCTCCACATTAGATTTGTGTTGTTTTCTTTTACTTTTTATGAAATTCCAAAATTAGTTGGTATTTTGCCATATATTCTCCTCTATGGTCCGTAGATAAGACCTATAAGCTAATTCAATGTAATTTTTAATCCGGGCTCTACAAGCTTTATATAAAAAAACAGTCCTCTGAATCATCTTTCTTCTTTCTGTACTTTTCCTTGAGTTTGATAGCCACCATCAGTTCACTGCCCATATCAGTGCGCGCATAACGTCACTCCAATTCATTAATTACGTCGCAGAATCTGATACTTTAAATATTAGAACAAAATAACGTACATAAGTATCACGTAACCAGAAAATAGTTCAAGTAAACTAACTTCTAGCAAAGAAAGGACAAGCATGTTAAGTTGTGTGCGCTTTATATGCAGAATAATTGCTCAGTTCACGCTCTTGTGGATGCATTTTAACCTAACTTTCTCTCACTCTCACGTTCTCTCTTTCTCACTGTTTCATTTCTCTCTCTTGCTCTTTCTTTCTTTTTCCTTCTTTCTTTCTCTCCTTCTTTTTTCTTGCTTTCTTTATTTCCTTCTTCCTGTATGTCTTTCTTTTTCTCTTATTTCTTTCCTCCTACTTTCCTTTCTTTCTTTCATTCATGCAAATTTACTTAACATTACAGTTCTATGGAAACAAGTTAACCTCACAATGTCACTTACGCCCTTTAGAGACCTACAAGGTTTCATATTATTGTTGATTTTCGAACCCAGAACCTCCTACTTGGTTTCCAATCGTTACAGGGAACATTTATCAAACTTGGGAGTATATGAGGAATATTCATCGTTCATGTGTTATGATTTTTTTGTTTATTATCTCCGATATTTAATGTAAATATGTAGTATCATATTATGTATGTGTTGATGTTCTTTGAAATCATGATTAACAAAGATGTTTAAATTCAGATAAAATAAGAGTTAGTAAAATTACATTGTTCATAAGCATAATTCATTGTTTCGTAAGAACTAAACCGCCGGCATGAGCTGTATTGGCAAATTTCCTTAACCCATACTACTGGATGTCCGTGAACACCTCGAATGTCGCTATGCACCGGTGATTAGAACATCATTTCTCAAACGAGCTTACAATGGTAGGAATTACTACAGCGAAGATTTGACAGTTATAACTCAAGACCTACGTAAATAATGTATATTGTTATGGCCCAGAATTTAAGGCAAAAGCATTGGAAAATTAACTGTATTAACTTTACATTATACATAAACACTTAAGAAGGGGTAAGAAGAGAATATAGATTTAGAAAATAGGCTGTATACTTTGTAAGAAATTGTTGATTGTAGTTTTATAGAAGGGCCCCCCGAGAAATACACTGTAATCGAAGGGGACCCACTTTAGATATGAATTCTGAATAAACATTATTATTATTATTATTATTATTATCTTTTATTCATTTATAAATCTCAGCTTTTAAGACTGGCACTAAGTGAGGTACGGGTCAACCAAGCACACTCACTTGCCCAAGAACTTCCTAACAATACGGGCGGTATTAATAAGCACCGCTTTTTGCATTTTAATGTAAATATTTTTATCTAGATCTAACTTCTTGATATTACTATGAAGGGATACAGGGATAACTCCTGTAGTTGATATTACAATTGGAACTATGTCAACATTAGTCAAAGACCACAGTCTCATCAACTCAAATCTCAACTCCGAATATTTATAGAATTTCTCTTGATTAGCTCTCTGTAGATTGTGGGTATTTGGGATTTTAATGTCTATGATATAAGCTGTATTGGCTTGCTTGTTCTGAAGAACTATGTCTGGTCTATTATTGGGTATAGTTCGATCGGTGACTATTGACCGATCATAATATATTTTATATTCCATTGATTCAAGCACCGGACTAGGTTCATATTTGTAATATGGGACAGTTGTCTCTGCTAGTTTGCATTTGAAGGCGAGCGCCTGATGTACTATCCTTGCCACCTGGTTATGGCGGTGAAGGTACTCAAACTGGGTGAGAGAGCTACAAGCCCCAGTTATATGCTGTATAGTCTCCGGAGCAGCTCTACACCTTCTACACTCGTCATCAATCACAGCCCTATTTTTCATTATATACTTTTGATAGTTTTTTGTGCTAATAACCTGATCCTGTATGGCGATAATGAATCCCTCAGTCTCAGGGAAGAGTTCCCCATGCCGGAGCCAAGCGTTCGACGCCTCTTTGTCGACTTCAGGGCTACTAAGGTCATTAGGGTGTCGACCATGTAGGCTCATAGCCTTCCACTGGTCTATCCTCTCTTGGACCGAAACAATTCTTTCTGCTTGCTGATCAAGCCTATTTGAGAGGTTTAGTGGCGTGTGATTGTTATCAGTATAGCATATGCTATGATGTAGGGCAGAACTCTCCATCCTTTGGTGGAAATATGCTCTGAGAGAGGCTTTCTGCTTGTTGCATAGGTTAATTATATCAATTATATATTATTATTATTATATATTATTATTATTATTATTATTATTACATAAACAGTTACAAGTTGACTGGAGAAGATACAGTCAGAGAGAGATAATATTTCAATGCACATGTAGATAACAGGAACCCATTCCGGCAAGAGATCAGGTATACAGCTGGGAAATATTTATTCTTCAATTGTAATGCCGTGTTCAAACCTTAAGATTTCTCGGAACTCTGCCATATTATTCTGCAGTCGTCAGCAATTTTCATGAGAATGTATAGTAAAGAGTTCCAAGCGTTAGCTGCTAGGTGGCGCTAGGAATCACTGAAATCTTTAAGTTCAGGGTTCTCTGGTAGATGTCACTAGTTACGAAAAACAGATTATGTTCCAGTATCCTTTACGTCTATTGGCCAGGTTTGATTTGGCTCCATGAGGGGTGTACAGACCGTTACACATGTTCAACAAACACCACATCCTTTCACATCTTCCAGTACATGTACTCGTATACATCTGCACAGCGGGAATGTTAGCGTCGGTATAATTAAAATAAACGGCAGTTTAGTTATACATCTAGGACAGTAATCTTTGATCACCGAGGCAAAATGGAGGCGGACATTTATCTTCGCTTCAAATTACAAGCAGACTTTTCATTCAACAATGAGTAAAAATGTAAGTAACAAAATATTTTATACTTAAATTTCAAAACCAAAATTTCAGAGCACAAACTTTCCATATTTTCAGATTGTATCCGTATGGATTTCATGTGTTGAAGCTGATACTTGTATTTTATCAATCAATTGGTTATTGAAATTTCACTTTTTTCATTGAAAGGTGTTTGTTTTGTTCGTTAACCACTATTTTTTACAGCAAGGTCGCAAGGTAAGTGAAGTGCCTCGAGAAGACTACAGTGCGTGAAATTTTGTGACTAGAAAAATTTAGAAACAGACCTACTTATTCCATTTCCTAATATAATGCAGAGCCTTATACTTAATTTTAGCTTAATTTTATTATACTTCTGTTTACTCTCTCAGTTAAAGAGGGGTGGTCATAATATGAGAAACTCCTAGGTGAAAACAGAATTTACGAAAATTACGGGAAGTAAACTGAGTAGCAATGTGCGGGCGGACCGAAACTCGATCAAATTTGAGATAAGCAAGCGATAGTGACAATAGTGATAGCTTCTGGTTCTGCTCGAACCACGATTATTCTGGAGATCTAGAACTTACTAAATCACGTCATCATTCGCCACTATAATTTCAATGTCAGCAACGCCTCTATCGCCCATGCGAGTTTTCCTGGGGGCAGGAATCTGCGAGGGATTAATTACGATTATTACGATTACGTTTTCTGCAGTGACAACAGCCGCTTCTTCAAAAACTACATCATCAGGCAAGGTCATAGTGGGCATCATCGCCGCACCAGTAGCACAATCTTCAGCTGGCTGACATGTCAGTCAGAGCTGTGTGTATCACAGCTCATTATTCATTACTTCGGTTGGCTGTATCAGTACCAGACTCATCAGTGCTTCTCTTTGAACTGCAACAGTAAATATTTGTCCAAGCTTAGTCAGCCAGATAATTACGATTACATATGTTGTCAGTTGCAGACTTGCAGCTATTACAACTTCAGTAAGATTCTCGTCAGTGTGTATCAGCAATGGTTATTTTAGTCAGCAGCAACTATACCAGTGTGTTCGTCGCATCGGCAACAGCAGTAGCATACTGTACATCAGCTGAATTCAACTTCAGTCATTGACCTTGATAGATATCACATTCCAAGCAACGTACTGAGTGACAAGTTACGTGAGTTATTTCTGACTTATCATATCAAAATATATTGATAAAGACTTGAAGATCAAATTAATAAAGAAAACGTTATCCAATTTAAGTTCAAGTTAAAAGATAATTCATTAATAATTGAAGTGAACATTTATTTTGATAACATTTTATATGAACAACTGTATTTGATAAACTCAGTGAAAGAAAACTTACATTTTATGTTGTGTGTACGACTTATGTTATAGTCAATAAGTATATTACTGAACTAAAATCATTTCTTAACAATTAAATTTGATTTGCCTTAAGTGCAGAACGTGGCGACGAGGACCTACGCAAATATCATTCCCGTCTATTACTATTTAAAATTTGTAATAAAGACAGTACAGCACCATCTCGGATGGTGCGACGATGGGACTATTCCGCAGCAGTGATGGAATATTTCCATATCCGTGAATAGATCGTGTCGCAGCTGTGATAACTGATAACCTACTTCGAAACTGTGCTTGGACACTGAATCAGTGACTGAGTAGCATCAGTAGCGGACATTGCATCATAATACAATAACAATATACAGTCTTTCCTCACATTTACATTTTAGACAATAATTTATCATTGTGGCTATAAATTAACTATGTATTGCATATGCTACAGCTTAATCTTATCTGGATTTTAGTCGTAGTAGCTCAATGTGATTGCAGATTCATAATCATACAGTGCTTTCCAGTCCATCTTATGGTATACAACATGGTACTTCTGAGTTTATGGTGTATCAAGAGAACCAGGTGGAAGCAGTTCAAACACAACATAGCAGTCAATAAATGGCGTTGCTGTTGCATCGGTTCCAGCAGAAATGCTTCAGAATCATTTTGTATAATGATATATTCACAACATGCTCCATTACAGAGTAATACTACATGTTTTGATTCCAATTTTACAAACATATTAAGAATACTTAATTACGTATATGAAAGTACAATGGTGTAGAGACAAATTAATATTATTCTAGAATATTCTACATAATATTGCTAATGTATTTTGAAAGTAGCTTTTGCGTTTAGTACTATTATACGACTACTATATTTGAAATATACGTATACTAGCACAATACTTATCTACTAATATTTACATTTACAGATTTACAGATTAATATTATTCTAGAAGATTCTTCGCATTATTACTAACGTTTATTGAAGTTGACAATTTGCTATTTATACTAATGTAAAACTTCGTATATAGCACACGTATATATATATATATATATATATATATATATATATATGTTCTGCCGTTTGTTCTTCTTCTTCGGTACAAGGGCATAGTGAATTATCAATTTTAAGTGCCAGAATGGTACTTTATGAGATTGTAAGGGGGACAGGAAAATGTCTGTCCGCGCGATAGTGCAAATACGCTTTATCGGATTTTCATATGCAATTATAACATCCATGTGAAGAACCCTACTGATATTGGACCAAATCGGTTGATCGGTACCGGAGTAAAACCCAATTTAGTGTCTATTTTAAAGGCGCGGTAGTTCAAACAAACTTTATCGGATTTCTATGACAGTCGGTATACGCATTTATAATATCCATCGAAAAAGTCTATTGA
This sequence comes from Ectobius pallidus, assembly GCA_964059195.1. NCBI lineage: Eukaryota > Metazoa > Arthropoda > Insecta > Blattodea > Ectobiidae > Ectobius > Ectobius pallidus. The sequence goes on from CAXKWD010000002.1 coordinate 151,541,023, forward strand.
TATTGGACCAAATCGGTTGGCCGGTACCAGAATAATGCCCAATTTAGTGCCTTTTCATGGTAATATAACAAAAGGCATGATAACTAAAAAATTATTTAATTATTTATAACGTCCACGGGAAGAAGCCTATTGATAGTGGACCAAATCGGATGACCGCTACCGGAATAATACCCAATTTAGTGCCTATTTTATGGTAATGTATTAGAAAGAATTTATCAAATGCAAATCAGTTATCATGACAACATATTGTTTTTTAATCTCCATATACGGTGTAACGGTTCGGTCTCGACCAGAATGCCTCGTCAACCTGAATTACTTACAATTTGCAGTCTCCACTTTTTTATTAAGGAACCGACCACAGCAGCCAGTCGGTCAGCATCAAGATCCTCTTCTTTATCTGGGGCAAGTTGGAGTTTTTAATGAATATGGGCTCTTATTAATCTATGCTGAATAATAGTTCAAAGTTTAAACTGGTGAGATTGGTATTTATTGTCTATAATAAATGCAATGTTATTGTTCTAATAATTATCAGAACGTAGGTGATATTTCGTATGAATGTCAGAGCGGTAGAATGATCTATCTACTATACTTCGGCCATTAGATGATGTGTAATTCCTGTTCTGTGAATAACCGTAGTATTATATTCCCTTATGTATGTCGTCGACGAACAGTGCTTACATGTCACACACTGAATTTAAGGATGGTACAGACTATAATTCAGTCTTACCGCAAGCTACCTGTTATAATATTGACTTTAGTATATTAATACTTGAAGTGATAGGGATCAGTCCCGATCACTATAATGCTACAAAACAGAAAGAAGTCCTACGACTCCTTCTGTAAACGAAGATCGAAGTCAGGTTACTCTCTTAGCTGATGAAGGCTAGAACAGAAGTGATTTCTCAAAATGGCGATCATTCTACTATCCCCTCGTTCATCTCATATATCCCTACTTTATACACAAACTTAGGTTATTACAATTATGAGTGTTTTCTGTTATAAGCTTCTTTCTTATTGGTTACTGAGTTTCTAGCATCATACGCTACTGACTTGATGCTCTCTCAGCTTGGAGCGTCTTCCTGTTCTTCGTATTTGCTTGGAGTTCCGAGTAGAGTTATAGAAATCTGGTTTCCCAGCAGCCTTACCCAGAACTCCTCTTTTCGCTGCTTCTTAACTCTTTTCATCATGTTTTTAAGTGAATAGAACTCTATTTTACCACAATAGTTGTCTCCGGTTTCCTGCGGTGACTGAATAGGAAAGCTGGACTTAACTTGGAAAATACAGAGAATTTCGTCTGAGACATTCTGTGTGTTACAAATCTAAGTTTCATTTCATTTCACAGACAATATTAACTTTTAATATATCTTGTAATTCTTATGTTTTTATTTTATTAATTCTGTTCATTCTTTTATTAATTATGTAAATTTAAAAATATCAGCCTTGTATTGCTTAATAATGTTTTAATCTTAATAATGTTTCAATCTAGTCTTAATACTGTTTCAATCTAGTTGCGTATCATAATCATGGTGTATATTCTGTTAACATTGTTATGATCATATCAACGGCTTTGGAAGTTGCAAAACAGTTAGCTATTACAAATAACACTATTCCATTACATATGCCTATCAAACTAGACCGATAAACTGATTGAGGTGCTCGAGATGGTAACCTCTTGGACTCGTATTTTGGAGGTCCTTGGTTCAAATCCCGACTTTTTTATGTGTGCCCGATTGTCATTATATCACAAATCTGTAGACTATAGTTCTGCTGATGCTGGACGATTTTATTCTGTTTTTTTTTAAATTAGACCTTTGTTCCTCCGAAAGCCCTGCTTAATAAATTAATTTGGAGCTTGAGCCGTAATATTTACGGTAATATCAAATTTGCATATGTTTCACTCTTACCTCCATTTTTCTCGTATTGAAACTGCAGTTAAATGTAATATTTTTTACTGGTTAAGCTTGTTTTTCCTGCTCTGTAGCGTTTCTCTTCTGATTCTGATATTAATTCGCCCGAATCCCTGTATGTGGCGTTGTGTTCACTTACGTAAAGAGGACTTATGCTAATGAGTGGGAGGGGGAAGCCGGTTGGTGCGCTATGCGTGTACTTTTTGTGGAGCTCAGTCTATTGCTGGAGTTCGAAGTGTCTAGTTGTTTTTTCTTTTGTGTTGTGTGGAGGCCTGTCATGGAGACAATTTTCTCAGGTGAGTCTTCCTTTAAATGGATTTGTTTGTAATTAACTAATGCTCACCTGTGAATTTTCGGCCATCAAAATTTGTTAGTTTCAGTTTGTAATTTTGGGGTTTTATATAAGGGGAATTTTTGTATTGCGTTTTTCAATTTTTTTGGCTTTTGAAATTTGCCTCCCATAAGTTTTCTAAATTAAATTCAAGGGGTGGGAGTTTTGTTCTACAGTTCAGTGGGGAAATAAATATGAACTCTACAAAATTAAATGGTTTTCTCTCATTACATTGCCATATGCTGTGTAGGCTTAGCCCCAACTAGATAATGACCGGTAGGCTCCGTCGATTATCATTGGCACTGTAAAACTAAAACACGCAAGGTGGCACTAATTCAGTTCCGAATTTTAAATAAAACTAGCCTAACCGACTTTAGACAATTTCGAGTTTGATCCCTGTAGTAATGGATATAACTAGATAAATAAACTATGGTCAGACCCTGTGGAGTACTTGCAAGTACATGTAAATAACATTTTAATCTGTTAATAAATAATTTGTTGTAATTTGTGAATTTTCTGAACAGGCATTTCGCGCCTGTTGTGCTAAGCTATGTAAATAAATTGTACATATGTGAATGTTTGGGGTTATTGTATATTAAATTAGAAGCCCAAGGGTCATTTTGAGTGTGGCGAAAAACCACAGAATAAGTAAGATGTGCTAGATGCTATTTCTTCAGAATGTTTAAATTTTGCTTGAAATAATTGTTACCTGATTCAGAATAAATTGTATCTACAAAATTGAATTTATCTTGAATTATTATTGATTTGAAATTTAATTATTTGAATTTGATTAGGATCTGGGCCCAGTTACCAGTGAAGTATTTTCAGAGTCGGCTCACTATTTACTTAAGTACCTCTCTGACCTGCGTCCACATTCCTTAATTTTCCTTGGTTTATAGGAAGTTAAAAATAATCTGTGCTTCGGCACAAAGTACGTGTTACTGCAGAGCGTGGTTAGGTTAGTAGCTAGGTTCTTGTAAATTTACCGGCTCTGCATTTCTCATTAATTACTTTTTGCTGCTTAAAAATTGCATTTGTGCTATTCTAAGCATTATTTAAAATATTCTTTGCTCATTATATAGTAACTTACATTTCCATGATTTGCTATTAGGTCTAGTTCCTGAGTGCAGGGTAGATCAACATCTTTGTATGATATAAAATTCGTAGTTCTGCTTTTCAAATATTTTTGATGAAGTTCAGCTTAATTAGTTGAAAGTGCCTTAATGAGTCTGAGTAACTTTATCTTAAACTTATGATTTTCTTGGGCTATACTTGCCTTGACTGAAGTTTGACATTTTGGGGAGTTCATTATTATTTTTCATTTATTTAATTCAGTCTGATGTGGGCTTGTTTAATTGAAATTTTACATGACAGTTAGTTAAAAGAAGTTGGCCAGTGAATCTTTTCTATGCTAATAGATTTTGACGTATTCGATTACAGTAAACATAGATTCTGGGTTGGATTTATTTCATCATAACTGGGATTTTTTTTCTTCCTGACATTGAGTTAAATAAAGATTTCAGGTTGCATTTATTCAATCTTAGTAGTTTTTTTAACATTTGCTAACAGTGAGATAAATTTAAACTTTAACTTGAATTTATTGTGTTTTAATACTCTCTTGAAATATTCCCTGGCAGTGACTTAAAAATAAATTCTGGATTGGATTTATCTTATCTTACCAGCTTTTGAAAAATTTTGATGAAAGTGATTTAAAAATAAATTCCTTGTTGGATTTATTCTATCCGCACAGTTTGAAATATTTGGTGAAAGCTAAAAATAAATTTAGGGTTGGATTATTCTATCTTAACAAGTTTTGAAAACTTTGATGCAGTGATTTGAAAATAAATTCCCTGTTAGATTTATTATATCTTAAACAGTTTTCAATCTTCGGTAATAGAAAAAGTCAGAGTTGGATTCTTTGTGTGAATAGCTTTTGTAAGATTTGATGACATGAAGTTCAAAAATAAATTTTCGGGTTGAATTTATTCTATCCTAACCAGCACTCAGAGCATGTGAGATAAATTTAAATTGCCAAGTGATGACAGTTGGTTAAGAGTAAATATCGTGCTGGATTTATACTATCTTGATAGTCTTTGAAATTTTTGTAATAGTTACACTAAATTTGGAGTTGAATTTATTCTATACTAATAGCCTTCCGGGGTAGATTTTCTCTTTTCGCTGCGCAGTATTAGAGTTCGCAATGAGTAATAGAACTTACGTCCCAATTGAATTTATTTAGAAAGCAGATTTGGTTTACGAACTGTTGGTTCGGGGAGTGAAAATGGATCCAGATGACCCAGTTTCTAATCTGTCTAAATTATTGAAAGATAATATATCTTTGCCTGTAGATCCGGCGAATTTAAAGAATGTTAAGCCTCAGACTGAAATTCCAGCGCTTATCGCAAAAACTGAAGAAGTTTTTGACCAGTGCCGTGAGCTAGGAGAGGAAGGGGGTTTTTCACCAAAGCAAGTGAAACGACTTCAAGCTAAGTTGGACCATATTCTGAATAGGATAACTGATTTATTACAGTTAGAGATGTCCGCTGACTTTTCCAAATTTTTACTGTTACTCCGTCAAGAAATTTGTCAGGAAAAAGAAAATGTTAAACCGCAATCAGGAGAAAATTTAATTAGTGGTTTGTATACCAGACAGTCCGTGGTCCCTCCTGCTATTGATACGGGTTCCCCTAATCCATTTGTTGGTAGTGGGCGGTTAGCTAGCTTTAATTCTCAACAGTCGCCAGCACCAGTTGTAGGGGTTTCTGAATTTAATCCAATTCAAGATTTTAGTAAATTACCACATCCTCTCGGCAAATTACTAGATGAGTTAGAGCAATTTAGTGACCATTCTTTGGACGCAGTTGTAAAGTTTTTGCTATTTCTCATAGAGCTTAGAACTCAGGTGGAAATCTTTGCTCTCAGTCAGACCCAGGTTTTGGCCTTATGCTTTGCCAGATTAAAAGGGAGTTTAAAAGAACTAGCAGGAAAGGCTGTGAGGGACAATATGAATTTGTGCCAGTTTCATGACATTCTATTAGATTTCTATTTTCCGCCTCGGGCTAGATCTGGCTTGGTGAATAAATTCTATTATAGAGTTCAAAGAGAAAGAGAACCATTTTCAGAGTTTGTGAAAGACATTCGGGGTTATGCAGCCGTTGTCCGTCTGGTTGAGTCCGAAGTTCAAGTAGTTGAAAATATATTGGATGGTATGTCACCACGTACAAGGAGCATGGTAGTTTTTTTAAAAAGACCTAATAATTTTCTGGAACTAGATTCCTTGTGTGCGAAATTGAATTCAGTTGCGTTTTCTGACTCTTTAAGGTCCGAAAACACTCGTTCTAATTTTCCTTCTCAGTCGGGACATCTTGCCGCTAGAGAACCTATTAGGCAGCCAGTTAATGCCACTGAACGCAGATCCTGTTTTTACTGTCGTAGAACTGGACATATATTGCGAGATTGTCCTCAAAGACCACCTCGTGGGGGACACCAGAATGGGCCTTCTGGCAGGCGCCCATGACATTTGGGAGAAAATGTCTGTCTTTCTACTGGTGTGGAGTACAGAGCCCGTGTGCAGGGATTTTCGGGAAAATCGTTACCCTATATTCGCACTGAGTGTGATGATTTGGATATCATGGCCTTGATCGATAGTGGTTCAATAATTAACATCATGTCAGACTTTATTTATCACAATTTGGGAAAGAATCATAAACGTATGCCTCTACAAAAGGCTAACATTTCTTGCTTTGTTGCTAATTCCTTGCCTATGAAATTTTTGGGGTGGACCATAATCAGAATCAAAATTGCTGGCTTTTCCTGGAAAATAAAGTTTTGGATTGCTCCTCATTTGTCTGTACCATTAATTTTGGGGGTGCCATTTAGCGAATTTTCCGGTCTCATTTTGGATTTTAGCAAGGAACATGTATACTTCAAATTTTCACCTGAGGTTAAAATTCCTTTTGTTAAGGATCCATTTTCTGGCGGGGTTGTGTCTTGCAAAAAGAAATTTTGAGCGGTATTGTAGAACTTTATGCTGAGGTACTGACATCTAAATTGGGTCTTACTCACTTGCTCGAGTATGAAATTGAATTATTGGACCAGGTTCCAGTTCGTCGGCCGCCGTATAGATTGTCTCCTCCTAAGGTCAAAATTATGAGGCAAATAGTCCAGGAAATGTTGGATGATGGCGTCATTACTACATCTTGTTCAAATTATAGCAGTCCTATTTTCTTAGTTGAGAAGGGATAAGGGAAGTTTAGACCCGTCGTGGATTACAGGTATTTGAATTCTAAGATCAAAATTGATTCCGTTCCATTGCCCGATATACATTCATCCTTTAGCTGGTTTGGGAAGGCTAAGTACTTCACCTCGTTCGACTTGAATCAAGCGTATTATCTAATTCCTTTGGCAAAGGAGTCTCGTAGGCTTACTGCCTTTAGTACCGATTGGAATTAGTACGAATTTACCAGGGTACCATTTGGACTCGCCACTGGCGCTCAGGTGTTGACGAGGTTATTAGATCAAATTTTTGCAGATGTAAAGTTTGAGTTCGTTTTTCATTATTTGGATGATTAGTCATTTATTCTAACACCTTTGAAGAGCATATCGATCATATTTGTATTGTACTTAACCGTCTGAAGGACGCAGGGTTGACAGTTAATCCAGCTAAGGTCACCCTAGCTTCTTCTCGTTTGTCCTTCTTAGGTCATGTTATATCTCCAGATGGCATTACCATAGATCCTGATCGCACGAAATGCATTAGAGAATACGCTCCTCCAACAGATGTAAAAGGAGTTGCGAGGTTCCTGGGAATGGTCAATTTTTTCCATCGGTTTATTCCAAATTTAGCAGATCGGGCACCTCCCCTTAATGCTCTTCGCAAGAAGGGGGTTAAGTTTCTCTGGGGGCCTGAACAACAGAAGGCTTTTGAGTTGCTAAAGAAGATGGTCATGAACCCTCCTGTTCTGAGCATACCGGACTTCTCTAAGAGATTCATCCTTCAGACTGACGCATCCTCAGTGGCGTTAGGGGCCGTGTTATTGCAGTGTTTTGGTGATGGGCGTAATCCAGTAGCTTATGCCTCTAGAACCCTCACGGCCCAAGAGAGAGCCTATTCTGCTTACGAACTTGAGGCTTTGGCGGTCCTGTTTGCCGTTGAGAAATTTAGGATGTATCTAGAACACACAGAATTTGATCTTGAGACGGACTGCCAGGCCCTAAGTTGGGTATTGGCAAAACCCCGTGCCACTGGACGAATTGCCCGTTGGGCAGTCCGTCTGTCTGCCTTTAAATTTTCAGCCAGGCATATCAGAGAGTCGGAAAATGCAGTACGGATGCTCTGTCTAGGATGTTTTCCAATGACCAAACCAAATTGGTAGAATCTAGGGATTGTGATATTTCCAATTTCTGGGGGCCGTTAAAGGGTATAGACTCTCTTTCCTTACCTTCCTTCCTCGATGATATGCATCTGGTTACGGCAATATTCTCTGAGATCCCTTTGGCCTTCAGATCTATTGCGCAACATCAGGAATCTGATCCGATCTTGGGACCCATTATTCGTGATCTTCAAAGTGGGAAAAATCACCCTCGATATCACCTAAAAAAGGGGGTGCTTCACTGTGTTAGTCGTGGTTCTGAGGGTGGAAAGATTGTCTTGCCTGCAGTCCTAGTGATATGATTTTTACGTTTTTCACGAGTCTCCAGTGGGTGGTCATTTGGGACTGTATAAAACTCGTGCTAAAATCCGTGAAACTTTTGTGTGGAATGGCATGGAATCTGATATTCGGGCGCGAATACGGGCGTGCAATCGTTGTGCTATCTCTAAACCTACTCAGGCCAGTAATTTTGGGTTTTTGAGCTCTCAGTTCCCTAAGGCTCCTCTGGAGCGTCTGTTTATCGACTATGTTGGCAAATTTCCTCGATCCAGAAATGGTAATTTGTATGTTCTGGTTATTACTGATGCCTTTACGAAGTTCGTTTGGCTGTATCCGGTGCGGGATGCTAACTCTAGAAACACTATTGAGTGCTTAAAGCGCGTATTCTCTGTGGTTGGGTTTCCGCATACCATTGTATCCGATAACGCCAGTTACTTCGTTTCAGCCAGTTTCCGCCATTTCTGCTTTGATTTAGGGATTAAGCATTGCACTACGTCCCCATATTATCCTCAAGCTTCCTTGGCTGAAAGGTTTAACAGGAACCTTAGGAGTGCTCTTATTGCCTACCATTCTCAGGATCACGCATCTTGGGACCAGAATTTATTCTGGCTCCAATTTGCGTTCAATTCTGCCAGACATGAGGCTCATGGGTGTACGCCTATTTCTTTCATGTTTGCATTTAAACCTAACAATCCTTTGGCCAATTTGTGGACAATCAATGAGTTTTTGCCCAATCCAGCCAATGCAGGACAAGTAAAGGAGGTGTGGAAGCGGGCGGCTCGGAATTTGGAAATTGCCCATGGTAGGTCATCGGCTAGGTATAATAAGGGTAGGAAACCGGTCCCATTTAGAATAGGAGACGCGGTGTGGGTTAGGAATTTTCCGCGGAGTAACGCAGCTAATCGTTTTGCCGCTAAATTGGCTCCTCGGTTCACTGGCCCCTATAGGATCGTTGCCTTCCTAACGCCAGTAACTGTATTATTACAGAATTGTGATGATGGAAGAGAAAGGCGATGCCACGTTTCTCATTTGAAATCTAGTTTGGCTGTACCAGCTGAAAGGTGCAGTGGACAGTAAATTTAAAGTTCACTATAATTGTAAGTGCAGGTAGATGTGCTAGGTATTTTATTTAAGATATTATTTCTAGGGCCCTAGACAAAAACAAACATTGCTATTGAGGAAGGAATTAAATATTTTGCTCCCTACGGAGGACAAACGTTTAGGGAACACATTTTGTATATGTAATAGGTTTTATTTTAGAGTAGATAAGCGCTTTGAGTAGCATAAGGTTATTTAAAGTTAGTGTATTGTTCTTCATGCCTAAGCATGAGTTGAAGAGAATCTGGGGTTTGGTTCTCTTTTACTTCTGTCAGGGAGGAGGGGTCGAATTACGTCAGACGTCCTGAAGCCCCTCTGTTAATTTCTGGCAGAAGGTCGCGTTTTAGATATTTCGCAGGGGTCGGCTTGTTGAGAAATCCTAGGACTCACTGAGCCGAACCTTGTGATTTGTTTTTGTTGGCAGGTTGTATTCTGTACAGAGTCCCTGGCCTTTCTTGAGATCCTTCCCTGGTGTCAACTCTGAAAATACATCTGCTGTAAAGTGGTGAATCTGTCTTAAACTGCACCTTAGGCGAACTTTTGTAAAACGAGTACTCGGGATTTTTTGCTTAATTTTGTAAAAAAGGAAGGTGTGTGAGAGAAAGCCATTGTCAACCTTTCATTCTTCGAGCTCCTCTGCAGTATGACTAAAACAAAATTAAATCTTGTTTATAAATTTCTCATTAATAAAATAATTTATATAGGGTCTGACCTTATTTTTTGTGTATATAGAATGCCAGATACTGTGTGTGTATTATTTGTGTTTCAGAAATTCAGTTAAGCTTCCGGTTGAGCTGGTTCAACCTTTGAGGTGATATAAGAGGGCGTAATTTGGGTCCACTTGTTGGTGGCTGTTAATGTTGGTCATCGTACTTCTGGAGACCTTTTCTTGTGCCTAGTCCCCTTTTCTGGATTCCGGCAACGGAGACGTCCGGCAACCCGGTTTCTAGATACTGAAGAGGAAGGCCGTTTGTGGACACAGAATCTATGGTGTGGATTCTGGGCTGGGGTCCATGCAGCTGCTGATGGAAAAGGCTGGAACGATCAGTTCTCAGTGATATGCAGCTACTGATGGAGAAGCCTGGAAGGATCAGTTCTCAGTGATGCGAGAATATAGTTCACTGAAAGGCATAATGTTAGCCATATTGGAGTAAAACATGCTTTATGTGGGACTACTCATAGAGCAAGTAAAGATTCAGCCACTGTTTTGCTGGCCACACTGCTAGAAAATGGCTAAGCAAGCTACTGATTATTTTAGTGAAGTTTTCACAACTAAAAAGACAGTGAGACAAGATTAACAAATCAAAAACCCAGAGTGTGGAGTGGCATGCATCAGTCAAGCTGGCCACTTTTCTGCTGTTTGTTCCCTCCTTTCTTACCTTTTGGTGATTCTCCTGTCGTTCCGGAATTTTCTCCATCTTCTTTCCTTAAGTGTCCAATTTGCTTCACTATTCCTGTCGTTATTTCTTCCTACTTAATCCCATCTCTTATGTTTCTGAACATGTGCTGAGATGCTGTGGCCTGTGCAAAAGAAACTATAATTATTTCATTCTGTCCAGGTGTGACACGAGCTCCATGCGGTTATTTGGTTCTGCAAAATTGCGTCATGAGCCAAACGCTTGAGATGCTGAAGCCGAGATGAACAGACGCTCGCTCGCTCCTGTTGGTCATCACACTTAGCCTGACCTTCTGACAGCCGAGATTCTCCAGACTTCGTGGTGGACACATGTATGGTGGTGAGCTCCTACTTCTCATGGCTCATGGATCCCCAGTACTTCATCCAGTCGTCTGGTTCTGGTCTTCTGGTGTTCCATGGTTCTCACATTTCTCCCCTTAGCGCTGGGGGAGAAAATCCATATGTAACCAAGAGACACTCAAGAAGTGAAGAGATTGTGTTTAAGAAGAGACTGTGGTTCTAGGCCAAGAAATGGTACTCTTTTAGTTGCACGGTGTCAAATATTTTAAAAATTATTTTTGGTGTATTTGTTCCTCACAGGAACAGTCAGATGTTTGCAGTACATTTTGGTAAATTCTAAGAAAATAAAGTCTCAGACTTTATTTTTTGGAGAAAAGGGGGGAGTATATGAGCCGTAATATTTACGGTCATATCAAATTTGCATATGTTTCACTCTTACCTCCATTTTTCTCGTATTGAAACTGCAGTTAAATGTAATATTTTTACTGGTTAAGCTTGTTTTTCCTGCTCTGTAGCGTTTCTCTTCTGATTCTGATATTAATTCGCCCGAATCCCTGTATGTGGCGTTGTGTTCACTTACGTAAAGAGGACTTATGCTAATGAGTGGGAGGGGGAAGCCGGTTGGTGCGCTATGCGTGTACTTTTTGTGGAGCTCAGTCTATTGCTGGAGTTCGAAGTGTCTTGTTGTTTTTCTTTTGTGTTGTGTGGAGGCCTGTCATGGAGACAATTTTCTCAGGTTAGTCTTCCTTTAAATGGATTTGTTTGTAATTAACTAATGCTCACCTGTGAATTTTCGGCAATCAAAATTTGTTAGTTTCAGTTTGTAATTTCGGGGTTTTATATAAGGGGAATTTTTGTATTGCGTTTTTCAATTTTTTTGGCTTTTGAAATTTGCCTCCCATAAGTTTTCTAAATTAAATTCAAGGGGTGGGAGTTTTGTTCTACAGTTCAGTGGGGAAATAAATATGAACTCTACAAAATTAAATGGTTTTCTCTCATTACATTGCCATATGCTGTGTAGGCTTAGCCCCAACTAGATAATGACCGGTAGGCTCCGTGGATTATCATTGGCACTGTAAAACTAAAACACGCAAGGTGGCACTAATTCAGTTCCGAATTTTAAATAAAACTAGCCTAACCGACTTTAGACAATTTCGAGTTTGATCCCTGTAGTAATGGATATAACTAGATAAATAAACTATGGTCAGACCCTGTGGAGTACTTGCAAGTACATGTAAATAACATTTTAATCTGTTAATAAATAATTTGTTGTAATTTGTGAATTTTCTGAACAGGCATTTCGCGCCTGTTGTGCTAAGCTATGTAAATAAATTGTACATATGTGAATGTTTGGGGTTATTGTATATTAAATTAGAAGCCCAAGGGTCATTTTGAGTGTGGCGAAAAACCACAGAATAAGTAAGATGTGCTAGATGCTATTTCTTCAGAATGTTTAAATTTTGCTTGAAATAATTGTAACCTGATTCAGAATAAATTGTATCTACAAAATTGAATTTATCTTGAAGTATTATACATTTGAAATTTAATTATTTGAATTTGATTAGGATCTGGGCCCAGTTAGCAGTGAAGTATTTTCAGAGTCGGCTCACTATTTACTTAAGTACCTCTCTGACCTGCGTCCACATTCCTTAATTTTCCTTGGTTTATAGGAAGTTAAAAATAATCTGTGCTTCGGCACAAGCTAAACTTAAAAATCTATTTTTAACTTATTTTTTTCATATCATAATTGCAATTATAACTGATTAAACAAAAGCATTATGACGCTTTGTTATATCAGTTTACCTGATCTTATTTTAAATCTATGTAGGTATGATTTTATAAGGCCATATGAAGTCGTAAGTAGTGTAAATTTGAAGATGGGGGGGTTTTCAGATTTAGGGCGGAATTATGGAACAAGCCTTCAACTCCTTCTTAGTAAAGGAGGGCAAAAAGAAGGCACCTTTTTCAAATGCAAAATCAAATTCTCGGTTCTTTCTTATAGCGTCCTCAATGACGGACAGCTTATAAAGCCTCCTTCAGCTGCCACGAACAGTTGGAATCTGCATGGAAAACAAATGTTCCCTTATGTTCGATTATAGATTAAATGCTGTTGTATAATGACTATTTGTTTTATTGAAATTGATTACAATTAAATTAAAGTATTGAATTTTGCTTCAGTCTATGTCAGATTAATAATTCCTGACCTCTGAATAATTAACAACATGAAGCTCTGAGAATATGTATAGGTTGGTGGAAACTAGCGCCTTTATTCCGTTGTACGTGCCTGCAGCGAATCACACATCCGCAATTATCATTGGAATATCGAACATATTATGGTATCATTTAATGAAATAATACAATAATGTAACGTAAGAAAACTAGCAGGGCTCCGAAATAAAGTCTAATGTCGAAATACGGTAAGTGATTTTTCTATTCTTTGACCTACTGAAGCGATAGCATTCTCTGGTACCTGGTATGGACACTTCAACCTCGCACTGTGTTTTGGTCTTGGGGTAACGTGCGTGTCTAGTGTTCAAGGGATCTTACGTTCAAACCTACCTCAAACTGCCTTTTTTCATTCATGTGAAATTGTGCAGATTCCATTCTTGTGTTCTATTTTATCAATGTGCTTAAGTAAGTATTATGTTTTGCTTTAAAAACTGGGAATTCATTGTCTTTCATTGATTTGTGCATTTTCTTACATTGACCTACAACATGAGTCCTAAAGAATGATAACATAAGTCTATAAATGTTATTTCACGAACAGAAACTTGCTTTAAAGTTCTTGCGTTGCGTTAAAATTGCATAAGCCTACACTAAGAACAAAACTACATACCGCTAGGTGGAACTATCCTCTTTTTATTGGCATACTGTACTACTCGTATTTTATTGAGAACATATAGACTGTAGTCTATGATATGAAAAATGTGTCTATCGTTTTCATAATATAGCAGCTGCTTCTATTACCGGTTCTCTTGATTAATATTGTTGTTATTATTAGTACTATAATTATTATATTATTTTCTTATTTAAGTGGCTATATTCAACATGCTCCATTACAAATCTGATATTCTACATGCTATTTTGTTGCTACATCTATAACTAGCTACCCAAGCAGCACGATATTATTATATACGTATTTTTAGAGCTACATATACTACGCCACCAAGTTATCTTTGCATGCTGAAAATATGTTAGGAATGTGTCTTCCACCGCTATCTCCCTCCTTTGACGTTGCCACTTCCTATTCACTCAGTTATGTCATTTGGCTGCAAGAGGAGTGCTGAGAATTACTATGTTTTTAAATGACCTGACACCTTCGACTACAGTAGTTCAAATGAATAGTCTGGCAACCATGTCCCAACTGGGGAAAATGAGCTGTCCCTTCTTTCACCCCCGCCGCCACGCTGCCACTTCCTGTCCACGGTGTTGGGTTACTTGGCTGGAACAGAGGCGCTGAGAATTACTGTGTTTTTAAATGACCTGACACCTTCCACGTCCGCAGTCCAAATGAATAGTCTGGCAATCATGTTATGATCTTTCGCACGTGTTTAGGTATCCGCCACCCACAGTTGAATTTCTTTTCAGTAGTGATCGGGTGTACAGTCTGTCGTGCAAATTTCAGTTGCCAGTTATTCAATATATTTTGTTATGTGTTATTTTTTATATTTATTTACTTCTTCCTTTATAGTTATTTATTTATTTATTTATTTACCGGTATTTATTTATTTATGTCAAACATGTCAAATGTTACTATTCATAGTGAAGGTCGAAAATTTATACATAGGGTTATTCAACATTTTGACAAAGAAAAAGTTAATGGTGCTTTAAGTGCTCCTATTAACAACCCAACGTTGAGAGCTTCAATGGCTTTAGGAGTGTCAGTTCGTACTGTGTCACAAATTAGAAAAGAAGGCCAAATTGCCGAAGTAACTGGAAGCAAAATTGTAACTCCTGGGAAGAAAAGGAAAACGTCAGCTCGTAGAAAGACATTGGACAGCTTTCAAGAATGTGCCCTGAAAAATATAATTACATCTATGTATACAGTCGAGAAGAAAGTCCCAACTCTCACTAATATTCTAGCGGAAGCAAAGAAACAATTAAAATTTAGGGGAGAGAAAGAAAAACTTAGGAAAATATTGAAGAAACTGGGATACAAATTTAACAAGTGTAAAAATAACCGGTATGTATTAATAGAAAGAAATGATATTGTAGCCAGCCGAGCTCGTTATTTGCGAAGAATTAGAAATAACGACAAACTAGGAGCTGAAAAGAAACCAGTCACATATCTAGACGAGACATGGATACACCCTCACTATACAGTGAATAAATGTTGGCAAAGCGAGACAGAATTTGGCATTAGGAAAAATGATAGTGCTGGTCAGCGTTACATAATTGTGCATGCTGGAGGCAGAAATGATTTCATCCCCTGTGCCAAATTAGTTTTCAAAGCCAAACAGAAAACCGGCGATTACCATGACGAAATGAATTTCGAAAATTTCAAGAAATGGGCAGAAGAACGACTGATACCAAATTTACCACCAGATGGCATAATTGTGATGGACAATGCCCCATACCATAGCGTTCTGGACAACAAACCCCCAACTACAGGCTCCCGAATACAGGACATTAGAGACTGGCTTGAAAAAAATAACATTCCTTTTCCTCCTTCAGCTAGAAAATCTGAACTATTGGCACTATTAAAAGTCCATAAACCTCCACCTTCCTATAAAATCGACAATCTGTTTAAACAGTACGGACACGAAGTTGTTAGATTACCTCCCTATCAGTGTGACCTCAATCCCATAGAGTACATATGGAATACAGTTAAGACCAGGGTAAAGAAGAGGAATGTGACACAACTGACATCAGATATTGAACATCTTTCGCATGAGGCCCTCGATTCAATTACACCGGACGAGTGGAGAAAAACGTGTGATCATGTTCTAAAATTGGAGGAACAATACTGGAAAAATGATGGTTTGATGGAAGAAGAAGTTGAAAAAATTATCATTGAATTAGGCGGTTTAGAGAGTAGTGATGAAAGCAGTGACATTGACCATAGTGACAATGATGAACACAGCAGCGAAGAAAATGATGGCGATGATATGTCTGGGGTATTTCCATTAGAATAATTCAGGTAAGATTTAATTCACTTGCATTGTTTACTTTGCCTTCACTTCAGTTACAATTTTAGCATGACTGTACTGCTTCCCCTACATCCCCTACATCCCTTCCGTAGCTGGGCGACACTAGCGCCGAAACACTTCCCCTATTGCCGTGCAGATTTAACTTGGTGGCGTAGTATATATCTTACGTCTGGTCAAATTCAAAACGTAAATTATACATATATTTTATATCCAATATATACAGGTATAAAAACTGTTGTAATTTAATCCTGCTTTATATTCATAATATATCAAAATTAAAGTTACTGTTACATAAGTAGGACTAAATATAAAACAAAAAATGAATTAATTGTTCATTTTGCTAATATCAAAATAACGTACAAAAATTGGCAACTATACGTAAATTATACGTATAGAATTGAACATTGTAAACACCGGTTTATTGTGTTTTACTCTAGTAAATCGATTTGGTTAAATTAAGGGAACGCAATACAATTTACTCACGCTAATCATAAATTAATAAAAAAAATAGTTTAAAATGATTACATCCATACATTCAGTAGGACTATTATTCTGACTCATTGGTAAGCTTGCGCTGCGTCGGAACTCGGAAGAACACCGCCGGTGACGCGGGTGGCGCTTTGTTGTTTGATGCCCAGTGCAGAATAATAATTATACGTTTTGTTTGTTGTTTGATGCCCAGTGCAGAAGAATAAATATAATTTAATATTTGTGTAGATATAATAACACGAGGAAGAATAGTACACCGCTTAGACTCCGTTTTGGTAACTGAATAGGTCCTAGTTGTTTTGCACTTTCCACCTTTTGTTTAAGAGAATATTTTATTTACATCAAGCAAGTATCATAAAAAAAGAACGCGTGCACTAGGAAAGTCAAGGGTAGAGGAGTAAATTTGGCGGTGGATATAGGGCTGTCTTTAGTATATTAAAATGTTCTATCAATTTTGGTTCCTAACCTAAAACTTTAACCTAGAATTCTGAGTAAGTAACTTTGCCTTCATTCAGAAAAAGACATCGTTGGCAGCACATTCATAAGTGGCAAAAACCGTTTTAGCGATAGTTTTCATCGCAAAAACCGACGGTTGACCAGTTTCTTTCTTTTAGGCTACAAAAAGATAGGGTTTTGTTAGCGATAGTTTTCATCGCAAAAACCGACGGTTGTCCAATTTCATTTTTTAGGCCACATAAAGATAGGGTTTTGTTAATTGTATTTGTGTTTTTTTATTACTGCGGAAAATCACTTGAACTAACTTAGCCCTAACTTAACCTGTAAATATCAAAATTGCTCAGTTATATAATTTAATATACCAAACGGCAGTTCTCTGTATGATTGGTATAATCAAATCTACAACGTTAGATACTTCTTCTTCTTCTTCTTCTTCTTCATCTTCCCTATTTATGCCGCTCTGTGCAGCGTTAGGGGATGTCCTCGTATCCATCTTCTGTAACTTTCTCTGTCCCTGGCCATGCTTCGTAGTTGATGTATTGTCTTCTCCCTTCTTCCTGCCACCTGTTTTACCACATCCTCCCATGTTATTCTGGGATAGATACTACACTACCATAACATATTCATGGTTTTGCACCGCTTATGATAGTGCAGCCGAAAGGTTCTTAATGTAATAACTTTCGGGAGCCTAACTTTCATTCCGCATAACTTCCTTTCACAGTTTGCGCTAGTATAATATGCTTAACAGGTGCACTGTCATGGCGGTGCAAAACCAATAATATACGTTATGGTACTATACTGTACAGTATCTGACTTTGTAGATATTATTATCCCAATCATAGGCTACCGAGAATGAGCATTTTTTATATTTACACCGAGGTTAAGTTAGGGCTGTGATTTTCTGCAGTAGGCTATAGTAAAAAAAACACAGTTAACAAAACCCGGTAGTCTCTGAATATAAAACTGTGTCTCACACTGCTGCATCCCACTACAGTTTTCCATTTCTTGAGTGCACCACCAGTCAAAACGGGAATAATTTTAATGTATGAAATTATTCACTGTTAAATTCGAATTTATCAGATTCACAAACACTGCTTTCACAACCCCAAGCTTGTGTTAAGCTTCTCTACCTTGATCATTAAATTTACTATTTTCTCGCATATCTGATTCCGGCTCTTGGAACACTCACATAACTTATTTCCCTCGATCATTATTACAATTTTCTCGTCTTATTTTGACTCCCCCTCCATGCTCATAAACCGGCAGTGTCAACGAGACGATAAATGATACCCTAGGCAGGAGCTTCGGTATAGCTTGTTTTTTATTATTTGTAACAGGTTGTTTTTGTTAGTTACAAAGCAAGTTATAAGAAATATCTAGACTGCAGTGGGATGCAGCAATGTGAGAGACACAGTATTATATTCAAAGACTACGCCAAATCTTATTTCATATTAACAGTCTAAACTCCAATGAAAATAAACACTTGTTTTCTTAGATCGAGTGAAAAATGCCTAAGCAAAAACCATTCAAACAATTAGCACATCAGATTAAACGGCATAAAAACAGAAATATTTCTAGGGATCTCCGAAGAGACCTTGTCCTGATCCTTATGCACAACTCCCAGCCAATTTTATTTTCAATGAAAATGATGGGAATAGCGATACTATAAATAATGATTCAACCGATGATCAAAGATACGTACTATAAACTGTTCTGAACTCTGACCTCTGGTCTCCACCCCTATAACTTAACTTTAAAGAAAAGGTAAAGAAAAGTTAACAGTACAAAATTAATTATTTACTATACAAAATGATAATTTCAACAATACCCCTTGCACGGCCGGGTGGGCCTCTACTCGTTGAGTAATTGGTATTTACTGTATTTGTTTAAATTGTATTAAATTTTATTTATCTAAAATTAATATGTAATATGTATTTTAATTAATAGACACAACCAGCCGTACCACCTACGCAATTATCTAGGGCTATTAACCCATGCCATGGAAACGTACTATTTATAGGGCTAATAAGGTCCGGAAATAATGTTCAATCTCCCGTAACATCTATGATTATATATTTTCAGTGCAAAGTTTAATACAAATACAACATTTTCAATCTTTAGACAGATTTTTGGCTTTAACACATTAAAAGGTTCCTTCACACTAAAATAAAACTATTTACAAATGGGACGGCTGAAATTATAGTAAAACATATCTTTTAATATCTTGCAGGCCTATGAATAATGAACAGAGTTAACATAATACTTAAACGAAAAAGATATCTTTGGACATTCAATTGCTCGCCGTCCCAATATTCATTCTACATTCACGCACAAATGTAACCTAACAAGCATTCCTTCCCGGGAAATCTGGGCAGATCTGCGATAAAAGTAGCGGCCATACTACAATAACTATTAAATGAAGCTTTTACTACTGAAACTAAAAATAACTTGAAAAGCAAAAATAGAATTAATTACTAAAATCTTACCAATTGAAATTACTTTAATTACTAAATTAAATTATTTACTGAAACTAACTGACTTTAATTAATAAAAGAAATTATTTACTGAACTTTACAATATTTATTTAATCAAATATATCTGAAAGTAAGAAAAAATAAAAACGACGTCACGACAAGATAAGCTTCAGACAATCGCACTCCGATCAGTCCACAGACGCAGCCACAATCCGTACGTCTGTAAACCGATCAGAGCATGGATATATTTAAAACTTACTTTAATCCATCAGTCCTTAAATCATGTCCAGCCCCTACCGATCGAAGATCTTCCCAGATGTAACTCACTCAAGCACGCACACAGGAATCAATTTACAAAGTTATGAGACGCACCACGAAAGCTTGTGATTCCCCCACCATGATACCACGGACTTTTGCTTTGAATTTGCGCATGCGCGAACCTAGCCTTGCATAAATTAATTTGCTTGAAATATCCCATTCATGGCACACACTGCATACTAGATCATACATTTTACTGAGTAGCAACCCTTTTAATAACAACTTTAGATACCATACCGTCTCTAGACACATGTATCGTGCTAAATGTTGGGATGACTTGTACTGAGTTCCTTACGAATCCCAACACTCTGTCGCATCAAACCTGCGCGTACTCAGCGAGATTCCAATGAAAACAATATACCTCACTACCACACGAGGCAACTCTGTAAAGTAGGTTATGAAGGTGAGGGGAAAATGAGCAGTGCACCTCATGTGCCAACAGGTCTGTTACTGAAGCGCGGTGTGGTGTACAGAGATCACAATTAAGCAAATCCCAAGCACTAAGTCCGAATAAATAGGTTCGAAAGTAGAAGTTGAAATGTCTACTAAGTAAATTAGTGTAACGTGGTTAAATGTACCGCGCGTTCCCTCCCTGTAGCTGGTTTTTTTTTTCTGGAATCTTGTTTATGTGCTACGCTCTACACGGCGTGGCCAGGGACTAATCGGTTCTTGTGTAGCAAGGCAGATCGTACTGAGCTCTACACTAGAGTGGTTCTGTTTCGCTGAAAGCTCCGAGGAAGCCCTGTCCGCTCGTGTAAGTAGCAACACCATCACCATGTTTCGATAATATATAGTTGAGATGTGCCTTCAGCACAAGAAAGCTTTAGTATTATGATGTGAAAATTTCTAGTCATTCGATTTTACATAAGATTAGGACAGGCAACTATTCTGTAGGCGTATGACCTTCATGACAGGTCTATGCAAAACTAAAATGTTGAAAAAAGCCATAACTGACTTTAATTAATCTAACATGACTTTGTATTTCATTTCACTGAATGATGGAAAAGTTTTCTTGCTTATAAAACACATGCTTTAAAGAAAGAAAAGGGAATCCATTACGTCACTCTTTTCTTCAATCAAACAGGTTCTCGAATCTCATTCAGGTAATGAGTAAGTTTCAAGTGACTCTCAGAATAAAGAGTTTGTTTAGTAAAATACAGCAGTAAAAACCCCATGTTTCTACGATGCTTCGTTCTCGCAAATTCGAAGAAAAACTTATGTGGCTTCCAGCGGAGTGACGTCAGAGCGCTCTAGCTCCTCACAGCCCGCGCGCCGTCGCTGTAGTTTGATGTGTGGCATCTGTCTAAGTCTCTTGCTAAAAAGCTCAAAGAGCTCGGGAAAAATTTGCCATTACTGTTATTGGAAAGACAGCATTGTTAACCACCTATGGGGGTCATGTCAGACTTGTGGAGGGGACGAAACCGTATTGGTTTAAAAATTTCAATCGGTGCTATTTCATATTTCCAATGTACATAGCTGGATTGGAAATAACGTAATTAATCAGTGCGAACATGAAGACATTATTGAAGATGAAGCAAGTGAATGGATCAGACCGGAGTCAAACGATTACATGTTACTGTCATATGTTATAAAAACAGGAATTTCATTGAAGATTTGAAGCACGCAAAGAACTATTGTCATACAGGACATTTAGAGTCTTATCATAATGTAGCACTAAAATAGAAGCCGAAAAGGATTCACTTTAGTTACGACGGAATGGTACTACCGTCAATGTTGGCGATTATGAGTTATAACTACAATGTAAACAGAAACGTTACAAGTGAAAACTGAAATACTAAAAAAAAAACAAACAAACAAAAAAAACAAACAAACAAACAAACAAACAAAAAAAAAAGGTGGGTAATGGTTTCAGTTGGTGATAGTAAAAGTAACGAGTGGCGTAATGACATAGTTAACAGGGCATTACATTACGTGAATAATTCAAACATTGAATTTGTGGAAGATCATTACCTGGCTAAAGATGTTCCACGATGTATCGCTCCAGTGGCCCATCCTGAATCGCTGGAAGCTTTGGAGAGATTCTCTTTCGAGATTCCAAGAACTTTAAAGATACCGCAATAACAACTTTTTCCAGTAGTAACTTTCGATATTTATTTACAGTACCGGTATTTAATTCTTAGTTTAAATTTAGTATATTACTTACAACTTTGATCTTATTTACAGCAAAATTTAAATTCTAATACTTTTTTTTCTAGGATTTAATTGTTCTTTCACTTGCATGAAAATAAAAACCAAACTAAATATTTTACAGACATAAGCCTAGTACTGTAAAAAGAAGATTGAGTTGACTTTAAAAACTCTGTATAACATGTTTTAACCTCACCGTAGTTGTGGATTCAGGGTTAAAATTTCCATTAATCAAAATACGAAATATCTCTTCCGTCAGCAGGTTGAAATTGTCTGTACTCTTTGTTAGGCTCAGGGTATTCGTCCCGAATCTGTTTCAACTACGCATGAAGGTATGACTTTTCTATTGCCTTTTCCGAAGGGCGTCCAAGAATTAATCCAGTAGACGAATTGTCTGTAAGCTATATAACGCATGTTCCTATTGTTCGCTACTCGTAACTGTTCCCTTTCAAAATTGGATTCAGCTCTCACCATCATAAGGTGCCTAGCAGTGTTCAATGTGTCCCTATTTAATACAACAGAATGAAGGGAATTATGAGAATGTAATGCATGCAGTCAGCACTTCCCTTCACATCTCTTATCATAATACTTTCAGAACAGCAGAAACATTCATTATGAATCGCTGAAAAAAACACATTCACCACAGTTGCATTAATCAGTACTATTTACACGGTCAGCATTCCCAGTATTTTCTTCATCTGACCTTATAATTACACTTTTTTCGGCTCGAATTGATATTGCCTGATTCCAGACATGACATGAGAAACTTTAAATTTATAATAATTTTAACACACGAGATGACACCAGCCATGGGCGTAACCAGGCCGACCATATGGGGGGTTATAACATCCGCGGGGGATCCGGGGGTCCTCCCCCGGAAATTTTAAAAATTAATTCGCACAATAACGAGTTTTAAGCTTCCTACGCTTTATACTTGTATTAAGTAATTTATGGGCAGACTTTAAACATTATACAATTTTCCTTTTTTTAATCAATTGGGGGGGTTCAAACCCCCAAACCCGCCCCCCCCCCTCGTTACGCCTATGACACCAGCAAAGCAGACACAGACTGATGTGTCGGCTACATATTATGGCATTCCAATGCTTCCTCACAGTGCAGTGTTGAGAGCGCTGTGACGTCATATCGCTTTTTGTCCGGAACTTCTCAACTTGGATTGCGGGCGAACGGTTAAACATAGAAAGATCGGGTTTTCGCTCAAACTAATCTCTAAATATCCTCTTTTTAAACCAGCTTTCACCTAAAAATGCATTTTTTAAGTTAACAGGGCCTTTAAGATATGGCTGACGTCACACGTCTTTGTTCATTGCGTCAGCTGTCTTCTAGAATGTAGTAGATTTTTAATATAAATTTGGTCACCATATCCTTCGTAATAATATATTCGCTGCTATGTTTAATGATAATGTTCCTTACATTATTACATTGATTTAACCAGATCTGGGCTCTTTCAATTAAACATATATTGCTCTTGCAGTTACCAGACCCAGAGGGAAATTTCATAGTTTCTTGAGCGGCCATATTGAAGTATAGTGAAAGTCTGTTCATTTCTCTTATTAGAGGATCGGTACAAGTCAATTGCAAATGTATCTATTACACTTTCTTGGTTATTCTGTCAAGAAAAATTAAGTTCCATTCTTAAGGTTAGTATTTCCAGTCCGTATAGTGTTTATAATTAAATACGGAAAATTACAAGATAAGATGGTCAGTTTAGGATTTTCTTTTCATGAAAACTTAATTAGTATTTTCCAAAATATTCGAATAAGCAACTTGCTTATGTTAAATGACAATTCCGGTATGTTCGAGTGGCAATAATTATATATAAAAAAACATTTTTACCTGTGTATAGTCAGATTGTAACAAATATGGATAAAGTATAAATTTATCTGTAAGGTTATAATTATGATCACTTGCATTTTCTTCAGATTCTATTCTATGATTTCCACTGAGTATAGTCATTCTATCTCATCCAGAAACTTCTAAGTATAAATAAAATAAAATAAACATTATTTTGATAATAGAGTCCTTGTGCATTGCTTGTCCGTTTTGCAGATTCACTCTTGTTATTCAAAGTGCAAATTATTTTTTGAATTAAAAAAATACATACAGTGTTATTACTATTTGAAATTTTGAGAATAGAGTTCTTGTACATCACTTGTCCATTTTGCAGATTCACTCCTGTTCTTCAAATTACAAATTATTTCTAAATTTTAAAAAAATTATACACATTTCCTTTATAATTTAATATTTTGAGAATAAAGTTCTTGTCCATTATTTCTCCCTTCCGGATTCTATTCTGTCATTCACATGACAAATCATTTCTGAATTTAAAAAACTACTCCTTCCGTGCTATTACAAATTAAAATTTTGTGAATAGAGTTTGTGCACTGGTCGTGCATTTTGGTGATTCTTTATTGCTATTCAAAATATAATTCATTTTGGTTTAAAAAAACTAAGATAATATATACATTGTTGTTACAACTTCAAAATTTCAAACTGTGTTCTAGTGCACTGCCTGCGCATTTGTTGATTCACTCTTGCTATTTAAATTATAAATTATTTTTTAATTTAAATAAACAAAGAAGATATATATATCTATATAATTATCTTTATAAATTGAAATCTTGGCAACACAGTTCTTGTGCATTGAGTGTGCATTTTGTTGATTCATTCTTGGTATTTATATTAAATTAAATTTTGAATTCTTATATTCCCTATTGACTTTGATAATATTATTCATCCTTACAGTTTAGATTTTGAAATATTGAATTCTAATATTTCTTATTGACTTTAATAAAATTATTCAACTTTACAGTTTAGATTTTTTTTTAGTTTAACTTCTTTTGGAGTTTGCAGTTTTTAGAAAGTATATATACATTTTCCTTTTTTTTAGCATTGGGGTGTTCTGAATAAATTATATATATATATATAGTATTTCACTCAAGTGTTTGGTCGTCTTCTGCTCTTTGTGTTTTTCTGCAGAATTGCATTCTGGGAAATAGTTTATTGTTCTTTCATTTTTGATATTGGGCATTTTTCTCAGTTACTTGACTTACGCTTAGTACTTGTTGGATGTCTCATATTGTTCGATTTGAAGGTTGTGCACTGATCATGATTAGGATTTTGATTAGGATGAGAATAAGGAATAGCAACTAACAAACTTTAAATTATTGTAATTCATAAATACTTTATTTATTCGAAAATTATTACGCATATTATTGGTGAGCATATTTAAAGAGAGAGAGAGAGATCTTTACACTACAGATATATAGTAGCGGTAGAAGAGTTTTTTGAATTGGTAGGCCTGTGTTGTGATTGTATTAGAGTGTTTCTAAGAATTTATATTGCTAAAGTATTCTAGTTATTACCAGAGTTATTAAATTTAAATTACATTATATTTATACTTTTGAAAGTTATTGTTGGCAGTAAATTGGTGCATGGTGCAACTCCCGTTGCATAAAATCTCTTCCCTCAATTATTTAATGGTTAGCAACCAATGAGTGTTGCATGGTAGCAGCTTTTTCAAGTGACAGTAGGAGGAGGATATATGCCCTGCATTTACATTGCATTGTTTAACTTTAGGCGTTTATATGTTCAGTATTCTAGCTTTATCTGTTCAGGTTCGGGAATTTGTTTATTGTCTTCTAGATTTCCCTATGGTGTTTCGGTAGTGGATTTCTGGTGAAGCCGAACTGTACCAGTAGTGTACGTAGGACTGTTTGGTGTGTCTGCATGTCTGAAAGATTGGCATCGCAAAGGTTTGCTTCGTGGGTTTTCATACGCCATCTGCCTTCTACCTATTTTCACTTTAGGAGTGTACTGTCCGTTGTGTCTTTCTGCTTTTTGGATCGCCTGGAGCGATTTGGCGGTTGACCGCTGCGGTAGCCTAACTGTGCCTGTAGCTTATGCAGGGCTGTTTGGTGATCCTGCATGTCTTCGGGACATGTGGAAGAGCAAGCTAGCTGAAGGAATTTTTTTTTTATTTAGGTGTATACCTCAATTGTCTTCTGCCCCATCTCTCTTTGGTTCTCTAATTTTGAGGGCATGCTATTATTATCAGTCTCTGGACCTGTTCAGTTTGCTATTGTCCAAACACTATTTCTGCTTTTTCACTTTTAATGGTATATTTTGGTGACTCCGTCACGCACTTCTTTTAATGCCAGGTATTTATATAGTCTCCTTCTTGGTTGAGCATGTTGTTGATAAGTCTAGGAGACGTTGTCACATCTCCCAGTTAAAAAAGTGTTAAGTTCTCTCTCTGTTGCTGTTTTCCATTATCCAGTGTGATTTTTTCATAAGGCCAAATAGGCTGGTTTTCTTAAACAAAGTATATGCTTAGTGTTTTAATAAATGCAATTTATGAATATAATGAGTTAGCTTTATGTCTGTCTTTTTCTTGAAATTCTTTATATAATTGCGTAAAGTATTGTAATTGTTCAGTTTGAATATGTTTTTGTCCCATATGGTGGTGATGCTACTTATACGTTTGGTCAGGTGACTTCCTCCATTCTTCGCGATCTCAATTGTGTAAACAAAAAGGGGGCCCCTTTAAAAAAACAAACAAACAAAGCCAAATTACATGGATTATGTAAACCACAAAAAGAAAACTACTCATATAATTTATACAAAAAAGAACTAAAGACAACCATATTAATTAAAAAATATATAACCTACCAATGAAGTTACAGCATTTGTGAATCTTCAAGAATAAATGTTTTACGTAAAAGAAGCAACTACTATGCATCTGTGAATTCAAAAATATTAAAAAAAAACTAAAATTATGATGACCCTCAAATAATAAGTAGAAGAACTGAACGTTATATATATTCTTCCCTTATGTTGAGTGAATCCCTGAACTCAACGAACAATTATGTAAAAAGTCCTTCTCTGCTGGGTGGTACCAGTCCCCCTCCCACTGTGTGTTGGACTTATTGCTCATCCTCCTCGACATTTTGTTTTATGTATCTGAGCCTATACTCTGAAGATGGCATCATATGCTCCTGGCTGTGGATGTGGATCCTGCTGTGCTCCTGCTGGCCTGTTTGGGGGTATCTGGATCCGTACCCCTGGACAATTTCTGATACCTGACTCATGGGGAAGGCATCCCCAGCTTGATTTTGTCATCCGACATGGGTGGCCGGAGTCACGTTCTGCTCTGTGCTCCAGCAGTTGTGTATCTCCGAGCCAACTTATCTGCACTCCAGTTCCTTCCAGCCGAACTTCACGCTCATCTGTACTTGGCATATATTGTGTGCAGCTAAGAATGGACCTTGCTGTGCGCACCCGACCTGCTTGCCACATCTGGACATCTGGCATCTATATTGTCGTGAGTGCATCGCCAAGTATTTTTTTATCATGCGTATTAGCTATGAAGAGTTTCAGAAATATATTTCTTGTTATCAGTGCTTCTGCTTTCATCTCTGGCCTATGAGTATTAGCCAGTTTAAAGTTCAAAGAGTGTCATTATGCAGAATTTAATAACGAGCGAGTGTCGTCGAGGTTGTCTAGCTGAAAGTATTTTTTTGGATATTTTTAATGACAATATTGCTCAAGAGTGTATAAGCTTTGTTAATACAGGGTTGATGTATTTATCTGTTTTACCAAACAATTTTCAAGATGGGCCGTTCTAATTAAAAAAGGAAATTAAGAGAACTCTATGAAGATATCAAGATATAAAGACCTTGCAGTTAAATAGTATGCATTAAACTTTGATCGCTATTCCGTAAAAGACTTATCCATGATTCAATTCTAATTGCCAAAATCAACAAACTGTGCAGGGTCATATTAATGTATTGGTGTTGCAGGGTTAATAATAATAATAATAATAAGGTTTTATTTTGCCTGGCAGAGTTAAGGCCATAGGGCCTTATCTTCCACTCAACCAGGATAAATACAAAATACATTAAAGTAATACCTACAAAAAACAAATACACTAGATACCATATACCCAGGTATAATAGTAACGAAATGCTAGCAATAGAATATTAAAATATAAGAAAATAATGAGTCCAATAATGAAAAGAGAAAACAAAGTGAATTAAGAATTACATATACTCGTAATTGGGTGTGTGTATATAATCCTAATATAATAATATAATATACACTAAAACTGGAACCTAAAACTAAGAAATTAACAAATTTAGGCAATATATGCTAAGTGATATAAAATATTGTACAATGTAAATTAACCTAGGTTGTGTAACGAAGATACCTCAGTAACTTAGACTTAAAAATCTGTAGACTCCGACTACCCCTGATGTCCGGCGGAAGGGAGTTCCAGGTGCGGGTCATGGCTATAGTGAACGAGGCAGAGTACAGAGATGTCTGATGGCGTGGAATTGAAAGTAGGCTGTTATTCTGAGATCGCGTGTCGCGGTTATGTTGGGAAGATAACAGTGAGAAACGAGAGACTAAATAATTAGGTGCAGATTTATTAAGTATTTGATAGAGAAGAGTTAGGGAGTGTAGTTGGCGTCTGTCCTTTAGTCGAAGCCAGGATAATTGTTCAAAATAACCTGAGACATGATCATATCGACGTATGTTGAATATATGACGGACACAAGAATTCTGAACACGTTGTAGCTTACAGGATAATTCAACACTTAGGTCGGTGAACAAGACATCACAATAGTCGAAGTGTGGCATCACTAGTGACTGTACTAACGTCTGTTTTAGTTTAGTAGGTAGGAAATTTTTTAGTCTATTTAGCGCATGCATAATAGAAAATACTTTTTTACATATACGTTTAATTTGTGTATTCCAGGTCATGTCAGAGTCAAAGTACACCCCAAGATTTTTTACTGTTTTACTGTAAGGAATAATCACGTTGTTCAAGGTCACAGGCAAAAGTTCCGTGTGGTTAATATAAGATAGTAATCTGTTTTTTCCAATCAGAATGGCTTGTGTCTTGTCTGGGTTCAAATTTAGTCCAAATTTTGCTGACCATTTACTGATCGAGATTAAGTCGTCATTGAACTTTGCAAGAGAGTCATTAGTAGTAATGGCTGAGGTATAGGAAGAGAGCCATCGAGGCCGGTCAGCCTCAAAAGATAAATAAATCAATAAAAATAAATCCTATAATATTGTGAGAAGTGATGTGAACATTAAATCTTAAAAATAAAAATGTAATCCACGTAGGAGTATTTATTAGGGGGTAGGCCCACCCCTATATATATATACTTAAGCCTATCGTAAAAAAAAAATAAAGTATTTAAATTTTGTGAGTCGAGTACTTTTTATGATTTAAAAATAAAGCATAATCCACGTAGGTCCATGTATGTGGGGTAGTCCCCGCCGGGGCGAGGCCCGGACTGTACTAACCTCAGATGTGAAAATTAAGATGCGATGGGTTTGTACATCCCTGCTTAAGCGAAGTTAAAGATGTTTGTTGTAATAACACTGCAGGCAGTAAGGAAATGCAACGTAATGATGCAGCTACATGATGGAGTGCATGTTAGGTAAGGAAGATAAACATCATGACTTGCTTATATTAAATTGCAGAATGCATTTTTTGCACTTCTGTGAAAACCCGTCTCATACGACTTACACGTCATATATTATATGACTATATAAGTGCAACGAAGTGATGCGTTTATCTTTTCGTATTACTTGTGGTGTTAACATGAAGAGAGAAATCTGTGAGTAACACTTTTAATACTTCATCTGATTGTATTATACTATAGTTAGTAGGAATAGGAAATGTGTATCAATATTTTTTTTTTAATGTTGGTTTACATTAATATTATACCAATATTTTCAATATAATGTTTTAAATACTACAGACAAAAGGAAAAGGAAATTACCAAAAGTATTTTACTAGTTTTCAATATAATGTTTTAAAAACTACAGATAGAAGGAAAAGGGAAGTACCAAAACATATGCACCAATAAATCTTTCAAAATATTTTATTAATTAGTAACATGTACATTGTATATTCTTAACTATATCATTGTACCCTCGATTACAACTTCACCTGATTGTGATTTTTTACTAATTTTCAATATAACTTTTTAAAATACTACAGACAAAAGGAAAAGGAAATTACCAAAAGTATTTTACTAGTTTTCAATATATTGTTTTAAAAAACTACATTTAGATGGAAAAGGGAAGTACAGAAACATATGCACCAATAAATCTTTCAAAATATTTTATTAATTAGTAACATGTACATTGTATATTCTTAACTATATCATTGTACCCTTGATTACATCTTCACCTGATTGTGTTTTTTTAAAATACTACAGACAAAATGGAAAGGAAGTTTTCAATAGTATTTTACCACTTTTCAATAATTTTTTTTTTTTTTTTTTTAAAACTACATATAGTTGGAAAAGGAAAGTACCAAAACATATGCACCAATTTGTTTTCGAAATTATTTATTATTTAGTAACATACATTAGCTGTTCTAACTATTCCATTTTACCTTTAATATTACTTTTCTTAAAAAGTACTACAGTTAATATTGCACTAATATTATTATTATTCATTAACATATACATTAATTAATTAATTGTTATTAACTGTTACATTTTCAAATGTAAGATTGTAATTATCAACGAAGATTGAAAAGAAGTTTAGGTTAGAGACTACATAATAAATGCATCAGCTAACCACTGACAGGGCACCACGTAGGCTATCGCTAGGGATTAACCTTTGTCACCCTAACCAGGAAAATAGTAAAGGCCTTTTGAATATGACATATATGTGAGTGAATCTCTATTCACTCAAAGGACTTCAGCTTACAAAAGCCTACTTGGTCCTTTACAATATATATATATATATATATGTGTGTGTTTGACTTTTTTTTCACTTCGATACATAAGTGACACCATTTGAAATTATATTTGTACAATGATTATAAAGATAAGTAATTCCAATCTGAGACAATTCGAAATAAAGGTCTCTCACAGAAGTGACACCATAATTTTTTATCTTGTATAAGCGTTTTGAAGGAATTTATATCTTCTATGTTACCATATATTTTTCCAAACCAATCATATTGTCCCGTACACTGAAAATGTGAATTATGTATTGTATCGGAACAATATAAACCAATTACATGAAATGGAAATCGTTCAGGAAATATATTTCTTTCTAGCAAATTATATGTTTTAAAATTTTGTACTATAAAATTATAGTTTTTATACGTACACTCTTGTGAAAAGAAACAACTATATTTAAAATTAGTCACAATCATTCTAAAACACATAGATTTTAAACTAGGAATATGTTTCTTATAGGGAGGATTTCTGAATGCAACATATTTCTTGATAATATTATTATTTTCCTTGTATGCAATTATGCCGTAGCGAACGGCAAAAGAATTCCACACATTATGTGACAAATCTAGCCAACTGTTTACGTTACAAATACCAATAGTGTTTACCGAATATATTTTTAATGTAATAAATTCATCGTTTGTCAAATTATGTACTTTATAAACCCAAACTCTATGACCAAGATACATTGTATAAGTATCTTCGTAGTTAAAGTACCAAGACTTGAACTGAAAAGATACAGCTGATAATAAGTTCGTAACATATTGTGTAGGTTCATAATTTTCAGGTCTACTTGTGATAAATAAACTGATATATTTTATTCTGATGGAATTTTTAGGAAGTCTGTTAGCTAGATAAGCAGGATAATGTCCTAGAATTGCTGCACACACGTTTGAAATAAAAAAATTGAATAATATGAAATTTACAACTTCTGTGCATTCGAGATTCTCTACTTGAAACGTCTCAATACACAAAGGCAGATGGTATTCAGAATACATTTTTTTAACTATTTTTGACATTTTATTTTTTCCGGAAAATAAATTCATTTTCCACTAGACCCAAAACCTTGAGTGTTTCTAATAGTTTTTGTGAGTTTTGTGACTTGTTTTAATTTTGGTAATGTTACTGGTAAAACTAGCAATTGGCAAATTTTATCTCCTTTGCGTATTTTGTAAACTTTACTGGAATTATTAAAGACAATAGCAATTATGTTACCTCTATAATCACTGTCAATAACTCCTGAATGAACAGTTATTGAATGTTTCACAGCTAAACCTGACCTCCCTGCTATTTGACCAAAATGATATCGAGGTAATTCTATTGAAATGTCAGTTCTAACAGACTTTGATGAACATGGATGAATGATGTAGTTATACGCAGAATATAAATCAAGTCCAGCTGAATCAGGAGTGTTTCTGGTAGGTGTAGATGCCCTGCAGGAAAGTTTACAAAAATGAAGTTCCATTTTTTTATCTGTAATTGATGTAATAAAATATATTATATCACTGTAAAACAATCTATAATTAAAACATTTAGATGTTTTTAACCAAATTGCATATTGTCTTTTCGTTATTTTAGTTTTACAATTTTAGATTTTTTTATGAAATGTGAAAAAATTAAAATACATTATAATTTTTATAATGTGTATAAAAGCAAATAGCACATTGTCTTTAGATTGTACACCATCAATTACAAATAGGAGTGAACTAAATATTTTTTATGTTATTTCCTTTTTCTACACGCAATGAGTATAATATGCACATGAGTTTTATTGTTTATTGTTTTACACGAATGCTTAAAAGAAAAGCTTTTGAATTCTCCATGGTCCCATGATACAATAGGAAAAGATTACATTGTTCGGAATTAATGTCTGTAATATCTTTTTCATCTAATATTTCAGAATATCTTTTAGGTAATATAATAGAGAAGGCGTCTTCTTCCTCGTGAAGACGAAGTTTCAGTGCAACCGACACGCCAAATTGCGTATCGATTTTTTCAGCATGTAGAATCTTGTATTCCACATTTTTTTTAAGCTGGGAGACAGACTGACACCTTCTGTCGGATACCAATTGAAACTTAGCAGAAATGTGTGACATCTATAAAGAAAATGTATTTCTTTGTTAGAAAAAATGAATTTGTAAAAATAGCAGAAATGTGAAATATTTCTTTGTATATAATGTATTATCATATATACCTTAGATTGTAGCGATCTGTAGCTGAGCTAGTAGATGAAACAGTAGTTGTTGCTAGTAGACCTGTATATAGTAGTAAAACTAGTAGTAGATGAAGCAGGAGATGTGACTAGTAGAAGCTTTTCGGTTGTTGTGATAAAATAAGCTCAAATTCGCTCTGTTTTATACTCAATCCATCAAGGACAAGCTCAGCCACATACGTGTCTCACGTTTACCAGCTCGATTATAAAAGGCGTAAACGCCCTTGAAAACACCTTTAGTCTTGAAGGAGCCGTACTGCTGTTTTCCAGACTTGCTGCTGCTGTGCTTCTGTTCAAGTAAGTGTGTATTTTCGACATGTCCTCTTTCAAAATTTTAAGTCAGGTAACGAGGGAATACAGGCGTTTTAACGCATCGGGGCTTCACCTCGTTGTAAAATTAGAAAAGGAACCGGAAGAGAGCTCTTTTCTTCAACATTTCCAAAAGTCGTTAACTCAAATCATTAATGAATCGTTGAGGGAAGCTAGCGACTCGGATAAAATTGGCGTAACGATCTTCAACGAGATCAACTTGTTAGACAAACCGATTGGCATAAGTTTCAGAAGGAAGGACCAACTCACTTCTGAAGTGATTGGTTCCGTCCTAGAGAAAGTATGCCAATCGAACGCTAATTTTAAGGTCACAGACACGCTAAGGATTGAAATTAATTGGGTCAAATTACCAGAGGGCCATGGGAAACACGCGATTAAAACTAAGGGTAGAGATCTAGACGTGTTATCTCATTTGAAGAGAAGCATCGTAGAGATCAAATCGGTAATAAATTGTCTCGCGTTTGCATTGCTTGTTGCAATCGCAAAGGTTACAGGTGACCGAAATTACGAAATTTATAGACGTGGTTGGAAAATTAAAGCCAAAGTCGACGAACTGTTAAAGGAAACAAAAATAGACCTGTCACGAGGCGGTGGTTTGCCGGAATTGGAGGCGTTTCAAAATTATTACTACGACAAGTACAGAATTGTTGTTTATTCGGGCCTAAATTTAGATAGCGTCATCTTTGACGGAAACAACGGCGATAAACCCCGCCTAAATTTGCTGTACGATGCAGAGAATAAACACTACAATACCATCGTTTCATTAACTGGAGCAATGGCTAAGGCATTTATTTGTCCTGGCTGTAGCAAAGGTTTTGAACGTGGTGCATCGCACAGCTGTAAAAAGGTCTGTTTTTGTTGTCGAGGCGTTCCTCCCTATTTCTCAAACGCAAATAGAGTTTACTGCCCAAATTGCAATAGAAATGTCCGCGGACAGAAATGTTTCGATAATCATAGGGTGAACAAAATACATGGCAAATCCGTTTGTGATGCGGTGAAATATTGTACCGAGTGTAACCAACAAATGATTCGTAAACACGAATGTTTCAAAAAGTTTTGTGCCAATTGCAAGGAGAATAAGGAGCCGGGACACTTTTGTTACATGGCTCCCTTGAAGGATAGAATCCCTTGTAGCGACAACATTCTCTATGTGTTTTACGATATCGAAAGCTCACAGGACACTCAAATCGCAGAGGCCACCTATCTACACGTACCCAATTTACTTTGTGTGGAGCAGTCGTGTTCCGTTTGCGAATCGTCCAACGAGGATCACTGCTCCAAATGTGGTCCTCGTAAGCATTCCTTTTGGAACGACCCCATACACAGTTTTATGGAATACCTTAGACAGGATAGGCCTCAGTTTGAGAAAATCGTGGCCATCGCGCACAATGCTAGATCCTACGACCTACAGTTTATTCTTGACTATACCATCAGGAAAAACTGGAAGACGGATCTGATATTGAACGGATGCAAGATCCTGTCCCTAAAATTCCAACATTTTGTATTTTTGGACAGTTTGAACTTTATCGCCTTGCCTTTACGTCTTTTACCTAAAACTTTCGGCATCACCAACGTCTCCAAGGGGTATTATCCGCATTATTTCAATACAAAGGCCAATTTGGACTACGTAGGCCCCTACCCTGACGAATCGTATTTCGGAGCAGATACAATGTCCGAGGGTGATAGGAAGGTCTTTAAGGAATGGTACGACTCTGTCAAGCACGATACGTTTGAAAACAAGAAAGAGCTGGAAAAGTATTGCCAAGCGGACGTTTCCGTCCTCCGCGAGGCATGCGTTTTGTTTAAAAATCTATTTAGGGACATTGCAGGCATAGAAATTTTCCTGGAATCCATCACGATCGCTTCGGCTTGTAACAAAGTGTACAGGAAGAA
Organism: Ectobius pallidus; assembly: GCA_964059195.1. Taxonomy (NCBI): domain Eukaryota; kingdom Metazoa; phylum Arthropoda; class Insecta; order Blattodea; family Ectobiidae; genus Ectobius; species Ectobius pallidus. The sequence continues at coordinate 151,575,968 of CAXKWD010000002.1, forward strand.
ATTTTTAGAGCCCCACACCATCGGACTCATTCCCAAGGGGGGCTACAGGATGGCCGACAAGTGCTCGAAAAAAGCTCTCATGTGGCTTATTTACGAGCAAATGAACAGAGAGGGTGTTTCCATCCGACATGCTGGTAACGGTAGAGAGGTTCGACTCCCCGAACTACCCCAGTACAAAGTGGACGGCTATTGTAGCGAGACGCGAGAAGTTTTCGAATTTCTCGGCTGCTACTATCACGGCTGTCTCTGCATGCCCAACAGAGACGTTTCCATATACGGAATCGAGGAAACGCTGGCCGAGAGGTACGAGGCTACGATGGCTAGGATAGAGGCCATCGTCTCTCACGGCTACACCGTCCACGTCATGTGGGAATGCGATTTCGATGGCATTCTGAAAAAATTCCCCGCCCTGGAAAACGATCCCATTGTGCGCAATGCTCCCCTGGTCCTTAGGGACTGCCTCTACGGGGGTCGAACGGAGGCCATGAGGCTGTATCACAAGGTACGGGAGGGAGAAGAGATCCGCTATGTGGACGTCATGAGTCTATATCCGTGGGTCTGCAAGTATTATAAATTTCCAATCGGCCACCCGACTATTTATGTAGGAGATGACTGTTCGAATGCCGAGGAGATGTTGAAAAAGGAGGGAGTGATCAAGTGTACGGTGCTTCCTCCTCAAAACCTGTACCATCCCGTGCTGCCCTATCGATGTAAGCAAAAGTTGATGTTTTGTCTCTGCCGTACCTGTGCCGAGTCGGGGGAACAGGAAAGGTGCGGCCACACGGAGGAAACCGACAGGGTCCTCACCGGCACATGGGTTGTCGATGAAGTGAGGGAAGCCGTTGAGATGGGCTACAAAATTGTAAAAATCTTCGAATTTTACGAGTACCAGACAACCGAATACAATAAAGAGACAAAGGAGGGAGGGCTATTTGTCAATTATATTAACATGTTTTTGCAAATCAAGGCCGAATCGAGCGGCTATCCGGCTTGGGTTTCCTCCGAAGAAGACAAAGAAAAGTATATTCGGTCGTTTTTCGAGTCCGAAGGGATTCTGATGGATCGTGACAAGATTGTTTTGAATAAGGGTAAAAGGGCCATCAGTAAACTGTGCCTAAATTCCTTTTGGGGAAGCTCACGGAAAACGAAAATCGCTGTCGCACCGTCCTGATTTCAGAGCCCCAAGAACTCTACTCTATTCTAGGATCCCCCGGGATCGAGGTGAGCAAACTCATTTTTGCCAACGACCAAGTCGTTTGGGTTACGTGGCGGTATACGGAGGAGGAAACGCCCTCCTTACCACACACCAACCTCGTCCTCGGTGCCTACGTGACCACGGGTGCAAGACTCAGACTCTACACCCATTTGAAAAAGGTGGACAAGAGAGCGCTGTACTGTGATACAGACAGCATTTTCTATACTCAGCAAGGCGAAGAGGATCCTATCGTTACAGGTGACAATTTAGGAGACATGACTGACGAATTAGTCGAACTAGGTCAGGGAACGTACATTTCAGAATTTGTTTCCGGTGGCCCTAAAAACTATGCCTACAAAGTAGAGATTCCGAGCACGAGTACGACGAAATCTGTCTGTAAAGTGCGCGGAATCACTTTAAATTACTCCTCGTCAAAATTGGTAAATTTCGATACGATCAAACGTATGGTGCTCGACAGAGAGTCGGAGCCCTTCAATGTTAGGACTGAGAAGAAGATCAAGAGAAAGCCCGGGCCCAGCATAGTGTCGGAACCGGAGGAGAAAATGTACAGAATTTGTTTTGGTAAGCGACGTAGGTTAGATAATAACGATTCCTTCCCTTTCGGGTATAAATAGAGGGGAAAGAAGGGACACCCCATTAGTGATGGACCAACCGGCTTGGAGATCGGTTATAAAGTTCTTTCGTGAAGGGCATCTGATGAGACATACAGACGATGAACTGGCATTGCTTAGTCCCGAGTTTCTAGCAGAATGTGCGGCTGAAAGTATTTACAGGGTCTACGACAGGCTTCCCGAACATGCCAAACAGCTAGAAATCATTAGAGAGTGTTTAAGGTGCGAGGAACATTACGTCAAGTGCTGTTTTGACGGACCCAATCCCATGAGAAAAAACTGTTATGCGTGTAAAATTTGAACATCCTTTCACACTAATTTTATCTGGTCCATCGTCTTGTGGAAAGACTACTTTTTGCATAAAGTTGATTAATCACTTGAAAGAATTGTGTTCCGTGGAAAATTTCGATCAAGTGTTGTGGTGTTATTCAGAGATAAATTCTGTACCCGGCCGAGATAAATTTAACAGACGTGTTACGTTGCACGAAGGTTTGCCTGTATTTGACGAGGACAAACTATCCCCGAGGCCATCGCTAATTATACTAGATGACCTTCTAGACAAAGCTTACACAAAACAAGTTAGCTCGCTCTTTACACGTGGATCGCATCACAGGAACGTAAGCATTGTATTAATCACTCAAAACCTGTTTCACCAATCCGCTCATAGCAGAGACATTTCCCTAAACGCAAAATATTTGGTTCTTTTCAGAAATCTGAGGGATAAAAATCAAGTTGCATATCTGGCGAGACAAGTCTATCCCGAAGACTGGAAAGCGTTTTACGAGGCCTACAGAGATGCTACGCGGGAGCCCTATTCCTATTTGCTCGTAGACTTTTGTCAAAACACAAACGATCTGCTTAGATTTAGAACAAAGATATTCCCACCCGATCTCACTCGTGTGTACACGCCCGTGCAGCATGAAACGGATCAAATCCAACTTTCATATATTACACGTACTGAGAAAAGCAAGTCCGAGGCTTAGGAAAATCATACTGCAATCTTCAGACAAACAACTCGTACTAGCTATTATAGAGTGTGCTTTGAATGTTTTGAAAGGACGCTGTAAAATTAAAGACTGTGCAAAGCGTAAATTGAAAAAGCATAAGAAGTTGCTCAGGAAGTTAATAGATAAAAAGGTTTCGTTGTCTAGGAAACGAAAACTGGTAGTTCAGAACGGAGGATTCCTATTACCTCTACTATCTGCTGTGTTGACAGGACTGACTAGTTTAATTAGGTCGTAATGTTACAAAAAATGCTATTGGTGTCTCCCGAGTACTTGGAAGGCTTGAAACGCAGTAAAAAGTGTATTAGAAAAGAGAGAGATCCTTACAAAGAGTGGGTGAAAATACGAGAAAAGCAGGATCCTATTCTTAAAAGGGCCGAACTTGCGAGAGAGGTCCCAATTCCAGTTGAAACGAAACGTCACAAGCATCGTAAAAAGAAAAAAAAGAGATCTGTTCGCAAGACCTTGATCTTTTCACCAGATTATTCGACACGGAGGCGGCGTCGAGCCCCGCCTTTCCTCTTCTCGGGTCCCGAAGAGGTGTACGAGGAGGAGACTACAAGTTCACCAGAGAACAAAACTCCTCGTCGTGATAGTGATGATGATGATAATAGTGGTAGTAGTAGCGAGGAAGAAGAAGTGCAATTACGTACTCCTAGGGAAGAAATCGAACATATAGAGACACGTTCGCGTAGCGTTTTAGGAGATGTAGCAGGAAGGTATCTAGCCAACTATTTACACTCTCCTAGGGCCACAGATACTATTTTCGGCATCTACAAGGACAGAAAGACCAACTCGTTTAAGATTGGTAATTCCAAAATAGAAATCGATAACGATAAACTCTTGTTGCACGATAGGTGGTATAAACCTAGCGTCGGTCTATGGGAATTGTTAACTAGGAAAAACGTGGATAAAAATCTAGTGACAAAGAAAGATTTAGAGACGTACAAGGAAATCCTAAAACTCACCAACGGACATTTGCAAAATAACGAGTCGTTTGGTAAAATCAAGTCTAGCAAGGGTAAAAAGTATAAAGAGATCATAGCTCCTTTGTTTCCCTCTAAAGCTAACGAAGAACCTGCCGGTTGGTTGACTTACAGTCAAAAAAGATAGAGGAAAAAAATGGAAAAATTGTTTTACGATCCGGGAAAGCCTACGGCTTTTTCAACTCTACCCAAATTAAAACAAGCTTCCACCCGATCGACCAAAAGCATCAAAGATTGGCTTTTGCAACAAGATGCCTACACTTTGCATAAACCTGCCCGAAAACGTTTTGTTAGAAATCCCTACACGGTGAACAACATTTTCGACGTGTTTGAAATCGATTTGGTCGACGTGCAAAATCTAGCCAAGCATAACGATGGGATAAAGTATCTGTTGATCATCATTGATGTTTTCTCCAAATTCACATGGGTGGTCCCTATGAAGTCAAAGAGCGGTATGGATGTGACGTTAGCTTTCAAATCCGTCCTGAAAAGAATTCCTCTGATTGTGCGATCGGATAGGGGAAAAGAGTTTCTAAACAAGTCCTTTCAAAATCTGCTCAAAGAGAAAGGCATAGAGTTTCAGGTGTGTCGAAATCCCGACGTCAAGTGTTCCGTTGTGGAAAGGTTTAACCGTACCCTGAAAACTAAAATGTACAAGTATTTTACCTACAAAAACACTCATAGGTACATCGATGTCTTGCATTTGTTTGTTTCGGCTTATAACAACACCGTTCATTCCAGTACGGGAATGGCTCCTAGCAAAGTCACCGACCGTGACGTTTTGAAAATATGGAAGAGAATGAAGGAGAAACATAGTCGTGTAAGGCCACGCCCCGTTAAATTCAAAGCCGGTCAGACTGTAAGAATAGGAAAGGAGAAAATGAAGTTCGCCAAGGGTTTCGAACAAAATTATTCCACCGAAGTGTTTAAAATCGATAAAGTTATAAAACGTGCTCCCCAACCCGTCTACGAATTGGTGGACATGAAAAACACTCCTATCGAGGGTCAGTTTTATAGTTACGAAATAACCCCTGTAAAAATTACCAAACGCACCGTCTATAAAATCGATAAAATCCTCAAAACTCGCGTGGTGAAAGGCATTAAGCAACATCTCGTCCGGTGGAGAGGTTACTCTTCGGATTTCGATTCCTGGATCAACGCCAAGGACATACAATGAGCGATGAATTTTACATAACGCTATTGAGCGATTCCTCCTCCGATATTTTCACAACAAACACACTGTCTAGCTTTCAGGTGCAGCTAGCACAAAACATCTGTCTCGAGAGGGGGGAATGGCTATGCGGACTGTGTGAATTGTCTTATCCTAAAGGTTATGAAAACGTAACGCTCAATGCCGATGACGTCAGTGGGGGTCTGGACGTTGTATCACAAAACATTTTAATCACTAGATTTGGTAGAATAGTGTTTCCTAAACGAAACTACAGAACGTTCCAAGAACTCTACGTAGACATCCGGGATAGGATAAAAGACGGTTCCCTCAAAGAGTTGTTGGTGGGCGAAGTTCATGCAAATCTAATTAGTCATCAGTCGGAAATTGCAATGATTAAGAAACTGGGGAGGGAACATGCCTGGAGAGCGGTAGCAAACGACGTTTCCGAAAATTCAAACAGCATACAAATGTCTTTAACGCTCCGTGACGAGAGTGGTGCAATAACTAAGAATTACGTCATATATTTTCCCGTCCGAATATATTATGGTTTAGGCGATCTCCTAGATACAATAAAAAATTCCCTGCCCACTTTTGAAGCTTATTCCTTGGTCAATAAAGCAATGATAAAAATGATCACAACCGATATGAACACGCTTTTTGTGCGTACAGATAAAAAACAGTTTGTTCCCGTGGAAATGGAGACGGAACCCATCTTTATCTATTGTAGCCTCATTGAACCTCAATTGATTGGCGATTCTTATGTAAGATGTCTAAGGATTATACAATTCCCTAAAATCAACGGACATCACGTTTTCGACAAAGTTTATTACGTTCCCGTAGAGAAAACTAGTTTTCAGACGATAGGTATCGAATTGACGGACAAATACGGTGAACTAGCACGTATTAGCAGTTCCGTAAAACCCACCATGCTCGTCTTACATTTTAAAAGGAGACGTTCCACCTGCTGACGTTTTAGTCGAGATGGATCCACTAACATCGTACTATGTCAATCAGACGGGAGGACGGTTGGGCGATCTCGTCGGACCCTTGTACATGGGCTCCCCTTTCATTCAACACGGACAGGGGATAGGAAGTTTTCTCGGTGGTCTTTTTAGAATTATCAAACCGGTCCTAGTGTCGGGGGCCAAAGCCGTGGGACGCGAAACTCTTTCAACGGGGGCAAATATCCTTTCTGACATTGCCAGTAAGAAACGTGACGAAAAAGTAGGGAATATCGTTGCAAACAGGTTGACAGAGTCAACTTATCGTCTTGTCAACAAAATGCAGGGAAAGGGTAGGAAAAAGAGGAAATCTAGGGTGGAACCGGTGGTGGTGAGGGATATATTTAGCGAGAACAAACGACGAAAACGGTCATAACGTTCAGGATGTTCGGCTGTACCAAGTCAGAGTTCGACATCTTTGCCAGGAAACCTCTCCAGTCTTCGGTGTTGGGCAACGTCACTACGATATGCAAACCCATCGCTCCCGTCGATCAGTCCGTCTTGGAGTTTGTCATCCCCGCGGATAACGAACACTATACAGACTTGAATATTTTGTTAATGGTAAAGGGGAAATTTGTAAAGGGGGACGGTTCTAGTTTAGGACCCGACGACAGGGTTACCGGTATAAACAATACATTGCATTCGCTGTTTAGTCAATTGAGCGTCAGTTTGAACGGCACTTCTGTAACGCCTTCCGAGGACTTGTACAATTATAGGGCTTATTTTGAAACTCTTTTAGCTTACGGACAGGACGCGGCAAAAAGTCATTTGACGACGGCTTCATGGTATTTGGATAATGCTTTGTCCGGTCTCACGGGGGACGATGAGAAAAGCAATGGCACTTTGGGGGCGGGAGACTCAAACAAGGGATGGCTCGAGAGATTCGAAAAGGGAAAATCTTCCAAGAACATGATTATGATCGGTAAATTGCACGGGGATTTGTTTAACGTATCGCAACTCATGTTGCCAGGGGTGAAAATTGCCATCAAATTAACCAAGTCAAAGAGGGAATTCTATATGATTGGTGAAAAGGACGATACCAAGGCTTACTTTAAATTCCAAGATGCTGCACTGTACGTGAAAAAAGTTAGAGCTTCTCCTAGTATTTTGACGGCCCACGCTAAAACGCTGGCCCTCGGACATAATGCTCGCTACGATATCACAAGGGTGGATGTGAAAACTTTTACCTTCAGTCAGGGGAGTCAAGCAGTGTCTTTGGACAATGCCATATTGGGCACCATTCCTAAACGTATTCTCTTTGCCATGGTACGAAACAACGCATTCACGGGGACGGTAACGTCCAATCCCTATGATTTACGACATTTCAATCTAAATTCCTTTGTCATGTTTGTGAACGGACAACAGATCCCGCCGGAGGGCCTCTCAATTTCCACGGATCACGAAAAATTGTCGACTTTGGCTTATCATACTCTATTTAGTGGTTCGGGGATACATCATTCCAACAGCGGAATGCAAATCACTCACGATATGTATATAGCAGGGTTTTTCATGTTGCTCTTTGATCTTACCCCGGATAGCGCCGCCTCGGAAGGACACAAAGTCTTGCCAATAACGGAAATTTGAGAATCGAGGCAAAATTCGATAAAGCTCTGCCTTCGGCAATCACCTGTATCCTTTACTCGGAATACGAAAACTGTATAGAAATCAATAACCAGAGACAAATTATTACGGATTTTTAATGAATTCACTTCAAATTGAACACGCTTTGCGACATGTCGATGGATTTGCAGGAGTTTATCCTAGCGACCGTTTGCCCAAATTTATTCACAACAATCAAAATTTCTTTGTTATCAATTTCGATCCTAGCTCTCTTCCGGGCTCTCACTGGGTTGCAATCTGTTTAAAAAAGGGGTTGTATTTCGATTCATACGGCCTTCCGCCACTTGTTCCCTCAATAAAACAGTTTATTAGTCGAAATTGCACCTTCTGGACATTTAATAAAACACAGCTACAAGACGAGTACTCATCAGTCTGCGGACAGTACGTCTGCATGTTTGTACACTGTATGAACAAAGGACTGGACTTGAAGGAGTTTGTGGACATCTTTGGGACAAAACCAGACCTCCAAGTCGTTTCCATGTTTCGGGCAGTCTTTGGACCCCTGTGTGGAAAAAAACGAGGTGGCCAAGGATGTCTTTCACGCCTATAAAAAGGTGAGTAGAAATCTGTTTTACCATTAGTCTTTGTCAAGATGGTTCGAGCATTGGTGGTCGATTTTGAGTACCTCTCGGGAGCAAAGAGGGAACCCGTCGTTAAAGAAATTGCTCTTTGCAGCAGCGATAATGTTATTCAGACCTACCATTTCACCAGTCCTTACGCTGGAAATCCAAAGATTTTCGAACAAAACAACGACACTAAGAACGGAATACATTTCTCAGACGGATTCATACCCTACGCTGCTATGAATACTATTTTAAACGACGTAGTGGCAGGATACAATGCTCTGTACGCATTTGGTCAAGAAAAATGCGAATTTCTGGAAAATATCTGCAACAGAACATTTATTAATCTGGAAGAGCTATCTTGTCCTCCTCCTGGCAATTTGCTACATAAATACAACTGTGGGCTACCTTGCCACAAATTCCCTGCCGTTCCTTGTGCCTTGAAACATGCCCACGCCATGCTGCAATGGCTCGATTTTAACAATCTTGCAAAACGCAATAAACGCTGTCCTACAGACAACTCTCTAAGACACGATGCATCCTTTGTTTCAGCATAAAACAGGCTGTTTTCTACATCGTCAGAGCAGTTTACGCCTTGACCATGGGGAGAAAGGATATGAGGAAGATCGCCAATACGAGGTGCAAGAGAAGGGTTACGCCTGTGCATCATCGACATGCTTTGCTACGACGAACATACTTTTTAAACCCTAAAAGGACCTTGTACCTCAATTTTGGGTATTACCCATCCATGAACTATTCTGCGGCTGCTGAACTTGGAAAAAGCGGTGGAAAAAGTATAATACTGACTCCATACTATTTCAGCTCTATCCTTATGCATCTCCCCAAACTCTGCGAGCATTTGTGCTCCAAACTACCCTACAAATGTGTCGAAGAGAATGTACAACTAAAGACTAGAAAAAATCTAAAAGGTTGTTTGATTCATTGCGAGGGTAGTTTTATTATTTTATCTGTTGACGAAATAAACTTTCTCACGCTCAACAGTACTTCTCTGCTGAATATTATATCGAAATATTCCATGATTCAACAGGAAGTGAAATCCATTGCGGACAATGATGAACCCCAAGAAAGCACGTACAATTTGACAATGTACGAACTGGTGAAGGATGATCTTCAAATAAACAATTATTACTAACATGTTTCATTTGTTCTTATTTCAAAAGAGAAACGAGGCATATTTAAATAAATGCGTCATTTCTTTTAAAACCATGAATTCCCATCCTTTTATCCTACACGTCATTGTCATATATTAGTTTAAGCAAATGGATGCGGTGAGTATGACAAGATAATTTGTTTTGCGAGAATTCATAAAAATGTTTAACTTGCATAACGTCAAGGTTTTCTTGGAGTTGTGTGCAAATTAAACAAATGGATGATACATCATGGTGAGTATGACATTTCCTTATTAAGATAATTTGTTTTGCATGACTTCTTTTAATTGATTATATTAACTCATAAACATGTTTTTCTTTCCACCAAGTTGCATAATGTCAAGGTTTTCTTGGAGTTGTGCGCAAATAGGTTTTTCTTGTAATAAAGTTGTTTGTTCGTTGGTCAATGATTACCTTGAGATGACGTCTTGTGTGCAAACTAGACTTTGCATAACAGCTTGAAAATAATTTCCCATCGCATCTTAATTTTCACATCTGAGGTTAGTACAGTCCGGGCCTCGCCCCGGCGGGGACTACCCCACATACATGGACCTACGTGGATTATGCTTTATTTTTAAATCATAAAAAGTACTCGACTCACAAAATTTAAATACTTTATTTTTTTACGATAGGCTTAAGTATATATATATATATATATATATATATATATATATATATAGGGGTGGGCCTACCCCCTAATAAATACTCCTACGTGGATTACATTTTTATTTTTAAGATTTAATGTTCACATCACTTCTCACAATATTATAGGATTTATTTTTATTTATTTATTGCTTACTTATCTTTTGAGGCTGACGGCCTCGATGGCTCTCTTCCTATACCTCAGCCATTACTACTGTCATTGATTATATCAGGCCGAAAATGTAAATATATTTGAAGGTCGTGTGCATACAGATGATGTCGGCAATGTTTTAGTACTGTAGAAATGTCATTTATATTGATTGCAAAAAGCAAGGGACTTAATACAGAGCCCTGTGGTACACCTGACCTCACGAGACGCCAAGAAGAAGATAGATTGTTGTGAGAAACACATTGTTGGCGTCCTGAGAGGTATGATTGTACCCACGTGACCACTGCATTGGATAAGTGTAGTGACCTCAGTTTAGCAATTAACAGGTCTGCGTCAACGGTATCAAAGGCTCGCGAAAAATCAAGTAGGGTTAGAGCAGTCACTTCGCGTCGGTCCATGGCCTCACGAATATCTTCACTGACCTTGAGAAGGGCAGTGGAGGTACTGTGATTTGATCTGAAACCAGATTGTAATGGGTCAAGTAGATTATAAGTGTTTAGATACTCAGTCAGCTGCTTGTGGACGATGCGTTCGAGGGTTTTCGATAAAGTCGGAAGTATACTGATAGGTCTATAGTGCTTGGGGGTGTTTGGAAGATTTACTTTAGGAAGAGGTCGGATGAGAGCATTTTTCCATTGTTGCGGGAAGGTGGATGTGATGAGAGAGGCGTTGTAAATATGGGTTAAGGTAGGAAGAATAACATCGATTATTTTGTTTAGCATTAATATATTAATGCCATCCGTGCCTTCTGCTTTCGATTTATTTTGGGAGAGTGCCTTTTTTACTTGAAAGGGCGTTACATTGGAGAAAAAGAATCTTTCATGGTGTGGAGGAAGGGGTATGGTTGACAGATAATTAATAGTATTTTGTTTGGTGAGGTCATCTAGGGTATTGGTTGGTACGGTAGTGAAATATTCGTTCAAATCATTGAGAGGGATGTTGACAGCATGGGCTTGATTTTTTTGTTTTCCTAAACCCATTGCTTTTAAGTTACTCCATAAGTCGCGTGTAGTCGTAGTGGGGTCAATCAGTCTATGGCAGTGCTGGATCTTGGCGTTTCGTATCATTTGTGTAGTTTTGTTTCTTAACTGCTTATAGTTTGTCCAATTTTCGTCGGTTTTACTGCGCCGGAAAGTACGGTATGCCGCATCACGGTGAGCCATGTGTTCTCGTATGGTCGAAGATAACCAAGGGGCAGAAGGTCGTGTAATTCGTCTAGTCTTTAGTGGTGCATGTCTGTCATATAACTGGAGTATCATATCATTAAATGCTTTTAACTTTTCGTCAACAGAACGTAAATGCCAAATTGTGTGCCAGGGCTGTTGTTTAGCGTCTTCAGTCAGTTGGTTGTCGTCTATGTTTTTTAAGTCTCTATATGATATTAATTTAGATGGGCGTTTAGGGCATTGAAGTGAATATTCCATGTAAATGAGGTCATGGGCTGAGATACCAGGAACCGGCATCTGACCATGTCTTAATACTCTTTGTGGTTGAGTAGTCACGATTCAATCCAGTAAGGTCTCAGAAGTGTTAGTATGATGAGTCGGTAGAAGAGGTAGGATAGTCATGTTGCAAGACTGAAACGTATTGATTAGTTGTGTGGTAAGCGTCGAATTTGTGTTAAGGAGATTGATGTTGAGATCACCCATAAGAACAACGTGTTCATAGTTCGGAATTAAATTAATTAGGGCATCTTCTAGATTGGAAAGCTGACCACTTTTAGGGGGCCTGTAAATTACGCAAATTAGACATTTTTGCGTGCTGGCAAGGATTTCAACAAACATTAATTCTGGGGTTGCTGAATACTCGGAGGGGGAGGCATGCACAACTTTTGGGTGAAGGTCATTTCGTATGTAGGCAGCGACCCCTCCTCCACGCTTACCCGTCCTGTCATTGCGGAAAAGTGAAAAACCATTCAGCTCAACAAGTGAGGAAGGAAGGGAGGGTTGGAGCCAGGATTCAGACAGCAGTAAACAGTGAAGATCGGGACCGGAAACAATAGAAGAGAATTCTTGGAAATGGGAAAGTATGCTTTGAGAGTTGACGTGAATAATTTTGAGAGTAGTATTATTAGGGGTGAAGGAGAGTTTTAACAGATCTGAAGTGGAGGGGGACTGTGGAGTGGGCTGGCCGCTGTTTTCACCAATGAAGTCTGTACTGTCATAAAGAACTTGAGGGTAGATGGAGAACGGGTTTTTGTTAGAGCTATTATCAGGGGTAGGTGGAGAAACATTCCCTGGACTTAGTGGGTCAATGTTACCAACCGAATTTTAACAGATAGAAAGAAAGAAAGAAAGAAAAAAAAAGAGAAACGAAGTTACCTTAAAGTGTAATATTATGAATGTGGGCTAAAATGCAATAGTAAACTAAATAAAACCGAAGAGAATTAACTAAATTATAGTGCGTTTAGAGCTTAAAAATATTATTTCTGATGATACGGATTACTAATAATTCTACGGATTACTAATACTAATTATAATTATACTATAATACTAGTATAATACTAATTAGTATAATACTAATTATACTACTCTAATACTAGGATTTAAAGTCAGTATATAATTTTAAGAGTATATAAAATTAAAGGGGTTAGAAAGAAATCTAACAGAGCTAGACCTTGTGTCGTGGGTTCCCGACTTCTACACTATATTAAGGTCACTACTGCGTGTCACTCGTCGCTTGGTGCCTTGGAGGTTCACGATTATCACACCATCCTGAGTCCAACAACATTTAAGTCCAAATTTCGCGATGGCTTCTCGTAGAAGGCTGTGACGCACCTGTGTCAAATCTTCGTGGATGACGACGCCCGAATTTTTCAAGTTCTTTTTCCTGGAGAACACTTCATTACGTTTCCTGTAGGACACGAATTTAGCAATGATAGGTCGAGGCCTATTATTGGTGATCTCCTGCTTGCCGACTCTATGGCTCCTGTCTATATCTTGCAGCTGGATGTCAACGCCGATCTGCTTTCCGACCTCTATGACAATTTTGTCAGTATCCTCCGACTGCTTTTCCTCTATACCAAAAATCCTGAGGCACTGTCGTCGTTGATATTGCTCCAGATCGTCTAGCTTGTGCTCTAGGGCCTCGATCTTCTTGTCGCGACACTCTATAGTCGTTAATAGGTCACCGATTACCTTGTTATTTTCTTCAATCGTTTTCTGCAGCTCCGCCACAACTGCAGCAGTAACACTTTCGCGTATCAAGTTGGTAAGGGTCTGCAACATGGCAGCGTCCTGGAGAGAGTCCTGCACAACACGCTTAACCACTGTTTCCAACTCATCCATTTTCACACTTTTCTTCTGCGACATGATTTTCCTCTGAATGTACTTATGTAAGGAGAACCGGCAATGGTTATTGCTTAAGGATAACTTATCTTATTATATGTTGTATTACTTCACCTGCTATTAAACAAAGTCGGGAGCGATCGTGCAGCGTGTCTAGTCACTATCCGCCATGACACTAGGGTTGTATCTGTCTATTGAATTTGTACTTTCGTTGTCGAAATATTTCAATATGTGTTTAAATTTAGTGTAGCCTTCGATAATATTCAGTTGTATTCTAAGATTTAAGTAGGTTCTGTACGTAGCAAAAAAGAATTTTTTCTAAACTTCTAAATTTCTTCTAAATTCTTTTTTGGCGCAGCTAGACAGGAGAGTCGTAACGTGGTTAAATGTACCGCGCGTTCCCTCCCTCTAGCTGGTTTTTTTCTGGAATCTTGTGTATGTGCTACGCTCTACACGGCGGGGCCAGGGACTAATCGGTTCTTGTGTAGCAAGGCAGATCGTAGTCTTTCTTTCACTGTTGGGAAGAATGATCTGGTTATTTGCCCTTTTGACGAGGTTGACCACTGTAGCTGCCATATCGTTAATGTCCTCTTTTCCCCTTTCCTCTGTTATTATTGTCTCCTTAGGAATTTTGTTGTATGCAATTTCTGCTTCGTCCTCTTTTGCTGCTCTCTTTGCAAGACGGTCAGCCATTTCATTCACCTGTAGCCCGGCATGAAGAAGACTGTCCATTGCAATCTAGTCAGGTATTTAATCTCTTCCCTGATTCCCTCAATTAGTGGGTGGTAGTGTAGTTTTCTTCATGACGTCAAAGGTGGAGCAGCTGACGTCATGAAAGATGGCGGCGCTTCCGGTCACGTGATTCAAGATGGCTGCACTTCCAGTTCCGGTGGCTCGCTGACGTCATCCAAGTTGGCGGAAGTTCCTGTCACAAGATGGCGACGCTTCCGGTTCAAAATGGCGGTGGTTCCGGTTCCTATAGCAAATGGCGGCCCAAACGCGTAATTGAAATTTGGAAAATCAAAATGGCGGTAAATTTGAAAACTATTTATGGGAAATTCAAAATGGCCACGCTCCCCGTTCCTATTTTAAATGGCGGAGGGGGGAAATTTGAAAATTGGACATAATAATAAATGGCGGTAAATTTGAAAATTGCAAAAGGTGGACCAAGCGCGCGAGTCATATTGTAAATTATGGAAGGTGGGAATTTTGAAATGGCTATTTTAAGGTGGGGGAAGGTTCGAAAATTGTGGAGGAAATTCAAGGTGTCGGCTAGCGCAAGATTTTAAATTGTATATTTCAAATTTATCATTTTTTAAATCCTATTTCGTATTTACTATTTTCATGCAATACTTCCATTTATATTTCACATTTAGATGTTAGATTTTATGTTACATTTGTACATCAGGAGTAAAATGTTTGTCATTTTTGCATCATCACCGTGACACGAAGTGATCAAGGTCACGCGTCAGCATATTTCGCTCGCTTGCGCGTGGAGTTAAATCCGGTGTATGTTATATCCGACACCTCGTTTTGCATTTCTCATTTATTTAAATTTGTTTATTATGAATTGATTCGTAAGACCAAAGACTTCTGACGAGAGATTTGAAATAGCATAGTCAATAGTCATTATGTTAATATTCTTACGAGAGAGTTCTATACATTTTAAAATTTACTCAGTGAGAGGTTTGAGACCGGATATACGACTCATATATGACACAATGACAGCAGTTTTTGCAGACGTATCTTCAAAGAAAAGGTTAATTTCGCAATTTTGTTCTTCATGTGCAAGAAATTGATTATCTGCGGATAATGCTCAATCACCAAATTTTTTTTATGACGTCACCGGATATTACATCACTACATACTTGCCTGAACATACATCGGTAGACTTGATCATACTTGTTTCAATGTCACGTGTCTCTCATTACAGCTGAGTGACGAATTCTTTATTTGTGACGTCACGGCCTACGTACTGGCATGTTACAATGGTCAAGTGATTCAAGATGTCGGACCACGAGCACGATATGTAATTACAAAATGGTGGAAGGAGGGAAATTTGGAATTGTATATTTCGAATTAATGCGTAATTCTTATTACAGATGTAAGAAAAAACAAAATGTCGTCTGGCAGGAGATTTCATATTGTATATTTCGAATTAATGCGTAATTCTTATTATAGATGTCAGAAGAAACAAAATGGCATCTGGCGGGAGATTTCAAATTGTATATTTCGAATTAATGCGTACTTCTTATTATAGTTGTCAGAAAATTAAAAATGGAGTTGCGTTCTAGATTTAAATTTATGAACAAAAGACATTGTGAGGGATTTGAAATATCTATAAATGGTAACATTCTCAAGAGAGAGTTCTTTCCACTTTAAGATTTATTCTGGGAGAGGTTTGAAGCCGGATGTACTTCTCATAGTACAGATCATAGTTCTGGCCGGAAGTTAAGTAGGTCACGCGACTCATATTACAGAACAAGCCTTTGCATGTCTCGTGAGCGAGGCTAACTCATAGCGTTATTATATAAAGCGATACCACATCGTCATTCTTTTAAGCTTCCTCTCATTTCTTTGGTGGAATAATTTTATCCCCTGGTGAGGCTAACTTCATATTATAATTTCAAGATGGTCTGTGTTAAGGCTTGTTCCGTGAATATCTCAACATCAGATCCAAATCCGTTTTATCTTTTGCTTCCGTCCGTACATAATTTCATTGTATAATCCTCATGTTCTTCTACTTTGCTAATTACTGTTAAGTCTGCTGGATGAGGCCAGGTTTGTAATGTCATCGTTAGGTCAAGTGGTTGGTTTAACATTTCTCTTTGTTATATTGCCTTGTATAATATGATTGCATCCTCTATCCTAATGATAATTGAACTTAATCCTATTATGATGCACAATCCTTCATTTGACATGGTTCGGAAATCTTTGGCAATTCGTATCTTCATGAGTCTTTACACCCTCTTGTACTTTGTCCCGTTGTACTGTCTTGTCGAAGCATTTATTCAAACTGGAGCTCCATACCAATATTGATTTTCATTCATAAGTCCATTTGAAAATACGTGGTGTGATATCATGTTAACTAGTAGTTTTTTGATAACTTTTCCTGCGACATTTAGCAAGCTTATTGATCGAAATTTTGAGACTTCACTGCTGTTTTCTTTTCCTGGTTTAAATATTGGGATTTTTTATTGTTCCCGTAGTTTTAGGGAATTTTCCATTCGTTAAGCATACGTTACGTTGTACATCGTTGTTACAGATTTTGGTGAGATTTCAAAAGTGCATAGTAGTATCTCCAAGAGCTTTTATGAAGTCTTCATGTTCTAAAACATTCCTAATTTCTCAGTGTGTAAATAAATTGTCATCTCCAGTGTTTCTGGTATCTTTGTTTCTTCTCTTAATCTTCTATGATACTGACTATCTTCTTCTTTATTATCTGCTAGTGTGAAGTAGTTCAAAAGGTGCATCATGGTATCTTCTATACCAGTTGTACTCGCTCCAACGCTTAACTAAGGTCGTTAATACTATGCTTTTCCTTATTTTGTCAGATGTCAGTTTGTATATTTCATTCCATGGATTGCTTGATGTGGTCATGATAAAATATTCTCTCCATGCGTTAAATTTCTGTCTTCGAATTGTTTCTTCGTAATTCCTTTTTGCTTCAAAGTATTGTTCTTTACGCATTTCTCGCACGAAATCATTAGTCTTTGTCTTCTGGTACTTTCTCCTTAGTGTACCAAAGTCATAGATTTTTATCTAATTTGCACAGTCATGTATGAATTAGTCTCTTAGCTTTTCACTATTGTTTAACTTAGCCCCCTTTATTTTCCCTCAATTTATTATTGTTATCATACCATCTACCTAATTAACATCACACTATAGGTTTATTACCAAGTGAGGTACTCTATACATACAATTGTTCTTTAATACATCACAAGCTTTGTGGTTGAAATAATATGCTTATTGTTTTTCCAAGTTCTCACCATCCCTCACACTACCTTTGAACGCGACCTTTTCAGCATTCCAGTCTTAGACCTACGTTTCATAAGCACTTGGCATAAGTGCTTACGTTTGGTTACGTCGATCCAGGGTCGTGTTCAAGCTTAGTCCATATTAATAGCAGTTTCTATTCCTGGGTCTCCTTTTCCTTCCTCCTAATTTATCTGGAACATCTCTATTTCTTGTTGAGTGAGCATAGCATTAATTTTCGGTATTCCTATAGCAGGTGCCTTTAATTCGTACACAGATCGGCCTATTGAATGTGCCCCCGTAAATAAAGCAGTTGTAAGTATTACTAAATAGACCTGTGCCATTTAGTAACACAGTCTCTGTGACGAATTTATCGCCCGGCGGGCTCCTGTTTTGACATATCTCAGTGACTGTTAGGGGTGCACTAAGACTGTATATCCAGTAATCACTCTCTGTAGATCGTATCCAGATAGGCGCGAACTGTGTACTTTGAATGCCTCTCTGGCATGTTGTTTGTACTTGTTTTGTTTTACCTAAATACAAATTTACTAAGCAATTATTTGTTCTTGTATCATATACGTAATCGCCCACTTTGAACTCTCTTAGCCTTTTCCCTTTATCAAAGTACTTCTATAAAGTTTCCTGACCTTCCTGGTCGGCTGCTTTTACTGACTCATATGCAGTTTTCAGTCTATCGGCTAGTACTCGAATGTGACTCTCACAATCTTTCATTTCTCCCGGATTTCTAATCGTTATTTGCCGTCGTCCTCAATAGGAAGCCTCATATCTCGTCCGAAGACTAAATAATGCGGACTATACCCTGTCACTGTGTGCGGAGTACTTCTAAATACCATTACAGCATATAGCATGTACTCTTCCCAACGTTTTGCATCTTTATTCACAAAATGCGATATCATGTCAGCTAGTGTCTTATGAAACCGATCACAGATGCCGTTGCTCTGTGGATGATATGCCGTGGTTTGCACTTTATTTATGTTCAGTAACTTACACACTTCTTGAAAGAGTTTGGACAAAACTGTGCTCCTTGGTCCGATAGTAAATCTTTTGGCGCCCCGTGCTGTAGCACGATGTTAGATACTAACTCCCGCGCCACTATCTCTGCACTTTGATTAGGGACCGGTATCGCAAAGCAATACCGCGTGAAATGATCTACAAATGTAAACACGTAACGATTCCCTGACTCTGTTGTAGGTAATATGCCCACAAAATCAGTAGAAAAAATCTCCAAAAAATCTAATGCTTGCGGTGGATCCGCTAGCGGTGCTATTCCCGCTGTCTCTGGTTTCCTACGAGCGCATTTATCACAGGTACCAATACATTTTTCTACATCCTTTCTTAGTGTACTCCACCAATAATTTTTGTGCAATTCGAGCTACAGTCCTATGAACACCTTGGTGTCCAGCAAATGATGTAGCATGGTCCAGCATTTCTGTAACACTGTAGAAATCAATTCTCTTGGAATTACTATCGCGTAACCGGATATGCTTGTCTTACTCTGTTAGTACAACAAACCATCATTATCTACGCGGAACTCTGGATGCTTTCCTTTTTCCGCTAATAGCTCTGATAGTCTGCATCTGTTTTCTGGGTTTGGTGGATTATCTCGTTACTCAAATTCTTTTCACAAAACGTCATAGCTACGTGACGACTTCGTACATCTTAATGTGTCAACTTTCGACCCACGTTGTGCAATACCGTAAAGTCAGACTAGGCTAATCTTAAGCTCCACCTCACTAACCTCGAACTGGGATCTTTTAAATTAAACATCCACTTCAGGGCGGCGCGGTCCGTCACTAAAACAAAAGGATGTCCGTATATATAACATCGGGATTGTTTTGTAGGGAAGATCACTGCTGCCACTTTCTTTCGGTCACGCTATAATTTATTTCTGCTTTGTTTATCTGTCTAGAACATTAGGCTATAGGCTTCTCCTGTCCATCAAACTCTTGTGACAGAATTTCCGCGGCATTTGATGCGTCCGTAGTGAAGTTCGGGTAAGCTGTACTGAAAATTTCCTTTAACGTTTCAAATTCTTCTTGCTGGGCGGTTCCCCATTCAAATTTTGTCTCTTTTCTAGTTAATGCTGTTAACGGCTGCGCAATCTCAACAAAATTCGGAACATGTCTTCTACAGTAAGAAGCTAGTCCTACGAAAGATCGTATGTCTCGAATATTGGCTGGTATTGGATAATCTCGAATGGCTTTAACTTTATTAGGGTCTGGCTTTATGCCTTCACTAGTGACAATGTGTCCCAAATATTCCACCTGGTCTACAGCAAACTGACACCTTTCCGATTGATTTTTAAAATTAGCCCCTTCCAATCTCTGGAATATATGCTCTAATTTCTGAGCATGGGAGCGGATATCTGGTGCAAATATAATTAGCTCATCAAAGTAGGCAAGGACGCCTATTCCTTTCAATACATTAAGAATAGAGTCCGTACAACGCAAATACGTCGCTGGAGCGTTGCATAGGCCACAACATAATTTATTGAAATGAAAATGGCCTTGAGGAGTGCTGAACCCCGACATTTCTCTATCCTTTTCTGCTACCTCTATTTGCATATAACCACTGGCCATATCTAATACAGAAAATAATTTACTTTGTCCTAATGAATCCAAAATATTTGTTATGTTTGGTATCTGGTACGCGTCCATTTTGGTCTGTGAATTTACCATTCTTAGGTCTACACACAAGCGCCATTTTGGTTTACCATCACGAGACTTCTTGGGTACTAAAATTATGGAGCTATTGTAGGGAGAAAGGCTTTCAGAGTTTATCCCCTTGCTTAGCATATCATTAATTTGTTCGTTCACTACTGGTTTTAACGGATGCGGGATTCGATACGCTGCATTTCGAAATGGTTTAGCGTCCCCACTGTCTATTTCATGTTTAATTTTATTCGTACAACCTATCTCCATACTGCCGTCTTTATAAAATAAATGTTGATAATTATGTAATACATTGGAAATTATTTCATTATCTCCACCGATCAAGTGACTGAGTTTCTCCACTACATAAATATTAAATTCTTCAGAGCTTTCCTCCTGCTCTGATAACGATGCATTTGCGACACTGTTTATTACTCCTGTTTCCTGTAAGGGAGCTACTTCTCCGAGTGTGGTGCCTTTAGATAACACTATCTCTACCGCTGACAGATTTACGATGTTCACTGGAACGGTATATGATTTATCTAATTTTACTCTTACATTCTGAGACGGGTTATTTATTTCATGTAATTGCTTGCCAAGTAATTTCAAATTCTCTCTCGTCCAAGGTATTCTTGATTCAATTCCTCTTTCACGGGGCAAAGAGGCTGAACATTTTGCGTCCCATTTAATTCCTCTGAGTGCCTGTTAGGCTCGGGAGCTTTTCTGCTACGGAGTGTATACACCGCTCACTGGTAGATAGAGAGCTGGGCTGCCATTCGTCCTCCGGATTTTCGCGTGGCTTTGAGGGAAAACATTGGGGGCTTATAGTCGATAAGGGACCATTCCCCGGGGTACCACTAGGATCCTTACACAATTTCACAACAGCACGTGGTGCATACAAACCTGGTAGTGGGGCTTCTACCGGTTCAAACACTGCACACGGGGAGTCATCAGGGATTTCGTTTCCAACGACCTTGACCCAGCAAAGGGAGAGCATTCAACCATTTCCGTTAGGATGACCGATGCAAACCAACCTGGAGAGTGATCCTGACCAGTGTCCGGTAGCTTATTGCGGCAAACTGTAGGGTACAATGCCTGTAACGGGTTGATCAATCCCTGAGCAGAGGATTCCCTACAGCCCATTCCATCTCGCGCGACTTCACGCGTGACAACACCCAGCGAGCTACATATTAACGGAAGCTGCTGGCCCCCCACCGAGAGGCAGTTGGCTTGGAGGTCTAATTGTGCTCTTACCTTCTGTAGGAAGTCGGCACCCAATATTCCATCTCCAGGGGAAGTTAAGTCACAAACTAAAAAGTATGATTATATGGTCTCTTGTTGATATACAAAGTGACTTCTTGCTCACCGTCCAGCTTTAAATTATTTCCAGTTACACCCCTAGCCGTCATTTTTTTAAGTCGTGCCGAACTTACTGTCGGTTTCAATGATATAGCGGCTCCGGTATCCGCTAAAAATTCACGTTTCATTCCCTCAATAGATACAGGTAATAGCAATCCCGTCGCCGGATATACTGTGGTTGTCACGACTTCTACTTTCGGCTTTATTTCGGGAAGACCTTCGGGGTTGTTTTGGTCCCCCACCCCGTTTAAAACTTGGCGCTCCCCTCGCCCTTTTCTACAATACTTAGCTATATGCCCCTTTTCCCAACAGTTATAACACTGGTAACCCGTTCGACCTGTGCTGCGACAACTACTGTTACCTCGTCGTGCACTCAGCGCGATGTTTGATCCTCTGGGACCAGGATCACGTGTAAACCCGCCTCTTTGCGCATTACTGACGCCGGCGTTCCTTTCACCAATATTAATACTATTATTGCTATTATTATTGTTGTTGCCCTAATGTCCACTACGTCCCGCTGACCTAAGACCACCACCATATTTATTTTGCGACTGATAGCCTTGACTTTCGTTACTAATTACCCGTGCTGGAACCTTGTCACGCATCTTATCTCCGTCTGTTTCCGCCTGGGCTGCCATGGTGGCTATCTTAATGGCTTTATCTAACGTTTCGGGCATCTGGTATTTAAGTTGCAGCCCAGGGTTACCTTTTAACCCATTAATAAAACTTGCTAGTAAGCGTTTTTCTCCTTCTGTATTCATTGCCCGTTGTTCAGCCGCATCCGCGACTCTTCTGATTGTTTGCCTACTTAAACGTCGCAGACGGTCAGCAAAGTCTGCGATCGACTCATATTTTCCCTGTGTCGCTGCCTGCAATTGCGAATAATAAAGAAGTCCGCGTGCAACTCCTTGAATCTCTCTAAAAATATTTCTTTTAGTCTCGCAAACGTACTTTCTTCTTGCAACTCGGGGTGTGTATCAACAAAAGTTTGCGCTGCTCCCAATACTTTCATTACAACTAATCTAACTTTATCTTTATCTGTTAAATTTCCTAGTTCTCCGGCAGCTTCAATATTCCGCAAAAAATTTGCAACTGGCCTCCCACTTTTCGGATCCCATGCCTGAATCCATCCTGCTACCGACAAGTCCTTAACTCTGGTTTCTTGAGCCATTTTGATCTACCTATCTAATTAAAATTGTAATTTCTTAATTGTTTCAGATAATGCCCACCATCGGAGTACCGCACAGGTACCTTCAAGTCATCCGGTTGCGGGTATGCCGGCTGTGCGGGGACTCTGAAGAATGGACGTATCCCGTGGTTGTGTCTTTTGGACCAGGGCCGTGGCGCCAAAGAAATTATGAGACCACGATTTCTTATGACTTTCGGGTCCTTACACCTGAGGGCCTCGTCAGTTTATGCTGGCGAATGAAAGGGCCTCTAGGCGGAGGGAATGAGAAAAAATTAAAAAAAAACCTATATATATAGTTGTAAGTAAATTAAATAAATTAATCTTTGTATAAAATTTCTTCTGGTTTCTGCGCTACTGTTGCCTAAATGAAATTCTCATGGCCTGATTCCTTGACCTAGTGCAACTATACTGAGAGAGGTAATTTGTCCTTTCGATTTCTAATGTTTCGTAATCATGAGTTGAGAGTATATATGTAATTACTATTCGAAATTCTAAGACAAAAATCACAGCCAAATCTTCCCCATGTTCATACTTATAAATTTTCTGTATGGGAGCTTTAAAATGTTTAGGACCACCCTCAAATGCAATTTCCAGTCTAGTTTCAGCTATTAGTCCTCTGAATTTATGCTCATGTTCTTTAATCCTGGAAATGTCTATGTCTGTATACTTCTTAAAAAATCGTTCCACGAGTTCATTGGCATACTTCGTGGATCATTTGAAGGCTAGCGAATTTGACACGGTAAGTACTCTAATACTGTAAATTCTTTATCACAGGGATCACGTCTCTTCAAACAACACCACGCCATACGGTACGTATGCTTTTATTAAGGCTATAATTTCTTAATACTATTATCACAGTAGGCTAATATAACGTAATTTATTTACTTATTTCAACTTTGGCTTTCTCTTCTCGACCTGGGTTCGAAAATTAACTTAGTTAATACTTTTTAATCTACAACCGCTGCCACCAGTTGTCATGTCGCGGGGACAAGGAAGGGAATAGGTCGAGCGGGGCCCTATCTTGTACCCTAGAAATGACGTGTTTCACCCTTTTCTTTAACATAAACAATATTTATTGAGAAGAACTAACCAATAAAGCAGATTAATAAAACAAATAATTAAAGCACAGATAAAACACATCTCTTTGAGTTCCATATTGATTACTTTATATCCCTGAGTTTAATATTACTTGGTTATTATAAGTTTTTTTGTTTCATTTGTTATTTTCCTTACATATACAAGGTGCGGCAGAGGAAACGGATGTTTTTCAAATAACCATAACTCAGAAGATCTTCAAGTTAAACAAAGTTTAATTACACAGAAATGAAGCTTGTATAATGCAATTTCTGTTGACTATTTCAGAATTACCTCCGAAAAATAACGCCCGTCAAGTGACGACCTTCTTTCTGTATACACTCTCGTAACCTCGCTTCGAAATTCTGCATTGCTCTTCCCAACATTTCTTCCTCCACATTAGTGATTTCTACACGAATGAACTCTTGGATGTTGCGGGGATTGTTTAAGTAAACGGTTGATTTGAGGTAATCCCACAAATAATAATCACATATGGACAAGTCAGGGGAGCGAGGCGGCCAATGAATGTAGCCAAAACGGGAGATCACATGATGAGGAAACATGTCGCGAACCACTTGTATTTATGCTCTTGCAGTATGCGCTGTGCGACCATCTTGTTGGAACCAAATTTTCTGCATGTTTACTCTTCGTCTGCGTAGTTCCGGAAGCAGGAACCTGTTGAGCATTTCAATGTAGCGTACTGAAGTCACTGCCACTGTGGTATTGTCCTCTTCAAAAAAATAAAGACCGGTGATTCCAAATTTAGCAACACCACACCACACTGTTACTGGGTATACCCAGAAGAAGGCCACAACATGAGGACCGAAACGTCGGTTTTAGACATGATGATAAGGCCCCACCCGGACAGTCAAGGTTATTATTAATGAGATTGCATGTGAGATAAGTCCATTGTTGCGTCACTTGTCGGCATTTATTTTTCAGAAGTAATTCTGAAATAGTTAACAGAAACTGCATTATACAAACTTCATTTCTGTGTAATTAAATTTTGTTTAACTTGAAAATCTTCTGAGTTCTGGTTATTTGAAGAACATCCGTTTCCTCTGCCGCACCTTGTATATTTATTACACTTACGATATTGGAAACCTGTTTAATATTCTTTTCTGAATTTAAGCGATTCCTACTGATACATTACTATAAATATTACACTTGAAATCTGTTTAATATTCTTGTCTGAATTTAAATGATTTCTTCACTTTAAATATATTTTACTAAACTAATCCGCGCAGGCAAGTCTCTTGAAAATAAGACAGAAGCTTACTCACATAAAATAATTTTGTCCAGCCGTTCCATGATGCTCTCTGCTCAACGTATAAGTTTGCCAAAAGAGTCTTCTACCACCGGGGATAAATCGCACAGTAATTATCTCCTGTGAAGATGTCTTAAGTTGATATGATAATGAGCAGAACGCCTGGCGTGATATATATACTGGCTTACTCCCACGGTTTAGTGGGGAAGACAGGAAACTTATCCGTTTACTATATATGGTTCATAATCATTACTACAACGGCGTTTTCAGCGGAGAAGGAAACCTTTGGTACGGTGAATGTGGCGGAAGGGGCGGAGAGGAATTTCCTTAAATAATCCGGGGAGAGGAAACCCGTGAGCTGAGAAAAGCAATCCTCTAAGGGTAGGAGGCCCTAAAGGAAATCTCCCTGGTCCTCCAGGTTGGGGGTTGTGCGTCTGGAATGGTGTCCCGTCCACATAAAAATATCTCACTCATAAGCCTCAAAACATAAGAAAGCCGGATAGATTTAACGGATTCGACCACAGCAAGAATACGGACAAACTATTTGGGATAGCGGATACATAGTCCAATCAAATTGTCACAAAAAATCCACATGGATGCAAAATTTAGGGTAGAGTTAATTTTTTTATATGATGTCTGGGATGGTATTCTGAGTAATTTCTGACATTTTGCCAACAAAATTTTTTGCCGCCGGAGCCGCCATCTTGAAAAAACTTTCAAAATTTAGGTTTCATTTTTGTTTTTGCCCATTATCTGATAAAAAACGCATCTGACGAAAATTTTTGATTATCCATCCTAAAAGTAGACTACATTTGCCACAGTTTGAGATTAAATTGAGTTATCTACTGTGAATGGTTTCGGAAATACAGCTCTCCGAATTTCGGAAACATTTTGCGAAAATTAAAAAAATTTGAACTTTCAACTAGTTTTTGCTCGCTATCTTCTAAATGACCAAACCTTCAGCAACATTTCAAAGGATAACTTTTAAACTAGAGTAAATTTGCAACAAGTTGAGTATTTAACGTTTTGATACCTATTATAGGTCACCAGATACAGAGGTATCTACAACTCCTCACATTTCAGAAAACTTCTCGAAGGTACGAAAAGTCTAGTTTTGCCTAGGATATTCTAAATGGCGTTTCTCATAGTAAAACTGTGTTGTCTAAAGTTAAGTTTTACATTGTAATTACGAACCAAAACAGTATTTCCAAGAATTTATAATGGTAAAAGACTAAAAAAACCAATGTTAAAATAAAATAAAAAGAAAAGTTGGTGTAGGTACAGCATTTTAATTTGGAAAGAACTGCGTTTTATTTTAGAACGACACTTTGCAGTGTCCTCTTAAAAAAATTATTTCCTATAGCAGATACAGTTCTCCGAAAATGGAAACATGTTATCGGAGGAGTGGCGCTAAGAGGCTCTTTGTGACTGCTCCGCACACCGTTCTCTCCGGATACATCTGTTTTAATGTGTTTTTACCAGCGACCTTAGGCTTTTCGTTTTTGCATTTTAAAAATCAGTTTTAGCCACTTTTTTCCACTGGGCGTTGGCAAAACTATCTCTCCTCTCTTCAAAGCTCTTCCGGTTCCCCATTTGCATTGTTGTGTTAGTTCCTTCCGTTCAGTCGAGTACAGAGGTTGGATGAATTCACTCGAGATACGAGTACTTTCAAGATGACTTCTTCAGAAGTAAATGTATGTTTTATATGTAGTGTCAGTTTGTATGAAGATGACATTAGAGTAGTGAAAAAAAAAGGATTACAAACTCTTGTAGAATGTAGTGTTAAACGCAAGCTGCCAATTCACCAACATACATTAAACGGATTGGACGAGGTTACTGTGCACGATGCGTGCTACAAAAAGTACGTTAACCCACGAATGATCGAAGCATTTGTCCGTCAAGGTTCAAGTAATTGTGAAGGTGAAGTAAAACCCAAACTTCGTTCCCAAGGGAACCGTTTCAATTTCAAACGCCAGTGTTATTTATGTGCAGAAGAGATTACCAGTGATTTTTTGGAATCTGTGAAGAAAGCGAAATTGTCCCAGCGAAATAGAGTGATTCAAGTTGAGAAACTACAAGTAAGAGATACGATGTTGAAGGCAGCTGAAAAGAGAGCTGATGAGTGGGGGAAAGAAATAATTGCCAGACTAACAAACGAGGACGATTTAGTTGCAGTAGATGCACGATACCATTTATTTTGTCAGCGAAAGCTGTTCAACACGCTACCATCTGGCAAAAAGAGAGAACATTCACGGAGTGAGGTAGATGATGCAATGGAACAGGTTTTTTCATACCTTGAAGAAAAATCAGACGAATGTCAATTTTATATGGATGAACTGATATTGATATGTAAATATATTCCTGATATGAGAACAATGAAGACTCGTCTTTTCCAAAAATATGGAGATAATGTGCTCATCGCTGAGAACAGTCACAGAAAGACTATTGTTTGTTTCAGAAAAGTTTGGTATAAGATCATCTCTGATTCATGGTATCAACAATGTAAGTCAGACCCTGAAGAAGAAAAGATGCGAATTATCGAAACTGCAGCCAATATTATCTTAGGAGACATTCGTTCACAGATGTATGAAATTAATGAATAATAGCCATCTGATAAATGTTTGGCTGATGTGACTTCTGTGATCCCACAGTCACTAAGATTCTTCTTTGAATGTGTGATTTTGAAAAACAAACGTGGTTCTTTGAATGGATGGAAGAAAAAGTGCATTGCACTTTCGCATGCAGTAATCTCAGCTGTGCGTCCTCGCTCTTTCATTTCGTCACTTCTGAATGGAATTGGTATTTATTTATATAGACATTTCGGGTCTAAGCACCTCATTGACCTCTTGGCAGCCTTTGGGTTCTCATCAAGTTACAATGATGCCTCTGTACTTGAAATGTCTACAATACTTCAATCCGGAAAACCAGTAGTTGAGAAAGGCACATTCTGCCAATTTGTGTACGACAACGCCGACTTCAATGTCGATACACTAGACGGATTTGGAACTTTTCATGCTATGGGGGGCATAATGATTGCAACTCCTTACGAGGGGATTAAACCTGATTCCAATGTTCCCCGTGCGGCAAGGTGCTCTACCTCAGACATTGTTGAAAAAGCCGGTGGTAATAATGATGTACTAACGTTCAACAACGCCAATAGTGCTGGGTTGAAAAATGTCACCATTGAGAACGTGCTGGAGATTCAACCTTCGAATGACGAAATATTTCCATCTAGTACAGATATTCTTTGGCTATATAGTAAGAGTTCTAACAGTGTTGACCTTCCAGGTTGGAATGGGTTTATGGAGAATGCGACCCAAGATAAATTTTATGAGCGTTCCAAGATTGTGTTGCTCCCTTTCATCAATAATCCTCCCACGAGCTATGACACAATTTATACAGCCATTCGATTTGCAAGTGACAAGTGTAGAGCGGTTGGTCAGAAGACGTGGTTTGTCACATTTGACCAGCCACTGTGTATAAAAGCACAGGACATTATAAGAAATTGCAATGACCCTAATTTTAAGAATGTGATCCTACGTCTTGGGGGATTTCACTTTCTAATGTCCTTCATGGGAACCATTGGAACCATCATGGCTGGAAGCGGGCTCAAGGAGGTGCTCAGTACAATTTATGCTGGAAACTGCGTGGATAAGATGATGTCTGGTCATGCTTATTCACGGGCGGTGCGTGCCCATATTTTAGTTCATCTTGTTCTATCAAAACTTATTTGGGGGGCAATAGACCTAGTGGAAGGTGATAAAATGTTGATAGAAAACGTTCTCAGTGATTTGGAGACATCTGTGGTATTAACTGTTGCGAAAGATGAGGAATTCAAACTTATCACACAAAAATTCAGAGAAGGTCTGCATACACTTGAAAATCATGGGCCCACTGCCAAGTTGTGGGTTCAGTACTTCCGTATGGTTACTTTAATTAAACAATTCATAGAGGCAGAGAGGATGGGAAACTGGCAACTTCATCTTGCTTGTATCAAAAAAATGTTACCATTCTTTCATGCTTCAGGGCACTTCTTTTATGCAAAATGTGCTCACTTGTATCTCCAAGATATGTTAGGTTTACAAAGCAGAATTGGTACAACCGAATACAATAATTTCACAACCCGTCAACTGTTTACTGTCAGGCGTTCAAAAAAGTTTTGGTCTGGCATATGGACAGATCAAACCATAGAACAGACACTAATGCGCATGATGAAAACACCTGGAGGAGCAGCGAAAGGTCGGGGTATGACTGAGGGTGTACTTACTCGCTGGACACTAGGAATGGTGTACCTCCAAAGTATCTGTTACGAAGTTGAGAAATACTGTGGAATCTCATCAACCAGCTCTGAACAACACGTAGACATGAGGCCTTCTCGTATAGCCAGAGACACAAAAGATGCTGCAAAGCTCTATGATTGGTTTTGTCAACACTGCCCATTCCCTAAAAATGATGCAGTAATGTCCATATATTCAGGAATTGTTGGAGATGTGGAAGTGAACTGCTATCTGGCTGAACACATTGGAGAAGAGGGAATAGCAAACATAGTTGGCAGTAACTTCCAAGATGTAAAATTTAAACGCAAGAAGAATGGTATCACCCTGGCACACACCAGCAACCACATTAAGATTGGGAATAGTAAGCTAATTGTGGATCCCCTAATGCTTTTCCATATTCTGTGCATCGCCAAACAGTCTGATGAGGATTTGAAGGAATTTTTAAAGTTTGAGTTATCTCCATATCCTATGTCTCTATTTTCAGAAGAAGGTATGCGCAAGGGAATCAAATCCTCATTTTATGAAGCATTCGAACCAATCACCAAAGAAGACATTCCTGATGGGAGCAAATATTTTGTGATTGATGGTCGTCACTTACTGCATAAAGTGGTATGGCATCGAGAAAAATTTTTGCAGCCATTGCATACACCTACTTGAAATATCTGCAGACACATTATGGCTCAAAGGTTTCAGTTATCTTCGATGGTTATCCTTCAGACGCTAATCAGACAAGTACTAAGAATTGTGAAAGACTCCGACGGGCTACGCGTTCAGCTCCTGATGTCGTCTTTGATAGAACTACTGTTTTGAAAAGTTCACAAGAAACTTTTCTCGCCAATGAAAACAACAAGAGGCGCTTCGTAGAATTTCTAAAAAATGAATTGTCAAAAGCTGGAATACAAGTGAAACAGGCAGTTGAAGATGCAGATGTCGTGATTGTTAGCACTGCCTTCTCAATGGCATCTCAATACGACACTGTCTTTGTAGTTGGGGAGGACATAGACCTCCTCATTCTCCTCACTGCATTAACATCCCCTCATGTAAAGAATACGTACCTCCAAAAGTGCGGAAGAGGCAAAGCTGCAGACATCTTCTATTCAAGCCAGTCATTTCGCCACAGCTTCTCCAACATGCTGCTGTTTATACATGCTTTCTCTGGTTGTGACACAACATCTGCAGTTTTTGGCCACGGGAAAAACCACTTCTGTTCGCTGATTTTGAAACATCCTGAACTAGAAGAGGAGGCTAATGTATTTCTGAACCCTCAAGCTACATCAGAAGAAGTGGCTGAAGTGGGCCAACATTTTTTGGTTCACTTATATGGAGGAAACCCTGCTACACAAACACTTGACGAACTTCGGCACGGAATATTTGTGAAAGCTGCAGGAAGAATGAAATTTAACTTAGCGAGGTTGCCCCCAACCAGTGATGCAGCTCAACTTCATGCCATGCGAACATACCACCAAGTTCAGACATGGCTTGGTGAATACAAAGACCCTTTGAAGTGGGGCTGGGTGAACACACCAAGGGGCCTCTTTCCCCTTAAAGCCAAGAAGGAGCCAGCTCCAGAATCAATTCTGAAAAGTATTTCCTGTACCTGCAAGAAGGGGTGTTTAAACGCTTGTGGGTGTCGTAAAGCTGGATTAAAGTGCACAACCATATGCAAACATTGCAATGGGCAGTCGTGTGAAAACACACTAACAGTCCTGTCCTCCGACAGTGAGAATGACGACACTCCTGATGAGTCACTTAATTTGTTTTTGGATGAAGACGCTGAAGGGAACTTTATCAACACTGGCCAGATTGTGAACATCACGGACGAAATAGCAGATGTCAACTGCCCAGGTCCCTCTAAGTGCCGAAGACTATGAACAAACAAGTCATTCCATGCAATGTTTCACCAGAACTCCAGCTAAATACATATAAACGAATGTTCTGTGCCGTTATTACTCCTAACTTGTATGCACATGTAATTATTCAATCGTTGCTGTACATATATTTTTTTAACCTCTGTATCTTGTGACCTGTAAGAGGTAGCATAAGTTTAAAGTGCTCGACAAGTTGAAAATTACTTCTAGTTTAAGTTTCCATATAGAGTTTTACTATAGGTTTGGTCATTTAAAAGATAGCTAGCAAAAACTAGTTGAGAATTCAGATTTTTTATATTTTTTTCAAAATGTTGCTGAAATTCGGAGAGCTGTATTTCCGAAACTATTTATGGTAGAAAACTTAATGTGCTCTAATACTGTAGCACATTTAGTCTACTTTTACGATGGATAACAAAGCATTTTGTCAGGTGCGTATTTTGGCAGATAATGGGCAAAAACTGAAACAAAATCGAAAATTTTGAAGTTTTTTCAAGATGGCGGCTCCGGCGGCAAACAAATTTGTTGGCAAAATGTCAGAAATTACTCTCAAAACCATCCCAGACATCATATAAAAAAATTAGCTCTACCCTAAATTTTGCATCCATTTTTGACAATTCGATTGGACTAACAGTGAACATTGCAACCTGGAATGTCAGAGGTCTACTAAGGACGCTGAAATACAGAACCAGTTAATGAAGAAAAAAATTAACATAGCAGTATTAAGTGAAACAGAAAAGAAATTAAAAGGTACGAGGGATTTAGGAGACTATACCCTGCTATATAGTGGGGTGGAACAAAACGTTAGAGCCCAAGTAGGTATTGCCATGATGGTAGACCATAAATGGAAACAGAATATTACAGCATATACCTTCTATGACGAGAGAATCATGACAACTCGCTTTAAAATACCAAGATGTCATATGACAGTGGTAGGTGTTTACTGCCCGGAAGAAGGAAGAGCAGAAGAATAAGAGAAATTTTACGTAACATTGCAAAATGTAATCAATAAGATTAATAGAACTGATATAATATATGTATGTGAGGACTGGAATGCCCGAGTTGGAAATATTGTTATAAAAGACACTGTCGGCCAATTCGGAGAAGACAGAATAAATTTTAATGGTAATAGGATGAGAGGTTTCTGTGTATATAATAGCTTCAAGATCACTAATATATTTTATAGGAAAAAGGATATTCATAAATACACGTGGAGCAACAGAGGTTTCAGATCCATAATTGACTACATAGTGGTCAATAAAAAAGGAGCCAATCTAATAAACGACGTAACTCTATATAGAGGATGTAACATATTTAGTGACCATTTTCTATTGATGGCTAAAACTATATTAAGAACTAGATGGGTGAAGCCTAAGATACATGGGCTTAATAAAGTAAGCAAAGAGAATTAAGGAAGATACAAAATTAATTTGTTAAAAGAGAAATCAATAATAGATCTCTACCAGCAAAGATTAAACGGGCATTTAATTGAAACGGAAACTAACAAATGTACTCGTATTAATAAAGAATGGCAGGGAATAAAATGTTGTATAAAAAGGGCTGCAGATGAAGCATTAGGTAAACAGACCAGCTGGAAACGAAAGAAAGGATTAAAAATCTGGAATGATGAAACAGAGACAAACAGAAAGCTTATGAAATATATTTACAAGTAAAAACAGAAGAAACCAGACAAAATTACATAACCGCAAGGAATGCTGCTAAAGATATAACAAGAAAGGCCTAATTTATTATTGGGATTTATTTGTGAGTAAAATAGAACACGATGTATATGGCAAACAAGATTTTGCTTACAAATTATAAAGAAATTTAAATAAAACTGAAAGATATAACGCACAAATAGAGGTTATAACCGAAGAGGAATGGATCGAGTATTACAAAAATCTCTGGTTTAACCCTAATGCTGAAGAATTTTATAGGCAGGAAGAACCGAATAAAAAAATTGACTTAATAACTCTGGAGGAATTAGAAATAGTCCTGAAGAAACAAAAAAGCAACAAATCTCAGGACCAGAGGGAATAAATATAGAACTGATAAAGAATGGGGGATTACTTCTCAAATTATGTCTTCTCCATCTATTTAATGTTTGCTGGATCACAATGACAATTCCTGATGCATGGCTAGAAGCTATTATATCCCCTATTTTTAAAAAAGGAGATAGATATATGGCCTCAAATTATAGGGGTATTAGCATATTGAATTCAACATAAAAAATTTGTGCAGGAATCTTGAACAATAGATTAAAGCCAATCACTGAAACACTTTTATTGGAAGAACAAAATGGATTCAGGCAAGGAAGGTCTTGCTGCGATAACATATTTACAATGAGGCAGTTGATAGAGAAAAGGAATGAGTTCAATTTGCCTACATTTTTAAGTTACATAGACCTGGAAAAAGCATTTGACAAAGTTGATAGACGGAAAATATGGGAGATAATGGAGAAGCGTGGATTTCCCAAACATAGAATTAAATGCATAAAAAGTTTATATCAAGGAACCTGCTTTAGGCACAATACATCTAATTCTAAAGGGGAATGTACGATCACTAATCAAGGTGTGAGACAAGGGTGCATATTATCACCTACTTTTTTAATATTTACATGGACGACATCTTACGAAGATGGAAAGAAAGAGCTCCAGCTGGAATTTTAGCAGTGGAAACAAAGTTTAATGTTTTAGTTTATGTTGATGAGTTAGTGATAATATAAAACTCAGAAGAGAACATCCAGAAAGCAACTTAGGCTACCTGTTCCATCAACTATGTCAAGAATACAACTTTAAGATCTCTATACCTAAGACTAAGACTAAAACCATGGCATTCCAGGGTAAATACCCATTAAGAGCTAAAATTATACTCGAGGACAATATTTTAGAACAGATCCAATATTTTAACTATTTGGGATGTGAACTTTCATATCATAAAGGTAGAAATATTTATAATAAATTGAGTAAATATCAGCTAATGTGTGGCACCATCCGAAGAACTTTAAAAACAACACGAGTAGATACGCAATTGAAGTTTCACAAAGTTATGGCAGTACCGGTTCTGTTATATGGTAGTGAATCATGGGCTGTACGACAGGAAGATTATAGCCGTATACAGGCTAAGGAAATGAATTTTTTAAGATCATTATTAGGGTACACAAGTTTAGACAAAATAAGAAATCAAGAAATACGAGAACAATTAAACATATTCTCAGTACTGGATAAAATATAAGACTATAGAGGCAACTGGGAAGAACACTTACAGAGAATGGGCAGCTCAAGGATTCCAAAATAGTATATTGCGATACAAGGGCCGTAAGGCATGATTACGGATCGAGGAAATAGTTTGAAAACACGAGGCGCTCGCGCCGAGTGTTTTCAATTTTCCGAGATCCGTAATGCGCTTACGACACGTGTATTGCATGCTATTTTTTGCACGATGATTATTTTTATCAATTTAATTATATTAATTGTGATATTACCTGAAAATATTATGTATATACATTCTTGAAGATTGATGTTTATTTCAGAAAGTGATTCGCATTTGTTGTTGTTTATGGGAACCTAATATTTGTGCTGAGGGGGGCCTTGTCCATAAAAGCTTGTATAATAAGGTGTGTCGTTATATACATAACAGCACTGAAACGCTTACCACACATAGCAACAAGATTGCGTGTGGGAATGTCAACTTACGATCCACGGCAACAACGTTCGTAAGTACCACTAATTAGTTAAGGAGTGCAAAAAAGATGTTACACTACAAACCCACAGGCAGAAGAGATCCTGAAAGACCTAGACTCAGATGGATTGAGGCCGGAACAGGCCGATTGGCCTAATCCCTGTTAGGCAGAAGACGAAGAAGAAGAAGAAGAAGACTATAACCTGCCTTGTACGGGAATCGAACACAAGAAAAAATCTGATTCAATATCCTGCATCTCTGGGTTTGAACTTGTAATCTTCAAGCTGGCTAATTTTTTTTAAAAAACTCACCGTTCATAATTCTAGCAACTAACCTGACGGATGAAACAAATATCATTATTATTATTACTATTACTATTATTATTATTATTACATTCTAACTTTATCGCCTTAAAGGGGCATGTCCTACTGCCCAACAGATGCTCCTTTTCCCATATCTGATTTTGGTATTAGGTGACAATATTATGGTAGAAGTTGTAAGCACAGCAGTTTTCCATTCATGAGCTAACATTTCTTTATACAACTAAACCTTCAGAAGTCCTCACAAATGTCAGTACACACCGTTTGAGGTTTTTCTTCAGAAAAATCAGTACACGACTGGTATAGAACCACTGTACATCTGCATCGATGATAATAGCTCTAACATCAATTTACATTCTTCTTTCGGTCATCCATCCTTCTATGTTCTTTCCCAACTGTATTAATTTAGGTGTACACTTCATTATAGTATTTATTATTATAATTAACAAATTAACTTATTAAGGATTAGTTTTGTAAAAAAGTTACTACTAAGGATTTCAATTTTGCTCTATCCATATATATCACTACTGTAGTTGTAAAAATTATAATTTCTTGAAAATGCTTTTAAGAATTCATTTCGAAACCTCATATTTCTGAACGTTTAGTCACACTTTAAAACAAGATTTTCTATATAAATTCCCTTTAAATATCAAAGTTTTTACATAAACTAACTATAAATATCGAATTTTCTACATAGAACAGCAAAAAATCACACATACACACAAACACCTCATTTTTAGGAGAGTAGACCTACATATGATTAGGTACATTTCGCACTCATAAATGATACTTTCTTCGAGGAATTGGTGGAAATCGATAAATGTGTACCAGATCTTCAGGTTGTTGTCATTATACTAGAAGATATAACATGAAGCATACTATGCAACAATCATCAGTATTTTTTATATAAATAACTCTAAATTCTGTTATTAGAGGGCTAATACAGCATGTAACGGAAATATTTAAGCGGGGTTATTCCATTCTTGACACTGAATAGAGAGGGTCTCGACTACAACATGTATTAGAATGAAACTGATGGAATTAATGTCTTCACATCGAACGCTTTATTTGGATCGCACCAATCAATCTTATTTGATTCATAAATGAATATTAAAATATAACATAATAGAAATAGTACTTTTTGAAAAAGAAACATAGAAAAATAATCTTCAAAACGAAAAAATTATATCATTTATCGCGTCTATGATTATAACGGTGTAAAACTATCTCACATAAAATTTGAACAAAACTAACTCTGTATTGCATGTAGCAATATTTCATTACAGCATCTGCAAGAACAAGAACAAGTACAAAAACAGTTCTTCTAAGCTCGTTAATAGTCTGATCCTTAATGTCCGTCTCATAACGAGTCGCCTTTATAACGTTGTAGCGGATTAATCGTATGGGCTTTTATGTATTAATATGCATATAGTTTGTTTATAGGACACAGACAATCTCTTTTTATTTAGAATAAGATTAAAACTAAATAAATTTGCAATTAATCATATAAGGGAAACATGAGGGCATTCAGGTAGGAAATGTAATGAGTTATGAAAATGGGAGTGTTTGAAATGAAAATATAAAATAATGCAGAAAAAGAATAGATGTGTTTGGCTACATTACCGACTGTTTGGCTACATTTTTATGGAACACCCAAGGTCTATCAAATAAACTTTCTGTGGTTGAAGACTACATATCTGATTTAGATGTTGATGTTGTGTGTATACGTAGACATTGGCTATGTTGTAATGAGATTGAACTGTACAACTTTCATGGCTACAGCTTAAGCAATTTCTATTGTAGGCCTACAAGAAAACATGGGGCTGCGCAATTTACGTAAAAAACTCTTTTGCTCAAAGACCAGTTCGGACAGTAAATAATATGTCCCTCTGAAATGATATTTGAAGTAAGTGCTACTTTTCTAGTTGGCATAAACACGATTGTGGTAGCTTTATATAGACCTAATGTCGAGTGTAAGGATTTTAATAAATTTATTGATAGGTTACTTGAGTACTTAAGCTTTTTTAATGCGAACATAATTTTATGTGGAGATTTTAATATAGATTTTAGATTAGAAACTAGTTTAGATTATATTACGCTAAAGAATTTGTTTACATCATTTAACATATTACTACTATTATTACTACCGCCGGTATTACGAGACCCAGATATGGGGGAGGCAGTTGCCTGGACAATATTGTTAATGGCAGGGACAGACTCATTAAGAGCCAAATTATTAGAACTGAGGTATCGGATCACTGGGCGAACTTGAATTTATCTAAAGTTGAGTATTCTAAGGGTAATGGTAAATACAAGATTAAACATCAATTGAAGAGGGTAATGAATGAAGAGAATGTTGCAATCTTTTGCGACAGATTATCTATAGTTAACTGGAATCTTATGTACAATGAACTGCATTGTACTTGTGGTAAAACAAATTTTTTATGCTGAAACTCTCCTGCTTGGCTGAAACTTGCTTTCCACTTAAAAGAATTGTCAATAAGTCTACTCTTCCTAGGCCTAAAAGAGTATGGAGTAAGGATATTGACCAACTTAAAAATGAATGTAAATTTTATTTTGAATGGTATATTAATACTGGTTCTGACAATATAAAGAAAATATATAAGGGATGTAAAAAGAGTTTATATAGATTAGTAAAGGAGACCAGAATCAAATTAAATTATAGTATCATAAAGAATGCTACAAATAAGCCAAAAACCTTGTGGAATATTATAAAAAAGAAAGTAAAATGGCATCTGATGACAAGAATTTTAATAGTCAAGTAAGTCCTTTTAAATTTAATGAGTTTTATAGATAAAGTTGAAGAACTTTTAAATGTAGTTTTAACAATGCCTAAAGATAATTACTTTATTTTTATTTAAATAGGTTACCTAAACCAAATACTTCCTTTAATTTTCAGTTGGTTGAAGTAAAGGATATTGAAAAAGCTATAACAAGAATGAAACCCAGTAGGTGTGAAAATATTTATAATTTAAGCTCAATGATTTTAGAGTATGGTGTAGAATTTATAAAAGAAGCATTGACTCACATTATTAATTCTTGTATACTTGATTCTATTGTTTCTATTGTTAGTTAAGGTTGTACCAGTATACAAAAAGGTGACCATTCTCTTGTAGAGAGTTATAGACCAATATCATTGGTTCCTGTAGTATCAAAGGTAATGGAGATTGTCCTGAATAGCCAGATTGTAGATTATTTTGAACAGAATAAGTTATTTGATTCTTCACAATTTGGCTATAGATCTGGATTGGGCACTGTTAAAGCGGCAATTTCATTCCTACCTAAGTGTATTTCGGGGATTGGCAGCAGGGACATTGTCAGTGTAAAATTGTATGATTTATCCAAGGCATTCGACACTGTGTCTCATTCTCTCTTACTTGAGAAGTTAAGGTATTATGGCTTTGAGGAAAGTGCTGTATCTCTCATGCAATCTTATTTAAGTGGAAGACATCAAAAGGTAGTGATAAATGGAACAGAATCTGGTCTTTTGCCAGTTATGCATGGTGTTCAACAAGGACCCATCCTTGGTCCTATCTTGTTTATAATTTATATTAATGACTTACCAATTAACATCTCAGCACCTACAGTTAATAGCTATTTATTTGCAGATGATCTTAGTATTTGTTTTAATGGAAAGGATCGCAAGACTTTAATTTACAAATAAAATCAATATCAAACGTGGTACAAAACTGGTGCAACGCAAACTTACTGTGTAATAATACTGGTAAAATACAAGAATCAATTCTTACATACAGCACTAACGCCGCAGAAGGTATTAATAGTTCAATAATTTTTTGGGGGTTTTCTCGTTGATAAAAATATGAATTGGAAGGATCATAACTTATATGAAAAGTATGCTCTAGAGTCTCGAAAGGAATATTTCTAATATGTAAATTAAGGCAATGTCTGAGCTTAGAAGTTTTAAAGACAGTTTATTACGCACAAATTTATAGTCATTTAAGTTACGGTACTTTGCTTTGGGGCGATCAGACATCAGTTTTGAAATGATTAAAATTACAAAAAACATGTATAAGGTTAATGTGCGGACTTCCTGCTAGAGGACATTGTAGATCGAACTTTGTTAGGTTCGGAATTATGACAGTGAGGGCACTTTTCATTTTTCAATGCTTGTTATATATTAAGGAAAACGTTCACCTGTTTGAAAAAGTGGGATCTACACATACGAGTAACTACCAGACAAGAAATAGGAATGATTTAGGGCCTCTTAGGTGTAGTTACAGTAAGACTCAGAAAAATTTTTATTAAGTTACATGTCAACTAGATTTTATAATTTTCTTCCTTTGTCATTAAAACAGTTGCCCTTTAATAAGTTTAAAAAACAAATACATGATGTATTGACAGTGAATTGTATACATAATATTGATGAATTTTTTAATATAAGTTTTACTAGTTGAAATTTATTTGTACAGTATGGACAGAGTGGAATCAAAATTTTGAACGAGAATAAAAAATGGTAATGGTAATAACTTATAGTTCTTGACGATTGTAATTAGAGGTGTACAAATCTCGATTTTAGCTTGCCCATACCCGCTTGAACGCCAGGCAAGCAAGTTGCCAGCGTCATAGCTAGGAAGCAGGCAGGTTTCTTTAAGCTTGGTGGGTCAGGTGAAACCCAGCCTAGTAAAGCCAGAATAAGCTTGCGACATTCCTATCAGCTAAACAACTGTAGTTGCTAAGTGAAGGTAATACTTTCTTGCTTTTCTACATGCTGGTAGAAGAAATTCACCATGCAGATAAATAAAAGGTGGATAAAGTATTAAAAATCGTTTTAGCGTCTTAACACAATTGTTGTTTTTATTATTAGGTAGATTTCGAAGAAAAATCTACCTAATGACTTTCAAAAAATTCGTTCATATCTTTACGTTTCATGCCTGCCTAAGTACGAAACCACCGCCTGTCAAAAAAATTGAGATATTTATATTTATATACAGTATATGTATATGTATATGTATATATATATATATATCTTTACACGCTAGCGGCCGTAATTTTCAAGATATTTGAATCAAATTTTATTAAGTTATTTCTAGGCCCAACAGTTCAGACAAGGTCGTTAATGCGCAAAATTGGCGCAAGAGGGTGGTCGTGGGAGGGGGTTGAAATTTTAAAACATTTATATCTCGGCTCCTATGAAGTATAGAGGGAAACTTTGATTGAATAAATTAGAGTACTCCTTATGGAGTTCACAGTGACACCAACGATTCGGGGGTTTTTGGAGTACGAGTGGGGGTGGGGGTATGGGGATGGAAATTCGAAATTTTCGAAACTACGTCTTGTGAGGTATCGTTGAAAAGCTCTTGATGAGTACTCTACAAATCAATAACTAGTTTCTTGATAGTTCTCATATAAGGCGAGATTTGAATGTTTGAAAAAGTTCTCTTTCCTCTTTTTTGCAGTTATTATTGCGGGTTTGTCATGCCAAGGCTAAAGAAGAAGAGTGC
This sequence comes from Ectobius pallidus, assembly GCA_964059195.1. NCBI lineage: Eukaryota > Metazoa > Arthropoda > Insecta > Blattodea > Ectobiidae > Ectobius > Ectobius pallidus. The sequence continues at coordinate 151,616,569 of CAXKWD010000002.1, forward strand.
TACGCTGCGACAGTAAATTAAAACAAAAGCACTTCGAAATCTACCTCAGCATGTAGGCTTGCCTAAAGGGATTTTTGTTATTGTTATTAATGATTTTATGATGTTTTCTCGAAAATGTTTGAAAATTTTTCCCATGCCGGACTAGTACCTTTGTTCAATGATATTTCAAACTGTCCACATTTTAGTTTCTCCTCGGCTTCCTTCAGGGTAAAATTCTCTAAACACATCTGAAGTTCCTCAACTACGTAACTGCACGACTTACCAGTGCACTGCTATACCCAGTTTCATATTCTTTCCGCCAGGCCTTGCAGTTTCCTTAGGTCCTGTGCAACCCACCAAGTTATGAAGAGCTTGTGAGTCATAGCGACAGTATTTCTTATCATCGTTGTAATCTGACTTGCTTTCAAGTCAAGCAAGTTAAAAGCTGTGACTGGTTGCAGAATTTCAAAGGGGCAGGCAAGCTAAGAATATGTACACCTCTAATTGTAATACATTTGATGTTCTCATCTGTTCTTACAATAAAAAATATTTCTATTCTATTCTATTCTATAAAGAAACAGGCGCCAGTCGTCTGAGTAGGTTTGTGAGAAAGGTAGAAGGAGACAATACTGTAAAGCCGTGCGGGTGCATATTGGGTTGTTCAAAGGGACCAGTGTATAAGAATAGCTACCATAAACACACTCACGATTTTGTAGGAATAAAGTGGAACTAGCAATAAAAGTTATTGGTCTTTGTTGCTATATGAAAGATGAAGAGACAAGATTTCAGGATAAGGCACGCATTTTGCAATATTAGAAAAGAAGTTAAAATTGTAGTAGTAAAAATGTAAAATGAAGCAGATTAGTGAAACTCAAGGGCTGAGCCGACACTTAATGCACAAACATGTCTGATATCGCGGGAAGAAGAAGTTAAAAATCCATGTGAAAATAGCAAATCGAACTATTTACTCATACCCACCATATCATTGGTTGGCTGAAGGGAAATTATGACCGAACCAATATGAAAATAATCTGTATGTTTCAGCCAATCAGAGTTCAGTTTAGGGGAGGTGTTTATCCCGATGGTTCAATTGATTCTGAATTTTCGAGTGTACGAGTTTCTCTTCGTGTCTCGAAGGAGTCGGTTGCGTAAGATTTTTCTTCATTCCGGCGGGGATGATGATCTGTGTTGAATGGCTCAGAAAATGTAATTTAAAACGAAATTTGGTTAGAAAGTGATCAGTTTGATATCACTAAAATAGGAAGTATTCAGTAGAAAAATAGAAACACGCGCACCGTGTATAGTGGCAACTTATGGCAAGTTATTGTAGGAACGCACATATCTATTATATAATAACGACATCCGTAAAATAACGAATCACCGATCTGCTAAAGAAAACTTGGGAATGCCTAACTGATAACTGAATGTGTAGTGCAGTGTATATAATCTGTAACACTTTTCATCCCATGTATACTGTTTTGATGGACAACAAGGAGTTCTGAATAAAACCAAGGTAAATTCAAACTTTGTATGTATCTGATTTCGGACATTAGTCTCCACTATATCCTCGATCTGTCGCCTTGAGCAAGAGAATTAAGCTTGTAGCTACTGAAACAGCCGAGGAAACGGGAAGAGGAACACATAAAATATTCGTAAGTACATGTACAGGTTCATGGAGCACCTGAATGTCTTATGTGACGCACAACAACAACCACAACATTTTGAAACCCCTACAACGTAGGCTACTCTGCCACATGGGAAATCTGTTTAACCAGTTCTTGTTTGTATAACCTATAGCAATTCTAAATGCTCTACCAATCTCTCTTAGTTGTTTAAAAATATAGAAATATCTAAGCTCTCTCTCATTCACACTCTCATACACATTCACATTATTGGTAGCATTATACATCTTATGTAAGTTATTTTAGAAAGAAAATTACTTTTCGTTTAATTTTTGTTAGTCACGCCATTGGCTTCTTCGGCAGGTCTGGTAGTGTTGGTACTGATGTTACTTGTACTTCTCCCAAAAGGTTTTTTACAAAACTTTCAGCTACGTTAACTTGTCCAAGAAAAGCCATCTTCCAATCGTACAGAGGATCGTCCTCCTTGATGTTATTACATAGATTCTCCTTATCTTCTACTGTTAAATTGTTTCCCATTATCTCTTCAATTTATATGTTAAACAGTTTTTCCATTTCTTTGCTTTTAACTACTCAACTTCGTTCGTGGTCTTATCTATAATTTAATTTTGTATTAGCTCGGATCTCGATTTCAATTTCGTCATAGCACTTGTCTGGATTTGAAATTGTCTTAGCACTTGTCTGAATTTCAATTTCGCCTTAGCACTTGTCTGGATTTTTTTTTCGTCTTAGCTCTTACAAGGATTTCGATTTCGTCTTAGCACTTGTCTGGATTTCAATTTCGTCATAGCTCTTATATGTATTTCAATTTCGTCTTAGCACATATAAGGATTTCAATTTCGTTTGTGGTCTTATCTGGACTTCCACTTTCGTTTTTACTCCTTGGTACTTACTTACTCTCAGTACTAGTCACACGTTCGCGTGGTCTTGGTGTGGGTGGGTGGTCTAGCCCTTTTTTCCTTTTGTCCTTAAAACCTCATTTTGTGCTGAACAGATCCCATTACTACTCATAATATTATATGTTTTTCTATAAGTGTATCTGGACTAATAGGCCTAAGTTATTTTGAAGTCCAAGTGATACAGATTTCGTAATCTTAAAATTGTGAAAAAATGAATAGCTCTGATTTAATTATTATCAATTAAGGAAAAGTTTACATTTGCTATCAAATGAATTTTTGTAGTAAGATTTTGGAATTTGAGATGAGATTCTAGTAGGCTTTATAAGCCTACTCCTACCTTGAATAGGTACTTGATTTATTGATTTCTTAGAGCTAGTTATTATGCTTCAATCGACAAACGATGTGGTTCATAAAAAGATGAACATTTTAAATGAAAGAAGTAGATAAAAATAGATGCGAATAATGAGGTATATGTAGGCTGTGCTGCTTTGATATGGTACAAAAACAACAATCCAGACTTAACCTCCAAATCACTCAACTGATTAATACCCGAGGGGCCCGGGCCCCTCCCGAAATGAACAAAAACTTATGACAATACAAAAATTGAATGTACGTAAATATTGAAGTCTTAAAATAGGATTTTTAAGTAGGAATGTAACGTTAGTTAAGTCCATTGCCCAAGTAATTTTTAAAATATGCTTATTTTGATAATTAAAATGGCCGTTTTAAAAGTACTAACTTAGCTTAAACCTTTTTTTTACCAGTTTGGTATGATTATTTTAGATAGATAATCACTATGAATCGCTATGAATCCACCGTTTCACTTTTAAATAACATATTATTTAAGCTAATATTAGTAATGAATAATTGTGTAAATCCGTTCATTTCACAAAAATAAAATGTAGGCCTACTTATATAGTTTTCTTAAAAAATCTACTTACGTTCTTGACTAATGCACTAATAATATTAGTGAACAGATGTTATGAGTAGTGCACGTATCTCTATGAAACAATTTTTTAAAACTAGTAAATAAGATTATGAGTTTTAGCAAGTTCTATGAAACAGGGCAGAGTTTTCTTATTAATCTCATTAACACGGGAAGGAGATCTGGATTGTCTGTTTGAATAAAAATGAGAATTTATAGGGAATCGTAATATCGCTGTGTTTACTAGGGAGAGTGAAGACAAATGACGAATCAAGTTCGTGACCGCATTTTTTGTGGCTCGAGGATCGGGCGGGGAGAGGGTGGTGTAATTATTACTGGAAGATGCGTCAGCTGCGGTGTCGCCGCGCGTTTAAGCGCTCCTAATTGTTGGAAGTACCACTTACTGAATTACTAAGTGAGAGTCGATCAATATTCCGCACCAACAAACCCCTAAATTTCTTACCTCCTGTCACTACACTTTCGCTTTCCTGATGCATCAATGCGATCACAGTTCAGGTACTCATATACCCTAGCTGAGAGAGGAAAAATCTATAAATTTGTCCCATGTTTTAACTTTGAATTTTATCTTCTACTGCATTCAATAGATTCATGCAACAACAAAAAATATAAAATATTTTTGGAGTCCGGACGACATTTTCAATTTTAAGAATTCAGAAATCTCTTTCTTGTCCTTGGTCATCGTTCAAAAAATGAATAAAAATATATTTCACTGTTTGTATCACACAAATAGTCCAGGCAACGAACGAAAAATAGAAAAAAAAAATCGTGTAGTTTTGAAATTTTGCAGAGATGTCGGAGGGAGTGTCCCGAATAACATACTAAAAGTCCCCGAAGGTGGGGGGTGAGCGGGGGGCAGGGGGGCCCGCATAAGGTCCCAGTTTTAGGTTTTTCGATTATATCTAAACAATGGTGCATCATAGAGGAAAAATTTCTATATATGAAATTAAAGCTGATAAAATTTCCTACAAGTTTGATCCTACACATTTCTTTCTATTTCCAATAGTTTTAGAGATATCCGCCAACGAAAATAACAAATTTTCGGAAAAAGCTCTTTCGCCTCGCGCTTTTCGACACACTTTGCCTTCTAGCGCTTCAGCCCTTAGGTATACAGCAATGTTCTCATAAAAGAAGTTGTAGGGAAATAAATTCGCTTTAAAATAAGTAGTCATTTGTTATTATTTCTTCAAATGTTCAGAAGTTATAACAATTTTAAGTTTTGGTCAAATTTCGAGATTTCAAAAGAAAACCGTACATCGCACTTTCTCTATATCTAGGGGTTATATCTTTGTATATAAACTGTATATTGTGTATTTACATCATGAAACAGTTGAGAAATATCATACAATCATGAAAGTTAAATTTATTAAAAATCCGATCACGGTACAAGCACAGGACATGTAATGGAAAATACATTATATTCCAGGCAAGAAAGGAAAAATAGGGACAAAAAAAATCATGTAGTTTTGAAATTTGGCAGAAATGTGGGGGAAAGTGTCCTAAACAACATAGTAAAAGTCCCCATGGATAGGGGGTGAGCGGGGGTTGGGGGGCACTTTTGAATGTCATTTCTCGCAGTTTTCCCTAAACACACTAAAGCTATGGGTTCTAGCAAAAAATAGTTTATGCACAAAATTAACTACATAAAAGTTCCTGTAAAATTGATCTGAATGATATTTTTGTGGATTTAATAGTTCAGAAAATAGAAGGATATGAAGTATGATATAGTTCTGGAAATTCTGTGGAAAGGAGATAATTAAATTAGCATGATGCCAAGCAAGCAAACTAGTTCTTAGAATAATATACTTACTAATGGTTAACGTCACACATAAAATTCATTATCGTTACTACTATTATTATTATTATTATTATTATTATTATTATTATTATTATTATCATCCATTATTATTATTATTCTTGTTGTAAAGATTAGCAGTTTTATGTTTCGTTAAAAAAATTATGGTATTTTGAAAAATGGTAAGGAATTAGTTATATTGAGAATGAGAATGAGAATGAGATATATTGAGAATGTAGGCCTACCTATTACTTTAAATAAATGTTTACTTGTCTATGTGGCTTCTGAGAATATTTGCACATCATATTTTGTCACTGTCCAACTCGGTGTGGTGGAAGATATGGATGCCGAAAAGCTGGTATTAAATGCTCATCCGTTTGTGGAACCTGTCATGGTACATCCACCAACAAGTATACCATTAGAAGCAGAAGAAGCAGAAGAAGAAGTTTATAATTGATGATGTCCAAGCAAAATAAGTTGTTCAGGCACTCTTTAATTAATGTTGTATATGTGCATAAATATTGAATGTTGATAGAACAATATAACTCTAAGTTATCATACGATGTACTAGGATTCCAGTATTGGAGACTGAAAAAAATAGACAACTAAACATTTATTTCAAGTACTATGTAGGCCTACTAGGTCTTATTATTATTAAATATATCTAACACTTCACAATTTTTCCAAATGATATTTTATAAGAAAAATATAATGGATAATAGGCCTGGTTAATACTTCTTATAACGTACACTCATACCATGAGATTTTTGTAAGTTTTATAATAATAATAATAATAGTAATAATAATAATAGTAATAATAAAAATAATAATAATAATGAGTTTTATTTTTCATGTTTACCTTTAGTATGAATATTATTCTAAGAACTAGTTTGCTTGCTTGGCATCATGCTAATTTAATTATCATCACCTTTCATTTCTGTTAAAAATATAATATATAGGTGTATGTAAAACAGAATTTCCAGAACTATGTCATACATTATATCCTTCTATTTCCTGAACTATTAAATCCACAAAAATATCATTCAGATCAATTTTACAGGAACTTTTATGTAGTTAATTTTGTGCATAAACTATTTTTTGCTAGAACCCATAGCTTTAGTGTGTTTAGGGAAAACTGCGAGAAATGACATTCAAAAGTGCCCCCCAACCCCCGCTCACCCCCTATCCATGGGGACTTTTACTATGTTGTTTAGGACACTTTCCCCCACATTTCTGCCAAATTTCAAAACTACATGATTTTTTTTGTCCCTATTTTTCCTTTCTTGCATGGAATATAATGTATTTTCCATTACATGTCCTGTGCTTGTACCGTGATCGGATTTTTAATAAATTTAACTTTCATGATTGTATGATATTTCTCAACTGTTTCATGATGTAAATACACAATATACAGTTTATATACAAAGATATAACCCCTAGATATAGAGAAAGTGCGATGTACGGTTTTCTTTTGAAATCTCGAAATTTGACCAAAACTTAAAATTGTTATAACTTCTGAACATTTGAAGAAATAATAACAAATGACTACTCATTTTAAAGCGAATTTATTTCCCTACAACTTCTTTTATGAGAACATTGCTGTATACCTAAGGGCTGAAGCGCTAGAAGGCAAAGTGTGTCGAAAAGCGCGAGGCGAAAGAGCTTTTTCCGAAAATTTGTTATTTTCGTTGGCGGATATCTCTAAAACTATGAAATAGAAAGAAATATGTAGGATCAAACTTGTAGAAACTTTTATCAGCTTTAATTTTGTATATAGCAATTTTTCCTCTATGATGCACCATTGTTTAGATATAAGCGAAAAACCTAAACCTGGGACCTTCTGCGGGCCCCCCTGCCCCCCGCTCACCCCCCACCTTCGGGGACTTTTAGTATGTTATTCGGGACACTCCCTCCGACATCTCTGCAAAATTTCAAAACTACACGATTTTTTTTTTCTATTTGGTGTTTTTCGACGTTTATTGACTGGACTAAAAATGCAGAAAAGAACCGTGATATCATTTCCCTTTTTTGTCAGTAATTTGAAATTCCATTTTCATGAATGATATTTAAGATTATATCCTTTACAGCTTTTGATCAGTTTTATGACTGCTCAAGCAATAGGGCAATAGTTCAGCATTTTGCCAATTTCACTAGCTACATTTATAAGCTAAAACTAATCTCCATGTCGCTACATCCCTTTCAGGGACTACGCCTGCTTTCTGACCGCTGCGTCATCTACCGTAGACAGATGACAGGACTGGAGGTAAATATACCGATTCCTATGGACGTTATTGATGGCTTAATGAACTGGACCGCTTTTCCCTTACCTAGTAGTTCCTCAGTTTGCATCAAGAGGCTGGGTGCACCCCGTCCCAGACCTCCCTGCCTCAGAAAAATGCGAGGAAGTAGTTATATTTATGTGTAAGAATTTACGCACTTTCTGTAAATAACAGTGTTACAAATTGAAGAAAAATGGAATATGAAGATAATGTAGTTTCAAGAATACTCCTGCAGTTGAACATTACAGCATTCTTAAGTTTTGTTTCGCGTACGGTTCAATTAGGCCTAGTAATTGAATGTCTCCAAAATTAAGAATTAAGAATTTTATATTTAAATCAAGCAAACGTAATATCATATACAAATGAATCTTCACTAAATAATTTCACAACAGTTTTTCATACACAACATTAAACCTTCGTGTACAAGTATTACCTTACTAAAAGTAGATAACAGGTGCTCGCGGCTTCGACCGCGTTATTAATACAATTGCTAGATTACACTGAAAAACAAAAAAATAGAATCGGAGGATATCTTGGTATCCAACACTTGTTTTAAAACAATTGAAACGTGCTGATTCAGAATATGCAAACCATTTGTCTCCATCACCCATGGTTTTTTTAATATACATCTTCAACTATTTATATGGCATTAGAACATTTACTGATACAGAGAATACTAATGAAGATGGCGTTAGCTAAGAAAATAGTGCGATTGAGTCACAGGACACATATTCTGTACATAAATATGTAGTTAAAGCATAATACACATATAAAATCCAAGAAAATTGCTATAATTTCTTAATCTAACCTGTGTTTGGTTTGAATTTCTTGGCTGTAGACTTGCGTTTGTGATGAGCATTTGGCATGCTGAAGCGTCCAGCAATAGTCAGCCAACATTGCTGCACACCATCGACCCTGATACCATGACTCCATCACTGAGATGTCCTGATGAAAACGTTCACCATCTTCGTCACTGACTGAACCTAGGTTCTCGAGGAAGAAGTCAAGATGTGAATCAATGAGATGAATTTTGAGAGACATGTTGCAACCCAGCTGTTTGTATGCACCAATTCACTTCTTCACAATGTTCCCATAGGCACCAGATTTATAATTTCTAAGGAAATTGGCCACGACTGATTTGAATGCCACCTTGCATGTCTTTCAGTACCATTCAGTCAATCTTGGAAGTGGCCGTCAGCAAATATCTTCCTTATTTGTGGACCTATGATCACACCTTCTTTCACTCTTGCATAACTCAACTCCGGAAACATGTTGCACAAGTACCAAAAAGGATCTGAATAATTGTCTAGTGCCTTCACAAAATTCTTCATGAGTCCCAGCTTGATGTGAAGCGATGTCATGATAACTTTGTCACGGTCAATCAACAGTACACGAAGGACATTTTTATTTCCTGGCTGCATTCTATCTCTGATCGGCCAATTTTTCTTTATGTCAAAGTGTTTTCTATCTCTGCTGCCCCATTCGCAGACAAAACAGCAGTACTTGGTGCACCCTGTCTGTATTCCCATGAGAATAGTGATAACTTTTAAATCACCACAGATACACCATTTATACTCGTGATAGCATATTTTTTCAAGAAGTAGCAACATGGATTCGTATTCTCTTTCAGGTGGGTAGAATACCCAACCGGTACTGATGCATATCTGTTTCCATTATGTAACAACACTGCATTCAAACTTGTTTTAGAAGAATCAATGAACAATCGCCAGGATTCAATGCTATGTTCCACCCCGAGGCATGACATAAGACCTTGAACAACCGTACAATAGCAAATAGTGCCACTCATTGCAAAGAATTGCACAAGTTCTTTGTGTCTGTGCCGAAAATGTGAAGTTGTTATACCCGGTGAAAATAAATTCTTTAAGGCGTGAACAAAGCAGTCCAGCTTGCCCTTTTGTTAATGCCAGGTCCCGTACGAGGTCGCCAAGTTCAGCATTGTTAATGAAATGGATATTCTCTCCAGGTTGATAGAGTCCGAATCGTTGCTAGGAGATGACAGAGAACTTTGTTCTTGTGTTTCTTCATCAACTGTATATTCTGTAGGCGCTGTTGGTATTGTACAAGTGATGGGATCATGTGGAATTGGTTTAGAAACTGAGGGAACATCTGGATACTTCACAGATGTACGAGTTTTGTAGGAAAATCTGGTGACATTTGCCAAACAGAAATAACAGTCTGTGGTGTGGTTGTTTGACTCCTGCCATATCATAGGAACTCCAAAAGCCAGGTGGTTATTCTTCTTCACCTTCCTTACCCAACCTCGCAAGTTGCATGCACATGTCAAACAGATGAACTGTGGTGCCCACAATTTACCATTATCCACCTTTGAATCGAATATAGTTCACATGCTTTCTTCAAAAACAGTGTAAAATTCTTCATATGGGATTTGTCTGTCAGATAGTCACACACATAACAAAACAGGTCTGGTGAATTTATGCAACCTCTGGACGCCATAATATCCACTTAATGTGAAAATAAAAATAAAGAAATGAACGTAATTACTGCGATATCGAAAATATTTTGATATATTACATTAAGTATAACTGGTTTTACAAAGGACACAACAATGTAGGCCTATGACGTTGCATGAAAAATTACTAAATACTACATAAAGATTTTATGAACGGTGTTCAATGAAAATTAATTTTTGTTGATATCTTAAAAACCTGACGTGATAGAGCAAAACGGTATTCAGAATTTAAATCAGCATAAAAAACTGCATTAGAAAAGGTTTGCAGCATGTCAGATATCTACAGCTTGTTTATCAGTGTTATTATTAAATTACTTATTTAACATAAAATAATCGAAATGTTATATTTATTAATACAGAGGTCGTTTTTGCATAAATTGTATATTGTTGGAGACAGTAAATGAAAATTAAAACGACTAAAATGAATTATGTGCTACCATATAGACACACAGATCTGTGTTGAAACAAATTAAAATGAACCATAGATTCATGAACCTTACCCTTACATGCAATCATTCATAAAATATGTAAAAGACTAATAATTAAAAAGCTAAAGAAACGGCTTCGAATTGCATTGCATCATTAGAGTGCGCTGCGTAGAGGAAAAACATCAGATTCGAGTTCCATGGCCCAAAAACCCCACTCAGTTTTGTCCAAATAGATCACTGTGTTCCCATTTAGGCCTACATACATGATCCCCTTTCGTCCACCTATATAAAAAAGTTAAGACCTCTGCGTGTCAGGGTGTTATAAACAAATGAATCACACAGAACACCAATTTGGCTGGGATCGCACACACTGACAGACAGCCAAATATTTCCTCTTATTACATAGACTAGTGCGCCCACCCCTATGGGAATGTGGAAGGGGGAGCTTAGGTAGCCGCCCGCAGGAAAGCTAACCTGACTTTATCAATGAGCCCGCCCAAAGGATAAATGAGATCCCGGTGTGGGGCAACAAAAGAAAACAGAGCAACACATAAATCCCTTTTGTTTTAGTATAATTTGCAGTAACGAGGGTATTTTGTTTTATTTTGTGGTTAAACTGTCATTTTAAAGTTACATCAAGTGGAACAATAATTTCATTTAATGTACAGCGTATTTCTTTTAAGTGACAATTTTTGATGATTATAAATATTATAATTTATGATTTCATAGGCCTAGAATCTGAAAAGAAATCAAATAATTTTACAATAACTTTCTAAAACATACTAATTTACAATTTCTAAAATGAAAAGTTTACATATGGTTTATATTCAATGAAAACAATAATAATTATTAGGGCAAGGCATTTGATGATTTTGCATCCTTTTTATATGAAGGTTAAAATATAGCTCCAATGTGTATAAATGTATATCATTAAATAATTAATTAAATAAGGGGAATTTGTTTTTGCATTATTTTGCATATTTCGTCATTTTTCAAGAGATAGGTAATTTCTTGGCAATTTTTAGGTCATTTTCAGCATTTTATGTCATTTTTGGCATTTTAGGTAATTTTCGGCATTTTAGCAATAAATATTTTTTCTTTCTTTTTAAATGTCACATATTTGATAGGGGCAATTTGATGGGCATGCCAGTTCAGAAAGAATTTATTTTTGGCTAAGGGTGTCCAAGTACTGTAGTATAAATTTACTAATTTCTTTAGTAACTAAACAAGTGTGTTTTATATTGTAAATTCATATATAAAGCATCGTCATAAACTGTATTTAACAATTCATTACTTAATAAAAAACTAATTATAAGTAATAATGATAAATTTATTGGTCATTATTTTAAGATTTCGTGTAATTTTTTCACTATTTTTAAGTCATAAATGCATTTTTTATTTTGCATTTTTTCACTATTTTATGGTCATTAAATGCCTTGCCTAATAATTATATAATTTACATTATAAATTATAACAAACAATATACAAATTAATGTACAAATAAAATTTCGTAATCTTTAACACACCCGAAAAGAACCCAAAATTGCAATTAGTTTTTGATGGTTAGACTTTTAAAATATTATACATTTTTCTTTCTGCAGTACACAAAATTATTCATCATTCAAATATAATCTTAATTACAAAGGGATATTGTAAGGGAAGAAACATTAGGTCTATACATAAAAACATGGGAAGGGAGGATGGATGCTTAAAGATAACAAATACATATTAGTTAGCAGAAAAGCGAGGCAACACTAAATGACCGCCGCATGGACCGCCTCCAGGCCCATGCAACAGGATTCCTTCTATGGCGTCAAGATATGCACAATAAATTCGATAGAAAAGAATTACAAAGATGAAAACCGAAAGAAACTATGTATTTTAGCTAAAGTGAAAGTGATGTGCACTGAAACTAGAATCAGAAAAACGAAACAGCTAGGAAGAACAGATTAAGTTACGTTGTAACAAAAAGGGGGAAATTTACATTACGCGTACTGCAAGATAACTACACCAGTTAAACAAATGGGTAAACTTACCATGAAGAATTCATTAATCTTACTAATCACAATAATTAAAAGACGCCCCAACACTTATTTAATAACAAAACCTTGCACAAAGCTCTAAACACATCACTAGTTAGCATTAGAATCCAACACAAAGCTTAAATCCGGCCCCGACAGGTTTTAGGCCTGGCATTGTTTGCGCGTCGGCACGATGCTACATACCTGTTTAGACGCCATGTCCAGAATGCCGAAGCCGCGCTTCCCCGAAAGAACGCTCCCAAGCCCAGACAGAAACCGCCGCCAGACTGGAGCACGCGACAGAGCCCCGAGCACGCGGGACTATGTTACACACGGTCACTCACTCAAGAGCGGCGCAAGACATGCCAGCCAGGGGAGCCAACTGTTGCCTCAGGATGGTGACTCACTCTGGGGTAAAGGAAGGAACTAATTGAACCGACCTCACATACGAGTCGGTGCACTAGCAGGGTCAGCGGCTTCGCCCGCGTTTTTTTTAAATTCAATCGCTGGAGTTGTTTAATAATTCATCTAAATGCCCAGGAATCTAATTAGAACATTATGTTATTAACACATCCGTGTAAATAATTCATAAATAATTAAAACAATTAATAATTTAAAAGCTAAATATACGGCTTCGAGGTGCTATTCACTATTAGAAAGCGCAGCCCGGGAAATAAACGACCTCAGACTCGAGTTCCCTAGAGAGCTTCGCCCAAATTGATCAACGTTTTCCAATTCACACCTAAAATCATGATCCCTCTTCTGTCCATCTATGTTAAAAATTCGGATCTCTGAGTGTCATAATGTTAAAAACCAAATGAATCAAGTAGAGCTCGCTAAAAGTTTTGAAGTGGTAAATCGCCGATCTTAGAGTATTTTTCAACGTGGTCTGATTTTCGTATCTCAATTGTTTCTTCTGCATGCGCACGCAGGCCTTCCCTTGCTTAGGGGAATCTTGCGCTTCAGTGTGTTGCTAACAGTGAAACTATGTACAGGTCTGAAGCTATCTCTGTTGTTTTCGCCAACTATCAGTATGAGGTGAGTTAATAATACATAGTGCGGGATTTTTATACTGTTTGTCAGTCTTATTAACTTTGTAATATGTGAGTTCAAATTGATTTTTCGGGTTTCCCACACAACCCAGTTTTTCGTGATCCCTTTAGTAAATGCTCGGCAGGCCATGTTGATAGATACTACCGGATTTGATAGACACAATTTTTAATATGATTAATTGCTGATATTAAAGGTCAGACTCTGTTCTAGCCAGTCCCGGTGATTTACATTTCTTGTATATTTCTTATACCCATTAAACTAATGGCGTTACTATTTCCTTATAAAGATGTATGAATACAAGTTTCCATTTACACATTATTCAATTAGGATTCCTGGTTCTATACATATTTCATTTCGTTTCGCTAGTTGGTATCTTAATTAAAGATATAGTCTTGTACGATACAGTAGGCCGTGAGTCACATTAGTTCTGTTGAGCCGAGAATTCGTCTAACGGCTCCTTCTTGCTCCTCTCCACCTTAAAACTTTAATAAAATATATATGTAATATAGGACGTAAAGAGGGCGTTTGTGCTGGTTGCCTCGATCGTAGCGCCACCAAGGGCTAGCGGCCGATTTGGGAGTTGCGCAGAATTATATTCGTTAGTTGTGGTTCGACCTCCGAGTTGTTAAGTGGTTAAGTTGTGGGCGTTGATCTTCTGCTACTATGGCTAACTTACAGGTAAGCTTTTGTCATTCAGGGGTTTCTGTAAGAAATTGTTAATATTGCTGCTTACCTGTCTTTCGACATCAAAATTTTCTGTCCTGGTTTTAAAAGAAAGGGTTTTTTACATTGATCAAATTCTTGTCTTGGCTGTTTGAAATTTCGCCCACTATCGCGATTTTTGTAGTTTAATGTATATTATTAACATGGGGAGGGTTTTTTCTAAATTGCGTAGAATATGGTTGGGTTACATTTAAATTGGAGGTCATCTTGCTGAGGCCACAACTCGCCAGCCGGAACATGCTAGATTCTTACGCCAACCGATCATGTGATTACGGGAATGAAATACAATTGTGTAACTGGTTCTAGATTTTAAATTCTATATTTACAGTAAATGGCATTATTATACAGTATTTTGAAATTGTTATACTGGAAATAAAACTTGTTATTGTTTGACCCAGTCTTTCTTTGAAAAACTATAGCCCTGTACACTCTAAATTTTCAGCAGCTCGTATGCCATGATTTGAATTAAAGGTGCAAAAACCTACTTCTATCGGCCTGAAGGGCAGGCCGCTTCACTGTGTAAAAATAACTGCATTCCCCGATTTGCTCTGGTGTTCCGTATATATTACGAGGTTTATTGTGTGTTTATTCGTGAAGACATCTTTCCTGTCAACCTATTCAGCATTTTGGAAATTCCATTCTATTTAAAGAATACCTAATATTTCTGTATTTCATTTACCATATTTAGCATTGCATTTTGCGTGGGGTAATATACTTGCATCGGCCTAGATCACAATATTAAATATTGTTATTTTCACTTTAAGGTTTCGTAAATACATTGCCGTCGCGGTGTCTTTCATGCAATTAGTTATTGGAAATATAATTTTTGCTCATGTCTATAAGTGTAGATTTTATTTTTCAGTTACAGGAATTTCTCTGACGTCACGCTTCTGTATTCTCGATCTTTCTTGATGCGGTTAATTTATTCTCTGTATTTTTCCCTTGCTATTTCTCCCCAAGTCTATGGTTCTTATTATTTTTTAACTACTATTTAACTGTTCTGCTTCACAATCTAAGTTCACTTTATATTTAATTCGGTACACATTATTTATATATATATATATACATATACATATTAATATTTTAGCATATATAAAACATCTATTCACTCAGTTGCGTTTATTACATTTTTAGTCATTTCTTCAGATTATATTTTCTTTAATAAATTTCACCTTTTCTTCTTTGGGGAATGAGTAATTAAGGAGTTAGTGGGCAATATTTCGCCTTATACCCTCAAAATGATATCGATAAACTAAGATCAGCAGTAGCCTCAGATATTTATTGTTAATATAGTATAACCAATTCAGAGTTGTGATTCATCTAAAATATTTGAAAACAAATTTTTAAATCCTAATGACATAATTAAATTGCTAAAAAATACACATATTACATAATGAATAAAAATACCTATTTGCATTGTCTTGGAATCAAATATTTTACAAATTCGTTAAAATATCTATTTACATTGTTTTTGAGCAAATTTTTAAAACATACACTTTTTCTTGTCGAATATACTGCAATTACTAATAGTAGTATTTGGACATACATGTATGTAACGTGTTAAAAACAGAAGTCATTATCGAATATAAAATTATTTTAGATTGTAGTACTTATTTTCACTGCTAATTATATTTTCTTTGATAGACCACTTCAAGTTTAGATAATTGCTAGCCTATTCTATTTTCATAATAAGTAAGTATTAATTCAATGAAAGTAACCTCTATTCAGATTTAAATTTGTTATTCATGTTTTTTGAAAATTTCTCATTAATATAATCTATTCGGATTAAACCAAGTTTGGATTATTGAATTTGATTATTTGATAAAATTTGGAGCTGTGTGACGCAGTATATAATTATTATTAGTATTCTTTCTCATGGACCTTCAAATTACTTCATTTGAATTTATATGTTATTCAGGAGATAACTCCCCGTATGCTTATTATTATTATTATTATTATTATTATTATTATTATTATTATTATTATTATTATATATTCTGGCAGAGCTAAGGCAATTTGGCCTTCTCTTCCACTCTACCAGTCAAAAACTACATTACAATGACGTAATACATATACATATTATAGATAATTAATTAATACTTAATACTTAAATACAAAACACTAACATAGCTATTAAAAACATGTAAGACTAAACACTACAAGTTTGTGATATGCCTACTGTAAATGTAAGATTAATTTATAAATTATTACAATGTTTAGAGTGCTATAAAAGATTAAATTTAAAAAAATGAGAATACTAAAGAAAATAAATAGGATTATAGCATAAGATATTTAAAATTATACTAACGAATAGTAAAGAGAAAAACGTATAGTTACAAGAAGTTAGGCTACGGGTTACAAGTATCAAAAAGAGCTCCAGTTAAGATTTCTAGTTACTACGATGAAAAACAAAACTAAATTACATTGTTTACAATTAATATGTTGACTTCTCTCTGAAATTTACCAAGAGTTCGACAGCCTCTGACCCTGCGGGGGATGGAATTCCATTGGCGAGCTACTGATACAGAGAATGAGGATGAATAGGATGAAGAGCGGTGTAGAGGGATATAGAGTACATGACTATGTTCTGATCGTGTATTTTGGGTGTGATGAGATGACAGGTTAGGGAAGCGGCTAGATAAATATAATGGTGATGAAGTATGAAGAATTTTGAAGAGGAGACAAAGACAGTGAAATCTTCTTCGGTCACTCAGACGGAGCCATGACAACATTTCGAAGGAAGGCGATACATGATCGAACAGACCTACATTACAAATGAATCGTACGCACATATTATGAACACGTTACAACCTTTGGGATAAGTTAGAGCTCAAGTCCGTAAACAGGACATCACAGTAATCGAAGTGGGGCATGACCAGGGTTCGTGTTAGAGTCTTTTTTACAGCAGTAGGTAAGGGCATATTTAATCTTTTAAACATAAGAATTAAGGAGTTTACTTTTTTACTCGTTTCTTTAATGTGACTTTCCCAAGTTAAATTTTTGTCTATCAGAACAGCGAGATTTTTTTACCGAATCGCCAAATGGAATTACCAAATAACTGATTTCAATCGGCGTAAGGTTGATTTCATTCAGATTATTTCTCAGTCGCTGATGTCCCACAACTATTGTCTGTGATTTCGCTGGATTCAGATTGAGTCCCAAACTGTGCGTCCATTCATCTATTGAGTTAAGGTCTTCGTTTATGCTAGCTGATGTTGTTATTATTTGAATGTATGTACAGTTGTTAGTCATCCACGTATAGATGGTATTTCCTGTGTCGTATACAGTTAGTAATATCGTTTATGTATAGAGAAAATAGTAAGGGTCCAAGAATGCTTCCCTGTGGGACTCCTGCCTTTACGGAGCGCCATGTAGAAGAGCGATTATTGGAAACGACACATTGTCGGCGTTCACGCAGGTATGAGCTAAACAACAGAACAGAAGTATCTGACAGTATTAAAACTTTGTAGGTTCTCCCGACGAATACATTGTAAAAACTGCTCTCGCGTTTCCAGTCGGGTAGTTATAGATGTGTACTCTAAGCTTTCGGCGACTGTCTGCGTCGTCATCTTCGGAGAAGTGAGATCCAGAGGTTGTGGTGTTGTATATATACCCATGGCAGGACTAGTCAGATGCAGTCGTGGATCCTGATTGGTCGGTGGAAGTAAACGATCTCTCCTTCCGTGATTGGAGCAGAGAAATAGCAGGTTGCCAGGAAGCGGCCAATTGGAACCCTCCGTCTCTATTGATGTTATTTGGGTTCAGTCTGATGTGAAAGGCTTCTTTGATGAGACGGTCCCATAATCCCGTGGTAGAAGCCAGTACCGCTGTGTTGAGGTAGTCCATCTCGTGGCCCATGTCGAGACAATGCTCGGCGATGGCGGACTTTTCAGGTTGCCCAAGACGGTAGTGCCGTTTGTGCTCCTCAATCCTGGTGGAAATGTGGCGTCCTGTCTGTCCAATATAAATCTTGCCACAACTGCAAGAAATTCCATAAACCCCGGGTCTCTGTAATCCAAGGTCATCTTTCACAGGTCTTAGTAGTTGCCGGGTTTTGGTAGGAGGTAGGTGTACAGTCTTGATCCCGTGGCGGCCGAGCAGTCGAGAGATCTTCCCGGAGAGAGGGCCAGTGTACGGGATGAATGCCCGCTTAACATTTTCGTCTCTATCACTCGGTGCTGAAGAAACGGTCCTTTTAAGGGCCCGGGTTAACTCTGGGGCATGGCGTTTATCGGAAACCTATGCATACCGACTTGTATCTGAGTGGACTCAGCTTTCATCATCCAGCACAGAAACAGGCTGTCCTCAACACCCTAGTACACCGAGCCAGAGCCATCTCCGATGCAGATAGCCTTAATGGGGAACTTCAACACCTCCGACGTACCTTCAGTGCTAACGGCTATTCAGACTTTAATATAACCCGGGCCCTTAAAAGGACCGTTTCTTCAGCACCGAGTGATAGAGACGAAAATGTTAAGCGGGCATTCATCCCGTACACTGGCCCTCTCTCCGGGAAGATCTCTCGACTGCTCGGCCGCCACGGGATCAAGACTGTACACCTACCTCCTACCAAAACCCGGCAACTACTAAGACCTGTGAAAGATGACCTTGGATTACAGAGACCCGGGGTTTATGGAATTTCTTGCAGTTGTGGCAAGATTTATATTGGACAGACAGGACGCCACATTTCCACCAGGATTGAGGAGCACAAACGGCACTACCGTCCTGGGCAACCTGAAAAGTCCGCCATCGCCGAGCATTGTCTCGACATGGGCCACGAGATGGACTACCTCAACACAGCGGTACTGGCTTCTACCACGGGATTATGGGACCGTCTCATCAAAGAAGCTTTTCACATCAGACTGAACCCAAATAACATCAATAGAGACGGAGGGTTCCAATTGGCCGCTTCCTGGCAACCTGCTATTTCTCTGCTCCAATCACGGAAGGAGAGATCGTTTACTTCCACCGATCAATCAGGATCCACGACTGCATCTGACTAGTCCTGCCATGGGTATATATACAACACCACAACCTCTGGATCTCACTTCTCCGAAGATGACGACGTAGACAGTCGCCGAAAGCTTAGAGTACACATCTATAACTACCCGACTGGAAACCCGAGAGCAGTTTTTACAGTATCTGACAGGTTTAACATCTTGAGTTTAGCAATAAGAATGTATGTGTCTACTGAGTCGAAAGCTTTAGTCATATCAAGTAAGACAAGTACTGTCATTTTCCGTTCGTCACAGGCTTGGCGTATGTCTTCACAAATGTTCAATAACGCTATGGTCGTGCTATGCCCTGCCCTTAAACCTGAGTGATATAGTAGGTCATTTTTATTGAGGTGGTCAGTGAGTTGGTTGTGTACAATTCGTTCTAGTGCTTTAGAGAGGGTAGGAAGGATGCTGATAGGTCTATAGTCTTTAGGAGTTTCAGGGGATTTTGTTTTAGGAAGGGGTTTTATGTAAGCTTGCTTCCACTGTTTAGGGTAAGATGAAGTCATAAGGTAGGCGTTGAAAATATGAGTAACTGTAGGTAGTATAAACTGTATTATTTTATTTATTAAAATTATGTTTATTCGGTCCGGGCCCTCTGATTTTGTCTTTATACGCTTCAATGCTTTAATTACGTCACTTTCACTAACGTATGTGAAGTGAAATCTGTCTCTGTTTATTGTTGTATTGTGTAGCAGTTGTTGAATTGTTTGCTCTTTGTCAACATCGTCTATTTCTGAGGGAGTTTTTGTGAAGTGGTCATTAAGGAGTTCCAATGATAGGGTGCGGTCGTCTACATGTGTCGTGGGTTTAGACAGTCCCATAGATTTAAAATTTCGCCACATCGCTGCGGGGTTTGCACCAGGTTCAATGAGACTGTATGCCTGTCTAAGTTTAGCGTTTCTGATAAATTGGTTTGTCCTGTTACGGTGATGTTTATAATTATTTAAGTTATTGCCATTTTTATCTCGTCTATAGGTCCTGTAAGCTTGGTCTCTGTGCGCCATCATACTGCGTATGTCATCAGTTAGCTAAGGAGCGGGCGGTCTGTATAATCGTTTTGTGCGTATTGGGGCATGTTTGCGATTCAGTTTTATAATATAATCATTAAGCTGGTCAACTTTTTTGTCTACTGTTCGTAACGTCCAGATCTGTTCCCAGGGAGTAGTCATAGCGTCTTCTGTCAGGGAAACATCATTTATGCGTTTTAGGTCTCTGTATGTTATAATCCTATGGTTCCTTTTAGGACACTGTGACTGTACCATATACTGTATATATATAAGATCGGGAGCAGATATACCTGGCACTGGCAGTTGTCCGTGGTGTAAAACTCTGTCTGGGTTATTCATAACAATTAAGTCCAGTAAAGTCTCTGAGTAGGCAGTATGGTGGGTGGGTTCAAGGGGTAAAATGGTCATATTGCAGGTCTGGAACATTGTTTCAAGTTGGATAGTGTTGATTGAGTCTCGGGCAAGTAAATTAGTATTAAAGTAGCCCATGGCTATAACGTGTTCATAGTTTGGCATTAGGTTGAGTAACTGATTTTCTAGTTCATCTAAAAAGTTGATTCTAGGGGGCTTATATACTACGAAAATTAAACATTTATTGTGATTTAGACGAATTTCTACAAACATAATTTCTGGTCGTGCATTATACTCACTATCAGAGCAATATATTATTTTAGGATGCAAGTCTGCACGAACATATACCGCTACACCTCCTCCCTGTTTATTTATGCGATCATTCCGACATAAAACGTACACGTCTAAATCCACCAAACTTGATGGTAGTGTGTTTTTAACCAAGTCTCAGTCACCAGGATTCCATGTAATTCCAGGTGAGAAAATAGGTTGCGAGGTTGTTGAATAACACAATCAAGAGTATACTTATTACCTTATGAGAGATGATAAAAACCACTTGTGTGACTGGAACCGAGTCTCACCGATATTATATTAAATTATGTGATGTATTTTCTGTCATATGTACGTTATTTTTCAGCAATACCATATTATTTGAAAAGATGTTAAATGTATGGACCTGTTATGATACTCAAATATACCAATATTATATTGTTATTGAATTTCGTTACTGTGCTGACGCATTCCTCTCTCTCTCTCTCTCTCTCTCTCTCACTCTCCTTGAATGAGGCGGTCTACTTGTCCCTTTGGGAAATGATCCCAGTTCTTACGCTTCTGTAACTGATTGCTTGAGTTCAGTACATTCATTTGATCTGAGTTCTAAGACTTTAAACTTACCAGACCCTCGGGGGAGCCTGTAACCCCTAGAGGGCGCGTCCCCAGGTGGCGGATAGGGGAATGCCTCCCAGATATGGGTGGTAGGAGGGAAATCAAATACCTCCCGCGGACCAACAGGCCGGGTGGTACAGACTCGATAGTTGAAGTGGAATCAACTGTACTAGGGGGAGTTAACCCCGAAATCAAGTCCCTGGTCCTCCAGGTTGTGGGTTATTGCTGTGGGCCAGCTCCTCACTCAGTGTAAAACAAAAAAATTGCTAAAAACCAAATATGATGCCTCGGAAAGAGTGGAAATTGGGTAAACGACCAGACAATGGAAGTAGGAATACGAATTTTGGATGCTGGAACGTACAAGGAATATCGACTAAAGCAGATATTTTACTTAGGGAATTGGAAGATTTTGATGTGGACCTTGTGGTTCTCTCTGAAACGAAGAAGAAGGGGATTCGGGAAGAAGAAATTGGAGACTTCATTCATCTCTGGAGCGGTGTACATAAACATAAAGGAGCTAAAGCAGGAGTGACAGTGATGGTACGGAAAAAATGGAAGAAGAATATCACAAATTGGGAATTTATTAATGAGCACATTATTATCAAAGTAGAGCTTACAATGTTTGCTCGAGAAATCGTTGTCATAGGGATACAGGCACCATCAAACTGTAAAAGTTCTTGCTTTTAAAACATGTCGTAAACCAAGTTCTCTTTGAATTTTGCGTTCATCACCATAGCAAACATACTTGCAAACACGAAACCTATAATGTTGGGTTTAAAATTTAAAAAGAGACGTCAATTCGTTTTGTGAGTCAGTTCCGATGAATCATCGCACCACGTACTAAGTAAATCAGTCTGGAGGAAGTCTAGGCAATCTAGATCCATAGCCGTGCGGAGATGTTTGCCCTAATAAAAGTCAGAGCTCGACATCCTCCTTTAAGCCCTATTCGAAAAGCAGCGTTAGGTAATGTCACCACATTATGTAAATCTATTACTCCTGTGAAACAGAACGTTCTCGAATTTGTATCTCCTGCAGGTACGAACATTTCACTGATCTAAATGTACCGTTCATTGTGGAATGAAAATTCGTTAAACAGGATGTAACAGATCTTGTTATAGAAGTAAACAATTGCTTCATTACCTTTCAGTCATCTCAGCGTTTATTTAAATGGAACATCAATCATACCTTCCCAAGACATGTATAATAGGGTTGAACGAAAATGGCCTTTTAAAATTTTTTCAGATTTTAGTCTGATAATACTGTGGAAAAGTTACCTTTTAGGTTCAAAAAGAATTTTAAAAATTTGGTTGCAATACTACATATTAAAGGTGCCGGCAAGAGCTTAAAGTTTGTAAAAAAAAATGAAAAAATTAAAAAACTATAAACTTTGACCAATTAACTATTTATAATGCTACAAAGATGGTATCAAATACATGTATAAGCATTAGAATTGTAAAAAGTAAGTGAACTGGAATTATATTTAAAAGTTATAACTCAGATACTAGCTAATTAATGTTTAAAATCTATAAAGATTCTCGGAGCTCACACACAGCACGTCCTCACAGTCTCACGCCACCAGCCACTTGCTGTGTAACAAATTTATTGTAATTAACAAACAATACATGAAATTATCAACATATTTATAAGTTAAAACATGCCAGTGAATTGACAAGCTGATCACTTGGATATATGTCTAATTGTTATTGAATAACACTCGTGAAATTCATAAATGTGGCACAATTCTTGATTGAATTACAAGACCTTGGGTTCAAGTTCATGAAAGGAATTATCCACAAGATGGCTATTCAATCAGGTTTAATTCAAAGCACACAAGAAGCTCAAATCGCTGAAGAAATTATTCAGCTGAGATCTTCTTCAGAACGATCGTAAATTATCAAAATGATGAAAGTAGTAGTACGGAGGACGTTATGGCCGGGTAGGGGAAATGGGGTGGGGGTGATGACGTCATAGTGGTGGGAGTAATGACGTCATGGAGGGGAAGTGACGACGTCATCCAAGATGGCGGCACTTCCTGTTCCGGAACAAGATGGCGGTACTTCCTGTTCCGGAACAAGATAGCAGTACTTCCTGTTCCGGAACAAGATGGCGGTACTTCCTGTTCCGGAACAAGATGGCGGTACTTCCTATTCCGGAACAAGATGGCGGTACTTCCTGTTCCAGAACAATATGGCTGTACTTCCTGTTCCGGAACAAGATGGCGACTAGCGCGAAATTCAAAATTCGAAAATGCAAGAGTGTGCTAAGTCGAAATTGTATATTTAACGCAAAAAATGTGCTAAGTCGAAATTTTATTTTTAAATTTGTGGGATATTGGAAAAATGGCTACCAAGATGGCGGCTAGCGCCAAATTAAAAATTAAAAATTGCAAGAGTGGGTTAAGTCGAAATTTTAAATGCAAACGTGAGCTAAGTCGAAATTTTATGCCGGGGTGTTTGAAAAAATCAAAATGAGGGTAATATTTAAATTTTGCCGCGTTAAAGCTTTTTGAAAATGTAAGAGTGGGGCTAAGTCGAATATTTGAATTTTGGAATACTACTACTACTATTGCTACCACTACTACTACTACTACTACTACTACTACTACTAATACGACTACCAACACCATCACCAGCATCACCACTACCACCACCATCACCATCACCACCACCATCACCATCACCATCACCACCACCACCATCATCACCACTATCGCCACTACTAGCACTACTATTACTAATACTACTACCACAACCATTACCGCTACCATCACCATCAACACTGCTACTACCACTACTACTACTACTAATGTATGGTTATTATTATCATCTCTTTCTTTCTTTCTTCCTTTTCTTCCTTTCTTTCTAGTAAAATGAAATTGTAAGGATCTTTGAGAATAGGTGTAGGCTTTTTTAAAAAACGGCACATTATTGTTATATGACTAAGAATGTCTCGTTTTTCGTTTTATAAATAATTACAAATGTATTACCTTAAGAACAGATCTTGGATATTTTTTTTACTTATTTTTACATCAAACATATTAATATTAACACTGAAAAAAGTGTTCATGTTTGTCCTGTCCTCCTCTCAAGTTGTATCTAAAAAAACGAACACTGTAATGCTCGTTTACATAATTTTGATATACAGAAGTTAATTTGTTTGATTTGTGAAAAGGTTACAACTATTTCTCAAACTTATACATCATTTTTCACATGTTTTTCTCGATAAATAATTATGGAATAGTAGTTATTTTTATAGTTAATCAATTAATTACTTTTTAAAAAAGTATGTTCTATAGGAAAAATAATGGAAGGGTTAAATATTATTACCCAATGATTTCATTTTCATTTACATAGGTTGGAAAACATTTAGTTTCCGGAACTAAATTGATGCATGCCTGTTATCTACAAGTCAGAAATAACTATAGTAACGGATCATATTAGTCATACATTATCACATCATCTCTAAGGTAATGGTTTTCTTAAAATATAAGACGAAACAGTTACGCGGAACTTGTAATCATGACAGCAAACCCAATATATGTAGCAAGATCATTATCTGTTTTTACCGTTTTTGTCCTCATTAGCTATGATTCCTTAACAACACGTCATTTCATTCCGGAACTGTCTGATCGGGTGACAGATATTCTAATATATTACTAAACAAAGTACAGTTACCGGAAGTTACCTGATGTATAATACCAATAAATATGATGCCTTTAAATTAGGTCACGATCTAGTGTCAAAGACCTCGCACTATATAAATACCAGTTGTAAAATTGTATGATCTCATTCTGATTTCAAACTTCTTTGTGCTAAGAGTGTCTACGATATTTTTATATTACTAATTAATATTCAGCGCTGTGGGCAGTCAGCATAACGTCTTCAAGGATCTTCATCTACAGACTCAAA
This sequence comes from Ectobius pallidus, assembly GCA_964059195.1. Classification (NCBI taxonomy): domain Eukaryota; kingdom Metazoa; phylum Arthropoda; class Insecta; order Blattodea; family Ectobiidae; genus Ectobius; species Ectobius pallidus. Next base: position 151,641,971 of record CAXKWD010000002.1, read on the forward strand.
GGTAATTTTTTATAATCAGTGTACACAATTTACCATCAGTAATAATAATAATAATAATAATAATAAAATATCTTTTTTTGTTTTATAAATTAATGTAATTTGTTTTTAAACCAACCATGTACACTTACAACGGCTGTAAGGAACATTTTACATCCGTTACTTTTCTACTGTGAAATCTACATACAGGAATTAACTTCACTGAAGACTTAAGATTAGGACAGTTATAATCTTGTAATTCATATACATGTATACTTGGAAAAATATTTTTTAGAAACTCTTGCTTATTTAAGCCTTTACAAAAAACATGCGTAGAATTTTTAAAAATGTCTTTCAAAATTTCTTCCATTAGAAAATATTCTAAATAGCCGCTGTCGTAGTTAATACCATGATGAAAATGTTCCAGGTAGTCTCTAGTAGCTTGATGTGGTAAAATGTCTTGTGGGCTTTTAAAAACGTAATGATATATTTCTTCAGAGTTTATGTTACATGCTGCAAACTCCTTCACGTAACATTTTTTGGTTTGATGTTCAGTGAAGAACTGAAAGTCAGCTATAATACCGTTCCTATGGATTTAAAAGAAAAAATAATAATATCAGTCTTCACTAACTAATATCACTCTAATTGTTCATTCTACATTAACTATAGATAAATTATAAAATAGGCCGTATTAAGATCTAGCTGATTTATGGGCACACACCTGTTCTGGAAACTAGCATTGATGAAATTCTCTACTATATTTTGAGACATCTGTAAATAAATAAGAAAAATATTAAGATTAATAATAATAATAATAATAATAATAACACTATGACAGCCTAGGAAGTGTTCGTGAATTTTAACTGATTTTTCAGAAAGTTAACATAATATATCTAATAATAATAATAACAATAATAATAATAATAATACAACGTATGAAGTGCTTGTGATTTTCCATATTCACTTTTGTTACTAATTGATTTTTAGAAGTGAAGTTAGCATATTGTATCGATTTTAATAATGAGATAATAATAATAATAATAATATGACAGACTAGGAAGTGTTAATAATAAGGTAATAATAGTGACAATAATAATAATAATAATAATAATACAACGTAGGAAGTGCTTGTGAGTTTCCATATTCACTTTTGTTACTAATTGATTTTCAGAAGTGAAGTTAACATAACGTAATGATATTAATAATAATAATAATGATAATAAATAAAATATTTTTTTTCGTCTTACCTTGAAAACAGTTTGTAGAAGTACTTTGAGGAAATATGATGATGATGATGATGATGATGAGGATGTTGCTCTTGACACTAACACGTTAGCAGTAAACAAAACAATGATAAAGTCTGGAATGTTGTCACCTGTTTATATATATTGGTCACCATTACTCATTGACCTGAATTAAAATCTAATGTCCTGTAGGAATTCGTCAGAGAGTCGTTCACCTTTTACCGTTATCGAATGTTCGGAATTAACTTCTTTCTCCATGAGTCATAGACGTGATTCGACACGTCTATCACAGACATACTGATTGATATCAAGTAGGACATACATCTTTTTCCGTTACTCGATACCTGGAATTAAGTCTAGACATGATTCAACAGGTCTCTTACTGAGAGTCATTCACCTCCTTCGATATTCAGAATTAACTTCTAACGCTATGATGCATAGACAGGATTCAACATGTCTCGTAGAACATAACATCTGCTTTGTAAAATTAAATAGAAGTTTTCCCGCATAAACAATAATAATAATAATAACCTATTATTGTACAGTTATATGCAATTAATTGGTTATTATTTAAAAACATTACATTCACTCATTTATTTTTTTCTCCTTGTTATAGGTTTATCAGCAATCTCTCTTTCTGTCATAGTGTTGTGTACAATGTCTGTCCCCTTTATTGATATTTGTTCATCTTCAGAGTCTGAGAACGAAATGGATACCGTTACACTGTCAGATTCCGAATCTGGACTGTGAACCTAGGATCTACACGGTTCAAGATACACAGACAGGGACTGTTACACTTTCGGATTCCGAATCTGGAAACGATGCAGATGTGTACACGGTCTCTGATAGCGAACCTGAGATATACACTATTCCAGATACGCAACTAGAGGCTGTTACACTTCCTGAATCGCTTTCTGGAAACGGTGTAGGTAACATCACGTTACCAGATTCTGATGATGTCGACGATGATGTTAATGATGTGAATCTATCTGCACCCAGCACATCAAGTAATACAAGGGGAAGTGTAAGTGATCCACCACCTCCTACATTTCACCTTGTAGAGAGTGCCCGTAAAGAGAACCCTAGGTTTGATGCTGTTGGGTTGCAGATGATTATCAACCTAAGTGAACCATCAGGTGATGTAGAGTCAGATCATTTCGAACGGTGTTTGAAAGATGCCATTAGCTTTGCTCTAGTAGAGGCTGAAGACTGGGATTTCTTTGGTGTGTCTATCTATAATGAAATCAATCAGATGGACAAACCAATGGGTCTAAGTTTTAGGAGGAAAGACCAGTTTAACATTGAGGTACTGAAAAACGTAGTCAGTAGAGTATGTCAATCTAACGCCAATTCCCGTGTTACTGACCGCTTGCGTTTAGTAGTTGACATTGTTCATCTACCTAACGGAAACGGTACTGGTATCAAGACGAAGGCTCGTAAGATTCATGTACTGGCCCATTTGAAGCGAAGTGTTATTCAAATAAAAACACTAATGAACTGTCCTGCATTCGCTGTAGTGATTGCAATCGCTATGGTGGAAGGAGACCCTGATTTTCGTGCTTACCTTAAGGATAATATGACTGGCAAGAAAATCAAAGCAAAAGTTGCCGAATTTATTAGTAATTCAGGCGTTGATCTCAGTAGAGGAGGGGGACTCCACGAGCTTGGTGTGATTCAAAATTCATCAAGGATTAGTATAGGCTAGTGGTTTATAGTGGTTTTAAGCTCGCTAAGATATTATTCGACGGAAACAACGGACAGGACAAACAAAAACTGTATCTCTTGTACGATCCCGAGAATAGACATTACCACACTATAACCAACCTAAGGGCAGCTATGGCTGTTAGATACATCTGTGAGGGGTGTAATAAAGGGTTTAATTGAGCACCGACACATTCCTGTGATTATGTTTGTTCTCTGTGTAGATCAATACCGCCCTGTACCGATGAAGGACTATCGTTAATATGCAATGTACGAGATGTACATGTGATAGAACTTTTAGAGGTCAGGATGGTTTCGATAAACAAAGACGCAATCTGATCGAAAGACGTACACTCTGCATGGCTCTTCAAGAGTCTAAAGAGTGTAAAATGCTCAAAGCACTTTGGAAAAGTCATGAATGGTACAAGTCCTTCTGTCAGTATTGTAAAAAACAGCAATCATCAGGACATCAGTGTTACATGGCCAAGTTGAGGAATAAAGATGATGACTCTAAGAAGAAGTCTTCTTCCTCGACTAGGGACAACACGTTATATATTTATTACGACATGGAGTAGAGTCAGGACACCAGACTCGAAGGCAATACGTTTCTTCACGTACCGAATCTGTTATGTGTTGAACAATCTTGTGTGAGTCATCCAAGGATGATGTGTGTGCTAGATGTGGACCTCGTAAACATTCTTTCTGGGAAGATCCAATCTATGGTTTCATGGATTATCTAAGAATGAACAGACCTCAGTTCCAGAAACTCATTATTATAGCCCATAACGCCCGGTCTTACGACCTACAGTTCATTCTTGACTTTGCTAATGAGGAAGGATGGATCCCTGACTAGGTTATGTCTGGATGCAAGATTCTTCGCCTAAAGTTTGAACACTTAGTCTTTCTAGACAGTTTATACTTTATTCCATTACCTTTGCGAAGTCTCCCAAAACCTTTCGGTCTGGCTGAAGTAGCCAAAGGATTTTACCCGCATTTTTTCAATACGACCACGAACCTCAATTACGTTGGTCCACATCCAGGTATCGAATTTTACGGATCAGAGACCATGGGGGATATGCATAAAAGAGAGAATAAAGTTTATACTCGCAGATTTCAAGTATCTACTTGCAGTCGTGTGCATAAAAATCCAGCGGACTCCCCCACCCACTGCGCCCACGTGACAAGACGCTCTTTGTACTCTGTCGCATAGCACCTGTTTCAATTCTGCATGCATAAAGATCGAGCGGGTTCAGTATATGCTAGGAAATTTGTGAGCTACCAAATTCGACGCTCACTACTTTCTACTCGGGTGATTCGCACGGAATATATGGACATTCCAGAAAGAAGGAAAACTACAAATAATGTAGTGACAGCCCCCTGGAATTGTAGATGGGCCGGAAACAACCCCTACGGCTTTTCCTTATGAAAATTTGCGAAAATAAAATATGTGAATTTTTATTTTTAATTCCTCTGTATAGACCCCAAAATTTGATGTCATGTTTTGAGGCCCCCTGAATACAAAAATATTATTTTCAGAAAGATGTTTGTCGGCATAGCTCGAGAACGAAAAATCGTATAAAAACAAAAATTTTAATTGAGCTTAGGTATCTTTTGGGGATGTGACACGAGGATTGGCCACTTTACATAGAGAAAAGTTCGGTTTTCGCAACATTCTCGAAAACGGGTGGAACGATTTTGTTTAAATTTTGTATTTGAGGTGCTTATGCTAAGAGCTAAACTTTTATATGATTTTTTTTTCAAAAAATCTCTGACGGGTAGTTACAAGGCAGGCATCGTTCATAGACACTCAATTTTGTCTGCTTTGCACGTGATAAATATTCCACCTTAAACCCTTATACACTTACAGATTACTGGAGATACGAATGCTATGACCATTAAAAGTACGCTATAATTAATATTACAGAAATATTTTAATATGTTCAGTTAACAGCATACAATACAAACATATTTTTACATCATATTATAAAAACAGAGACTAAAATATAATTATAAATTATGATTTGACAGATTTTAAAATGAGACAACAATATCCCAAGTCTACGATAAAAACATTAATATTATTGCGATAAAATGGCTAAAAACAGCTATTATGTTTTTTATATGAGATAACAATATAATTATAAATTATGATTTGACAGATTTTAAAATGAGACAACAATATCCCAAGTCTATTATAAAAACATTAATATTATTGCGATAAAATGGCTAAAAACAGCTATTATGTTTTTATATGAGATAACAATATCTCAAGTCAATGATTAAAAAACATTAATTATATTATAATACCATTGCTAAAAACAGCTATTATACATAAAATTATTAGATCGTGTGTGAATATTTTTTGAACAGTTTTAAGTCGACGAGAATCCTTTTTAGGTGGATGCTTCTGTCTATGTTCTTTATCGTACAACACTGAATGTTTTGTTACTCACTTTTTTAATCTTCTTTTTTTGGAGAAATCCTTAGCTCTGATGTTTATTCACTTATGTTTATGTGCTGTGTGTATTGTGATCTTACACTCACGTTCTTCTGTGGAATTTGCAAGCGTATCTCCTAGTTTTCTTTATGAAGGATGCATTTCGACTATTCAGTCATCATCAGCTTAGAAGTAAATAAGAAATGAATTAGGTTACTGTAAATCAGACATAAGCTAACATAATATTTTGAGGTATCTTACCTGGATTGAATACTAATAGCTCTGCTATTCGTGTTGTACTGACGTGAACGGAGGTGTGTTAGTCTATTTATTAGGTGTGGGTGTGTTCACTAGTGTATCATAGAGGGGGTTATGTTGTATGATGTCATCATTGATTATCTCCTTCCTGTGTTTGTAAATTTCTAAATTTTCGAGTGTGTCTAGTTTTTTCCCTTTCTTTTCTATATGTACTATTGACATTGCCTGTTCTATGGGTGTATTTGTATGTTTTTCATCTAGCAAGTGTTTCGCAAATGCTGATTTCCTTTTTATGTGCTTATAGTCAGCTTGATGTTCTTTGAATCTTTGCCTAAATTGTCTCCCCGTCTGGCCTATGTATACCTTTTCACAGTCATTACACTCCAACTTATATATTCCATTTTTTGCAAATTCTGTCAAATCATAATTTATAATTATATTTTAGTCTCTGTTTTTATAATATGATGTAAAAATATGTTTGTATTGTATGCTGTTAACTGAACATATTAAAATATTTCTGTAATATTAATTATAGCGTACTTTTAATGGTCATAGCATTCGTATCTCCAGTAATCTGTAAGTGTATAAGGGTTTAAGGTGGAATATTTATCACGTGCAAAATAGTCACCCTTATAGGAAAATGAAGTTTTTAAACATTCAATTTTGCCTGGTGAACGATAAAGCTTTGCATCAATCTAATACAACTGAATACCTATTCTCTGCAACACGGCCCCTTATTCTATATCAGAATTTGAAGAAAGGTGTATTGCCACCCTTAGGTTACATAAAAGTATGCGAGTGCATTTATTAAGATTTTATTTGGATTGTGTATCCTTCAGGGATGCGACACGAGGTAGGCCTACGGCAACGACTTTCTTTTCAATTTTACAAGCACTTTATTTGAAGAAAATTTCATTTTCATTAATTTTCTCGAAATAGGTTTAACGATTTTATAGGCTTATTTGTAGGCCTACTATAATATATTATACTAAGTGCTAAAACTTTTATTTTAAACATATTTTATTCCTCAAAATAAATTCTCTGATGGCTAGTTATAAGCCATTCATTTTATACATAGACTTGGATTTTTTGGTCTTGCCTGGCGAATAATGCGACTTGGAAACGAGGCTGGTAAAACTGAATGTGCACTACTGCAATTCAGCCGTGTAGGCCTACTCTACACTGGAATAAGCTATGTTAAGGTTAGAGGGAGTTATATAGATGTTTCATATCACATTTTAAAAATACCAATTATATTTAATGTTGTAAATATGTTATAGTGAATTTTCGTTAAACTAATTAAATCCTAAGGTATTATGGAAATAAATATTTTCATTTATTATATTTCTTCACTTAAAGTTTCACTTGAATACTTGTATTATAAGGTAGTGATTATTATTGTAAACTTCTAAAAACTAATTCTTGCATATTACGAAAATAATTATCTCATTTATATTGTAGGCTACTGTTGAAATTTGCCGATTGATGGGTTAGTTTCGTGTTTTATTATTTCCTGGAATTATTTCTTCCACTTATTCAAAACTTGGGTTTGTTCCCAGTTTTCTCCATGTGTGTTTTATTTTTTTATCCTGGTTTTCACGATTTGTACTTTTTGTACTTAGACTTCCCTGAAACTGAAGCCTAATTTCGAATTTGTATATGTAAGAACTACTTACATTGCTGCTTCCCTTTTCAATCGAACTACTAGCAATTATTGGGATTTTGAAATAAAAAACAAAGAAAGTATTATGTTTTAAAACTTCAGCGAGATAGAATTATTTATCCTCCTCTTTATGCTGATGCAGCTGTGATTTAAATGCCCTGCTCTATGAACACCCTTGTTTTGTTTTCTTAGGTTTGTTTATGCAGGTGCAAGTTCCGCGTGGGTTGCCGAAGTATGTACTTTCTGCATTGAGTAGGTAGTATTCTGTCGCAACGATTTTTTATGCATGTGACTTGTGAGTGACTACACTTCTCAGCAAGAAGATGCTCTTACTTTATGCTTACTTTTTTTGCATATCCCCCCATGTCTAAGGAAGGTCGTGAGGTCTTTCTAGAATGGTTCGAGACCGTAAAAGACGATGAAGCATACGATAATCGTGCTGAGCTCCTAAAATATTGCCAGATGGATGTCACAGTCTTGAGAGAAGCCTGCACTCTCTTTAAAAGACTTTTCAAGGAAATAGCTAATTTCGATATCTTTGAAGAATCGATTACTATTGCGAGTGCTTGCAATCGCATCTTCAGAAATTTTTTTCTCAAAGAGAACACTATAGGTCTGGTTCCTCCCTGCGGCTACCGTAAAGCGGACAGGCACTCTAGGAAATCCCTCATGTGGCTTCTCCACGAAGAAAGGGAGAGGAACATATTCATCCGTCATGCGGGTAACGGAAGAGAAGTTCGCCTGCCCGAGCTTCCGAACTGGAAGGTGGACGGTTTCTGTGATGAAACACGAGAAGTTTTCGAATTCCTCGGCTGTTATTATCACGGTTGTCTCTGCAGACCCAACAGAGATGTACCCGTGATGTATTCGTCTTCTGAATCCCTGTCCGTGAGATACGAAAACACCATGACCAGATTGAAAGCTATCCGAGATTGTGGTTATACTGTTCATGTTATGTGGGAATGCGAGTTTGAAGAGGTGCTCGAGAAATTCCCACAACTGAGCAATGACCCAGTTGTCAGAGACTCTCCTCTGGTCTTGAGAGACTCGGTTTACGGTGGGCGAACTGAAACTATGCGCCTCTACCATAAAACGGAAGAGCAGCAGAAAATCCTCTATGCAGACGTTATGTCTCTATACCCATACGTCTGCAAATATTTCAAATTTCCCATAGGGCATCCCACTGTTCATGTAGGGGATCAGTGTATGGATGTCGATGCCATGATGAAGAAAGAAGGAGTGATTAAATGTACCGTCCTGCCTCCGCAACAGCTTTACCATCCCGTTTTGCCTTTCAGGTGGGATGGTAAACACTTGTTTCCCCTTTGCCGTTCCTGTGCTACTACTATGGAGCAAGGGACCTGCACTCATGTTAAGGAGGAAGAGAGAGTATTCACCGGTACATGGGTTGTGGATGAGGTGAGACTGGCAGTAGAGAAAGGATATACTGTTCAGAAAGTCCACGAATTCTTAGAGTATGAGGTTACCAAATACTCTAAAAGTTCCCGTCAGGGAGGACTGTTCGCAGACTATATCGATCTGTTCCTTAAAATATGGACTGAATCCAGCAGATACCCTAGCAAGGTTAAAACAGATGAGGAGAAAAAAGAATATATCGATCTGGTCTATGAGAGAGAAGGTATTAAGTTAGACCCTACCCAGATCGTGAAGAACGCTGGAAAGAGGGTCATTAGCAAGCTTTGCCTCAATTCTTTTCGGGGGAAATTTTGTGAACATCCTAACAGGACGAAGACGAAGCTTGTTAATGACTCTCTAGAATTGATTACCCTCCTCACGACTCCAGGTATAGAAGTCAAACGGCTCCTTTTTGCCAATGATGAAGTCCTGTGGGTTAACTATATCCCCATAGAAGAGGGACAGGTCCCTCTTCCTCACACTAGTGTTGTTCATGGGGCATATGTAACAACTGGTGGACGCATGACCCTTTATAAATACCTTGATCAGTTGGATCGAAGAGCCCTATATTGCGACACAGACAGTGTGATTTACACTCAGACCGACAAAGACAAGTACACCGTTCCCATTTAAGACTTTCTAGGTGACATGACGGACGAACTGACAGACTACGGACCTGACGCTTACATCTCCGAGTTTGCTAGCGGAGGACCTAAGAACTATGGTTATAAAGTTGTTATCGATTAAAACACCACGAAAACTGTATGTAAGGTCAGAGGTATCACTTTAAACTACGATACTTTGAAAGTGGTTAACTTTGACACCATCAAGAGTATGGTTTTAGCCGGTGATCACAGTGCAACAGTGACTGTGAGAACCGAGAAGAAAATTAAAGAAAGGCCGGTCCGAGCATAGTTTCGGAGCCTGAGGATAAAATGTACCGTCTCTGCTTCCGGAAAAGACGTAGAGTTAGCGGAGGGTTCGACTCCCACCCTTACGGGTATAAATAAAGGCGAGGAGAAAGTACCGTGTCAGTATGGACTCGTCCTCGTCTCTAGAGTGTTTGGCAGTGAAGAAGTTGTTGATCAATAGAACCCTTATTCATCATACTATAGAAGAATTGGCTGAGTTATCCCCTGAATTTTTATCTTCTTGTGCATCTCAAAGTGTTTATCTAGTGTACAATAAACTCCCTCAAATTGTGCAACGTAGTGGAATAGTTAAAGAGTGTCTTAGATGTGATAAACATTATCCTGTTCACGACTGTTGGGATGGACCCCTGCCTATGATTAGAGACTGTTAAGTTTGAACACCCATTCACTTAAATTGTCTCAGGTCCGAGTTTTTGTAGTAAGACCACCTTCACTATAAAACTGATCAACAACTTGAAACATCTATCTAACGTAAGTAAATACAGCAGAATTTTGTGGTGTTTCGGTGAAACTAATGCCATTCCTCCGTCTAGTAAATTCAATACCCCTGTGACGTATCATAAAGGTCTTCCAAACTTTAAAGAGAAACAAGACTGTAGTAAACCTGTTTTAATAATTTTAGACGATTTACTCAACAAAGCTTACTCAAACGAGGTGTATTCAATATTCACAAAAGGTTGTCATGATCGTAATATATCTGTAATTTTAATCACTCAGAACCTTTTTCATCAATCTTCCCACAGTAGAGATATTTCTCTCAATACAAAGTACATGGTCTTGTTTAGAAACTTGAGAGATAAGAATCAGATTACTTTTCTATAGTGCGTGTTATGCTAAGAATGCAGCATTGGCCTTATGGGGCTATTCCAGTCTTTGTTACAATGCTACCTGCAGGCAGAGTTTGAAGGACAAGGTTACACTATTCCCGGAAAAAGGGATTTCCCTGCACTGTTGAACTCTTTTCTATCCACAGAGTACAGTCTCCCTCATGAATCATAGAGCACATTTCTATCTAAAGGTCTTTATCTAAGAATGCAGAATGATTATAACTTAACAAAACATACAGTATGTTAGTGTTATTTGAGAAAAAACTAAATTATAGGCCTAAAGGATTGAAATAATGATATAATCAATTGCTAAGGGACATCAAATCAATAGCAAATGTCAATAGCAATTCTGGGACCATTTATTATATCTAATAGCCTATACATAAAACAGATCTGAAGAAATATAATGGTGCCTCGAATTGTTATGCTGGTGATACGGCAGTGATCTTCAGTGAATTAACGTGGGAAAATGCCTACAAGATTGTTAATCCGGGTATAAATAAGATTTTAAAAAGTGGTTGGATGTTAACTTTCTCTTAATGTAACTCAAACTGTTTTAACGCCTTTCTCCCTAACAGTTTCTGGATTAAAACAATTCCACTTGAAAATTTAATATTAATAATCCATAACTCTGATTGTGAAGACCTTACGGTTTGCGAATGCCCTTCTCTGAAAATATCTACAGAAGTGAAATATTGGGGATTGTTATAGATCAATGATCAGTATTTGAAATGGGATAAGCACATTTAATATATGTATAGTAAAATATGAAAAGGAATATATCAATTTGTAAATCTCCGTAACTGTATAGGCATTAATGCTCTAAGAGTAGTTTATCTAGCCCTAGTCAAATCCATTACTCAATATGGTATTATTGGATGGGGAAGCATTTCTAAAACTATTCTTAATCCATTAACAATTTGTTTAAAATAGCGGCTGGGCTAAACCACTGAACTAATCTATTGCGAGTTTGATGTACAGGAATTTAACATTCGCCAATTTATAGATACTCTTTATTAAAATTCTACAATAAAAGTAAGACAAAATTGCTTACTGTTTCACATGAAAACAGCACAGGACAAAATAAAACAAGTACTTTAGTAGAACACAAATGTTTCACTTCTGTTGGTCTATCATATAGCTCTGTTTTCGGTCCTTGTCTTTATAATTCTAAAATCAAATTACATCCAGGTAAATGTAGTCATAAATTATTTAAATCTAGAATTTTAAAAATCATAAAACTTTAATTTTCAGTTCTTAATTTCTTTCATTATTACAATTATTATTAGTATATCACTTGAATCATGCCATTGCTCTAAGCCTTTCCCTTTTTCCTCTGTTATTTTTTCAATATATTTTGTCTACTTCTTAGTTTTAAGATAATTTTAGTTTAACATTACACTTCTATTGTAAGACATAGACCTGTATAAATGTAACAATTGAACTGCCCCCCGAGCATGACCTCCAGCGCTTTCGGAGTTTCAGGACCAACATGTGTATTATTTAAGTATTTATGTAATTTTGAAATGTGTTAAGAAAGACTGTGAATTTTTAGTTATCATATTGTTTTATTCAGTTCATGAACTTATTGTAAATAATATATAATATTTTTTTTTACTCTATGTCAGTAATTTATGTAATGTATTATATGAATTGTACGTAGATAAGTAATGTATATATTAGTTTATTTTGCAATGTGTAATAGATGCTAATCTAATGCCATACTGTCACTCGTAAAATAGACTACTTGTTGAGGTCACTTAGCTTCAGACTGTACGGGCTTAGGATGGCCCAAAAGCACGTGCCACCCGATAAGAAGGGGTGTGAACGGGAGGGAAGGAGTGGAAATGAATGTCCCGTATATCCAATGCTGCATTCTTAACGTGAAACGCACTATAGCTAGACAAGTGTACCCCGAAAATTGGAGAGCGTTTTACAAAGCTTTTCAAAACGCTACGAAGAAGGCGCACGGCTATATGTTAATAGATTGTTGTCAGAGAACTAATGATTTGATTAGATTCCGAACTAAAATCTTTCCACCCGAAGTTACAAAGGTTTACGTGCCTGTAAAGCATGAAACGGATAAAATCCCATTACCATACCTTACAAGTTCTTAAAAAGGCTTCACCCAAGTTGAGAAGCTTTATTCTAAAGAGCGGTAGCCATGAGTTGATACTTGCTATAATAGAGTGTGCTCTGAACGTTTTGAACGGTCAATGTAAAATTCATTCGTGTTCTAAACGTAAATTGAACAAACATAAAGAATCTTTAAGACATCTTGTCGATAGAAAAGTTTCTCTGTCTACGAAAAAGAAAACCTTATTTCAGAAAGGACGATTTTTAATTCCCCTCTAGTCAGCCGTATTGTCGGGAATCAGTTCTTTAACGTAATGTTACAGAAAATGATGTTACTCAGCATAAAAGAGTACAAACGTTCAAAACGTGGTGTTGATGATTCAAACACGTCAGTTTCTAGAGATCCATACAAAGAGTGGATCAAAATACGTGAAAAACTAGATCCTAGACAGAAAAGAATATTGGAAGAATCTAGTAAAAGAGATGTTTCAACCGAGAAAACTTCAACACTCGTAAAACCTCCAACACCTGATCCCGTAGATGTAAAACCTAGTCTTATAAGAGATCTTGCAGGTAAATACTGTGCCGTTCAGTTTTCGGCACCCAGTTAGTATGTAACTTCTAATATTATTTTTTTCTGATACTTACAAGCATGGTCTTCGCTTCGCGAATTCTTTCCTCTAATTTTGCTTTATGATGCTAGTGTTTTGTTTATTCTCGTTAATCTCGCTACTCTATTTGTCTAGTTATTTATTTGGCCGCTCATGCGGTTGTGTCGCTGCCCTCGCTTCTCGAGGTGGCGTTTTCTTGAGTTTGAGTTAGAGTGAGGGTTCGGTCTCAGCATGCCGTCGGGTGTAGGAGTCTGTCTCAGCATGCCGTGAGATTAGGAGTTGTCTCAGAATGCCTGTCCGTCTACTGTCTGTCCGTCTTCGTAGAGTCATGTCTTAAGTCCATAAGCTACCGTCTATTCATCTAATTTTCTGCAGGTATGTCATAGTATTTTTACCTTAAATGTACTTTTCGTGTTCTGGTGAGTTTTCGTTTGTTTTTTTAAATTCTGTTTATATCATGTTGATCTAAATTTATTTTCTCACCAGTTTGGGTTTTGCTGTTCTAATACTTACAGTCAGGTTCGTGAAGGGATGACCATGCTATTTGAGTTTTTTGATTGCCGTTATTCAGTTTTCATGCTTTAATATTCATTTATTCTTACGATGTACTATTTGGTATATTTCTGGTTTTGTTACAGCTATATAACTAATAAAATTGTTCAGTCACGATTCTTATATTTGTGGATTTTCCTTTTAGTTTTCTAGTTTTCTGATATCTTTCCCGTTCCGCCTCTGGGGTAGCAATTTTGGGTAAAGGGCACGTTACAAGTGGTAGCAGAGCTTGTTGATCTCTGATTTTTTGTTATTGTGACCGTTTTTCTCAAGCTTTTTCAAAAAATTTATATTTATATTTCATGATGCATGTTTCGGGTTAGGGTAGTCATCTATATATTTCCCTGTCAGGTTAGTTGTTTCATTATTTTCATGGCTGTATAGCTACGGCGGTCTTACTGTTAGCGTTATGCTTGTTACTCAGTTTTTGTACCATGCCGTTTTCATCTAGTATATATATATATATATATATATTCATTATTATTCCATATCTGCTCTTTGCGTTCTAGTGAAATTTTCATCAGATACGTAGGGTAATTGCTTTCGTTCCGGCAGTCTCGCAAGAGTAAGTCTCTGTGGGTTTTTTTTGCTGTCGGGTTTTGTTGGCTTGATCCAGTGTAGTAAGATTTTGAGACGTTTCCGTGCTGCCTTTCGTGATGTTTTTTGGTGCCCGTAAGACTGTGCTCATCAGCGAAGTTCTGGTTTTTAAGTGGCCAGTCTTTTCGAGGCTATATTTTTCCGGGGGTGGTGCGTGATGTATGGTCTCTGATTTTCATTCTTTTCATTATTTAGCTACCTGTTAACGTGGGGGATTTTCTCTATCCTGGCTATTTGTACTTTTCCGAATTCTTTATGCTGTCTAGTTTATTGGGTTTGATGCAGTATAGTATGTTTTTTTAGACGTTTCCGAGCCCCTTTTCTGGATGTTGATGTGCCCGTAAGACGTGTCTCATCAGCGAAGTTCTGGTGTTTTTTGGACCGTCTTTTCGGGGCTATTTTTCCGTGGGTGGTTCCGGTTGCGTTGTCACTGATCTTTCATTTTTCATGGTCTAGTTGATTGCTAACTTGGGGTTTTGTCAAGCCTGGTTATCTATCCAACTCTCCATATCTTTCGAGAATATTTGGTATATTTTTGTTTCCTGAGTTTTGGTTATATGACTGGTAAGATAAAGAATTCCCGGTTCTTTTTCGATAGGCTGATCTACATGACCGCCCTTCTAGTCTAACCATATTGTTCTTAGGGTTCATGCTTAAATATTAGGTTTTACACATATTTTTGGCTTTTCTAAATTTTCTGTGCTACCATATCAAGTCATCCGTTTTGGCTTTGGGTTTTAAAGTCTGTACTTATTCTATTAACGGTTTTTGGGGATATTTCATGTAATATAAAGACACCTTTTTTCCATTCTTAGCTTTTCAATGTATTTGCCCTTTTGGCTATTTTTGATACAATTCATAGGGTTTTTTTTATTTTCTGTTTTACTTCTGTTTATATATATTTTTTTTTTGCTATATTGTCTCTTCACATCCGTTGCTGTGTTCTCGTGTTGGTCATCCCTCTCGGGTTTTTCTTTTTTTTTGGCATACCTGCAGAATGTTCTTTTTTTCTTCTTTCAATTTCTTCTGAAAAAAAGAAAGGCATAATTATTTGGCATTATAAAAACAAATTCAAACAAGCATTTGATTTTCTCACTTAAATTGGTCTATTTTATTGAGAGAAAAAAAGATACGCTTTTTTTAAGAAAATAGCTATTTATGTATCAAGTACGCAAAATAACGCTTTAGCGGACGAATCTAGTATAGCGGCCGAGGCGAAAGCCGAGGCTGAAATACTGGATGAGTCCGCTAAAGTTTTTGCGTACGTGGTGCATACAATATTTTTTAGTAAAAGTTCTATAAATTATATGAAATAAAACAAAATTCCGTATAATTAATTATAATGAAAGTCAGTCAGTCATTTCTTTAAGTTATCTGGTCATGGCCATCTAGATCATAAAACAACAATGACCGTACGTAGCAATAACAAATGTGGTAGTATAGATGCATAATATATGAGTTCCTTGTTTGTAAACAATATTGCATACCAACTAGTATTTATGAAAAGCTTGTGAAAATATAAATGATAATACCGAGGAAATTTCAATCCAAGCCAGAAACATTGAATTGGAGCTGCTACCAGCAACTTCACGGCAGAAATAGGCTATGAGAAGGGATATATTAAAGCATTTAAATGCTGTTCGTCCATGGTAAGGAATGTTTTTCAAGTGAACCAAAATGTGAAAATTTGTTGGCTTATATTTGTTGTCATGTGATGAAGTGGGCTACCGTGTTTTGCGAAAAATCCTGGTAAAGTTTCTGATTATCATAAAGAAACGTGTTGGCTTAAATTTGTTGTTTTATGACCAATTATATGCGTAAATCCATGTTAAAGTTGGTGTGACTGGTCAATGCCATCTGGGTTTTGTTTATAGATTGTCATGACGACTTTAAAGGACAAGGCCGCTAAAATTGCATTTTGAATGCAGTTTGAATGCACTTTTATGCAATTTTAGCGGACTTGTCCTTTAAAGTGCAGCTTTTCGGCGTGTTACCAGTCCGATAAGCAGCTGTTTTAGAGAGCGTGTACTAAAAAATAAATATTTTTCAATACTAATATTGTCTTGTGCCAAAACCCTCAAATAAAAATGGTCTAAACATATGATGTTCATGCCTCCTATGAAATAAAAATAAAAAAGTTTTTTAAAAGTTATTATAGCAATGTGCGATGTTGTGATCGTTAAAATAAAAAGTAAACAAATTTAAACAATTTAATTAAATTATTTTCTTAGAAATTCACTTCGTTAAAGTTTGTTTTGTGAGCTAGCTTTTATATTGACATAAGGAATTCTTTTTTGCGTAAGATTTATATTCAGCAGCTGTATTCACATTGCTGCGAGGCACGAATTTCGTTTTCAGTTTTCGGTCATTTGGACAAGTGGGGGTTTTGGTTGTTTTATGCTGTTTTAGACTCCAAACCAAACTTAGTTTTACCAAGAGATTTTCCTACTCAGAGGCCTAGGTTGAAGGAAGAGGTCTCCTTTCCGACCAAATGAGATAGATGTGGAGTAGGATCAAAAGTTTATCTACGAAAATTTAAATCATCCTTCGCCTGCATTACGTAATATAAACCCCAATTATTTTCATAGCTTCTTTTTTCTATCTTGAAACACGTGTTTCATGTTTTCATTCCTCTCTGTCTGCTCATTTAATAATCATGTACATATTTTTCATGCATTTTAAGTTTTTATATCTATTCACTAAAATTTTTAATACTGTAATTGTATTTTTAAATATATAACAAAAATTTAAAAACAAAACTTTGAAGTTTTCAGAATGAGTGCAAGTTTTCAATGGTCTATTGTGATGTAAAACTAATGTAAAATTTTAATGTACAAATTGTTCATATTTAATAGAGCCATTTATGTGGCGAAATGCACTCTTAAGCTGTTCATTAATATTATTAATTATTTATTTAAAATATTGAATAAAATAATAAATTATTGTCCCTTCAGGACTTATAAATGTTAAATATTTATTTAAATTATAATATTATATAAAGTACGTTCTACTTTGAATTTGTAAGTACCTGTGTTATAACTTTCGTTGTTTTCTTGCAGTTGGGTTGCCTCTGTATGTGTCATGTTGTGCCATCCTCTACGGCCCATTCAAATAATCCTGCACTGCTGAGCTTATCAATGAAGTTCCACTGCTTATTTTGGCCACCACTATGCTACTTGCTGCTTCCTGAGTTGTGTAGGCAGGGACGCCTGCCCTTTCTTCCTTTGACCTGTACCCAGAAGTCAGGTCCGGCATTTCTTGGGGATGTGGCTACACTCTGTATCATCATTGGCTGTGAAAATACTACTTATCAACGTCTACTCATGCAGATACTACTATTATCCATCACCATTGATACTACTCACCAGGAAGATATTACAAAGGATCTGTGGGATTTTGGCAGCATAATGGACTTGTTAGCCACCATAGTTCTGCACCATCTATGTTCTACCCATCCTATCTTACCTGCTTTAATGAAACTCTCATCCGTATTCCAAGTAAGTTCAGTTTCCATATTATTCTTTCCTTCTACATCCTTCGTCTTGATGGTGTTATGGTACCCAGATACAGTTCTACAGAGTGAAATTTCTATATGGACACAGACTCCATACAAGCTACAGGGTGTTTTATAATTATTTATAACATGGTGGACCGTTCTATATTATAAACCAGTGTGGAAAGGACGACTCTTTATGCTCATTTTCGCAGTTGCTCTTGAATTATGCTTAAAATGTGTTTTCTGGATATAAATAAAAAAAGAATATTTTACTTTTTAAAATCTTTTTTTTTCCCGGGCCGTCACGAGGATGTGCCGTTCAGTTTTCGGCACCCAGTTGGTAAGTCATTTCTAATATTATTTTTTTCTGGTACTTACAAGCATGGTCTTCGCTTCGCGAATTCTTTCCTCTAATTTTGCTTTATGATGCTAGTGTTTTGTTTATTCTCGTTAATCTCGCTACTCTATTTGTCTAGTTATTTATTTGGCCGCTCATGCGGTTGTGTCGCTGCCCTCGCTTCTCGAGGTGGCGTTTTCTTGAGTTTGAGTTAGAGTGAGGGTTCGGTCTCAGAATGCCGTCGGGTGTAGGAGTCTGTCTCAGCATGCCGTGAGATTATGAGTTGTCTCAGAATGCCTGTCCGTCTACTGTCTGTCCGTCTTCGTAGAGTCATGTCTTAAGTCCATAAGCTACCGTCTATTCATCTAATTTTCTGCAGGTATGTCATAGTATTTTTACCTTAAATTTACTTTTCGTGTTCTGGTGAGTTTTCGTTTGTTTTTCTAAATTCTTTTTATATCATGTTGATCTAAATTTATTTTCTCACCAGTTTGGGTTTTGCTGTTCTAATACTTACAGTCAGGTTCGTGAAGGGATGACCATGCTATTTGAGTTTTTTGATTGCCGTTATTCAGTTTTCATGCTTTAATATTCATTTATTCTTACGATGTACTATTTGGTATATTTCTGGTTTTGTAACAGCTATATAACTAATAAAATTGTTCAGTCAGGATTCTTATATGTGGATTTTCCTTTTAGTTTTCTAGTTTTCTGATATCTTTCCCGTTCCGCCTCTGGGGTAGCAATTTTGGGTAAAGGGCACGTTACAATACTTGGCAGCTTATGTAAATTCCCCAAAGATTGTAGATACTCAGTTTGGAATCTATAAAGATAAAGAATCGGGAGAGTATATGATAGGGAATTCTAAAATACAAATAGAACACAAGAATTTAATTATTAACAATAAGAAGTACAACACAACCGTTGGTCTGTGGGAACTTCTTACTAGGAAGAAAGTAGATTTAAAACAAGTAAGTGAGGAAGACCTTGACATGTACAAAGACATTTTAATGTCGACCGGTGGACATTTACATAATAACGAACTTAAAACCACTAGAACCAATAAATATAAACTAGTCGTTTCTAAATTATTTCCAACGAATAGGTGGAGTACTTATAGTCAGAGAAGATGAACAGATTACATTACCTCTATTACAATCCGGGAGAACCTACGTGTTTTTCCACTCTTGGCAAACTTTCCAAAGCAAGTACCGTTACAGATAAGAATATAGAGGAATCGTTGATTACACAAGATGTTTACAGTTTACATAAACCTATTAGGAGAAGGTTTCCAAGAAATCTTTATTCGGTAAACAACATTTACGACATGTTTGAACTCGATCTAGCTGATGTGCAAAACATTTCGAAACATAATGACAACATACGATATTTATTTGTAGCTATTGACGTGTTTTCCAAATACGCCTGGGTTGTACCTCTAAAATCCAAGACAGGTACCGAAGTGAAAAATGCATTCAAGTCCGTGTTGGAGAAAACTGTTAAAAATCCTATCGTAGTGAGAACAGATAAGGGTAAAGAGTTTCCAAACAAAACGTTTCAAGACTTTTTAAAGAAAGAGAACATAGAGTATCGCGTTTCCAACAACCCAGATGTTAAATGTTCGATAGTTGAACGCTTCAATCGCACTTTAAAAACTAAAATGTACAAATATTTTACTTTCAAGAACAGTTACAAGTATTTAGACGTGTTGGATAGATTTATGTTAGGATACAACGATTCTGTACATACCAGTACTGGAATGGCTCCTAGTAAGGTTACCGATAGGGATGTCCTGAAAATATGGAAACGTATGAGAAACAAACAGCTTCTTGTGAAACCTAGACCTGTACGATTCAATGTATGGCAGACTGTTAGAATAGGTAAAGAGAAGATGAAATTCGATAACGGTTTCGAACAAAACTATTCCACGGAAATATTCAGAATAGTTAAAGTAATCAAACATTCACCTCAACCTGTATACGAACTCGAAGATCTTAAGGACACTCCTATTTTGGGTCAGTTTTATAGTTATGAACTCACGCCTGTAACTATAAACAAGGACACTGCTTACAAAATAGATAAAATTCCACGCACACGCACGGCAAGAGGCAGTAAAGAACATCTCGTACGGTGGAGAGGTTATGGTCAGGACTTTGATTCTTGGGTTAAAGATAAAGATTTAGTATGATGAAGGAAGATTTTTATATTACTCTACTCAGTGATGCGTCGTACAAAACTTTTCCTACCAATACTCTAGCTAGTTTTCAAGTGCAACTAGCACAAGTCATAAAATTAGAGAGGGATCAATGGGAGGTGGGATTATGTGAAATTGGTTATTCTCAAGGAATTTTATCAGATACGACAGGTGGAAAACCCAATCTAACAACATGTACTACAAAGAAAGGACTTGTATTTATATATTGTAATATAATGAAACCCCAACTTGTAGGAGATTCGTATGTGAAGCTTCTTAGAATTATTCATTTTCCTCAGATATACCATTCGTTTCCGATAGTTTACTACCATCCCGTTGAAAGTACAGAATTTCAGGTGATAGGTATAGAGTTGACAACAAAGTTAGGTGCTCTAGCTAAATTAGTAGATAGCACTAAACCTACTACGCTTGTTTTACATTTTAAAAAGAAAAAACAATCTAGTTTAAGACTCAGTTGCGATGGATCCGCTCACCGCTTACTACGTCAATCAGTCGGGAGGGCGTCTTAACAATCTAGGCCATTTCTACACCGGCAGCCCTTATGTTCAACAGTTTCCTAGGTGGACTGTTTAGAATGATAAAACCTGTTCTCTTTTCGGGCGCTAAAGCATTAGGTCGTGAAAGTCTCTCGGCTGGTGCAAATATCCTATCCGATATAGTATCTAGGAAGAAAGGTGAAAAAATAAAAGACATTGTCGCTAACCGAGTAAATGAGTCAACTAAGAAGCTTGTGAACAAAATGCAGGGTAACGGTAGAAAGAGGAAACGTTCATTAAAAATGAAGACGAAAACTGAAATAAGATATATATTTAGTAGTGTAAAGAGAAGAAAGTAGTCAGTAGTGCCGAGATGCTTGCCCTAACAAAGTCAGAGTTCGACGTCTTCGATAAAGCTCCTATTCAGGCAGCCGTGTTGGGGAATGTTACTACATTATGTAAACCCATTACTCCAGTCGATCAAAATGTTCTCGAAATCATAGTTCCTGCAGATAATGATTTAAACGTACAGGTCATGGTGAAAGGACAATTCGTTAAAAACGATGGGAAAGAGTTAACCGATACCGATACGGTTACAGGAGTAAACAATCTACTTCATTCCCTCTTCGAGCAGTGCAGCGTTTCTTTAAATGGAACATCAATCACCTCCTCTGAAGACTTGTATAATTACAGATCGTATTTTGAAACACTCTTTGCATATGGAGAGGATGCCTCAAAAACTCATCTGACTAACTCGTTTTGGTATCTAGATAAAGCTATCGAAGGTTTGACTGATCCTAAAGAAGTTGGACTAAACGGAACATTAGGAGCAAACGATAAAAACACCGGGTGGTTAGAAAGATATGAAAAATCTTAGAAATCTAAAACAATAGTCATGATTGGTAAACTACATGGTGATATTTTCAATCTATCGAAACTTTTGTTGCCTGGCGTAAACATGCATATACGTCTTACGAAATCAAAGAGAGAGTTTTATCTTTTAGGTACGGACAAAGACTCTAAAGTTTTCTTTAAGTTCCTCGACGTAGGTCTGTATGTGAGGAAAATCAAACCTTCACCTAGTATTCTGTTAGCACATGTTAAAACATTGGAAAAAGGTCATAATGCCCACTATCCCATCACTAGAGTGGATTTGAAAACATTCACATTTAGTTCGGGATCTAGATCGATTTCTATCGATAATGCTTACATTGGTACTCTACCCAAAAGACTCCTCTTTTCAATGGTGAAAAATTCGGCTTTCTCAGGCTCAGTGGAATCCAATCCCTACGAGTTTCATCATTTTGCTTTGAATTCTTTTGCCATGTATATAAATGGTCAACAGATTCCTTCAGAAGGGTTAAGCATTTCTACAGATCATGAAAAGACTACAACACTAGCTTATGATACTCGTTTTAAAGGTTCAGGGATCCATCACAGCAATAGCGGTATGCAAATCACTCACGACATGTATATAAATGGGTTCTTCATGTTAATGTATGATCTAACTCCTGACGCCTCTGCTTCGCATGGTCATAAAAGTTTACCGAATAACGGAAACATTAGAATAGAAGCAAAATTCGACACAGAATTAAAACACGCCGTTACCTGTATTCTCTATTCGGAATACGATAACAGTATTGAAATTACTAAAGATATAAAAGTAATTACAGATTATTAAAAAAGATGAACACCACTCAAATAAACCATGCACTTCGTAATGTTCACACTTTTGACGGAGTTTATCCTAGCGATTTACTGCCATATAGAGTAACAAACAGACCTAAATCTTACATCATTAATCTAGACCCACATTGTTCACCTGGTTCACATTGGGTTGCCGTGTTTTTCAAAAATCAAAATTTTGCTTATTACTTTGATTCTTTCGGACTACCACCTCTCATTCCTGGGATAACAAAATTGATTTGTCAAAATTCAATAAACTGGTCATACAACACTCTGAGACTGCAAGGACTGACAACCTCTGTCTGTGGACACTATACCTGCCTGTTCACATACTACATGGATAGAGGATGGAGCATGCATGAGTTTGTGAATCTCTTCAACACAACAACAACTCCTGACAAAGGAGCTGTACACCTCTTCCATAAATCCTGGGGATCGTTGTGTGGAACGAAAGGAGGTCAGAGATGTCTTCCCGGACATTCACACCGTGAGTCATTATTGTTAACGGTATCTTGTTTTGATACTATTTTCTACTACCGTTATATCACGTGATACTAATATAACGTCAGTATAGAGCGTACCGTCCTGGAATCATGACGTCTACAGCTACTGGAGAAGGGAACAAAACTCTTGCAAGAAAAGTAAGTACAGATCTGATTGAAAAACAAGTTGTCATAACATGTATACATGTATCGTGAATAGATTTTTCTAATGTGTCGTTGTTTTCTGTATGATTTCAGAATAAACCTTCGAGGCAGGACCCTCGTAGAAAGAGATATCGGAAAACCATCCCATCTAGGGAAGAGGTGATAGATTTGGAGAAACTTCTAGAGGAAGCGCTAAACACAACCGTCGATATGACTGTAGACCAGTCAGAAGTCGTTCCTTCTATACTGGCACGTAGGATTTATTTCCTCAACCGAAACAAGGACAGATATCTAAGTTTCGGGTTCTACACATCATTGAACTACAGTGCTTGTGCGGAAATAGGAAACTCTTTCGGAGCGTGTGTTGTGTTTTCCCCCTACCTACTGAGTTCTTTCTTATTACACTTACCTAAACTAATTGAACATATGTGTAACGCTAAACCTTACCATTTTATTGAAGAAAGGTTTAAACTACGACTGGCTAAGAATTTTAAACAGTGTTATATTCAATACGAGAAAACACGTATTGTTTTAAAGTGCGACGAAATTAATTTTCTCTCTATACATACTAACATCATCACGAACATTATGTCAAAGTGCCGTTTTTCAATAAGCCTAAACACATCCTCAAAGATCCTTACAATTTCATATTACTAGAAAGAAATGAAGAAAAGAAAGAAGGAAACAAAGAGATGATAATAGCTATACAATACAATAGTAGTAGTAGTAGTGGTAGTAGCAGTGTTGATGGTGATGGTAGCGGTAATGGTTGTGGTAGTAGTATTAGTAGTAGTAGTAGTGCTAGTAGTGGTGGTAGTGTTGATGATGATGGTGGTGGTGGTGATGGTGATGGTGTTGGTGATGGTGATGGTGTTGGTGATGGTGATGGTGGTGGTGATGGTGATGATGGTGGTAGTGGTGATGGTGGTGGTGATGGTGTTGGTAGTCGTATTAGTAGTAGTAGTAGTAGTAGTAGTAGTAGTAGTAGTGGTAGTAGTGGTAGCGATAGTAGTAGTATTATTTCAAAATTTAAATATTTGACTTAGCCCCACTCTTACATTTTCAAAAAGCTTTAACGCGGCAAAATTTAAATATTACCCTTATTTTGTTTTGTTCAATCACCCCGCCATAAAATTTCGACTTAGCTCACGTTTGCATTTAAAATTTCGACTTAACCCACTCTTGCATTTTTAAATTTTGAATTTGGCGCTAGCCGCCATCTTGGTAGCCATTTTGATTTTTCCAATATCCCACCAATTTAAAAATAAAATTTCGACTTAGCACACTTTTGCATTAAATATACGATTTCGACTTAGCACACTCGTCCATTTTCGAATTTTGAATTTCGCGCTAGTCGCCATCTTGTTCCGGAACAGGAAGTACCGCCATATTGTTCCGGAACAGGATGTACCGCCATCTTGTTCCGGAACAGGAAGTGCCGCCATCTTGTTCCGGAACAGGAAGTACCGCCATCTTGTTCCGGAACAGGAAGTGCCGCCATCTTGGATGACGTCATCACTTCCCCTCCATGACGTCATTACCACCACCACTATGACGTCATCACCCCCACCCCATTTCCCCTACCCGACCATAACGTCCTCCATACTACTGATGAACTTTTTGAATAGCTTAATAATTACCAATTCCAGGTAATTATGTAGAAATTCTGACTCTGAGTCTTTGCAACGCCAAGACCATGAAGAGATGTCTTAAATCTCTGAAGATAAAGAGTCAAGTCACACGATGGGTGATTGATATCAGAAGCTATTTAGCAGTCTTCAGGAAATAACTAGGCGTTATAAGCCCATGAATTACGCTTGAAAGAGCTGATCTGTTGCAGCATCTTCCGTAAGAGAAATCAAGCTAATTGACTTGAAGAAAAGACAGGCTCTAAGAGCCTAGAAAACTTGTGTCTTGAATGAATGGAATGATTCGAAGGAAGGGATAACAAGACAAGAATTAAAATTGAATATAATAATGACTAAGCCTGAAGTAAGCAAAGACTAATTGGCTATTTATTAATAACAAGATATGTTAATCAGTCTCTGATTGAACACCAACATACAATAAAAATAATTAAATATCATAATAGCTATAAACAAATTCATTTGTTTAAATAAGAAACAAAGGAGCAATGCAAGCAAAGCCTGCTATAATGAAGAAACTACAAAATAAAACATGAGTAACTAAGAACTAATTGACATATCGTAACACAGATCCTTTAAAAAATATTACAGTAATTAGTGTTAAAAATAAATAGGATGCTAATATAATAATGATTATATTTGTTGGTTGGTTATATAATTTGATTAATATATTATTTGATGTATTGTCTGTCTGTTTGTTTCTCTGTGAGCGACGCCTAGCCAAATATACAGCACGTAGAGATCTGAAATGTTTAACATATCATAGATAGGCTGAACTAAAGAGTGTCCGAGTGCACCTCGAAGCCGAACTTTTAATTTTCGTTTTCCTTCGCGAGTTTGAACAAAAAACTGACATAAAACGCAATTTTTTGCATACAAAAGCATGTTTTGGCTATTTTAATTGTGAAATTAATTGCAGGTGGCCTTGCTTTGCTGCTATGGCAGCCGTGAAACAAAAAGCGCGGCTGAATTATTTCTTTCTAACATAACGAATGAAATTATCGATCACTTCAAACTGTAACAGCAAGAATTTTGTGGCTGCTGCTAGCACTTATAATTTGCTCTCATTTGATAATTAATTTAAATAGTGTGTGAGAATAAAAATTTATGAACAGGGATGTACATGAACTCTTATTTCTTATCTTTACCTATGCAATAAGTTACTGAACTGGGCAATAATTAATTTAGTGAAGGAAAAACTATAAGTACCACCACTGAGTAACATTAAATGTCTGGTAAGTTTTTTTATATATAGGGGTTTCCACAAGGCTGTGGTTTCCTTCAACCAAACAATGACAATGACAATAAGTAAACACTCGGCTATGATAACATAATAAACACAATGTTTCTATCAAAGTCACACTTAATTTATTTTATTTCTCCACAACTGTCTGTCCAATGTGTCTTCAGCTTGTAGTCCTCTCTTGGCCATACTATCTTTTACTCCATCCATCCAGGTTTCAGTTGGCCTTCCTTTCCTCCATCAGTGTAACATTTCAGGAGAAATGTTAAACATTTCATATTGTGCACTTTCTTTTCTATATACTGGTCTGTTAAACTTTACTGAAAGCACTTTGTTACTGCGATGAAGGCACTCTCAAAACACTATTAACCATACATTTCATGAGTGAATCGATGTCTGTATCGATATCTCGAAACTTAATCTTTTTACAAAGTTTTCAGACATTCTATAAACATTAATTTACAACAATTTGCTAAATAGTTTTTCTCAGTTTTACAGATCTTGTGAAATATGAAGATGCTATAAATACGCCGTATTTCAAGACAGAAGTCTCGAGAAGCTTCTACGCTATTTCGATCGAGAAACTGAAAGCACTCTATGTAATCTAGAGGGGGTACGTAGGCTAACCTGTTTGACTCGTATTCACTCTTTTCATCGAACTTCACTAAGGCTAGCACCTTAGCTTTATCCCAGTACCGAGACTTCATGGTACTACTCTACACAACGCAGATGACGTAGTCTACCAGAACTTCCAGACCTGGACTTCTAAGGCAAAGAAGCCTTTAATCACAGCCTCCAGCAGCAACTTCAGCACGGCAGACTTCTCTACATAACCTCACCGATGGGATCTTAGGCATTTATTAATACTTTCAAACGAGTCCAGGACAACCTACATACTCTCTACAAATCAAAAGTTAAGTACGAACAATGTAAAACATTAAGGTTAAATCCAAACTAGCCCATAGCATGGCAGCTTGTATAATTATATTGAACCATTTGGCACTTGGTGCGGGGTTCACATTGCTACACATTAATTAGCTCAAATGTAGTGAGCACTCATCTTGTACCAGTAATTGTAAATCTGCATGTATAGATTTTCCGGAGTCTTTGGGCAATCAGCCACCTCCGCTTTTCATGTACTAAACTGAGTTCAACTAAAGAATAGCCTGAACATTTAAGCAAAGGCTGAAAATAGCCAATCTCAACACAATCTGTAAATCTACAGTTCATTGCATCTTTCTTGGTTATCCAAACCTGGACCACTTAAGATTATATTTGTATTACTTTAGCTTTACAGCAATAAATTGTTACCTCTGTTGTTTGAATTATTTGATATTATTTCATATCATCCACTGCTCAATTGACTACCAGAAGGATTAATTATATGTTAGGGATCCTAGACTCCTACCTAGCCCAAATCCCTACAATCAGGTTCCCAATTCATTACCGCTCTTGGCAATCTTCCTTCGTTCATTCTCTTTATGTGTCCATACCAACGTAATGTTTTACTTTCAACTATCTCTATCACATCTTTCTCTACTTTCATTATCTCTCTTATTGTGCTATTCCTGATTCTATCTCTCCGCGATTTCCGTGCTGACCTTCTCCAATAATCCATTTCTGTAGTACGCAATTTTGCTCTTTGTTTATTATTTAATGACCAAGTTTCCGCTCCATATAGCAAAATACTTTCTACTATTGATTTATAGATATTTACTTGTTTTTGCCATAATATTGCTGCTCCATATCACCGAATTTAGCATTCCTATTGTTTTCCTGCCTTGACATATCCTTTTTTCTATTTCAAATTTGGAAGATCCATCCATCTGTACTATTGCTCCTAAGTACTTAAAACTGTTGGTTTTTTAATTATATTTCCCTCTATTTCTATATCATCATTGTTAGCTGTCATATATTCTGTCTTTCTTAAATTGATTTTTAATCCCCATTTTGTATACTCCTCTGGCAATTTTCTGCACATATAATCAACATTGTCACTGTCTTGCGCTATAATGACCTGGTCATCGGCGAAGAGCAGGTTAGATATAAATAAATGTTCATCAACCTGTAGTCCCATCTTGCCACATTTATTATTCCATTCCCTCAAACTTACATCCAAAAATATTTTAAACAATGTAGGGGGAAAGCAGCATACTTGTAATGATCCTTTGCTCGTTTGAAACGTCTGTGATATCCTTGATCCTATTTTTATTTGGCACATGTTATTCCTGTATATTTCTTGTATTAATCCTATTAATGCCATATGTATACCTGCTATTTCTAATGCTTCTCATAATTTACTTCTGGGTACACTATCATACGCCTTTTCTAGATCTATAAAGGCCATATCAATCATTTTCTGTTTTACGTAGCATTTCTCCAGTATTTGTTTTACTACGAATATGTGATCAATACAAGATCTTCCTGCTGTAAATTCACATTGCACGTCTGTGTCCTTATACTCATTATTTAATCGTTGTTTCATCACTCTTCCAAAAATCTACATAATTGAATTAGTCACACATATTCCTCTATAATTTCCCTTATCCTTCCTATCTCCTTTCTTATGTACGGGCGTTAAATAACCTAGTTTCATTTTATCCGGTATTGTTTCCCCTTTTAGGATTTTATTTATGAATTTAGTTAATATTGCAACTACTTTTGGTCCTCTATATTTTAGTAGCTCTAAATTGATTCCTCCTGGTCCAGGAGCTTTCCTATTTTCCCTTCTTTTATTGCATGTGCTACTTCCTCATTTGATACTTCTAATCCCGTATCTTCAAATACTCCTGTGGCTCTCGTGGAGGCAGGACTGTGCTATTAATAACACCTTCTTTCTCGAACATGAGATCGACATCCACACATTGGTCCACTAAGTAAACCGTACAGGACATTTGAAGTATTTGCACATATTTGAGTATCGGTATGTTTGCGGACAAGATTTTTTCATTATGCTGCTCCTGCACCTTGTGGAAAAACCGTATAGACTCGGTCGCCCGCCATAGACTTAGTCTCTCAAGGCCAGATGTGCACCGCATTTCATGGGGTTATCTTTCAACGCCAGGAATCTATCAAGTATGAGATCAAAGTTAACATGACATGACATGAACAGTAAAACCACATGATCGAATCTTGTCCCTCCTGGCCATGGTGTTTTCATATCTCTCGGACAGGGATTCTGAAGATGAATCCATCACAAGTATGTCTCTTTTGGGCATTCAGAGACATCCGTGATAATAGCAGCCGAGAAACTAAAATCCTTCTCGTGTTTCTTCACGTAAACAGTCTTCCTTCCAGTTGGAAATTCAGGCAGGCGAACCTCTCATCCGTTACCTGCTTGTCGGATGAATATATCCTTCTCCTTGCCTCGTTCCTAAGTTACTTTAAGGATTTGAGGGAATGCCTGTCTCCTTTTCTATAACCATAGAAGGGAGTCAAACCAGTGGTGTTATCTTTCAGAAGTTTTTGAAAATCTTATTACTGGCCGATGCTATAGTAATGGACTCAAAAAATGTCGATTTTAGCAATTTCATAAAAGAGGGATTTGAACACACTAACATCGGACTAGCAATACTTCTCCAATTCTTTCTGGTTGTCGAACTCTTCGTTTTCAACTGATCTATACCATTCTAGAAAACTTCTCTGTCTTCCTCAGACATGATGTTTGGTTCGTAAAACGTTTTTTCCGGATGCGGACCAACATTGTAAAGATAGTCAGTATAATTTCAAAATGATAGTAATAATCTTTCGCTATGTCAGTTGGACCGAAAATCTTTGAAAAACTTCATAGAGGGAGTGAAATGAAATTTAAACTGCCTGGAAAGACGTAATATTCAAACTTCATGCACAAAATTGTGCATTTAGACATGACCAAGTCGAGAGTCCACTTTTCACCAATATCAAAATCCAGATCCAAGCTTTTGCGTTGTGCGCTGCTAAGGCATCCCACCTGCAGCACAGCGCAGGTCTACTGATGTGAGTCGAAGTAAATTATGAAATAGGGTAATCCACCCAGTTATTGGCACTTTAAGCACACTTTTCAATTTTTTTTTCTTATTTTGATCTATTGATTATTACTAAATACTGTTCAAATAACTACTACCCTTTCATGAAGAACCAGAGAACGTATTTTTCATGTGATGGATATTTAAAACTCATTTGGTCCCCGGAAAACAAGTTTAAAAATAAACATTAATAAATCCCAGTTAATGGCTCAGATTACCCAGTTAATGGCAACAGCCAGATATTGGCACCGTAGAAAATCGCCTTTTTTAAGTTTTAACGCATAGATGTTAATATATTTTCTTCATCGAAGATATTAAACATTGACAGATATGGAATTACAAAAATTAGTATTAATAATGACATAAAAACTAGATAACTAAGGCTATGAAACATACACTAAATTCTTTTTAATTGTGTGAGAAACTGGTTATAACAAATTCGTCGTCACTGTCGTCCTCAACAGGAAAGCTGCCGTAGCATACAAACAGGTCATCATCTGAGTCATCTGGAACATGAATTTGATGTTGCTTAGGTAAGCATTTCTCATGGTACAATTTTTTCAGATACTGCTTTCAAAACCTTTCTTTGAGAACCCACGGTACGAGCACACTTAAAGTACATTCCATGAACAGGGCTCTGTCTGCTAGTAGAAGGTACTGAAGAAACATTACTTGTTGCCTCTTGTGATTTGCTAGTAGAAGGTACAGAAGAAATATGACTTGATGTCTCGTGACCTGCTAGTAGAAGGTTCAGAGTTATTGCTTGATGTAATTTGTCTTCTGGTGGAAGGGTCAGTTGATGTCACTTGTGCAAAGGATTCAGTTAGAGACTTCTTTGCAATCTTTGGGATTTGGTTGGTTATTGTAGTAGCAGGCCTTTTATTACCAATTGCTACTCTTGCTTTATGATGTTCTTCTTTCAATGTCTTTTCTTTCCTATTTCTTCTTTCCTTTTCACTTTTTATTTGTTAGCTTTTCCTTAAGATTTTCTTTTTTATCATGAACTTTTTTCCACTTCCCTGAAGTCAAAACAAATGGAATCCTTTCGATATTTCTTTTCGCCTATCTTTTAGGAGTTTCTGGCCAAACGAGGATTTGGTGTAAGCTATTCTCCTTGGGTGGTGTTAAAGGTAAATTACTTATAGAACTAACTTCTTGATCCACACAATTTTCAGCTGGTTTTGTGGAGAGAATATCTGCATTTTCTGCAAAATCGACACCCGTATTTTCAGAGTCAGGTGGTGCATTGCTAGCATGTTTTTCTCTGTTTATGTTTCCATCAAACAGAGGTGGTCTTGTGGACAGAACATCATTATTTTCAGCAGCACCATTGGTGTTATAATATTACGGGTCAGGTGGTGCAGTAGTTGTATGTTCTTTTGTGTTCAAACCAATTTCTCCCAGCAGAGGTGGTCTACACTACAGAATGTTTGTACTTTCTGGAGTACATTCAACACTATTTATAAAACCATTTGTATACATTTGACGATAACGCTCGTACAGCCCATAAAGAACAAAACATTCCTTGATATTTCTAAATTATTCCATTCTTCATTCTCCCACAATTTGCATAATTCATCATTTGCACGTTGAGGTATTTTGGGCCTCCTGATTTCCTCATCAGTCTTTGGAATTATCCCTCCAATGTACTTTGAAAAATCCACTGCATCAGCATTCCACGGGTATAGCCACGTTGCCCCAAATACATTTTTAACTGAGGATTGCAAGTCAAAATTGTGTAGCATAGTTTAAAGTATGGGTGTAAAATGGTGCTTTATTACAGCTTTGTTTAGATTTTGTGCTCTCCAAGAAAGAACTGCATATTTCCACTAGATCTTTACAGGCTTGATGGCAGCAACATCTGCTGACTGCAGGATCCGTGTTGAATTCGGATAGAGGGTTCTAATTATTATATTTAGTTCCTTGCACATCTCGTTCAGATGGTAAGTGAGATGGGTTTTGTGGCTATCTACGAATAAAATAACCGGAAGTGGAATGCTATTTTCTAAGAGAAATGGGTAAAACACATTTCCAATAACTCGAAGAAAACTTCAGACTTCATCCAGCCATTGTCACTGCGAACAATGCCCAATTTTTCAGGAACTCTACAGATAATGTCCTGTGGAATTCTTTGATGTGGATAAATAATCATAGGAGGACAGGTTTTGCCATATGCCGAGAAAGTTCACATCACCGTAAGAGTTGATTTTGCTCGACTTTGCTCCACCTCATATACATTCTTAGATCCTGTGGGCGCCAGAACAAGGTTCTTCTTCGTTTACAACACCAAATTTGTTTCGTCACCATTGAAAATCCTCTCAGGATATGGCAGGACATCAAAGACATTTTCTTCTTTCAGACTGTCTTCAACTGTCTTGAACCTCCCTCGGATGTTGTCTTCACTTATGCAAGCACTGCCAGCAGTACCTCCTTCTGGTGTCCAAGAGATTTCAGGATGCCTACTTAGGAATCCATGGTACCTTTTATTTACAGGCATATTATCCTTAAATGAATTAGGACGGTTATATTGTTCTACAAATTCCTTAACACTCATCTGAATATCTTCAAATAGTACTTGTACGTAATAGGAAATAAACCATTGTCTGTATTAGAATTTGGCCAACAGCCGGTAAATGCATCTTCTCCGTGGAGTGTTAATAATTATGTATTTTCTCACACTGATTGGCACGTTAAATTTCACATAAAGTTATTATGTCTTGTTAATTCATATTTTCCTTTGGTAGAAATGATACCTCTGAAATCAGCTTTACAGAAAAATGTTATGACATCGTGAAAGTTATACGGCCTTCCAAAGTATTTTGGAATGACTTATTTAAAATTAGGTAAAGATCGAAAAGCAATAACTAGTAACAAGAGTCGTGATGTGGAAATGATGGAAAATGATTATGTCCTGTTGTAAATACACATGTATAAGTATAATGAACATTTGTTTTTATTGTTAAATAGACATTGAATTACACAAATTCATTATGTTGGGTGTTGTTCTTTCATCGTTTGACACGAAAAAACGTCCTTGAAAGTCCTCTAATTGCAAAGGGATTCAATTGTTTAGGCAATATAGGGAAAAGGGATCCGAAGGGAATGGGTCTCCAGTAGAATTTCTTTTTTTTCGGACATCCCCTTGCCGGCCTTCGAATAAGTCCTCGTTGGCACATACGAAGACAGGTAATTTTTTAACCTGTCTTGTAGGCTCGTACATTATGTCCACTGTTTTAGCGTCGCCGCTAAAAAGTGCAAGCAATGTTTACATAGCCCCTGGATCTAGATAGGATAGTCAAGCAAAATAAAATTTCCCTCTGCAAATGGTTGCATAGAAAAATTGTCTGAATAGCGGTTAATCTTTGTAACCTTCTTACATTGTAAAAAACTAGAAAAAAGCCATGAAGCAAACTTAGTCTTCATTCAGTTGGGTTCGCCAACGAGAAATACAGTATTAAGATTATATTGTTGATATAATAACATTTTTATTTCTTGGAGACGAAAATGCGCAGGATGCAAAAAAGTCTAAAAAAAAAAGGTTTCAACTGGCTACTCTGTTTACCTTGCACATTTCTTTGGAAACGAAACACATTGTTAAGATTATACTGTTAATATAATAACATTTTTATTCTTAGAGACGAAAAGGCGCAGGGATGCAAAAAAGTCGAAAAAAAAGTTTTCTACTGCCTACTCCGTTTAGCTTGCACATTTCCCTGGAAACGAAAGACATTGTTAAGATTATATTGTTAATATAATAACATTTTTATTTCTTGGAGACGAAAAGGTGCAGGGATGAAAAAAGTCGGAAAAA
Organism: Ectobius pallidus; assembly: GCA_964059195.1. NCBI lineage: Eukaryota > Metazoa > Arthropoda > Insecta > Blattodea > Ectobiidae > Ectobius > Ectobius pallidus. The sequence goes on from CAXKWD010000002.1 coordinate 151,675,822, forward strand.
AGGTTTCAACTGCCGACTCAGTTTAGCTGACACATTGCCTTGGAAACGAAAGACATTGTTAAAATTATATTGTTGATATAATAACATTTTTAATTCCTGGAGATGAAAATGCGCTGGATGAAAAAAAGTCAAAAATAAAACGTTTTAACTGCCTTTAGCATATAAACCAATACGTTTCCTTGGAAACGAAGACATTATTAAGATTATATTGTTGATATAATAACATTTTTATTTCTTGGAGTCAAAAAGGCTCAGGATGCAAAAAAGTCAAAAATAAAACGACTTAACTGCCTTTAGCATATAAACCAATACATTTCATTGGATACGAAAGACATTGTTAAGATTATATTGTTGATATAATAACATTTTTATTTCTTGGAGACGAAAAGGCGCAGGATGCAGAAAAGTCTAAAAAAAGTTATCAACTGCATACTCCGTTTAGCTTGCACATTTCCTTGGAAACGAAAGACATTGTTAAGATTATATTGTTAATATAATAACATTTTTATTTCTTAGAGACGAAATGGCGCAGGGATGCAAAAAAGTCAAAACAAAGGTTTCAACTGCCTACTCCGTTTAGCTTACACATGTCCTTGAAACGAAAGACATTGTTAAGATCGTATTGTTAATATAATAACATTCTTATTTCTTGTAGACGAAAAGGCGCAGGATTTTAAATGTCGAAATTAACCGTTTTAACTGCCTTTAGCATATAAACACATACATATTATTGGAAACGGAAGACATTGTTAATATTATATTGTTAATATAATAACATTTTTATTTCTTGGAGATAAAAAGGCGCAGGATACAAAAAAGTCGAAAATAAAACGTTTTAAGTGCCTTTAGCATATAAACCAATACGTTTCCTTGGAAACGAAAGACATTATTAAGAATATATTGTTGATATAATAAAATTTTTATTTCTTGGAGACTAAAAGGCTCAGGATGCAAAAAAGTCAAAAATAAAACGACTTAACTGCCTTTAGCATATAAACCAATAAGTTTCCTTGGATACGAAAGACATTGTGAAGATTATATTGTTGATAGAATAACATTTTTATTTCTTGTAGACGAATAGGCGCAGGATGCAAAAAACTCGAAAATAAAACGTTTTAACTGCCTTTAGCATATAAACACATACATTTCCTTGGTAACGAAAGATATTGATAAGATTATATTGTTGATATACTATCATTATTATTTCTTGGAGACGAAAAGGAGCAGGATGCTAAGAAGTTGAAAATAAAACGTTTTAACTGCCTTTAGCATATAAACACATACATTTCCTTGGAAACGAAAGACATTGTTAAGATTATATTGTTAATTTAATAACATTTTTATTTCTTAAAGACGAAAAGGCTCAGGATGCAAAAAATAAAAAAATTAAACGTTTTAACTGCCCTTAGCATATAAACCAATACGTCTCCTTGGATACGAAAGACATTGTTAAGATTATATTGTTGATATGATAACCTTTTTTATTTCTTGGAGACGAAAAGGCGCAGGATGCAAAAAGTTTAAAAATGGTTTCGACTGCCTACTCCGTTTAGCTTGCACATTTCTTTGGAAACGAAAGACATTGATAAGATTGTATTGTTAATATAATAACATTTTTATTTCTTGGAGACGAATATAAGCAGGATGCCAAAAAGTCGAATTTAAACGATTTAACTGCCTTTAGCATATAAACCAATACGTTTCCTTGGATACGAAAGGCATTGTTAACATTATATTGTTAATATAATAACATTTTCTTTCTTGGAGACGAAAAGGCGCAGGATGCAAAAAAGTCTAAAAAAATGGTTTCAACTGAATACTCCGTTTAGCTTGCATATTTCCTTGGGAACGAAAGACATTGTTAAGATTATATTGTTAATATAATAACATTTTTATTTCTTGGTGACTAAAAGGTGCAGGGATGAAAAAGTCGGAAAAAAGGTTTCAACTGCCGACTTTTTCATAGACAAATGTCCGTTCCTGACTATTTCCACTGATCCTTTTCTTTGTAATATAGGGACCCACCAACTTTTCACTTAAGCCTGTTTTATATCCTTATGCAGAGTCACTAAGCTTTAAGTTTCTTCTCTGAGATTATAATAACTTGAATTTTTATATGCAATATCCAATTTATGTCTGACCAACACATTTACTTTACTTTAAACCTTCCTATCTAATTTCTAAATATCCTATATTTAGCATATGAGGAGTGCGTCCAGTGGAACTCTGTTCATTTATACTTAAACAAAACTAACAATCATTATTTTTAATACACAATGAGCTTTCCTTTCAATAACACTTAATTCACAAAGCATTTCAAGAGTTGTTCTACTGGTTGCTTTCCTCAAAGCTTTACACTCACATTTGTAAATATACCTTGAAAGACTATTGCACATTTATTTATTTCCCTGCATGGAACATGTTGATAGTTCAAGTAAATCTATAGTTACAGTAGTCCAAGGCTTTTCTTTCTGATAGAAATGCATTGATCCGACTAATACGTTAATGAGAAAACAGGCTAATCGCACTAACATACCTAACTACCTAATCAAACTAACTGACCCAACATTTTTTTTCACATCACCCCCTGAATTTTACTTTCATATACCCACAATTTTTACATACATAGCCTCACGCTATGGGCGCCAAAACTCTGTGACGGACTTTTCTTACTTTATTTTAATTAAAGTTCATTTTATAAATCTTTTCTCAACAATATATATTTACGTAACCTAGCTCTGAAGTCCGATGAACTATCGGGAGAATGACCCAGTTAACCAGTTACGTAAGTGCATCTGTCTTGGAATTACAACCTACGGCAAGTTTACTTTATCATATCAACACTATTTAGCACAACATCACCATACAGGGTGTTCTGAAACTTCTTCACTATATTTACTATTGACCAGCTTCTCTTGTATTTGTGGAAATATTTCTATTTGATAAGGGCGCCATCCACAGATACCATCTTACACATCCACCAATCTGCTATCCTTATTATTTCTTCTTCAGAAGTGCAGGGAGGGGCTTGCAACTTCTGAATCAAAAAGTCCGTTCACAATATATTTTATACATATACAAGGTTATATATATGCCTCTCAGCTTAGCTTTTAAACAGTAGAGATAGGGAGGGGTTCTTATTATTTTAAGGGGGTAACATTCTTATACCATTAACTAAATAATAAGGCCACTTTAACTATTTTTTTTCCAACAATTAACAATGTTTTTATTCAACAAGATTCAATTGTATTCTCTGTTTGCTTTACAATTTTTACTTTCAGTTGCAACAAGTTCTTAGTTCTTCATTCCGTATTCTCATAATTAACAAAGTCATTACAACTACACCTTATATTACTATCCTCAAAAATCAACATTCATTATATGAAGAACAATACTCAATTACTTGTTCTCACTAAGGTTAGTGCCCTTAATTGGTCTATTCCTATTTGTTCCGTCGAAGAAGAATAAGTTGTTTTTACAGAGAAAATAGTAAAGATAACATAGAAGAATGAAATGGAAATTTAGATCTATATCCACAGATTGAACTATGGCGATAGACCTCCGATACAGTGGCGGTGTCTAGGTTCTGAGTTTCAGTCAACCTGACCTCTCCCCTGCAACCGGTGAAATATTAAAGGCCAATAAAAAAACTTAATTTTGATAGATCGATGCCCAAGGTCCCTGACAAGTTTCCTAACTGCTCTTGGGGCTGATGAACGCCTCAGACATCGATAACGTCTGATACCTTTTTAATAGTTACTTTATTTCGCTAGGTTCGGACTAGGCCTACTACTAGACTTCACTTTTTATTTTACTTTATTTGAAATCTCAGGAGTTCCTATCACCCAAGAATCCCGCTACTAACAATTCTCCTTACTTAGTCTATTTATTCATAACAACTTTTATAAGAATTATTAGCTTCTTTTCATTCTTTCTTTCCTTTTTCTTCTCCTAACCTTTTCTTTGTAGCAAAACTTCACGTTTAATGCTTCTAACCTTCTTCTAACTTTTCTTTCGTGGTTCATACCGCTTTTTATACTTCACGAATTTCACTATATGACAGGCTCATGGATCGCATATTAACCTTAACACTGTGACAACAAGATGAGGTGCCGTTTATGCCTCGAATTAGAGTGTCGACCGCTGTTATGGGTAGTTGAAACTTCAGTTATTAAATTTAACTGGCTTCCTGTATCTAATAACTCTCGACATTGTACTATGTTTCCTTGCTTATCTTAAAGTTGTACCGCAGCAGTAGCTAGAAGCACTTCTTCGTGTCCAGATTTCTCCTTGAAACAACAATACCTAGCTGAAACATCAGCTGTTCTATGAGGATTGATGATATCTGAAATCTGATTTGAACGAGAAACCGTTTTCCTGTCGCTACAGTGCAGAAACTTGCTGTATATAGATATACCACAGTCATAAAAGGATTTAAGTTTGCGCTGTTCCCTTTTATGGTTAGGGGAAAACAGTTTGCAGACAAACGTTTAGAATTTATCACCTTCCATCGTTGTTTTACACTTAGTTGAATGAATTTTTTGCATCTTGGTAAACTGTGATTGTCTTGACAAGAAGGACAGGAATCACTGTTTAGCTACATAAGACTGTCGAGTTGCTTTGACTGAAGTCTTGTGTGATCGCAGCTCACCTTTTCCTTTCGATGGGCTAAAACTTCTAATGGGTGTGCTTTAGCTTCCAGGAAGATTATAACCTCTTGGAGAGACGTAAAACTTTGCGAGTCGATTTTACTCTCCCACTCCTGGTGAGTGCTGTCGGATAGATGATCTAAAATCAACTGCATCAGAATGATGTCGTGTAGTAGAGCTTCAAAATTTATAGCTTCTAATGGTTGCTCTGGAATCTGTTTACAAGGTTCCGCAGTTCTGCTACATTGTCGTTTTCCATTTGTGGCAATGTGAGCATTTGTTTGATGTGTGCTGTTGCTATTAACCTGGTATTGTTATAGCGAGCACAAACTAGTTCCCATGCCACAGAGAAGTTATCAATGATGACATGTAAGTTTTGCACTAGTGAATGAGCCTGCCCTTTCAGAGATGACAAAAGGTAATGAAATTTTTTAATCGATGCTTATGATTCATTGTTGACAACTAGACAACAGAACGTGTCGTAGAAGTGTTTTAACTTTGTCACATCACCTCCAATACTGGCAATTGTATCAACAGGTAGTGGTATGACCTTATTTGACTGTGAAGTGCAGGAATGAAAATTGTGATGCGAAGTTTCACTGTGATGCGATCTGGCACTGGGCTGTGAACGCAGGCTGTTTTGTGTACTTGCACCATGAAATGGCTTTTCATAATGACAGATAAGTTCACTGAGTTTGGCTTCCAATTCTTCATAACAACTTCTCGTTTCTTCCTTATGCTCTGCGTGTTCATCCAAATCTGCTTCTGCTTCTATAAGCGATTCGATTTGTGTTTGAACTGCGTCGTATTTCTCCCAAATGACGTTTAGACTGTCATACTTCACTTTTAACAGAAATAGATTCGTTTCTTCATTTACAGTAGCACAAGTATTTTACAATGTGAGTTAGTTCATGTTTGATTATTCCACGTCGTTTTACAAGTAATTTCAAATCTTGTTCCATGTTGAATGTAGAGATAAATACTCGCTAGATGTTGAATGCTGTGTAGATGTTGTTGGAGGATCTTGTAGTTTCTGCTGTCACCGCTGCTTAGATGATAACTGGACCGTTGATTCACCGCAGACTGGAATCGTAGCACGGCGCGGTTGTTATATGATGCAATGGGCGTACGCGCGAAATATGTCTGCACTCAAATTCACTGCCACAGACAGGTGAATTTTTCGAATGCTGTGAAACATATTGGCTTATAGAGAGAAACGAGAAGCAAAGCGTGTGAAAGTTTAAATTTGTATTCATAAAGATCCGGATACCGGAAGTGCCAAAAATGTTGGATTATTAGGTTACCTCTGGAACTAGAGTGGAGGACAAGCTACGTATTGTAGCGAATGTAGAGTAGTATACACATAGACGCGCTTGGAAACAGTGATCCTCGAATCTTGTATGAAAAACAACTTATAACATGTCCTAAAATTATACAAACTTTATTTACACACATGCAATGCAATATGGATATAAAAAAGTAACAGGAAGATACGTTCTCGTATAGGAACAGACAATGACTGCAAGATGGGCATATATCCAGAATGAGAGTATTGCTGGATAGCAACTAAAACATGTCAAAAAGTGTAGGAACTCTTCATAGACCAGTGTGAAGTAATGTAAGATTGAATGACTGGCGAAAACAAGTGAAAGTATGCAGAATAATAACTGAAATAGCCAGTATTCAGAATTGGCACGAATTAGTAACACGTGGTTGTAAATTTAGGTAATTTACAACATATGTTGAATAATACACTGAAGCTCTTGTATTTAATAACATTGTAAGTTGATTAACAGGAAATAACTGAAATATCAATATTAGGATTAGTTTGAACTAGGATTGGTTACTGCACCGTGAACCACGGATTGAACAAGAGCATACGAGCCTAGTAAGCGTAACACAGATGTGTGTTATCCGATGTTTGAAACACTGTAGCAAATGCTAGCAAGCGAAATGCAAGTGCAGAAAACAAAATTTTAATATTTGAAATTTTGTAAAGAAAATCGGAGTTGAAGAGCACCGGAACTTTTTGTTGAGCCCTAATACACACGGTGGCAAAAAATCCTCGAATTGTAAAGCAGCCCTGCAGGCAGCTGTCGGAGGACTGAGGTGACATTATGAGCTCTGCACAACGCATGGACGCTTAGAACTTGCACCTGTCGTTTGCACAACATGGTGAAATGAATTATAATTGCTGATTCGACTAGCGGGCATTTCAATTGAATAAAACACTATACATGTAGCTTGTACGAACACTAGTTCTATTTACAATTTATATTTTGCAATAACATAAAGCATCTTAGAGTCCGACTTGGGCCCAGGAATTCCGAGTAATAAGCTGTTCGTTGGTGTGGTATAGACAATACTAAGTTTTGTTTTGAACTTCATTACAGTCATGAAGAGAAGTCAGATGTACACAACGAGAATCAAGATAGGTGGGTGTGAAATCACTTGTAATTTGATACAAAACACAGAGAGAGAGTGGACGTGTCTTCGTAGGCAAAGTCAAGAGAGTTTCAGGAAATATTCTGAGACATGGCAATATCAGCGGATATCGAAAATGAAGCGGTCACAGGTATTGTGGAAGCGCTGAAGTTTCTGTGATAGTACGACATTTAGATCGCTAAATAAGACGTCACAATAATCGAAATGAGGCATCACAGGAGTCTGTACTATAATTTTTTTTAGTGTGGCTGAAAGGGAATTTGTAATCGCTTTAAGGAATGCATAATGAAGAAACGCTTTTACATATACTTCACTTATGAATTACATTTCATATTTGAGTCAAAGTAAATGCCAAGATTTTTATTTTTAAACTAAATGGAGTTATTTTATTATTTATTGTAATAGGTTGAATAGATATCATATCAATAGAAGATAATAATTAGAGCAACCCAAAAGCATAATAAGCATAAAATGCATAACAGGACTTTAGAAATGTGGTTGCTACCCGGAATATAAATTTGGCAGTCTAAGGATCTGGATGGAACTAATTTTAAAACCACAATAAAGCATAATTTTTAAAAATAAAGCATAAAAGCATAATATTTAAAATAGAGCACAATTCTTGGCAAATAAACTGCCTGCTTCATTGCACTATAAAAATAATCAATCAACAATGAGAAGCTAACTTCTCAACAATGGAAATTTCAAACTTAAGAAGTAAAAATATAACTGTAGTTCTGTGAGGAACAGGACAACAATTAAAATAACCATTATTGAGTACAAGTTAACGGTTTTATGGTCAGTACACACTCTGAATCAGAGGGGTTCACATTTAATACCAGCATGCCGAAAACTTATGTAACTGCGATAAAAAGGGTTCGCGAGTTTCTTACAGACAATTTTGTGGCTGAAAAGGGGAAACTGTTGTGTTCCTTATGTTCAGAGTGCATTAATTTCGAAAAGAAATCCATTGTGCAGAAACATGTGGAAAGTTTTAAGCATAGATCTCGGAAACAGAGTGATGGACAAGGTTCAACTTCAGGTGGTCCTAGCAGTATACGCAGTAGTACGTTACCTCAAGTATGGCAGCGTAAGGAGAAATCAAACGATAATATGAAAGAAATGGTGGCAGCATTCACTTCTTCTGGTATTCCATTGCATGTTTTTCGTAATCAACGTTTTCGTCAGTGGATTGCAACAGCTACATGTATGCAGCCGGCTCCTAGTGAAACCATTCTAAGAAGGTATCTTACAAAGTGTGCTGAAGACGACTTACAAGAAACTAAGTCAAAATGTGAGGAAAATTCTATCTATCTAGTGATTGATGAAACAACAGATATAAAGAACCGTAAGGTGGTGAATATTCTTGTTGCTCCACTGGGTGTTGTGAATGAAAAACCCGTCTTGTGAAAACTAAAATTGTTGAACACTGCAATGCCGAAGTTATAGTGAATTCAATACTTGTTACATTAGATCTTATTGGTGTTCACAGAAGCAATTTTGTTGTTCTAATATCAGACAGTGCACCATATATGCTTTCTGCTGGCAGGCGACTGGTTGGAGTTGCACCTCAGCTTTTACATTCTACATGTTGGGCTCACATATTACATCTTTGTGCTGAATAGATTAGGTTTTCGTTAAAAATTGCTGATGAATTCATTGCAGCTGTTAAGACTGCTTTAGCAAAATCTCCAGCCAGAAGGGAGAGATTGCTGGACTGCCTAAAAGAAGCAGGAACATTTGCTTTACCTCCAGTTCCTGTAATAACGCGCTGGGGGACATGGCTGAAGGCAGGAAAATATCATTGCATGAATTTGAATGCAGTAAAACAGTGAATTGACTTGGAAGATGGTGAAGGCAGTGCTGCAGTAACAAACTTAAAGCGACTGATTCAAAATAAAGAACTAGTGCTTCAACTCAGAGCTATAGCTAAAATTTCTTATGGACTCTGCAATCAAATACAGGTTCTGGAATCAGATAATCAATATGCAACACAGGTCTGGCTTCTTCTATCATCACTTCTTCAGATGGTTCAAAGTTCAGGTGCAACTTGTAAAAAATTGGCAGGATATATGAATGAACGTCATCCTGCTCTAAATATCTGGAAGGAAGTTCAGAATTTAGATCCAACAATAGCTGTTCCTGAGAAGATTTCATTTTTACTTCGGGTGAACTGAAACGTTTCTCTGGCATTGATGTTCCAGTGGAAGAAATATCAACATATGCAGCAATGGTACAGGGACAAAATTTGTCTCCAACTTCTGCCTTATCCTTCTGGCAGAAACATTCCACCAAGATGCCTATCCTAAGTAAGCTGGCAATGAAGGCAATTATTGTTCCTCCATCATCTGCTTCAGTTGAGAGAAGCTTTTCTACTCTCAATTGGATTGTGAACTCTAAACGCTCATGTCTGACAGAAGAAAATCTGCAGTCTCACCTACAACTGGCAATTAATCAAAATCATTATCAGGAGGGTGGTGTTCATTAGGAGAGTGCAAATGACAGCGACAGTGACAAGGACGACTAAATTTTCATTCATTTTATTACTAGCTTGCTTAGACCCTACAGTTTGTTGTTATAAAATGTTAACGTATTAAGGCACTAAGGTAGCCTGCAAAGTGACATTAGACACACAAAAAATAAATTTGATGGTATGATATAAATAAACAGTATTTGTCTTAAGTTTATTGGTGTATTTTTATGTTAAAAAATAAAGCATAATTTGGAAAAATATAAAGCATAATTGTCAAAAAATAAAGCATAATGTGGGTTGCTCTAATAGTAATCTTTGTTGTCCATCAGTATGGCCTGGGTTGTATCTGGATTGAGATTCAGGAACATCTTTTCGGGTCACGTATATATTGATGATATGTCTTCGAAAAAGTTTGCTAAATTATCATTAAGAATATCTAGAGGAATGTGTATATATTTGAAGGTCGTCTCCATACAAATGATATTGGCAATGTGTAAGCGCTGTACAAATATCAGTAATGTAAATGGTGAACAGGAGAGGTTTGCATTCACGTTACACCAAGAAGAAATTCAATCGTCAAGGGCGACACATTATTGGTGTTCGCAAAGGTAGGAGTTCATCCATGGAATTGCACTGCCTGAGATATGCTTCTGCCTCAGTCTTGAAATCAGTAGGTCAGTGAAAACTGTGTTGTAAACACGGCTGTAGTTAATTAAGGTTAATGCTGTTACCTCACGTCTGTCCATAGCTTCGCAAATATTCTGTCAGTCTCAGCACAGCTGTAGTGGTATTACGATTTTTTCTGAGGCCTGATAGATATGTGTCTAAGAGATTATATGTGTCAAGATATTCCGACAGTTGTTTGTAGACAATACGTTCTAGTGTTTTCGACACTATGGGAAGAGTCCTGATCAATCTATTGTTATTGGCTGAGGTGTGTTGAGGAATTTCGGCCAGGGGTCGAACCAAGGCGTGTTTCATTGACAAGGGTAAGAAGCGTTGAATATATGTGTTAGTGTTGGCAGAATATCATAAAAATACTTAAGCATCGTAATATTTATGTGGTCATTGTCCTGTGCTTTAGATTTAGTCCTTTTTAGAACCATAATAATTGTGGAATAGTACAGTGTGAGCAGTTATATTCTCACTATCTCGAAGTGGGATATATATATATATATATATATATATATATCAGTTAAGCTTACTCTGTTTGACCTAGATAACTAGATGACATAGATATCTGCATTTCCCTCTTTATACTTCAGAAGAACAGTCACTACGTCCTCACAACAGAACTGTGGTAGTGTCCATGCGTTCATACCCTTAATTAGGACACATACTCTAGGCCTATCTATAGTGCTAGCACTAAAAATAGAGAAGTCTACTACTGTCAGGCCTATGATACGGCCCTCACGAACCCATGGTTCCTGTATCAGGGCGATATGAATCCCTTCAGTCATTTGTCTTCTGCTAAGTGTCCTGGAGGGAGCAAAACTATGCTGGAGGTTAGCCTGCATACAATGAATTACAACAGTGGTACTCACCAAATGTGTCTTATCTTTTCCTTTTCTTCTCCTTCTCGGCACCGGGTCCCTGCAGGATGAAAGCCGCTTGGCTTTTGCCGCAGAAGATCTTCCCCTCTTATTCCTCCAAGATTTTCTTTGCAGCCAGCTGAGTCTGTGCTGACAAGTCGCACACCTTTAGGCTCTACCTTGCGCTCAATAACCCTTCACTGCCGCGTATCAATGTTGTGGTTCTGACGAACCAATAGTCTGAAGATGGCGTCCGTCTCCACAGCGGGACCTGGGATCCAGTCCATCATCCTCTTGTAAATGGAGAGAGCATCCATGCTAATCACTTTGAAGTTGGAGCCCTTCCACACCTTTATGATTGGCACCATACCGGTAAGCCAAGTCCGAGAACTCTCGTCCTGTCAAACCACTATGGCTGCCCCCTTAGCCAGTAGCAGTCAACAAACTGTGGAACAACGCCGGAATCATCCGGTAAGTCGTCCAAAAGCCTACTGACAGCAGCCTGAATACTCACTAGGTGCTGTATAGTGATCTGTACCTAAGGGTAGCCCTCCATAACGATATCCATCCTGAGTCCATTCTGGGCCACCTTTGAATATGTTCTTATTTTGTTTGTCTTCCTCCGGAGTAGGCCTTGGTATCTTCCGAGTGGAAGAAGAATGGATGGTTCCCGTTTAGAGGAGCCCGGAAGATCTGACCTGACTGCAGCATAGATGACCCTTTTGGTAGCTAGCTACCGTCGGTATAGTTATCCGCCTCATTGAAGCACGCAAACCTCCCCGTCCACATGGGCGGTGTTAAGATAAGGCGATGTCCCGTGGGGAGGGCAATGGTATGAATACTGAACTATAGAATCATATTGTAGGAGGATCGTGATTTGTAAGGACTTGAATAAATGTTCATGATCTGCCGTAAATTTTGAGCCGATCTGGTTTTAATAGATTTTCATTCTCAAGTGAGATTTCGGAAACAAAGAAATTTGGCCACTATAATGATTCCATTTGAAGAGTGTAACCCAAATAGCTGCTAAGTGCCATTTTTGTAAAAAAAAATAGTTTTTGCATCAAAACCCATCTATATGTCATTACCAATTGATCCAAGAAACGGCTATGTACCACAGTATTTAGTTTAGTTCACACATTGATCACAAGATGGAAGCTCTGCTATGTTCCCCATTTATTTACCCAGAAGTCTGCTAAGTACCAACAGCTGATTATTTCAGAAATGGAGGGAAGTAGTTCAAGAGTTTTACATGTTGAAAATAATGTTGAAATGGGGGAGAGAAGAGGAAAGAAAGGTTCAGGATACAGGTTAGATGTGCAGAAGAAACTAAGAATTACTGGCAAAGTTCTTAGTATCCGGTCATGGCTACTTGCCCAGCGATAGGGACTTCGCCCAGATAGAAAAGAGGAAGAGGCTGTGCAAGGCATATGTCCCAGAAGAACTTCATGATATTGTTAGGTCTACTAAACAAGTTAACAAATTTGAAGTCATTGACATGACTGAAAACAGATTTCTCAATATTCAGGCTGCTGCTGATTCCTTCATAACAACGAAGAATTTGCAGATCTCAGCAGAGAAACCTGGGGTCGTAGGAGTGAAATATAGCTACAGCGTAGTGGAAACTTGGAATAATGTTTGTATTCTAAAAAAAGGAGTGAAGGTGTCTGCCATCAGAAATGTAACATTCAACGGAATTGAAGGGCCAAGAATATTTAGCAAAGAAAAAAAAAAGACTTGTTATCAATATTACCATATTTGGAACGAAAATACAGGTCGTTTTATGAGAACTTGTGTCGTACTGACTGATGTAGACTGATTTTGTTTTTAAGTTTCTTTCAAATGGCCTACCTATACTAAGACTGAGACTACCTCTGGCACTTACTTGAATTTTTAGTCAAGGTATTGGCACTTAGCTATGTTTAGTATTTCTGGATTTAACAATTATAAACTACTTATGCTACATGTAATATAATTAATTAAACATAACAATCTAATTACAATTACCCTTCAATTTAGTATACACTATATTCTATATTAAAATTTAAAATAAAAACTACTGGAATACATATTTTTCATGTAAGTCCTAAACAACTTTTTGGCATTTAGCAGGTATTTGGGTTACACTCTTCATTTATGGGTAATCTCTTACCCGAAATTAAAGGAAGTTAAGGTTACTGACCGTGTTCATTGGTTAATTCATTGATAATCTAAAATTTGTTATTAACAATAAATGAATAAATTTTCTTGGATTAAATTTGTGGATTTTGGTCATTTTAACGCTTTAATACCATTTATTGTAATGAACTCGTCTAGTTTCTTATAGGTCTATTACACTGGGAAAAATCAGGTAAACTGATATAACAAATTGCCAGGATATTTTTTGATCAGTGATAATTCCAATTATGATATGCAGAAAATAAATTATTTTTTGTAATCGGTCTCCGAGTTAGCTCCAGATCGATTCATTAAGTAGGGTTTGCGGAAGAACAAGGGTTTAAAGTTTGTTACTTAACCTTAATTCATACTCGTGTACATTGATATAAGAAATTCTTAAATTATGTCAACATTTCACAAAATGTACTGGCAGAGAATCCCGCTTAATTTACGTAGGCTTAGTTATTTCAAAGTAATATTCCTTATGTACATAACAGTATTCATGTAGTACTCATTTCAACGTGAAAAACGAAATAAACAATTTCAACGTGAAAAACGAAATAAACAATCATCCAACTGCATTGAAGTCAAGGCCATCAATGATTAGTAAAGTGGCTAAGTAGTACAATCATGATTTGCCATTTAAAAAGCATGTGATCTTTAATTAGTCGTTACTCCGGTACCGGTCAACTGATTTGGTCCGAAATAAATAGGCTTCTTGCCATGGCCGTTACAAATGCGTAAACTAAGTTTCATGAAAACCCGATAAAGCGTAAAGACACACGGATGGAGACATTTTCCCGTCTCAACACAATCTCATAAAGTACCATACCGGTACTTAATAAACTATAACCTTAGTATCATTAATTTATATAAAACTATACTTTCTGTTATATAGGCCCAAACATCCGTTAGTTGTAACAGAACGGCATTCAACATTCACATTACACCAAAATTAACTATTAATACGAACGTCATTAAACTGTAAGTATACTTTCTATTATATAGGCCAGAACACCTGTTAATTAAACTAGAGTGGAAATCAAGTTTGATTAGGCCTACACTATGAAAAAATTCAACTCTGAATGTGATTAATTGGAAATCGCTATATTTTACTTCTAGGCCAAAATGGTCCAACCCTAATGCCTTATCCATGGAGTTTTAATTTTTACTTAGCGAAACAATGTTAAAAGTGTGTCACTGGGTACAAGTGTCATAATTAGGTCCGAAACTCTTCATATATAAGAATACCTTAAAATAAGTAATTGATGATACACTGAACCCATTTTTTACTGGGCAAGCAAACCAACACGACAAATCTTGAGGGAGATATAATATAGCACGATATATAATATATAACGCGAGAATTCACTATGCCCTACTAAACTAATATCACAACCAATATAACCTAACTAACCTAACCAACCTAACCTAACAAACCTAACCTAACCTAACCAACCTTATCTAACCTAACCTAACCTAACCTAACCAACCTTACCTAACCTAACCTAACCAACCTTACCTAACCTAACCTAACTGCCACTGCGCACAAGGGGCATGCGCCTGTCACTTGGAGATGCAAGCCGGGGCATGCAATGGTCCAAGGTGAGGCATGCGTGGAATCTGTGCGCACGGACCACCATGCGCCGGCGCAAGTAGGCGCAAGTTACTCATAATTTGAGACGGGGAGACACGTGCAACAGTCGTGCGTCTTCGAATGTTCTAATCTGATTTTTCATTATGTCGGAGTAGTCTAATGAAAAGAATATTGAGTTCCTGGAGGATTATCGCTCGTGTCCGTTTTTTTGGATGTCTACAAAGGTAGGATTAAAAGAAGTGATTCCTTGCGGTTTCTGAGAAACAAATATGATATCACAAAGATGTTGTCTTTTGATAACCCTACATCAGTTCAAAGGTTAAAAACTTAGGTCTACGTACACAGTAGTATTAAAACTAAAGTTAAGTTGTAGGAAAAGTTATATTTATAGAGGAAATGTAACGTTGGTTTGAGTTTACCGCGCTGGCTCCCTCCTCCGACTACTCTTTCCTTTTGTATCTAGTGCATGTGTCTCCCTCATACGGTGAGTTGAGGTAATACTCTGTTCTCGTTGTGCACGATAGATTAGCTGAGTACCTTGAGTTGTGAGGTTGTGTGCATCGGTTCCGAGGATTTCCTCGCTTCGGAGAGTGAGTAGGCGATTTTCATCACTATGAGTATATAACATTCGTATATGTTGCCTTCTGCACACAAGCAAATTTCCATAGTAAAGTAAAATATAATTTGAGATAAGGGTTGGACAACAATATTGGTCAGAATGTTTCAAACTGTATATCCAAGTTAAAGACGGCTTTGCATAAAGATGATTTGGTGCCATAATAAATTAATTTAATGTTACGTTCTGGATGATTTAGGAACCACCCCATTTAGGCATATTTTCAAATATGTGTGATGAATTTCTATTTGTATCCCATGAAAAGTCAGTTTTTCTTCAAAACGCTATGTATCATTACATCATACACAAGGTCATGCTGCAGCAGTTCAAGGCAACGCCCTAGATTTACCTATAGATTAGATAATTGCCTGCTATAGGCATAGTACATAAAGATTATTAGTCATGTCATAACACTATATTCCGTGTCTTGTCCCATTTATTAAGCATATTCAAAATTTTATAAGCAATCTTATTTTCTTGGTATTAGTCTTTATTGTTCACTTCCTGTGGGCGTGTCGTCGCCATTTTTCTAGTTAGCTAAGGTTGTCTTGGATGCCTGCTATAAATTCCTTCGATATATTTCCAAGTAATTAATTAAGTTTGTGTATCATTTTGATTTTGCCATCTAAAAGAAATTAATGCATATTTCTTATAGTAATGAGATTTCCTACAATTATCTAAATAATATCTTAATTTCAACCTTTCCAGCTCAAAGAAATTTAGGCACATTTCTTGCAATAATTTCATGCTCCGTATTTGAGTAATTTAGTGCATTATATTTAACTTTAACCCTGCATTCTCTTGGTTTCATTACCTTATGCAAATTATTAAGTTGAAATTTCCAAAAGTGCGTTTAAGTCTAAATTTGTCCATAAGTCTGTATTAACCATTATCTATCATGTTTTCAAGTTTGTGTGGATGTTAAAAATCTCCATTTTCATTCTTAAATTACAGCAGATTCTACATAGTGAATTTTCAGGCACATATATCCTTAATCGGTAATACTACTTAAAATTTTGCTGTTTTCTTCTATCCATACTTTTCCAACAAATATATATAATTATTAATCCTATTTATTTAAAACCTTGAACTTGAAATCTTGTTAGCTTGTTCTGGTATCTTTTCTAGTTATCCTCATATTCATATATATATACACCAAACAATTATTAAATTAAATTTATCATAATTCTCATTTTTCAAAAGAAAAAAGTTTTTGACTGCCTGTTTCAATAAGTTTTGCTATTACTTTGCATTTTTCTCTTAAATAAATATATATTGGTACAGCTTAAACTCCTTGACCTCTTAGCATTTACAAAGCTTAAATATTGACTTATATCTTATTTAAATTCATCTGCAGTTTATTCCATAAGTAAATTTGTTTGTTGCCTTATTCAAAATTGGATAGATCCTTCTTTCTGTTGCTGGCATTTTTCTCTCCTATATTCATTTAGCATTTGGTTATACTCATTGAACTTTGTTGTCTTCCTTATATAGAAATATTTTGGGATTTAATTAACAAACCTTATGTTATAAATTATTTTTGATTTTTTTAAATTTTTCATTTATTTACCAGATTTTGCCTTTAATTATTATCATTTTATTTTCTTGTGCTCATAGTTTTCTATTAGTTTTTTGTAAATTTAATAACAGTATTTCTTGGGCATTTGTATATCATCAAATTATTGTATTTCTTCTTACCATCTATTTTGACCTTTGGTCAGGGGTTTTCCCTGGAATATTTGATTTGGAAAAGTATGGATTTTGTCTTGGTTCATAATAAAGATCCCGCCTGTTTTATATTCACAGTTAGGCTCCCTCACATATGAAGTTAGGATTGTATTTAAAGATATTTAGGAATGGGATTTAGATAGGTATGGCTATTAAGAAATGCTGTGATTTGCTAGTCAGTATTGATTGATATTAGAGTATACATTTTGTAGGCAATATATTTTTAAATATACTTTGTGTTTACAGCACTTGGATTTATTGAGATTTTATAGGAACTTTGTTAGGTCCTAACTTGTTAGGTTAAATGTTATCTGTATGTTATTCGGTATTTTATAGTTGCTCTGTTATTCAGATTTAATCGCATGGTTGCTTTAAAAAGGTTTATATTGTAAACATTGTTCATATTTTTCATTAAATTTACATGTTTGAAATTTTTCAATTACTTAAGGCTTGTGATTCTGGAATATTATTCTTCCTGCCTCCTATATTGCCCTGTTCTTGGACATAAGATCTATGGCCTTAAGGGATTGTCCGCATGCTTCATTTGGATTTTAGATATCAGTGATGCAGGGCTGAAAAAGAAATAAGCAATTAGTAAACAATAACAATAAGTAAATAAGTATTATTACCCAGCATAAAAGCTTGTAATCTAATCAAATTAAATTATAACCTAACACATTTCTAGTGTTGCAGATAATATTAATTTTTATAGTTTTACCCATCGAAAACGTGTGTTATAGCATGGTACAATACGTGAATTTTAAAGCAAATTCCGTTTGATCCGCACTTTCGATGATCCGGACTGGGTCCGGTCCCATCTAATCAAGAGTAGTGGTACTCTACTGTATCAATATTTTATTTTGGCTTCTAATTTCACACCTGTAAACACTCCTATCCCCCTACGGTGATTTCTAATTTACTTGTCGCAAAAAAAAAATCAGCTACGGCACCTAGATCCAAAGCGGACATTTCATATGCGCGCTTCTATCAGATGTGAACAGACAGAGGCATGCGCCTACAATAATAATGTGGCAAGAGGCAAGATGCATGCGTGAGCTTGCAGCGTTGCATGCACACAGGCACTGGAGAGGCACGGCAACTAGGCGCAAGGCGTACAGGTGTGAACGCGGCTTAATGCAGAGGTGGATAAGAAATGATGTCCCAAGTAGTAATGTATGAGGTTTATCCCGTCGACGCCAGGCGTCGCGACGTCCCAACTCCATCTTAAACTAATTGCAGTTAGGCCATCCTGACCCTCTTGGCTTTCATATGAAACCACCCCACCCCTCTGTCATCCCCTATCCAAAGTTATGCCCAAAATAAGAATAGGCCTGTAAAACAGAGACCAGCAACACCAACCTTGAAACAAAACATTAAAAAACCATTTAGGCCCTCTTGAAATAACCCCAAACCTCTATCATTCCCCTATCCCAAGTTTGCCCAAAATAAGATATGGTCGGTAATACAGAGACCAGCAATACCAACCTTGAAACAAAACATTTAAAAAAACAATAATTAGGTCCTCTTGAACACACCCCCACCCATATCCAAATTTATAGCCCAAATAAGATTTGGTTGCTAATACAGAGACCAGCATACCAACTGTAGGGATTTTTGGTTAGGTAGGAGTCTAGGATCCCTAACATATACTTAATGAGTTTCTCCTACTATTTATTCCTTCTGGTAGCTAGAATACCAGTGGGTAATAAGAAATAATATCAATAAAATTCAACAACAGATATAACAATTTACTTGGGAATAAAGCCAAAGTAGTACAAAAGTGTTTTTGAAATGAACTGTCAATTTAATTGTTTATATTCAGATTGAATGGCCTTAGCCCTTGTTTAAATGTCCTAGCTATCTTTAGCTGAACTTTGATTAAATACATATAAAGCGGAGCTGGCAAATTGCCCAAAGACTCCGGACAATTTATGCATGCAGAATATTACAATTCCTTCAATGAGAGCTCATCACATTTGAGCTATTAAATATGTAGAAATGCGAACCCTGCACCTAGTGCAAAATGGTTCGAGACAATTATATATGCTGCTATGCTGTGGGCAAATTATGAAATTTAACCTTTTATTAGTTTACATTGTGCGTACTTAACTTAGATCTGTAGAGAGTATGTATGCAGTCCTGGACTCGTTTAAAAGTGTTAATAAATGCCTATGATCCGATTGTACCAATCGATGAGGTTATGTAGTGAAGTCGTTCATGCTGAGGTTGCTGCTGGAAGCTGTAGTTGATGGCTTCTTTGCCTTTAAGCCCAGGTCTGGAAGTTCTGCTATGCTACATCATCTGCGTTGAGTAGAGTAGTACCACGAAGTCTTGGTACCAAAAGCGGTATTGGGATTAGGCTAAAGTGCTTGCCTTAGTAGAGTTCGATGAAAAGTGAATACGAGTCAAACAGGTTAGCTTACGTACCCCCTCTAGAATACATAGAGTGCTTTCAGTTTCTCGATAGAAGTAGCGTAGTAACTTCTCGAGACTTCTATCTTGAAATACGGCGTATGTATAACATCTTCATGTTTCAAAAGATCTGGAAAACTGAGAAAAACTATTTAACAAATTGTTGTATGATTAATGTTATAGAGCATCATGAAAACTTTATCAAACATTAATAGAATTTCGAGATCTTGATACAGACATCGATTCACTCATAAAACCAATGGTAAATAGTGTTTTAAGAGTGTGTTTATAGCATTACAGTATTCCAAAGAAAATATTTATAAAGTGCTTTCAGTAATGTTTGACAAACGAATATATAAAAAAGAAACTTCACAATATCAAATGCTTAACATTTCTACTGAAATGTTACACCAACCATCAAACAAAACATTTTTAAAAAACCATTTTGGCCCTCTTGAAACCACCCCACCCCCTATCACCCCTATCCAAATTTATGCCCAAAATAAGATTTTGTCGGTAATACAGAGACCAGCAATACACAAAACATTTAAAAAACAGTTAGATCCTCTTGAACCCACCCCACCCCTATCCAAAGTTATACCCAAAATAAGATTTGTTCGGTAATACAGAGACCAGCAATACCAACCTTCAAACAAAAATAAAAAACAATAAATAATATTTAAAAAATAAAGAAATGTTATACAAAAGAGTTAGGCCCATATGAAATAATTCTCATCCCCAATAGAGGGATAATTTTTTAACAAATAAAAATAAAAATATTTTTTAAAACCTAATATTATAATGTACATGTTACCTTATGACCATGCATGACAAGAGGGTGATTTTCACCTACACTTCCAATCTAACTGAATAAAAAATTATTTTTGACATATAAACATCGTATGGTGTGATATCAACTATTTGGCAACCCCCAAGGTGGGTAATTTTATGAAGGAGTGGTTTTAAGGTCATACACATTTTTGCAGACATGGATAAATTAAACGATTATAAATCGTCTAGAGGGTAGTTTTCACCCCCACAACCATTAAAAAGATTTTCGACATATAAAGATCGTATGCAGTGATATTAACTATCTGACATGATTTACACCCCCAAGGGGAGTAATTTCATGAAGGGGTGGTTTTCAAAGTGAATCAAGTTTTTGCATATATGGACAATTTGTGCCAATATAAATCGTCTAGAGGGTAGTTCTGACCCCCACACCAATATAACCATTAAAAATTATTTTTCGACATATAAACATCGTATGGAGTGATATTAACTACCTGAATTAATTCACAACAACAAAGGGGTTATTTTATGAAGGGGTACTTTTCAAGGTCAATCAAGTTTTTGCAGATATATTGACAATTTGAGCCAATTTAAATCGTCTAGAGGACAGTTTTCTCCCCCACTTCCAATCTAACCTAATTAAGAAAATATTTTTGTCATATAAACATCGTACGGACTGATATCAACTATCTGATATGATTTACACCCCAAGGGGGTTAATTTTATGAAGGGGTGGTTTTTGAAGGTCACTCAAGTTTTTACACAAATGGACAGATTATGCCATTATAAATCGTCTATAGGGTAGTTTTCACCCCAACACCTCAAAATTTATTGGTTAGTTACTCCAAATGTACCACTATAGCCAATGTTAAACCAGGGCAAATGTAAGCCCCATCCCACCTAAAGCTAAACCCTTAAAATAATAAAATATCATACCCACCATAATGGATGAAGGCTCAGCAAATCCTATGTTATGACACTGACGTGCAGGATGGGAGAAGAGGAATTCATGGTTAAATGTAAAAGGAAAGACCTACCGAATGGTAGACCGTTCCTTTTTAAAATAAAGACAGCTGGTTTTACAGCACAATCGTCAATCTCTAAAGCTAAACCGTCATCATAAAACAGATATGTTATTCCACTATACGTATTTACACCAGCTGTCAAAGAGTTGTTTCTTTTATCAAAAATATTTGCAGGTATAGGATAGCCAGGCAAAAGTTTAAATGTTTTATGTTTAACGAGATACTGTTTAGTACAGACTATCATAACGATTTTGGAATTTGGTTTTGATAAACAGCTGTACATTAAACTCCTCGGGTAAGTGCTGTACCCAAGTGGATATGAAAAAGGGAGAGTTTTTATTCATATCTGCTAAATCTATAATCCATACCCATTCTCTATAAAACACATATAAAGCATTATTAACTACAATCGATGTGTTAACGTTTTTCAGTTTGCACAGGTCGGGAACAATACTCGGTACAGGTCTACCAGATTCATACTGAGGAGTTGATGATGGCATAGATCGAGGTGATGATGGCGTAGGTTAAGTTGATGATGGCCTATGTCGATTTGATGAAGGTCTAGGCCGAGGTGTTGAAGAAGGAAGCTGTGGTGGTGATGGCTGAGGTTTATGTCGTGACGACGGAGGACCATATAGTTTTTTAGCTTCAGCAATATAACTAACGGTCAAATGGACTTCTTTATGATCGGAATGGTAAAATGTATACATTACAGCGTCCTTATCGTTTACGTGTTATATTCCCAGCGTGTGTCCAATATCGTGAAGGAGTACGGAATACAGATTGTTGACCTCTTTATCACCAGAGAAAGTCGTTTTCGCAAAAAATTGGAAGTCGTCGTTCACGTGAATTTCAAGAGGATCACCACCAGCAGGATAGAAGCATGTGCTAAAACATGTTCAGATTCCATGAAAGTGTCTGAACAATTATTCATATCGTAAAGTTTAAATCTATGAAATCCTCTCTGATTATTTATTAAGATATCTGGTGTTATTAAGTCTCTTGAGAAAGTGAGACCACAAATGTTCAAAAGCCATATTTGTTACGTCTATAGACTTTTGGTCCATGATGATATAATTCCATGTTAAATGTGTTTTGTTCCACTTTTTCACCTCTTCAGAGTGCGTTATATCTGCAACCCCGCAACGAGCTGTCCTCATTAAATTCAAAATGTCATTGTCTAACTTTGAAGATACATTAAGTCCATAATTAGCTTGAAATTTGGCAAAAGCTACTTCGAAGAACTGTTTGTCTCGTAGTGTGTTGCTATTACACGACAGATATCCATACTTCTTTAGGTAATTTTTTATTATTTATTTATTTATTATTATAGTTAAACAAATACAAATACAAAAACACACAAATAAACAAAAACCGTTACAAATTTCAAATTTAAAGTACAATAATTTTTAAGAAAAGAAAACCAAAGAAATGAACCAAATATTTAGAAATGCACCCGAATGAGCAAACTGCTCGTGCTCGGGTGTAGTTTCAGACCAATCAGAGTGGAGAAACAGGACAAACAAAGAACAAAGTGAGAAAGAATGACACACTTATAAAAAAAGGTGAAAAATGTTAAACAGAGCTAGAAAAAGAAAAGACAACATAATAAATACAATAAATAATACAACATACAATAAATAATAATAATAATAAATGACTCAAAGCTAATAAAATCACAAAAAATGTTTAACATACTTATTAAATTTAAAATTGGGGTAAACTGCGAGATCGTGGTATCTACTGATCAGAGAGTTATAGAAGCGGGGACCAAAATTAATGCTATGGTTTAATCCTGCTGATGTGAGACATTTGGGTTCTGATAGAGTTAGATTATTATTTCTTCTAGTGCTGTATGCATGATCACCGGATGAGTATTTTGCAAGATGTTTGTGAAAATATTTTAATAAAGAAAATGTGTAGAGTTGGTCAAAATTTAAAACATTAAATTCCGAAAAAATTATACTAGTTGGGTAATCAATGTGTTTTTTTAGACAGATTTTTATTGTTCTTTTTTGTAAAAGGCAAAGTGGTTCAAGAGTAGTTTTCGCTAATCCTCCCCAGGCGAGAATGCCATATTGCATAATGGACTGGAACAGAGCTAGATAAACGGAACGAAGAACAGTAATGGGCATACAGTGACGTAAAATGACAAATTTGTAAATTGTTCTGCGTAGTCTATTACAGATGTAATTAGCATGGTGAGACCATTTAAGATGTTGATCTATAAAGATACCCAAATATTTCACAACGGCAGCCTCCTTCAATGGGGAGCATGAACAATTTGTTACATCAAAATTACAATTGCGTTATATTATATTTGAATTTTTACAATTCTTCCGTTTTATCTGACCAATAGTTGTTAATGAGAAAGGAACCAAAATTGATTTATCTACGTTTAGTGAGAGACGGTTAGAATCAAACCACTTTTTTTACAATTACCATGCCTGTGTTAGCGTATTTATATGTTTCCTCCCATGAATGACCAGTAAAAATAACTACAGTGTCGTGTGCATATTAAAATATTGAGCCGTTTATTACATCAAGATTTAAATTTAGCAAGTCATATACATTTATTAAGTATAAAATTGGTCCTGAAATCGTTCCTTGAGGCACGGCTATGTCAATATTTGATATTTCACTTATATGACTGTCAACTTTTGTCATTATACATCTATTGCTCAGATATGATTCAAATAATTTGTGTACTGTTCCTCTAATTCCTATCTTACATAGTTTATCTAACAGAATCGAGTGAATCACAATATCAAAAGCTTTTCGTAAGTCCAAGAAAATTCCTAAACTATTATTACCTTTACCTAATACATTAATAATACTACCTGTAACGCTAATAAAGGCGTCGTCAGTAGATATATCGCTCTGGAAACCAAATTGATTTTTAGATATAATTTTATGTTTTTGTAAATAATTCAGTAGTCTAACTTTTATGCATTTCTCTAGTAACTTAGAGAACGCCGGAAGTAATGATTATTATTATTTAGTATTCTGCCTAGTGGCAGGTCCATGTCTTCGTACGGAGAATTTCTGACGCCAGTGTTCCCTATCTCCAGCTTCGTCCTTCAATCTGCTGTATCTCCTCCCATCTTCCATGTCATCCAGATGTTGTATTCTTCTCCTTCCTCTTCCAGCATATTGGTCTGTAATTGTTTAGTACATTTTTTCAGGATTTGTGTATAGGTATTATCACAGCAGTTTTAAGAGCATTTGGAATAACACCATCTAAGAAACAAAGATTGAATATATAGACAAGAGGTTTTGCAATATATTTAATAATAGATTTCAATGTGTTATTTTTTATTCCATCAATTTCTGGAACTACGTTATTTTTTAAAGTCTTCACAATGTTAATAATTTCGTTTTCGTTTACAGGACTGAGAAACATAGATGTGGTTGGAATCCCGACTGTGCCATTGTTCACAGAAGAGTCTGGTGATGATCTAACATTTGAGGTTACACTATGCCCTATTTTTTAGAAGTAATTATTAAATTCATTACTTATATCTGCTTTATTTGTTATTTTTGTACCATTTTCATTTATTAAATCTGAAACGGATTGATTTTTTACTGAACTTATGTCAGTGGCTTCATTAATAGTTTGCCAAACGTTTCTAGGGTTGTTCCTATATTCATCAAATTTTAATTTATAATAGCTAATTTTCACATTTCTGATCACAAGAGTCGGCATATTTCAAATTTTCATTGCTTGGGTCTTGAATTAATTTTCTCGCGAGTTTGTCTCTAGTACGGATTGATTTAATTACGCCTACAGTGATCCGTGGTTGAATTTTCCTAAACTTACGAGAAAGCTTACAGTTGCTTTTTGAAGTACTTAAATCGATGCATTTCTTAATTAAATTATAAAAATCTAGAAATAAGTATCGGGATCATTACATTTATACACTGAATCCCAGGTTTCTAATTCAATGAGTGAGACTAATGTTTCATTGTTAATGTGATTCACAGTATGTATTTGATTTCCATCTGTGGATTTTAAACAATGCTCGTTAATAATCTTAAATAGAGCAAAAACGGCATAATGATCAGTTACGGCGCAACAAAAGACTCCTGGTATAATTTTCCAGTTTCTGTTGGTTAAAAAAATATATGTTCTGAACAGGTCTCAGAGCTTGGTCTCCTAACTGCTTTTAAAAATTTGACAAAACCATGCTCATGCAACTTCTCCAAGTATCTATTTCCATTAACATCTAAATCTAAGTCTCCAACAATTAGATGGTTATCAGTTTGTTTTGAATTCATCAAAAAACGTTCGAAATGATCAAGGAAATCATATTTGCAAGTGTTCGGCGACCTATAAATGGCAGTTAAAGAAAATGTATTGTTATCAAATGTAAAATTTAAATCCAGGGAATTACATTCCGGGATTTCTATATCACAAAGAGTGATGTCGATATTATTTTTATTTTTGCAATAGACAACAATGCTACCACATTTATTGTACTTGTTTAATTTAAAGATCATTATATAGCCAGGTAATTCATATCCATATTCTACATATAACCAGGCTTCCGTTGAAATAATAAAATCAAAATATTGGTTAATACTTTGTATAATAGTGCACAATTCTAAAAAATGTTTTTTTATGACTCCGAATATTTAAGTGAAATACTTTGAAATCGTGGATTGTGTTTCTAATGAAACTATTGCATGAGTCCGCATCTTCCAAGACAGCAGTTGTTGAATTTTCGCTGTAACCGCTTAGTTCATAAGAAACCATCCATTGTTGCCGACTAAAAATAAAATGATATCAAAGAGAAATAAAAACTATTTACAGAATGTCATTAATATCATACAGAGTACTTATTCTCAGAGCCGAACTTCGTTCATCCTTTTTAATTAAAATTTTGCAGTCTCTTGTCCAAACATACTGGTAACCCTTTTGCTTAGCCATGTCTCTGGTAGTATTGAGGAGGTCACGCGTAGAAGAAGTGAGATGTTCACCAGCGTTAATACGACCAGGGAATGTTTGTTTAGGATTTATATTACGTAGCATAATTCCAGGACTCTCCGGATTCTTCTTCGCCTCTTCTCTAAATTTCTGGAGCCATGAGTTTCTACTTGTGGGTTTAGTGAAACGGACTACAATAGGCTTCACTTTTCCATTTCTAGCTGGCAGGCTGTGTGCTATACTGATATCAGAAACCAGTTCCTTGCCACCTATAGCTTCAGACACCTTAGACACAGCTTCGTACACTGATTCATCTACAGACTCCGGATTTTTTGGGGGGGGGGGCCACCACCACCCCCTTGGCCCTTGACCATAGGCCATACCCCGGTCCCAACAACTTTTCGGCGCTTATTGTTCTATGCTCATATGTCGCTTTTCGTGCCCAAATCTATGGGTATGTGAACTGAGCGGGCTACTTGTTTTAGCACTATAGAACTTGTGTTTATTTGTCTGTGTTTTCCTATCTGTCTGTCGGAGGTCGTTTCTCCGATCTAGCATTCACCTTATGAGTGAGGAAAACCCCGAAAAACCTCACTCGGATCGGCTGCTATGAGAGAACCCCAAAGCAACCCGTGCACTTTAGACAATTGTCTTTATTTTGGTGCCCGGTTGGCCCCAGGAGTCAATTTCTTGTTGTTTCCATATGCCTATTGCTTGTGTTGTGAAGTCTTTGAAGGCTTCATTTGCGTGTTTCCAGAACGAGAGTTCTGGTGGCCATCTTTCTCCGGCCTGTGCCGCTGTGTGTATTAGCAACCGACGTGCTTCTCTAAAGTGGAGCTTGCGTTCAAAACGAGACAAGTCCACCATTGGGAAAAAATTAGTTTATGATGTTTTCGGTACAATTTTACTGAATGCCATCGATATCTGCAATGATTTTCAACCAAAACCGAACAATTCCCATAGGAAATGGGGCTTAAAGTAAGGCTTTTCAGTCAAAATAGAACAAGTCCAGAAGAAATTTAAAAGAAAATTATTTCATTATTTTGCAGTCAATACAAACAAGTCTCATATAAATAGTATCTCCTAAACAATGTTTCAATGAAAACTGAATAAGTAAATTACATTTTATATGTCGAGATGAAAATACTCCTATTGTGTAAATAAGGTCGTGTCATCCGAAAGGGGCTCTAGGAATGCATTGTTTGTCACTTCCATTCAACAGCTTCCTCACCCCATAAGTTGGCATCCTTTTTGTTTGAAAAATATTTCTTTCAGCGAAACTTGTTTGCAAGGTCAGTGAACTAACCCCTACCTGACATGGGCAGTTTATTGCACCCACTGCTTTAAATATAAGCTGTTCTTGGTATAATAGACAGTTTTCCCTTTAACATGAAATACAGAAGATGGAAGAAACTGTAAAGTCTGGCCGTTCTAAGAAGGGAACCTCAAGTAAACAAAAACAAGTAGGCCTACATCTGTCTCACTCTAGCACATTACTAGTATGACTTAAGAGTGAGACAGACATTCTGTTTTTTTGTGTACTTCAGGTTTCCTTCTTAGCTTGTCTCAGGTATAGTGAGTGCTATTAACTGCGGGTCAAGAAAAAGACAGTCTGCAGGCCGAAAGAAAGATGGGAAAAAGATTAAAAAGTATGTGTAAAATAACAAAATTGTATTATCTCAAGAACAAAACTGAATAATACTGAAAATACTGAATTAATACTGTAGAAGTCCAACTGTGCCAATCAAAACTGAACAAGTCCAAAAGTTTTTTTGCAATAACTCCAAGCTATATTATTTTTTAAAAAAATTGCTAACAATAATCAAAATATACCTGGCACCTCTATATAACCACAAAATATGGAAATTGTAGAAATAATGTGAGGGCCACTTTTAGTTTTTTTCACTTTCTGTAAAATTAGAAATGAAGGACTTGTCTTGTTTTGAACGCAAGCTCCACATTATTATTGTGGACATGTGTATAACGCGTGGTACATTGTGTCTCTTTCGCTGTCTTCACAGTAGCAGAGGAAGTCTGCTGCCAGATTGAACCTATATAGGTTTGCTGTGAAGTAACCGTGGCATGAGTAGAACTGCGTGGTCGCATAATCTATCCACAAGTGCTTTTGTTTTAGCCTAACTCTGATAAGGTCACGATCCTGGTAACCAAATAAACACCATGATCATGACATGCTAAATAGATTTAAACATTATTCAAATTAAATTACATTACTGAAAAACAATAGTCAGATTAAAAATATTACATTACTGAAATATTATATTAAAAGGTTACAAGTATAAAATATATTAAAGTTAATAGTAGCTGGGAATGGAAATAAAACTTAAACTTTAACATACTAAATATCTCAGACAGAATTCCATGTATTTTGCAAGCAAAATCCACTTTCTGTATTCATTCACCACAGGGAACTAGAGACAGCTTTTGTTACTAGAAGCAGAGCCCTATTGAACTAAAAAAGTATGAAAGAGTGTAAGGCGCACTGAATAGCTGAGTTCCACGAGAGATTACGGGAAAACTAACTCTGTATAGCTGTAAGCAGAATTGCCTAGCAATACGGAGAAGGGTAGAAAAACCTAAGTACAAGCAGCTTCACTGTTGTAGCGTCAGACGCGTGAAACCCAATAGCCAATGAAAAACAAACTGACAACGGAAAATGCTCTAAAATGTACTAACATAAGTTTTGATTTTGTTGTGTGAAAAGGTGGGGATATATGAGAGAACGACGGAAGGATAGAATGATGCCGATACAGTGTGATCACTTCTTCCTAGAGAGTCATAGGCTCTAGGAGTATATTTTATTATTCCTCGCTAGTCGTCATAGACTGCGGGAATATTTGATATCTTCGTCGGGACCACACGAGTAGCGAGGGGTCCATATTTTATCAACAATATTTATATAGGGAAGCAGAGGGCTTCTCCTATATTTCTCTAATATATTCAGCGATCTTGGACTGATCCAGGTCACTGCAAGTATTACTTTAAATAACTTCATTGACTACGTAGGAACTTGCGGTAAGGCTCCACTATAGCCTATACCATCTGTAGAATCAGTGATACACATGTAAGTACCTGTGGACGACGGATTATAGACAAGGAACATTATCCTGCATTATTTAGAGGACGAGAACGTCACATCTAAACATTACACTTCGAGGTTAGATCATTCTACCCCCCTGAAATTCACACTACAGTTGCATTATTATTCTAGAAATTCAAAGTGATTTCAGAAGTAATAAACTTTGCTCTTACCAGACAACTTGGGATTTTAATTGACTTTATTAATTATTAAGAACTAGAAATAATTACCCACACCCACCGAACCTGAGATGAGAAGACAACCTGGTATACGCCGATGAGAGCCGAGGCCTGTTCCAGATAAAATACCTAAGGTAGGAGCAGATAAAAAGTGGGAGTACCTTGTAGAGAGGGTGACCCGCTTCAACTCTGACGCTTGGAAAGTAATCTTTTGTTATGAGTCCTTGTGGGGAATCTTTCAACCGTCTCTCCCACACTGCAATTGTGTGCTCTCTTCGTTGGGAGATAAGCTCCTTTCTATTTCTGTTTTGATAAGTGTCGTCTGTAATTTCGATTTCTCCAATCCTCGTAGGATGGCGTTTTCTAATTTTGTAGGCAGTGACCATTTCCTCTAGTAGGATATCGATCGGGATTTCTCCGGCTATCACTGCGAGCGCATCACTAGATATCGTTGAGTAAGCACGCACTACTTTGAGTAATGCCTTTCATTGCGCTGAAAGTAACTTTCTTTTGTGCCGAACTAGTAGGTATGGTGCCCAACCGTGGGCAGCATACGTTATGAGTGCAACGAATACTGCGCTATATAATCTTTCGTAATTAGTGTATTTGTAACCCCATGTTTGGCCGGATAGTTGCCCTAGTGCATGGAATAGTCTAACTGAGGTGGTAAAGATATTGTTTACTTGCGCTTCTAATCTATTACCTTCCTGAAGTTCGACTTCTAGATATCTAACTTGTCGCTCACATTGTATAATTGCGCCTTCTGTGCGAATTTTCGGAGGCCTTCTAGGGTGAAGCTTCCATTTTGAGACCAGAATTTTAGTTTTCTCTGCCGATAACTTTAATTTGTCCTTTTTACACCAATTGGTGAATTCTAGCATGGTTTCGGTGCCTTTTCTTTCTAACGTTGGTCGTCCATCTGCCTCTATTAGGAAGACTATGCAAATGCTATAGGCATAGCTTCGTTGTTTCTCGCTATTATTGAGATGGCTTCGTCGAAAATTAAATTCCAAAACTTTTGACCTAGCACCGATCCTTTGGGGCATCCTTTAGTTACAATTTTTATTTTTGACTCTAGTTTATTTTTCATAATTACTTTTCTGTTTTGGAAGTAATCTTTGATAGTTTCGTATATGTCTGAGGGACATTCTATTTCTCTTAATCGTTTAAGGACTAAGGGCCACCATACATTATCGAAAGCGCCTTGTATATCAACAAAAATTCCTAAAACGTATTTAGAGTTAGAGTTTCGGACGATGTCTTGTAATTTGCTTATGGCGTCCTCCGTGGACCTATCAGGTCGAAATCCAAATTGAACGTCGGAGTATGACGCCTCCAGTTTCGGTTGTAATCTGGAAAGAAAAAGTCTTTCCAGCATTTTCCCTAGAACCGGGAGCAGGCAAATTGGTCTATATGACTTCGGGTCGTTCATGACTTTGTCTTTCGATTTTAGAAGAGGGAGTAATGATCCTTTTTTCCAAACGTTTGGGAACATATGGAGTCTGAGACAAGCGTTGTACACGTGGAGAAGTTGTCTGTGAAGTGCTGGACTTCCCTGCGTCAATAGTTCTGGATTTATTCCGTCATTTCCCGGGGCGGTTTTATCCTTTGTTTTGTCTAAAGCTATTTGTAAATCTATGGCGTCAAATGGAACTGTGTTTTCCTCAATTATAGAGTCCCTTTGTAATTCTTACCGTATTTGGGTTTGTTCTTCAGTCTCGTTGTTTGAATCATCATCCGGTACTAGCGCTTCTACTAATGTATCAGCAATTTTTCCCCATGAGTCGGCCTGACTCCCGTCCCGTTTTCTGAGGCAACTTGTTACAGTTTGTTGTTTTAACTTGTCTGCTTGTATGGGATAGGCTACTCCCCAATTATTGGTTACGCTTTGCTCTGAGACAAAGTCGTGCCAACTTTCTTTTTTCGCAGTGCGAACTGCTTTTGTGTAAGTTCTAAGGTGTGTTCTGTATGTTGCGTAGAGTCGAAGTCTGTCTGGTTCGTTCGCTTGTTGATATGCGCGCCGTCTGGCGTATACGTCTCTTTTGAGTCGGGTGAGCTCTAGGGTCCAACATCTTACCGTAGGTCTTTGTGGGAGGGTTTTACCGAAAGCCTTATTGGCTGCCTTTATTATCGCATTATTTATGTCTCGTATTCTGGCCGCTACGTCTCTTTGTGTAACAAGTGGCTCATTTGGTCCGAGCAGCTCATCGAGTTTTGCATGGTAGTCTGGCCAGTTTTCGTGTTTGAATGAGTATTTTATTTCTACATCTGTTATTGTTTGTCTGCGAATTCCTATTTGGGTCTGCACTACTCGATGAGATCTCGATGTCAAATCCAGGAGTTGCCATGACAAGACTTGCGGGACCAGTCCCGGTGTGGTTGCCGTGATATCTATGTAAGAGGAGCGGATCTGATCTCTGGAGTCTAATCTACAGACTCCGAATAGCCAAATATTAAAACATTGTCTCTTCTAGTGTACTGTTGAAGATATTCTATTTCTCTTTTGAGAAAAACATTCTCCTGAGAAAGCGCACTCATTTTCGACTTACACTCCTTAACAACTTCTTTTACTTATGTAAATTTTTCAGTAAAGAAATAATTTTTTTAACGAATTCTACAGTTTTCTTCAGGTCACTCACCTCTTGTTGCAGAGAAAATTTGAGTTCATCAAACATGCTTTTCATTTTCACGATAATCATGCACTCTTCATCTGTATTAGCCTCATCTGTAGTAGCTTTACCCCTCCTTCCCATTTTGAAAACAAGCAGCACCAACAAAGCACGTCTACATTCAACGACGGTCAGCTCAGACTGACCATTTCTTGATCGTCGTCAACCATCATAATTTCCGCCCATCCACAAAGGGCAATCGTTAAAATAATTGCAACCCCTATCTTGTTGAAGAGACGGTCTTATTCCACCAACATGGTCTCGGCAGTGATGCAGCTTCTTATATACCCTGTCGATGACGTCAGCTGTTGCAATCGTCACCTCCCCTCTCCTCCATTCTCCTCTGATGCGTACCAATTAACATATCCACCGCCTGAAACCAAAGAAGTGTTTAGAAAAAAGGAAATACTATTTGGTATTGTAATACAAAAACTTAACTATGTTATACCTTTTGTGATGACCTCTTAAATGTTTCACACTTGGTGTCACATTTTCTGCTCCATATTCCCATCAGAGGATTAGCAGGAATTAAACAAGCTGTGAAACGATCCTCTCCCGTGCACACTTCCTCGTGGTGATTGAAGTCGTGATCAAACTTCTATTGCTGACCAGCAATCATTTTGTTTGGCCGGCCGCATGAAAACACCTGTACTAATTCCTCGTGAATTTGGTCATACCCTTTGATTCTGGTAAATGTAAAGGGATGAACCACCTCTTGGATAAAAACACCTCTGTTGTCATACACACGATAGGTGATAGGTTTCTCCTCCATCTCCAATTATTGCCAGCGTTCCATCGTAGCTGATTGTTTTCCAAACTCAACAAGCCTTTTTATATATATATATCCTGGCAAGGAGAAAAACTTTCACGGCCTTATTACAAGAAAAACCTAAGCCACAAACCCTTTATCAACAGTCGTGGCCACGTGTAATCTTCCTCATGACGCATGATCATTATCATACTCGTTAGAGGCTTGTTATATATTAGTGCATTAAAGCCTTAACTTAGTTCGCTGGAATCCAAATAAAGTGTCTGTCAGGTGTGGGATTCAAACCCACGTTCCCCATTGGGAATCAGACCTAAATCTGGCGCCTCAGACCACTCGGTCAACATGCGTTGGATGGAATAAATAGATTCGTTTGCTCTAGTATATTATAATTTAAACACACTGATCATAAACAATGAAAGGAATAGAAAAAATCATATGTCGGAACGTGAGAGCCTCAGGGTAGGTGTTATCCTATTAACAGAGGAAATGGAGTAATTTATACATTAAAAATGAGAAATGTTTACCTATTCCTAAGCAGTAAGACAGTGGCAACTCTATAAGCCTTTACAATTTCATCGCTAGTTATACTTTAGTGCAGTAAAGTCTTAAAATTAGGGTTGAAAATGTTCTTCTATGACGGAATCCGAATAAAATGTCTGTCAGGTATTACACCATCTTTGGCAATCAACTAATAATGTTCCAGTTTACATCAAAAGCCCAATATAACAAATGATGCATGTGTCACTGAAGAGATAAACATACATTACCTTTTTTTGGTCTGTTTGATTTTTAGAATCGCAAACGTGATCGTAAACGTAAATGCAAACTGAATGTAAACGTAAACGTGAATGTGAACGTAAATTAAAACGTGAACGTAAACCTAAACGGATACAATTAAATTGTGAAATTTTTACCTAGTACTAAATAATACAACAGAGGCAATTCTAATAGTCTTAACAATTCAAATAATGTGGATGTAAATTAACAAAGAAATAAAGAAAATTATCTGTAAACAAAAATGAATATATAGAATATCTTTAGTCAGATAGGAAAATAGTGTTGGTTGTGCATTTTAAAAATTAAAATTACGTAAAAATATCCACAAATCATAATTGAACACGTCCAATTGGCAGAGAAAATGACGCTATTTATACATTTAAAATGTGAAATGTTTGCGTATTACTAAACAATAGGACAAATACTACTCTAAGAGCCTAAACAATTTTAAAAATGTGACTCTAAACTAACAACGAAACAGGAAAGCACAACTGTGAACAAAGGGATTATATAGAGCATGTCTAGCAGGAGATGAAAATATTATCAATTGTGCCCAAAAATGAAGAAAAAATTACTAACTTATTCCACAAATCATGCTTCACCATGCCCATCGACACAGGAAATGAAGTCATTTCTATATTTAAAATTACGAAGGTACAACTCTCACTAAACAAAATGACATAGGCTATTCCAAAAGACTTATCAATTCACACAATCTAGATGTCAACTATTAGAGAAACGGAAAAACATATGAAACAAAAGAGAATATTTAGAACATGTCTAGCTAGATAGAAAAATAATGTCAATTGTCCATATAAATTGAAAATTACGAAATGAATCCACAACATATTTTGAACTTGAAAGCATGAAAGGAAATAAAGCAATTGATACACTTAATTTTCGAATATTTTTTACCTATTACTAATCAATACAACAGAGGCAACACTAATAGTCTTAAAAATTCAAGCAAATTAAAATTAACAAACAGATAAAGAAAATGATCTGTAAACAAAAGATATATATAGAATATGTTTAGTTAGAGGGGAAAATAATGTCAATCGTGCATAAAAAATGAAAATTTAATTTAAAATCCACAAATCATGATTGAACAAGGCCAATTGACAGAGAAAATGAAGCCATTTATACATTTAAAAGGCGAAATGTTTGCGTATTACTAAACAATAAGACAAACACAACTCTAACAGCCTTAACAATTTAAACAATTTGGTTGTAAACTAACAAAGAGATAGGAAAACACAATTGCACACAAAGGGGTTATATAGAACATGTCTAGCAGGAAATGAAGATCGTATCAATTGTGCTAAAAATTGATGAAAAAATTATTTACTTAATCCACAAATCATGCTTGAACATGTACGTCGACACAGGACATTAGTCATTTCTATATTTAAAATTACGAAAGTACAACTCTCACTAAACAAAATGACATCGGCTATTCCAAAAGACTTATCAACTCAAACAATCTTGTTGTCAGCTATGAAAATAAGATTTCGATAGGTAAAACAGAGACCGGCATTAACATGAATTGAAACAAATAAACCGAATATTGATAACAAAGAGCTCTGCAATAATTATCATCCTCATTTTCCATAGTTCATTGCTTGTTTGCCACGCCAATAACATTGTCATCGTCTCTCCTAAAACATAGCACTGCACCTTTCAACTAGCAATGAACTATGGAAAACCTTTTGAGGATGAGGATTATTCAAGAGCTCTTTGTTATCAGTATTCGGTTTATTTGTTTCAATTCATGTTAACGCAGGTCTCTGTATTACCTACCTAAATCTTATTTGCATAGTTCACAACAAGATTGTTTGAATTCATAAGTGTTCTGGAATAGCCTATATCATTTTGTTTACTGAGAGTTGTACTTTCGTAATTTTAAATATATAAATGACTTCATTTCCTGTGCCGATGGACATGTTCAAGCATGATTTGTGGGTGAAGATAATAATGTTTTCATCATTTTTTAGCACATTTGATAATATTTTCATCTCCTGCTAGACATGTTATAATCCCTTTGTTTACAGTAGCGTTTTCCTATTTCTTTGTTAGTTTACAGCCACATTGTTTAAATGGTTAAGGCGCTTCAAGTTGTGTTTGTCTTATTCTTTAGTAATACGCAATTATTTCATCTTTTAAATGTATAAATGACTTCATTTTCTCTGACAGTTGGACATGTTCAATCACGATTTGTGGATTTTTAGGAAATGTTTATTTTCTATGCACGATTGACATTATCTTCTTCTCTAACTAAACATATTCTAAGCATTCCTTTTGTTTGCAGATCATTTTTTATTACTTTGTTAAGTTATATTCACATTGTTTGAAGTGTTAAGACTATTTGAGTTGCCTCTGATGTATTGTTTAGTAATAGGTAAAAATATTCGAAAATTAAGTGTATCAAATACTTTATTTCCTGACATGCGTTCAAGTTCAATCATAAGTTGTGGATTTATTTCGTAATTTTCAATTTTTTTGAACAGTTGACTTTATTTTTCTCTCTAGCTAGATATGTTCTGAATGTTCTCTTCTGTTTAATATGTTTTTTTCCATTTCTCTAATAGTTGAAAACAAGATTATTTGAACTGATAAGTCTTTTGGAATAGCTTATGTCATTTTGTTTAGTGAGAGTTGTACTTTCGTAATTTTAAATATAGAAATGACTTCA
This sequence comes from Ectobius pallidus, assembly GCA_964059195.1. Taxonomy (NCBI): domain Eukaryota; kingdom Metazoa; phylum Arthropoda; class Insecta; order Blattodea; family Ectobiidae; genus Ectobius; species Ectobius pallidus. The sequence continues at coordinate 151,712,358 of CAXKWD010000002.1, forward strand.
TTTCCTGTGTCGATGGACATGTTCAAGCATGATTTGGGGATTAAATTAGTAACTTTTCATCATTTTTTAGCATAATTGATAATATTTTCATCTCCTGCTAGACATTGTTCTACGCATATAATCCCTTTGTTGACAGTTGTGTTTTCCTATTTCTTTGTTAGTTTACAGTCACATTGTTAAAATTGTTAAGGCTCTTAGAGTTGTATTTGTCCTATTGTTTAGTAATGCGCAAACATTTCACATTTTAAATGTATAAATCGCTTCATTTTCTCTGTCAATTGGACGTGTTCAATTATGATTAGTGGATTTTTTACGTAATTCTCATTTTTAAATGCACAACTGACATTATTTTCCTCTGTAACTAAAGATATCCTATACATTCCTTTTGTTTACAGATAATTTTCTTTATTTCTTTGTTAATTTACATCCACATTGTTTGAATTGTTAAGACTATTAGAATTGCCTCTGATGCATTATTTAATACTAGGTGAAAATTTTACAATTTAATGGTATCCGTTAACGTTTACGTTCACGTTTGCATTTACTTTCACATTCACGTTTACGTTTGCTTTACATTCACGTTTGCATTTACGTTTACGATCACGCTTACGATTACTTTTACGTTCACATTCACGTTTACGTTCATATTCATGTTTACATTTACATTCTTGTAACATTACACCATCTTTGACAATCAATTAATCATGTTCCAGTTTATATCAAAAGACCAATACCACAAATGATGCATGTATCACTGAAAAGATAAATATACATTACCATTATTATCTGTCTGTTTTATTTTTAGAATCAACTTGTATGTATTTCTTGAGGTGGGCATTGTCATATTCTTTTGTTGACGTTACCTATTCTGAAGTTCCCTTGTTTCAACGTTTATGTATTAGATCATTTTATGCCTATTTTTGATAGTTTACATATATGTTGTATGTACTATTGAGAATGTCATTATCATATAGGTGTACATCTTTAATACATAAATGATTTTGATTCATCTGTCTACTGTTCACGATGAATCATGTTTTGCGGGTGATACCTATCCTGAACCTCTCTACTCAGTATGGAATAGATACCTTTGTCTTATTGTTACGTAATTTTTGTGCACAAATGACTATTTTCGTCTCCATGATCTATATTTCTTTGCTAGTTTAAAGCCATTTTGTTTCAATTCTCAAACATTTAGAGCTGTCTTTGTCATATTCTTTAAATTAGTTGAACCTGAGGGATATAGTGTTGGGTAGGGCAAGACAGAATATACCCGTTAGTGTATTGAAATGGTATGTTAAGTAGAATTTATCTTTGTTTGTATTGAGCATATAAGACTATATATTATTCGTGTCAGGTTGGCCGAGAGGTCTAAGGCGCTAGATTCAAGGTCTGGTTCCCTTAGGGGAGCGTGGGTTCGAACCCGTCATAGAAGGAAATTTCAACCAGATTTTAAGACTTTAATTCACTAATGTATGACTAGCCATGAAATTGTAAGGGTTTATAGAGTTGTCACTGTCTTACTTCTTAGTAATAGGTAAACAATTCACATTTTTAATGTATAAATGACTTAAATTCCTCTGTTAACAGGATAAAAACCTACCCTGAGGCTCTCACGTCCCGACACATGATTTTTCCTATTTCTTTCATTGTTTATGATCAGTTTGTTTAAATTAGAATATAATAGAGCAAACAAATAAATTTTTTCCATCCAAGTCAGGTTGGCCGAGTGGTCTAAGGCACAAGATTTAAGATCTGATTCCCAATGGGGAACGTGGGTTCGAATCCCACAACTGACAGACATTTTATTTGGATTCCAACCAATGAAGTTAAGGCTTTAATGCACTAAAGTATAACTAGCCTTGAACGAGTATGATAATAATCATGCGTCATGAGGAAGATTACACGTGGCCATGATTGTGCATAAAGATTTTGTGGCGTAGTTTTATTTTTGTAACGTGGTCGTGAATATTTTTCCCCTTGCCAGGATATATATAAAAAGGCTTGTTGTGTTTGGAAAACGATCAGCTACGATGGAACGCTGGCAAATATTGGAGAGGGAGGAGCAACCTACCACCTGTCGTGTGTATGACAACAGAGGTGTTTTTATCAAAGAGGTGGTTCATCCCTTTACATTTACCAGAATCAAAGGGTATGACCAAATTCACGAGGAATTAGTACAGGTGTTTCCATGCGGGCGGTCAAATAAAATGATTGCTGGTCAGCAACGGAAGTTTGATGACTTCAGTCACCACGAGGAAGTGTGCACGGAAAAGGAACATTTCACAGCTTGTTTAATTCCTGCCAATCCTCTTATGAGAATATCGAGCAGAAAATGTGACACCAAGTGTGAAACATTTAAGAGGACGTCAGAGAAGGTATAACATAGTTAAGTTTTCGTATCACAATATCAAATAGGATTTCCTTTTTTTTCAACACTTCTTTGGTTTCAGGCGGTAGATGTCAATTGCTACGCATCAGAGGAAAATGGAGGAGAGGGGAGGCGACGATTGCAAGAGCTTACGTCATCTACAGGGTATATAAGAGGCTGCATCCCTGCCGAGACCATGTTGGTGGAACAAGACCTTCTCTTCATCATGTTACGGCTTGCAATTATTTTAACGTTCGGCCTCTGTGGCTGGGCGGAGATTATGATGGATGACGCCGATCGGGAAATGGCAATTAATTATCCAAATATGTATGGATATCTGTCGTGTAATAGCAACACACTACCCGACAAAGTCTTTCGAAGAAGCTATTGCCATGTTTCAAGCTAATTATGGACTTAATGTATCTTCAAAGTTAGACAATGACACTTTGAATTTAATGAGGATAGCTCGTTGCGGGGTTGCAGATATAACGCACTCTGAAGAGGTGAAAAAGTGGAACAAAACACATTTAACATGGAATTATATCATCATGGATCAAAAGTCTATAGACGTAACATATATGGCTTTTGAAAAATGGGCATCTATATGTGGTCTCACATTCTCAAGAGACTTAATAAAACCAGATATCTTAACAACAACTAATGTGAAAGGATATCATAAATTTAAACTCTACGATATGAATTGCTCAGACACTCTCGTGGAATCTGAACATGTTTTAGCGCATGACTTCTGTCCTACTGGTGGTGATCCTCTTGAAATTCACGTAAACGACGTCTTCCAATGGTCTGCGAAAACGACTTTCTCTGGTGATAAATAGGTCAAAAATCTGTGTTCCGTACTCCTTCACAAAATTGGACACACGCTGGGAATATCACACGTAAACGATAAGGACGCTGTAATGTATACATTTTGCCATCCCGATCATCCATAATTCCAATTGACCGTTAGTGACATTGCTGAAGCTAAAAACCTATATGGTCCTCCGTCGTCACGACCTAAACCTCAGCCATCACCACCGCTGCTTCCTTCTTCAACTCCTCGGCCTAGACTTTCATCAACTCGATCTACGCCATCATCAACTTGACCTATGCCATCATCAACTCTTCCTACGCCGTCATCAACTCCTCAGTATGAATCTGGTAACCTGTGCCGAATGTTGTTCCCGACCTGTGTAAACTGAAAAAGTTAACACATTTATTGTAGTTAATAATACATTATATGTGTTTTATTGACAATGGGTTTGGATTATATATTTAGTAGGTATGGAACTAAACTCTCCCTTTTTCATACCCAATTGTGTACTGCAATTACCTGGGGAGTATAATGTGACAGCTGTTTATCAAAAACCAAATTCCAACATCGTTATGATAGTCGGTACTAAACAGTATCTCGTTGAACATAAAATATTTAACCTTTTGCCCGGCCATCCTATACCTGCAAATATTTTTGATAAAAGAAACAACTCATTGACAGCTGGTGAAAATACGTATAGAGGAATAACATATCTGTTTTATGATGACGGTTTAGCTTTAGAGATAGACGATTGTGCTATAAAACCAGCTGCCCATCATTACATTAAGACTATTTTCCCCGGGATTCCACCAAAAATAGATAAGGTTTTTAGGTATACAGATGGGTTGTTATACTTCTTCCAGGATAATAAAGTAATACTATATAGTGAATTTAACAACATCGTTCTTAATATCTTTAAGAATAGTCTTGAGCTGTTGCGAATAGATTGTCCACCTAAAAAGGGATTGATTAATGAAATTAAATCACTTGTATCTAAACTTTAATCGTTGTTCTTATCGTGCTCCAAGCTATCCTACAGATCTGTGCAAATAAAAAAACTACATTTGTATGATTCTTTGTAATAGTTATTTCATCTGTGGATGAAATAAAAAACAATTGATATCTGTTATTTGGTGAAGGATGTTCTTGAAATAAACAATCTTTACTAACATTCTTCTTTTTCTTTATCTTAAAAAGGAACTGTGTACTATTCCGTATCTCTTTCCATTTACGTTTAACCTTGAATTCCTCTCCTCTCATCCTGTACGTCATTGTCATAACTTAGGAGTTGCTGCGCCGTCATCCGGTTATGGTGGGTATGACATTTTATTATTTTAAGGGTTTAGCTTTAGTTGGTATGGGGCTTACCTTTCCCCTGGTTTAACATTGACTATAGTGGTACAGATTCAGGCATGTCTTACATTTGGTGTAACAAACCATTAAATTTTGAGTTTGATAGAGATGAAAACCATTTATAATCGCTTAAAACTTGTCGATTTTTGCAAACTATCCTGGGGTGTAGACACTTCATATAGCATACTATGATATTTTTAATCTTCAAAATATATTTTAAATGCGGAAGTCACTATTTTATCGATCTGGTTAAAACCAGTTTTAGAGTTGTAAGTACTCCATTTCGAGTGTTGGTTTTGTTCAGACAACTTGGTTGTAGGAAATCCGTTGGTCAAGAAATGATACTAGGGTTGAAAACATCTCCCAGACAATTTATAATGGTTTAATCTGCCTATTTCTTGAACCTTGAAAAACTACCCCTTCATAAAATTAACCCCTTTGAAGGTGAATGTCATGATTGATAGGTGCTATCACTCAATAGGACTTTTTATTGTCGAAAAATAAATTTTTAATGGGTTAGATTAATTGTGGGGGTGAAAAACGCCCTCTAGACGAATTATAATAGTTCCAGTTGTCCATTTCTCTTAAAACTTGGGTGACTTTGAAAAACCACCCTTTCGTGAAATTAAATCAATTGGGGGTGTAAATAATATCAGATAGTTTATATCACTCAGTACGATGTTTATATGTCAAAAATAATGTTTAATTGGGTTAGATTGGACGATTTATATTTCCTCAAACTGTCCATATCTGCAAAAACTTGGTTGACCTTGAAAAACTACCCCTTCATTAAATTAACCCCTTTGGGTTGTGAATCATGTCAGATAGTTAATATCTCTCCATACGATGTTTATATGTCGAAAAAATAATTTTTAATGGTTATATTGGTTGTGGGGTGAAAACTACCCTCTACACGATTTATATTGACTCATTTTGCCCATATCTGCAAAAACTTGTTTGACCTTGAAAAACCACCCCTTCATAAAATTAACCCCCTCGGGGGTGTGAATCATGTCAGATAGTTAATATCACTCCATCCGATGTTCATATGTCAAAAATAATTTGTTAATGGTTATATTGGTTGTGGGGGTAAAAATACCCTCTAGACGATTTATAATGGCTTAATTTTCCATTTATGCAAAAAGGTGTATGACCTTGAAAAACCACCCCTTTATAAAATTAACCCCCTTGGGGGTGTAAATCATGTAAAATAGTTTATATCACTCCATACGATGTTTATATGTCAAAAAATACTTTTTATTGGGTTAGATTGGAAGTGGGGGTGAAAACCACCCTCTTGTCATGGATGGTAATAATGTTTTAATCCCATCAGATATACATTTTGTGGTATAAATAAAACCAAGCAGTGGCTCAAAACTCACTAATTCTTAGCAGCTGCTTGGTTTGGTATAAATAAAAAGCGGCTTCCTCAGCCACCTGCCTAGCCGTTGCTCAACGACCTTGACAGCTAAGCCGCTGCTTAGGATTTGGTATAAATAAAACTAAGCCGCGGCTCTCTGTTGGTAGCAGCGGCTTGCTTTTTTCTGAGGTACCTCATTTGCGGACTCAGCTTGCTCAAGTGAAGTTTTTAATCGTATTGGCGGGGTTCATGGGGGTGATTTTTTTAACGAATATGAGTAATTTATAAGGAACGTATGGATTATGATGTGTACAGATGTAAAGAACCGGTTGTACAATAAAATTGTAAAACATGTGTAACTTAACTTTGTTATTTTTCTTTTTAATAATAATAATAATAATAATAATAATCACAAAATTAATACATAATTATAGGTCTAACACATTCTCATATTTTACTGGTATCAATATGAACTAAAATATTTCAAACGTGATTAATTCTTTTTTTTGAACGACGTAACTAATTAGCGGTACTTACGAATATTGTTGCCGTGGATTGTAACTTGACATTCCCGCACGCAATCTGGTTGCTATGAAAACAAAAGAAATTTCCGTGCGGTAAAAATTACAAAAAGCACAAGTGCCGCAAGTAAAATCATCATAATACAAGCCTTTATGGAAGACCGGAACTAAGGCGACTTTAACAGGACAAATATTCGGTCCCCATAACAACCAACATATGCGAATCACTTTCTAAAATATAACATCCATCTTCAATAGTGTATATACATAATATTTTCAGCTAATATCTCAATTAATATAAATAAATTGATATAAATATTCATCGTGAAAAAAACAGTATGCAAGCGCCTCGTTTTTTCAAACTCTTTCCTCGGTCCGTATGCACCGCTTATGGCAATTGTATCGCAATATACTAAAACGCTATTTCAAATTGTAATACTGTAAACTAAATAGGTTAACTTCAAATCTATTATATAGCAAGCAGATTCAAAACGAACGTATCTTATAAAATAATTAATTATGGGAACTAATGAAATATTAATAAAAGAACTACATATATTAATGTGGGACACTGTTAAGTATGAAATGTGTTTATTAGTATAAACTGTTAACTTTTGTTTATTAGAAATAAGTATAATTGTATCTGTCTACTGTTCTAGTTAAATGCTTAATATATTAATTTACAGGCCTAAACATAATTTTTAGTTCCCTAAAATCAAGGTTTACTAGTAAAACATGAATACTAGAGAATATTGTAGGAGAAAAATTCCTCTGACACTGGGACTTGAACCCAGGACCTTTGGATATCCAGGACTCACTCTCTTGTCTCTTTTCTTTCTCCGCAAATAGTTTTTCTTTCTTTAAATTCAGTACTTATATTTCTAATTTTTCCTTTTCTTCTCGGGTTCTCTCCCAATTTTTTAAGACTATCGGCTTAATCGCAGTGAGTCTCAGGTCGAATTTTACTTTATCCTTATCTTCAAATTACTAATACTTCTTAAAAACTGGTTTTCAGTTAACACTACGTTACATTCTCGTTCTAGCTGACTTTTGAAAACAGTTACTGCTAGAGATTTTTTTCTTTTTGCACTCTGGCAGTTGAGCTTTATTGAGTACTCGTTTGTGCATTTTCAGAATTTGCACGATCTACTTTTGAAATACACTATTTTCTTCAACCATTCTGATACATTATAGGCCTACTAAACTTTAAATTTTAAATCGCTGCACAGACAGTCAAATGGCATGTTTGTTTACTCAGCTGCTATGTGTCGTGCGATATGGGATGCAGGTGTCCAAGCACTTGCTACCAGTTGCCTGAGCAGCGGCTTGGCAGGGAGGGGAAGTTTTTATTTATACCAAACAGACAACGGGTGCTAGATTCTCAACCTTCTCATGAGCAACGGCTTGGTAGCAGTGGCTTCGTTTTATTTATACCACCCATTATGTAGGGATTTTGGGTTAGGTAGGAGTCTAGGGTCCCTAACATCAACTTAATGAGTCTCTCCTACTATTTATTCCTTCTGGTAGCTAGTTTAGCAGTGGATAATAAGAAATAATATCAATATAATTCCACAACAGATATAACAATTTATTTAGGAATAAAGCCAAAGTAGTACAAAAGTGTTATTGAAATGAGCTGTCAATTTAATTGTTTATATTCAGATTAAAATGGCCTTAGCCCTTCTTTAAATGTTCTAGCTATCTTTAGCTGAACTTTGATTAAATACATATCAAGCGGAGCTGGCAAATTGCCCAAAGACTCCGGATAATTTATACATGCAGAATAGTACAATTCCTTCAAGATGAGCTCATCACATTTGAGCTAATAGATATGTTGAAATGCGAACCCTGTACCAAGTGCCAAATGGTTCGAGATAATTATATATGCTGCTATGCTGTGGGCAAATTATGAAATTTAACCGTGTAATTAGTTTACATTGTGCAAACTTAACTTAGAATTTGTAGAGAATATGTATGCTGTCCTGGACTCAATTGAAAGTGTTAATAAATGCCTATGATCACATATTACCAATCGATGAGGTTAAGTAGTCAAGTCTGCCATGCTGAGGTTGCTGCTGGAAGCTGTAGTTGATGGCTTCTTTGCCTTTAAGCCCAGGTCTGGAAGTTCTCCTATGCTACATCATCTGCGTTGAGTAGAGTAGTACCACGAAGTCTTGGTACCAAAAGCGTTACTGGGATTAGGCTAAGGTGCTTGCCTTAGTAGAGTTCGATGAAAAGTGAATACGAGTCAAACAGGTTAGCTTACATAGAGCGCTTTCAGTTTCTCGATCGAAGTAGCGTAGAAAGTTCTCGAGACTTCTATCTGGAAATACGGCGTTTGTGTAACATCTTCATATTTCAAAAGATCTGGAAAACTGAGAAAAACTGTTTAGCAAATTGTTGTATGATTAATGTTTTAGAGCATCATGAAAACTTTATAAAACATTAATAGAATTTCGAGATCTCGATACAGACATCGATTCACTCCTAAAACCAATGGTAAATAGTGTTTTAAGAGTGTGATCATAGCATTACAGTATTCCAAAGAGAATACTTATAAAGTGCTTTCAGTAATGTTTGACAAACGAATATATAAAAAAGAAACTTCACAATATTAAATGCTTAATATTTCTCCTGAAATGTTACATAGTCCCCAGGGGAACATAAAATTTCGAAACTTTGCCGCTGGGGCAATGGACAAACTTTTGATATAGGCCTCTTAAGTGTAGAGGTAGCGGTTTTGAGAGTAAGTACTCTAACATGACCATCAGGGCCTGAATGAAGTTCAACAACCCTGGCTAAAGGCTACAATAAAGGGGAAGAGTTATCTAGTACTAGAATGACTAGGTCATCTTTCTTTATATCTGGATTTGCCACTTCTGCGTTTGCTGCAGAGTGTTCAAATATTCTTTTGTCCATCGTTCCCAGAGGATTTGGCTAATCTTATCACACAGCTGGTAGCGTGACAGTCGGGAGCCATGGATAGCTTGCAGAGAAGGGGTAGGAATAGCGTTGAGAGGAGCGCCTGTGAGAAAATGTCCTGGTGTGAGCGCAGAGAAATAATTAACATCACTACTCATTGGAGTGAGTGGTCTACTGTTTATAATGAATTCCACTTTGCACAACAATGTATAACACTCTTCGTATGTGAGCACTGTATTACGCATAGTCTTGTATAACAGGGTTTTCATACTACGGTTGCTTCTCTCTACTAGACCGGCCATATTTGTGGCTCTGGGCGGCAAAAAATGAAAGTCTATACCCAAGCCTGAGGTACACTGCACTATCTCTTGCTGCACTTGTTCCAACTGAAACACGCTGTATAACTGTTTGAGTTCATTGTGAGCTCCAACGAAATTTCTACTATTGTCCAGATATAGATGTGCTGGAAGTCCTCTCCTCTCCTGGAAGTAAATCTTTGGAGTGATGCAATGAATGCTTCAGAACTGGCTGAAGTTACCAAATCAATGTGTACTGCTTTCGTAACTAAGTAGACGTACATGGCTACATAAGCTTTGTAAGTTATCTAAGATCTGCCTGAAGTGGCCTTTAAAGTAAGCGGGCCTACGAAGTCGACTGCAGTGCATTCAAATGCTCTTCTTATTGTTACTCTGGGTTCGGGAAGGTTTCCCATAATCTGGTTTGAAGTGGTAGGATGATGTCTGAAACATACGTAGCATCCTTTGAGTGCTGATTTCACTGATTGGATTCCTATGATGGGCCAATATTTTTGTCTCAGTGTATACAATAGGCCTTGTGATCCTTCATGAAGATTTTTCAAATGAAGATCACGAATAATAAGTGCTGTAACAGGGTGCTTGGATGGAAGCAATATTTGATGTTTGCTGTCATAGCTAAGGTCAGATTGTTGTAATCTACTTCCTACTCTCAAAATGTCTTGGCTGTCTACATATGGATGCAGCGGCAACAATGGGCTTTGCCTAGCTACATGCTTATTTTTCTTTAAGTCTTCTATTTCTTGTTTGAAGCTTTCTTGTTGAACCTTTTTTATTATTAAGTCATATGCAGTCTGGAGCTCTGTCAACACAATGGGACCAATATGCCTATCGTTGTGATTCAAACAGTTGTGCTTAAGTCTCAAGCAAAGAGCTGCAATTCTTAATACTTTCTTGAAAGATGAATATTTGGTTAACAAGTTATCTTGAACTGGTAATGCAGTGAATACTTTAGCTGTATGTTTCATTTCTAACATTTCTTCTGGTACTGGTAGATCATGGATAACTGACCAATGTTGTTCATTGTATTTCAAGAATTGTGGTCCATTCCACCAAAGTGTATTATTATGTAGTTTCTGAGGTGTGATGGGTTTGGTAATAATCTCAGCAGGATTTTACTGTGAAGTCACATGCTTCCATGAACAGTTCTGTGTAAGCTGTTGTATTTTAGCTACGCGATGTCCGACAAAAGCGTTCAACTTGTGTGGCTCTTGGTTAAGCCAGTGCAATACAATTTGGCTGTCAGTCCAGAAATAGACTTGTTGAACTGTAACTTGCAATGATTGACTTACTTTTTCATACAATTGAGCTGCCAGAAGTGCTGCGCATAGTTCAAGTCTAGGCAACGTTATTTGCTTAAGTGGAGCAACTTTAGATTTGCTAGTGCACGTGTGTGTGATCCTCATGGTTAATCGTTTTGACATAACATGCTGTCCCATAAGCACTAGGACTGGCATCACAAAACCGGTGCAGTTCAGTGTGCAGACTCTGATTTTCTAGTACATTTCTAGGTATTCTATAATTTTCTACTAGGTTGAGGTTAGAATACAAGTGAAACCAAGCTTGCTGAATGTGTTGGGGCTTGCTCGTCCCATGCAATATTACATAACCATATTTTCTGCATAATAAGTTTGGCAGATGTGATCAGAGGTGAAATTAAGCCTTGTGGAGCGTATAATGTACAAATAGCTGATAATATCCGTCTTTTTGTAGTGGCTAATGGCAATGATTTCACAGTGTACTGAAATACATCATGCTTGGAATTTCAGTGCGGTCCCAATGTCTTGATGGAATTTTCATCTTCAAATTGCGTTAAACTTTCTGTAGATTTTTTGTCATTTGGAATGGTCTCCAGCACTGTTTCTGAGTTTGAACAGAATTTAGACAACTTGAAACCTCCTGTAGCAAGTAGCTTGGTTGGTTGGTCTGCTGCATGTATGGCTTCACTTTCTGTTTGAAAAGTTGCCAACAAGTCATCAACATAGAAGTTGTTGGTTAGGATATTTGCTGCTTGAGGAAATTTGCTAGTTTCTTCTTGAGCTAATTGGTTAGGAACTCTTGTTGCAGCATATGCTGAATTTGCCCGGCCATAAGTTACTGTGGTCAGTTGGTACAATTTTACTGGTTCGCTCTTGATGCTGTGCCAGAAAATTCTTTGAAAACTTTTGTGTTGGGGTTGTATAAGTACCATTCTGTACATTTTTTCAAAGTCAGCATTTAAGACATATGGGTGACATCTGAATCTAAGCAGCGTTGTATAGAGGTCTGGCTGAACACATGGGCCTTTATACAGTATGTCATTCAATGATACACCAGTGGACGTTTTGTAGGATGCGTTGAAAACTACTCTTAGCTTTGTAGTGCTTGAATCTTCCTTTGTCACATATTGGTGAGGAATGTAGTATGCATTTGGGCCGTCAACATGGTAGTCCCATGGTAGTCCCATGGTTCCATGTGTCCAAACTGTTGATACATATTGTTGGTAGATGGTTGACTATCTGATAAGTATGTTTTCTACAGTATAGAAGCGTTTGAGGGCTCCAGCTCGGGATGCACCCAAGTTGCTAGTTGGTTCTTTGAATGGTAGAGTTACCATGTATCTGCCTGTGTCAGTTCTGGCAATGGTTTGCTGGAAGAACTGTTCACATTCTTCAACTTCTTGCGAACGTATTGGCACTTCATTTTCTTCTATCTCCCAAAACCTTTGTGGATTTGCTCAGTGATGGTTAGGTGACATCTTACTGTTTGTTTTCTTTGTCTTCCCTGGCTGATTTGTCCAGAAATAATCCAACCCAGTCTTGTTTCTCTGAGTAAAGTCTTGTATCTTTGAGTTCTGCTAATTGTGAGGTTATTGCCAGTGATTAGCTTCCAAAATATATCTGCTCCGAGAATTACATCTATGGCTCCTGGTAGATGAAATGCATCATCAGCTAATATGGTGTCATCTGGTATGTGTAGGTTGGTGATATCAATGGGTGCACTAGATATATATTTTGCAATTTGTTCTATGACTAGGCATTGTAGATTACGGTAGTAGCCTTGCCGATGAGCGTCCCTGATTTGCATATGAGCAGTTTCATAAATGTTTGAAGTATGAAGGTTTACTCCTGTTACTGCTACTGAGGTTTGATTGGTGCTTAACTGAAGCTTGTGACACAGTTCTTTTGTGAAGAACGTGTGCGTTGCTCCTTTATCTAAAAGTGCTCTTGCTTTGTGGAGCTTGCCATTTCTAGCCTTTATTAGGATTTGAGCTGTGGCGAGAAATGTATGAACATTGGTATCTGTTTGTGCATTATTGGCAAATGCAGTTCCTGAAGTACCTGGTGTAAGTCTATCAGTCGTTTCTGTTCTGGCATTTTGGCTTCTGCCGCTTTGATGCTGTAGTACAAACGTGTTATTGAAATGAACTGTCAATTTAATTGTTTACATTCAGATTGAATGGCCTTAGCCCTTGTTTAAATGTTCTAGCTATCTTTAGCTGAACTTTGATTAAATGCATATAAAGCGGAGCTGGTAAATTGCAAAAAGACTCCGGAAAATTTATACATGCAGAATAGTACAATTCCTTCAAAATGAGCTCATCACATTTGAGTTAATAAATTTGTTGAAATGCGAACCCTGTACCAAGTGGCAAATGGTTCGAGATAATTATATATGCTGCCATGCTGTGGGCAAATTATGAAATTTAACCTTGTAATTAGTTTACATTGTGCGTACTTAACTTAGAATTTGTAGAGAGTATGTATGCTGTCCTGGACTCGTTTGAAAGTGTTAATAAATGCCTATGATCCCATAGTACCAATCGATGAGGTTAAGTAGTGAAGTCTGCCATGCTGAGGTTGCTGCTGGAAGCTGTAGTTGATGGCTTCTTTGCCCTTAGTCTGGAAGTTCTGCTATGCTACATCATCTGCGTTGAGTAGAGTAGTACCACGAAGCCTCGGTACCAAAAGCGGTACTGGGATTAGGCTAAGGTGCTTCTCCTCTAGAATATATAGAGCGCTTTCAGTTTCTCGATCGGTGTAGCGTAGAAACTTCTCTAGACTTCTATCTTGAAATACTTCGTATGTAAAACATCTTCATATTTCAAAAGATCTGGAAAAATGAGAAAAACTGTTTAACAAATATGATTAATGTTTTAGAGCATCATGAAAACTTTATAAAACTTTAATAGAATTTCGAGACCATTGATTCACTCATAAAACCAATGGTAAATAGTGTTTTTTAGTACACGCTCTCTAAAACAGCTGCTTATCGTACTGGTAACAAGCCGAAAAATTGCATTTTAAAGGACAAGGCCGCTAAAATTGCATAAAAGTGCATTCAAATTGCATTCAAAATGCAGTTTTAGCGGCCTTGTCCTTTAAAGTCGTCATGGCAATCTATAAACAAAACCCAGATGGCATTGACCAGTCACACCAACTTTAACATGGTTTTACGCATATAATTGCTCATAAAACAAACAAATTTAAGCCAACACGTTTCTTTATGAAAATCAGAAACTTTACCAGGATTTTTCGCAAAACACGGTAGCCCACTTCATCACACGACAACAAATATAAGCCAACAACTTTTCACATCTTCGTTCACATAGCTTACATGGATGCACCAGCATTTAATTGCAATATATTCCCTATTCCTTCTGCCGTGATGTTGCTGGCACCAGCTCCAATTCAATGTTTTTGACTTGGAGTGAAATTTCCTCGGGATTATAATACATATTTTCGCAAGCTTTTCATAAATACTAGTTCGTATTTATTATTGTTTACAAATCAGCGACTCATATAACGCATTCATAGCCTACCGCATTTCGTACGGTTCATTGTTGTCTTGCGTTTGAGAGGGCCGTGAGAATATGGTAGACTACCTTTCATTACAATTAATTATATACGGTATTTTGTTTCATTTCATATAATTTAGAGAGCTATTACTAAAAAATATTGTATGCACCACGTACGCAAAAACTTTAGCGTACTCATCCAGTATTTCAGCCTCGGCTTACGCCTCGGCCGCTATACTAGATTCGTCCGCTAAAGCGTTATTTTGCGTACTTGATACATAAATAGCTATTAAGATTGTGTTCATAGCATTACAGTATTCCAAAGAGAATATTTATAAAGTGCTTTCAGTAATGTTTGACAAACGAATATATAAAAAAGAAACTTCACAATATTAAATGCTTAACATTTCTCCTGAAATGTTACACATTATAATATTAGATTTTTAAAAATATTTTTATTTTTATTTCTCAAAAAATTACCCCTCTGGTGGGGATGAAAATTATTTCATAAGAGCCTAACTCTTTTGTGTAGCATTTCCTTATATTTTGTTAATATTATTCAGGTTATTTGGCCATGTAGATCTCTTATTTTGTTAGCCTAACACTTATTTTGAACTTAGGGGTGACCAAGGGTACGTTAAATTTACCCTCTTGTGACTGTTATTCATAATGTCTTTAATCCCGTCACCTGTCCTTTATAATACCAGATTTTAAAAATTATCTTAATTTTTCCTTCTTAAAAACCATCCCTACTAGGGTTGAAAATATTTCATAGGGGCCTAACTCTTTGTATCACTTTTTCTTATTTTTCTGTTAAAATTTTTCTTGGTTTTAGATTATTTGTTTTAAGGTTGGTATTGCGGGTCTCTGCTTTACCGACCTATTCTTCGTATTCGGGATTGATATTGTTTATTTCTGATAGGCCTCCGCTGATCTCGGGATAGGCCTCCTCCTAATCGATAGGCCTACACTTTATTTTTAATAATAAATATCCACATCACATTTCACAAAATAATAATAATTTAATTTTTATATTCGGTGTTGTTTAGGTTCGGCGTATTTCGAGATGGGCCTCCGCCTAATAGATAGGCTTATGTGGATTATAATTTATTTTTTAATGATAAATGTCCACATCACATCTCAAAAAATTATAATAATTTATTGTTTATAATGCTTAATTCTCTTTTGCTGGCTGACCGGCCTGGTAACGTCACCGGATGAATCTAGGGTAGTACTACTTAGGCCGATTTATCCGTTAACTCATTGTAAATTAGATCCCATTTTATTATAGACCAAGAATGATAGTCAGAATTCTATCAATTTACAAATTAATTAATACTTTACTTCTCGTAGGCCAATTGTCAGATCAATCTGAATAGAATAAAATTGAAACTGCAATATTAACATTCCTTTGATATACCACGAGAACCTGGAAGTGAAACAAAACACGTAATTTCCTACTTAAGCCCGATTTCCCAGGAAACACATAGGCACAAGACTCCGAAATTTATATATAGAACTAGCTTAAAATGCCTGTATTTTGTAATGCTTGTATTTTGTAATTTGAAATTAACTTATAGAGGACCTTCGAGTTTGAAACTCTAGGTCCTTATATAATATGTATGTAGAATTTGAAATGAGGAAGAACGACATACCACACTCAAACTATTCTCTCAGAAAACGCTAGATATAGCTTTTTATGGCTCATAGAGGATGTCGAATGTTGCATTCCTTTGCTTCTACACATCATGCCTGGGAGGGGTTCAAATAAGAAGAAAAAGAAATTCCAGTTTCATAAAATTGTATTGTCTTGACAGAAAATTTTATTTCTCACTCTCATATTACCATACGACCGATTCGGGGCTAAAATAAAAAAGAAATTCAATATCACTTTCATGCTTTCCTTCCCAAAAACCTGGGACATAATATACTGCGCGCGTAGGACTGAATGTTCCATCCCATTTTGTCTTATTTCAGATGCTTAGGGCCTCTAATAAACATCCCTATTTCTAAACTAATACAAAGTCTACAGCTATGAATAACGTATCAGTGGATAGGAATTTTTACCGACTTCTGATATAGCATACTCATTGGCAAACCCTTAAGCTGTCCCTGCAATACAACCGCTTATTCTACATCAAAATGTGAAGTGAGAAAATTATATTTCCCATGTCGAGCGCAGAGAAAGTTATGTGACTGCATCACATTGTGCTTTATTTTCGTGGATTTTATTCTTCAAGAATTATTTTCACAAATGCATTACATCGATAGCATCAGAATTTGTTAAAGCCCAGTATTATATAGTTCCCAAGGCCCTATGTGAACACTGTAAACAATACACTGTTGTCATGATAACTGAATTGCATTTCATTTTTTCAGTATAATATTTTCTGAAATTATATAAATTTTCAAGGTAATTAATTGCTTGTTAGAATTTTAATGTTGACCGCGTTACTTTCCGGGATGAACTGGATGAGTGTGCAAAATTTCGTGCAAATTGGTCAAGAAATGTATATTTGTATAGGGAATATATATACCCACATATATATATATATATTTTTTTTTATTTATTTATTTATTTATTATTTATTTATTACAAGAGATATTACAAGAGGTATTACATTTAGTAATACACCCGAATGAGCAAGACTGCTCGTGCTCGGGTGCCGTTTCAAAAATATCAAAGTGAAGAAAGAGGAGAGACAAAGAAATAGAGTGTATAATGTGCTTAACTAAAAAAGAAAGTAAAACAAAAACATTAAACACAAAAACATAAATACATAAAAGGAGTGAAACAAAAATTACTTAAAAGCTAAAAAATTACAAAAAATTCTTTACATATCTATTAAATTTAACAGTGGAGTATGCTGAGAGATCAGGATTTTTTCTGATAATTGAGTTATAGAAGCGCGGTCCAAAATTAATGCTATGCTTTAATCCTGCCGATGTGAGACATTTGGGTTCTAATAGGAGTAAATTAGTATTTCGTCTAGTTTTGTAGATATGATCACTGGAAGAGTATTTTATACGATGTTTGTGAAAATATTTTAATATAGAAAATTTGTAAATTTGGTCCAAACTTAAAACATTAAATTCCGAAAATATTAGGCTAGTTGGGTAATCAATGTGTTTTCTTAGACAGATTTTTATTATTCTTTTTTGTAAAAGGCAGAGGGGCTTAAGGGTAGTTTTCGCTAATCCTCCCCAGACGAGAATGCCATATTGAATAATGGACTGGAAAAGTGCTAGATAAACGGAACGTAAAACAGTAATGGGCATACAGTGGCGTAAAATGACAAATTTATGAATTGTTCGGCGTAGTCTATTACAGATGTAGTTAACATGGTGAGACCATTTAAGGTGTTTATCAATAAAAATACCCAAATATTTCACAACGGCTGTTTCTTTCAGTGGTAAGCATTTACAATTCACATCAAAATTACAATTATGTATTATTAAATTTAAATTTGTACATTTTTTCCGCGCTATCTGACCAGTAGATGTTAATGAGAAAGGAACTAATGTTGATTTATCCACGTTTAGTGACAGAAGGTTAGAATCGAACCATTTTTTTATAATTTTCATGCCAGTATTAGCGTATTTATATGCTACTTCCCATGAATGACCACTGAAAATCACAACAGTGTCATCTGCGTATGAAAATATGGAGCCATTTATTTGATCTAGGTTTAAATTTAGCAAATCATTTACATATATTAAGTATAAGATTGGTCCTAATATCGTTCCTTGTGGCACACCAATATCAATATTTGATATTTCACTTATATGGCTGTCAACCTTTGTCATTATACATCTATTGCTCAGATATGATTCAAATAATTTGTAAACTGTTCCTCTAATTCCTATATATGCATACACACTTTCGATTTGACTTGGTTGCAAGACTCACACTTCTATTTTTTTTTGTTACGAAAACATGTGACGGCAGAAGTCTCTAACTGTGCCAATGTCACACTTCTATTTTGTTATGTAAACAATTGACAGCAGAACTCTCTAACTGCGGCTCATTTCATATTTCCGACTTTTCCCTTGGATTTTCCAAAAAATGTCTTTCATATAAACCTTGTCCTGACAATTACAAACACAAGAAAAAAGAAATCAGCCAAGTCGGTCGAGCCGTTCTCAACTGATGCTCCCTCATAAAGGGTGCGGCAAAACTTCCTCCCTATTTTAAATTTCAAATAAAAAAACAGATGGATCAAAATAAAGAAACTGTATTAATATTAATGATATCTACACAGTGGGAGTTTAGGGTTTTCAGTATAATACATTAGTCACCTCACTGCGAAGTATAAATAGACCTTAATCCTGTCTCCGTGCTCTTATAGCAAGATTCACCATATCAGTTGTGTCAACGTGATTATGAAAATCGTGTAAGATCACGTGCAAACATCCTTGAAGCTGTACCAGAAGATGCTGTGGTCCTTTTTAGTAATGAAGCACATTTTCACTTATCTGGATGTGTTAATAAGCAAAATTTCCGTTATTGGAGTGGACAGAACCCTCGTGAACTTCATGAAAAACCTCTGCATAGTGACCGTGTTACTGTATGGTGCGCAGTTGGAAGAATCGGGATAATTGGTCCTTACTTCTTTTTAAGAGGATGGTGCTACTGTGACAGTAATCTCTGAAAGATACACTCACATGATCAACACTTTTTTTACCAAGACTCTATGCACTGCTGACTGAACAGGTATGGTTTCAGCAGCATGGAACCACCGCTCACACAGCTCGGATTTCTCTCCAAGTGCTGATACAGATGTTTCCCGGGCGCTTAATTTCTTTACATGGCGAAATTTCCTGGCCAGCACGATCACCAGACCTTACACCCTGCGATTATTTTCTGTGAGGATATCTTAAGGGTGAGGTGTTTAAACATCGGCCGAGGACTTTGCCAGCCCTAAGAAATGCAATACTGGAAGAGATTGGTCTTATTCCTCAAGAAATGTTGGTTAGAACGATGGAGAATTTCCAAAGTCGCATTCAACAATGCATTGATAGTGAAGGACACTACTTGAGTGACTCATTGTTCAAAACAGAAACTTCCCACTGTGTAGAATCATTCATGTTAATACAGCTTCTTTATTTTGATCCATGTGATTTTTATTCGAACTTTAAAATAGGAAGGATGTTTTGCCGCACCCTGTACATTTGGGTAATTCATTTTTATTGATGTAGATTGGGTGAGAGAAAATTTCAAATCCAAACCAGTTGCGCATGAGTAGACTCTGCAATTAAGCTATGAAAATTCAATTAATATTACTTAGATGGAATTTAGCATCGAAATCAGATAAGCATTTGGTTCAATGATTTATTTTAATGTTAACAACCCCAAGAAACAATATGAAACAAGCTCACCAGACAGCACAGAACGATGACGGCATCCATGGCTGATACGCCTACCACAAAACTGAATAACATTTTCACAATCTTGTCGCGACGAGTTCATGCCCAAGACTCTTGACTGCATTACGAGACTGTTTCACTTCTCCGTTTCAAAAGATGTCGCTGCAGTAGAGCGAGTGCGTTCTACTACACCTACTGAAGTTGGTGCGTCTATCAAGCTCTACTAATAAAATGTACAAGAACAACTTATCCTCTAAACATTTTGCTGAGTTTACGTAAATAATTTCGCATAAGACGAATTTACAGCTCAAGTGGAAGAGAAGTCCCAATGGCATAATCTTTGCCCCAGTAAGGAACTAATTTAACCTACCGAAAGAAAACTTCCAATGGAAAAGAAATACGAGAAAGTATATACATATAAAAGTGAGGTAAAAAAGAGAAAAGGAAAAGCGGGAAAGAAATGAGAGAGAGCGTCAGAGTAAATAAAGGGGCAGAAACCGAGAACGAGGGAGAGAGATAAGGAAGAAAAGGAAGAAACATTCAGAGAACAATATTGGAAGGAAGTTTAAAAGAAAAAGTAAGAAAGTTGGAAAATTTGAGAGAAAGATGGAAAGATTGAACGAAAAGTTAATAGAAAAAGAAAATAAGATAGAAATAAAGAAAGAATGGAAAAAATAGGGAGAGAGAGAAAGAAAGAAATAAAGGAAAAGATAAAAAATAATGTAAAAAAGAAAGAAAGAAAGTGGAAAAAATAAAATAAAACAAAAAGAAATAAACAATAAATAAAAAGCACAATGCCAAAATAAAAATATACATTGTCTACATTTCGTTCGTTCACCGCATATAATGCAGCAAGTTAGAAAGAAACCTGCGCGGAACTATGATAGACTATAGGCCTAATATACTATTGTAGGATTATAATAGACATTCATTGTACACATCTATAGGCGTACATATCTGTAAACTTTTGGACAACATTTCAGTATACTTGCGACAGTTCTAAGCAGCAGTAGACAACAGCCGTTAAATAGTCATACAAAGACAAATAAACACATTTATGGGACGATGACGTATCTTGAAGAAGACACAAGTGTTATGCACAATAATAGTTTATTACTGTATAACTGGGACGCTATGACCTGAATCAAACTCGCGCAGATGTCTTATTAGCCCAGTCAAATTAGATAAAAAACGATGGTTTTGCTGCAAAAAATCATGTAGTTCCAAATGTTTCAGGAATGTATAGTGGGAGGTCCCCTGAACAACGCCTAATGTTTTCCCGCCAATTTCAGGTGCCGCGGGGGGTGGGGGGAGGCTCAAAGGTCCCTTTTTTCAGATTTTGGCGCAAATCTCGAAAACAGTGCATCGTACTGAAAATGTTATGGTATTAAAAATTAAAGCTTATTAAATTCCCGACAAAATGGTATATTAATATTTATCTTTATATGTTACCGTCTCCGAGAATGAGCCGGCGAAAATGGAAAAACTGCAGAAAAATTTGTAGCGCCTCACGTTTTTCGTCGAACTCGCCCTTCCAATTCTTTAGTTTTCCATTTTACAGGAAACTTGTAAGAAAAGAAGTTGTAGAGAATTACATGTTCTTCAAGAATATACATACATTTGATAATTTATCTTCACGTAGTCAAAAGTTAGACCGTTTTTAAATTTCGGGGTCGATTTCGAGATTCCGCTAGTAAACTGCCCATCATTTTATTTCCGTTTTCAAGTGCTTTAACTCTCTTTATCACTTTATGTATTGTTTATGTAAACATAAATGGTATTTATTACCCATATAACTAATATATATACATATATATATATATATATATATATATATATATATATATGCATGTGAGCCTTTATACCAGTATGTATAAAATGTGAACTTTTATGTACGTTATTTATTGTTTACATAATCGACGATAGTTAGTTAGTCCATTCTGTGAGTGGAGAACAGCATGTCGACTTTCGAGCATCACGAGTTAGCAGAAATGACCAAGACAGAAGGAAACTTGCTCAGTGGTTGGCTGATCACCCGCCATTTTCTGTTCGCGATTCTTTGATGTCCCTTTCAACCGGAGTAATAGGAACCAATAACATCAACTGTTACCAAGCAATGGAAATCGGAACCCGTACAATGGAAACTTTTGTTGGAATGAACTTCGCAGAAATGAAGCAGTGTAAGAAGAACGCAGTAGTCCCATTGGCTGCTATGAGCAACACTGTCAAACTGGACAACGGAGTGGTGGTGATCAAGCCTTTAATGATTTTCCAGAGGACCATAATTACCCAGAAAACTAAAGAGGATGTAGAGGAGCTGTTGAAGTGTGAGTTAGCCCCATAGCTACCCCATGACTCTTTTCGACAAATGGATCATGAGGAAAACGATGCCTTTCCTTTAAGCAATAAAATGGTCAACTTGAAGAACAGTTTCACGGTAATCTATGGCGGCTTCCTCCTTCATAGAGTAAAGTGGAACAACAACACCAAGTTCGCCTCCATCTGCGATCAATATGTGTCTTACATGATCAACCGTTACGGCTACAACTCTGCTGTGGTTTTTGACGGTTACGAAGACACGAATTCCACGAAAAGAGCCGAACAACATCGAACGGCATCAAGTATAACATCAGTGGATATAGACTTTGATGAGAACATGATGGCTACTGTTCAGCAGGAAAACTTCCTTTCCAACGAAAGGAACAAAACCAAGCTGATATGTATGTTAGCGCAGGCCTTGGGCGCAAAAGGTGTACAAGTCATCATAGACAAAGGAGACGCTGACTGCAGCATTGTTAGGTGTGGACTGGAAAATACCTCTCATTCAACTGTGGTGGTAGTTGGCGAAGACATAGACCAGCTCGTCTTACTCGTGGCACTCACACCACGAGACACGAATTTTTTTTTTTTTATGAAGCCTGGAAGACATAGACCAGCTCGTCTTACTCGTGGCACTCACACCACGAGACACGAATGTGTTTTTTATGAAGCCTGGACGAGGCAACGCAGAAGACAGCCATTCAGCCCATACATTCTGTTTATCCATTGCTTCACTGGATGCGATACCACTTCTGCGATTTATGGAGAAAGTAAAGCAGCCATACTTAAATGTTTCCAGCGGTTTCCTAACGAAACCAAAAACATCGCTGAAGTGTTTTACGACTCCACATCCACGCCAGGAGATATAGCTGAAGCTGGGGAACAAATTTTCCTACTGATGTATCAGGCCCCACCCAACGAGCATGACCTCAATCATCACAGGTACATTTCATTTTGTATTGCATGTACTAACTTCATTGAATCATGCTGTTTGATAAAAATTATTCTATTCTATTTTATTGTGTTTTATCCACAGGTTCATGTGCTTCATCAAATCTTCAGCCAAGATGAAAGCGAACTTGTCTTCATTGCCACCTACAAAAGATGCTGCTCTACATCACTCGTGCAGAGTGTTTCTACAGGTCCAGCAGTGGTTTGGAAATGAATCTCTCGAACCTGAACGTTGGGGTTGGACAAGAGAAGATGGAGATATCTGACTCCTATTAAGACCAAGGCCCCTATTGCACCTGACAGCGTGCTCAACTCCATATTTTGTCATTGTGCCACAGGCTGCGGTATGAGATGTGGATGCCGGAAAGCCGGCATCCACTGCTACCTGTCTGTGGCAATTGCCACGGTGCTTGCACTAACAATGCTCCCGTTCAAGAGGACTTGGAAGAGTTGTACGATGAGGAATATGAGTATGAACAGCTTTAAATGTGTGACAGGATGGAAGGGTGAGCGGAAATTAGGTTGTGTAAGCCTCTTTTATTACTTTTGCATTATTACCTATTATATATATATATGTTAGTTATATGGATAATAAATAACATTTATGTTCACATAAACAATAAATAACGTGATACAGAGAATTAAAGCACTTGAAAACGGAAATAAAATGATGTGCAGTTTACTAGCGGAATCTCGAAATCGACCCCGAAATTTAAAAATTGTCTAACTTTTGACTACGTGAAGATAAATTATCAAATGTGTGTATATTCTTGAAGAACATTTAATTCTCTACAACTTCTTTTCTTACAAGTTTCTTGTAAAATGGAAAACTAAAGAATTGGAAGGGCGAGTTCGACGAAAAACGTGAGGCGCTACAAATTTTTCTGCAGGTTTTCCATTTTCGCCGGCTCATTCTCGGAGACGGTAACATATAAAGATAAATATGAATATACCGTTTTGTCGGGAATTTAATAAGCTTTAATTTTTAATACCATAACATTTTCTGTACGATGCACTGTTTTCGAGATTTGCGCAAAAAACTGAAAAAAGGGACCTTTGAGCCTCCCCCCACGCCCCGCGGCACCTGAAATTGGCGGGAAAACATTAGGCGTTCTTCAGGGGACCTCCCACTACACATTCCTGAAACATTTGGAACTACATGATTTAATGCAGCAAAAAATCTAATTTGACTGGACTATATCGTCCGCCGGTATCAATGGAGTAAGTGCAGAAGAGAATGCGTATACTGTACTATTCATTCCAAACTATACGGCTCATACTAGCCCGTAACTATTGAAAACAAAAATAAGGTGAATAAAGTATTTGTTTCTTTTAATTATGAATATTATTTAAGTAATGGTATGTAGGCTAACTCACAGAATATCGCTGTTGGGTGTAGAAAGCTTCAACGCCAGACATAGTACCGGCGTCGTCGTCATTATCATCATCACCATCACCATCACCAACGTCGTCATCTGCGTCACTGTCATCTCCCACTTGAATTACCAGATGTTCTGTTACTGCATCAAATGACGGTTCTTGGGCAATGTACGTTTCTTCAATGTCTCGAACATCTCGGCCTCTTGAAATCCAGTCTTCGGTTGTCGTGGACTGGCATTTCTCTTCTACCAATTGCATTGCAGACTCCAAAGTAAAATGTACATTTTTATTTCCACGGGTTTAGGTCGGGGTGGTAATGTGAAAGTCGTAGAATGGAATGTTCATGTTGAGAATGAAGGCGTCAATTTTGAATGTTTTGAAAGCGGGCTTTCTGAGTTTAATCATGGATATATCTCTGGTTTCAGCATTTTCCAGTGAAATGGAATACCATGTAGTGTAAGCCAATCCATCAAGACTGCTTTCCTGCATGAGGAATTTGGAGCGGGGTTAGGTTCTAGGTTGTGGTATGGTGCATTATCGATTACTAGAACAGAGTTTTAGGGAAGGTTGGGTATTAATTTAGTCGTAAGTCATTTTTGATAATTGACAAAATTCATATCATGGTGGTAATCTCCTGATTTTGTGCCCGACATAAATATTAGAAGTGCATTGGGCACAAAACCGTCTTCACCACCTGCATGCACAATAAGTATAGCCCGTTGTCCCTTCGAAACCGGAGCTAGCAGTCCCGTGTTACTGTTGTCACTCCATGCGTGTTTTTTGGTGTGCGATGAATGAATGTATGTCTCGTCCATGTAGATGATTGGTCGCCCTTCTTCCCTGTACATTGCAAGACATCGTAAATACTTCAGACGTAAATTACGGATGTCCATTTTGTCAATTAATATCTTCCGGTTATTCACTGTTTTCCTTCACTTTAAATGTAAATCCTTCAATACTTGCCTTATAGCCCATTCACCTCCAGAAAAATTAGTTTTGTTCATTAGGACAGGTAATAGTGTTTTTAAAGTTGGCCTTTCCTCATTTGTTTTGTGAAATTCATTCACCGTCCTTCTAATTACACACTTATCAAAATCATCTAAGTCTGTTTTCACTTTTTTCTTGGTCGTTTTTTGTGTGGAGTACTAAATCTCGTTCCATCTTGAACATTTCTCACCGTTCTTTACAATTCTCTTAATACTGCTAAATTAAGTTCCTGTAGCATCCGAAACACGCTGCTGAATTTTACAAAGTATAAGAGTTATTTTTCGCCTTATACCCTCAAAAAATATTTTTTTAAGATGCCAGAAATATATATAAAGTCATGTGGACAACCTTTTACATATAAATGAAAACAAATATTTATAAATTTGTTCCTTTTTTTGTGTTACAAATTATGTGAATGGAGTTCTGAGAGGTAACAGATTTTTAATTGCTGATGTGTTCTATTGAACAGTGAATTAAAGAATCATATATATATAGTCAGGTCTATATTGTCTCCCGTAATTGAATTGAAACTGTTATATAAAAATATAAAATTTTAAAAAAGATAGTAGTTTTTACACAGACAATTATACATATGATACAATGGTAAAATTAATTTTAAGATTATATATACATTAAAAAACACACACATATAATTATGTACAATTATAAGTTATCCTGAATTGCTTGAATAATTATAGTCCAGTAGCCTATAATCATGCAAGCAGCATACTTGTGCGTTGTTCTGTAGATATTTACATCAATCGTCTGTTTAGATACGTTCACTGTGGAATGTCTGTTTAGATTTTATTCACTGGTCACTACATGTGTTGTAATACAGTGCGCCCGAGAACAGTCTCCGCAGTTGCTATTTGCTGGAGAGAGGGCTAGGTGCAACAGTTACGTTGGCAACACGGGCTTTTATAAAAACAAACCGCCAGCTGTGTATGCAGGCAGGCAGAGGTCACTGTCACTTTATCAATGGGTGCATTGTCTAATTACTAATCAGTGCATATTGCAGTGTGCAAGCATTTTAGATCGAATATTGTGACAGGACTTCCAGCACCTGCAATGATCAGCTGTGGTGACTACCAACTTAACTGCTGCAGCTAGCTGCCTCTCCAACAAGTAGCCGCTGCGGAGAATATTCTCGGGCGCACTGTATTTATGCTTTGTATTTGTTTGTAAGTAGAATATTATTAAGGAAGTCCACACTAATGATTATGTTGTAGATGGAGTCTGGCCTCTTAATTAGTTGATATGTACATTTTTGTATAATTTGTTTATACCATCTTCAGTCTACAATGAAATAAAAAGAGAATTAATGAAATATTTATAAAGATTAACTGAATAAAGTAATATTATGATAGACAGAGAATATAGGTTAATAGTATGACGTGAGGAAAACTTGATCTTGGTAGTTGCCGAAACGACTGCTGTTTAAGTACTACGATGTTTATATGCGTGTTAGATATATTTATAGCGTAAGGGTGAGTTCGAAAAGCTGGTTATATTCTATTGGGTTATCGTTAAGTATTATGTCTTTATTCCTGTATATTTCGAGTGATTCTAAGGTGTTGAGTTTATTGCTTTTCGTTTGTTTGTATGCTATTGTAAGACTATTTTCTATATTTTTAAATTTATGACCTTCAGTGATTAAGTGTTTTGCATATGCTGATTTTAGCCTTTTATGTTTGAAATCCATCATGTGTTCTTTGAATCTAGTTTTAAATTTTCTTTCTGTTTGCCCTACATATATTTTGTTACAGTATACACATTTTAATTGCTTATTGAATTTAATTGCCTATTTAGGGCAATCTTGGTGCACCTGTTTGAAATATCACACTATATACCACAATCCACACTATTTCCCTACTCTGACTGTGAATCACTTTACTACCACCTTTTTGCTAGAATAACTACATTCGCCTTCCATTGCTCTTATTAACGTATCACACATCAGTATTGAATGCTGTGAGGCTAACTAAGATTTTTTTACACGCTCCGTACAGTATGAACTGGGTGGGAACATCACGTGCTATGAAGGTCAGGCAGGTCTAGATTACGTCATCGTAGCCCATTGCGCATCCGTTTGTTTGGCTCAGGTCTTACCGATCGAGTTATACATATATATATACATACTTTCAATTACATAACAAAAGGAAGGTCAGTATAACTTCAGGTTGTAAAAAATCGGAATAGAAGTGTAGGTAAAGAGAACAAACGAATCATGAGAAGAGACTCTTAGATCTTACAATTTCCCCACTGAACGCGAACAAGTACGTTGTTTGATTTGATAATTGATTTGGTTGGGTCGCCATGGCAGCATACCACTGTTTACTAACAAACTCGTGTCTTACCTTTCTTTTGTACGTGCTTTGTTCACCTGCCGCTCACGCTAAAAACCTCGCTCACGCCGCAACTTCTTCAAATATTTAACCACCACTTGGGCCTCCTATTGTTTCATTCCTTGGCACCTCCTAGAACTGTTCATCATGCATGGTTGCTAATTTTGTAACAATAAATTTCTTAAGTGAAGAGTTGGATGAAAAATAGACTCTCCACTATTTTGAAGCTGAAGACGTGAAATTTTGTACCAAATGCATCTTATCGTACAAAAATGTGTGCAATATGTTCGGTTACTTTTTACTACCGGTACATCTCTTATATGTAGAGGCTAGAACAGATAGTAAAAATCTGAAATTTAATTTGAACTATAAAATTTAGCAAACCCAAGATTTCGTTTTAATTAATTTGGAATTCACAGTCTTATACAATGCACATAATGGAAATTAATTTATTATTTTCAAATTAAGTATTTTAACTTTTTTTTAATCTGGTTTTGTTAACCACATTTTATAGAACATACACTTAAATTGTTGTACATTTGAGTATATTCGCAATGACCCGCGTCATTTTTATTTCGGGTTCCGTCCAGGGATTTGTTGGACATGGTTGACTTCAGTCCCGAGATGTTGAAGGCAACGGTGCAATTCCGTCCCTTGCAAACGTCATAGGCCCACCCCATTTTCTAGACCTAAAACATATTACGCCGTATGCTGCACAACGTATATTAGTAATAAAGACAGTACTACAGAATAATGGTAAACATCATATGCAAGTCAAACTATATTAAGTTCATACAGTTTGTTGCTGATGCTTTGCCTGTTGAATAACGTTTCAGTCTGTGCCACATGATTGAGAAGGCAGGGTATTATTTTCTGCTACATTATTACATTAATTTAATTTAAGAAAACACTTGCTTGACTGACCATAGCACGCTCAGGCTGTGTTTCCATTCTTCAGATGCCTGTGGTATCTTAACTTATTTTATTATTATTTTTATTATTTATTGATTGTAAGAAAACCCCCAACGAGCAAAGCTCACCTTAAGGGGCTATATACAACATGACATGCATTGTGGTACATAAATTTCCAATTACAAATAACTTATAAATATACAAGCGGTACATAATATACAAGACGTACAAGAGGTACATAATATAGGGACATAAAACAAAATGACTTGATTTTAAGAGTCAAGTGAAATGATAGATGATGAAGGGAAACATAGTTACATAGTCAAATAAAGATCAATATATAGTATCTATTTGCTACTATATCAAAGAACTTAATTAATCTTAGAATTTAAAAAGAGTTTTATTTGTGACTTAAATTTGTTATAATTTAAGATATTCTTTTGTTCTTGTGGTAATTCATTATATGTTTTGATCAAATAATATTTTAATCCCTTTGTCCCATATGTTACAGTTGAAGAATCTTGTTTCAAAGCCAACAGTTTAGACCTTATTGTAAACAGTTATTATACAAACGATGAACTAAGTCATTAGAGTCGTTTTCAAGAAAAAATTGCGAAAAACGAAAAAGTCTTCCAGTCAAGTTGTTGACAAACTTCATGTCATAGCCCCAGAATATATCAAATCTAAACTAGGGTCACCGGTGGAGATTTGTGATTTTACCAGGCGGAATGCATAATAGATTCCCTACCAAAATTAAGGCTATATCATGCATTAGTTCAAGCCAGTGGGAGGTATCCCCATCCCCTTTACAAAACACACACTATAATACACACATGAGTCTGAAATTCGTATACTCAGAGCAAATAGATGTTCCTGGAAGTACGCCAATCGATTATATTATTATTGAAAGCTGTTTCCGTACCTTGTGATCAAAGAACCGCCTACTATATCACGTATACTAGTACAATAAAGGTAATCGAATGAGTTCATTGGTCATACGCGGTCATGGCTCAAACGGATTCGAAATACATTTAGGATGAAATGTAAAACATCACTCACGTAAAAACATGTATCGCAGGAAAACTTGTATTAAAACATCCAGTAACATTAAAAAGCCGGACAATGTGTGATTTTCTACAGTCCTGGCCAGACGCCGGACACACACAAAATCAGTACATGTCCGGCGAAATTAGGGCATCTGGTAACTCTAATCTAAATATAACATTTTGTTTTCATATGGATTCCCATTTTATCGACCTATGATGCTGTAGACAATGTTGCAGAAGTGTTCACGAGAAAAAATAAGTTTGAATTCAAAATATGTAATAATGCGGAAATTCCATATATAATTTTCTATCTAGGCCTATGATACCTATGGTACGGGTAGATTGAATTTTAAAAAACAACTGGATTTACATTCTAGTTAAATAAGAATATAGGAAACCATTTTCATAGTGCTTTATACTGTACGTTATAAAAATAAGCCTACATGGTAGACTGCGTAAGATACCCTTCGCCGGCATCTGTGATGTAAAACCTACTGTCGGGGAAAAAAACATAGAGACTCGAGTTTGAAGTCTAATATCTCAAGAATGGCTCGTCCGATTAAGTTAAAATAAAGTTTAAACTGAAGCTATTTTAAAGCCATTTTATCTGATATCAATACAAAAATTTTCGGTCAAGCGATAAAAATGTTAGGGATAAATAGCCGTCAAAAGTACCGGTTTTCTTAAAGGTCCGGACTAAAAGTAAAGTTTAAACTTTTATTGTAAAAAAACCGCTAGTGCAATCGTTTTCAAATTTTAATAGGGCACGCACAGGTTTCTTGTAAACATAATTCTTGAATTTCATAATTTTATTTTGATTATTTTTTAAGTTGTTGTCAATTTTCCGAACCTCTGCTAAAACCACTGTTTAAAGCCTAAAAATATAGTTCAAATCACCAATGTGATTGTCATTATTCAATTAATACTAATCAAATATAGTTTTAAACATTCCAAAGCAGTTGTTTTTAAAATTGATTTTTATTTGTCAACAAGTTTTAATCCCACGGCAGACATGAGACCACCGCTTCTCTGGCGAGCGGTTCGGGTGGGAGAAGGCGCGACGTTGCCTAGTTAGAATGGTTAGAATTTATCTTCGCGCGCGATACTTATAGCCTACGTTGTTATTATTAGGGACCGGATTCTTAGGTTTTTACCTACTTTTTCTCTTACTACCAAAACCAGAAACGCTCTCACACTTTCTCGAGGCATGTCCATAGGATTCAGACACATTAATTTTGTAATAGCCTACCTAAAAACACCTAAATGGTACATGAAAACCTAAAATAACCTAATTTATTCCTCAAAATGCTTGAAAAATCGATAATTTACACAGACATACAAAAAATCCTCTTGTTGCAAGTAAAACCACCTTTCGTAGGCTTATTATTATTCTTCTTCAACGCATTGGTGTCTGGAATGGACAAAGACAAGAGAAAAGGGGTTGAAGTAATATCACTAGCGTATTCTTTTTAAATAACAACCAGTTTCACATTATCCTCAGCCAACCATAAAGCATATTTTATTAATCCAATTAGAAGCATTGGGTTCGAATCCTGAAAAGGCTAGCGTTTAATAGATAGGCTACAGTGGGAATTAACTATTTTGGCCTCTTGCGCTTAACTTCTCCGGGGTTTTGAGGTTTATTTTTATTGGACAGGTGAAATGCGAGCAGAAGCCTCATTTGCGGTGCTGCATTTGATTGTTTAGGCTTTCTTACTTAAAATTCAGCAAATTTAATTGAGCTTTTCAGTTAATTTTTATAAGTAATATATGTGTGGAATTCTATGTAGCATTTTGAAGGTTCATTAAATATATTATTATAACCTAAAACGATAACTTGGACAAAAAATCTAAAAAAAAATCAATCAATGAAAACCCTAAAAAAGTGTTTTATAAAAACTAAAAATCCAATTCCTAGTTATTATATCAGGATACAATAACGTAGTAGATACTTGTTTTCTACAACAGAGAAAAATGCAGTATTTTAGCGTTGTGAATTCTGGTGTTTATATTCGAGGCTTGGTTGAATCCCGGTGAAAACAAAGTATAACTTATTTATTGCAACCACCTTCACATATTGTGATGAAGGGAAAAAGTTATGGGAGGAAAATTGGAGCACCGCATGCAACAGAGAAAAATGCAGTAGTTTAGTGTTGTGAATTCTGGTATTAATGTCCGAGGATTGGTTGAATTCCGATGAAAACCAATTATAACTAATTTATTGCAACCACATTCTCATATTATGATGAATGGAAATAAATACGGCAGGGATAACTGCAGCACCCCGAAAAAACCTGCCCCGACCCCAATTTATCCACCACAAATCCCACATAGATTAACCTAGATTCGATCCCTGATCAAAGTGGTGGAAGAAGAGCGGTCTAACCACTCAGCCCAAGGGGAGGCGTTGAAGACACTTTATGCAGTACATATTTTATGTCATGTCTCTCCTTCACCTGTTAAGATCTAAAGCTGCTAGTAGTAATATCCGAGGAATAGTCAGTCATCCACCGAGGCCGGGCGGTCGCAAAACAGAAACAAGCATTATCGATCCTGAATCTATAGCAATAGAGCCATCTGGTGATACCACACCTACCCCTCTATCATCCCCCTGTCCGAAGTTAAACTCGAAATAAAAATAGGTCGGTAAAACAGAGACCTGCATTACCAACCTTGAAACAAAACATTAAAAGTCCTATTTAGGTCCTCTTGACACCATCCCCACCCTTCTAGCATCCTCCTAACGAAGGTTATGGCTAGTCCTGGCTCTGCACTGTGCTTTTCCCAATTCCAATGCTACTCCAAGCCATCTGGAACATCTTGGCTTTTCATATGACACTACCCCCACCCCTATCTAAACACCTAACAATAAATAATATTAGGTCAGTAAAGCAGAGATCTGCAATACCAACCTTGAAACAAATAATCTAAAACCATTAATAATATTAAAAAATAAGGAAATGCTAAACAAAAGAGTTAGCCCATTATGAATACATTTTCAACCCCACTAATGGGGTAGTTTTTAAGAAATAAAAATAAAGATCATTTTTAAAATCTAGTATTACAAAGGACAGGTGAAAGGATTAAGACATTATGAATAACCTAAATAGTGGGTAAATTTAACGTACCCCTAGCCACCCCTAAACCCAAAATAAATGTTAGGTATGCAAAACAGAAAGCTGAATACAAAATTAACCTAAATAAAATTTTCAAAATAAGGAAATGATATATAAAAGAGTTGTGCCCTTATGAAACGATATTCACCCTACTAGACGGGATAGTCAGCATTCTAGCCCATTTAAATGTTATTTTCAACATTTAAAATATCATATTATACCATAAAAAATGTAGGAATATTCCAAACCTATTTACACCCACAAAGGGGTTAATTTTATGAACTGGTACTTTTTCAAGATCACACAATTTTTTCCACAAATGGCCAAATAAGCAAATATAAATCGTCTAGAGGGTAGGTTTCACCCCCACAACCAATCCAATCCATTAAAAAAATCGACACATAAGCATCTTACTGAGTGATATTAACTATCTGACATGATTTACACCCCAAAAAGGGATCAATTTACACAGGGGTGGTTTTTCAAGGTCACCCAAGTTTTTGCACAAATGGACAAACTAAGTCATTACAAATCGTCTAGAGCGTATTTTTCACCCCCACAATCAATCTAACACATTAACATTTATTTTGCAACAATAAAAATCGTATTGAGTGATACCAACTATCTGACGTAATTTACACCCCGAAGGGGTTAATTCTATGCGGGGTGGTTTTCAAGGTCATCCAAGTTTTTGCTCAAATGGACAAATTAGGCCATTACAAATCATGTAGAGAATAATTTCCAATCTAACCCAATTAAAAACTATTTTTGACAGATAAACATCGTTGGGAGTGATATCAACTATCTGACTTACACCCCAAAAGGTTTAATTTTATGAAAGGGAAATTTTTCAATGTCACACAAGATTTCCACAAATGGACAAAATAAGCCATTATAAATCATCTAGAGGGTGTTTCTCACCCCACAACCAAACTAACCCCATTAAAAATTTATTTTTCAACAACAAAAAGTCGTACTGAGTGATATCAAGGGATAAAATTACACAGGGATGGTTTTTCAAGGTCACACAAGTTTTTCCACAAATGGACAGTTTAAGCCATTATAAATGGTTTTCACCCCCCAAAAACTTAAAACTTATTGCTTTGTTACATCAAATGTATGACATGGCTGAATAAGTACTACTATAGTCATAATTAAACCCGGGAAAATCATAAAAAGTTACCTAATTTATGAAAACTAAGTACTCGTCACAGTGCGACTCTGACTGGTTGATC
The DNA here is from genome assembly GCA_964059195.1 of Ectobius pallidus. NCBI lineage: Eukaryota > Metazoa > Arthropoda > Insecta > Blattodea > Ectobiidae > Ectobius > Ectobius pallidus. Next base: position 151,746,445 of record CAXKWD010000002.1, read on the forward strand.
TTTTGGTAGTACCCCATCTCATTGGGGAGATATATTTTATTTTATGAATATCTGTTCCCTTTATATTGGATAGGATGAGAGGATAACTAAAAAAATCCTTAAGAATTCAAACAAAATGTCTGCAAACTATCAAAGAAACATCTGTAACAAAGAGTATGTTGGAACCATTACAAAATATTAGGGTAAACGCAACTCTAAAAGCCTTTTCAGTACAAACAAACTGCTTGTAAACAAAGACCTAGGAAAACACAACTGAGAAGAAGAACATGTATAGCAGGAGGTGAAAATATTGTCAACTGTGTATTAAAACTTTGAAAAATTAGGTAATAAATACACAAATTATGATTGAACATATCCATCGACAGAGGAAATTAAGCCATTTATACATAAAAATTACGAAACGAATACCTATCACTTATCAATTCAAACAAACTGTTTATCAACTAGCAAAGAAACAAGAGAAAACATCTATAAAAAAAGGGTATGTTCGAACATTAGAGCCTCAGAATAGGTTTTATCAATAAATCATGAGTGAACATATCCTGTTAATAGAGGAAAAGTTGTCACGTGAAAATCGTGACTGACAAAATATTGGTGAGGTATAGTATCGAGAGGGCGCTGAAAGGAAGGACAATGGAGCCCAAGGGGGGTTAGTGGGGAAGTTTTGATAGGGAGTCAGTTGATGTGAGGACAGGAGACAAGGAAGAAGGCCTTGAAAGGTGTTCTGAGTTTGGACGGAGTACAGATTGGAGAAGTGTTTTTTTTTGTGTGGTGAATATGTTAAAGAGGGAGGAAAATTGCTGCTTGTTGTAACTTGTCAGTGAGGAACATTAGAAAGAAATCTAAAAGTACCAGAAATTGGACAGACTGATATAGGAGAAAGTGATAGTTTTGAAGAAGTCTCAGTTTCTTTTTTTGTGTGGAACAGATAAGATTGTGCTGGACAATTTCTTTTTTTTAATACAGATTGAAGAGAAAAAGCAAATTTTGTTGTGACAAATGAACAAATAAATGGAAAAAAGCAATTTTGTTGTGACAAATGTACAAACTGATGGGAAGAAGCAATTTTGTTGTGACAAATGTACAAATCAATGGGAAAAAGCAATTTCGTTGTGACAAATGTACAAACTGATGGGAAGAAGCAATTTTGTTGTGACAAATGAACAAATAAATGGAAAAAAGCAATTTCGTTGTGACAAATGTACAAATTGATAGAAAGCATTTCCATTGATTCAGGAACCCCCCCCCTTCTCGGCTGAGGTACCACGGCCTACAATAGTAGTGAAGTTGCCACAGCACGTGACAAACATTGGCGCCCATAGCGTGGGGCTCGACTGGGATTTTTTCACTTGCTGAACGATAGCAGGAATTGAACATTTGACTCAATATTTCCAATCTAGTCAGCAACTTTCAGTTTACATCATGGATTCATATGATCTGAGGAAGGATGAGGTCGAGTATGAGTTGAAAGTGAGAGGTATGAATATTGGTACAGATTTGACAAAGAATAGGAAGGTGTTGAGGAAGGCATTGGCTGAAAATATTAAGATCAACGTCTCGGAGTTACAGAAGTTAGACGCCAACAAAGAACTTGAATTGTGTGAAGAAAAACTTGAGGAAATTTTCCAATGCCGTGAACGACTTCCGGAGATGGGAGTCAGATCTCTAGCGCGATTGGAAAGCAGATTATGGCATATACAACAGAGGTTGCAGTGGTTATTAACGGCTCAACTCAATATTGACATAGAGGGTAAGGTTGCAGAGTTAATAATGGGAATAGAAGACTTCTTAAAGAATATGGACTCTCAAGTGGCTATAGATACTGAAGAAGAAGAGGACAGGAAAGCTATTGGAGTAAACGTGAACCTAACAGACAGGGTAAGGGAATCCTCTGAGCAAACAGCAATAGGATCGACTGAGCAAGTAAGGCTAGGTACTGTCAAAGCTGTACCTGTGTATAAGTGGGGATTAAAATACTCAGGATTCAAGGACACGAAATCTGTTGGAGAGTTTTTGGAAAGAGTAGAAGATCTTACAATGGCTAGAGGACTCACAGAAAAGGAAGTTTATGACTCAGCCATTGATCTATTTGAAGATCAGGCTTTAAATTGGTATCGCTCTGCCAGGAAACGTCTGAACACATGGAAAGAATTAAAAACTGAACTGAAACTAGTGTTTGAGGATGCTGATTATGAAGAGAAGTTATTGCGTAAGATACGTGATCGTAAACAAGGTGGTTGTGAACCCATAGATTTATATCTTGCAGTAATGGAGGGGCTGTGGTCTAGGTTGGAGGAACCCGTGTCAGATACTGAGAAGCTCAAGATAATAAGAGGAAATTTGAATCAATACTTACAAGACAAGTTATGGATGACTGATATAACTGATTTGGAGACATTGAGAAAGGTGGGTAGGAGAGCAGAAGCAGTTAAGTCAAGGATCCAGTCTACAAGGGTATCGGGATTAACGACAGACCAGACATGGAGGCCTCAGCAGATAGTGAAAGAGGATGGTAGAAGAGTGAACATTGGAAGATGTTGGAAATGTGGATCCATAGGTCACAGTATGAGAAATTGTTCTATCAACCTAAAGGAAGAGGGTGGAATAACATGTTTCAAGTGTGGACAGTTTGGGCACTTCGCAAGAAACTGTGAGGTTAAGGAGACAGCAGATTTCAAAAATACAAAAAACGAGGAACCCAGAGAATGAGAGGAGGTCGCCAGTCTCTGAGGAGAAGTTCTGAAATGACCTCAAATCAGCAATGGTCTCAGTGGTTGAATAAAGTAAGGCAAACATGTAGGAGTGAATATATTTTTGTAAACCCACATAATGATGATAGGCCTCACATAGATATTGAAATAGGAGATATGGGATATACATGTCTTCTTGATTCAGGCTCCACGAGATCCATTATGGGCAAGGGTGGATTGGAGTTGGTGAAAAGATTAAACTTGGAAGTCATGACTGCTCAAAATATCTCTTTAATTACAGCAAATAAACAGCAGCTTGAAGTTGAAGGAGAGGTTGAGTTAACTTTCGTTTTGAAGGCAAGAGAGATAACGTTGAAGGTTTTAGTAGCCCCTTCCATACCTCATGAGTTTATATTGGGAGTGGACTTTTGGAAGGCAGCTAACATTAGTGTTAATTTGAAGCAGCAAGCGTGGGAATTTGCAGATGTCGCTGCTGTACATGAACTTGACACAAAGCAAAAAGGACAAATAAATGAGGTTATGAACTTGTTAAGAGAATGTACTACGGGTGATGATGTAGGTGGATTGAGAAGTACAACTGTAGTGAAGCATAAAATTAGGCTTAAGGCTGGTGCAGAGCCTATTAAACAGCGGTATTATCCATTGTCTCCTGTGATGCAGGAAGCTCTCAATGAGGAGATAGACGACATGTTGCAGAAGAACATTATTGAACCTTCCACGAGTGGCTGGTCATCACCATTGGTAATAGTTAAGAAACCTTCAGGGGCAATAAGGGTATGTTTGGACTCCAGAAAGATTAATGCTAATACTGAACCATATTCATACCCTTTGCCATATATTAAACATACTTTGGACAAGTTAAGGGATGCTAAGTATATCTCATCTATTGATCTTAAGACAGCGTTTTGGCAGATTGAACTTGAAGAGGATAGTAAAGAAGTTACAGCATTTACTGTTCCAGGAAGGGGCCTTTTCCAGTTTAAAAGAATGCCTTATGGGCTGAAGAATGCCAGTTCTACATTTCAGTACCTTATGGAGACTGTGGTAGGAGCTGATCTTGAACCAAATGTGGCAGTGTACCTTGATGATTTGATTATAGTAAATGCAAATTTTGATGAGCACATTAAGCTTTTGAAAGAAGTATTAAGGAGGTTAAAAGAAGCAAATCTCACAGTTAATCCAGAGAAGTCTGAAATCTGTAAGTCTCAGTTAAAATATCTGGGATATATCATTGATGCAGAGGGGCTTAAGACAGACCCTGAAAAACTGGAAGCAATAAAGAACTTTCCCAGACCGAAGAAAATGAAAGAAGTTAGAAGATTTTTAGGCATGGCTAGTTGGTATAGGAGATTTGTACCAAAATTTGCTGAGGTTTCAGCCCCCCTTACTAAACTGACTAAAAAGAACATGAGATTTTCTTGGGAAGACGAACAGGAACAAGCTTTTGAGCTATTAAAAAGTAAGCTCATGAGTGCTCCGGTACTCAGCTGTCCTAATTTCAGTAAGATGTTTACTCTCCAGGTGGATGCGTCAGATTTCGGTCTGGGTGCTGTTCTCACTCAAGAGGAAGAGGATGGAGAACATGTGATTGCTTATGGCTCGAGGAGTCTAACAAAGACTGAGCAAAATTTTACAGCCACTGAGAAAGAATGCTTAGCGGTGGTATATGCGGTGGAGAAGTTCCGGGAATATCTCGAGGGTTATCACTTTGAAGTTATAACTGACCATCATAGTCTCACTTGGTTACAGAACTTAAAGGATCCTAAATGCAGACTAGCTAGATGGGCAATGAAACTTATGCAATATGATTTTAAAATACGTCACAGAAAGGGTGCAATGCATTGTGTTCCGGATGCTCTATCACGTAGTGTTGACGTGAGCATAGAGATAATTGACACAGGAGCAACATATGACCAATATTATGAAAACTTAAAAGATAGGATAGGAAGGAATCCTGACTCTTTTAAGAAATGGAAGATTGAATCTGGTTGTATCTACAAAAATGTGGGACGAAAGCAAGGGAGAAGATGGAGAATGCTGGTGCCTGAGGCCAAGAGACTTGAAACTCTCATAAGAGGGCATGATGATGCAGCAGCAGGACACATGGGTGTAACAAAAACTTTGAAACGCATACAAGAACAGTATTACTGGCCTAAGATGTGTGAAGACATTAGGAATTATGTAAGAAGATGTAAAACCTGTGCTACATATAAAGTGCCGCAATGTAGACATTCTGGACTGATGGGAGGTCGGAAAGTGACAGAACCTTGGGAGATGATAGCTGTCGATATTGTCGGGCCTTTACCTAGGACTAGTGCTGGGCATACTTACATTCTGGTTACTACAGATCTGTATACTAAATGGGTGATTATGGTACCTATGAGGCAGGCTACTGCAGTAACGGTTGCTAAAAAGTTTAAGGACAGTGTCTTGCTAGAGATGGGAAGTCCTAATGTTGTTATATGTGACAATGGAAAACAGTTTGTCTCCAGAGAATTTAAGGAACTTATGAGCCAGTACGGTATTAAGCTGTGGTTTACTCCGATTTATCACCCACAAGCTAACCCTGTAGAGAGAACTAACAAGGTGATAAAAACTATGATAGCATGCTATGTCAAAGATAAGCATCAGAACTGGGATAAGCATTTGGCAGAGGTTCAGTATGCCATAAGGACAGCAAATCATGAGAGTACTGGTTTCACGCCATCAGAGCTGATGCTTAATAGGCAAATGAAGCTGTATAACTCAAAACAGGAAGAGATTCCTGTTACTATCCAGATGGGAAATCGTGGTAGAGAGAAAACGTAGAGATTTGAAGAAAGAAAAATGGAAGTAGAAGAAAACTTGAACAAGGCGTATCATAGAACTAAGAAATACTATGATCGTGGTAGAAAGGAAAGTGAAATCAAGCAAGGTGACAAAGTGATGATCAAGACTCATTATCAAAGCGAGCAAATGAGAAGGTTCACCACGAAGCTTGCCCCAAAATATGAAGGACCAGGAGAGGTTCTAAAAGTACTAGGCAAAAACGTTTTTGAGATACTGAAACCAGACAAGAAAACTATAGTCAAAGTTCATGCCAAGGACATAAAGCCATATGAAGCAGAGGACTGAGAATTTTATGGGTAAAAATTCTTTCTTGAGGAAGGGGGTAGTTGTCACGTGAAAATCGTGACTGACAAAATATTGGTGAGGTATAGTATCGAGAGGGCGCTGAAAGGAAGGACAATGGAGCCCAAGGGGGGTTAGTGGGGAAGTTTTGATAGGGAGTCAGTTGATGTGAGGACAGGAGACAAGGAAGAAGGCCTTGAAAGGTGTTCTGAGTTTGGACGGAGTACAGATTGGAGAAGTGTTTTTTTTTGTGTGGTGAATATGTTAAAGAGGGAGGAAAATTGCTGCTTGTTGTAACTTGTCAGTGAGGAACATTAGAAAGAAATCTAAAAGTACCAGAAATTGGACAGACTGATATAGGAGAAAGTGATAGTTTTGAAGAAGTCTCAGTTTCTTTTTTTGTGTGGAACAGATAAGATTGTGCTGGACAATTTCTTTTTTTTTAATACAGATTGAAGAGAAAAAGCAAATTTTGTTGTGACAAATGAACAAATAAATGGAAAAAAGCAATTTTGTTGTGACAAATGTACAAACTGATGGGAAGAAGCAATTTTGTTGTGACAAATGTACAAATCAATGGGAAAAAGCAATTTCGTTGTGACAAATGTACAAACTGATGGGAAGAAGCAATTTTGTTGTGACAAATGAACAAATAAATGGAAAAAAGCAATTTCGTTGTGACAAATGTACAAATTGATAGAAAGCATTTCCATTGATTCAGGAACCCCCCCCCCCTTCTCGGCTGAGGTACCACGGCCTACAATAGTAGTGAAGTTGCCACAGCACGTGACAAAGTAGTCATTTATGCATTGAAAATGTGAAACACCATATCTATTGCTAAGCAATATTACAAACGGAACCTAAACACTTCAAACAAACTGATTATAAACAATAAAAGAAACGGAGAAAGATATGATTGAACATATCCAGTACAAAAAGAAAATTAAATCATTAATTCGTTTAAAATATTAAATGCATACCTTCAATATGTAGTGACGACTGTAGAAGCCTTAAAAATTCAATAAACTGTTTATCAACTATCAAAGGAATAGGAGAAAAATCTATGAAAATGTACACACATATGAGAAGGACACCTTAACAAGAAATACAAGTATAGTGGAACGAGATAGCCTTAGAATAGGTTTTATCAAGAAATCATTATTGAACATATCCTGTTAACAGAGAAAATGAAGTAATTTCATTCATTGAAATAGTGAAACACTATATCTATTGCTAAACAATATTATAATGGTACCCTAAACACTTCAAACAGGCTGATTATAAACAGTAAAAGAAATAGCAAAAATCATTATTGAACAGATCCTGTAGCAAGAGGAAATTAGATCATTAATTCATTAAAAATCTGAAAATGTATACCTATTACTAAAAAATATGACAGTATCAACTCTATAAACCTTAAAAATTTAAAAAACCTGCTTGTAAACTATCATAGAAATAGGAAAAATCATATTCAAAGAAAGGGAATGTTTAAAACATGTCTATCTATGCTTTAAACAAATTTGAAAAGTGTTCACATCTGATAAAGATACCTCTACAAGGGCTTGTAGAGAGGCTCAGGCAAAACATGATTCATCGTGAACAATAGAAAGAAGATTCGAAATCATTTATGCATTAAGAATACAAAACAAGACATAAAACTGTAAAGAATAAAAAAGACTTATTTTATTGAGACGATATGTATTATTCCTATCCTACATGTGCTTTTGAATCATGAATAAGGGTATAGGATCAGGATAACAGGGTGACGTCAGCAAGACATGTTTGAACAGGCCTCACTGAGAAAGGATTGCCACACAAGTTGAAATATTTAGAATACAGTTTTATTTAATTTTTGTTTAAAAAATGTACAAAATTGTGAGAAACGTTCGTGGTCCCTCCAAGGATCATCTCCCTCATTCCATTGTCCAAGTTTAACCTTGCCAAAGCAGAACGAACAATATCATCGTGTCCCGTGTAATAAAATCCCTCGGAGGTCAAAAGCCTTGGATTCATGAAAGGCACAATCCATCTTCCATATGTTTTCAAACGATCACATTCCTTTTTCATAATGAGAGCATGGCAGGATGTAAAAAGGGCAAGCGTTCGAAGACATGATGACCTTCGTTCTTCTCTTTCTGATCTTCAATTGGTACAAGCAGATGAAAAAAGATAAATAGGTTGACAATGGTTCGTTTTTTAACCCTGTAGATAGATATCATCCACAAAATATGATTCAACACGAACATCCATGTGACAAATACACTTTATCAAGACATCATAACCGGAATTTCGGAAAGAATTGCAGTCTTAAAACTAGCAATGAAGCAATGTACAATAACAGTCTTACAAGTATACGCACCGACAGAGGCCCGTAGCGACGAGGATTTAGAACAATTCTACAACAACTTAGAATTGACATTAAATCATCATAAATCACAGAGGAACTTCATAATTGGCGATCTTAACATCAAAGTGGGAACGCGCAGTCATGATGACGAAGAACCGGTCGGGCCACATGGCTTCGGGATTAGAAACAAGAGAGGAGACAGGCTGGTTCAATTTGCACAAGAACTTAGACTAAGAGTAGCTAACACCTCCTTTCGAAAATCACCACAGACCAGATGGCACGACAACAAACGAGATATATTATATCATATGCGACAGAATAGGTGATGTAAGATATATCCAAGTAGTGAACAATTTAAAATTTAGTACAGATCAAAGGATGGTAAAGGCACAAGTGTCAGTGAAAAAGAGAAGAACATTTAAGGTGAAACCACATGGTGAGAACATAGAAAACCTTGAGATAAAGAAGCTACACCATAAACTACAGGAGCAAGTACAACAGACCAATCTCAATTCAGAAACAGGAGCTCAGGGACGATATAATGCACTAGAACATTGCATAAAGCAAGCAAGCGAAGAGGCGTACAAGAAGAACAGTAGTAACAGAAACAGCAACAAACTAAGCCTGGACACCATAAACCTAATTAAACGCAGATCGAAGCAACAGCAAATCCGGGACAGCTCGGATCACAACAAGGCGGAGTTTGCTCCGCTGAATAAGCTAACCAAAATGAAATAAGAAAGGACCTCCGCAAATACCGCTCAACAAAAACAAAGCAAATCCTTGAGTCGACAAAATCAGTAAGGAGAGTCAAGAAAAATATGAACAAAGGAAATGCTAGGAACAAAAAGCCCAACGGGGAAAATAATGACATCGAAAAGGGACATACTTAATGCAGTTACAGACTTTTATAAACTTCTTTATATAACCTCCATTCCCAACCAAGCGTGGAGCCAAATACCCGACCCGAGAACCACACAACCCCCACCAATCATACCCAGCGAAGTCAGAACTGCCATTTCCGAACTAAAGAATGGGAAAACGCCAGGAGAGGATGGGATACACAACGAAGTACTGAAACTAGCTGAAAGTTATCTAACGCCAACAATCTGCAAAGTCTTCAACAAAATCCTAGAAACAGAGAATATCCCAGAACAATGGAACACAAGCACAATAGTTATTCTACACAAAAAAGGTAGTAGAGACGACATAACTAACTATAGGCCCATAATGCTGATGTCAAATATGTACAAGCTTTTCATTAAAATTCTAACAAGAAGATTGACGAAAATTCTGGATGAGAACCAACCACCAGAACAAGCTGGATTTCGCAGAGGATTTAGCACAATAGACCACGTAAAGACCATTAATCAGCTTATAGAAGGTCCAGCGTTCCGTCTAGAAAGGGGAGTTCGCCAAGGTGATCCATTCTCTCCCAAACTATTTACATGTGTAACGGAAGATATATTCCGGATAATGAAGTACGACAGAAACTCTGGAATAAACATCGATGGATATAGACTGACGAATCTAAGATTTGCGGACGATGTTGTTCTAATCGCTAAATCGCCCGGGAGCTGCAAACAATGTTAGACCAGCTATGTGAACACAGCAAAACTGCAGGACTCTCACTGAACAAATTAAAAGGCAGTTAATGTCTAACGGACCGGGAGCGCCAATATCAATAGAAGGAACACCCCTCACTTACGTAAGCGAGTATACATACCTGGGGCAACAAATCTCCTTTCAGGATAAAATGGAGAAGGAAATACAAAGGAGGAAGTCTCTTACCTGGAAAGCTTTTTAGGGTCTTAAGTTCATACTCTTAGGTAAAACAGTACGCAGACGAATTAAATTCCACGCGCTAGAAACCTGTGTCTACCCTGTATTACTCTATGGGTGTCAGACATGGTCACTAACAGCAAGACTGACGAACAAAATACAAATATGCCAAAGAAAGATGCAACGCAAAGTCTTGGGGGTATCACTGAAGGACAGAATCCCAAACAAAACATTAGACCAGCTAGCACAGCCAAAAGACGTGTAAAAATTAGCCACAAGACTGAAATTGAAATGGGGAGGCCACGTGGCGAGACTACAGGACTTACAAGGCCACCATGTGGGACCCCCATGTAGGACAACGACTACCAGGAAGGCCGAAACTGAGATGGACAGACGTCTTCAAAGAGCAAGCAGGGAAGCAGTGGTCACGAGTAGCGAGAGGAAGAAACGTATGGAATTCCCTAGAGGCACATCTATATAGTGACTAGATAGTGAAAACCTAGTGTAAATGTGTAACAGTGTTCCTACCCAAGAGTGACTAAATAGTGTACCACAACACAATCAGTAAACAGGTGTCATTGTGTATGAACAACACCTAACGTGGAGTAGCTCACCACGTTAGTGTAAAAGAGCTTTCCCTATTCGATAGGAGGCCTTTGCCCTTCACGGGACAATATGACTATTTTCATTCATTCATTCAATATTATTATTGAACTTTATATAAACGTTGTGTGCACAGCTGCCACATCTTATTGTTGCAGGTGTTCCAAATCAAAGCAACATGTGTTGGGCACAACAGGCGTTTCCATCAGTCATTGGAATAAACCGAATTTTTCAAAACTGTTCTAGAAGAAAGGCTGTTTCAAATAGGCGATTTAAAGTAGGTTTAAATTTAGCCTACACTCAAGTTTTGAATACTTGAAGGAAACGAGTTAAAAAAAACAGTCCTCAATTACAAAAAAATGTGTACGACTTAAATATCGAAACAAAACCGTTTTTAAAAAAGACAGCCATCTTCTTCTTGCATTGATCCGCAGACACATTCATTTCAATACCTATTTCTCTCCAGGCAAACTCCTTTCATTTTTTTTCCTCTTACCACTCCATGGTTATTAATAAATTTATCTAGCACATACAGTGAAGCTTGAGGAGCGGAGCGCAACTATCAAAAACACGTCCCAATGTGAAATCAGAAATACTTTGTGGACACGTGAAGTCATTCCAGAAATACTTTGTGTTCGTCGAAAAAACCGACAGAAGACGGTTCGCGGCGAATGGTTTACTAGCGGTTCGTGAACACCTGAAAATGCCGTACCAATCTGTGCTCCGAGAGGAGCGCGAATGGAGCAGAGCGCAAGAGGAGCGCAGATGTATACGCAGCTTAAAGAATAATCTCGTCCTTGTCACTGTGATCTCGTACGTAACCTATCATCTAAAATAATAATATAATTTGTTTAAATAACTTGCAAGAATATGTTATTACAGTACAAGTAAATGAGATTGTGTACTTATTTTAATATTTATCTAATTAAATTTGTATTAAGGTTATAAATTTTCTCCCGGGCGTTATAGTGAACTATTATGTTCATGGGTAAAGGAAATACATTCCATTTCATTGTTAATTTTAACATTTCTCTCCGTATGCCTTACAAAAGGAATAAAGAATATGGCCATTTTACACGACTGTGGCACAAGGATTCCATGTAGGCCTCCTCTCCTTGGGTATAATGTATCGAATTTGTCATCTCAATAACTATTCATACTGGTACGTTAAGGAATTCAACAGTTGGTCTATTGTAAGAAAGTCGACAGCAAGGAAGTTGTGCTATCACATGCCGTTCCAATTATAGTGAATCGAAAATGTAATGGAACTATAGCTGACATTCTAAAATGTTATCGAAAGCTAATATTTAACTTAATCTTCCTGTTGTAGGATCAACTTATTTACAATGAGTTATAAATTCATTTTCAATATAATGTGGCTGATAAATGCAGTGGAATTCAGCTTCATACTTTTTCAAAATTTTATTACACTTCATCTAAGGACAAAATTTCATAAACAGCAAATAAATTACATAACACGCGAAATGTGACAAGCATATTTTTTTTTAATGTACATTAAGCAAAAAAGTTAAACCAAGGTTTCAAAACGGAGACATTAACCGTTCAGTATGGTTTTTCAGCAGAGCGATAGATCCATTACATGAATAAAGCAATAAAAAACTAAACTCCGTGGCGCTACATCCCCGGAAGGACTTGGCCTACCACCCGACCGCTGCATCATCTCCCGTAGGCAGATGGCAGGATTGGGGGGCATGTGGTCAGCATGCCGACACCCACGGCCGTTAATGGTGGTTTTCTGGACCGGAGCCGCTACTTCTCTATCAAGTAGCTCCTCAGTTTGGAATCACGAGGCTGAGTGCACCCCTACCAGACCTCCCTACCTCAAAACATCCGAGGAGGTACCGGGAATCGAACCCGGGCCGACGGATCTGTAGTCAGCAACGCTAACCACAAGACCACGCCGGCGGATGAATAAAGCAATAATAATAATAATAATAATGTCCGCCGGCGTGGTCCTGTGGTTAGCTTCGCTGACTACAGATCCGTCGGCCCGGGTTCGATTCCCGGTACCTCCTCGGATTTTTCTGAGGTAGGGAGGTCTGGTAGGGGTGCACTAAGCCTCGTGATTCAAATTGAGGAGCTACTTGATAGAGAAGTAGCGGCTCCGGTCAAGAAAACCACCATTAACGGCCCTGGGTGTCGGCATGCTGACCACATGCCCCCAATCCTGCCATCTGCCTACGGGAGATGACGCAGCAGTCGGATGGTAGGCCAAGTCCCTCCAGGGATGTAGCGCCACGGAGTTTAGTTTTAATAATAATAATAAATATTATTGTCATTTAAGCTATGGAGGGAAAAGGAAAGGCTAAGACTTAAGTTGTATAAGCCCTTGTCTCATAAACTAATCTTATCCTATCTTATCGGCTCAGGGGCTGAGTCCTTACTGACTCGCGCACGTAGGCCGCGAAGGTGGGCCCATTGTACATCCCCTAGGAGACGGAATGATGTGCATTCCCTAAGGCCCCCTATCAACAGACTCTACCACGAGCCCCCACGGAGCTCCCCTACATCCAAGAAGTACCAAGTACCATTACACGTGGCCCGCAACCCCTGGGCCCTCCTTCACAAGAGCCCCATGAGCGCGGCACACCCTCACGTGCGCCACATACCCTGGGTCCCGGCGGTGGAGGCCCGCAGCAGGAGCTGGCCCGAAAACCAGTAAAGGCGAACAGAATGATAATGAGGGGGGAAAGGAAGGTGAAATGGAGAGTGTTGGTGGAATGAATGAAAGGGGGAAACGGGAGGATCCCCAAGAAAAACCCCCAAAGTCACGGCTTTGTCCACCACGAATGACACGCCCGCTTGCCTCGGGATTTGAACCCGGGACCGCTTGCATGCCAGTTCATAAACTAATAATAAGTAAATTGTACCTAAATCTGTCGGAAACAAACTTTTAAATCTCACATTGATAGTTGTAAAGCGAAATGTATGCAATTGTGGAAAGGCGTGGTGAATATTATTTAGTGATGAAGTAAATTATTTCTGCCTTGTATATTGCGTAATTTTTTACTAAATATATATTGAGACCGGAATTACTTAACTTACTCTTCTGAAATTACTATATGATATAATTAAAAATCCGATCGAGAGTATTTAAACAATTCATAATATTAATTGTCATTCATTTCATTAGCCTACAATTTATTTATCATAATCGTATTATGAAGGAGATTATTTTTGTCCAATATTATAAATCATTATAAAGAGATGATGGCATTCCAGATTACTTTACTAGAAATTACTCAAAGGACAGTTAATATCGATGAACTAACATATTTTTATTTAAAATACGTTGCTAATTGATATCAACCAATAAGATTTGAGTACGTCACACGCGACGACCAATAGTAGCGAGACTGATGAAATTCAAAACTAACGCTTCCTGTAAAGAACCGCTCTATTCTTCTGAATTCGGGTAAGTCTTAGTGCGTATACCCCGCACACGAATAGGCAGGCCTATTTGTGTGTAATGATAGGCCTAAGTAAAGGCGATAATAACACGCCATGGACATATCACACGTAAGTACTGAATACAGTTGAGAGGTTGCATAATGAAAGTATAAACACAAGTGTTAATATTGTTTCAACTGAACAGTTATAAAACTCATTCTAAAGAAAGATATTCGCTACTTAATAAAAGATAAGTTGCACCCCGCATTCGTATGTATGAATTACTATTAGCAAATGCATCCTCCACAACATTGGAGACACGACACCTGAGGTGATTCCTATAACACCGTTGAGCCAGCTAAACGTGCAAAAAGGTGGAATTGGTGCGTAAGAAGAACGGACCTTGGAAGCTGTGGTGAAGGAGGCTGTGGATTCGAGTCCCGCCTCGGGCATGGGTGTTTGTGTGTAATAAGGAAAAATTAAAACAAGGGAAAGGAGAGAAAAAAGAAAAACAAAGGAAGACTTTAAAAACAATAAAAAATTTAAAAAAAAAAGGCTCAAAGTAAGTGATTTTACCTAAGCCTAAACCTATGTGGCCAATAAACCCAGTACCAAATCCCATCAATATATAATTATTTATTAGGCAATGTAAGTTTACTGCAGTAGTCGGATGGTCGGCTTTGTTCCTTCGAATGATGTGCCATGGCATTCAGTTTACTTTTAACATAGTGAGAAAAAAGAACTATCGAAAATGAACTTACAGTATTACCATCTGATGAAATAGTAAAAAAGAAAAAAGAAATTTAAATCGAAAGCATAGCCATTGTTATATTATATTGCAATGAATGCGGCCAGACATACTGCACGTTGATTTATTGTTCTCCGATAGAAAAGTTTCTCCGGAATTGTGATGTTCCTATACGATACAGATTTACATTGAAGTTCACGCAAGAATGAGGGTGTGAATGTTTCAGTTGTTTTAAAAATAGCATAGCACTCAATGCGCCATTATGAATTAAAGAGTGACCTTTACATGGACGCCGGACTCGCCGTCGACACATTTGGCAATTGTGATAACAGAAAATTAATACTTTTTTACTATATCTGGCAAATAATCCCAATAAATATGTGTATAATGCAGTTCCTTTCAGTTATATATTTCATTATGACTTAAAACTTTTAACTACTCATTAAAATATGTCATAGGTACTGTACTATTAGTATCGTCATTATTATTATTATTATTATTATTATTGACATTTAGGTAGGCTCGGCTTACGCCGGTAACATATTGGGCAGACTCGGCCTAAGCACGGAGTCCCCCTCTTAACTATAAGATTGCCAACATCTACAAATATTTACAACATTATGAATTAACATACAATACAATAAATGTATACATTTACGCAAATCATGTCATTGTTTCTTCATCTACTTCTTTGGGGTTCTGTCCTTCAATATTATTATTATTATTATTATTATTATTATTATTATTATTATTATTGTTATTATTATTATTCTTTATTTCCTTTAGTTTGAAGCTGGTATGAGACCCCCTACGAAGTTTGTACGGCACCCTATGGAGACTTTCTTCCCACTAACCGTTAAAAATCAAATATCCTAACTTTTCTTCTTCAATTAAGACAATACCAAAATTACTACACCTATATTAATATTACCGTTCGATAGATCTATTTACTCCCCTTCATTTCATATGTCACTCAATTAATATAATTACAGGACTAATTATTTATTCGGTTTTTATTGATTAACATATTAAATTTACATCTCTTCATAGAGAATTTTACACCACCGGACTCAACGAGAAACAAGCTACCGGAATATGATATTAAATTTTTCCTCGATAATTCCAGTTCGGAATTATCAAGGAAAGTTCCAATTTCTATAGAACTGTCCTCCGCTAGTTTTCGAGACTACTTCGTAATTAATGGCTGTTCCTGACAGTCTGACTTTTGTTCCTTCAGGATTCCCGGATTCTTAACGTCCTCTTTAAAAACTTTTCAACCAATAAACACCCGTGGCGCGAAGTTGTCACCCAATAGGGCCCGTATTATGACCAAATTACGTCACATCTCCAAAATGTATAAAAAGGACCTCCGCCGACAAATCGACGCACTCCATATAATTTTCCGAACAACTACTCCACGCAACTCGCCTGTGCATTATACACACGTAGGATAAGTTACTTATAAAAACCGCTTGTTTATTATAATAGGCCTACAAAGTTGCTATTTCTTTTTTTTCGTAAAGGATATTTCCGTACGGATCCAAAATAATTAAGACTGCGAATTGTAAGTGTAACTAGCAATATTACCCTAGACGAGGCGAAGAATTATATTAGCAAAGTGTATGTGACGTGGATGAAGTATAAATAGGTCGCCATTCATATGTGAGGGCACCTACACCAAAAGTGTACGAGTGACGATATATTTTTGTCATAAAAGTTTTAAAATATATAAGTATATTTTACATCGTGTGCCTTTTATGTACATATATATAAACTCTGTGCAATATCCTAGCTATTGTGATTGTTGGTGCTTGAACACAGACATCGCCCCCACGAAGCCCTTGCTCGATCCGACTGACTACGCCGGCAGCCCACACCTTACAGGTACACTATCTACTGATCGACAATATAATTGATGCCCAAGCGAACGGCTTCATAAGTGACGCCCGAGCGAACGGCTTCATAAATGACGACCCAACGTATAAGGCATGAATGATGCTCTGTGTTTTATTAATTAGTTTCAACAATCAATTAATTGTTGGGTACAAGAGCGGCTTATGACCCTGCCGTAAAGAGAAAAGATGGGAAAGGATGTTAGAAAGAATCTCTGGAGCTGGAGGACCAATTATTGCATTAAACAATAATAAAATGAGTAGAGCGAAGTGGACTTATAAATCTCAGGTGCTGGAACAGGGATCTTCGGATGTAATATTGGATCACAAACCTTTTCATGTAATAAACTATGTGACATTTATTCTCATAACATATAGGTAAAGAATGCACTTGAAATAGTAATAGAAACACTGAAACAAGATATATAATGAATTTGAGATAGGTGCACTTGCACTGAACAAAGGAATGTGCTTTGGCGCGAACTTGAAGACACGTGGCGATAATTTCTCTTAATTATGCCAGTGAAGTAATTTATATCTTAATATGAGCGTAATGATAGCTGAATTAATTCTAATATGATTTCACTCTGAAATCTTTACTCTACTGAACTTTATAAACGAGCTATTGCGAACGCTTGGTTGCGCAACGTTGCCGCACTGAAACACGAACTGTTAGACTGATCTAAGAAGCCGATAACACTGAATCTACTGTAATTAGTGTAGATTAATTAATAACACAAGATAATACTTGTAAATGGAAGTATTATGTATTTATCCGCTAATTAATAGAAAACCTCTGTTCTATTGTCTGAATAAGACGGGATACTAGACTGAGCTCCAGCACGTCTATCACGCGTGGAGGCTCGACGCTAACTAACGTTATAACATGACGCTGTGATGTCATGCTGCCTCTGCATCAGCACCTGTCGATGAAAGGGGATTCACAGAACTAGGAGGGCTTATACTAATATCAATGCGCTGAGAGGGAGAAATGCACTGAGCGGAACATTTGAATATACACTCATACTAGACATGTAGAAAAATGCTAGTAGAACCTATAGCTTGCGTGAACATACTCCGCGCCTTTGACGTATAACGTCAATAAAAAACATAACAGGAATGCAAGCTATAATGGAAAGACACTTATATATACACAAAACCATCACTGATTCTAATTGGATGTATACATGTGATATGTGTTGGAAAATATTACTTCTTACATATATTGCAAGAATATGATATTGAATAGAAAAGCACTGATTTCACTATTTACATTGAAGCACTGACTCTACACTAATTAGACTGGAACCACACGTAAGGTTGTGAAGGTCTAGGTGAATGATGGCTGGAATCCAAACTGTTGTTGTAACATCTATAAGTGAAGACTTCGACTTGTGCACAACAGCTGACTCAGGTACATGTAGTGTAGATCAGGTGGCTTGTTGAAACACAATCTGTAGAAACTTGTTGAAGAAATGCGTGATGATTTCTTTATATCATTCAGGGCACAGCTGATGATCTTATATTACTAACATGGTATCTTGCCATAATGGAGAAAGACCATTGGATAAACATTAAGTGACTTTTTAACACAAACAGTGCTAAAGAATAGCTTTCTTACATATATCACAGTGTAACGGTTTGGCTATCTTTTCATAGTTCTTACAGACATAATAGCTCTCTAACTGGATATATGCAGATGATGCAAGTAAATAGCTTTTCATTATTTTGAAAATGATAAACACTGCTGATTTTTTTTTCTAGATGATGACAGATACTGTTGAGTGTTGTTTCGCTCTGAAGACAGACACTGCGGAGTACTGTTTTTCAATGAAGGCAGACACTGCGGAGTGTTGTTTCGCTCTGAAGACATACACTGAGTGTTGCTTTGCGAATGTAAAGCTCTATAGAACGGATCTGATTTACATCTTGTATTTCCACTGTCACTTATCTTAAATCTTCTTTGGCTGTTGAAAGATTTATTGTGAATGGTTGGGTGCAAATGTTCGTTCCTGGTTCTGAAGGAAGCGAAGCTATTGCGAACTGGTGTGACCGCTGCACTGGGTCCATTTGTGTCTAAGCGTTTGCTCTGCATATGATGAGAGGCTTTGCTTGAATTGTTTTGAATTCTAGCTTGTTTAGAATTGCTATGTATTGAAGTGCTCTGTTGACTTCGACTGATGTTAAAGCATGTGAAAGAGTATGCTTTGGACTGAACTTTCTTAGTTGTAAAGTGTAATAGCTTGCTGTGATTTGAGCCACACTTACAATAAGCCTGAAGAGAACACATTTGTACTTTGTGTTCAGAAGAGAAGCAATTGAAACACAATTTCTTGGATCGCACGAAATTCCATCGTTGCTGTATGCTTAATCTGCTAAACTTGTGGCACTTGTGTAAAGCGTGATTTAGTTTACACAGAGGACAAATTTGCTGATGTTTAGATTTGCTCGTGACAACGAAAGAATGCATTTCTGGCATTTCATCTGTCGTGGAGATCGAATCATCCTGGAGCGAAACCGTATTCATGTCACGATGCAGTAACTGACTGTGTACTGATTCTTCGCACTCACAGAATGATTTTAAGTTGCATTGGCGTACCTGATGACTCGATGAGAAACAGTTGACACAAAGGTGTTGTGACTTGACGAAATTCCATCGCTCATTGACTGGAATTTGCCTAAATTCATCACAATGGTACAATTTGTGATTTCGTTGACAATAGGTACAAGATAATCTGTTTGTACCTCCGTACGACTGTCGCGACTCATGGACAGTGTATTGTGGCGATCGCAGCTCAACCTTTCTTGCAGGTGATGGGCTGGACACGTTGTTGGAAGTTGCTAAAATTTCTAAAGTATGTGCTTTAGATTCTAGGAACTGTATTAGATCTTGGAGAGAAGTAAAATGTTGTGAATCGATTTTACTCTCGAATTCTTTGCGTGTGCTGTCTGTTAAGCTGTTTAACAGAAGCTGAGTTAATAAAACTTCTTGTAGTGGAACTTCTAGTGAGAGAGCTTCCACTGCGTTTAAATTCCTCTGAAAACTACTCAGAAGATTTCTCAAGTCTGTTACATTGTCTGCTCTCATTTCTGGCAATGATAACAGTTGTTGCACATGTGATGTTGCAATTAATCGTGTATTATCATATCGATCACAAACCAATTTCCAGGCTACTGGGAAATTTTCATTGGTGATTGGAAGACTTGAGATTAGCACTTTTGCTTCGTCTTGAAGAGCGGCTACGAGGTAATGGAATTTCTGAATTGGATCTAGAGATTCATTGTTTACAATAAGACTGCTGAAGGTATCATGGAAATGCTTGAATTTTGTAACATCCCCATTGAAGGTAGGTAAATCTAGGACTGGTAGAGGGATATTTCTGCTCTGTGCATTGCAAGAATGCACTGTGTGATGTGATATAACACTGCACTGTGATTGTTCACTGTTCACTGGATTTGCACTACGAAATGGCTGTTCATGATGACATATAAGAGCACTAAGTTTTGCGTTCAATACTCGATAAATACTTCTTATTTCTTCATAGTGTTGCATATGAAAATCTATTTCATTTTCACTTTCGATGAGAGATTCAATCTGAGTATGTAAACATTCAAAATTGTGCCAAAGCTCTTGTAGACTGTCAAATTCAACATTCAATTGAAACACATCACTCTCTTCTGAAATGCTATCACAAAACTTCTGAATTAAAGTGAATTTTCGTCTGATAAACTCACGTTTTCTAGTCAGTAATTTCAACTCTTGTTCCATGCTGGATGTAGGAAGAAATACTTGCGAATGTAGAATGATATAATGTCTTCGCTCTGAAGAATTTTCTGCTCTGTTGTTTTGTCTTCGCTCTGAAGATCTTTCTGCTAATCACCACTAGTACTCACTACACGTTGGATGATGTATGAATCTCACTGCACTCTGCAGCTTCACTGCTCGTAGGACTGGGGTCTTGTAGTTTCTGCTTGGAGTGACTTGGGCACTGCAACTTGAAGATACCAAGGCCAAGAATCAATGTTGCTGGAAATCTCCGAACCCGACGCGGAAGATACGAACACTGAATAGCTCGCGCTTGGAGTAATTCGAGAAGCGAAACCGTACATGTATGAGATGTCGAGATTTGTCCAAATTACATCCGGCCCGATAGAGGAACCAAATGTTGGGTACAAGAGCGGCTTATGACCCTGCCGTAAAGGGAAAAGATGGGAAAGGATGTTAGAAAGAATCTCTGGAGCTGGAGGACCAATTATTGCATTAAACAATAATAAAATGAGTAGAGCGAAGTGAACTTATAAATCTCAGGTGTTGGAACAGGGATCTTCGGATGTAATATTGGATCACAAACCTTTTCATGTAATAAACTATGTGACATTTATTCTCATAACATATAGGTAAAGAATGCACTTGAAATAGTAATAGAAACACTGAAACAAGATATATAATGAATTTGAGATAGGTGCACTTGCACTGAACAAAGGAATGTGCTTTGGCGCGAACTTGAAGACACGTGGCGATAATTTCTCTTAATTATGCCAGTGAAGTAATTTATATCTTAATATGAGCGTAATGATAGCTGAATTAATTCTAATATGATTTCACTCTGAAATCTTTACTCTACTGAACTTTATAAACGAGCTATTGCGAACGCTTGGTTGCGCAACGTTGCCGCACTGAAACACGAACTGTTAGACTGATCTAAGAAGCCGATAACACTGAATCTACTGTAATTAGTGTAGATTAATTAATAACACAAGATAATACTTGTAAATGGAAGTATTATGTATTTATCCGCTAATTAATAGAAAACCTCTGTTCTATTGTCTGAATAAGGCGGGATACTAGACTGAGCTCCAGCACGTCTATCACGCGTGGAGGCTCGACGCTAACTAACGTTATAACATGACGCTGTGATGTCATGCTGCCTCTGCATCTGCACCTGTCGATGAAAGGGGATTCACAGAACTAGGAGGGCTTATACTAATATCAATGCGCTGAGAGGGAGAAATGCACTGAGCGGAACATTTGAATATACACTCATACTAGACATGTAGAAAAATGCTAGTAGAACCTATAGCTTGCGTGAACAATTAATCAACAACACTATTCATTACTCATCACATCAACTGGGAACGAGCGAAAGTTTTTCTCCATCAGCCCTCCCAAGTGATTTTTTTTGTCCTCAAAGTGATTCTAAACCCTCCTCAAACTATTCAGCGGAACGAATTCGTCATTGGACTACTGACCTTCTCGAGACACCCCATTGAGAGCTGTACGACCATAAAGTTTACTTGTGAGTACAAATTTCTATTCATCTTATTGTTCTGTAAATAAGAGTAAGATTTCATGTTTTATAAAGCTTCATATTTTTTCTTCGTTATTACACGAAATTATAAATATTTTTTTATTATCTAGATATACAATTATATGAAATTACGGAACAATAAGATCACTTTGCCAATTCGATCTGCCTCTCCGATGGATACTCTTAATGAACATGTGCATGAAAGTGAAAGTGTGCATGAAATTCATACGAGTGCTGCAAGTACAAGTGAACATGCCGGTGTAATTTCTTCAGGCAATAGCTTGAACCCCCCTTCACAGCCTACTCCCAGTCAGTGTGACTTGTTGACACAGCTAACTAATTTAATTTCCAACATGGAAAATAAACTTACAGAACAAATAACACAACAAGAAAATAAATTTTCTACCATTTCAGAACAGCTGAACAAAGTCACTACACAAAATAATGAACTAATTGAAACCATGTCACGTCAACAAGAAGCACTAATTGCACAAATGGTCGACGTTGATGTGAGGATATCACACCAGGTAGAGACTTTGGAGCGGAATACACAACAACAATTTGAAACTGTACAACAGAACCTACAGCAGAACCTAAATAATACTGAAAACAATACTAAACATATTGGCACTTTACAACATACTGTGGAACAAAACACACAAACCACGGGAAAGGCTATGAACCTAATTCAATCCACGAGTAACCAAGTACTTTGACTCCAGTCAGAATTAAAACGAGTAAATTCCAGGTTACAAGAGTGCGAGAACCTACTGGAAAATCCCCCTCCCCCAGTGGCTAATGATAGTCAGGCTAAGGATTCTGAACCCCAAAGTGCACCTAAACCACAGAGTACCTCAGGACAGGCAAAACAAGTTCCCGATGCTGTACCTAGTACCTCCCGTACGCCATCGGAGTTACATGAAACTAATGCTAACCGTAAAATCGATGACCATATGAATTTGCATAATGTATTGAATTCTACAGATTTGCCTTTACCTTCGTTCGCAAATGAAAATGACCAGAATCCTGTGAGATTTCTGAAGCAGTTAGAGTCTTATTTTTCACTAAGAAATATACCTTCCTCCTACAAAATGGCGATAGTAGAAAGAACTTTGAAAAAGAACACGTTAAGGTGGTTTCATGTAATTACCGAAGCGCATCCTATGAGTTTCGAGGAATTTAAGAGCGAATTTTTGAACCAATTCTGGGGTCCGTTGCAACAGGGTAGAATCAGGGATAAAATCTTTCATGGCAGATACGACAAGAACACAGGTATGTCATATACGGAGTATTTGTTATCGCTATGTGAGTTGAGACAATTATTAGTACCAGTAATTCGCGAGGACGAATTATTATATGCAATTCCGTCGCATTACCCCTCTTATATCCGGAATTCTTTGATTGTTGCCTGTCTTTGAACTTATGAAATTGTTGCAATCTTTACAAGAGCCCAGCCAAGGCCGAAGTGATTTCAGAAATAATCCTCCAGATCGTAATTCCCGTAGGCCTACTAATAATCAAGTAAATAATGGCAATAGGCAGATTAATATGATAAGAACTGATGGACTTTTTGAAGTCGAGGACGGGTCACACGACAGTCCGAAAAACGACCAGCCTTCTTATCCGCGGGATATCGCATATTCCGAAAGTGGTAATGAGTATCATAGTGCGAGGCCACCTCAAAATGGACGAGGTTACTACCGGCAACAGGGAGGTTTCAACCAACGTAAAAGTTTCCAGAATAGGTATTCCCGGGGTTGGAATAATAATTATAGGCCGCAGCCATATGGCGGACGCAGTATCTTTCAGAGAGGGAACTGGAATCGAACCAGGGATTTCAATCGCCAGGGATATCGACGCCCAGCGTACCGATCGGGTTGCAATGGAGTCCGGAATAGTCGCAGTTCATATAGAAACCAAGGAAGAGTAATTGATAATAAATATGTACCATATAATAGGGATAATTACGAGACAGTCAGCCCAGGGGAAAACGATCGCAGACAGAACCAGGAAGTAGAAACACCCCGACAACAAAGCCGACCACTCGCCCCTCAGAACCGTGAAGAATCTTTAAACAATTAAGGGTCGAAGGATTTCTTCCAGTCCCAGGCCCGTGTGTTACTCATAACAATGGAAGACCCCTAGAGTCAATCGACACAATACCCGAACTACATGTGATAAATAACACAGAAAATAATAACAGTGAACTCATTCAGAATATAGACACAGAGGAGCTAGTAACGATAGGAATTTTGCAGAAAGGTGGCAACGAATTAAATAATACAGATGCAAGACCACCCGTGATAAAAGCTAAAATTGGGGATAAGACCTATGAGTTATTATTGGACACAGGTAGTGATGCCCAAGTGATGTCAAATGAAGCATTTGAGATTTTACGACACGATAATGTACTTACTGAAATATTACCTGTGCACGCTATGACTGCATTACTAGCTATTGGACAGAAAAGAAGTAGGATAAAGTACCAGTGTATGGTCCCCATTCAAATAAAGGATCAAACTATAGATGTTCTATTCCTAGCAGTCCCGGGTTTGAACCAACCTTTTATTATTGGTTGCGGGATTTTTCGTGAACTCCAAGATCTACTAAATTTCAGGACCAATACTATGCAGATTATCGATGAACGTGAAACAGAACAGATTGTACCTTTTGTGAGACCTGATATTGTAATTTCTAATGATGACGATGAAAATGATATCGGTAAGGATCAAATGTTTGTGGAATATATAAATGTTAATAATATGAATGCCGCTAAGTTAATATGCGGAGAGGAATTAAGAAATAAAGATGCTCTTGCTAATATCCCTGATGATAATAATATTACGGATGATGAAAATGATGATAATTTTTGCGGGGAAATCGACGAGCAGAAAATTTTCTGGTTAGGCGCCAATGATCAAATTATCGATAATGTGAATAATAAGGACCTCGATGAAGGGATTAGAGTCGTGATTCAAGAGAAGGTGGACGGAACACATGACCTCACCCCCCTACAGAGACAGTCATTATTTAATATTTTATGGGAGAACAGGGATGCTTTTCATACTTCGCCCGGCCTTTGCCGACTTTATTCTCATAAAATAGTCAGAACTAGTGATGTCCCAGTGACGCATAAACCAAGATCTATTCCCGCCGGTCTCCGAGTCCAGGTGGAGCAGGTGATCGCTGATATGATCCGAGACGGAGTTTTAGAACCTGCGAATACAGTAAACAATAACCCCTTGTGCATAGTACGCAAGCCCTCAGGACAAATAAGACTTACAATTGATGCCCGTTCGGCGAACAATACGACGCTGATGGACCATTATAGACCGCTTACATGTGACGAGCTGATCTCGCGCGCCGTGGGTGCTAAATATTTCAGCTCGACAGATCTGGTCAGTTCATTTTGGCAAGTACCTTTGGACGAAGAGTCTAGGGACTTGACCGCGTTCACTTTTGGCGGTCGTCAACTACGGTTTACCCGCTGTCCATTCGGCAGCAAGACTAGCTCTTCGGGCCTATTGCGAGCCTTAGGGAAAACGTTCCAAGGTGATAATACTGACTTTATAATGCAGTATATCGACGAAATATTACTGGTATCAGAATCAATAGACGACCATATGAGACACATTAACTACACACTTAGTAAACTACGGCTAGCTGGATTTACTCTGAATATAGAGAAATGCCATTTCTTCAAGAAAGAAGTGAAATTTCTCGGGTATATTTTTTCTTCAGAAGGCTACCGTATGGATCCTGAGAAAGTCGAGGCTATAAAAAGAATACCTTCCCCTCGCACCGTAAAACATCTGAGACGTTTTATAGGAATTTGTAGCTACCAGTCCAGGTTCTTAGTAAATTTTGCGCTAGAACTTCAACCCTTAAATCACTTGCTAAAGAAGCAAACAAAATGGCGATGGACCGATAGTGAAGAAAGGGCATTTAATATAATTAAAGATTTGTTCGCTGAATCCATAATGTTACAAAAGCCGGATGACTCCCTCCCGTACCATATTCAAGTGGATGCCTCGTCGAAAAGCCTCGGTTCGATCCTATTTCAAGAGATAAACGGCGAAAAGAGAATTTTAGCGACGACAAGTAAGTCACTAAACGCCCGCCAGTCACGCATGTTCCCTACTGAACTCAAAATCTTTGCAGTCTACTACGGGATACAGAAGTACAAGCATTACATCTATAATAGGAAGATCATAGTATTGTGTGACCACCTAAGCCTGCAATTTATAAATCAATGTAAACTTTCTAACAGCCGCATCAGTAGATTTATATTGGAGTTGTCACAATACGACTTGGAAATAAGGCACGTCAAGGGCACCTCTAACCAATTCGCGGACCAATTATCGAGGTTACCTAACCCCCAAGGCCTAGACCAGCTTGCCGGTCAAGTAGAGAAGGAAATAAGGATTATGAAAATTAATCTGTGGGATAAATATCATCTGAATGATAAACTCAAGAACATAAGGCAGCTCCAAGCGGGAGATCAAAATCTTCAAAAGCTTATGGGTAACGCACGGAACATCGGGACAATCCATGTAATGAATGAGGATACAGAGAACACTGGAGAAACAGAAATCTCAGAAAATGGTGCGATAAAACCCTTTTCGATTGGTATGAAAGAGGGAATCTTATACAAGCTATGTGGTACTCATAACGCAACGTGGAAAACTTATATCCCTGAGGCAATGGAACGAGACATAATAGCCAGTTACCATGAGAATTTAGCTCACAGTGGAACTGATAGGTTAGTAAATGCCATAAGTCAGCATTTTTATGTGAAGCACCTAGGACGTAAAGTCAGAAAGTATGTTTCCACTTTTCATCTATGTCAAATAGGCAAAATGCGTAATGTTGCATATGACGTCACACCAGGTGCTATTGAGGCTAATAAGCCGAAGCAATTAATTTGCGCAGACATTTTAGGACCCCTGGTAAAATCTAACTTCGGAAACCAATTTATCTTTGTTATGGTTGACGTTTTCAGCAAATTTGTGAAGTTATATCCTCTGCGTAGGATATCCACTAAAATATGTGTTGCTAAAGTAAGAGATTTTATTTGCGAGTTCGGCGCTTTTGATTTTATTTTGACGGACAACGCGAGTATTTTTTCAAGCAGGCATTGGACAACGGAACTTACTAAGCTAGGCGTGAAAATCCGCCACTGCTCCTCCTTTTATCCCAGAGGTAACCCCTCTGAACGCTATATCAAAAGTGTGATTGGTTACCTCCGATTATTGTCTCACCGGAAACACCAAGATTGGTTTCGTCACCTGAAGACGATACAGGCGATATTGAATGAAACGCCAAACGATGTTACTAAAGAAATCCCATCTGAATTGATTAAAGGCACGGTAGTAGGACCTTTGTTTTCCAACACTCCACCAATTTTACCTACGTGTGCTCCGCGGGACACCGATGTTTGTAAGGAAATAATGGCTCGGTTACACAAGCGATGGAAAAAGCGCAAAGGAAACAGACCGTCCCATAAACATAAATGGCAGCCACGTCAGAATGAATTGGTATTGGTGAAGAACTTCCCCCTTTCAAGTGCTATCAATCAGAGGCAGAAAAAATTTTGTTTACCCTACCGAGGTCCATATTGTATTCAACGGCAATTTGGTACGGACACTTTTGAGGTGTCAGATCCAAAAGACGCCAATAAAATATTAGGTCGGTACCATAAGCAATTACTAAGGAAATACCGTACCGAATCTTCATAAGAAACCCCCTAAATGGGAAGAATAAGAATAGTATTGTAAGTTATGTACGAAGCAAGGACCTTAGAATGGACAAAACACGTTTTTGAATCTAAATTATATGCATATATTCGTGATCGCGGACCTCGGATCTATATACACATTAAACGCAGCGGGTGAGGTATTTTCCCTGTTGCGAAAGCACCTTCAGTATTAGAGAAAATGAATCCTACTCCGAACGGACAATGGACAGGATGTAGGTATGGCATTTTGGTGCATGACACCAACCCATACAGTTTCGACGAATGTTAAGTAACTCCGATTAAGGTTTCCTATATGTAAATATTTTGTAAATAGTGTATATATGATTATGGTTCATGCTCTTACTGTCAAGGCAAAGCTGAAGTGATGTGATATCGATCCGACAGCCGAGATTACGAATTTGAGAATTTAATACTATATTATCATTTCAAATTTTTAAATTTTTATTTTTAATATACACTTCACATGGAAAATATTTAGCTACAAAATTAGAGATATGTATATGATTTAACCCTTTGAAACTCATAAATCTCACCTGATAAGTTACACCCTGCCTAAGAAATTACCGTAAGGTAAGTGTCCGATGTAATATCTGTATGAACTAAATGTATAATAATACCTGAAAATTTCATGCAGTGAGACAACGAATATAAGATGATTAATAATGTGACGTAGTATTGATGTAAAGATAATTAGAGAGAAAACTGTTAATTATGTACAATACCATGAGTATATAGATATATTACCATGAGTAATGAGTAACGAAGGATATACGAATTCATTATTAATTAAGAATTCGAGACTATGAAATTAAAGGTCACATTAAACATATTTATAAGAGGTATATGCATTAACTCAGAAATATTTTAACATAAGTTCCAGTGAATGAAATACATATAGAATTACCTAACGGAAAGGCAGATGGATAACACAGTGATGGATGGAAATTTCGTACAGTTTATTGTACAATAAAATTTGTACAACTTAGTACATAAGAAAATATTTCATATTTTAATGTGAAGGGTATAGCTACTGTCTAAATAATGTGTGAAAGGAAACTACTCATATGAGATAATTCCATATTTGACTTTAAGGATAATTACATAATGAAATAAGTTGATATTTCATTTTTTTTTCAATTTTAATTACAAAGCAACAAGATGATACTTCCAATTTTTAAGTATAATGTCAAATTACAAAGGAATAAGTTAATATTTCATGTTTTTCAATTTTAGATACATAAAAAATTGAATTGATATAATTACTTTCCAACTACAGAGGAAATAAGTTGATATTTTTATTTTTCAGATACTATGAATACATCAAGTAAGTAATTATTAGAACTAAGGGTACTACGTTATTCCTATATGTTATTACAAGTAAGAATTGCTACATTAACACGTACAAAATACCTTTGCTCATATAATGATATTTTTGAAGTCGAGGCAAATCAAAATTCTTTTAATTCAATAACCATATTTTACGAATATCGTCATTTTCTTTATAAAATTTTTGACTTGGGCCAAATGAAGCTGGTATGAGACCCCCTACGAAGTTTGTACGGCACCCTATGGAGACTTTCTTCCCACTAACCGTTAAAATTCAAATATTCTAACTTTTCTTCTTCAATTAAGACAATACCAAAATTACGACACCTATATTAATATTACCGTTCGATAGATCTATTTACTCCCCTTCATTTCATATGTCACTCAATTAATATAATTACAGGACTAATTATTTATTCGGTTTTTATTGATTAACATATTAAATTTACATCTCTTCATAGAGAATTTTACACCACCAGACTCAGCGAGAAACAAGCTACCGGAATATGATATTAAATTTTTCCTCGATAATTCCAATTCGGAATTATCAAGGAAAGTTCCAATTTCTATAGAACTGTCCTCCGCTAGTTTTCGAGACTACTTCGTAATTAATGGCTGTTCCTGACAGTCTGACTTTTGTTCCTTCAGGATTCCCGGATTCTTAACGTCCTCTTTAAAAACTTTTCAACCAATAAACACCCGTGGCGCGAAGTTGTCACCCAATAGGGCCCGTATTATGACCAAATTACGTCACATCTCCAAAATGTATAAAAAGGACCTCCGCCGACAAATCGACGCACTCCATACAATTTTCCGAACAACTACTCCACGCAACTCGCCTGTGCATTATACACACGTAGGATAAGTTACTTATAAAAACCGCGTGTTTATTATAATAGGCCTACAAAGTTGCTATTTCTTTTTTTTCGTAAAGGATATTTCCGTACGAATCCAAAATAATTAAGACTGCGAATTGTAAGTGTAACTAGCAATATTACCCTAGGCGAGGCGAAGAATTATATTAGCAAAGTGTATGTGACGTGGATGAAGTATAAATAGGTCGCCATTCATATGTGAGGGCACCTACACCAAAAGTGTACGAGTGACGATATATTTTTGTCATAAAAGTTTTAAAATATATAAGTATATTTTACATCGTGTGCCTTTTATGTACATACATATAACCTCTGTGCAATATCCTAGCTATTGTGATTGTTGGTGCTTGAACACAGACATCGCCACCACGAAGCCCTTGCTCGATCCGACTGACTACGCCGGCAGCCCACACCTTACAGGTACACTATCTACTGATCGACAATATAATTGATGCCCAAGCGAACGGCTTCATAAGTGACGCCCGAGCGAACGGCTTCAAGTTTTACCTCCTCCTTGTAGGGACGTTTATGCGGCCGCTTACAGAGTGCCCAGAAAAACACAAACTCCGTTGCAGTTTGACTTCTGCTGTTATTATATTACAGTATAACTCCAATCATCCGGGTCAATTGGGACTAGAGATAACTGGATTAACCATGAAAAATGCCATTTCTTAAAATAAAATAAAAACTAAATTCGTATGTACTGTAATATTAACTTCATTACTACAAAACAATGTTGTTTACATTTTGTACAGTGTGTACTTGCATAAGTGTCAGTTCTTGAACATATCGGAGTCAGATGTTTTGCTGTCTTAAATCGTTTTCATGCAGTCAAGTACAGTATAAAATATAAATAAACGTACAGTGCTTTAAACCAAGTACTGTAATAAAATAAAATAAAATAAAATAAACTGATATAACAAAGTTCCAGATGGAGTTCGAATTTTCTATGTGAATTGCAGATATCCATTTAAGCAGTTCAGATTCATTTTTGGTAAATTTAAACACTTGAACAGACTTTCAGTTAGCATTATTAGGCTTATTGCTACAGTACAGCCAGGAACACAACACTTACTAGGTATTTTCTCTGTTTCTGTGTAAAAAGACCATTTTCATACTCAAATAGTTAATAACTTAAAGCTTTGCTTAGTCTTAACCTTAATTCATACTCGTATACACTGATATAAGAAATCCTTAAAATATGTCAACATTTCATAAAATGTACTGGCAATAATATTAATAATGTAAGTATAAGCCTACGATTCGCTGACTTGTTTGTTTCAGGTTTAAAGCAGCCATATAGGTTATGAATTAATTAAATTCAATCTGAAATCAATCTGCCAGGAATTATATTAGGTCCATTGCTTGCACAAGAGCGTATAAACTAAAAACTGCAAAATACTCACATTAAAATATAATGTAGATGTCGGTAACCGTACATTTCGACAGAATGCATAATATTATATCAAAAGGAGCTGCGTTTAATTATTCAACGGCTAGATGTTTTATAAATCTGTTATTTGTATTTATTTACACCAACTATTCCACTTATTCGCCAATAACAGTTAGCAATTCCTCGAATATAGACCAACTACGACAGTTTATCTTATGAAATGCTTGCTATTAATATGAGGATACGATTTTATCTGATAACATCGTCAGCTCCTTACTGGACACGTAAGGCATCAACGTGCCAAGTGTCAGTGAAAGCAATCTGTTTAGTGCTTTATCCTATTCAAATAGCCACCATTTTCTTCCCGCGCTGACATAAGCATTTCATGTCATTGTGCAATAGTTTCTCGCGCCTTGAGATGATGTAATCCTTGCCATCGCGCGGTTCCAAGCCACACTGAGCAGTCAGTGCTTCGCTTCGCCAGATTTCATAGCTAGTAGACTCATGGAGGCATCACTCCAATTCGCGCGGTTTTCGACATTGTGAAATCATTGTTCAAGTGCTCGAAATACTCCGAATTGCTGCAAAACTACAACTCTCAAGTTTTGTGTATCATCTGCAATAAATTCAACAATTGCAGCAGTATTATATTTATCAAAGCTAACATCCGTGTTACGCTGTATAAGATTTGAGTGCCATTGTGAAATACCTGGTTTCCAGTGCATCATTCTTACAGTGAAATTTACATGTAA
The DNA here is from genome assembly GCA_964059195.1 of Ectobius pallidus. Taxonomy (NCBI): domain Eukaryota; kingdom Metazoa; phylum Arthropoda; class Insecta; order Blattodea; family Ectobiidae; genus Ectobius; species Ectobius pallidus. The sequence continues at coordinate 151,778,463 of CAXKWD010000002.1, forward strand.
CATTCAGAACTTTGTTATTTAACACAAATCAACAAACTACAGTGCTTATTTCAAGTCTTTTAATATGTAAATTATATATTTTAATTACATATATTTCTAGACACGTGCGGTGCATTTTCCCGCCAATTTACATCGTTTATAAGTCCAGTTTAAGAAGCATTACATTCATTTATTTCAATTATATTATTCAATAAATTATTAGTTCACGTGTGATTAAAGTTTCATTGTTTCATAACATGTTTTGATTCTAATTCTATTTAGATTCGTGGATCTCTGTGCCTAGTGACCTTTGATAAGTCCATTGTTCTACCAACTCCTTCAAATTAATTATTTTATGGTCCTCCACCCATCCAGAGGTTTTTATTCCTTTTAATGTAGTTATTTCCTACATTATTCCACATGTTTTTTTTTCCCCTCTCGAACCGGATTTCCTACACCATGATTAACACGTCATATGATATCAGTCAACTCAGTAAAATACATTATTTTATACAACATAACTTTGGAAATTGAAATAATATAAATGTACATTTATTAAAACCACAATTTCAATTAGATGCAAGCCAGTTCGTGTGCTTTTATTTCTATTCTGCTGTTAGCTTGCCTGAATTAGGTTAACTATGTCTTATATGTACCATTGGTAGCATTGGTTACGTCATGATAACTCGAATCGATTCATGGATGTTGATTCTTAGTATGCTGTGAACTTGCTGTTAGTTTTGCTTTTATATAACAAAATAAGAAGGTAATTATTAGTAGTATAATCCGTTACATGTTTATTCATGGAACAGTCTTAATATCCAACCCGAGTTTACGAGTTTCATCAGATAAATTTGCTCCTGTTGTGCAGTCCCGAATCTATTGATAAACTCGTAAACTCTCGTGGGATTACCTATGATAAATATGTATACTGATTAACCAAACAATGCAGTTTACCTTTTGTACAGTAATTTTTCTTTATAACGATAAAGAAACGAATCAATCAAGGCTGGCTAACAATATCAATAAGCGATCGACAATTTGATACCTGCTGGTATGTTATGTTTAGGATATTTTGGGTCATGCAATATTATTTTAGCACGTCATACGTATTATAAAATTAATATTGTGTTTGTATGGCGTCAAATGAACAAATAATAAGGTTTATGTAAAGTGCTAGCTGGATGAAACTTCTGGAAATGAAAGTATTCTCGTTAATTAATAATTTTGCCTATGATTTCTACTGACAGAAACTGATACATCTGAACTTGTCTTGTTTTCCTTTGTAATGGATACTAATGCTTATGGAAGCTTATATTATAATAGATGTGACCGTTAATTAGTCGTTATTCCAGTACCGGTCAACCGATTTGGTCCAAAATCAATTGGCATCTTCCAGTGAATGTCATAAATGTGTATACCAAGTTTCATAAAAATCCGACAAAGCGTATTTGAGTTATAGCGCATACACGGAGAGACAGATGCGTCATTGATAGACCCGCACGGACAGACAGATGGACAGACATTTTCCCGTCCACCACAGAGTCTCAGATAGTACCATTCTGGCACTTAATAGCTGTCGAACTTTTTTTTCTCTATCTCACTCAAAGCGATCCAGAAAATTGGCGACCGGGTTAGTTGGAGTTCGGATAATTGGAGTTTTACTGCATCTCTTTCTAAATAGGCAAGCTATATGGTGTAAAAGTTCACATACTGACCGGAAAGGAAACTAACCTGATAAATCCTTGAACTTCTCTTGGTCAATAGGATAACTTAAAAATTTAAAATAGGTCAATGAGAATCGTACTATACTGATAGTAAAATCATGGGTATGATAGAATGATAATTCTTTCACACTGGCCGTGTGGAATTATCATTCCACTGTGACCTACTAGTGGTTTACTATAAAGCCCGGGTCTTAAAGTACTTACAGGTTGTAAGTCGCCACTGGGTTCGTATCTCATATTGAGAACGCCTGGTGGTACACTGGGATTGTGAGTCAGTTGGAGAATTTAATGTTGTACCGGCACGTTGCCATGGTAGCTCAGTTGGTTAGATCATCGGCACGGAGAGCCGAAGATCCTGGTTCAAATCCCGGCTAAGGAATTGAATTTCTCATTCTGACTTCACCTTTCCATGGGTATGATAGTTTCACTCCATCCCCAAAAGCCGTAGATCTCATCACTGCTTTCGTGAACGCAAATAACCTCATATTGAAGACTATACACCGTACCGGTGTGTGTACACTTTTATTAAGTGTCAGAATGGTACTTTCTGAGATTGTATGGACGGGAAAATGTCGGTCCTTCTGTCTGACTTTCCTTGTATCTGTACCCGCGATAACTCAAATACGCTTTATCGAATTTTCATGAAACTTGGTCAAACGTTATTGGCATTTATAATGTACATGGGAAGAAGCCTAGAGGTTGACCTGTACCAAAGTAATGCCCAATTTAGCGGCTATTTTGTGATAGTATATTAGACTGAATGCATCAAGTGCACATCAGTTCTCATGACAAGATATTGTTTTAGTGTTCATATACAACTTTGGAAGTTGCAATATACTGACTCATGGACAATGTATGGCTTCCGGTATTTCAAACCATGATATTGTAACAAGGGCTCGTCGGGGTTCAAAATGAGAACACCGAGTTTATAATTGAAGGATGGAGGTTTCTTTATTTCCTACAACAATTGACAATACAGCCAGAAAACTCCAGACTATTCGCCAGTTCACTGTCCTGTTCAGAGCTCACTCTCACTGTGCTCAGTCCTAATTACAGCACTGTTCCAGTCCAATCCAGATCATCCCACGTCGCGCCGGTCAACTCCACAGTCCTCGCTGCCGCTGTGCGATCCACCCGTCGCGCAGAGTTCCCCGGGACGGCACTGCCTCAGCCCAGATCAGCTCACCAGCTCTTCCGTTCACCCTTCCCTCCGGTCACTAGTTCCCCGTTGACTAGCTATTCCGCTCTCGGGTCCCTCCGGTCACTGGCTCCTCAGCTTCCCAAGACTTGAGGCCGCGCTGATCAGTCCTCTCCGTCCAGCTCACCCTCTGATGCTGACGCTCGCCGCTACTCACGGACTGCCTCTCTGATTGTTCCCTCGTTGACCCTCTGACTCTTCACGGACTGCCTCTCCTCTGATGTACTGACTCTTCACTGTACTGAACTCTCCTTGACTGACTCGGCTCGGCTGCTCGCACTCCTTATATAGCCTTAACGAAAGTTCCAGAGTCGAGATCTGGAAAGCTCCGCCCGCGCATGGTCTAGAATGTCCGCGCGGTGCGTCGTCAAGCCCTTAGCGCGTGGCTCCACCTCTGGCCCCTCCCACGAGCGCGCGCCGTCACTCTCCGCGCCGTGCCAGGGAGTAGGCCGCACCCGTCGGCGCGCGGCTCCAATCAGCAATAAGAGGGCCGTCCCTTTCTGGATTTATCTAACTCTAGTTCTTTCGGCCCGAGTCCTTCTTCTATCAGCTTCTAGGCTTTTCTGGCTTTGTCACAATATTGTTTATCTTGCATACAATCTCAGCTGTCCAAAATCCATACCCAGGAAAATAATGTATCGTGGTTTAAAATTAATCAACGACAATGCACTAATTGAAGACGCAATATCAATACCATGAGAAACTACATGGACGTTATGCAAGGCGTATATTGGGACGCGTTTCACGCGTGTCACGCGACGTGGCACAGCGAGAGTCTTTGTAACATACTAAAAATGAATGGGATAGCGCATATTGAATACGCGACGCTACTCAGCGCGAATCGCGTGATAGTACAGACGCGTGGCGCAGTAGCAGAGCCACAGTTTTTCGCGCCATGCGTCACACGTGCTTTCAATACTCTGACTGTCACTCAAAGGTTTTGGTGTCCGGTTGTATGCATGCACATAGAAATAAAATCAGGTAAACTGATGTAACAAAGTGCTAGAATGCTTTTGTTTAATCATTGATAATTGCAATTATGATTTGCAGAAAAATATGTTATTTTTGTAATCTATCTCCGAGTTAAACTCCAGATCGATTCACTAAGCAGGGCTTACGGAAGAACAAAGGTCTAAAGTTTGATACTTAACCTTAATACAAACTCGTACACACTGATATAAGAAATTCTTAAAATACGTCAACGTTTCACAACATGGACTGGCAAAGAACTGCGCTTAATGTACATAGGCCTAGTTATTTCAGAGTAATATACCTTCTGTATATATAACAGTATTCATGTAGTATTCCTTTCAACTTGATCAACGAAATAAACAAACATCTGACTTGTTTGATAACCATATGTGAAGGAATATGTCACAGCTAACTGTATTCAACTTCCAAACCCGTCCATGAACAGTGTAAAACAATATTTCGTCATGAGAACTGATTTGGATTTGATAAATTCTTTCTATTATATTAGTATAAAATAGGCACTAAATTGGGCATTATTCCGGTACTGGTCAACCGATTTGGTCCAATATCAATAGGCTTCTTCCCATGAACGTTATAAATGCGTATAGGCCTACCAAGTTTCATGAAAATCCGAAAAAGCGTATTTGAGTTATCGCGCATAAGGACGGACAGACAGATGGAGATACTTTTCCCGTCCCCCACACTATCTTATGCTACGTTCACACTGAAGAATCAGTTGCAATACATTTCCGGGATTCTTGTATCTGGATACTTATCCTATGTACATGTTCTTTGCACAAATATCCCATGTGAGCGTTCACACTGATGAATTTGTTGGCAGGCACATCTATGGCTTTAGATTAGTGATGAGCAAATGCAAGACCAAGACCAAGGCGGTCATGGTCTTGGTCTTGGTCTTGGTCTTGCATAAGTATCCCTGGTCTTGGTCTTGGTCTCCGTCTTGCATCGGTGCTCTTGGTCTTGGTCTCGGTCTTGCATGCCTGGTCTTGGTCTTGTCGCAAGAGTCTTGCATATTTATTTTTACGCATCTTACTCTGATTGATGGCGTTTAGATGATTTACAGTTACACCGATTACATGTGTGTTATTGCTTTCGAAATCAACGAAAGCTAATAGCTTTTAGTTGCTTTGACCGTGTAAAAAGTAAAAGAAACAATTAAAAGCTATACATCTATAAGTACCCACCTAAATTTAGCCATTAGTTGCTTTTTCTTGTTTATGTCCTGCAGCGGTTTTTGTTGTTTTTAAGTATAGGTATATGATACTGATAGTGTACTTACATAGTAAGCACCTATTATGTGACGGATATAAATACCGTTCATAGCCCGTTGGGTCCTGCTCTACTGCTCTCTTCCAAACCAGACCTATTATTGACATCTTTCTGAAGATCAGATGCTTCTTCACACCTGAAGTATTTTGATTTTTCATTTTTATTTCGACTTTCTTCTTCTTTGAACTTTGTACATACCAGTACATAGTTATAAAATGATTTAAAACTAATGGATTTTGATAGAACTCTGACTGAAACGGTAACCTGAGGATTATAGTATAATCCCGGATGGTCTTAAAGCTAAATTTTACATACACAGTATTCGGTTTTTATTCCCATGCTAACAAAAAGAAATGTTGCAAAAATATGAACACAAACTTTCTCGCATATACGTGTTAAAGGCTAGCACAGAAAAAAGTAAATTATAGAAAGAATTAAATTTTACTTATTACATTTTCAAAAAACTAACTAGTATCTAAAGTCTCACCGTTCTAAGAAGGAAACCTGAAGTAAACAAAAACCAGTACATCTGTCTCACTCTAGCACATTACTCTTATGACCTAAGAGTGAGACACACATACTGGTGTTTGTTTACTTCAGGTTTCTTTCTCAGCTCATCTCCGGATAGAACGGAAAGCATCAGGGTCGATCTTTATGTTCAATGATTTTACCGTGAAATAATAATAATAATAACAATACCAAGGGGTTTGAATGGTTTCCTCAATTTCAAAGGGAAAAAATGCAGGATACATTGAGATATAGCCGAATAATAGAAGCAAATGCTGCACGATGAGTTTATTACAAGAGCCTACTGGTTAATTTGGGTGGCCACGAAAATTGATTTAAACCCAGGAACTCTTCCCTATTACCCTACACCACCTCGTTCTAATAGATTTTGGTGTGTTCATTAGACTGTGGTAAATTGACTACATTTCACAACAATAACTAGATTATAGTATTCTTGTTACTATGAGCAACAGTAGAATATTCATATTTTAATCAAAATCTTTGTTCTGAAATTCGCATTTTTCTCTACAACTTGAATGTGCTAAAGTTTCCATGTATCGCCCAATGTAAAGGAGATAGCCTAGAACAATTGAAAATGGATACGAAAAAAGTACCCTCCAAGTCATTTTTGCAGGAATACCCAAGGTTTCCTACAAAAAGTTATGACATTTCCATTTAGTATTCGTTACAACTGCAAAAATAACGTTTCACATAATAACATAATTCATAAGGTGCCAAAACTTTTTAAAACCATAATTATTGAAACTAAAATACAAATACATATCTTGAAAGAGTGAAATTTCATCTATATTTACTTTCCGCAACTTCAAAACTTTAATAGCGAAAAAAATTAGCACTACGGGTTTATTTGACATACTGAGGACGGAATTAACGGGTTAAACATAATTATTTGATGAAAACTGTGAAGCGTTTTAAAAAGTAAACAGACCTTTTGTTCGCTTCTTTATGAATTTCCCGTGAGCCGATGCTCATTTTGTTCGCGCATGCGCGTAGGTTCGTGGCTTTGTTTAGCTGGGCGGTTCCGCGGCTTGCCGACCTCAGTGTGTCACCCAGCTGCTCTTGAGAATGGTTGAAAGGTTGTCCTAGTAGCGCAGGTTTTCTTCGTTTGGTTGGTGAGTGAGAAATATGAAATTACTTCATAAAAATTCTTAAGCCCCGTCTGGGTATAAGTGCCTTCAGCACCGAGCTAGCCATATTAGACAGTATTTCCAGAATCCAGAGATGCTCGCGCGTTGTAATTGTGGGAGTTCACCCAGTCAGATTGTCATAGAAACTTAATTAAATATCACTGTATATTTCCGAAGTATATTACCTTCAGGAATAAACTTGACAGAATATGGTGTGCCTTCTTATAATAGTTATTCGCTTATGCCTGTACTGTTAGCGTGGCTATGTTAAGGTTAATATTCCAGTCTGGGCGCGTGCCAAGGTCTGTTATTATGCGTGGTAGTTAGGTCAATGTTCCACATTACTGGGTTTCTATTATTTGGTCATGCGTTGCCTCTGTGATTTATTCAGTATCGCGATGTTTTAGGGAGTCTATTCTATGCGTTAATATTCACATTCCTGTCTGCATTATATGCCATCATTAATTCCCGATGTAGTTAAATTTCTGGTTAAAGTCTGCGGATAGAAATTATTGTGGTTAGTTATGCTCCTTTTCTTAATGTTTCAATTTACTGGGGGTAAATTCCTTGACATTGATATTAAAATTTATTACAGTTTTCTGAGATAGTAACTACCTTAAAGGTTTAAATATCAGATTATGGTATTCTACGGCCCTATTAATGTTGTTCTTTGAATATGTGGGTGAGTCATGTACCTTACCTTGCATTCTTAATTGCTGTTCCGTGGTACTATTTATAATATGTTTGCCATCTGATGAGTACAGTAACCTAGTGCGTGCTTATTATCGTTTGCTATTTGATATTTCCTGCTTTCTCCCTAAGAGATTATTTGGGTTATATTGTTCATATTACATAAATTAATTCTAAATACAATTTTGGTCATTATATCTTTTTCTTGGGGAAAATTTATTACTAGTTTTCCTCTGCATTTTGCGGTAGTTATATATATAGGGATTTTCTTTTTATCGTAGTTCTGCTATTCATCTCCTATTCACATTATTTGTAGTAGGTTGGGTATTTAGGCTGTATCCTGCGTCAGGTTCGGGGCATTTGTTAATTCTGATTCATGTCTATTTTGATTACCATTTTTGCTTTTGCCAGATTTAGACATTATTGTATGTGATCTTGGTTAGGTGCTGTCTGCATAGCAATTATTAATTGCAGTACCAAAATTCTTCATGTCCTTCCTAATACAATTAATTGTCTTGTAGGACATTATCTTATTAAATTATTAATTGCAAGTAAATTATTGACAGATTTGTATATATAGTTTTCATTCATTTTTTGGTGAAAATATATATAAATATTTGGGTTATATTGTTCATATTACATAAATTAATTCTAAATACAATTTTGGTCATTATATCTTTTTCTTGGGGAAAATTTATTACTAGTTTTCCTCTGCATTTTGCGGTAGTTATATATAGGGATTTTCTTATTATCGTAGTTCTGCTATTCATGTCCTATTCACATTATTTTGTAGTAGGTTGGGTATTTAGGCTGTATCCTACGTCAGGTTCGGGGCATTTGTTAATTCTGATTCATGTCTATTTTGATTACCATTTTTGCCTTTGCCAGATTTAGACATTATTGTATTTGATCTTGGTTAGGTGCTGTCTGCATAGCAATTATTAATTGCAGTACCAAAATTCTTCTTGTCCTTCTTAAAACAATTAATTATCTTGTAGGACATTATTTTATTAAATTATTAATTACAATTATTGACAGATTTGTATATATAGTTTTCATTCATTCTTTGGTGAAAATATATAATTGTTACTCTTATTACAATTGTGCCTAAATCTTTTCTTATTTTGGTATCCTACCTCACCTGGCATTGTTGGTTCGATCTACTCCTCCGGGTTCCTAACCCAGTATTGTGCGCTTCCAGAGCTTATAGGTAGCAGATTTGAAATATTATACTATTAGATCAGATTTTTAGTAAGATTCTTGCTGTTTATAATTATTTAAATTTATTTTCTTGTGCACTGAATTTTATGGTATCTATGCCCAGGGTATACTTCCCCGTAGTTTATGAAAGAAGTTAAGGAATTGATTGATAACTATTAGTATATTCTTATATAACCTAACCCATATATATACCCAGTGTAAAGTAACGCAGTGCCTACCCCTTTTCTTATTTGGCAGCTAACGTATGCAGTGCAACTGTTCCTTAATCTTGTGCCGGGATTTGATTTACCCATTAATGACCCAAGAGATATAACATAATTTGAGCAAGAAAACACTGAAAAACAGTTTCAACAATTTATTTATAACCATAAAGCACAGGTTATGATAATCTGTTTGAAAACTATGAACTGAGAAGTTTGATTGGTTTGTTTAGAAAACATCATTGATTAAGAAAGGGGGCGTGGCTGATCGTTCCATCTCTAAATAAACTGAATACGGAAATGAACTAAACGACAGCATAGATTAAAAATAAAGAAAAACATCCTGGCGAGTAAGAAATATAACTTAAATAGAAAACTTGAATTTAATTAAAAAAATTAATCACTCGCCAGGAAAAACAACGCTTAAGGCAGAACTAAATCAAAAACATACCTGAATGGAATGGCGGAAAGAACCCGGACAGAGGTTCGGTAAGCGTAAGAGAAGAGATGTTCACTGTAAGACTCCTAGCTGCAGACTGAGGGTCCCAGCCCAGAGCACGCGAGAACGTCGAGAAGCGACAAGAGAAAACATTAGAACGCGCCCCGAAAACCCGTACACTTGTAATATAGGCAAAGATAGCGATCGAAACAAAAGAACAGAGAACGCGAAGACAAACAAGAGATGGAAAGATACGAACGTAAACAAACTGTAAGTACCTGAAAAGAAAAATTAGTTAATTATAAAAGCATATGTGCTGAATAATCGGCACATAATCACCCCGCCGGCCCAAAAAAAAATCTTGAAAAAGATTTTTGAAAAGCACTGCATGTATATATAGTACATAGATGGCTTGCTAAAACTCATAGGTTCATCACAAAACAGGAGTTGTCCAAAACTCAATAATTATAGTCACTGGCTAAACACAATGTCCAATATCGTGTAGTTTGCTGAATAGTAATAGTGTGAAATAATCTGAGCATGGCATATTTATCAGAAGTAAGCTGCAGTGTTCTTGAAATGTTGAAGTACGGAGAGTGAAGGCATAACAGGTGGATGCATTCCATAGTTGTTAGTAAACACCAGAACTGGGTCATGTTGTGATAGTTGCTTTATCTTGCACAGGAGACTTTGACAGCGGCGCCGGGCGTCCCCGGACACAGAAGCCAGAAAAAGCCAGTAGAAGTGGATGGCCAAAACAGAGTAGCAAGCACGAAGTTACATAGTCAGTGCAAATACATATTCTGAAGAAGGGTCACGGGGGAGCCAAAGAACCACAGCACAACATACTGAAATTACAAAAGGAATATTAATATTCAGATTATACATATTGCTTTAAGAGCTTTTATATGAATTTTGTATCTTATTCATAAATAATTGTTAAGAGGCCCCCTAAACTTAAAGAAAAAGATCCTGAAGGGACATTATTTTAATTTACAAATCATAATAGAGTTTTTATAACTTGAAACTATTAGCAATTACAGATTTGTCATTTATCATGTACTACTAATAAGAATTTTAGGAAATTGCAAGTAAAACTTTATATATACAGGGCAATATTAATTTACAAAACATCCAACTAAGGGATAAGCCCCTATAGCTATGAGGTAGCTATATATAGAATATGAAATGCCCCTTTTTTGTTTGCATATACAATTAATTTTTCAAGTACCTATTAATATAAAAAACTGACCTTGAATAAACAACAATTAAAAAGAATATTTACATAAGGGTGAAGCCCCAATAAATATTATTTACAAGGATATAACAATTATATCAGCATTAAGCTACATATTTTTTTTTTACAATAATTTAATAAATATTGACAAATTAAGCTAAATTAATAATTAAATTTACTGATGATTAAACATATGAAATGAAAAGGTAAATGAGATGAAAATAGAATGATGCAGAGGAAAGATTAATGCAAATGATAGAAAAATGGAATGAAATGAATAAATGATGACATAAATGGATAGTTGGATAGTCCGGACTAAAACACATGACAAATGAATTGATGGAAATTGGAATTGGAGTGACGGAGCGCGGCTTGGGTTGGAGAGGTAAGTTTTTTTTAAAGGAATTTCTTCGTCGCTCGCTGCACTCATCCACTGTCCTGGATCGAAGGGCGACGCATCGCTAGTAGGCCATGCCTTTACATAGCGAAAATTTTTCCTTCAGAAAACAGATAGTCGAGTTGGAAGTCTGAAACAAAAAGCAACTAAAACCTCGCCCACATGGGGCGGAAACGGAACACAATGCTGACGCCCCGCTCTGTGATACCCGAACTAACAAAGCCGTTCGCCAGCAAGGAGCAAAAATGACACCTCCTCCACGAAATTAGCTGACACCCCCGCGAGCTGCGAACGGAAAGCTGAGGTGCCCTCTCGTGGAGGAGTCAGAGACGACCAACAAACACACGACAGAACAAACCGCGCAACGGACACAAGAAAACCAACAGACGAAAATGAAGAACAGTAATTGCATACGTGCAAATTAATAATTATGGCACGTAACATATGTAACTACACGCCAATTAATAAGTCAAATTGGGAAAATTAACTTTACCCTTTTATTTTCAGGTTAGTTATATACAATTTTCATGTTTATTTAGAAATATATATATATATATTTTTACAATATCCTTGCTGTATTATATATTTCTTTATGTTTTGAAACTCAAAGTCGGAAGAAAACATAGCTGAAGTAACAATTACTTCTGTAATATGAATTAAATGTTTTACCGAGCCGACAGAGCATTAGGACACAAGCATGGTAACCATTATAGAGGTTTTAGACACAAATGGTGATTAGTATTAGTTTTTTTAATGTCTTAGTTACTTCTTTGAGTTTTTTATTCTTCTTTGTTTGTTTTTTTTTAATATTTTTATTCATTTTAGGTAAGCTCATTCGAGAAATGCTCAATCTGGGAAGCATTAACATCTAAGGATATTAGATTATAATATTTTGTTGCATTATAGAATGATTATTTATATAATACAAAACAATGGAATGTCTCAAAAAAAAAAATTATTAGACTCTTCCAAAGCTTATATTTGAAATAAGAAAGCTCACTAATTGGCCTGTATAAAGTGAGAAATTTTACAGAAGCTAATAAATTATAGCAAAATTACCAGGCTAATGAATTTTGTTTTTTAATCTGAAAATTTAGATTTGTAGGAAATATATTTTATCTCTCATATAATGCCAAAAACCAATAATATTTATAATAACTATGTAATTTCGGTCGTGTGAAATATAATGGCTTATAGTTAAAATACTGCTGAGAAAGACTGTTTATATTATATTTATTATTTTTATTAGCAAAATATACAGCTAAAGCGTGTACTTAGGAGTCTGCAGTCTAGGGGAAAATAGTCTGTAAAGCTTAGCTTGTTTGCTTAATCATTTTTGAAAATACCAATTAAATTCAGATAGAAAAAAAAATTATATTGAAAATTACTATTTCTTTTCAGGAAATGGATGAAAACAAAAGGATATTCAGGTATGCAGAAACAAGAAAAAACTCAACAAAATCTAAACCAAAACAAAACAATAACAAAACATCAGAGAGGAACGACCGACAAGTTAGAGACGTAACATGTATACAAGAGCAAGTGGCAGAATACGCATAATGGAATTATAATAGAACCGGATTGAAAATGGCAACTGGAACCAGAGAAGAATAAACCGATATTAATCAAAATTGTATAGTGATTTCATATAACCCTCAAAACAAAAATGCCGAATAAGTATGAATATGCTAAGTCTAAAGCAAAACTAGTAGGAAAACTTACAAAATACAAGATTAATAAAGAATTCCACAAACTGGACAAACACTAAATTTTGAAAAACAAATAAAACTCGCATGTTCATACTTAAAGCGGCTTGGGCCTAAAATTTTGAATACAATAAAAACCCCAGAAAAACCCCAGAGAAGCTCGAAAAATTTGAATTAGACCTTTTAAGTTTTAACGCCATAACAAAACTTTGCAAAACATATACTTTGATATATATTGAATTTTAATATTCATTTTATCAAAATAAAGCAAAATATGAAAATTACAAGCGAAACTATATACAAAAAATTTAAACCAAAATATTTTACTATATAGTAGAGAACATAGACAAAAGCCGAAAAAAAAGACCTAAGACTCGGGAAGCCGGGAACGTCAGCTCCCAAATCACCATGCCCAAATCATGGAGACCCCTGGCACGGAAAATCCATAAGCCATTTTCAACTGAGAAACATGCGCCCTATAAAACTTTCCTTTTTCATCCCTTAGGGAAACAGAAACCGGGGTAGTAAACTTTTCAATGAAATAGGGGCCGCAAAAACGGGGAGCCAATTTTGCAGAAAATTTGTTTATAGCTTTACTGATAGGGTGGTTCTTAAGAAAGACTTTATCACCGGGTTTAAAAGGGATGGGGGCCTTATTCTTGTTATATCTTTCTTGGGTTTTGGCGTGACTCCTTTTTAGATTGCGAAGCGCCCTACTCCATCTATCTTTTAAATCCTGCGGGTTCGGTTGATCAGGGAGTAAATCATTGAGGGCCCACAGATTAGACAGGGGACAATTTGGCTGAAACCCCATCATAAGAGCAAAAGGGGTAGACTTATGAGCTTCGTGGATAGCCGTGTTGAATGCATAAGCTAACCACTCTAAATTTACATCCCAACGGCCGTGATTGTCAGAGTGAGGGCCGATCGAATTTTTCTATTTACCCTCTCGGCCAATGAAGGGTTAGGATAGAAAGGCGTAGTAGTCACATGAGCTATACCCCTATCAAAGCAAAATTTACGGAAGGAATTAGATGTGAACTGTGTAGCATTATCCGAAACAATATTACTAGGGGGGCCAAAAGTAGAGCAAATCTGAGAAAGACAAGCGATAGTAACAGCAGAAGTGGCTTCACGGACTGGAAAGAACCACACAAACTTTGTAAACGCGTCGACGCAAACCAACAGGAAGGTATTACCTTTGTTAGATCTTGGCAAACGTCCCACATAATCAACAAACAATTTTTCCATAGGGCGAGACGCGATCTGAGACGCAAGATAACCGTAATGTACTTTCTGAGCCGGTTTACTTTGCTTACAAATATTACAAGATTTGACTCTGATCTGAATGTCCTTGTCTAAACCTTTCCAAATAAAATGCTCCCTTATTTTACCTATAGTTTTGTACAATCCCAAATGACCCCCAACTGGAGATATATGAAAATATTGAAAAAGTAACGGAACTAATGTATCAGGCACTACCACCTTAAATTTGCCATCTCTATTAGCCTTGCATACAAGGACACCATCCTTAACAGAATATGGGGGAATTAGAGTACCTTTTTCCAATTCTTGCAAAATACTATTTAATTTGGGATCTTGACTCTGGGCCTCCCTTATAGTAAGAAATGAAGTAGGCAAATCCGAAAGAAGGGCACTTAGAAAAACCTCATTTTCCGACTCACTGGCGGAATCAGCACCACCAAGTTGCTCGTCAGGGTAACCTTCGAACATACTACGTTCATCGAGCTACGGATGTGACTGACTTTAAACTTGAATGCGGAAATACGCAACGCCCAGCGAGCAATTTTACCAGTTTTCCTCGGACGGCCTAAGACCCAACTAAGAGCTTGATTATCGGTCTCCAAAAGAAACTCAACGTGTTCTAGGTACATTCTGTATTTTTCCATGCCAAAAAGGACCGCTAAGGCTTCAAGTTCGTACATCGAAAGTTTCCTCTCCTGATCAGTCAAAGCACGAGAAGCGAAAGCGATGGGGCGTCTCCCATCAGGAAACTCTTGTAGCAAAACTGCCGCAAGGGCACGCCCACAAGCATCTGTTTGTAAAATGAAACCCCTGGATAAATCGGCCATCGCTAACACAGGAGGGTTAGTGACTTTTTGTTTAAGTAATTCAAAAGCTTTCTGCTGATCTTCCCCCCAATGAAACTTGGTGTTTTTCCTCCTTAAAGCATTCAGAGGCGCACAAATTTCTGCAAACTTGGGTATAAACTTAGAAAAGTAATTGACCATACCTACAAACCTTCCGACAGCTTTTTGATTGCGCGGGAGAGGGAAATTTCGAATCTTAACTGTGCGGTCAGGGTCAATAGAAACTCCATTAGGACCTATCAGATGGCCTAAAAATGACAGATTCTGAGCCAAAAAATTTACTTTAGCCGGTTTAACTGTAAGTTTGGCCTCCCGCAAACGATGCAAAACTTCTTGCAAATGCTCCAAATGCTCTTCATAAGAATTTGAATACACAATCAGTTCATCCAAATAATGGAAAACAAACTGGAATTTAATATAAGAGAAAATGGAGTCTAATAACCGAGTTAACACTTGCGCCCCGACTGCTATTCCAAATGGCACGCGGGTATACTCGTACAAATTCCAGTCAGTGGCGAATGCTGCGGCATAGACTTTTCTGAAAGCGGAATCTGATGATAAGCGCTATTCAAGTCGAGGCTAGTGAAAAATTTTGCCTTTTGAAACCAATGGAAATTATTGTGTACATCTGGTAATGGCACTGATAGATTTTACTATTGAGCACCCTGTAGTCGACTACTGGACGGAAGTCATTATTTGGTTTTGGTACGGGCTAGAGTATGAAGATTTGGATGGTCTGATAATGCCTTGCTGAGGCGAAGAATCAATTTGGCTTTGAGAATTAAGACGATACAGAGGTAACCTAACAGCCTTTTGATCTTCCAGAACAATATCGTACTCTATGAGGTTAGTTAGCCCCAGATCGTTAGTTAGAACATCCGGGTACAGTTCTACCAAACGACGAATGTCAGCAGCCTTCTCAGAGGAAAGATGAGACAATTTTAGATCCGCAGGAAAATTATTTTCAAACAACGGATCAATAGTGGCAGCTAAAACCTCATACTCGGCATTTCGAGAATCGAAATGTAACTGCGCAACGGTTCTCGGGTCTAACCCAAAGCGCAGCACACCACAACTTAAGTCCAATATGGTTCTAGTTTTAGACAAAAACAACCTGACAACAAACCCAAAACAGCCTGAACAGGCAACCCCTTAATTACAATGAAATTGAAATTCCAGGTAAATTTAGCTAGTTTTACTCTAAGTCGAGTTTTGCCCAAAATTCTCACTGGGGACTGGTCAATACTATAGCAAACCAAGTCACACGGGCTCACAGTAAAGTTATTTTTAGCAGCAAATTCGTGGGACACGATGGAATAAGAGCTACCCGAATCTACTAAGGCTTGACACGAGATGTTATTTAAACATACAGTAACAATAGGGACATTACTAGACACTTTTGCTACAATGGGAAATTTCACATCCTTCCTTGAGCGATGATTTTTCCTGCCTAGTCAGCTCTGCCTATTACCAGTGTTCGATGCAATATTCCTACCACGATAATTGGTAGCACCTGCTCTACCCCAACACCTGTCGCAAGTATGTCCCGCTCTGTTACAGACATCACAAAAATAACAGATCTGCCGCCCCGAGTGGCCAGGTTAGATCTAGCTTGACCCGACCAACTATTTCTGTGGAATGTGGGTCTATTCGAAAAATCATCTTGCTCTTCAGGGCGCGGTGAAGTATAAGATTGCTCCAAAGCCGTCGCATTATTCAATTTAGGAGCAAGTTCTTTTAACTGTCCCCAAGTAACAGGTGGAGATAAGCTGAGAAACAGGCCACGGACTTCGGGCAATCTAGCACCTGCGCCAACCATCGCAACAGATTCTTTCTCAGAATGGGACAGCATTAAAGCACTAGCTACGATTTCAATGTCTTCAACGTAAGTAAGAAAACTCTCCCCAGGACGTTGATTACGAAAATAATACTTGCCAGTAAGTTGGTGCAAGATAATATCCGGAATATAATATTTAATGACCGAAAGTTGAAATTGCTTTATTGTTACTCCAGTATTAATAGCTTTCATGATTAAATCTAGTAGTTGTCCTGTAGCACGAGAGCACATAATTTGTAATATCTGGATTTCACTTAATCGGAATGATGACACTTGTTTTTGGAAAATAACTAGCTGTTTCAAAAATAGGAAAGCTTGATCAGCATTACGAATTTCAAAAACCGGAAATTTCTGAATCAACTGTTCTACAGGATTTGGTAATTCTAGAGTTTTAAATTTTAAATTTGGAAGAGAAATGCCTTGACTAGAAATGGCTTGGTCATTTTCAAGGAACCGAGCGACGTTTTCATTAGTTGTAGATGTAAACCCAATTAAGTTTACAGAATCCTCGGTTTGCCTAGCACCTTGAAATTGCAGGTTAGGTTGAGAGTCCAATAAGTTCGGTGCAACTAAAGTTTCACTTTTCTGAGCTGTAACAATAAGACGAGTACTAAATCAACATTGTCCGGCACCATCAATGTGTCAGTACCACTGGCCCGCAATAATCTTAACTTCTCGAACAACTCCAAGAAAACTAGCTCTCTTCTCTGTTGGTTGATAATAATATCCTGTTCTTCAGTGATACGTTTTAAAAATGAATTCCTATCTCTCCAGTGTACCAATCTATGCAAAATTCTACGATACTGTCTATCAGTAATCCCCGTATTTTCAAATTCCTCGACATTTTTCTCGAATTCCTTCAATGCATTCTGTATCCTAACGCTTTCATCGGTTGCTGAATCTTCATTATATTTATCCACGCCAGGCATACTAAATAATTTAATTTCTTTGCATTTAGGCAATAGAGCCTGCAACTCGACATCTATTCCTTTATACACACCGCGATGCAAAAATTCAGCCCTAAGCTCATCTTTGCGTAAAGCGTCAGGGGAAATCACAATGTCTTCCATATTGAAATAGAGAAAGCGGAATGAAAAATGAAAGTTTTAAATAAAAAGCAAATACGCCGGCAAAATTTAGAAAACTTCAGATAATTTATAACAATTTCGTTAGTTTAGAAAGCCCAAATCAAGACCGAGTGCGCCTGCTACCACAATTTTGTGCCGGGATTTGATTTACCCATTAATGACCCAAGAGATATAACATAATTTGAGCAAGAAAACACTGAAAAACAGTTTCAACAATTAACCTGTGCTTTATAACCATAAAGCACAGGTGATGATAATCTGTTTGAAAACTATGAACTGAGAAGTTTGATTGGTTTGTTTAGAAAACATCATTGATTAAGAAAGGGGGCGTGGCCGGATCGTTCCATCTCTAAATAAACTGAATACGGAAATGAACTAAACGACAGCATAGATTAAAAATAAAGAAAAACATCCTGGCGAGTAAGAAATATAACTTAAATAGAAAACTTGAATTTAATTAAAAAAATTAATCACTCGCCAGGAAAAACAATGCTTAAGGCAGAACTAAATCAAAAACATACCTGAATGGAATGGCGGAAAGAACCCGGACAGAGGTTCGGTAAGCGTAAGAGAAGAGATGTTCACTGTAAGACTCCTAGCTGCAGACTGAGGGTCCCAGCCCAGAGCACGCGAGAACGTCGAGAAGCGACAAGAGAAAACATTAGAACGCGCCCCGAAAACCCGTACACTTGTAATATAGGCAAAGATAGCGATCGAAACAAAAGAACAGAGAACGCGAAGACAAACAAGAGATGGAAAGATACGAACGTAAACAAACTGTAAGTACCTGAAAAGAAAAATTAGTTAATTATAAAAGCATATGTGCTGAATAATCGGCACAATCTTTAAAGAGGAACTGCAGCATTCTTGACGACTGTCTAGCGATTGTTAAAATTACTTGGTGAATAAATTCGTCCTTTTCCTTCTCCCGATACAAGCTCATCTTGCCGAGACCGTCGAGTCTTTCATCAGTCATTGTTACACGTAACCACGTTTTCACACGCCATAGGGCGCTGAAGGATTTCTCCTCAGTCCAAGACATTGCAATCTTCACTGCTGTAGACACGGCCGGGAAAAAGAGTTTTGTTTCTTAGAGTTATTTCCATGAGATTGATTTGTCAAAGGACCCTCCCATATTTCCTATTGAGAAACTCTCTAATGATGTAGGATTGACAACGCTATGATTGGTTTTAAGTATAATGCATTCTGTATTAAGTGCGAAACTTGCTTACATATCTTTATTTAAGAAAGCGAGCTTTCTCTAGTGTGATTTATCTATAATATAATTTTATTGGACCATCCGCCGCCTGACAGGACGTAACGGTACTACGGTTATATTGATATCGGCACCTTTCTGTGGGACAACTGCAAAAAATCTCTCCCAACATTGCAACATTGTGGGTAAATATATTTTCTTTAATGTTCTTCGGGCTTGGTGAAAATTGCTATTTGTATGAATAGAGTTGTGTTATATATTGTTGTATGTGACCTCGTATTTCTCCATTGTAAGCCCTCAATAAATTCCTAGCGACTCTGCGGCGCCTCTGAGTAGCGGTCCCTGGCTCGCTGCATACACAGTGGGGCATTTATAAAACTGCAAGAGTCTTGTAGTTAGGTCTTGTTCTTGCCAGAGTCTTGCAGGCTTGGTCTTGGTCTCGGTCTTGCATGGTCGGTCTTGTTCTTGCTAACGCTGATGCAGTCTTGGTCTTGCATTTTCTGCAAGACCAAGACCAAGACTGAAAGACAATGACTGGTCTCGCTCATCACTACTTTAGATGCAGAACCTTTTTCCTCTTTCTGCTTTTAAAGTACTGATGATTCACCCAGAACAAGTTTGTAACTGACAAACACTCAAGTTACGGAAGAAAATTACAATATTATACTGTACTGATGCTGAATAAATCTTCCGAGCTTAGGGTCACGTTAGTAGGCCGTTAAAAAGCGGCGATGTATATTTACCCTATCTGGGCAGTCAGTACTTTTAATTCTGAATTTTACGGTAAGAATGGTTGAAACCGTTTCTTGTTTAACTTTATTTTTGGTACTTGCATACCTGTGTATTGATCTCTTTATTCAGTTGTGGATTTTGCTCCAGGCTTCTCAGTTCGATATTGCAGACACTCGGGAATCACAGGGATGCACTATTCTTAAATAACTAATGATTTTAACTGTTCAGAGATAATGGAATTTTATTGTTAAAAAAGAATAACTTCGTGTGTTACACACGCTATTATAAAGGAAAACTATAAGTCTATGATATACTTTCACCATTGTACTTGTGTTAGTTTCTGATATTGATGTAAGATCTACACATCGAGCACTGAGCAGCAACTTTCTGATAATATCGAGTGTTGTGTAACAACTCTCTACAAAAATCAATTTAAGGATAAATCCTGAAAAGTATATAAGCCTCCTCCCCACGGCACAATATCCAATAGGAATAATATTCTATTATATCTGGATTCTGATGGGTTGCCTTAATTATTCTGCAATCTTATGCTTAAGTAAGACTCCATTAAAAGGTTTCTATTTTATAGTATAGTACTTAGCAATTAATATGTTCTGTATATATTATTTCTTTACTCTTGAGTAGCTATGATTTCATAGATTGTATTCATATAGTTTATTTATCTCAATTCGATGGGCTAGCCTTTTAAGTGGTGAACTTTCGTAGCTTCCTTAAGTGGTTCCACTTGAGAGTTAATGTACATACACCATGTCTCTTTTATTCCTCAGTTGGAACGAATGCCATGGTAGCTCAGTTAGTTAGAGCATCGGCACGGAGAGCCGAAGATCCTGGTTCAAATCCCGGCTATGGCATTGAATTTTTCATTCTGACTTTACGTGTTCAACTTAGCCTACACACGGCCAGTGTGAAAGAATTATCATTCCACTGTGACCTACTAGTGGTTTACTCTAAAGCCCGGGTCTTAAAGTACTTACAGGTTGTAAGTCGCCACTGGGTTCGTATCTCATATTGAGAACGCCTGGTGGTATACTGGGATTGTGAGTCAGTTGGAGAATTTAATGTTGTACCGGAACGTTGCCATGGTAGCTCAGTTGGTTAGAGCATCGGCACGGAGAGCCGAAGATCCTGGTTCAAATCCCGGCTATGGCATTGAATTTTTCATTCTGACTTCACGTGTCTAAACCTGTTGTGTTTAGTATTTGAATATCAATTTTGTTCTTTATCATTTTATCTAAGAATTTTTTGAACATACTGAGTGCGTGCACCCAGAATCCACAATGGCACAGACATTAATCTTTTCTCCTATTCTCACAGTTATTACGGGTGTTTTTATATCATTCTGATTTTCATTTCCAACGGGTTTTTTAACATTAATGGATTGTACACTATTTTCATTATTATGCTGGCCTACATCCTCCGGCAAACTATCATTCATGAATCCTTCAGTACATTGTTGTGTAAGACATGTAACAGCAAACGGATTTTCTTTACTGTTAGGAATTAACTTAGTTTAAATCTTGTTCTTGTAGCGAGGCTTCACAAGCGTAATTTCTGTTATGAAATTCCCTCGCTTCGGGGTTCAAATCCTGGTGGTCCTGGTTCTCAGAGTTTGTCACTATAGAATCATCCCTCCTGTTTTGATCATTCACCCTTCTACTGGAATTCCTACTGAACTGTTCCTGTGTATTACGCCTGCGGTTACCTTGATCATCTCTCTGGACTGTTAACGAATTCACTTGCGTATTTCTGTTGCTTTGATTCTGCGGGTTTCGTGACGTATATTCTGTGTTATTCCTGTCATTATACCTCCCATTCTGATTGGTGTTATAATTCGGGTTATGTCCTGACCTGCTGTGGTTGTTTTTATTCCTATAACCCTGTGAATGATTCTGGTTATGCCTAGGTTGGATTTCTCTTTCATTATTCCTATTGTTCCCTCCATTTTCCGTATTATCTTCAGGTGTCGAGTACATTTATAGGTTAGTGAGCAATTCAATTGTGTCACTTACAGTAGTTAATTTAGCAACTAACAATGCACTTCGAACTCCAGGTGAAAAGTGTTTTGTTATCAGCGCAAGAATTTCTGAATCTGGGAGTATCGGTTGTAATTGCAGAGGTGTTTTTACCATCCTTATCAGATAATCCGACATTGATAAGCCACTTTCCGGTGTGTAATGTTTGTTATGTATAATTTAGGCTACTTTAATAGGAACATTTCTAACAAATGATGAAGTCACTAAGACGACTCGTAAACGTTCCTATTAAAGTAAATTATACATTGTTTGGTGTCATTTTTCTTGGAATTATGTGTAGAATTGATATATAACAAGCATTTTAAGATAAAATGACATATTAAAAAATCTAAGGTTGATTGATTGAAGTAGACTAGGTGACTCACGGGGCGGAAATTACGGTCGGTCCTAATCCCCTGCCTTGTAAATGTGAGGGTGCTTGTTGGTGAAGGAACCTACCTGGCCCTACACGCCATCCCTGTTTGCTAATGGTATAAAATCTGTTGACGATTAAATTGACTGACTGAATGAACACATATCCAAGTTATATGACAAGCATGCACCGATACGCTCAAAAAGAGTTAAGAAAGCCCTTTCCCCCTGGTTGAATGATACTATACGTGACATCATGACAAAAAGAAATGCCGCTCTGAAGAAGTACAGACGTGACAAAACTGAAGAAAATTACGACTATTATAAGCACTTACGCAACAAAACGACTCAAACAATTAGAAATGCAAAGCTTAGACATTTTTATGACCTTATTGGACCGAATTAAAACCAGTCTGGCCTGTGGAGAAAGCTTAGAACAATAGGTTTAGTACATACAAATGCTCAGATTTCCCATCGAAACTCTCAACGAACACTTTGTGTCAGAACAGACTTCGACTCTAAATGAAACCATAAAACTGCAGACAATGAATGAAATACAAGAAGCTACTCTCTTGACAGAAGAACAAAAGCTGTAGGAGTAGATGGAATCAACATAGCTCTACTTAAAAGGATAATTAACAATTTTCCCGACAGTGACTCGCGTTTTTAATGCCTTACTCATGAATTCTACATACCCGAAATTGTGGAAACAAGCTATTATCCGACCACTACCTAAAAACAATACTCCAACTACTAACAATGATAACAGACCAATAAGTATCCTCCCTACTTTATCAAAAGCATTGGAACGCATTGTACAAAGAAAATGTTTTGACTACTTACGTGAACGTCGTATACTTGATGACTATTAATCAGGATTTAGGACTGGCCATAGCACGACATCGGCTCTGTTAAAAATCAATGAAGACATACGTGAAGCTACTGACCAACGTAAATTAACCATAATAAGATTACTGCTAGCATTACTCCTACCTTCGCGAACATCAACAATGTGTCTTAGTAGCTAATTGCTTTTCTTCTTGGCGTTTCGGGAGGGCTGGTGTCCCCCAGGGCTCAATCCTAGGATCCTTACCTTTTAGTATAAATATTAATGATTTAACCAAAACAATAAAGCATTGTAGATAGGCTTGCCAGATTTGTGAAATGTTCAACCGGGACACCGGAATGCCCCCCAGCGTCGCGGGTATTCAAGGGTACACACCCTTGGCGGGTTTTTAGAGTGTTTTAGAGGGTAGTTTATTCTAAATGCTATGAATAAATGGTTACTGATTAGGAACCTAAACCAGAGGTAATAATATATTACATAAGTATATAAATTTAAACATTTTATTTCTAACATGTTAATATTTAAAAGTTACTTAAGTAAGAACACTTTGAATGAGAAATTTGAACAATATTTACATGTACTTTTCATTGGATAGGACTTTTTTTCAGAAAGTCTTTGCGCTTTTCGCTTTTCATACAGTACAGAAATAAATGACGTAATTATTCTAAATAATCCTTCACAGTTAATTATTTTTAGACTATTTTGGTCATCTAGAAAATCAAATTTAATTTTTACCGGGACGTGAAGTAAACCGGCCGGGACACCGGTATTTTGTCTGAAAACCGGGACTGTCCCGGTCAAACCGGGACGTCTGGCAAGCGTAATTGTAGATATCGCCTGTATTCTGATGATTTACAGCTATACATTAATTCCACTACTGACTCTATCAATGACGCACTGACGAAACTCAATGAAGACTTGGCTTCAGTTTGCAAATGGGTAAACAATTTTGGACTTACCTTAAACACAGCAAAATCGCAAGCAATTGTAATGGGACGTCAGCGTTTGATAAGTAGAGTAAATATTAATACTATACCGCGCGTGCAAATTAAGGTATATTCATTACTCCATTCTCTAAAAACTGTGAACGTCTTCCTCCCTAGTGAACTAAAGAAAAATCCGCAAGATTACAGTATCCGACCCACCCGGCTCCCCTTTCCACGCCCTGGTCGCCTTCTCCGCCGGCCTGCCTGCGTGCTCGCTTCCCCTACACCTACCACGCATCATCCCGCGCGCATCTTCCCCGCTATGGCTCGTGCCGGCCGCTACTAAGCGTCGGTAATACAGCTTCCTGTGTTAAGCCGCGGCTTACTCTAATGATTGCATTGCATTGCATAAAAACTCTTATAAAACACAAAATAAAATTTCACGAATTATAGAAAATGTCGAACAATTAAAAAATACCCTTGTACCAAAAATAATATTTCACGATCTTTAAACACCGATTTGAAAGAAGAAAAAAAATTCACAATAACAAAAGACCCTTGCACCATACATAATATTTCACAATTTTTAAAAATGATTATAAAAAACAAAATAAAATTTCACGAATTATAGAAAATGTCGAACAATTAAAAAAATACCCTTGTACCAAAAATAATATTTCACGATCTTTAGATGTAGATGTAGATGTAGATGTAGATGTCTCGTTCTGTAGATCCTGTGTTGAGCAGGGCTCAAGGATATAGAACACGTCAGATAAAAACATACATGCATGTTATATATTAAAAAAAAAAAAAAAAAAAAAAAAAAAAAAAAAAACATGATACAAGAATTGTTATGTCACACTTACTCAAGCTGAAAAGAAATCATCCATATTGTAGAAGGTGTGAGTTACTAAATATTGCTTCAGAGCTCTTTTGAAAGATTTGCATTTGCTTTTAATACATAGTGATTTAATCTCTTTTGGAAGGTTATTGTATATTTGTATTGCGGAATAATAAGCACCTTTCTGAAAAAGTTTTAATGAGTTAGCTGGTCTATGTAAATCATTCATGTTTCTAGTAGTACGCCCGTGTATACTGTGATTACTTTGAAATTTATCAATATTATCTACCATGTAACACATAACAGAGTATATATACTCTCCGGTGAGAGTGAGGACTTTTAATTTTTCAAACAGCGGTTTACAAGATTCTCGTTTTTTCTTTCCACATATTATTCTTATTGCTCGCTTCTGTAATCTAAATATTTTTTCCCTATGTGCCGAGTTACCCCAAAAAATGATTCCGTACCTCATAACAGAGTGAAAATATGCAAAATATACCGTGAGTAATGCGTCCTGTTGTAATATATCATTCAAAGTTCGTAGCGCAAAACATGCTGAACTTAGCTTAGAACTTATCATTACAATGTGTTTCTTCCAGTCAAGATTTTGGTCAATTTGTAGTCCTAAGAATTTTATGTTGCTAATTTCCTCTATGATTTGTGTTTGATAATTGATTACAATGTTTGAGATATATCTATTTTTTGTTCTAAATTGAATAAAGTGGGTCTTATCAATATTAAGTGACATTTTATTAGCTTGAAACCAAGTATTTAATTCGTGAAAAGTCTTTGTAGCTAGTCTTGCTAAATCTTCTTGTGACTTTCCTGTTACGAGTACACTAGTATCATCTGCAAAAAGCAATGCCTTTGATTCGCCACTTAAGTTATCTGGTAAGTCATTGATGAAAATTAAAAAGAGCAAAGGTCCCAGTATCGATCCCTGAGGTACTCCATTTTTAACAGTCCCTGATTTTGATTCATTTCCATTTATTATTACCTTTTGAGTTCTATCAGACAGGTATGATTTGAACCACTTTAGTGTTATATTATCCAACCTATAGTGTTTCAGTTTTTGAAGTAGAATTTCATGATTTATACAGTCAAACGCCTTAGCTAGGTCACAAAAAATTCCTAGGGCATGTTTCTTTTTATCTAACGCTTCCAATATTTCTGTAGTGAGTTGAAATGTAGCATTATCAGTGGACATGCCACTTCTAAATCCAAACTGAGATGGTGTAAGAATGTTATTCAAATTAAGATAGTGTATTAAGCGGTTGTACATAACTTTTTCAAAAACTTTTGAAAATGAGGTTAGGAGTGATATAGGTCTATAATTTGATGGAACATTTTTGTCACCTTTCTTAAAGAGGGGCTTAACAATAGCATGCTTTAGTCTTATTGGAAATATTCCACTTTTTAACGAACAATTACAAATATGACTAAGAGGTTTACTAATTTCAGATGAGCAGCTTTTTAACAACTTATTACTTATCTCATCCCATCCAGAAGAGTTTTTGCTTTTGAGTGACTTGATTATATTTTCAATTTCTCTAGAGGAAGTTAATTTGATTTGAAATGTATGGTTCTGGACTATAGGTGTTTTAAGTAGGTCTGCTGCATTAATGCTAATATTAGTTGTAGGAATACATTTCTCTGCAATGTTTATAAAGTGATTATTAAAAGCATTTGTGATATCTGATACATTATCTAGCTTTTTGTTCTGGTATGTTAGTGACATGCAATCATTGTTTCCCTTTGATCTCCCTGTTTCGTTTTTAATTATATTCCATATAGTTTTAATTTTATTGTCTGATTTATTAATTATTTGTGAGAAATGCCTACTCTTTGCCTCTTTAATTACTTTCTTCAGTGTATGGCAGTACATTTTATAGTGTTCTTTATGAGCTGGGTTGTTACTGGTTCTACATTTTAAATATAGCTCTCTTTTGTTTCTACATGATATTTTAATGCCAGTGGTTAACCATGTTTTATTCCTTACATTAGGTAAATTAGCAGTTTTCTTTTTTGGAAAGTTAGTTTCAAAATGCGTCATATGGGTATGTTTTTTAGTTGCGTTTACCTTACTATCGTTTAGCACTAACATTTGTGCATCATGGTCCGATAATCCATTTAATATTGGTAATATTTTAAAGTTAGGGTGCTTTTCTATGTCTATGAATATATTATCTATTATTGTTTGAGAGTTGTTTTGGATTCTAGTTGGAAAGTTTACTACAGAGTCTAAATTATAACTACCTAGTAGGGATATCAGTCTGATCTTTTTTTCACTATCAATTGAGAAGTCTACATTAAAGTCGCCGCACAGTATAATATTTACATTATTACTATACAGATAGTTAAGAACCTTTTCTAACTGATTTGTAAAATAATTGAAATTACCTGTTGGTGCTCTGTAAATGGTCAGTATTACAAATGTACTGTTATCCGTTTCCACTCTGGCTGCGCAGCATTCAAAATCCTGTTCCTTACAGTAGGAACTGGTGTCTATATCACTAAAATTTAAGTTACTTTTGATGAATATACTCACACCTCCGCCTTTCATGGAACGTCTAAAGAAATTTGAGCACAATGAAAAATTATCAATTTTTAATTGTTCCAGCTCTGTTTCTGCACAGTGGTGTTCCGTTAAACAAATAACTTGAATTTCCTGCTTGTTAGAATTATTTGTATCCTGAAAAGCTAACTTAAATTCTTCAAATTTACATTCAAGCCCCCTTATATTTTGATGATATAATGCAAATGATTTACTAGTTCTAGTTGCAGGCTTGTATATATTACCAATGTTTACTCGAGGCAAGTATGTAAGTTGTTGTTCCCTTTCATCTAAAACCTCCCTAAAAAACGAGAGGAGCCACCAACTATGACAGGAATAGGCCTGTTACAATTAAATTCTTCAGCAATCAGCTTTGCCAGAGTCTTCTTCCCTCGAGAGTTGAGGTGGAGTCCATGCCTGGTGTATTCTTCTCTTCTTATGCTGTTAACAGACAAAACATTGATATTACCATTATTAGCAGAGAAGTTCCACAGCTTGTCGTTCACAGCTTTCACCTTGTCTCGAAGCGACGATTTGAAAAAAGAAAAAAAATCACAATAACAAAAGACCCTTGCACCATACATAATATTCCACAATTTTTAAAAACTATTATAAAACACAAAATAAAATTTCACGAATTATAGAAAATGTCGAACAATTAAAAAATACCCTTGTACCAAACATCTCCCCATCATATTTCACGATCTTTAAACAGATAAAATAATATTTCATAATAACAAAATACCCTTGCAACACCAACAAACATAATATTTCACAAATTATAAAAAAATAATAATTCACGATAAAAAAAATACAAAATGCCAAAAACCCTTGCAACAAACATAATATTTCATGCCAACAGGATATTTCACAATTTTATATATATATATATATATATATATAAAATCGAAATTTACATAATATTTCCCAATTTTAAAAAACGCCGTGTTATGACATAAAACATATGATGCAGAAAAAATCCCTTGCACCAACACTACTCTTTTCATAACAAACAAACCATCTCAAAATTAGAAAACCCGATTCTTGCGTTAACACTCGCTAACGCAATAGATAACTAAAATATATCGGAACTTCCTTCACTGCTCAACTGGCCTTCGTGGCGTAACGGATAAGTCACTTGGCTACGATCCTAAGGGTCATGCGTTCGATCCCCGTTCGATCCAAAATTTAATGTTAGGAATAGGTCTCGAATAGGTAGGTAGGGTGAAGAGGAGGTGAGAGGAAGAGGGGAAAGGAAGAGAAGAAGAGAATAAAGGAGAAATAAATTGTTTTTCTCTTTCACCATTTCCATACTAGATGTCGCCACCGTCGCTATTCTGCTAGTAGTTATAATGCCGCCGCTAGGTTTCTCCCGACTGTATTAAAGAATCTCCCCATCCTAAACCCCTACTTTCCAGTCGGGTCCCGTTAAGAGAGTAGTGGTGGGGGGCTCGGGTGGGTCGCATATTGTATTTTTCCCGAAAAATCTAGTCGAAGCGCTAGTGATGCCTCATTTCGATTACTACGATATCTTATTGACCAACTTAAATACAAGCCTTACTGACAAAATTCAGCGTGCTCATAATGCTTGTGTTAGATTTATCTGTAATATCATAAGATTTCACCACGTGACGCCGTCTTTTCACACCTTGTCATGGATGTTCCTCAAACAACGAAGAATGATCCATTCTCTTATCTTCCTTCATAACATATTATTATCTTCCTCTCCTTATTTACAATCTCTTTTTAATCTCCTTTCGACCTCACAAACGCATAAAAAAAATCTACTGCTTATTTCCCGACATGCAAAATCATTCTATCCTTCATCTTTTAGTGTATCCGTCCCTCGCTGTTGTGGTTCGTTGCCTTGTCATATCAGAGACTGTCGAAATGTACCACAATATAGAAATAAATTGAATATACATTTTATTAGTCATTAATTTTGTTTTAGTTTAGTTTATCAAATTTTATTGTCTGTAGCATGTTTAGTTTTAATTTCTCATTTATCAAATGTTGTATTGTTTGTAGTATGTATTATTTGCGATATGTATAGTTTTACTGGTGCAGTGGAAGAAAAGGACTTATGGCCTAAACTTCGCCAGTATAAATAAATAATAAATAACAACAATAATAAAATAGTTAGCTTTGACAAATATCCATTCATTTTGAGAATGAAAGTTCATGCACGTAATTTGAATCATAGCATATATCATGCTACAAGACAATATAGTCCCATATCTGATTTTTGTAACAGTAAAAGCTCATAATGTGGACAAAAATGGTTAAGATAACAATATCAATTTATTACAAATGTTTCAGTGTATGGCGAAACGTGGCGTTTGTAATATAACCCATCAGTTTGCGACAGGCATTGTTATATAGAATTACAAACATAGTATTACATAATACCAATGATTTATCAGTGTAATGTGAGACGTGGCATTTATAATTCTTTGGCCTCCGGGAAAAGGCACATAAGTAAAAAAAAAAAGTCAATTTTCAGGAGAAGCTTTTTTAAGTTTTCTCTTAACTGGATAATGGTACGAGAATAAAATACATGTATGTTTATTACATTATGAACTCCTTCAATATGATGCAAAATAATTTTTCAAGTTTTGAAAACTACACAAAATATTTGACTTACCGGTAAGTGATTAAGAACAAGAAAAAAATATTAACTTATGTCATTTGGTACAAATGCTGAATTTTGTGTAAGTTTTAATCTGAAGCAATTATCAACTTATAAGAATGCTGTACAAAGTTATAAGGTATCCTAGAAATTACATATCTTATAAAAACGCGTTTGCTGAAGATTTCCCCAATAACCCACAGGGTCTATATCGCATGCACTGTTGTTTACAGGTAAATCCTGATAGGACTGATGACGAAATGTTGGAATGAATGGATACAAAGAAATCAGGTTTTTTCTTTTGCAGTTTTTTTAGTGGTTTTTCTGTGATTGGTTTTCTGTAAACACATTATCCTCAGTCTTTTGCACCTTGATGCATAACCAATGGAATGGTGTCCATTCCTCCAAGGTAGTTTTGCACTTTAGTTCAAGAAATTCATCAGATGAATGGCGCAACCATTTCATATCATTCCACTTGAAAAAGCTATCCTGTTCGTCTCGTTTTCTCACTAAGAAAGAGTCCTTTTAGTAAATTTGAAAAAAATCCAGGAAATCTTGCCGGCCCATTTCTACAACTCTTAAATAACTGCTACAATAGCTCTCCGAAGGTATAAATGTCCTGCTCAGATGCACTTTCTCTTCCACGCGCACACTCTGAAGAATCTGATCGTGGCATTCATGCTCTCCATGTCGACTTTTTAAAGGTGACCTTATCAGCTGAGGAGTAGGCTTATAACGCTCCGCCTAAAGTACAGACATAAATAAGCGTATTTATTAAAGGAGACCGAAAAACAAAATGCATGTTGATCTTCAAATACTCTTGATAATGAATAGTGCAGATTGGTGTTATTATTGTTGCGGAATGATGCTCCGTTTGTTTGCAATACGAGAAAATATAACTCCCCGTGACGTCACTGGAGCGGGCGGCCACGCGCGCCAGTTACCTGCTTGCAGTGGTGAGATAAAGCTGCGTCTCCATTGATATACATTTAACACCAACATGTTGCAGTTAACATATGTTAAATGTTTATCATCAACTTGTTGATGTATACAAGTCAAGTGGTTTGCCAATTAACAACTGTCTCCACTACAATGTTATAGGTTAACATGTGTTGGCGCGGTTACGAACAGAAATGAATAACATTCAAAAAGAAAACGCCTCTGAAGAGGGCAGCCAACATTACAAAATGAGAGTAGTTTTATATACTCGTTATTATCTTCTTGTTAACTGTAATTGACTTTCTTAAATACTAATTTTGTACAGATGTCTTGATTTTTCAAAATAACTATCACATTTTTCAACAATGGAGTATGCAATAAAAAATGATTTTAAAAGTAGATGCAATACTATTGAGAACACTGATATACCAAATACTCACATAATACAAAATGGATGCCGGGAATATTGAGGATGCTGTCGACTGCTTTTTGTTTACCCGGAAATTCCCGAACCAAAGCCGATTAAGCTGGCGATCGCTTTTCGTTTCCCGGAAATTCCCGAAACAAAGCCGATATTGACCGAATAGTCAATTGACTTGACATGTTGTCCATTTTCTCCGGAAAACAAATTAACATCTGAAAATGTTAAGTGCAACACGCTGGGTTTGCATGTCAAGTCAATTGGAACGCGAAATTGCAATATACATGTCAATATCAACTTGTTAATATTGACATGTTGGTGTTAAATGTATATCAATGGAGACGCAGCTTAAGAATATGCTTGTTGGGTCAGTTCTAGTGCAGCGCAATAACAATTTTTCTTAGAGTTTCTTTTCGAGTTTTGTAGTCTTACTAGCTGAAAAGGCCCGGCGTCGCCCGGGCTTTGTATTTTGTAATTTGAAATTAACTTATGGAGGATTTTCGATTTTGAAACTCTAGGTCCTTATATAATATGTATGTAAAACTTTAAATGAAGAAAAAGATCTATCAAACTATTCCATCAGAAAACGCTAGATATAGTTTTTTATGGCTCAGAGGATGTCGAATGCTGCATTCCGTTGCTTCCACACATCATGCCTGGGAGGGGTTGAAATAAGAAGAAACATAAATTACATAAGATTGTATTGACTTGACGGAAAATTTTATTTCTCATTCTCATGTTACAGCCGTTTCGGGGCTGAAATAAAATAGAAATGCAGTACCGGTATCACTTTCATACTTTCCTCCCCTAAAACCCGGGACATAATATACTGCGAGTATAGGGCTCAAAATGTTCCATCCCATGCTTAGGGCCTATGATAAATCTCAACTAATACAAAGCCTACAGCTATGGATAACTCACTATTTACCGACTTCTGATATAGCATACTCACACACTTAAGTTGTCCCTGCAATACGACCTCTTATTCTACATCAAAATGTGAAGTGAGAAAATATTTCTTATGTCGAGGGTAGAGAAAGTTGTGTGACTGCATCACACTGTGCTTTATTTTCGTGTAATTCATTTTTCAGTATTATTTTCGCCAATATATTACATGGAATCATAATTCGTTCAAGTCCAGCATTATATAGTTGACAACAGTCTTGTGTCAGACATTGTAGCGGGAAGACGGTTTGTGCGAAGATAGCAGTAACGGGGAGCAATGGGCATTGACCTGGCAACATATCGTGCGCGAATAGGACTGTACGGAAAAATGAAGTCAAGAAGAAATAAAAGTAATGAACAACTCTACAGCTTGTCAACGAGCAATTTATGGGTCTTGGGTGTAATTGTGGCTGTGTTGCTGGTAATTGGCGGTGTCGAATCTAATCCAGGTCCACCAACAGCTCCAGGGAATAAAAGTGGCAACAGTGCGGGAAGTGAAAATCTTAACACAATCGCGGATATGATAACGAAGCTAGACGAAAAATTAAACAAAAAACTGGACGGAGTAAACAGCAAGTTGGAAGACTTACGGCGGTGGTACATCAGCTTAAACGAAGAATATACAGATTTAAAAAAGGAAGTAGACGCGATTAAGGAAGCCAAGCTGACAACCCTGAAGTTAGAAAAGGAATCTAGAATGAGGAACGTCATTATATTTGGCATGGAAGAACCCAACTACGAAAGAAGACTTGACACGTGTGGCCGTGTGCTGGAATTACTAGATGCGAAATTGCACTTGAACCTCTCCGAGTTTCATATAGAAAATGTCTACCGCCTCGGAAAGGGTAGAAACCGTCCCGTCTTAGTGAAATTCGTAAGTGCAATAACTAAAGACAGAGTGATGAGTAGATCCCGTATGCTATCTGGAACTAGAATAAGACTGGAGCATGACTATAGCTATCAGGAGAGATTAACAAGAAGAGAGCTATTACCATTTGTGAGACAGGCTAGGAACGAAGGGAAGTTTGCAGTGTTAATTGGAGACAAGCTGCGTATTGAACATCGGCTTTTTGATTTGGAATTTTGTAGGAAAAACATGGTATTAAAAAATAACCCACAAACTTTGGATACAGTTAACACACAGGAAATAAGACATAGCGGTGGAGCGGAGTTGAGTCAGCAGGAAAATCCCCAGTCAGTGACACTATCGGACTTGGCGTGTGGCAGGAATCAAGTCACCGGCAACACCACGCTACATCAGCAGCCTACCACTGCGGCAGCTAACCAAGGGTTAATCACCGCGGAGAAAAACGCTGACGCGGATAAACAAGCCAGCAATAGTGTAGATTGTGTGACTAGGTCGCAATTACACAGAGATAGAAGCAAAAGCGGAAATCGACATTACAGCCTTCGGAATTGGGTAACCCCATCTGACAAAACGCAAAGTTAGGGTAACGAATTTGTAAAGGGTCTGAGGATAGGTTTCCTTAACACTGAAGGAATCTGGAGTAGTATTAAATATGGGGAAATTCAAACTATTTTAAGGAGCTGTGAGATTCTCGCCTTAGCGGAGACGTGGCTTAAAAATGATGAGGTAATCAATATTAGGGGCTATGAATGTATTGCCAGAAATAAGGTAAAAATAAACAAGTTTGGCAGATGGCCCGGAGGCCTTTTATTTATTATAAGTAGCGAACTAAGGGAAAGTATAGTGCAAATAGAGAGCAAGAACGAAGATAGTTTATGGATAGGCCTAAAGAGTAAGAATAAAGAGATAATATTAGCTATAGGTGTAACTTACCACCACCCCAAGGGATCTCAGTACTTTAACTGTAGCTTTTATGAACACTTGGGGGAGGAAATAGATGGCATTAGGTCTAAATACAGAGTAAATGACATAATTTTGGCGGGGGATTTCAACAGTAGGATTGGAAATAGGGATGTAAGCCCATTTAATATGGAAGCTTGCAATGGTCATATCAATAGCGGCATAAACCGCGATCTGCCGTCCAGAAACAGTCGAGATACCGTGACCAATGCTGAAGGCCTCAAGCTACTTGACTTTTGTGGTCACAACGGGTTGGAAATACTCAATGGTTGCTACGGAGATGATACAGAAGGCAATTTTACGTTTATTAATGAACAGGGAGCTAGCATTGTAGACTATATGTTAATATCTCATGACTTAGGGGAGTTCATTACTAGATTTGAAATTGCCGAAGTAACTCACAGTCCCCATATGCTTTTATCGACAGAGATTGACATAACTATTAACAGTAACCATCCTCGACCCTCTTACAAGTCCGTCAGTGTAAATAGATTAGGATCTACGAGGGCAACATACTTCTGGTCCAAAGAACGTAGTGACAATTTTCACAATATGATGAACGACCAATGTGCAGTGCTGCTAGAATTAGGGGTTCATTTTTTCATTAATGAAGGCAATATTAATAGGGCCTTACAATTACTCCACAGAGTGGTTGAAAGAGCTGGGGAAAGGAGAGTAAGAAAATATACACACCCCATTCGTAATAATTCATGGTTGGATATGGAATGCATTCACATGAGATCACAATTAAGAAGGGCCTACAGAAAATGCAAAAAGGTAAGTGAAGGGGGCAATGATAAAGATGCAAGGAATAATTTTATCAGCATAAAAAACAAATATAAGAAACTACTAGCAGACAAGAAAGAAAAGTTTTATAACAAGGAAAGTGAGAGAATAAACTTTTGGTTAGAGAACAACAACACTACTGAAATTTGGAAATACTTGAAAAGTTTAAAACAAAATACTAACAGTAATTTAGGGCCTGATGAAGGGACGTGGGTCATGCATTTTCATGAACTATTCAAACAAAGATATTCTAGTAACTACCTTACAATTGATGTTTTTCCCTGCATTAATTACATATGTAATATCTTAAAAAATTTGGAAACCAGACCCTCTAAATGGATCGCAAACAGGCCAGACATTGGGCTGGGTAAACCAGGAAATATAAGTGTCAATTTAGCGTTGCACAACGTATTCATAACTTGTTGATGATTTGCGGAATTGCATTTCAAAGGTGGTTGACAGTCTAGTAATTGCGAAATACGAAATAAGTATTTTAAAGTAGTAAAGTTAAGAAATACGCGGAAAAGGAAACTGCAAGTAAGGAGTTTTGGTTTGAAACGTCATGGGTGCCAAATGGATAGACGTATTGACGCACGATGTTATAAAACGGGCGGACTGACCAGTTCGGCCCTCTTGCTACTCTGCATTCTTCACGACAGGATCGACAGCACCCCGGTGCAAAGTTTATTTTAATTTGTGTGTTACTCATCATGAAGTCAGTATGTAACTTAAGTACACTATGTAATTTCAATTTATTTTAATATTAATAAACCTAGTCATTTTGTTATTTTGGGTAAAACTAGCTTTTGTGATTTGCGCATGGAGATGTTCCGTTCCTTGCCCTTGTCCTCGTGGTTAAGATGCAAATATATATTTTGAGCCATCCTGATAAATCGTGTCCCGGGGTAAAAGGTGTCAGAATAAATATAGGACCCTGGGATACGACAACTGGTGTTCAGAAGCGGGCGAACTTAACGCGGAACACAACTGGTGATCAGAAACGGGCGAACTTAACCCAATACGACAACTAGTGTTTAGAAATGGGCGAATTTAACCCAGAACACAACTGGTGATCATTACGATAAATAATATCAGAAGCGAGTGAATTTAATAAAGCTCAAATGGGTCGCCATACGCAAAAGTAATTATTAAAATGCGTAAACCACATGGAATTAAGTGAAATTAAATAAAAGTAAATAACCACAGAGATTTAAAGCAAGGGAAGGAAGCTAGTTTAGTTATTACGGTGCATCTCATGTTCATATTGCAAAGGTTATTAACACTGAAACGTAGGAAGAATGAAACAGCTGACAGAAAGAAATGAGTTAGCATAGACAGATAGCGAATGTAGCAAATAACTTAAATCCTGTAAGAATAATTACAACTGTTGAAACACAGATTCTAGTGTAAGATAATAAACTCACCAATTTTTTTTCTTTTTCTTTGTATACCATTGTTGTGTCTTTTGCAAAATAAAAATTCAATATGTCGATCAACGAAGAAACTAGGAGGGCTATTGAAGACCTCAACAACAGGTTAGCGGCTCTAACTCTAGCAAACCAAGCATTACAGCAGGCAAACCAAGTAGTTAGACATAAGGACTTAACTGTATGTACTACTGTTAAAGAATGGAACGGCATGTCGGGATCCTTGCCTGTTAAGGAATTTTTTAACAATATTGAAGCTGCTGCTTCCATGGGAAACCTAGAAGCAGAGGATAAAAAACAAATAGTCAAGTTAAAGGTTGTAGGGCCAGCCGCAGAATTTCTGTACGGTAGACCCGACCTAACTAACAAGGAAGCGACGTACGACCAGCTTAGGGCTGCGTTCGAGGATCGCTTCAGGGAAAAATTGCCAGACAGTTATTATTATACGCAGTTACAAACAGCGGTACAGGGAAAAAACGAAACGCCAGAAGCGTTTGCTGATAGATTAAAAGCCCTTAGTTTAAAAACGCTGAAGGTTACGGGAGATGCAAATGAAAAGAAAGTTCTTGAGGAGGAGGCAGAAAGAAGGCTTCTTGCTGCTTTCACCGCGGGATTAAAGGGAGAGATAGGTAGACAGGTTCAATTAAGAATGCCTAAAAGTCTAAAGGAGGCAGTACAAATTGCTGTAACTGCTTATAATATCGTGCATGCAGACCAGACAAATAAAAGGGAACCGGAGGCACAGCCTAGGTCTGTGTTCAATATGTTAACGCAGTTAAAATGTTTTAATTGCGGGAAAACTGGACACAAGGCACGAGACTGTCGTTCGAAACGTCAGTTGAATCAACAAGGGTCCCCGGAACAGAATCAAAAAGTGTACCGTGGAAATTTTCAAAATCAAAATAGGGAACAGTCTACATATGTAGGGAAACCACCGATAGAATGTTTTTTCTGTAAAAAGAGAGGACACATTCAGAGTAAATGTTGGATTAAAAATCCACAGCTAGCACCTAGTAGGGGAAACTACAACAGGAATGAAAGGAATAGCGGGGCAAATTCGAATTATAGGACGGATTTTCAAGGAGCCTCCGCAAGCACCCCTACGTGGAGGCCAAGGCACCAAAACCAGCAGTAATAACTACAATAGTAGAAACTTCCCCAGAAATGTTAATGGTCAGTGTCATGATTGAAGGCCGGAGGACACATTTTATTATAGATACAGGGGCAACAATTTCTGTAATTAAGCCAGGAATCTCAGGGGCAAGTTGGGAAAATACTGAGGTGATAGCAAAAGGGGTCACGGGAATTGGACTGGACATTAAAGGGTCACAGACGGTAGAAGTTCAATTTGAAAACAGAGAAAAATATATTCACTCATTTATAATATGTCCGTTAGGAATAAACCAGGATGGAATTCTTGGCCTAGATTTTTTGAGTAAGAACAGGACAAATATTAACATTGTACATCGCATGTTACTGACAGAAGGTGGGGCAATAAATCTCGGAGTACCAACCAATGACAACGAAACCAGGAAGGAAGAATTCGGTCTGATCAACCGAAATGTTCTGCATTTTTCTCAGAAAAAATCAGACACCTCCAAAGAAGTTTCAAGTACAGAGGTTGTGACAGAGAGAGGACCTAAGGGATTCCACCCCACGAGTCAGTTACAAATGCAAACAGGATGTCCAGTGTATAATACTAGAATTGTGAAGGTTCCCCCAAAGAGCGAAATAATAATATTAGGGAAATTAAGTAAAAAGGGATGCGCATCCAGAGCACTTAATAGAGCACTTAATAGAGAACTTAATAGAGAACTTAATAGAGAAGTTAACAGAGAACTTAATAGAGAAGTTAATATGGAAGACAGAGACAAACTTTTTGAACCAGAAAGCTTGGGTATATATGGAATATACACAGCTAGGTCGCTGAATAATAACGAACAGTTAAAGAAAGGGAGGATTCCTATAAAAGTTGTAAATTGTACGGGAGAGGAAATTGAAATAGTGAGAAACAGACGTTTAGGGCATGTTTACCCTGTATTAACAAGTAGTGAGAGTAAAACTAATAAAGTAGAGGGAGTGAATATATTAACGCCAATGACAGGAAAATAAGTAGAAACAAATATTGCAGACACAGTGAATTTAGAGCACTTAGCAGCTGAGGACCAACATAAAATAAGAGAAATATTAAGGAGATATGCTGACGTATTTCAAGACCCCAGAGACAATGAAATAGGTTGCACTAGTGTAATTAAACATCGTATTGAAACAGGCAATGCACCTCCTGTTAAGAAAAAACCTTACCCAATACCGTATAAATACAAGGAAAAAGTTAAAGATATGCTGGACGACATGTTACAAAAAAAAGTTATACGTCCCTCAACTTCCCCGTGGAATGCGCCAATTGTTCTAGTGCCAAAAAAAGAGCCCAGACGAGACAGATAAATTAAGGTTCTGTATTGACTATAGAGGGTTAAATTCGGTGACTCATGGAGACACATACCCTTTGCCTAACATTACAGAAACTTTGGAAGGCTTAGCAGGTACCAGATATTTTAGCAAACTAGATTTACAATCAGGATATTGGCAAGTGGAAATTGAGGAAAAAGATAAAGAAAAGACAAGTTTCCAGACTCAATTTGGATCGTTCGAATTCCTACGAATGCCATTTGGATTATCAGGGGCGCCTTTGACATTTTGTAGGCTCATGGACACTGTATTGACAGGACTAAAAGGCCTATCGTGCTACTGTTACTTAGACGACATAATCATTCATGGATCTTCAATAGAAGAACATGCAGAAAGACTGTCCGAAATTTTAGAGAGGTTAAGAGAAGCCAACCTAAAAGCGCACCCACGTAAATGTAAATTTGCGGTAGAACAAGTTGAATATCTTGGGCACATTGTAAACCAGCAAGGCATACTTCCAGACCCGGTAAAAATTCAAGCTATCGAAAAGTACCCTATTCCAAAGACACAGAAACAGGTTAGATCATTTTTGGGCCTAGCCGGTTATTATAGAAGACATATACCAAGTTTCGCACACATTGCAAAACCCCTCTCAGACTTAACAAGAAAGGAGGAAAAATTTAAGTGGGGAAAACCACAACAAGACGCATTTGACAAGCTTAGAAAGGCATTATGCAAAGATCCGATATTAAGGTACCCGAATTTCAATAAATCCTTTATTCTGAGTACGGATAGTTCGAGTTTCGCACTAGGAGCTGTGTTGTCACAAAAAGAAGGAGATATAGAACACCCGGTAGCTTATGCATCACGAGTTTTGTCTAAAAGTGAACAAAATTTTTCCACTACGGAACGGGAATTATTAGCATTGGTTTGGGCTACCAAACATTTTAGA
This sequence comes from Ectobius pallidus, assembly GCA_964059195.1. Lineage (NCBI taxonomy): Eukaryota > Metazoa > Arthropoda > Insecta > Blattodea > Ectobiidae > Ectobius > Ectobius pallidus. Next base: position 151,818,067 of record CAXKWD010000002.1, read on the forward strand.
TGTTACCTGTATGGAGATGAATTTATTGCTGTCACAGATCACGCCGCATTGAAATGGTTATTTTCATTGCAAGATCCAAATTCAAGGCTAGTAAGATGGGCTATAAGGTTGTCAGAATTTAAGTTCACAGTACAGTACAAGCCAGGAAAATCAATTAGTAATGTAGATTCTCTTTCTAGAATAATGGTAAACACAGTACAAACTGCTAAAGAAGCAAAATCAGTAAGAAATTTACAATTAGCGGAACCAAAATATACAGAATGGGTACAAGACACAAAGAAATTTAGATTAGATGAAAATGGGATTTTATTTTACAAGGAAGGGAAGTCAGAACCTAGGTTAGTTGTACCAAAGCCTATGAGAAAGTCCATTTTGGAAAATTTTCATGACACACCGTTCGCTGCTCACCAAGGTCAAGTTAAAACATATGACTTAATTAAGTCAAGATTTTACTGGCCAGGCATGAAACAAGAAATTCAAACATACGTTGCCGAATGCATGTGTAATTCTAGAAAACCAGGCAAAAGCAACGTAGCTCCATTACAATCATTTGAACCAGCATTAAAACCATTCCAAAGAGTACATATGGATATCGTTGGACCGTTACCCACTTCAATTAGAGGAAATGTGTATTTGCTAACTTTTGTTGACGCATTTTCCAAGTATACAGAAGCTATACCAATTCCGGACCAAACAGCGGAAACGGTAGCTAAAGCATTTGTTTATAATATTATAGCACGCCACGGAACGCCTCAGAATTTGATTACGGACAAAGGGCGTAACTTCACGTCAAAATTGTTCAAGGAAGTTTGCAAATTGTTACATATCAATAAACTTCAAACTAGTGCGTATCATCCCATGTGTAATGGCGCAGTCGAAAGAACGCATCATACAATGGCAGACATGCTGTCGCACTTTGTAAGGAAGGACCAAAGAGACTGGGATTCATATGTTCCAATAATACAGTTAGCTTTGCGAAGTACACCACACACAACAACGGGATATTCCCCTTATTTTTTGCTGCATGGGAGGGAAATGGAGTTACCATTTGCAGAAAATGTCATACCGAAATTTCAGATAGAGGAATTTGAACAAGATGATGTAAAAGAATTAGCAAAGAAGTTGGAAGAAGTTTATGGAAAAGTACGGGAAAATTTGCAAGAAGCAACCCACAAACAGGTGACGCAGTACAATGCAAAGAATAAAACACAAAACAGTGAAATAAAAGTCGGAGATGAAGTATTGCTACACTCCACGGCTTTAAAAAAAGGTGTTTCCAAGAAACTTTCAAAAAAATTTGTCGGACCATTTTATGTGATAGAAAGAATCAATCCAGTGAATTATAAAATTAAAGCGCAAGACGGCACAATGTCTGTAGTTCATGTGAACAGATTGAAATTGTATAAGACACATCACTTTAATAATCAAGAGAGCAAAGGACTGCATGACACATCGGGAAACGACGAACATAGCAATAAGGAGGAGAAAGAAGAAGAGACAGTTAAGATACAATGCGCAGGCGCGAGGCAGTACAGGAATAGGGAGAAGCAAGAACAAGCAGAGAAGAAAGATAATAATTGTACATATGACTTGCATATCGTCCCGGGAGCATGGGAATTCGACACTATGATTGATAACCAGATAGACGAAACAAACATGGACAAGGAGCAAGTACAGACAAAGACAGAAGATGTTGACGAAGACGAATTACCATTAAGTTTGCTAAAAGAGAAATTGAAATTAGGAGAAGACATTCCTCCGTCTGCCAATCTTGATAAACGGACATTAACACGCGGAAATGACGTACTACCTACGGAATACCCGGAAGTTCAAACTAGATATAATTTTAGGCCTAGGGATATAAGTCAGGCTTCAACTTCGAAAGAAATGGTGGAAAAATCAAGGGAAGAGGGAAATAATACAAAGTATAATTTACGACCAAGATAAAAATAAATGTTTTGTTTTTCCAGGTTTCATCTGTATATGGATCGTCGCCTTATCAACAATACCAGGGAAGGGAGTGAACTTCCAACAACAACAGGAATTAAATAAGGGACTTGTTTTTTTAAAACAACAAGAAATCTTGTTGTCCGCGAACAAATGGTCGATTGTTTTAGATTTTTCGTTAGAACAATATTACGAAATTTTAGAGAATATGACAGAACAAATAAATATAGTAAAGGATACAGTAAACAAACCAGATTTTATGAATTTTCAGATGTATGAGGCTTTAACAGAAATGTCGAAAAAAACAGTTCAAACTTCATTGCGGAGGTTGGAGCACGAATTACAAAGATTGCAGATAAAAGTAGTAGAAATTGATGACGAATTATTTTATTCGGAGGGTAGAACAAAAAGAGGACTTTTAAATTTGGGTGGATTAACTTTAAAAATATTGTTCGGTGTATTAGATTCAACAGACAGGCACAGAATAAATCACCAGATAGAGTCATTAACCCAAACAAATGAAAAAATAATTGACTTAATGAAACAGCAAATTACATATGTAAACAAGACTGCAGATAGAGTAGAACAAAATTGCATTAATTTAAATAAGTTTTCCAAAATACTAAATACAACATTGCATGTGTTAGATAACGTTACAGAAGACGTATTTTTCGAAATAAATTTAGTCATGAAAAATATGGATTTGCTAACAAATTTGCAGATTATGGCAGATACGTTAAAACAAGTTCAACACGATTTGATTCAATTTAGAATGGCAGTTGATTCAACAGCAGCCGGCATATTAAGCTCATACTTATTACCCCCACAGGAATTTTCACAGATATTACAGAGAATTGCACTTATGTTACCAGAGGGAATTTCATTATTGTTTACACCTATAAATAGCAATATATTTTTATATTATTCAACTGTCACCGTACATGCTATAGTGGTAAGTAATAAGCTAAGATTAATTGTAGACCTTCCACTCAAAGCTTCAGAAAAAACTTTTCAGTTATACAGTGTAAAGGAGTTACCTTATAAAAAATTTCAAAATACAAATATTACATTGGGATCGGTGGTAATAAAGGCCGATCACTCATATTTTGCTATCACAGCCAATAGATTGTGGTATGCGTTTTTGACGGAAGATGATGTTCAGAAGTGTAAGGGAAAGCCTGTTTTAATTTGCACGGCAGAAGTACCAATTTATTCCATAACTCAGGAGACATGTTTGGCGAATTTATTTGTAGGTAAGGAGGAAAATGTAAAAGAATTATGTGACATACGTTTGGTTGGAAACAACAGACCACCAATGTGGTACAGACTTCCCAACACTAATACATGGATTTATAGCGTCCCAAACCGGATATCACTTACGCCGGTTTGTTTCAATGTCACTGGCGAAAGGCATACCATGCCGGCGGTGGAGATAGAAAACACAGGAGTATTAGAATCGGCCGCGGCATGCCAGTATTTTTCCGAGAAATTTCAATTATTGCCACATGTAGAAGGAAATATCATTCAAGAAAAAACCAAATGGTTAAATGATATAATTGTTCCTAAATTGAATAGCCATCAGTTAGATTTACCAGAATTGTTAAATTACGAAAAGTTGTCAGATATTGTAAAGGAATTACCGGACATTAAGTTTTTTCATGAAGAAGGAATTACAATACAGGCGTTACACCAAAAATTAGGAGAAGTAAAAAGGAACCAAAACGGTAATATAGGATATGGGTTATTCCCTGCTTGTATGCTTGTACTTGTAATTTTACTAATAGCTATTGTTTTGTATGTTATACAGTATCTTCGGACCAGCAGGAAGAAGACACATAGCATTAAGAATCACCAGACCAAGGTCGCTGACGCTACAAATTCCGTACCAACTACGCAATCTACACAGCCGAGAGTGAAAACTGCAAAGTCCACACTTCCAAACGATGTCGTACAGGAAACAAGCCAAGAACCCAGTAATATTAAGGTGAAGCCAGTCTTCACGGGCGCAGGAATTATATAAAAGGGATTTTTTTTAAGGGAATTTTTTTTAACAGGGATTTTTTTTTATTAGCATTAAACAGAAATTTGCATTAGGCAGGTTAGAGGAAATAGAATTAGAATGAACTAGTAACAAAATTAATTAAGGAAAAAAAAAAAAAAAAAAAAAAACAATGATTAATTTAAATAAAATGTGTAGGCGTCAATTCGTTCCCATGGGTAACCATGACGTTGTAAAGAAAAAAATATATATTAATGAGAAAGTATTCGTAGTAAATTTTAATGTATTAGCTACTCTCAACCATCTCTGTGCAATCAACGCAGCAACAGACAGCATCCCAGATATGCAACAACGAGCACAATATTAAAAATAAGAAATAAATAAAGAAATAAATAAATGGAAAGTATCAACAAATCGACGAACGGATACACACACACCCGTTCGAATCCAGCTAAGGCGGATTCGAGCTAGGGGGGGAGTGATGTAATATCTTAAAAAATTTGGAAACCAGACCCTCTAAATGGATCGCAAACAGGCCAGACATTGGGCTGGGTAAACCAGGAAATATAAGTGTCAATTTAGCGTTGCACAACGTATTCATAACTTGTTGATGATTTGCGGAATTGCATTTCAAAGGTGGTTGACAGTCTAGTAATTGCGAAATACGAAATAAGTATTTTAAAGTAGTAAAGTTAAGAAATACGCGGAAAAGGAAACTGCAAGTAAGGAGTTTTGGTTTGAAACGTCATGGGTGCCAAATGGATAGACGTATTGACGCACGATGTTATAAAACGGGCGGACTGACCAGTTCGGCCCTCTTGCTACTCTGCATTCTTCACGACAGGATCGACAGCACCCCGGTGCAAAGTTTATTTTAATTTGTGTGTTACTCATCATGAAGTCAGTATGTAAGTACACTATGTAATTTCAATTTATTTTAATATTAATAAACCTAGTCATTTTGTTATTTTGGGTAAAACTAGCTTTTGTGATTTGCGCATGGAGATGTTCCGTTCCTTGCCCTTGTCCTCGTGGTTAAGATGCAAATATATATTTTGAGCCATCCTGATAAATCGTGTCCCGGGGTAAAAGGTGTCAGAATAAATATAGGACCCTGGGATACGACACATAGATGGGTTAGATAACATGATTTCCAAAGATGAAATTAGAATTGTAATTAAAAAATTCCGGAATAAAGCTCCCGGGTTGGACGGTATTCAGGTACAGTTGTGGAAGAAGCTATGCGAGAATCAGAAATGGCTAGAGATTTTAACTGGATTATTTAATAATATTAAATTAACCAATCAAATCCCGGAGATGTGGAAAAAAGCTATAGTTGTCCCTATATATAAGAACAAGGGTGATATAAAAAATCCAAACAATTTCAGGGGTATTAGTTTATTAACGGCTTTATCTAAAGTATACAAAGGAATCCTAGCAAACAGGTTAACATCCTGGTTAGAAGTATACAATCTAATCTCACCATGGCAAGGAGGGTTCAGAAGGGGTAAGCGCACAACAGATAATATTTTCATTTTGAACACAGTGATAGACAAATATTTAAGCAGAAAAAGAGGAAAAATTTATTGGTGTTTCATTGACCTGGAAAAAGCCTTCGACTCAGTGAATAGGAACCAATTATGGTATAAGTTGAGAAAAATAGGGCTAAGTAATCAATTTACAAATAATATAACAGCGATATACGACAACATAGAATTTTGTATAAGAACTGATTCAAATGGTGGTATCACTAGAATGATCAAACAAGAGGTTGGAGTAAGGCAAGGCTGTAACCTCAGCCCACATTTATTTAGCATATTTATTAACGATATCTTTGACGAAGTTATGTTAGTTAACCAACACCAACCAGCTATTATGAACACACAAATCCCGGGCTTAATGTTTGCTGATGACCTGGCACTTACAGCAATCACCCCGATAGGGCTGCAGAAAAGTATTGACTCTGTCAGAGAGTTTTGTAGAGCATGGAATTTAAAAATCAATATTATGAAAACTAATATTCTTGTTTGCAAGAACGGCAATAAGCTCAGCAAAAATGAAATATGGTGGTTAGATGACAAAGTAATTAATAGGGTGAATACGGCTAAATATCTGGGGTTAACCCTCAACAATAAAGGAACGTGGGATTCACAGACAAAAGCAGCATGGAATTGTGGTAAAGTAGCCTTGGGAGCAATAAATAATTGCTGACGTAAGAGTTAAAATGCTAAATAGGATATTCAAAGCCTTAGTAGAGTCCAAAGTTCAGTATGGAATTGAGGTTTGGGGGGAAGGCAATCTTGGAAATATTTAGAATGGTAAGGGCCAGGTTTTGCAAGCAGGTACCGTACTAGGCATCCCCAGATTCACTTCAAATGAGGCGGCGAGATACGAACTAGGTTATGACAGCAGCATGGGTACAGTTTTAGGTAAGATCTTAAAGTTCTTTAGATACATATATGAGAAAGACAACGATGATGTAGCTAAAATATGTTTTCAATCGCTCCTATTGGACAATGGAAATAGGAACAGAGTTCACGATATTACGAAACTATTGGACGAGATAGGGCTAAAATGGATTTGGAACTCAGTTCTGAACCCTGAGAAAAACATAATATCGCTTACCAAGATCGTTACCAGAAGATGCAACGATATTCAGAGACAAAACCAGGTAGCTATAATGAGGGAAAAAAGATCCCTAGTGTTCTATATTAAGATGAAAGAAATGTGGGGATTGGAAAAGTACGCCTCAGGGTGCTCCAAGAAACAAAGAATGGGTTTAGCATGGTGGCGGGTTGGTGTATGGAAACTTAGGGGCATAAGAAGGAATTTTGAGAAAGGACGATGTCCTTTATGTCTAAATAGAGAAGACGCTGAACACATAATTTTAAAATGTTCACATACTGAAACGATCAGACAAGCATTTAAATAGAAAATTCCTAGGAATTAACGTAGAAATAGCATATAAGAAATTAACAACTACAAAGAATATGAAAACTTTGAAGGAAATGGGGAACTTTTTATACATTGTTAAAATGAAATGGGAAAAACGAATCTTAGAATTAAGTGAGTAAGTGTACTAATTCCTTTCTTGCTTTGTTCATAAGTAAGGCAAATACAGGAATATCATAATTTATAGATACTTAAGGCTTTTATGTTAATATTAGTGTGTAATGGTAGGAGGTACATCCTTTGGCGAAAAACCTCTGTAACGCCAAGGGTGTTAATATTACGACACAAGAATAAATATAGTATAGTATAGTATAGTATATAGTTGACAAGGCCCTATGTGATCAGAGTAAACAATACACTGTTGTCATGTGAACTGAACAGCATTTCATTTTTTTTTCAGTATAATATTCACTGAAATTATATAATTTTCAAGGGAAGGAGTATTTTGTTTGGATTTTAATGTTGACCGCGTTACTTCCCGAGCTTAACTGGGTATGTGTGCAAAATTTTGTACAAATTGGTGAAGAAATGTAGATTTGTATAAGGAAGATACATACATACATACATACCCACATATCCACAAACACACATTCGACTTTATATATTAGATTAATTCTGTCAAAAAATTCCATTCTGTAGTGTGTTTGGTTGCAATATAAAAAGTGAATCTAAAATGCCGGTAACATGAGAGAGAAAGATGTTTACTTTCATTGAAGACATATGATAACGTGCATGATTAGCAGGAGACGGTCAGTACGACTCCCCTGGGTTTTCAGCAAAAACTTATTGGATTTATTCAATGATGGATTTAAATTCCAGCAAAATAATTGATTTTGAAATATTACAAAAGGGGATGGTGATAGATGATTTTGAAAAGGCTGTTAACATTTAATGAACCGATTAGCAGAAATGAAAAATGTAATATCAACATCTTTCTTTCTGACAGACACAAAGGTGTCAGGCATCTATTAAAAACAAAGTACCCCAATATTGAACATGATTTTGATGTTTGGCATATGTCGAAAAGCCTCATGAAGAAACTAAAAATTCCTGAAAAAATCCGAAAATATTCGTTTTGAAGAATAGCATAAACAATCATTTGTGGTAGTCTGCTCAGACTTGCAAAGGGGACAGCGATATTTTGATTGAAAAATTTATTTCTATTTGAATCACATAAAGAATGAGCATAAGTGGATGGAAAATGAGATATGGAAATTCTCTCAAAGGAAGACGAAAAAAAGAAATCTTGGATTAATGGATTTTCAAGTGAATAAAAAATACCTGAAAAAATTATTTTAGACAAGACATTCTTAAAAAATTTGGCTCACATCAAATATTATTATATTCACACTGGCAGTTTGGAAAGTTACCATAGTCTCAGGCTCAAATACGTCCTGAAAATAATACATTTATCATATAATGGTATCTACCTTAGGTCCATAATTGCAATTTTGGATCATATTTTTAATGTAAATAAATAGAAGATTGGGGTTAAAACACAATATTCTAAACCCTCTGCATCCTGGGTACTCAAGAATAAATATGAAAAATCAAAGATTGAATGAAAACTTGAAATAATAAATAAAATTAAAAGTAACTTACACACACAAGTTCGAGGATCATCACCAGAGGTTCAAGTAATTGATTTATCATTGCCTAAAAACATTGCTCCAACACCTTGTCCGTCGTATGTTGAACTAAGAAAATGACAATTCTCAAGATTTCAATAATTTTTTTAATAGATAAGGAGTGTTTATTTTTTTTTTAATTTTTACTCTTTGTTTTCGCTGCTAAATAATTGTGTCTTGTATTTGTTAAAACATCCTGGTCTAAAATTAATTTAGTGAAATTTGAGTTTTGCGTTACACATAAAAATTCACCCTTCTTAACTAATTTTACATTTTCAAACTTCCAACAGCATACACTTTCGTAATCACTAGCCATTGCTATGCACTCTCTACACCTGCACCAAAAAACTGATCCTGTACGCATTTCCACATTTATGTTTGCGGTATCAGAATCACCGTCTGAATTACTGTTATAAGAATTTGTTCTTTTGTTCTCAAACTGGAAGGGGCGAATTTCATTTAAAGCCATAATAGACTTTCCAAACAGTTGAATGAGCGAAAACTGCAGTATGAGATCGGGATTGTACTGTATGTAAGCATACGCTGAGAGTTCAAGCTCCGATGACGTCACGCGACAATGTTTATTTCTTCACAACTCCCGAAGTATTGCCTCATTAATGGTAGGATAAGGTTCATTGTGTTTTATTTTTGTTTCTCTACAGCTAGCAGCAAAGAATGAAAAATGCATTTTTGTGTTTCGAACCCCTTTAATTTGAAGAGTTATTATTCTTATGAGCTGGAACGAATCATTTGGAAGGAAGATTTCGACATTGTTTTCGGGTTTTCCCCCTTCTTCTCAATAACTGAATAATTATCACTATCCATCTCCATGTGACTCTGACCTAGAATTATGAATTTGAGATCTATAAAATCAAAATTTCAGTACTTTTTCTGCAGTAATGAAAACATAGTTCCCCCAGTGAAATTTTCCCCCTGCCCCACATGTATCGAATAAAATATAGACTTAACATGTCTTATTTTTTGTTCAATGATAGGTGCTTATAGAAAAACCTCTTCCACATATTGCTTAATGCCACATATAACATAAAGCCCCTCCTGTAGCGTTGTCGTGGACAGTGAGATTAAACCGCTTGCCAAAGTTAGAGGCATATGGATAATAAATAGCCAGTCAGAGCACCTGACCCTGTTACACTGCTTAGTATTTTGCAGTTTCCATAACTTCACCCACATATACCTTTAACTTTTGCGGCCGGTATAGAAGTTTATAACTGAAGTTTGTAGAAAGTCACATATATTGAAAGGGCTGAAATGTTGAGGTACTGTTGCAGGTCAAACGAAAAACACTTCATATTTGCATTTTTCTTATATTTGCATTTATCTTTACCGTCTCCTTATCTTTCCTTTTTCCATTATAAGCTCTCTCCTGCTCAGCATGATGAATATCCCTGTATTTAATAACTTTCTCCTTTTCTTCTGTGGTACTTGCGAATTGAATCGTGGTTTTGAAACGATATGACAGGTATCGGCATGTGACTTTTTTAAATTTAAATTTTAGTTCATGGAACTCTTTTGAATACATCTTCATACACACTGGCTCTTCTGCTATCTTCCTTCTGCTATGCCCTTCTAAAGAGCATACATCTTGTATAATTCTCTCTATATAAATAACTTGACAAGTGTAGGTGAGAATTTTGTTGACAGGTATAACGGTATCATGGAAGGGAACTGTTCTATATGGACCCTTACTTCTTATAATTTGCTTGGATTATAGTGAGATATGAATAAAATTAAAACATATTATGACTTATGTACTTAGAGTAAAGTAAAGTGTTCCCTATTACAGGCCATGGAGGCCCAGAGGGTTCCAGGAGGTTGAGGCTCCCAGAGTTTTAGACATCGGCACATGAAGGTGGTAAGGTTGTCAGCCTTACGCACCGGCCGCCTTTACCCCAGGATTGCTCCTGGTACTCATTTCTGTTAGAGGCTGAGTCGACCCCAGGGCCATAGTGCCACCAGAAGGATTAGGTCAATTGAAAAACTCCAACGACCTCATCGGGGATCGAACCCGCGACCTTCCGGTTTGTAGCGCAGTGCCTCAACCACTACGCTACGGCGTACCCCCCTTATGTACTTAGGTACAGCCTATTTTCTCATATAAGTCTGAACATAATAAGTTGACTTGAGTGCCTTTTCTATTCCAGTGATATTTCTAAAAAAGTTATGGGTGATTCTTCCCGCTGGCGAAAGAATTATTCATAACCCAGTCTGCCGGAAGCATTATTGTGAATCATTACAAACATAATCACTGAAATTGAACCCAATCCGAGTGGCATAATTAAAATAAAAAATAATAAAAAATTTAAAAAGTGCATTTTTATGAAGTGCACAAAAGGAAATATTACCGAATGTTTTTAAAGGATTGCACTTGCAATAAAGAAAACTTACTTCGGAATTCACCGGTTTATCTACCAGAAGTAGGTCTTTGTGAAAAGTGCGTAGTGAGTACAGAGGCAGAGACTTTAGAACCTTTCTACACTGGGTCACTTGTGACGGTCACCAGCGAAGAAGCATCGGTTTAAATAGGAGCTTTCATACTGGGTCTCCGCGGTGACGCACCCAAACACAAGTGACGCTGCAGTGTTGACTCCGAACACATGTGACGGTCACTTGTGACCGGTCACCGGCGAAGAAGTATTGGTTTAAGTGGGAGCGTTCACACCGGAACACAAGAGACGGTCACCACATTTTCGGATTGCCAACAATGCAAGTTGTATATACATAATTCATTTGTATAGTCAAGCTCACAAGTGACCGTCACATGTGTTCGGAGTCGACTCTGCAGCGTCACTTGTGTCTGGGTGGGTCATCCCGGTTACCCAGTATGAAAGCTCCCATTTAAACCAATACTTCTTTGCCGATGGCCGTCACAAGTGACCCAGTGTGAAAAGGCTCTTAGTGCAGTGACAACTCCGTGTTTTAGATATCATTGATGACTTTGTGAAAAGTGTTATTCGAGCTAAGGTTCATGAATATGGCAAAAGGAAACTAAGTAAATAGTGACATAGGAAAATAAGATGTGGGATTTTGATTGCATGTAGTCAAAAGATTAATAATCAATTTAGGTTAAAGTTCCGTTGCTGGTTCCGATAGGGAAGTCAATCCAGTGTCAGATGATTTGGATTTGGAAGTTACACCACTGGCAGAGAAGTTCGCTTAATGTATGTAGGTCTAATTATTTCACACTAATATACCTTCTGTATATAAGAGTATTCATATAGTAGGCTACTCATTTCAGCTTGAACAACGAAATAAACAAATAAATACTACGCATATGACATCTGAAAGTATCCCGCATATTATTATGGGAGAAGAAGATTGACGTAACACATTACCAATTAAATAACATTACAGGAGAAATTATACAAATGCAATGTTTACATGCACTAACATTCTCAAAATTAATAGATAATACGCATTCCTTCATATATACTTATCAAACTTTAGACCTTTGTTCGTCCATAAGCCGAGCTTAATAAATCGATCTGGAGCTTAACTCGGAGATCTATTACAGAAATAACTTCTTTTCTGTATATGCCTATCATAATTGCAATTATCACTGATTAAACAAAAGCATTCTGGCAGTTTGTTGGATCAGTTTACCTGATTTCATTTTGTTATAATCTTTGCTTTTCTCGAAACGGAGTTCTTTTTCTTCGTGTAGAATTATCTAGCCGAATTCCGCTTGTGTTGAGTTCAGCGTTTATGGGTGCGGAGAGGTAGAAAATTTTCGAATGGCGTGCCTATGAAGTCATTTAAGTATGGAACGATCCGAGTTGCGTGCCAATGCTTTCTAGGGGGTAACCGAGTTGCGTGCCAAGAAGATATCCAAAAACATGAAAAATTTTGCTTCCCAGTTTCAGACCATCCTATATTATAACGCATTCATTTTATTTAACGCAAGCTTTACAAAATATCTTGCAACACGAACACCTTTACTTATTATTAAGTGCAATAATGGTACTTTCTGAGATTGTGTGGTGGACGGGAAAATGTCTATCCGTCCATCTTTCTCTGTCTGTCCGTGTGCCTGTACGCGCGATAACTCACATATGATTTATCAGATTTTCATGAAACTTCGTTTACGGATTTATAACGGCCATTGGAATATATAATAATAGTCGTCCTTTATTTATTTTATCCTGGCATCTTTAATAAAAGCCAGGACTTACTCGCATTGGCTTTTATTAATTGCCTTTATACAAATATTCATTTTACAATTATGTATTAAGGACTAATTTTTCTATGCTTTAACAGTATTCTATGTTTTCTACATGTCCTTTAATTAAGAAGAAAAACCTACTCTACTTGTTCTTTCTACTGGAGACCAGTAGTTGGAACTTACAAAACTACACTATAAATGAGATAAAAGATAAAACTACTGCTTCTACTTCTAGAGTTACTTTACTAACACTACAGCTGAAGCTCACCGGTATTCATTTAAATTTACATTTCAATGTTTGTTGATCGGTGTGCTCCAGCTTCTACTCTAGTTAAATGAAAATTTCTACTCTTTCTATAATATTGAAATTTCATATTATTGGAAATATTGTCTATCGTCTTCCTCTTTCCTCTCCCAAAGTCTTCTTGCCGCCCCCACTCTTCTCATCTTCCTGTGGATTCCCAGAGTTCCCTCCTCCTGTTTACAACTTCGTGTTCCCGTTGATCTTCCACATGTGGTTGAGCTTCCGGCTCCCTAATCTTCACAGGGTTCTGAGCCCTCTGTAGGCGACTGGATCTTCTGGAGGGAATAGGAGTTTGATTATTTTCGTCTTCGTCTTGTTTATGTCTGTCAACGGCCATTGGAAGAAGCATATTGATATTGGACCAAACGATTGATCGGTACCGGAATAAAAACTGATTAACTGTCCCATCTCTTATAATAGCCTAAAGGCCGTTGTCCGAAGACCCGAAGCGGTTTGATTGACTCGCGTACAGTCAATTAGCGGCCGAGCTGCCACAAGCATTAGTATCCATAACTAAGGTAAATAAGACAAGTTCAGATGTATCAATTTCTGTCAGTATAAATAATAGGCGAAATTACTTATTAAAGAGCATGCTTTCATTTCCAGAAGTTTTATCTGGTACTTTACATAAACCTTATTATTTGTCTTATTTGACAGCATAAAAACATAATATTAATTTTGTAATAGGTATAGAATGCTACAATAATATCGCATGGCACACGATATCCTAAACATAACATACCGGTATCAAACTGTTGATAGCTTATTGATATTGTTAGCCATTTGCTTATTAATTTCTTTGTAAACGATGTCAGTGTAAATAAATATAAATAAAATATATAAAAAACATTTTGCTTTTGAATAATTAAACGCAGCTGCTGTTAATATAATATTATGCATTCTTTCAAAATGTACGGCTACCGGCATCTACATTATATTTAATGTATTTTACTTTTTTTGTTTGTTTAAACGATTCTGTGCAAGCAATAGGCTAATGTAATTCCTGAAAGATTGATTTCAGATTGAATTTAATTCATTCATAACCTATACGGCTGCTTTAAAACTGAAACAAACACTTCAGCGAATCGTAGGCCTGCACTTACATCATTAATATTATTGCCAGTGCCTTTTGTGAAATGTTAACATCTTGTAAGAATTTCTTATATCAGATTATACGAAGAAAATGCCTAGTAAGTGTTGTATTCTTGCCTCTATATAGCAATAGGCCTAATAATGATATCGGAGAGTCTGTCCAAGTGTTCAAATTTGAGAAAAGTTAATCTATACGGCTTAAATGGATATCTGCAATTAACAGATAAATTTTTATACCTTCAGATAACTCAAGGAAGGTAGACGCATGTTAATGATAAATATTTTTCAGTATTTTGTGAAACCTATACGGTGGTAGTAATTGTGATTTATAGTTTGTGAAGGGTAGGCTATTTACTAACATCACTGCTAATGATTTGCTTACTAACGTATTACTGTAATATTTAAATAAGATACTCCATTAATAATATGCATTTATGTTTTAGATAGGCCTATATAACTATATTAATGTTGCAAAGTCTGTGCTATATACTCGTATATCAGAAGCGTGTAGAATATGACCTATTAACTCCATGTGTCACTTTGTTATATCAGTTTACCTGATTTTTATTACTTAGTACCTTTTGAATATGATGTTTCAAGCCATCGATGATGATGTTATTCTCATTCATTACAGTTAGTTCAATGTTCCATTAGTCCCTTGTTTGAATTACCTCAATACAACACGTTTCTTTAGGAATTTAAGTCAAAATTAAAAAACGTATTGTAATTACAATTACAATTACAATTACAATTTATTACTCCAAAGTACACGAAAAATATATACAAAAGTTGATACACCCCCCGAAGAAGCAGAGCTTGTGTTCGGGGGTGGTTCAGTTATATATTAGAAATACTTATACTAAACAATTACTTTAAAAAAAATGCATAATTTGGAGAAGTATGACAAAATGTTATGTATGAAAGGTTAGAACATGTTCTATTTACAATACAAAGGTACGAAGCAATACAACAATAATACATAACTATTTATTTGTTCAAATTTTAGTAAAAACAAAGAAATTAAGTTCTATCCAAATTTTAAAGTTTAATATGAAAAATGTTATAACAGTAATAGTCGATAACAGAAGTAATAATTATATAAATTTTCTAATTTTAGACCTAAATTGTTTGTTGTTTAAGCTATTTAGATCAGGATGGTTGGTAATAAATGAATTGAATAGTCTTGGGCCAAAACTTGAACAGTGCTTAGCTCCAGCAGTAAATAAGTCTTAACTGTTGAAAACTTTTTTCAGTACTTAGTTAAGGTTAAACACTTTTATGATAAATAGTTATCTACTTGGAAACAATAATTAGTAAAAAGGGACGTATAGATATAAATAAATGCGTGTTGTGAGCTTAGTTGAGGTTACAAGTAAGCCTTAATTTGAATTTAAATGTTTACGTGAATAACTTTAAAAGTAAATTATTATTACACTCAATGTAATGTTTTTGTGTGGTTATTGCTACATATTATACTAGATACAGTTATATTGTATCAATCACCCTGTTCTGCTGCAATATTGAAGAAACCACTACGTACTTCCTTCACGTGTCCACTTCTTTACTGACTAAGGCCAATACAATGTGCGTTGACATCGCGAGCCGCACATTTTTAATGCAATGAATTTATCATTAAATAATTAAAATTATTTTTTATTAAAATGCAGTACACCTTAATGAAAACACTTTTTTGGACGCATTAAAATTATTATTTATTAAAATTCAGTACACATTACTGAGAGCACTGCAGATGCTTGTGGGAAGTGACAAGTTCACCAGAGTCATTTTCCAAAGATGTTGAAGTCATGAAGCTAGGCATCGATAAGTGAAAATTAACCTGCCTTCATAACAGGAAATTTTGATTCCACAAGTACGTTCTTCCATATATGGAAGCAATTCTTCTGCTAAACGCATCAATTCAGGTTATTTTTCACGTTACAAGTTTCCAGAAGTTAATGGCAGTCTCCTACCTATTGTGAAGAAATGGATCACTGCTTATATCACATAGCTCTAATAGGAAATTGTCTTGCAGCCCTGAAATATCACACTGCAATGGATTATAAATAACTATAACTGTGGCCGCATATCCCTGATGTCAGTAAATCCGTCATTGAATTGGATATAGAAGCATCAGCTATCCGCAGTCAAAACTGTCCATAATATATAAATATAGATAAATATTTTAAATTTTATTAAATAGTTTTGTCGCGGGCCCCAAAGGATGAGGACGAGGGCTGCATGTCGCCAGTTGTGAGTAGATGAGTCTTCTCATAGTAGTGAGCATGTGCCTGTACGGTGTACAAACATCTATTGTACTATAATAGTGAAAGTGTGGGCTTCCATTTATATCCTCTATTGCGCTTTTAAGACGTTATAAATCCTTCAAGAGTTATCTCTAGTGCTCATTGGATGCGGATCCCGAAGACCCATAGTCGATTAAGAGGTCTCGTCGTTATGAATTTGTCGTCACTAGGAACATCATTGTTACTGTTATCGCTAATGTGATTATCTGATTAATTAGTACACTTCAGACTCACCAAAACTTCTCATTATCCGATTTTCTTATATTTCAGGTAACGTCCATAACTAAGGTTCAAATTCCATAATGCCATCATGAAAATATCTTTACATATAAAAGGTTCATTGTATGAAAACATATTTCAATTACAAAGACGAACAATGAGAATAATATGTAGAAAGAGAAAAAATAATAATCTTTTAAAAATTAAAAGTAGCCTATCCACTTTCTCAGGGGAATATACTGTATATAATCTATTACGTGCTGAGAAATTTCAAAATAATTGCAGAGATCGTGGGCGTACTATTAGAAACATGAATGATTTACAAAGACCAGAAATTCTTCCAGAATTGCGCTTATTATTCAGCAACACAGATATACAATAAGCTTCCAAAAAACGTTAAATTATTAACTTATATATTGTGCCCCCTCGGGCACAGTTTACATAATGTCGGAAGCTTAGGACATATGATTTTGTGTAGTAGACCTGGGTTCGACCATTCTAGCTAAATTAGTGACGCTACTGTTTAAACTTCATAAGCTGGGCACCCATTATGACGAAATGAACACTGGACAGATTAATATGAATTACTGGAAAAAAGAGATTTTTGAGTAAATATATGTATATGGAAAGATATTTTTCTGTAACAATTTTATTAACAGCTTTAAACAAATTTAGAATTACAACATTGTGAGACAATATATATTTTGTAAAAACGACCTTTTATTTCTTGGAAATAACCTTGGGATGACTAAGCATAAAACTGTATATATATATATTTTGTTGTGTACAACAACCTAGAGCACGGGCGAAATACACCACAATAATTCTAAACGTACCCTTTTGTGAAGACCAACCCGTCTCTAGAAAAATCCCCTAAAACTCAGGCTCATTGCCGCAAATAGTACAATACTTTCGAGAACACCCTGTACATACTGGCTAGTATTCCCCATGATTAGAAACCCGCAGTAAGTTCCTAGATTATCTACAACTTCAAAGCATAGGGCAATCTCAAAACTCAAAATGGCGTCTGTGCTGAAAAATACTTCACAAAACCCACTCTAAACCATGCTAATATCGGTTGTCTGGCGAAAAATACTGAATTACTGTTTTTTGGAAAGGCAAAGAACGTGAAATAGAAGTTACAGAACGGACGGACGTGATATAATCAGTTTCAAGAAAAACAGAAGTGAACAAAGCAAAATTACAAGAAATTTAGATGGTGTAGGCGTAATTTCAAAAGATCCAAACTTGACCCGAAAAATAACTTATTCAACAAAAATTATTTAATATATATTTTCAGAAACGGAAATTTAGATAGCCGAAACGGGTGAGCACAAAATTTAGATTTGAATCACTATTAACATTGAAAAGAATATGGATAGGTCTCACCCAGCTTTGCTGTCGTCTTCAGACATCGTGATGTACGGCAGCTACGCCCACCAAAAACACTCAAACTCAAATTACATGTTCCTGTCGCGAAGGCTAGATCCCAACTGCCAGTCGCTTGTACCAGCCTCTACTCCCTAGCTTTTCACCAGATGGCAGTGCAGTCTAAGAGCGCTATTAAGAATTACCGAGAACCACGGTGTTTAGAGTGGGTAAAACATGATTTTACCTCCCTGAAGTTGAAGGCAGTTGGCAACATTTAGTGGAAGACTTTAATATAATCAAATGAGACGTTTTTCACGGCTCAAACTCCCCTGTCTGCCCAAAATAAAGTCGAAGACTTTATTTCCCAATTTTAGTTTGACCTAGAATCTAATTCCCTTTTTTATTTTTTATTTTTAACTGGATACCCTATCTTATAACACAGCACTCTGAAAAAAAAAACAACAAAACAAACACACAAAGCACAATCTTTAATCTTGCGACTGCCGAAATGTTTCCATGCCTTGCCCGATGCCCCACAGCAACTTCAGAACTCCACTTTCGCTCTCATTTCTTAGAAGAGTTCCGTCCATCTTGAACCACTCCACTTATTTCCCCCCGGGCGGGAGATAAGCACCAAAACACCAACTGAAGAGAGAAGAAACCAAAAGCATGTCCAGGCGCACAGGAACTGAGGTCACACCTGACCACCACTTGAGCAGGAACCATCCAATCTGCACCCAACAGGCAGGATACCAGAGGGAGCCAACCAGGTCGAGCGGCATCCAACTAGCAATCCCCATGACCAGGCAGAGCACGGAGAATCCCAGAGGCTTCGGCCAGAGATGAGAAATCCAGTTGAGGGTGGAACAACTTGACTGAATGGGCGGTCACCATCGACCGTCCAAGGACTGGAACCAGCAGAACTCAGGAGCTGCCAGACAGATCTTCCAAAACAGCAAAACTGCCAAATTGACAATGTGCAGAGGTGTGGAAATACAGGAGGGCATGCCGCCAAGGGACACAGAAAATAGGAGAAAACATCAGTGACTAGATGGAAAACAGCTTAGAAAAGACAGGAATGAGGTAATGGTTTAAATTACCAGCTCATAGTAATTTTATGTGGTAATGGATCTTGCACAGTAAGTTACATCCAGCAGGTTTTTTACTATGGCAACTGGACTACTGCATGTCACAGGAAGATAGCCTCTGCATTAATGCATAACTGCACATCAATAGATTAGGTGACTATTTGCTAAATGCTTGCTCTTGAAGTCGGCTTCAGCTTAATCCCAAAATGCATGACTGCTTGGGCAAATATGATACTGTTGATGTGTGATTTTTTTTTTTTTGAATGCCATCTGTAATTTTCTGTCACTGGAGCGACTAAGCATAGATTCTTCCCGAAGCCCAAGTGCATGGCTACTACTGACAGCATGATTTCTTTGTTTAGACCTTTTGCTGCTCACCATACCATAGCATGAGTTCCATAAACCAAATTTCCACCCTCCAACACTCGGCTCTTCCTCCTAGTGATTTTGCTCCAACCATTCTCCATGCAGGCCTCTCAGCTTTGCAGGGGCAACAGCATGTTTTCTGCAACCCACACTGCCGCTCAGCAATGCGCCATCTCATAGGTGCTTCTCTTTTTAATTACAGGAACCATTCACTCCAGACGTCTCCGGAGCAGGAACCACCAATGGGCCGGCACAAGACAGGACTCGGTCAGCCAACAAGAAGAAAAGAGAGGCAGAACAGTCCCCCCATCTACATCCAGTTACCATTTGAGGCCGAAACAGATGGCCTACTGACATCGTGCTTGGGCAGAACATAACCAAACTGCAACAATAAAATTCATACGCACAGTATACGTGCAACAAATACAAGACATGCACAATTTCACCATTAAGAGTAAATTATTTATACTTTCCTCTTTTTTTCTTTTCTTTTTTAATAAAAACAAATCCCAAACAGTGAGTTGAGATCTAGGAGATATTTATTACCCGATTTTTCCCGAACAAGAAATCACGTTCTCCAACTTTCCTGAACATAGCCTAAAATCTGAATAAATCCCAAGTTAAATTTACTTCAAGGCCTTCACTAATAGCCCAAAATGGAAAAGCTAAGGTATTTTAATTTGGGGACCCAAAAAAAGAAACTAAAGATTGACGTCTAGGGAATTCTTCACGAACTGCAACCCGACAACGAAACAAAATCGAAACGTCCAGCTCAGTGGCTTCCGGAAGTACCAGTGAGCTGCCCACCTCGAAATATCTTAAAACGCAACCACCTTACAGGAATTAACAGAAGGACTTCAAAACGTGTTCGTGGATCAATCCTTCCTCCCAGCAAGAAGTAAGAGGGAGCCCAAAATACCAAGCAAAACCCTACATTGAATTAAGTAAACTTTAGCACAGTTATAGTTTACATGAAACCCTTTGCAAAAAGCCAAAACCCAATTTTGGTTCTATGATATTACCCAAAAATAGCGATATGCCATAACCCAGATCCAAATATTAAACATTTTAAATACAGCTAATGAACAACTCTAATTCTTCTTCAAAATTTCAATAGAATATCCAGGACAGAGGCAAAGTCACTTTTATTTCTACTCCCTTTGAGGATCAGCTAAACCCGGTTTTTAAATTTTATGATACCGGCCGAGCGTTCTGAAAACACCGGTAACTCCCACGAGGAGGCCTACGGGGGCAATCCCTTAGCAGATGACCAGGTCTACGGCAAAAAAAACATAATCTGCTTTCAGCAGTATCGCCAGAGGCCTAATTCCCTGGCGTTACTTACTGTAACAGATCCTGTATTCTATTTGACATATGGTCCAATTTTGCCTGAAAACGTTGAGCCTGCTTTTGAGATAGACCACCTTCCTCACCTAATTCCCGACATTGCTCGAAAATATCTTCCGTCTTCGCAATAAGGGCCGGTACCTCTAACTGTGGCTTAATATGTTGCAAATTCTTAATATCGACAGGAATAGTCAAATTATCCTTCAATATCTTGGTTAAGTTCGGAACGGAATCGTCTGGATCCACTGTGATACCTCGGACTGACAATTCATAAAGAAGATCAGCTTTCAACAGAAACTCAAGTGGTACGTATGTTCGGTTACTCATGATGAATCAAATTACAAAATTTTAAGTTAATAGAAAAATGAAAGTTAGGTTTCAGAAAAATAATATCAATTAAGTTTCAAAATTTAAGTTAAGGATTGAAAAATAACTGTTACGTTTCGAAAAACCAATATCAATGAAGTTAAGTTTCAGAAATAATACTAAAGTAGAAATTGACTGTTAGGTTTCGGTAATCCAATATCAATGAAATCAAGTTTTCAAAATTTAAATTTAAAAATAAAAAATGGCTATTAGATTTCAGAAATAGCACAATGAAATTAAATTCCAAAATTTTAAATTAGGAATCTCAACTAACTGTTAAGTTTTTGAATAATAATATCAATGGAATTAATTTTCAGAATTTAAGGTAAAAATACCAAATAACTGTTAGGTTTCGAAAATCTAATATCACTAAAATCAAGTTTCAGAATTTATGATAAGCATAGAAAATGACTGTTAGGTTTAAGAAGTCTAATATCAATGAAATCACGTTTCAAAATTTAAATTAAAATTTGGAAATGACTATTAGGGTTCAAAAATATGTCAATCAATTAAGTTTCAAAACTTCAATAAAAAATGCCAAATCGTGGTTAAGATAGAAGTATAATATCAGTGAGGTTAAATCTTAATAAGAATAGCCACACGATCCCGAACTCCAAAAATTACTCAAGATATAATTAGGTTACTTCAAAATAATACAGCTATCATGAAGCATGAAAGATGGCTTAATGAAAGATTCAAAAAGAAATCCAAAATTCTTAAAGTCGACAAGTAGCAAAAAATTTTTTTTTCTTTAAGTTAGGGTAGAACTAAACAATGAAAAATCACTCGCGTAACAAAGTTTGAAAAAGGGAAGCTTTAGCAAAATTTTGAAAGATCAATGCTTTAGTAAATTTTGAAAAATCAATGCCTTAGCAATTTTTAAAAGTCAATGCCGTAGTAGTTTTGAAAAAATCAATGCTGTAGCGAATTTGAAAAATCAGTGCTTTAGCAAATTTTGAAAAGGAAAAGCTGTAGCAATTTGAAAAAATCAATGCTTTAATAGATTTGAAAAATCCATGCTATCACAAGTTTGAAAAACTGAACTACTCAACGTGCCAGTAGCAAAATTGTACGTTAATGTCCTCCCAATATCATAATGTTTAATACAAAACAGGAAAAACTGAACTACTAAAATGCCAGTACAAAATGCAGATCCAGCCTAACCTTAGGCATTGGATCAAAAATCTAAGTGGCTGAAATGATGTTAAAAAATTCACAAAAAAAAAATCCAATTTTGAAAAAGGCAATTCTCGAAAAGTGTACTGAAGTGAAAACAGAGCGCAAATTTAGAAAAATGGGGTCAAAAACCCTAACTACGCTCTGCGATAGCACTTAATTGTGCCCCCTCGGGCACAGTTTACATAATGTCGGAAGCTTAGGACATATGATTTTGTGTAGTAGACCTGGGTTCGACCATTCTAGCTAAATTAGTGACGCTACTGTTTAAACTTCATAAGCTGGGCACCCATTATGACGAAATGAACACTGGACAAATTAATATGAATTACTGGAAAAAAGAGATTTTTGAGTAAATATATGTATATGGAAAGATATTTTTCTGTAACAATTTTATTAACAGCTTTAAACAAATTTAGAATTACAACATTGTGAGACAATATATATTTTGTAAAAACGACCTTTTATTTCTTGGAAATAACCTTGGGATGACTAAGCATAAAACTGTATATATATACATTTTGTTGTGTACAACAACCTAGAGCACGGGCGAAATACACCACAATAATTCTAAATGTACCCTTTTGTGAAGACCAACCCGTCTCTAGAAAAATCCCCTAAAACTCAGGCTCATTGCCGCAAATAGTACAATACTTTCGAGAACACCCTGTACATACTGGCTAGTATTCCCCATGATTAGAAACCCGCAGTAAGTTCCTAGATTATCTACAACTTCAAAGCATAGGGCAATCTCAAAACTCAAAATGGCGTCTGTGCTGAAAAATACTTCACAAAACCCACTCTAAACCATGCTAATATCGGTTGTCTGGCGAAAAATACTGAATTACTGTTTTTTGGAAAGGCAAAGAACGTGAAATAGAAGTTACAGAACGGACGGACGTGATATAATTAGTTTCAAGAAAAACAGAAGTGAACAAAGCAAAATTACAAGAAATTTAGATGGTGTAGGCGTAATTTCAAAAGATCCAAACTTGACCCGAAAAATAACTTATTCAACAAAAATTATTTAATATATATTTTCAGAAACGGAAATTTAGATAGCCGAAACGGGTGAGCACAAAATTTAGATTTGAATCACTATTAACATTGAAAAGAATATGGATAGGTCTCACCCAGCTTTGCTGTCGTCTTCAGACATCGTGATGTACGGCAGCTACGCCCACCAAAAACACTCAAACTCAAATTACATGTTCCTGTCGCGAAGGCTAGATCCCAACTGCCAGTCGCTTGTACCAGCCTCTACTCCCTAGCTTTTCACCAGATGGCAGTGCAGTCTAAGAGCGCTATTAAGAATTACCGAGAACCACGGTGTTTAGAGTGGGTAAAACATGATTTTACCTCCCTGAAGTTGAAGGCAGTTGGCAACATTTAGTGGAAGACTTTAATATAATCAAATGAGCCGTTTTTCACGGCTCAATATTCAAACAAATGCAAATCTTCGCAAAGATCTCTCAAGGCAATTTAATGACTCACGCCATCTATAATCTGTATCTGTATCTGGTACCCTATGATCCCCAGGTGGGGCGAAGGGGCCTCCAATGGAGGTTTCATTACCTATACTAATTTTGATATGCTTATTTTCCGAGAGAGGATAGAGGGACAGGTGGTAAGCCCATCGCCTCGCAACCCCCCTCTGGAAACTAAGTATTTCTTGGACGTGAAAGGGCCGAGAAATTTTGTCCAGAGGCTCTAATTTAGGCTTGGAGTTCTTTTACGTGCCGTAAATCTACGACACGGGACCCCCAGCTTAAAGTCCCTCCCGGAGGACTCCGTGCCTGGAAAATCCATCGACCGCGGCCGGGTTGCCTTCTATAATATGGATTAATATTTCCAGCTTGAATAAGTTTACAGTGCGCCAGGAACTTTCTCCGCGGCGGCTACATGCTGGAGATTATGCTAATCAATTCAGTAATGCTGTGTTAGCAGGGTACCCATCAGTGCATGTTACTAATCAGTGCATATTGCAGTGTGCAAGCATTTAGACCGAATATTGTGTACCCAATATTGACGATTTGTTTTCATAAAAGCTCGTGCTTAGCACCCTCTCCAGCATGTAGCCGCTACGGAGCAAGTTCCCTGGCGTACTGTATTATACATGCTTGTATATTATGTTCTGACGTGTTCTATATCCTTGAGTACCGCTCAACACAAGATCTATAGAACGAAATATCTATATCTACAAACCAAAAGGTCGCGGGTTCGATTCCCGATGAGGTCGGTGGGATTTTCCATTGGCCTAATCCTTCTGATGGCACTATAGCCCTGGGGTCGAATCATACTGTAGCAGAAATGAGTATCAGGAGTATTCCTGGGAGTAAAAAGCGGCCGGTGTGTATGGCTGACAACCTTACCACCTTCCTCTGCCGATGTCTCAGTCTGGGAGCCTCAACCTCCCGGAAACGATACGGGTCTCCATGGCCCATATAGGGATCACTTTACCCTTTTTTTAATATTCATTGAACCTTATGTACATGGGATAATATAATCTGATGGACATAAATCTCATGTGGCCAATAGTTCAAATGCCTGGATAATACATCCTTGAGCAATCTAATACAAGGGACGTTTAAATTAGACTTTATGTATGTGAATAAGCCACAGTCGACATCACCAATCTCTATATATATAAAAGGCTTTGTCCTGACTGACTGACTGAATGAATGACTGACTGAATGACAGGAATCAACGTACAGCCTAAACTATAACAGGTAGAGACTTGGAATTTTGACAGTACCTTCGCTTCATAATGTAGGTGCTCACTAAGAAAGGATTTTGAAAAATTCTGATTCTAAATGCCAAAAATTAAATGTTTTTGAAAATACTTAATCCCTTTTTACATAGAATTATCAAAACAAATTCACAGAACGTATTGTTACCAGTGGTATCAGGTGGGCTTGGATTAAATTAAATGAATGTTTGACAAATTAGAGAAGGTATCATTTTAATTCATATTATCTACATTAATAAAAGGAATTCTCCTCGATGTCCAGCGAAATCTACTGAACGCAGAGATCTGAAATTTTAAAAATAGGTGTGCTGAAGGGTCGGAAAATGCACCTCGAAGCCGGAATTTTAATTTTAGTTTTCGTTCGTGAGTTATGAGTGAAAAACTGGCAAAAACGTGCATTTTTTGCGTTTTCAAAACATAAGTTTTCAGTTATACATTTCAATGTCAAATCAATTACAGTTGGCTTTGGCTATTTTTGTCAAACCTTGAAAACAAAACTTTCGCGATCGCTTGAATGTTGTAAGCCCTAAATATGGTCAAACGTTGTTTTATTTGGACGAATCTCACTATACAGAGGTTTTCTTGGCCAAGAAACTCGAATCTGAGGTCGCTTTTACCAGTCGATGCTATCGGGTCGTGGTATGTAGTCCATGCGATTTAGGTGTTTATAAATGTAATGATTTAACTATTATGCTCTTAATTTTTAATTCTTGAAATAATTATCGCGGGCGAAGCCGCGGGCACATGCTAGTAGTAATATAAAGACTGTATCGAAGTTTAAGCATAGCTCAAAACCATAGACGACTTTTCCATGCCTGAACAGATTTCCATTAGACTGCTGCCTCAAAATTCCTTTCATATATTTAACTTTTCTCGTCAAAGTATAATTATTATGAGTGTTATGGTATTATTTACATGATCTTTGTGTACAATATTAATATTCTGGAAAGAGAATGTATGCGTGGCGTTTGATGAGTGAATGCAGTGAGCATAGTGTGAATACAGCGGAAGGATTTGTAGTACGCGGGCAGCCCATATAGTGGCGTACGGAGTGATAGTATGGGTACTCCACTCCGTGGAGCTCTCACACGCCCATTTACTTATTCCGGTGACAATTAGCACCAATTAGCATCTGTCACTGACTGTGAGCAACAGCTCAGCTTTCCAGCAAATCAATACCACATTTAAATCAAAGCTCACTACCTGCGTTCCTGCCTTACTCACTACCTTACACAAATACTACACCACTACCATCACGGAACACGGCGTGGAACCAAAGTTCTTGTATTAGCGTTGATAAATTTAATTTCCTTAGTGGTCTAATGAGGTTTGTTGAAGTTTCCTTCTAATTGACCACTAACAACTTAGGTATACACATTTAAAAAACAATAGTTTCCTTTTTGATATCCCATATATATCCAGTCAGGAGTGATAAATATAAATATCTTTAAAAAAACAATACTTTCCTTTTTGATATTCTCTCTCTCTCTCTCTCTCTCTCTCTCTCTCTATATATATATATATATATATATATATATATATATATATATATATATATCTGTACCTCAGAGCCAAAGGAACGTAACTCCAAATTTCATATTTTTTTGTTTTTTTCATATTCTGTACTAACTTATTGACCTCTACAGAACCAATTAATATTAAATCCATAATTTCATTAGAAACCAAGATATTGAGAGCCAAAAAGTAGTAACTCCATTCCCCTTTATTGTTCATAATTTTGTTTTTCGCTCCTCCTGTAAAATTTAGTTTTTGGCAGTTACGCTCGTTTGGCTCTGAGGTACAGATATATATATATATATATATATATATATATATATATATATATATATATATATATATAGGCCCTATATATATATCCAGTCAGCAGTGATACATATTAATATAATACATAGGTACAAATTTATCTTATTTAATTAAACACTAGAGAAGGGTAGAATCGGTCAATTAAATAATAGCATCGATATCATAACCTATATTCAACATTAAATTATTCTTACGCAGTATGACCAGTTCTTCATGAAAAGGGCAGACCAAAAACAATGCCATTAAATAAATTATTTATATTCTATATTGTATATTTTATGTTTCATTATTATATATGCAACGCATTTAGTTACATATAAACATTAGCATAGTAATAGAATTAATTTAGAATTCTATGCAAGTAACATCATACTGTTCCTCCTGTTGAATACAAAAGCTCCACAGACAGCGCTAAGTCTTGTACTGGTATAGTTATCCATTATTTCAAATAAACCACAGAGGGAAAGAAACATGTGAATGGATATATTAAATTTTACAAACAAGACCCAAGAAATGTTTAACAATCACTTTTTTGTTAATCCTTGAAATGTATAACATAAGTACGATGAATAAGGCTAGAACAATTATAGCTTTAGTAATGATTGGACTCGGTAAGCTTGAATAATTGTGTTTCGGAGTGAAAAGGGGTGTGTGGGTCGTTCCATCTCGTAATATAAGTTAAACGAAAAAAGAAACCAAAGGATATAATAATATCAAACTAAGTAAAAGCTGGTGGGTGTCAACCATGAATAAACTAAAGTGAAAAATACAGTTATAAGTAAAAAGAAAATACAACCCACCAGAAAAATAATGTGCAGAAGGCACAAACTAATCAATTAAGCATACCTTCAGAACAGAGAATCGGGTAGGGGACAAGAAGTTTGTCTAGACTAGAGAGCGAGAAGTTGTTCGTTGAACTTCCAGATGCAGACTACTGCTCTAGCACACGAAAAGACGCTGAGGTCGCTCAATACAAGGGGAAACACTAGAATGCAGCCTCAGCAAAGCACTACACGTGAAGGCAAAGAGAGAGAAAGAAACAACAACAAAAGAATAGTAATATGCAACCAAACGTAAACAAACAAGATATAAGGACCAGAAAGAAAGAGGGAGTACCTGAATAAATGCAAATAAATAAGTAAAAGTGTCGTGGACACGGCACAAAACACCCAGGGAAAATATCTTGAAACGTACATCTTGAAAGATTTTTTGAAAAGCACTGTTTATATTGCTCACACACAGGTCCACCACAAAAATACTGAGTTGTCTGAAAACTATACTGGCACTGGCTATGGCATCACAATATCCAATATCGTGAAATAAAAGAGTAATATTGTAGTTTAACGGAAATAGTGAAGACAGTCCTATGTCAGTAGCTTTGGAATTCCTGAACTGTTGATGTTGTTGTTGGTAAGAATGTAGAAGCAGGTGTACGCATACTGGAGCTTGTTTATTAACACCAGAAGATGGGCATGTTGATATATCTGTAGTTGATGTTGATATATATCTGTATTTTACAGACTGTTCTGTCGACGGTAGGCGTCCCCACACATATCGACCAGAATAGCAAGCCAGGAGAAGAAGTGGTGGCCAGAATATCGTAGAAAGCAGAAGACTGCGTTACAGTGCGAAGAATTGTATTGATACTGGGCCACGGAGGAGTGCGCGCCACAACACAACAACAAACTGGAATGAGAATAACAAACATTAGAATTCAGGTACTTACAACATTACATGGTGAACAATGCTTTAAGAGCCTTTAATATATCATTATTTTCCGCTTTTCCTGTATATAAAGAATAAATACTAGCTTGTCCTGCAAGAACAAGATTTTAGTTTCAGTAAATCAATGAAATATTTACAAATTTTAAATAATTAATAAAATACATTGAAGAAAAGCAACAAATGTATATTTTTTTACAAAAGATTTTCTTTTTTCAAAGAATGATTGGTAACACAATGTTTTATAAATATTTACCAAAAGGGACAAATCAAAAATGAAACCTCCTCCACGAAATTAGCAGACGCCCCCGCAAGCTGAGAACGGTAAGCTGGGGCGCCCTCCCATGCAGCAGTAATAGACAGCCAACAAAGCCATCACAAAAACACGACCGCATAACCGACACTAAATTCAAAAACATGAAAGTCTAATTTAAGTCATTAACGATTACAATCCAAAATATCGTAGCTCATAATAGAAATAAGTGCTGAAATAAGACAGATCCGGGAGAGTATTTTAATATTATTTACTTCTTAAACCTCTCGTTCTTCAGGCTAGTTTTACATTCATTTTGTTTATTTTTTGCGATATCTTTATCATTTATTATATGTTTTATTTCTTTCAAAAACTCGAAATTGGGAGAAAACATGATCATACTGTAACAAGGGCTCGTCGGGGTTCGAAATCAGAACACTTATTTTCTAATTGAAGAATGGAGGTTCCTTTATTTCCTATAACAATGCTCAATACAGCCAGAAAACTCCTGATGTTCTCTAGTTCACTCTTCGGTTCGGTGCTCACTTCCTCTGTGCTGGCTCCACGTCACAGCACTGTCTCCATTCACACACACTGTGCGGACTCCCAAGTCAAGGTAGTTCAAGGCCACGTCGGTCAACTCCGCAGTCCTCGCTGCCACTGCACGCGCTGAGTTAACCGGAACGGTACTGTCCCACTCCAGTCCAATTCAGTTCACCAGCTCTTCCGTTAACTAGTCCCTCCGGTCACTAGTTCTTCCGTTCACTAGTTCCTCCGTTGACTAGTTCCTCCGGTCACTGGCTCTTCAGCTCCTCAAGTCACAGTTACTTGAGGTTGCGCTGATTAGTCTACACCGTCCAGGTCCTCAGCTTCTCAAGTCACACTTATTTAAAGTCGCGCTGATCGGTTCACTCCGTCCGGTTCAACTGTCCACACCCTGACTGACTGCGGCTCTGACTCTCTGTCACTGACTGACTGTTACTCACAGCGTCGGCTTGCTCGCGGCCTTATATAGCCTTGACGAATGATCTGGAGCAGACGCCGCGAAGGTTCTGTCCGTGTATGATCTAGAATGCTGCTCGGTCTCATTCCTTACCACGTGGCCCCTCCACCGGCCTCTCCCACGAGTACTCACAGTCCACTCATTGTGACGTGTCTCGCTCTAGGCCACGCCCATCGGCGCTCGACTCCAGTCCGAACAATAGGGGGCCGCGGCCTTCGACTTCAGGCAATTTCTCGCAGTTCCTGGGCATTGTGTCAATACTATCAATAATTTGAATAGCAGTCGTTAAATGTTTTACAAAACCGACAGACCGAGAGGACATAAACATTGTGTCTCGTTTTGAGGAGTTATACACAACATTAATTTTATTTTTATTATGAAAAATTCTCCAAATGAATCAACTTTTTGCGAAAAACATTGTTGTTTTTTTAAAAGAAATCTTCCCAGAAGTTTTTTAAAGGATGATTTTCTCTTTTCAGAAATGATTTATCCGATATTATGTTGTATAGTATACAGGCTGACATTTTATAATACAGTAATTTATAACAAATTCTCTTCTCAATAAATTAACATTTTTTTATTGCTCATTTTCAATTTAATTTTTAATTTAGACTTATTCAAATTTTACATCTGCTATCATGCTGTATAGTAATTATGATATCTACAGTGTGAAATTTTATAGAAAGTTATATTTTGTAGGAAATATTTGAGTAGTGTGGTTTCAGGGATGACGACACAGGAGGGTTGGGAGGGTTGCTTGCGTCATAGTGGGCGCGGCTATGACATCACGTATGCGCGGATATTACGTCACGGCTTACGCAATGGTCACGTGATTCAAAATGGCCATCAAGCGCGCGATTCAAATTTGGAAATTCATAATGGCGGTAAATTTGAAAATTTTATATTACAAAATGAAAATGGTGAGGTTCCTGGTTCCTATTCCAAATGGCAGACCAAGCGCGCGATTCAAATTTCGAAATTCAAAATGGCGCTCAATTTAAAATTGTAATTGGTAGAAGGCGGGGATTTAAAAATTCAAAATGGTGGAAAATTTGGAAATTGTATATTGTTGAAGGCGGGGATTTGAAAATTTAAGATGGCTGAATGTTCACAATATGAAATTAGATATTACAATAATTGCGAATTGCGAAAGGTTGGAAATTTGAAAATTGCAAATGGTCGAAGGTGGATGATTTGAAAATTGGTAATTCAATATGGAGGGTTGGAAGTGTTGCTTACGTCATCAGAGGAATTGGAGGGCTTCTTAATTCATCGGGAGGGTTTCTTGCGTCATCGGAGGAATGAGAGGATCACGTACGTCATCGGGAGGGTTGCTAATGTCATCGGAAGGGTTGCTGACATCATCGGGAGGGTTGCTTACGTCATCAGAGGAATGGAAGGATTGCTTATGTCACGGCCTGTCATGAATCAATATCGCGGATTTAAAAAAAATATATTTCACCTTTATTCCGTTTATGCATGAGAACATCACGGACGTGTGATATATCAGATTACTTCTTTGTTCAAACAACGAACTAGGATGCTAATTCCAAAAGATGCAACGATAGCAATATTTTTATGTCTACGATCATTTTTATAATTGAATCGGTCATTTAAGAAAGGGCTCAATGACACTTTTTTCCAAAATGAATGTTATGAGGTAAATGGATTCACCAGGGGTAGATGCATGATTCTGTTAAAGAAAGACTCAATTCCACCTACTAAAGTTAGTTCTACAGCAGCTTGAATAAACCATTCAGTTTAGAAATGCCTCAACTCCAGGAATGGAGTCCTTTCAATACTGAACCTTTCTGATACCTAGCAGTAAATGTAAGACTTATGGTCATTGTTCCTTGATTTTGGTTTAATCAGTAGATGTATCTATAAGCTAGATAGAATTCTTCCTATCAGGGAATATGTACAAATCATTGTCAACTCAGGAAAACAAGGAAAATTTACAGTTTTATTGGTATTGGCTGATGACTTTCTACAAGTCGCAACATAGTGACAAAATTATTGCAAAAAGACTGAAACCCAAGTTTTTTAATGAATGTCAGTATGATTCAACGAACCCAGTACAAATTTGTGCTTCAACATACATTAGGGATATATGTCAGCCACACCTCAGATGTGAAATATCTGCAATATCAATTGTGAAACTTCCTGAAAAGTGTGCTTATGAAAATAATGTTCCCATTTACACCAAGCAAGATTTGTCAAAACTAATGTGTTATAACGTATACCAGAAGAATATAAGCATTTCTATGTAGATATGTAGATTTTACACTTACTGAATGTTTTCATTGATGTAGGACTGTATTTAGTATTCAAGATATTAAGTTTTTCATACATCATATTTTAATGCTACATAAATCAATCATAATAGTTGATTTTATTTTATAACTGTGTTTTTGCACAATTTCAATGTAAAGTCTGTGAGATATACTTTTGAAAGGGCTCAATTCCATTACTTTCAATTACTATAATGCATCATGTAAGCACATTGTATTTCCATTTCCCATGTAGAGATCTTAAAAACACCTATAATAAGACATTGCATATGCAAGAATTTACTAACTGTCAATGTTTCTGTAAATAAACAGTTTTTTCTTTCTCCTGAAAAATGATCTTTTCCGTCATTAAGCCCTTTCTTAAATGACCGATTCAATTATAGTAGCTAACGACTTAAAATTATATTACATCATACAATTTAAATTTCGATTTTGACCGTAAGATGTAGGCTATATTTCCCTAAAACATAGATTCTTCTGACTATGTGATCAACTCACCTTCTGCCGATGTATAAAATTTATAATCTGCGCGTGCTGTTATCTCAAACACTCGCTATGTATAAGTAAGACTTTATGTTATACAACAAAATAAATACATCATTATTCATAGGCGTTTTGTAAAGTAAATTAATAGCATGTATTGAGTTTTATAATAATGCGTTATTCCATCGAAGATTTCTGCTGGCCTTGTCTCACTGTGCATGGGTCCAACGCTGACCTAAGCAGAATCCGACCTGCTCATATGATTGATACGATGTGATATGTATGACCTTCTAGTAAATTCTTATGAATAACTCGCTACTTCATGCTTATCCCTTTAATTTTTAAATGTCCATTCAATACACCTTGTGTGTTTAATTTATTAATCTTTGTGTATAATAATATGTATTACCTATAGCGATTCCTACTTTCATATAATATAATAATCGATTGTTTCATCCATGACCGATCTTATGTTCATTGCTTGACCATGAAATATTATTTTAAAAAATCAGGTTGCATCCGATACTGGTTGTTCTTGTATATTAAAAATCATATAATATGTCTGGTTCATATTTGAATTGTCAGCATTTAATGTGAAAATTGTATATTTTATTTTCAAAAGAGCAGAAACATAAATTCTTTTACAAGTAAGCAAAAATCATAGGCTACACCCGAAGGGTCAGACATGAGTATCTGAATTCTACACTTTCATCCATATCAAATGCAATATCTAAGACGATATTTACTTAGAACTAAATCTTCATAATTTTTGCATACATCTATGTTCACACAATTTATCACTGATATCACGATTAATCGGATAATACGTAGGTTTAAATAACGAGGCTAATATTCAACAGATCTAATTTCATCATTTTAAGTAACAAATAATCACATTTTTAGTATTGAGCCAATCCTTTGTACTAAATGTATCACAAGTTTTTGCAAAATGTCGTATCAAGCTTTCATATATAAGAAAAAAATTTACATGTCGTAAGTTGATTTATTGCTATTATGTCGACAATGGAGACAGTATCACCATTGTCATCACCATCACCATCGTCATCACCATCATCATCACCATCCTCATCCTCATAGTTCATCAAAATATACGATCTATATGGCCACCGAGTGGGGAGTGTCCACTCCCCCAACGAGTACACCACCGCATATGGCCATAACCATCTCCATGAGGAGCTGGTGGAAGTTTTCCCTTGCGGTAAAGAGACAATCAAATTCCTTTGGGGAGAACGACATGACGACCAGCACCAACTAGAAACCTGCAATGGTGTTGAACACATCATAGCATGCAATGACACGTCACCTTCATCTACCGCTCAATTGTGGGGGCGAAAGTGTACATATGAATTCAACGCATTCATCGCACAATGTCGAAAGGTATGTACTTAATTTTATTATAATCGCTGTTTTCCATATTTTATTTTATGTTAAATCCTAGTTTTCTGCTATTTATAAAGTTTCTTTATATAATGTTTTCCGAATTTTATTTTAGTGGCCTGTCATAGTTTTGCTTTGAGGTATAACTTTTAAGAATTTTATTTTATGTTAAATCAGAGTTTTCTGCGATTCATAAAGTTTATATATATCATTGATATAGATGATCATCTAGCCCTATTCACAATTTTAGAATGCTCTATGTTGGTTTATTGTTACCAAATTCATGCATATGTATATATTAGTAACTGTAAATATTTAAACAAATTTTTACCTCAGCGTTTAGCTTATGTTCTTATTACCTCAGGTTTGTAAATAAAAAGAAGATATATTGGTCCAAAATAATGATTTTGTTAAATTTTATCAAATTTCTGAGTATTCATGTTGTTAACTGCTTCGTTAAATAATTATTAATTTATTACTTACCATAAAAAGTAAAAAACAAATTTTTGGTCCCTTCAGGATATTATGCACAAAATTTTCAATGTATTGTAAATTCTATAGTATTATCTGGTTTTCTCTTGTGAGTACCTGTCATTCAAAGTGAGTTTTTGCAGTTATTTTGTTCCGGAGCTGTGACATCCTCTAGAGCCCATGAATTGTATTGCACTCTGCTGAGCTCATAAATTACTTTCCGTCTCTTCTGGCCACCTCTTGTGTTTTGCTGCTTCTGGGTTCTGTAAGCAAGGACGCCTGCTACGTCCTTTGACTTGTAACAAATAAGCAGGTCCGAAATTGCTCTAGATGCTGCTTCTTCAAATTACAAATGTTATAAATCTTCATTATCTACAACTGCATACAGTATTTCAGCACGTCATCAAATAATAAATGCAGCTACATATAGGATCTACTCATTAGTTATTTATAGTACCAGGAACTGCTGGTTGGATTTACATATGCCATTATGATGTGTAAATTGTTTTCGACAGAGTTCCGTTTTCCTATGTTTGATGTGCTATTGGTATGGATTTGGACTCCGCAACATATAAAAGACAGTGACAATTTTGGTGGACCATTTAAATACGTTTAGCTAGAAAGAAATCAAAAAGTTCTTATGCTCGATAATAAGGCAGAAGTGGAAATTTTCAATATTTGTCCGGGCCGCACGAGGATGTGCCGTTGGTATATTCTCGGCACCCAATTTTATGAAATGAACATTTTATTAATAATTCCTTATTCTGTAGGCCTAAATTAAATATTTTATTACTAATTCTTTATCAGGTACTCACATGATCTCGGCCACAATTTTATTTGGAATAACGTCCTGTGATTATTGATTTTAAAAAAGTAATTTGCCCAAAGAGATGTTAACAATACTAAAGCTACAAAGTAATACTTTTACCATTATTATTGTTGGTCAGCTATTAATCTAGTTTTTACACCCGGCGTGGTCTTGTGGTTAGAGTCGCTGAATACGGATCCCTCGGCCTGGGTTTGATCTCCGGTACCTCCTCGGATTTTTCTGAGGCAGAGAGGTCTGGTACGAGTGCACTCAGCCTCGTGATTCAAATTGAGGAGCTACTTGATAGAGAAGTAGCGGCGCCGGTCATGGAAACCACCATTAACGGCCGTGGGTGTCGGTAGGCTGACCACATACCCCCAATCCTGCCATCTGCCTATAGGTAGATGATGCAGCGGTCGGGTGGTAGGTCTTGTCCCTTCGGGGATGTCGCGCCACGGAGTTTAGTTTTATTAATCTAATTTTCCAATCGAACCTAAACAGAAATGAAAATCAATGCTAATGCCTCTATCTAAGCGTTTTGAAAAAATATGATACTTATATTTGACTTTACTTAACGTTAAGAAAGTGGTATAAATGTAGCGAGATTCGCTCTTCAACTTTAATTATCTTGAAGTAATATGAGTCATACTGAAGTACATTATAATGGTACGACTATTGAGAATATTGTGACAAAGCCCAGAAAAGACTCTCTGCTAGAAACTGCTAGAAGGAGGAGTCACCCAGAAAGAACTAGAACGACGGAGTCTAGAAAGATCGCGATCCCCTAGTGGACGGACGGCAGACGAGCGCCAGTGGGCGTGACAGCAGCACGGCTATTGGACCACGCTTCGTGGGGGGAGAGGCCGGAGGAGGAGCTCGCGCTAATGGGTGTGCCGCGCAGCGCAGCGCAGCGCACATTCCAGATTCCGCGCGGGCGGAGAGCTTTCCAGACCTCGACTCTGGAACATTCGTCGAGACTATATAAGGAGCGGGAGCAACCGACGGAGGCAGTTCAGTTCAGTCAGTACATCGAGGAGGGACAGTCCGTGAAGAGTCAGAGAGAGAGTCAGTCAGCACATCAGAGGAGAGACAGTCCGTGAAGAGTCAGAGAGTCAACGAGGGAACACTCAGAGTCAGCGAGGGGCAGTCCGTGAGTAGCGGCGAGCGTCAGCGTCAGAGGGTGAGCTGGACGGAGAGGACTGATCAGCGCGGCCTCAAGTGAGTGTGACTTGGGGAGCTGAAGAGCCGGTGACCGTAGAGACTAGTGTGACCGGAGGGACCGGCGAGCGGAAGACCTAGTCAACGGGGAACTAGTGACCGAAGAGAAGGGTGAACGGAGGAACTAGTGAACGGAAGAGCTGGTGAGCTGATCTGGGCGGAAGCAGTGCCGTCCCGGGGAACTCTGCGCGACGGGTGGATCGTACAGCGGCAGCGAGGACTGTGGAGTTGACCGGCGCGACGTGGAATTATCTCGACTGGGAGTCCGCACAGTGTGTGAGAACGGAACAGTGCTGTAATTAGGACTGAGCACAGTGAGAGTGAGCACTGAACAGGACAGTTAACTGGCGAATAGTCTGGAGTTTTCTGGCTGAATTGACAATTGTAATAGGAAATAAAGAAACCTCCATCCTTCAATTATAAACTTGGTGTTCTGGTTTTGAACCCCGACGAGCCCTTGTTACAATATGATAATATAATTGTTACAAATTAACAGTGTTATAAACGGAGTAAATTGAAAACAAGGATAAAGTTTCAATTTTAACAAACATTTAAAGGTCGAAAAATAAACTTTTATTGGGTTAGATTGTTTGTGGGGGTGAAAACCACCCTCTTGTCATGGATGTTTATAAGGTATTAATCATAACACCTGTCCATTATAATACCAGATTTTTAAAAATTATCTTTATTTTTATTTTTTAAAGCTACCCTTCTAGTGGGTTGTGTCAAAGGTCCTAACTCCTTTGTATAGCATTTCCTTTTGTAATATTATTTAGGTTATTTTGTCATGCAGGTCTCTTATTTTCCTTACCTAACATTTATTTGGGCCTTAGGGGTGGCAAGGGGTGCGTGATAATTTACCCTCTTGTTACAGGTGTTCATAAGGTTTTAATTATACCACCTATCCATTATAATACTAGATTTCAGAAATCATCTTTATTTTTACTTCTTAAAAACACCTCTAATGGGGTTGAAATTTATTTCATAAGGCCTTACTCTTTTGTAGCATTTCCTTATTTTTTTAAATAGTTTTCTTGGTTTTATATGATTTGTTTCAAGGCTGATATTGCAGGTGTCTGCTTTACCGACCTATTCTTACTTAGGGAATAACTTTGGTTACGTGTGTGATAGAGGAGTGGGGATGATGTCTTATCATGCGCTCGATGTCTAACAACGCAAGTGCATAAAAGGTTAGGCTGCGGTCGGAATGACGCTATGGAAGGAGTGGGACTGAACAAAGACCGTATATTACTACTTATACGATTAATCTGTATGTTGGCCTGCATCATGTATGATTTAACTTATTTTTAATTGTATTTTCCAATTTGTTATTGGTTTCAATATTTTCTTTTTAAAAATCTTTTGTATTAAAATACTTTGCAAATTTTTCGCTCAGGACTGCTTAATTCCTCTATATAAATTTGTTGGTTTATTTTAATCATTGGCGTTGTTCTGTAAGTACCTTATAATAAAATTTTCCTTTGCCATTTCAGCCTGTTGTTACTGTTGTGGGCCGCTCTCTTCCGCAGTCTATCATTATGCTCAGCCGACCGTTGCCTTCGCTTTCTGCTCTTTTGTCCACCTATATCAGCTACTGTCTTCTTTCTGGAATTTGTTTCGGGGACGCCTGCCATTTCCAGTTCAGCCTGTAACAAATTTTCACTTCATATCAACATGGACTTCAAGCACTATTCTACAATACACATGTTCAACTCAGGACTCTGGCTTCTCACACAGGATTACTTACATATCAAGAGGATTTATCAAGCATTGAACAACTACAGGTAAAGGACTGTCATTTATACCGCAATTTTTCTGTTATTTACACTTTCGATTGTGCTCAATACATTTCCATACAAGTGTTGTATTTACTTTCAATCAAGATGCCATAGATTCCATCACAGTGAAGAAGCCAGATATATATATAGTAACAAGGGCTCAACGGGGTTCGAAATTAGAACACGTCTTCTGATTGAAGAAGAAGGGTTCCTTTATTTCGTATAGGAATACTCAATATACAAGCAGATAACTCTTCAATGGTCTCCAGTTCACTTGACTCTTCGCTGATAACTTCCACTGTGTGCGCCCCTTCCTAAGGAGGTCCTTATATGTTGAATACTTAAGGAAAAGCAAAATTGTTTAAACTTTCTAGATATGAAGTATGATGTGTTGTCTGACACAATACTACGGAGAAAACCAACAACTGAGAAAATTATTTTTAGACATTCTATAGTAGAATTAGAAGTAGTTTCTCTGACCGAAAATAACCAAATAAATTTTGTAGAGGAATCTACAGCTACTAGAATAAAAGTATTACCTGACCTGGACCGTGGGAATTTACCGACAAAGTCCTCTCCAAGGGAGCTTTTGGCACATCGGAAGCCAAGAATCCGAGTTTCGTGCACTTCTGGCACGCTCTAAGCTGAGCTCTAATGAAAGCATCCATGCCCTTCCATACAAAGATTTCTCTTATTTTGGCCCGCGTATTATAAAATTCTAGATGACCCCGACTGCGGACTCATGGAAATCCATGTTTGAGATGAACTTCCTGAAAAGTTCACCATTCCAATGAATCTGGCTACGTCCTTGGCATTCTTGGGAAAGGGAATTCTCTAATTACCCCGGTGCGTTCTGGGTCGATGGTAACGCCATCCACAGAAAACAGATGACCCCGGAAAGACAGTCTCCAAGCAGCTATAGTAACTTTCTGCGGATTGACTGTCAGCCCCGCGCCTCGTAAGCGCGAAAATTTGAAGAAGCATTGCTTGGTGTCAAAGTCAAAGATTAGGCCTGATTTCTGTATAAAGGGATGACCTAATATTGCATCATAAGCAAATCTTGCACCACCACAAAAGTACAGTACCATGTGAAGTGGCCTATTTTCATTTTCAGGCTTACCCCACCTACTCTAGAAAGTTTTTTATCACCACCCGTTCTCAACTTAACCTCACTTCTAACCAGTTTTGGTATGTGTTGATTAACAAACACATCCTATAATATGCGTCGTTTGAGAGCATGGATACTGCCCCACCGCTGTCTAGCAAGGCCGACATCTTATATTTACAAAGCTCTACTTCAATCATGGGCAATTTTGCATCTACAACTGCTATTAATTGGCGTGGGACACCATTCTCTTCCTCAGAATCATTAACGTCATAATTGGGAGTCATATTTCGGTATGTCCTATTCTTAAGATATTTTCTCTTTCTGCGGTCCGGACCATTAATATTCTTGGGCAAAATTTTCACTCGCTGAACCTCTTCATGTTGAAACGCATTGCTACGGTCTTTATTTTCACCTAACCTACGCGAAGTCACTTTACTTGAGCACTCTTTTCGAAAGAAACTATTTACAAAAGTACGCGTGGAATAAGAATGGTCCGTCTTGTTTTTAATGTCCGTACAGGCAGTCATGTTAACAACAACAGTCGGTGTCACCTCCCTAGAGCTGATCAGGGTCTTAGCAGATACGCCTTCGTCCTCAGTGTCAGTCGCATAAGTCATTACCACATCATCGGTCCTTTTCCTTTCATAATTACTGCTACAAGAAGTTTTAGATTCACCCCATAGGTGAAACCTTTTTCAGTTAGCAGTGCGATTCTGCCCATTACTCGTTTGCCCACTTTAATTTATCACGCTTCTGCAGTCCCTTGCCATGTGCACTAATTTGCCACAGTTGTAGCACTTGTTAGTCTTTCTGTCGTTTCGCTCTATCTGCGCTACAACTTGGCCTAAACTGATTTTCTACCCTTAAGGAGTCTGAAAAACTAATGGCATTCACTAGAGCACACAAGTTGAAGCGTGTTGCTTGAAGGAACTTGGCCTGCTCTCAAAAACCACTTTAGTGCGGGTGACAGGAGACATGCCTTCAATGATGGCATCCACAACTAAGATTTCAGGGATTTCTAGGCAAAATACTTGAGCACACTTCTTAATACAGCGAGAATATTTTGCTAGTGTCTCTTCAGAACCCTGCGTACGGTAGAAATGTTTTGAAATCAAAGCCGTCCTAGCTCGCATTGGGACATAAGTGTCGAACAGTATTATATGAGATTCATCTAGCCCTAATCCACTGTTTACGGCCACTAAGGTAACATCACGAAAGGAACCACTTAGCTTGGAAACCAAGTATGCCAGGAGGTCACGTTCATCTAAGCGGAACACTGAGGCTTGGTTTTTAAGCTCGCTGATGAAGCCTACAAAATCTAACACTTTCTCTACACTTTCATCAGTAAAGTGAGAACAATTTCCCAATGTAGAGGGGAGAGGATGGGGAAGATTGGCGAAAGAAATGGAATTACTAGGTGTAGCGGAAAATGTTTTATCATTTTCTCTACTAACACCACCATCATAATGTGAAAAGCACGCCTGACTAGCTGAACTCATGTCAAAATCGGTTTGTCTGTTCGGGAAACCGAAGGAGTCCAAAACCTCTTTGTTAGGTGACTTCACTTCGTTAGCAAGCTGCTCGCTCACTGCAGCATTTACTTCCATTCCAGTTATGTTTATTTTCTTTAACACATGAGGGACCTGACAGATTAACATTTCATATTCTGGCGGGAAGTCAGTTCCTGCTACTAAAGGCACAAGTTCTTTAATACGCTGATATGCGTGAAGCGCCCTACACCTAAGCTTATCTGAGAGAGAAGATTCTTGACTTTGCAACCGGGCACAAACATTTCCGAACCTGTCTTTAGCTACAGAGAACAATTGAGGAGTGTCAAACTCACCGAAAACTTTACTGTCCACCAAATTGTCCTGGTTGTCTGTCAGTCACTTCCTTAATACCGACACCAGTTCCTTGTCATCAACTGGCACATTTCTGATGGTCAGTTCGTAGGTCAGAACTGTCTTCATAAGGTGGTCAGGATTAGCTACACAGCGCATCACTTCAAATGCCATTGTACATGAAACAAAAAATTAAAGATATTGGCACAAGCTAACACACCCTTCAACAAGTTAAAAGAACCACACTTATTTTTTATTGAAAAAATAAAATCACACTTCTAGCTTCTTTTTCTGCAAGATAAAATGTTAAGGGAAATGGAAAAAATTTACTCAACTAATGAAGCTAAATAGCTAGAGCGTGGAACAAATTACCCAAGCTCTGCAACCAAAACTACTGCGCCCTTTACTTCCACTCGATGCTTGAAGATCTCTTCACTGGGACTGTTATTACCAGAAGGAAACAAAGGGGATTGATAGGACTACGGAAGGAAGATAGCAGAAGTACGAAGAGTATCAAAAAAATGTTTTGTTACACTTCGCTGTATTGTTTTCTTAACTGAAGAAAAACAAGTTGGAAGTGGCTACACAACCTTATTTTTAAACAAATCAATAGCCTTAAGGGCATATTTACAACTTAAACGTTTTAACATTATATATATTTATTTACATTTGCATTGGTAAAATTTAATTAAACAATCTGGATAACAGAATGACTAGATGCACACAGAAGGGCTCATAAACATAATATTCCCTTCAGAGAAGTGCACAAGAAATAAAATTACTATTCATATACAAAAGTAGCTTGATTCATTTAGGCAGAGGGGCACAAGAAAACTACACAATTTCATGCCTGCAGAGGCCATAATTTATCTAGCCACAAATTAAATACTTTCCTGATTAGGCATCACAAACAATTATAGAAACATCTGATGGCCGGCTGATGTCAATTTAAATTTTACATACCTTAAGTTAAAATAAACGGCCGAAGCTTTTCCAGGCCAGCCAATTCCTGGCTGGAAGAGGCCCACTCATTGTTTCAGACATGTTGCAGGCTACTAGACTTCTGGCCAAGAGAACCTAACTTAGCATACATGAATGTCTATCATCACAGAAAAATAAAATGGAATGGTGCTAAGGAATATTAAAAGAAAACTATTGACCGGCCAAACGGGCTACATTGAACACACACAAAGAATCTCAATGTAAAATAATAATTATTATTATAAAATGAAACCGCAATCTCCACAGAAATCATATGAGAATAATTAAAAGGCAAGGACCCAGTCCCACAAACAAATATAAGTTAACACCACCTGGTTACCTACAAACTTCACACGGTTGCCGGTCTATTAATAAATAATTCCCTAGCCATCTTTCCCACTAGGAATTACTAATAAACAGTTAAAGATGCTAATAATTGAATTGGATAGACATACCTTAGAAATCTGAGAAAAGCAAGCAGTCCCGCCGCCATGATGGAAGCTTTAATGTCAACATAGCGTGCACCAGGGCGATTGAAAAAGAGTTAGAGCGATCAATTACCTTCCTTTCTTTATATAGGGAGTCCCCCACCTCCTCACTGGCGCTAAAGTGGATTTAGCCAATCTCCTAATGTAACATATGCAAAATAACAAAAGCCTGTCATTTTGTACGCGAATCAAAATTGCTGAGACAACCAGCTGCATAGGTGCTTCTGACTCACGCGACTGCGTGGGAATGACGTCGTATCTGCAGTGCAGAAAGGACGGCCTGGGCTGCTCCCACTGCGCCGACGGGAACAACACATGACTTCCTGTCCTCCACATAATGAAGCAGAACCAAGGCGATAGGAAGTTAAACATACGCAATAATACATGGATTTTCTTCAAGCTTATTACGTCATAATGGCTTATTCATAGCTGACAACAATGGACAAAGTAGGCTATAAAGGCCAAATGATTCGTAACTTTAAAATATTCCTTTCCTATCTTCCCCTAAATTCCTCTCTTTTAACCCTTTGTGCCATTAATTATTGGCACAATTGCTGACTTACAAGTCACAGCACTGTCTCAATTCACACACTGTGGGCATCCCAAGTCACGGCAGCGCAATGCCACGTCGGTCAACTCGACAGTGCTCGGTGGTTCATCGCTGCACGATCCACCCGTCGCACTGAGTTCATCGGAAAGACACTGTCTCAGTTCAAGTCTGTTCACAAGTTCCTCAGTTCATCAGTTCACTTGTTCCTCCTTACACTCTTTTTTACGTTCACTAGTTCCACCGTTCACTATTTTCTCGGTTCACCAGTTCACACTCCTTCTTCAGTTCACACTGATTCTCCGGCTCGCTCCTGTGGTTCATATAGAACTGTCGAATGTTCTGGAGCTAATCGACGAGAGATTTCCATCCGCGCACAATCTGGAAGTCTATGGTGACGTCCAGTTTCACCCTTTAGCGCGCATTTCATCCTACCGGTCCCTTCCACGGGGAGCAAAGTCCACTCACTGCGACATGTCTCCACCAAGCCACACCCACCGTCACACGCCTCCAGTCCGTCTATTAGGAGCGCCGCGATCTTTCTCGACGTGATTTCTCGTACTTTCGCTGCATTGTGAAAATATATATGAACTTTCTCCATATTCTCTCATAGATATTCAGGTGGACCATTTACCTAAAGCTGATTCAACGATTAGTCAGTTTACGGGCCTAAAAATTTCAGAAAAAAATTGCTTTAAAAAAATTTCAACTGAGTGCGGGGAGGTTGTCCACCATATATGTTGGCACTATGTTTATATGTTATATTTCACGTATGTATTATTGTTTTGGTACTTACAATGCGTCCTCTGTTCACGTATGTTCATACTTCAGTTGTTTATTAACCTCGTACTCTGTTTACTAGTCTCGTCCTCAACTTTCTAAATATTATTTTCGGGTGTGTTCATTGTCTACCTTGTTTTGTTTTCGCAACGCCCCTTGGACGGCGGGTTTGCGCGGGCGATTCGGTGTGGAGTCATGAATCACTAAACATCTCTTGTAGTGCCGCGTGAGTTTATCTCCGCTTCGTAATACAATAATAAAATTTGCAGATATGAACGTTTCTTTGGTTCGCTTTATACTTTTCTTTATTGCTTCCTGGTGGGAACTTTGGTTCTATTACGTTCAATATTAATATTAATATTTTGCTTT
This sequence comes from Ectobius pallidus, assembly GCA_964059195.1. Classification (NCBI taxonomy): domain Eukaryota; kingdom Metazoa; phylum Arthropoda; class Insecta; order Blattodea; family Ectobiidae; genus Ectobius; species Ectobius pallidus. Next base: position 151,862,517 of record CAXKWD010000002.1, read on the forward strand.
AGTTTATATTGTTAGGGTGAACCTATTAAAATGAATATGCAGACATACGGTATAACATAAATTTATTTACCTTAGTTCAATGTTGACTCCTGCAAGGGTGCACACAACAGCAACACAGGTCCAGGTGACGAGGATTCAGGGCAACACCACCCTGACCAGACTCAACTCTTCCATATCCTAATCCCACACTTTTATACTGCTGAAGTTGCTGATCTTGCTTTCTGTAATTAGGTTGCAATCAGTTGTTGTTTGACCGTTGTGGCAATTAAAATTGCTCAACTGATTTGCAACCTTTAGTTACTCCATAACAATATTATTATTCTTGCCCATTAAATTATTTCTTTTATTTATTCAGTTTTCATTATTATCTATCGTTTGCTGAGATTGCACTCTGTAATTAGGTTGTTGATTCTTTATTGTGTTGCGGCAATCATATTACTTAATATCTTTGCAATCTGTAGTTGCTCCACAACACCCTTCCCTCCTTCATGGTGTAGGTACCTGTAGGTACCTTGGTCCTTGGTCCTTGGTCCTAGGTCCATGTGGTCCATATTTTACGAAGACTCGTGTTGTACAGAATCAGCTATGAATTACAGCCAGTATTTTCTGCGGTGGGATTGATAAGAGAGCGATGTCGGTCAGTGCAATATTTTGCAAGGTTAACGGTTTGTGGTTGAGAGGAGTAGGATGGTTTCTGCTGAATGTGCACCCTCTGCAGTTTACATACAGTACATATACCTGTTGTCACAAGTTACAGATCATTAACCACAGTTGCATAATTTACTATTAAAAAACAACTATAACACTGAGAGCGATTCCTTTAACATTAATGGAAACATACACAATCATGGAACAAGACAAAGACAGATATACACATACAAAGAGTAAATACTAAAATATATCAGGATAGTTTTAAATATATGGCTGCCAAACTTTTCAACAAATTACCATCAGAAATCAAAGCTCTAACGAAATTAACAATATTTAAATCAGCAATAGTTAAATACTTGGTAGAGCACCAATTCTACACAATAAACGAATATATGAGTAATTTTTCAGGCTAATCCTTTATATGATAAATGCATTTTGTACTTTTGTTGTATTGTGTATTTTTTGTAGTATTATGTAAGTTTGTATCTGTATTAGGCCTATGTATTTTTGTTCTAGTCTTTTTAAGTTTAGTTTTAAGAAACCATGACGATACACTAGTTTACGAGCATTGCTCAAAATGTAAACGTATGTGTTAATAAAGTTTGATTTGATTTAATATTACATATTTTTGTTCGTTCTTCCTTACCTAAATCTTTTTTACCCTCTAATCTCTGCTGCTAGTGTTATTAGTTTTATGTACACCCAAACGTTTATTAATACTAATAATGATACTAGGGCGATTATCCCATATTTAAAAATACTGTTTACATACTCGTCGTGATCTATTATTTCTTGCACATCTATAGTGTCAAGTGTCACCTTATAATTCCTTTCTGCCTGATGAGATGCGGATTGCCATTCAAAATTCACCACCTTATTTATATTAAAAAATCTGTAATTGTCGGTCTGATTAAAATGTTGTATATTAATACCATGTAAATTAGTTAATATGCTAGGGACGTTATGAACTATTTCAATTTTGGATCCGTGGTCTTTATCACAAGGATAAGTTTCAGAAATTATTGTTATTCCTTGTAGATGAAGACTACACGCGCACGGTAGGTGAATTTTGAGAGCACCCACTTCTGATTCAGTATTCGTTATATTTACGATATTCTTATCACATTTAACTTCTACCTTATTTTGGGATGTTACAATGTAATTCCCAAAACCTAAATCAATAATCTGTAAAAATTTATCTTCTTTTTTACATTTAAATTCACATTTATTGTTGTCGTGGGATGGCATTGTATTCCACAACAAATATTTAAAGCATTCTAAAAACAAATCTGTTTCCGTTAAGTGACTAGGGATTTTACATAAATACTCTTCTTCTTTATTATAATTATTGTTGGCTAAAATTCTTGAGATAGACCCATTTTCAAATATTACATTAACTTTTGGAATATCTAAAGAACAAATTTGACTATTCCATTTAAAATGTATGGGTTGTACCTCGTAAATATCATACTTTGCTTGTTTCCTGATGGGAATTTTTACGATAACTAAAGTTTCCATTACCGTTTGAATGCAGCTTGTAATAGGTGCATTAAAATAAAATTCTATGTGCGACATATCAAAGACGAGTTCATAATTTTGATTATTCAATGTCTTTTGAATAACTTCCAAATCTTTCCTTAATGTCTGTTTTTCAATTAGTGTAAAAGGGAATTTATTTTCTGCACAGAGCATGGTTGATTGAACCATCCTCATGTTTTCCGAAATTGTAAAAACCGTATTAGAAACTTGAGCTATGATTCCTACTAATGCTAAAATTTGGTGATGCACCACGCTAAATTCTGAAGAAGTTGCATTTTTTATTTGATTATTAATAACATTTACTTGGCTAGTGAAATTTCGTAAAGCCTGGTGCATCTCCATGGATTGATTTTTATACTCTGATGAGAGTGTGTCTAATGATAATCCATATTCTTTAATAACGCCAATCATTGTATTATAATGTTCCGCTATGTTTTTGTTATCTTTTGCTACTGTTTGGAAGTCGACATCTGTTGCTGTCCCACAACAGAATTTCATAAATCTACCTATGAAATCAAGGGCACGACGACTGCGTTGACCTTCTCTGGTTTCAACTAAATATTTCTCATTATCATTATTAATTTTTTGAATACCATTTAATAATTGTTGTGTTTTCTGACATAACTGGCATGCCTCATCCTCCTGGTGGGTACAGAATGCCCCCGAAATGTCTGATATGGGATGTAGAGTTTCTATTATCGTCGGTACTCTATATCGCAATGGAAAGGATGACTCGTACACTTCCTTTCTCGTGTCCTTACGAAAGTGTATTGGCCCCGAGATTTGGAAGTGAACTGTGTCTTCCCTTTCAGCTGCCATTATTAAAGGAAGAAATACCACAAGTAGTCGCCACATCTGAAATATACAGTAGATTATAATATTTAGTATATACAAAAAATGTTTACACTTTACACAATATAACATTAATGGTTAATACTATTTTTTTTCTTTCTTTCTTTTCGGGGCCCCTTTCGTATACATGGGAATGTGTTTTATACGTATAATTATTTATGTAGGCCTACATGATCATGTTATATAGTAATTTATTTTGCATGCATGCTTCGTAGAATAAGCGCTTTCCTTCTTGATTTGCCTCTCATTATAAACAAAATGTGACTGTATGATGGATATAATGTATCTAGCATTTTCTTTTTCACCTGAAACAGAGAAGAGTTATGTTATTAAATTATTAAGACATTCTTTAATAATTATGGCCTATAATATGTTTTTCGTATGTCTTATTATATATATATATATATATATTATATATATATATTTATTTTATTTATTTATTTTATTTTATTTTATTTTACTTTATTATTATTATTATTATTATTTTAACACCTGTAATACATATTATTGACTATTGCAATAATAATTACATAAAATGACATGACATTATATATTCCTATATTGAATGGGGAAAATTAATTCAGTAATCATAAGGAATGCAGACTATGACATAATGCAAGCGTACTAGGTGCTTACCTTGCATTTTAAAAGCTCAATTACAACAAGTATTTCTGTTGGTATTTGTTTTCATTATTTTGTACACACGGTGAAACAATGTAAATAATGACATGCAATAAGATATGTAACTCTAACACCACTAACCAGTAAACAATAAACAATAAACAATAAACTTAAGTCATCTGCTTCTTATGTAATGTTACACTCAGCAAATTGTTTGTCAGCTGATTTTTCCAGACGTTGCGTTTTCTCCACTTGATATCAACATGAATTCATAAAAAAATGCACCCGTTGTAACTCACTGTTTCTCAATGCCACCCGATTGCTTGATGGCAAGTTTACTAAAAAAATACATTATATGCCTACTTATTATATACACAATGTATACAGTGTTAAAATGTTCATATTGTCCCTAATAATTCATGCTGGGGAATGAAGAAACTTCAATTTACTTTTATGGCTAGTACTAATAGCAGTCGTTAGGTCTCCTACCATAAAATGGTTTCATTCTTCTCACGTGAATGGTGTCTTCAATCCATTTCCCCCGTGATTTTATTCGGACTATGTAATTAAGATTGCTTATTTTCTTAATTATCCTAAACGGGCCCCACCAGTTATTGGTTAATTTTTTGCTTTTTCCTTTTTCATTTTTGGGAACCCATATTAGCACAAGTTGACCTTCATGAAATGATACTGGTCTATGGACTCTATCATAGTTTTTCTTCTGTTCCTTTTGTGCTCTCCTAATGTTGTCGCTTGCCTTCTTTCTATCTTTATTTAAGTTTTCAATCCGTTGGCGCACTGGTTCCTGATTTTTCTCGGTTTTTAAGATTGAAACATCTGGTGGTAAATTCGCACTGTACCCATGTAGGAGATAAAATGGGCTATACTCCGTAGATTTTGATTTACTTACATTATAACTGAAAGCAGCTAACTCTACATATAAATCCCAATCCGTTTGATCCTTATTTGTAAACATGGCTAAAAAATTGGCAATCACTTTGTTTAATGATTCCGTTAGCCCATTCGTGCTTGGGGAATAACTTGTGGTATATATTGGCTTAATTCCCATTCTTAACGCCAACTCTTTAATCATTGCATTTTTGAAATGCAGTCCTCTGTCTGAAAGTAATTCCCGAAAACATCCCAGCTTGCAAATGACTGACCTTAAAAAATTTGCGGCCTCTTGTGCAGTGGCATCTGGTACTGGCTTTGCAATCATATATTTAGTTAGATATTCTACTGCTACTATGATATACTTATTTCCACTAGCTGTTTTCTTAAATGGTCCCAGAAAATCTATTCCTACTCTGTCTGCTATTTTATCTACTGGTAACGGCTGCAGGCAGCCAGGGGGTCTACCGGGTGGACGCTTTCTAGCCTGGCATCCGTGACAAGATTTAATATACTTGTCAATGTCCGTGTACATCCCCTCCCAAAAGTATTTTTCCTTAATCTTATTCACAGTTTTAAATCTTCCGAAATGTCCTCCTCCTATGGTATCTGAATGATATGACTCTAGTATTTCTTCTCGCAAATGCTTTGGTACCACTAACAATTTTGTTTGTCTATAATCATTAAAATTTTTTGCATATAAGATTCCATCTTCCAATAAATATCGTCTTGATAATTTCGCATATTTACTCTCTGTACTTTGGGGATTTTCTATGGCTTGTTTTATGAGCTGTAATTCAGTGTCTATACTTTGCTCTCTAACCATATCAACAGCCCTGACTGAATACGTCGGTAATTCAATAAATTCATCTAATGGTCCGTCTGTAACTGCGACCTGTGGCATCCTTGACAACGAATCTGCGTCTAAATGTGTCTTGCCTCTCTTGTATTTAACTGTAAAATCAAATTCGCACAACCTCATTATGTATTTATTAACTCTAGGTGCAGAATTATCGAAACTTTTCCAATGTTGTAAAGATGCATGATCTGTGAGCACTATAAAATGTATGCCTATTAAATAATGTCTAAGTTTTACACAGCTCCATGTAAGGGCCATTAACTCGCGGTGAGTTGTTGGATACCTCGATTCGGCTTCTGTTAATTTACGGCTTATATACACTACAGGGTGATTTAATCCATCGTCGCCCTTTTGTAGCAAACATGCTCCTAGCGCCAGTTGTGACGCGTCCACTGCTAGTGTAGTTTCAGCATTTTCCCTAAAGTGAGCTAGTAAAGGCGGATTTGTTAATTTTTCTTGGAGCATCTCGAGGGATTTTTGGTGTGTTTCCTTCCATTCGAATTTAACACCTTTCTTTTGGAGATTCATTAATGGCGCAGATATTTGTGCAAACTCTGGTATAAATTTCCTAAAATATGACGCTAAACCAATGATTCCTCTTAATTCTTTTATGTTTTTGGGTTTTCCCCAATTTTTTACTGCTTCATATTTTTCTGGGGATGGTAAAATACCTTGTGCATTTACCACATGACCTAAAACAGATATTTCTTCGTAACCAAAATGACATTTATTAGAATTTAGTTTTAATTTAGCTTCTCTTAACCTGTTTAAAACTTTTCTTGTTTTTTCAATGCCTTCCTCTACTGATCTATAGGGAATAATAAGATCATCAACATAAGATAGCACTGTGTGCCATTTTAAGCCACTTAATACTAAATCTATCATTCGACAGTACACTGCAGGGCTTGACTTTAACCCGAATGGGGTGACCCTGTACTGGAACAATCCATTTTCCGTTATGAATGCTGTTTTATGTCTGTCCTTCTCTGCAATTGGAATAGCGTAATAACCACTATACATATCTAAACAATGAAAATATTTAGCGTCTCTTAGAGCGTCTAAAATACTGTCTATGCGAGGAAGAGGGTATTTCTGGTCTACAATGAGATTGTTAAGTTTTCTGTAATCGGTTACAAGTCTTTTTCCTCCTCCTTTTTTCGGTACTATAAGAATAGGTGCAGCATAGCTACTTACGGCAGGTTCTATGATCTGTGCTTTCAATAATCTATCTATTTCTGTAATTATTACTTCCCTGTCCTTGGGACTTACTCGGTATGGGGGTTGATGAACTGGGATGTCATCTTTTAAGTGTATGCGCATCTCACATACGTCTGTTACTTCTAGTTCGTCTATACCAGATGCAAAGCGGTCCTTATATTCATTTAACACGCCGGAAATAGCTTGCTTATGTGAATGCTCTAGTTGTGGATTCACATCAATTTTATCTATATTTGGGGAACCTGTTACTACTTGTGTTTTGTAAATATATTCTTCTATGTTAGCTTTGTCCTGCTTTATATCCCTAATCTCAGCTACTGTCCCTAGTTTGGCATTCTTAAATAAAGTGTGATTTCTATTCGATTCATTTATTAAGAAAATCCATTCGGTTGTATTTGAGACTAAGGCTTCAGGAATAATAATATTATATTTCTGTTCTAACGCTAAATCTTGCGTGAAAAGTCCTTCGTTTGTTTCCAAATTACCCTTAATATTCACTTTAACTTTTTGCATTGTATGGGCCAGCACTTCGACTTCTTGTGCAACCCTTATTGTTGGGGTTTCTACCTTCAGCTGCTCGACCTGCATCTCAAGGAATGGGTAGTTTTCCTGGCTTTCTTGTTTCTCAAACTTTATTTTAACTTGTTCGTTGTGAACTTGGAATTTAACATTTCTATCTTCAAAATTAATTTGGGCATTGAATCGGTGACTGAAATCATTACCTAACAGACATTCGTTTGCTAAATCCGATACCACCCACATTGGATGTCTTATACATGCTTTCCCTAATTTCATATTTACCATGACTTTTCCTGCTACACGGAGTTTTCCATCATTAGCTGTATGTAACACTACATCCTGTTTTGACTTCCTAATGAACTTTTTTGGTACTATTTCTGCTTTAATAAGTGAGGCCGATGCACCGGTGTCTAGAATACCCTTAATTGGCTTGCCGAATATTTCCATTGCAATATTTAAAGGACTAGATGTCTGCATTTTTATCTCTAGTATTCCATTATTGGTATTAATTTGTTTATCCCTGTTTTGATGTATGTTTCTATTAAAGTTTTGTCTTTTCTGCCGAATGTCATGGGGATTACTAAATTTTAGTATTTTCCTCCTTTTCAATTGCGCCAGCCTCCTTATTAATTTTGGCACCCATACTTTCCTTACCATTGGGCACGCATTTAATCTGTGACCTGAATATAAACACCAAAGGCAGATTTCACTTTCGAGATGACGCTTCATTATATTCTCTTGTGTGGTTTGTGGGTATGTTACTGGAACTAATAGGTCATAATGTCCACTATTTGCAGGGCCTGTAAATAGAAGGTCAACTTTGCCAGTTGATACTCCGTCTCCTAGGTTCAAAATTGGCTTTACGAGCTTCCCGTCATATATATATATTATAACGTTCATATTAAATGCCTCACTAATAGCCTTTAATTCGACTGCCGTCCCATACACATTAGACCGTCGCATGTAATCAGAATATTCATGCACTGATGTGAAAAATTTCTCGTTTCCGTCACTTGCTATGTGTTTAAATTCTTGCCACCGATTTATAACATAAGTCACAGTTTCTTGTCGTACTTTATCATGGCTGTCCTGGTTTCCGTAAATTTTTAAAGCAACGCTTCGAAATAGACAATTTCCATCTTTCTTAATATGAACTTTTCGAAATTTTTCACCCCTTTCTGTTTCGATTATTGGTATTTGTTCTACCGAATTTGCTTGATTTTCTTTATATGTTTGACATTTTTCTTCGGGGACACGCCTTAAAATTGTGTGTTTTGGTGCCCCCGTCTCCCGTTTAAAAACCAGCATGCAGTTCTATGATGTCCTATTTTCCCACAGTAATCACAAATTGGCCTCCCTGAATAGCTTCGATCCATTCGTCTGGCATTAGGGGGATTTTGATTACTTTGATTACCTCTTCTTGTATTTTGAGGGCTTCTTTGTATTCTATCGTATTCTACATATGGTCTGCCTCGGTTATTCTGCCTGTTCTGCATGCATTGACAGCAATCCTGCGTTTTTGGTTTGGTCGTTTCTATTACTTTATTTATTGCCAATTCTGCTACTTTATCCGCGAGTGTTTGAATGCTATCTCTGTCTTCTTTTTCTACTGTTCTGACATTTGGGTTTACGGTCTCTTCAATAGTTTTTTCTAACCACAGACTATTTGATTCTATTCTTTGGAGATTTCCCCTCAATTTTTCTAGCGTTGAATTATCCAAAGGCACAAGTCTGTCTTGCAAACTACCCCTCAAACCCCGTATAATATATTTCAACTTCTCTTTTTCCGGCATGGCATTGTTTAATCTCCTACATAGTTTTAATATATCTAATATGTAGGCGGTGGCTGTCTCATTGATCCCCTGCTTTCTCTTCTCAATTAAATTCAAAACTTTACCTTCCTCATCTAGATACCCAAATGAAGCTTTCAACGCTGCCTTGATCTGTTGGATAGTTGGCTGGCCTGGGCTTAACTCTGCCTCCAGTTCTTCTATACACGCTAACGCTGCCCCATCTAAGTATACTGGTAATTTGAATGCCTGTGTTTGCTCATTCCATTGATTTGCCCTGGCAATTCTATCAAATGACTCTATGTAAGTTAATATATCTTCTGAATGATTACCCCCGAACCTAGCAGGTGACAAATCATTTCCTTGCCTATTCATGCTTGCAAGGCTCTTTTGTTCAATATTTACCGAGAGTGGAATTTCATACGAAGGAGCTGAGTCAGTATCAGCTGTTTTCTCTTCTACAGTGTCAGCTTTACTGTTGCCTTGTAGTACTTCTAACTTAGATAATTCTAAATTATTCTTGTGGTCAATGAGTTGTCTGATAGCAAGGTGTAAATTCCGTCTGTGTTCATTAATTCTTGGTAGAATTTCTGCTTTTATGTCGCTCGGAATATCTGAGTCTAGGCCTACTAATATTTTTACGGTATCATCAACCTCGCCTAGTGTACACGTAAGATCTGATAAAAATGTCTGATAAAATTGTAGACTGTCCTCTGCGATATTTTCATACTTATGATCACTTTCATCCGAAAAACTATCTATATCCTCATATAAAGTGGTAGCATCTATATTATCATATGATTGTGACCGTGTACGCTTTCCTGTAACCTTAATATATGCATTTAATTCGGGGAATTTTTCTACTAATCTAGCTATTTCATCGACCAAGGATTTTACAGTTTTCTTTGCTTCTGATATATTATTTATTTTCGTATTTCCTCCTTCCTCAGACTGATCTATTTTAACTTTCCCCACACTTGCAGTTAAATATTTAAATATTTTCTTAGGGCTAGTTAAAAGACTTTTTTCCTTCCCATCAGGGTTTTCTACTGCCATTATATTTTACAAACATTTTTTTTTTTTTTTAGCTACTTTATCCGATAAATACTCTTCTAATTTTATTTAGTATTACTGCTAATGCTATTGGGGCTTTTAATTATAACATTAAAAATGCGAGCTCGAGGTACCTATGCAGGGTATCGTCCTTTCGCCTCCACCAAATATGTTAGGGTGAACCTATTAAAATGAATATGCAGACATACGGTATAACATAAATTTATTTACCTTAGTTCAATGTTGACTCCTGCAAGGGTGCACACAACAGCAACACAGGTCCAGGTGACGAGGATTCAGGGCAACACCACCCTGACCAGACTCAACTCTTCCATATCCTAATCCCACACTTTTATACTGCTGAAGTTGCTGATCTTGCTTTCTGTAATTAGGTTGCAATCAGTTGTTGTTTGACCGTTGTGGCAATTAAAATTGCTCAACTGATTTGCAACCTTTAGTTACTCCATAACAATATTATTATTCTTGCCCATTAAATTATTTCTTTTATTTATTCAGTTTTCATTATTATCTATCGTTTAGTTCGTGTTTATTTATCGATTATGTTTGCCGAGAGGAGACGACATTTCGCCTGCAATAATGTTAGGGCTTTTCTGTAAAACATATACACGTGTATTTTAGTCCAAGCGCCGTTATTTTCGGTAGAGTTCATACAAAATTATTAATAATAGCACCATACATAAACTTTAAAATTTTAAATATTCACGGTTAAATAAAAGTTATCAGTTAAATTTTTTTATGTTTTATTTGAATTTTCGCCTAGAACCTTCTGGGCTAATTACTAATGGACGTAGCACCGCCAAAGTATGTAATCGATTCTTTGACCTTGCTAAGGTCTTCGACACAGTCTCACGCAGAACTCTTTTAAGCAAGCTAAGATTTTATGGTTTTATTATTCCCTGAAGCAGAAGCAGAAGCAACAGAAAATAAAGATGAAAAAAACTTAAAAAATTTGCTGTCTTTAATGAATATAGAACAACAAACTCTTATTTTAGAAAGAAAGAATATTCATAAATATACCTGGAAAGATAGAGCACTAAGATCAATAATTGACTACTTTTTAGTAAATAAGAAATTGTGACGGGCTTTCTTATGACGACTCGTATTTCAAGTTTCCAATTTTAACTGATTAATGTTTATTTTCTTTTCTTATATCAAGCCAAACTTTTGTAATTTTAACACAACTCGGCCCCACGCTATGGGCGCCAAAATCTGTGACGGGCTTTCTTACTTTATGCTATAAAGTTCCCTAACTTCTTGGATTAAATCTTCGCCAAAATTCTGTGACGACTAATATGTGATTATTCTCAATCGTAGTACATAAGTTTACTGAACTCCTACAAAACAAGGTCACTTATGCACCTGTTGTGTCATCATAACACGGCCTGCATAATCCACATTCCAACGTTCAGTACAACTACCTCCTCTACCGGGTGGTTGCAAATTTCCTACACCCAGTCTACTTTCTCTTTCTTTTAACAATTTAGCCAGTTTGATAATATTGATGAAAATTTATATTAACGGGCGCCATCATCAATACACTTCCTCTTTTCTTTTTGTTGTATATCAGCCCAGTCACAAATTAAATTATAGATACACAGGCTATGTACCTACATGCCTCTCGACTAGCTTTTAATTTAACAGTGGAGACGGGAATTGGGTTCGGATTTATCTTTCTTTTATTACTCTGCTTCTCTCTCTTTCTTCTTTTTCTCCTTTTTCAGTGCTCACTACCAAAGTATATAACTTAGCCCAAAAATCAGCGACTCTCAAACCATTACAAGGATAAGGGTCAAAAATCTGAACTTCACGTTAATTTACTTTGCATAACAATAACCATAATTTATTTAATATATTATTTTTTTTCTCTTTTCAACAATAACAATCTTATATACAATAACTCACTGAGCGCCAAACTTTTTGATGGCTGTTTTTCACGTTAAATTACTTTGCATAACAATAACCATAATTTATTTAATATATTATTTTTTTTCTCTTTTCAACAATAACAATCTCCCTAATTAATTACTTTAATCTCCTTTCTTTCTTTATTTCCAGGTATCTACTAGAACGTCTCGTATTATCTTTCTAATTTACTACTAACTTGTGTAGTCACTTACATTTGCAACTTCAGGATATCTCAATATATATATTATACTTTCTTTCGAATAAATAAAGATTTTCAATTCATGATCCAGTCCTTGACTCTACATATTACACTCAATAATTCCACCTATGTCTCCTATACTAGTCCACTAGTCATCTTAGTCCATGAAGAATTGTATTTAAAGATAGATAGGAAAGACAGTGTCATGAAGAAAGAAATGGAAGTTTAGGCCTATACCCACAGAGTGACTGTGACGATAGACCACCGATACAGGGGCGGCGTCTAGATCTTGAGTTACAAACAATCTGACTCCTCTCCTGCAACCGGGAAAATATTAATGGGCCGTAAACAAAAATACAATTTTGAACAATCGATGTCAGAGGTCCCTGACACTCTCTCCTAGAGGCACATGGGGCCGTTGTTCGCCTCCAACACCGACGACTTTCACAATTCTCATAAATTTCTTTATATTTATTTTATTTGGGACACTTCTGGCGTTCCCTCACCTCACCCTTCTTTTTTTTTTCTTTTCTGGGGTAATCTCTAGTACCTGCTAATGACCTACTTGTCATCAACTCACTACACAAAATTACCAATTCTCCTCTTTCTAATCTAACCAGTTATTATTGATTATCTTTTAACTCCTCTCTCTATAAGCAATTTATACCATTGTTCTAATTTTCCCTCTTTCTTGTTACTCGGGTTTCCATACTTTTCAAGTTACTATTCTACTCCCTGGGCACCCAATTTCCTTGTTTCTAAATTCCCTAGAATTTTAACTGAAACTAACTCACGCCCCAGATCAGTAACTTTCTCTTTATAACCCTTGAGTAATTCCTACTTCTATCCTAACATGTAAGTTTTTCACTGGTAGGCGCTTAATCAACTACTATTCATAGGCCTTCTTCTGCCTCTCACTGTTCACTTTCTTATCTCCCTTTACCATGATCCATACGGTTCCCACTCTTCGATAAATCTCTTAAAGAAAACAACTCAATCCTTACGGGCCAGCATGAAATCTACTCATAGATAGTCATCTGTCACCCAACAAAAACCAAGAGGGAGAGGCCCTCGCAAGAAATACTAAGTAAGCCCCTATTACCCTTCTTTCTTACTCCCCTCGCGTCCTGTCTTATAAAAAAACAAGTTTGAATGAGCATCACCAATTGCCTCGAGCTATGTATTCATTCGTGAGACAATCACTCATAGAAACCCAAAGTATAGAGATTATCTTTACTAACCCACGGTCACAGTTCTTGACTACTCTTTCTTAACTTAGACCAGAAATAGAAACGGGTTGGATTACTGTATTTTATTGCCTCACCCTAGATTTATCACACTTCTATTTTTCTAACCCTACTCTTAATCCTTCATTTACGGCGTCTAATCGCCACACATTTCTTAGAAACAATGCCTCCAAAATTTTCCCATTTCTCAAAAACAAAAGAAAATGTTTAGGTGATACTCAACGGGTGATGGCTCTCTTATCCTCTGATCCCGTACTGTTTCCATCTACTTCCTGATGTCCACATCTTCCCTTAGTCCAGACTGAGCAGTCGTGACCCACTCTTCTCTCCACAGCTGGTGTTCGCTGAAGCGGTCTCTCGTACCGGCGGACGTGATGTGCTTTCCCAGCTAACGACTATCTCCATATAGTCATATCAGTGAAATTCCCATTCAGAATTTCCTTAGATGAAAGTCTGACACACCATCATGCCAGAACGCCTCTACCGCTGTCGCACATCCCAGTCTCGTCTTCTCCCTTCTGCCTTTTCAACTTCTCTCTCTCGTAGTCAGGCACGTAATACTAACCGTCTTTCAGGTTCCACACCTCTCTCGTCGATTCACCGTCGACGCATGCGCACCTCTCCTTTTCTGTAATTCAAATAAATTCAGGGCAGTATCGATAATCATGAAACTGTTCAATATCGATTAGTTGTGGTCCCCCAACCCTTCCTTTGTTTAGGAATGGTTTCCTATCGTTGATTATGCACGTCGCTATTTGCGTCGTGACATTCTTCCCGCACTAACAATAAAAAAAAATAATGTTGACACAGGTCACATTCTTTTTTTTTTTTTTTTTTTTGTGCGTGTCTCTTTTACCAGCCTTAAAGAACTTTTACCCAGGTACAAAAGGTTTCAAGTCTTTAACGTGCCACTTCCCCAACTGTTTACCAAAACGGTTCGTCAGTTCATAACTATTCTCGCTAAGCTTTTTCTTTATTATAAAGGGGCCGACGAACTTTGCACTTAAGCCTGCTGCATAAGCTTGCGAGGCATCACTTAATTTAAAGTTTCTTCTTAACACAAGATCTCCTGGACAAAATCTCACCTCTCTCCTCCGAAGATTATAATAATGACTTGAATTCTTATAAGCAGTTTCTAAGTTATGTCTGACCATTAGACGTACCGTTTTTAATCTATCAAATCTGTCTATCCAAAACTTTGGAATTTCTTTCTGTATAGGTTGATTCTCTACTTTGTCAATCCTACTGATAATTTCAGGTTCTTTCCCATAATTTAGCATATAAGGAGTGCATCCAGTGGAACTATGTTTAGCCGTATTTATAGCAAAATTAAATTCTCTCAAATACACATCCCAAACTGTTTGATCCTTTTCAATGTAACTCGCAATCATGGTTTTCAATATTCTATTAACTCTTTCCACCGGATTTCCTTGTGGTGAATATACAGGTAAATAACAAGGGGTTATATTAAAAGCTTTAGCTATCCCACGCATTAGTTTACTAGTATATTGCGGCCCATTGTCCATCAGCAAATATCCCGGAATTCCCCATTTAAGGATAATCAACTCATAAAATGCTTCCGTAACTGCTCTACTGGTTGCTTTCCTTAACGCTTTACATTCTATATATTTGGTGAAGGTGTCCTGAAATACTACAATGTATCTGTTCCCTTTTTTGGAACGTGGGTAAGGTCCCAACAAATCAGTAGCTACAGTCGTCCAAGGTTTCTCTTTCTGGTAAAAATGCATTGGTCCTGCTTGAGCCGTCTGTAACACTTTCTGTCTCTGACATATTTCACAAGCAGTAACATACTTAGCAACATCTCTAAACATTCCCGGCCAATAATACTTGTTTGCTATTCTAAAGAAAGTTTTAGCTATCCCCATATGTCTTGCAGTAGGTGCATCATGACATTCCTGCAATACCTTAATCCTATAATCTTGCGGTATAACCAATTTCCACCTATTCACTGTTCCCTCCAAAGTTTGTTCTAACTGATCTAATCTTAAATGGTACAACTTCTCATCTACGACCTTCCAATCTGGCCAAAATTTAGGTTTACTTTGTACTTGTGCTTTCCGCTTAATATACCAAGCATCTTGTATATTTTCCCATTCGACTACTTCAGAGTTATTAGTTAACAAAAGGCAAAATTCTTCCTCTACCGTTTTCTCTTGAACTTTCCCTTCGTGTATTCTAGATAAAGCATCCGGAACTTTTTGTAATCTACCAGGCCTATGTATTACTTCAAAATCATACTCCTGGAGCAATAAACTCCACCTAGCTAATCGTCCGGTCGGATTCTGCAATGTATTTAACCATTTCAGAGCAAAGTGATCAGTATATACTTTAAAATGATAACCTTCCAAATAAGGACGAAACTTTTGAACTGCCCACAATATAGCTAACAATTCTTTCTCGACTATTGCCCACTTTTGCTCGCCTACCGTTAAAGTTCTACTAGCATAAGCTATTACTTTTTCCTCTCCTTCCTCTCCTGTCTGAATTAATGCTGCTCCTAGTCCTGAAAAACTAGCATCGGTCTGTAGCACTAGGGGTTTAGTATAATCTGGACAAGTTAATATAGGACTACTAGATAATTTCGATTTTAATTCATCAAAAGATTCCTGACATTCCTTAGTCCAACGCCATTTCTGATTCTTTTTCAGAAGTGCAGTGAGGGGCTTTACAACTTCAGAAAAAAATGGAATGAATCGTCGGTACCAAGAAGCCAATCCTAAAAATGCTCGTACTTCCTTGACTTTCGTAGGGGCTGGATACTCAAGGATACACGAGATTTTATCTGAATCTACAGCAATTCCTAATGGAGTAATGATATGACCCAAATATTTTAATTCACTTCTGCAAAATTTTGATTTTTCCCTATTAATTTTCAGGTTAGCTTTTCTTAATTTCTCTAAGACTTTTTCTAACAAGGACAAATGTTCTTCAAACGTCTCACTAATAAGTACTATGTCATCCAAATAACAAAAGCATTTCTCTCCTATCTCTTCTCTTAATATAGTATCAACTAATCTTTGAAACGAGGCTGGTGCGTTATGGATTCCAAAAGGCATAACTCGAAACTGATACAATCCTCTACCAGGTACGGTAAATGCTGTTTTTTCTTTACTTGCTTCATCTAAGGGAACTTGCCAATACCCATTTTTCAAATCTATTGTACTGATATACCTAGCATGTCGTAATTTGCTCAAGACATGTTCAATGTATGGCAAAGGATAACTATCTCTTTTAGTACAATTATTTACTTTTCTGAAATCTACGCAGAACCTCCATGTTCTATCTGGTTTCTTTACCATAACTACCGGAGACGACCAAGGTGAATTTGAAGGCTCTATAACTTTTTCCAATAACATTTTATCTATTTCCGCGTGTATAACTTTTTCCAAAATGGGTGATACTGGATAATATCTTTGTTTTATAGGTTTTGCATCGCCTGTATCAATAACATGAGAAATCAAATCTGTAAGTCCAGTACACTGATCAAATTTCTGTAACTGATTTTCCAAAAACATATTCAATCTGTCCCTTTCCTGAGGTGTAGGTAAAGTAAGAATATTATGTAGTTGATCTTCTTCTTTCAAATCTATAGCCTTAACAAATTGAAAAATTTTTGTCGGTTCATCCTTAAAATACCAAGTCCCATCTTGCAAATCTACTACTAACCCAATTTGTTTCAAAACGTCCATGCCCAGAATCATATCTACTGCTAAATTTGGCATAATTTTACATTTTATCTGAAAGATCCTGTCCTGCAATTTCATCTCAAAAGTTCTCTCTCCTGTTATAGAACTATAAGTTTTATCTGCTAGTTGCACCACCCTAACTTCAGATTCTTCTACTGCTAAATCTAACATTTTACATAAAAAGTCACCTTTCTCTCCCACATAAGTTTTATCTGAACCTGAATCTATTAAAGCAATAAATGTAATATCCTCCAGCAAAATTTCAACAAAACATCTATCTCCATTAACTAAATCTGTAGGATTTATATTTAACATCACACAAGCCTGATTTTTAGTTAATTGCCTTAAAGAATTTGTAGGCCTAACTTTTCTTTCTTGGGGCATCCTACAATCAATAGACCTATGTCCAAGCTTATTACAATTATAACATTTAATCGTAGTGCGTGGAGTAACTCTACGAGGTGCCTTACACTCGAACTGCCTATGTCCTGTGTTATCACAATTCCAACATCGCTGGTTATTTGAAAAACGTAAAGTGGTGTTTTTACCATTATCCCTCGACTCATCCTGTCTCTCTTTATTTTCTGTTGCTTTAACTATTCTGGAATCATTTACATGACTTGAATTTCGTTCTTTGTCCCACGTCTTTGCAGAAAAACTAACATTGGGTTTCTTTTGTAACTCGGACGATGGAAGTTCCTGTTTTCCCTGAATTCCTAGCGCTGTATGAACTGAAGGTATAACAACTTGTCTCTGAGGTTTATAAGCCGTTTCTTTAATTGTAGCTCTAACCTGCGTTGGAGGAGGAATATATCTCTCAGAATCTAACAATATTTGTTCATAATGTCTACCTACACGTATTAAATCTGTTATAGTTTGAATCTCTGCAGGTCTAATGTACAATTTTACGTCAGGACGCAAATTTTTAATAACATTATTCATCATTTGTTGAGGACTCATTGGAGTACTCAGCCTCCTCATTAACGTTTGAATAGCATTAACATAATCAAAAATCGATTCTTTGGGACCTTGCGTTCTCTGTCTAATCTCATCCAAAAGCGAGTCTTCCTCATCAACAGGCAAGTAATATTCTCTAAATTCTTTCAAAAAAGCTTCCCATGTAGGCCAATCTGTTAATCTGTTCCTGTACCAAAGTAAAGCTGAATCTTGTAAAATTTCGGGTAATACTGACAATAACTCTACACCCTGTAACTTAGAACTTTGTTTTAAATCTTCCAATCTCTCCAAAAATAAGTAAATACTATCCCCAGGTTTGAATTTAATGTTCCATTTACGAACCAGATCCAAAGTATTTGGTTTATGCGGCTCTAACTGAATTGTAAACGATGGTACTACTGGTACAACTTCTTCTGAATCAGCTACCGCCATGGCCTTCCTACGCATTAACTTAACCCATGTATACACTACATCTCCATATGAATCTTGTGGAACCGTTATATTATGTTCAACTAAATCTTCTTCCAAAACTTCCTGACTCAGAGCAAAAGCCGTAATTAACACTTGAAATGACTGAGGGTTCTTACGGGCATAATCTAACAAGCGTTGTCTTAACTCATCCCTTGTACCTGTGGTCGGTAACTTTACTCTATCACATTCTGCCTCTAAATCCGCCTTCCTCAACTTCCTAATAGCTTGGGTTAACTCAGCTGCTCTTATTTGTGCATATGGATCAACATAAGTAGCCATATTTATATATTAACAATACCACTGGAAAAAAATTAGAACACAATAGTTCAGTCGTCTGTCTTAGTCATCTATAGAAGTCCTTACTTTGTCAATAGTCATTATTCTTTTCCCAAAAATATGTTATTATTATGTTATTATTTTTTTTTTGAGAATAAATTTCAGTTATACTAACCTAACTCCCAAAATTCTTTTAACACTATCTCGAATCACGTTAGGATATCAACCTATCACTGCCTCACGCTATGGGCTATCAAAATATGTGATTTCAATACAACTCACCCCACGCTATGGGCTCCAAAATATATGACGACTCGTATTTCAAGTTTCCAATTTTAACTGATTAATGTTTATTTTCTTTTCTTATATCAAGCCAAACTTTTGTAATTTTAACACAACTCGGCCCCACGCTATGGGCGCCAAAATCTGTGACGGGCTTTCTTACTTTATGCTATAAAGTTCCCTAACTTCTTGGATTAAATCTTCGCCAAAATTCTGTGACGACTAATATGTGATTATTCTCAATCGTAGTACATAAGTTTACTGAACTCCTACAAAACAAGGTCACTTATGCACCTGTTGTGTCATCATAACACGGCCTGCATAATCCACATTCCAACGTTCAGTACAACTACCTCCTCTACCGGGTGGTTGCAAATTTCCTACACCCAGTCTACTTTCCCTTTTTTTTTAACAATTTACCCAGTTTGATAATATTGATGAGAATTTATATTAACGGGCGCCATCATCAATACACTTCCTCTTTTCTTTTTGTTGTATATCAGCCCAGTCACAAATTAAATTATAGATACACAGGCTATGTACCTACATGCCTCTCGACTAGCTTTTAATTTAACAGTGGAGACGGGAATTGGGTTCGGATTTATCTTTCTTTTATTACTCTGCTTCTCTCTCTTTCTTCTTTTTCTCCTTTTTCAGTGCTCACTACCAAAGTATATAACTTAGCCCAAAAATCAGCGACTCTCAAACCATTACAAGGATAAGGGTCAAAAATCTGAACTTCACGTTAATTTACTTTGCATAACAATAACCATAATTTATTTAATATATTATTTTTTTTCTCTTTTCAACAATAACAATCTTATATACAATAACTCACTGAGCGCCAAACTTTTTTATGGCTGTTTTTCACGTTAAATTACTTTGCATAACAATAACCATAATTTATTTAATATATTATTTTTTTTCTCTTTTCAACAATAACAATCTCCCTAATTAATTACTTTAATCTCCTTTCTTTCTTTATTTCCAGGTATCTACTAGAACGTCTCGTATTATCTTTCTAATTTACTACTAACTTGTGTAGTCACTTACATTTGCAACTTCAGGATATCTCAATATATATATTATACTTTCTTTCGAATAAATAAAGATTTTCAATTCATGATCCAGTCCTTGACTCTACATATTACACTCAATAATTCCACCTATGTCTCCTATACTAGTCCACTAGTCATCTTAGTCCATGAAGAATTGTATTTAAAGATAGATAGGAAAGACAGTGTCATGAAGAAAGAAATGGAAGTTTAGGCCTATACCCACAGAGTGACTGTGACGATAGACCACCGATACAGGGGCGGCGTCTAGATCTTGAGTTACAAACAATCTGACTCCTCTCCTGCAACCGGGAAAATATTAATGGGCCGTAAACAAAAATACAATTTTGAACAATCGATGTCAGAGGTCCCTGACACTCTCTCCTAGAGGCACATGGGGCCGTTGTTCGCCTCCAACACCGACGACTTTCACAATTCTCATAAATTTCTTTATATTTATTTTATTTGGGACACTTCTGGCGTTCCCTCACCTCACCCTTCTTTTTTTTTTCTTTTCTGGGGTAATCTCTAGTACCTGCTAATGACCTACTTGTCATCAACTCACTACACAAAATTACCAATTCTCCTCTTTCTAATCTAACCAGTTATTATTGATTATCTTTTAACTCCTCTCTCTGTAAGCAATTTATACCATTGTTCTAATTTTCCCTCTTTCTTGTTACTCGGGTTTCCATACTTTTCAAGTTACTATTCTACTCCCTGGGCACCCAATTTCCTTGTTTCTAAATTCCCTAGAATTTTAACTGAAACTAACTCACGCCCCAGATCAGTAACTTTCTCTTTATAACCCTTGAGTAATTCCTACTTCTATCCTAACATGTAAGTTTTTCAATGGTAGGCGCTTAATCAACTACTATTCATAGGCCT
The DNA here is from genome assembly GCA_964059195.1 of Ectobius pallidus. Taxonomy (NCBI): domain Eukaryota; kingdom Metazoa; phylum Arthropoda; class Insecta; order Blattodea; family Ectobiidae; genus Ectobius; species Ectobius pallidus. The sequence goes on from CAXKWD010000002.1 coordinate 151,883,518, forward strand.
TCTTCTGCCTCTCACTGTTCACTTTCTTATCTCCCTTTACCATGATCCATACGGTTCCCACTCTTCGATAAATCTCTTAAAGAAAACAACTCAATCCTTACGGGCCAGCATGAAATCTACTCATAGATAGTCATCTGTCACCCAACAAAAACCAAGAGGGAGAGGCCCTCGCAAGAAATACTAAGTAAGCCCCTATTACCCTTCTTTCTTACTCCCCTCGCGTCCTGTCTTATAAAAAAACAAGTTTGAATGAGCATCACCAATTGCCTCGAGCTATGTATTCATTCGTGAGACAATCACTCATAGAAACCCAAAGTATAGAGATTATCTTTACTAACCCACGGTCACAGTTCTTGACTACTCTTTCTTAACTTAGACCAGAAATAGAAACGGGTTGGATTACTGTATTTTATTGCCTCACCCTAGATTTATCACACTTCTATTTTTCTAACCCTACTCTTAATCCTTCATTTACGGCGTCTAATCGCCACACATTTCTTAGAAACAATGCCTCCAAAATTTTCCCATTTCTCAAAAACAAAAGAAAATGTTTAGGTGATACTCAACGGGTGATGGCTCTCTTATCCTCTGATCCCGTACTGTTTCCATCTACTTCCTGATGTCCACATCTTCCCTTAGTCCAGACTGAGCAGTCGTGACCCACTCTTCTCTCCACAGCTGGTGTTCGCTGAAGCGGTCTCTCGTACCGGCGGACGTGATGTGCTTTCCCAGCTAACGACTATCTCCATATAGTCATATCAGTGAAATTCCCATTCAGAATTTCCTTAGATGAAAGTCTGACACACCATCATGCCAGAACGCCTCTACCGCTGTCGCACATCCCAGTCTCGTCTTCTCCCTTCTGCCTTTTCAACTTCTCTCTCTCGTAGTCAGGCACGTAATACTAACCGTCTTTCAGGTTCCACACCTCTCTCGTCGATTCACCGTCGACGCATGCGCACCTCTCCTTTTCTGTAATTCAAATAAATTCAGGGCAGTATCGATAATCATGAAACTGTTCAATATCGATTAGTTGTGGTCCCCCAACCCTTCCTTTGTTTAGGAATGGTTTCCTATCGTTGATTATGCACGTCGCTATTTGCGTCGTGACAAAATTAGTACCATGGGTCACAGACACAAGAGTATATAGAGGTTTCGACATAGGAACAGACCATTTTCTCTTAACATGCAATATTAAATTAGTAGAAATATGAAGAAAATCATCCATCAGAAAAGACTATAGGGAAGAAACATTTAAAGTTAATTTACTACAGGATATAAGTATAAGAAAGATGTATGAAAATAGACTATTCCAATATATGTTACAGAAAGAAACGAGCAAGGAAATTGAAGAAGAATGGAGTAATATAGAATGGGCTTTTAAGAAAGCAGCATATGTAGTATTAGGATTAAGAAGAAAAAATAAGAAGAAGAAGAGAGGACTTATGATTTGGAACAAAGAAATAGAAACAGTTATAGAACAAAAAATAAAATCATACCAAAAGTTTCTACAAACGAAAACAGAAGAGGCGAAACTGATTTACGAAGAAAAAGAAGAGAAACAAAGAAAATTGTTAAAAAAAAGCCCATCAAGAAAGTTGGGACAGATACGATTCGAACCTAGAGCACGATTTACATGGAAGACAGTGGACAGCCTATAAAATAATGAATGAATGAAAATAAATGGGTTGAGCCCTTTCGGTCCCATGCACGTAGGCCGCATAGTTGGGCCCATTGTGCCCCTCATGCTGGAGAATTCATTCGAGTCCCGTAGCCTTCCAAAAGGACAGGATAGATCTCGGATTTGTTCTCTTTATGTCATCTGGTTCCAATTTATCTGAGCCCAGGAGAAAGTGTCTGGCTGTGGCAAGTGCTTCGCACTCGCACAATATATGTAGAGAAGACTCATCTTCCCTGCCGCACTTCCTACATGTAGAATCCGCACTCAGCTTCATCACATGTAGGTGCCTCTTTAGGGCATTGTGTCCTGTTAGCAGGCCAACTGTACTCCTAAGTTGTGCCCGATTAAAGGTTAGCAGAATCCTGCTGTTCTTCTTGCTAGGTCCCTCGATCATGGACCGAGCCTGTCTAGCAGTAGTTAAATTACTCCATAAAGTGCCATGTTGAAGTGACATCCAATCTAAAACCTCACATCTGGCCCTTCTTGAAGTAATACCAAGGACAGGTTCCGATTCAATAAAGACATTGGCCGAGCCCTCCCTTGCTAGCTTATCAGCTAGTTCATTTCCTCTGATTCCAGCATGCCCAGGAACCCAGCAGAGCTGTACTGGTCGGCGGGAGCAGAGAATGTCCAAGGTCTTTTGGCACTCTTGTACCAACCTAGACCTTGTTGTACTGGCACATGGTGCCTTCAGGGACGCCTGGCTGTCAGAAGAGATAGTGATCCTACCATACAGCCCAGGCATCCCTAAGATGTGATAGGCACAGGCCAAAATAGCAAATATTTCAGCCTGGAATACTGTGGTATAACCTCCCAAAGAGTGTGATAGCCTCGTCTTGGGCCCATAAATGCCAGCCCCGGTTCCCTCGTCCGTCTTGGAGCCGTCCGTATACCAGACAAGCCCCTTGACACACTCAGGAGCCCGTGGGCCACGAGTCCATTCTTCTCTTGGGGGAATACTGACCCTATATACAGAATCAAAATTATAACTTGGCTTCATATTGTCACAGCTCATCGCAAGAATAGGCTGCGACTTCTGAAGTCTATTAAGTATCTCTCTGTGTCCTTTAATTGGATTTTTAAAGGACCAACAGCCCAAACTCAAGAGTCGATGAGCAGTCACTCCGGCCTCTCCTCGGATAACCAAATCCAAAGGAGGTAAGCCAAGCAGCGCCTCCAGGGCACTGAGTGGAGTGGTGCGCAGAGCTCCAGTAATCCCCAAACACGCTAGGTGTTGGATTTTATTTAATTTAGTCTTGGTAGCCTGTGTCTCAACACATGGCCACCATACGACCGAAGCATAGGTGATGGAGGGCCTAATTATGGAGACATAGAGCCAGTAAACCACACGTGGTTTTAGTCCCCACCTCACACCAAAGGCCCTCCGACAGGCCCACAAACTACTGCAAGCCTTAGTCACCTTATTGTCAATGTGTTCTTTCCACGTCAGCCTAGAATCCAAGATAACTCCCAGGTACTTGGCCGACGTGGATCGAAACAACTTCTTCCCAAAGAAGGTCGGCTCATACAAACCATCCAGCCGTCTCTTCCTCGTGAAAACAATGAGGTTAGTTTTATCAGGATTGGCCGACAAACCTACCTCATGACACCACCTTTCAACAGCTTCCAGGGCACTTTGGATAAGGCCCGAAACTGTATCTGCGAATTTGCCTCCGACCACGATGCAGACATCATCTGCATAGCCTTGGGCGTATACTCCACTTTCATTGAGCCTGACAAGTAGTTCATCTACCACCAGGCACCAATTAAGTGGGGATAAGACACCTCCCTGAGGGCAGCCTCTGGGCATGGTGCACATCAGCGTGCACTGATTAAGAGACACTATTGCCCGGCGGCCCTCCAGAGATGCCATAATCCATCGAGTTACACACAAGTTAACTCCATGTCTGATCAACCCTCTTTAGATAGAGCCATACGAGGTAAAGTTGAAAGCCCCCTCTATGTCCAAAAACACTGCCATGGCCAGCTCTCCATGGTCAAGCACTTCCTCAACCCTTGAAATCAGCTGATGAAGAGCCGTGTCCACAGATTTGCCAGCCTGATAGGCATGTTGTTCAGCACTCAGAGGCCTGTCAATAAGGATAAGTCCTCTGATATATCTATCTATTAGCCTTTCCAAAGTCTTAAGGAGAAAGGAAGTTAAAGGTCTAAATTCCTTAGGCCCAAGGTACGAACTCCTCCCGGGCTTAGGAATGAAAACTAATCTTGCCTGCCTCCACAACGAGTGTACATAACCCATCGCCAAGCAAGATCTGAAAATCCTGACCAGGTTTGGAATGAAAAATTCCTGTCCCTGCTGTAGCAGAGCCGGGTAAATCCCATCCATCCCTGGACTTTTAAAAGGGGCAAAAGATTGAATTGCCCACTTTATACGCTTGTAGGTGACAATATCTTTGGCAGTCCCCCAGTCCTGCATAGCAGGCCGGTGAGCCTGACTAGATACCGCCTCCTCGTTAACTACCTGTGATTCAGGGAAATGCGTCCCAAGCAAGAGTCGTAAAGTATCCTCCTCCGAGCCGGTAAATGTCCCAGAGGGGGTCCTTAAAGAGCCCAACTTGGCTCTCGAGTCTCGCATTAGGATTTTATGTAATCTAGCCGCACTTGGTGGATCATTGATACTCTGACAGAAATCTCTCCAGGCCTCCCTGGAGGACTTCTTTAGTTCTTGCTTATACAGGGCGATCCATATAAAACTGAACACTTTTAAAGGCTTATAACTTTTAAACTAATAATAGCATACATATGCAACTGTGCTGAATTACAGAGTACCTTTGGGAGATTCCTCAGAGTAAATGTTGAAAATGTCCTCCACCTGCATCCATACACAACTGTACTCGTCGCACCATATTCTGAGACGTTTTCCGAAGCGTATCCTCGTTAATGTTACTGATTTCATTCCTTATTGCTTCACGGAGTTCAGCAAGTGACCGCGGTCTATTCTTGTACACCCTGTCCTTAAGGTAGCCCCACAAGAAGAAATCTGGAGATGTCAGGTCTGGCGATCTGGGAGGCCACAGATTGTTTGAGACAAGACGATCACCGAAGAAGCTGGCTATAAGTTTCATGGAATCACCAGACGTATGGCATGTTGCGCCATCTTGCTGGAAATAACCTTCTGTTAATTCGATGTCGTCCAGTTGTTCCACGAATGTATTGAAGATGCGACCATAAACCGCAGTGTTTACCTTGGTGTCGTAGAAAATGGGACCAACAATTCTGGTAGCTGACACCGCACACCAGACCCCAACCTTTTCCGGATGCAATGGAGCTTCGTGGATAATATTCGGGTTCTCAGCAGCCCAATACCTGCTGTTTTGAGTGTTGATGTAGCCTGAGAGGTGAAACCATGCTTCATCTGTAAACCAGGTTATGGAGAGAATGTCTGAGGTTGCAATAAGAAGAGCCTGAAACCATTGGCAATAACGCATTCGCTTTTCCGCGTCTGGTTCTTTTAACTGATGCACTACATGCACTCTGTATGCTCGTAGGCCTGCTTTCTTTGCAGCTCTCTGACATGTGCCATATGAGTAGCCTGTCTCCTGGCTCAACCGGCGCAATGATTTCTTTGGTGAGTTCACAAAACGTTCTCGAACATCATTAACACACTCTTGACTCATCACAGATCTTTTTTTCCCAGTTTCGCTGAGGAGAGAGCCAGTTGACTCCAGCTTCCTCACCATGGATAAAATTGTTGCCCTTGTTGGAATATTGCGCACATTGAATTGTCTTCTAAATGCCCGTTGACTTCGTACACCAATATGTTTTCACAAGAAAAACACGCTGCTGAATTGAGAACTGCATTTTCGTTTCTGACTGCAAAACTAGAGACTGAAAACTAATTACTAATAAACAACAATAGTCGTAAGGCAACAATGCATGGATGGTAGGAGTACAAACATTATTACCAATATCGATTCTCCCAAAGCCACTGAGATCATAAAACCAAATTTCAATCTTTTATTACTTTCCAGAGGGAAATTATATGTCTTTAAAACTGTTCAGTTTTATATGGATCGCCCTGTACTTACGCTGTACATCCCTATACAGATCCCAGCTCTCAGTATCTTGTTTGCCTCTAGCTCTGCTATAAAGCCGTCGCGTGGAGTTCCGTAGTTTACTCAGAGTCGAGTTCCAACAGAACTTCCCATTTAGTGTCCTAACTACTCTGAGTGGACAGTTATCCTCAAAGGAAGATCTGAGGGCCACACTAATCCACTCAATGCAGTCCCCCAGGTTTTCCTTGTTATAAGAATTTCTAGGCATTCCCCCAGCGATCCTGCCCCTCAGGTCCTCCCTATAAGAGTCCCAATTGGTCCTCTTGGGGTCCCTGTAGGTTCTCGGATCAAGGGAGGCTGCCAAATGAAATTCTATATGCCTGTGGTCGGAGAGAGACGGTTCACTGCTAACCCTCCAGCCACTCACCTTCTCCAGGATTCCTATGGATCCTAGTGTTATGTCTATGGCTTCCTGCCTTCTGTTGTTGCAGTACGTAGGTTCACCATTATTCAGGATTTCCAAATCCGTTGAACTTATATAGTTTGCGAGAGCCTCGTGGCGTTGACGTAGGTGCTACCCCAAATCCCATGATGGGAATTAGAGTGGCATCCAACCACCAGGTCGAGTCCCTCCCGTCCACAATAAGTAACTAGGTCCTAAAACTCCCTTGATGGAGGAGGATCCTCAGAATCATAAGGGAAATACGCAGAGCAGACAACTAATTGTCTCTCTGCACCTCTCTCTTTGTACCTCACAAGAACCGCCACCAAATCCTGACAACAGAACTGTGGTAGTGCCCATGCGCTCATACCCTTAATTAGGATGCAAACTCTAGGCCTATCTATAGTGCGAGCACTAAATATAGAGAAGCCTGCTATGGTCAAACCCATGATACGGCCCCCACGAATCCATGGTTCCTGTATCAGGGCGATTTGTATCCCTTCAGTCAATAGCCTTCGAACAAGAGCCCTTGAGGCAACAAAGCTATGCTGGAGGTTTGCCTGCACACAGTGAATAACAGCAGTGGTACTCACCATACGCCTTATCCTGTCTTCTTCTCCTTCTTCTCAGCACCGGCTCCCAGCAGGGTGAACACCGCCTGGCCTGTGCCGCAGAAGAGCTTGCCTTTCCTCTTGCCTTCTCCATCTGAAGATGACGTCTGTCTCCACAGGTGGTCCTGGGATCCAGACCATCAACCTCTTGTAGGTGGGGAGAGCATCCATATCAACCACTTTAAGGTTAGAGCCTTCCCACGCCTTCATACTGGGAACCATACCGGTGAGCCAGTTCCGAGAATTCTCGTCCTGACAAACCACTATGGCTGCCCCCTTGGCCAGGTAGCAATCAACAAACTGCGGAATGACGCCGGAATCTTCCGGTAAGTCATCCACGAGCCTGCCGACAGCTGCCTGAATACTCATGAGGTGTTCCAGTGTAATCTGTACCTCAGGATAGCCCTCGCTTACGATAGCCATCCTGAGTCCAGCCTGGGCCACCTTAGAATACTCGGCCTTAGGTCTCTTGAGTTGTTTGCCTTCTTCCGGAGTGGTTGAAGGCCTTGGTTTCTTCCGAGTGGAAGAAGAAGGGGCGGTCCCCTCATTTGAGGAGCCCGGGAGAACAGGCTCGACCGCAGCAGAAGGAGAGGGCAAAGTCTCCTTCGCACCTCTCTCCACCGCTAGCCTAGCCCGCCTCCTCCTCTTCTTCTCCGCTCCAGATACACATTTCTTTTTAATCTTTAGAGAGCCCACCTTACTGGCTAGCTCTCCGAGGTCAAAATCTCCTGCCTTTCTAGCCTCAGGTTCCTCCTTTTGTGAGGCCCCCGAGGCTTCATCATTGGAGTCCCCCGTTAGGGAGCCCTCCGGTCTCCTACTTTCACTGGCAATGTTCCCCTTAGAACCTGAGTCCCAAGTAAAGGAGCACTCTAGCTCACCGGGTTCCATTGCCAGAGTCCTATCAACAATATTGCTATCAGAGTCCCCAGCTAAGGAGCGCTCTGGATGTTTAAAAACGTTAGACTCTATTTTGGTCCCACGAGTATGGGGGATAATCTGTCGCTACTCCCGGAGCCCCCTGCAGAAGTAGAAGGTCTAAATACAATGGGGTTCGACCTGGTTCCCCAAGTGGATCGTTCGCGACTCCATCTAACCCTGATGCCATACAGCCCTCGGCACGATACCTCCCACATTAGCTTGGGTTGGGAAGAGGGAAGGAAATAGGATGGGATATGGAAGATGGGTCGTTGCAGGACGCCTTCGTCTGGCTTCTCCGCGTGAGACCTTCCCGACATGGGTGACCCTTCTGGTAGCAAGCCACCGACGGTATAGCTCTCCGCATCATTGAAGCACGCAAACCTCCCCGCCTGCACGGACAGTGCTACGATAAGGCGACGTCCCCTGGGGAGGGCCTATAAAATAATTAAACACCTAAATAAATCCGAAAAAGAAGCAGCATATATACCCTCATCAATATCAGAAGAACAATGGATAAATAATTTTAGAGATCTATGGTACAACACAGATGCAAAAGAAGTTGAACCTAGACAGGAAAATTTAAAGTTTGATAAAATACACATGAAGATTCGCTCAAATCAATAAATAATAGAAAAGTTAATGGCCCGGATGGGATAAACATGGAACTAATTAAATATGCAGATAATTTTCCCAAAATAAGATTCTTGCATTTTCTCAACATGTGTTGGGAAAAACATTATATACCAGTTTCATGGATACTAGGAGTTGTCAAACCAATATACAAGAAAGGAGATCGAAACCAAACAGCAAATTATCGAGGCATTACACTATTAAATAGCGGATATAAAATAGATGCTAAAATAGTAGCAAAAAGAATACAAAATATTGTCTAAGTCTCGTTATCAGAGGAGCAAAATGAATTTCGCAAAGGAAGATCTTGCCTGATGCTGTTTTCACACTAAACCAAATAATAGATAAAAGAAGAGAAAAAATCTGGAGACTCATTTAATATGTATATACTTAGACAAAGCATTTGACAGAGTAAATAGAGAAATGCTTTGGAAATTCTTAGAAAATAAAGGCCTCCCTATTCAGTTAATAGAAACTGTTAAGAGTTATATTACGAAACAAATATTTATATTGACCCTAAACTGATTAGAAGTAATAAAATGTATTTTAAAACAAACCAAGGAGTTAGACATGGGTGCTCACTATCACCCATATTATTTAATGTGTATATGGACGACATTATAGTAGAATGGAAAAAACTTTAAATAATGAAGGAGTCTCAAGATAAATGCATTACTGTTTGCAGATGACGTTGTACTCCTGGTAGAATCTGAAAAAGATCTTCAAATATTAGCATAGGTTCCAAATTATAGCCAATAGATATAATAGCAAAATTTCCATCAATAAATCAAAAGTAATAGCATTTATTGTTAAATTTGGAATTACTAGATCTAAAATTGTCATAGAAAATAAGATAGTAGAAAAGGTCTCACATTTTAAATATTTAGGATGTGACATAACTTACCAAGAAAACAGAGATATAGATAACAAAATAACAACATTTCAGGCTATATGTGGAACCATCAAAAGAACTTTAGGACATAAAACAAGGAAAGAGACCATACTAAAACTTTACAAAACAATGGCCGTTTCTTCACTGTTGTATGAAAGCGAGAACTGGATAATTAAGCCAAAAGACAGAAGCAAAATACAAGCAGCGGAGATGTTATTTCTTCGAAATGTTAAAGGATGCACAAGAGTAGATAGAATCAGAAATGAAACTATCAGAGAAGAATTAAATATATATGAGATTGAGGATAAACTTAACATATACAAAAAGAATTGGACAGAACATTTAATGAGAATGGACTCTGACAGAATACCTATAATAAAACAACGTATTCCCACTGACGAGTGGCACAGACTAAATTTTATTTAGAGACAAAAGACAAACAAACATGTCTACCGACAATGCAAGACAGATGGCAGCACTAGTAACATATTGTGTAGATATTAGACCTTTAACACCCCCACTATATCTAACAATATGGATATACAAAAATATTACAATCTTTGAATACCTAATACATCCAAAAACTTATAATGTTTCATAACACATAAAGCCTTCGTGAATACATCAGCTGGCATCTCAGCTGTAGGCAAATACTTCACATTTACAATTTTATTTACTACACATTCTCTACAAAAGTGAAACTTAATGTCTATGTGTTTTGTACGCTTGTGAAACATTGGATTCATAGTTAGCTTTTGTGCACTCTGATTATCGTTGAACAAATCAATGGTATACAAATTTTGTGTAATTTCATATAGTAAGTTTCTCAAATAAACAGCTTCTTTACATGCTTCTGTAATAGCCATATATTCGGCCTCACTACTAGACAAGGCTACAGTAGTATTTTTTTTAGTTTCCCAAGAAATTACACAACCAGATAAAGTGAAACAATATCCTGTATATGACTTCCTATCCATAACATTTGCACCCCAATCTGCATCTACATATCCTTCTAATATTGAATTTCCATCAGCAGTGTACTTCAAACCGTAATTTTTAGTACATTTTAAATATCTCAATAGACGCTTTACATATGCACAATGTTCTCTAGAATAGCAATTGTTAAATTGACTCAAAAATCCAACTGCATAAGTAATATCAGGTCTGGTTAGAACTGCTAAGTACATTAGACAACCAATAACTTGCTGATATGGGAATTTTCCAACATAGTTTTCCCCTTTAGATACATGCAACTTAGTTTCCATAGGAGTCTGAATGGGTTTGCATTGACTCATGTTAAATCTTTGCAACACCTGATCAATATAATCAGACTGGTTCAATGTGATAGTTTTCTCAGACTTATTAACACTTACATTGACACCAAGACACTTTCTGATTTCACCTAAATCTTTAAGTTTGAAATGGCTAGCTAATTCATTTTTCAAATATTCTGTTTCTTTACAATCATTTGAAAAAATAAAAAAAATCATCCACAAAAAGTGTAACAATAGTCCTCAAATTATTTCTGACTTTTGTGAACATACATGGTTCTATCTTAGATCTCTTATAACCAATATTTAACAAACATTCATCCACTTTCCTGTACCATGCTCTCGAAGATTGTTTAAGCCCGTAGATTGCCTTTTTTAATTTAAGTACTTGACCCTCATGGGTCTGCTCGGAAAATCCTTCTGGCAACTGCATAAAAATGGTTTCATCAAGAGCACCATTCAGAAAGGCTGTAGTTACATCAAGGTGAGTAATGTCAAATCCTAACTTAACTGACAATGCAAATAGTAACCTCAATGTAGTATGCCTCACAACAGGAGAAAATGTTTCTGTATAGTCTATACCTTCAACTTGTGAAAAACCTTTAGCAACTAAACGTGCACGGAACCGAACTTTGTTATCACTATCATATTTTTTACGAAGCACCCACTTACACTGTACAACCCTACCATCTTGTGGACTTTCACATAATTCCCACGCATCATTTTCTTTGAAACACTGTAGTTCTTCTTGCATGGCCAACATCCACTGTTTCTTTTCTGGTCCGTTTAAAGCATCATGCAGTGTCAAACCTGCCACATCATCATAGGTTTCAGCGCTTGTGCAAAGATTCGACATACCATATCTCTCTGGTGGTTTCCGTGTTCGTCTGGGTCTGTCCATGAAATCTTCATTTTCACACTGAAGTGTACTCTCTGAGTCTTCATCATCATAGGAATAATCATTTTCACTGTTGGAGTTATCTTCAAGACTAGATGTTGATTCAAAACTTGTTACCTCCTGGCCTTGTTGTTCTGGTTTAACCTCATTTGAATCAAAACTTGTTACCTCCTGGCCTTGTTGTTCTGGTTTAACCTCATCCCCCACTGAAGCAACATTCTGGTCTTGCATTTGAATCATACATTCAGAATTGATTTCTGGCTCAATAATGACCACATCTCTACTTGTAAACACAGTCCTTGTTTCTGGATTATAGACTCTGTATCCCTTTATGTTATCTGGGTATCCTGTAAGAATACATTTCACAGATTTCTTATCCCATTTCTTACGCTTTTGTTTAGCAACATGTACCATGACAGTGCTACCAAATATCCTAATATGACTGATATCTGGTTTTGTGCCAGTCCATAGTTCATATGGCGTTTTATTATCCAACGCAGCAGCCACAGTTCGATTCTGCAGGTACACTGCCGTATTGGTGGCCTCAGCCCAAAACTCTTTTCCCAGGTTTGCATCAAACAGTAGACATCTCGCTTTTTCTACGACTGTGCGATTGAATCTTTCACATAAACCATTTTGTTCTGGGGTGTATGGGTTGCTTTTCTGGTGGATAATACCAGCACTGTTTAGGTAATCTTCAAATTCCTTATTGCAATACTCTAAACCATTATCGCTTCTTATTACTTTTATTGTTCTTTTTGTTTGATTTTCCACCTTTGCTTTGAATATCTTGAAATACTTCAGAGCCTCATTTTTGTGCTTCAGAAAATAAACAAATGTTATGCGACTGTAATCATCGACAAATAACAAGAAATACCTTGCTCCTCCTATCGATGTAGTCTCCATAGGGCCACAAATGTCTGTGTGCACTAAATCTAGCAAGTTGCTGCTTCTCTGACCACTGCCTTTAAATGGTAAGCGACACTGTTTACCTTCACAACATGTTGTACAAGAAGCCTTGCTTATTTCTGCTTTTTCATCAAATGACATTCCCAAGACAGCATTTTTCATTTTATTTAAGTATTCCTTGTTGACATGTCCTAATCTGCGATGCCATGTTACTCCTGACACAGCTGATGCAGCCAAATACTCCTGGGATACCAAGTTTACATTGTATACCCCATTGACCAATACTGCTGTAGCGACTAACTGTTGCTTTTTATTGTAAACACAACAGCTTTTATCTGTGAAAGACACACTGTTTCCTTTTTTTATTAGTTGACTGACTGATAGTAGGTTAGTAGTCAGAGATGGTATACAGCATACGTCTTCTATCACGATGTCGTACTCGCAATCATCAGTTGAAGTCGTTATTTTAACATTGCCAGAACATAATACTGTCATCTTCTCACTATTAGCTACGACAATTCCTTTATTTTGTTCATATTTGGCATTCATAACCCAACTTTCGTTTGCTGTTAGGTGTACACTTGCCCCGGAGTCGATATACCAATCATTTTTGTTGAAATTCGCACTTAAAAATGCTGCACTAAATGCGTTTGATTGCATTCTTTCTTTATTTTTCTTATTTGCTGAATTATTTTCGTTATTCATGCACTGATTTTTGTAATGGCCGACTTGTTTACACCGGTAGCATTTCACCGCCTTGGTGTTTGACTTCGACGGAACAGTAGTACTACCAACATTACAATTTTTCTTGGCCATAGACAAATTATTCTTATTTTGCTTTGCATGATTTGAATGACTGACGAATGCACCGTTCATTTCATTCTCGTTGTAATCTACCGACTCCATGTCTAATAATTTTGTCTTGATATTGTCTGCCGTAATGGAAATGCCCGAATGTTCGATTGCCATGATCATTGGAGCAAAACGATCAGGCAATCCAGCCAACAACAATGACCCTGTCCATTGATCATTTATTTCAAATCCCGTTCCACTTAATTTCTGCGCTGTATCGATAATCTGCGTCACATATGACGTCATCGAACTGCAATTTTCTCGCCGGATTGAAATCAAATTTCTCAACAGACTTATTCTCCGTGAAAAGCCACTATCATCAAATAATTGCTGTAGTTTATTCCACAATTCTTTCGAAGATTTAACGGTTTTGACGTGGACATACAACGACGGGCCGATGGTCATAATCAATTTGGCTTTTGTTTTTTCGTCATCCGCGCTTGCTATTTCTTTTCCCGGTTCTGGCTTGATACAATGCTTCATGCCTTCGAGAACTAAGAAATTTTCTGCAGCGAAACACCACTCCGAATAATTATCGCGTCCCTTTAATTTTGGCACATTGATAAGGTAATTGGTAGCCATTTTTGACGAACAGTTTTTACACTTATACACTGCGATAATTAATACGATCAGTCAGTTCACAGCTAAATCGCACTGAATACTGTCTTTTAACACTTGCTTTACTGCAAAATCCTTGTTAAAACGACTCAATACCGCGATTTTATGAGCTTCTGGGCCCATAACCTATAATAAAACAACGTATTCCCACTGACGAGTGGCACAGACTAAATTTTATTTAGAGACAAAAGACAAACAAACATGTCTACCGACAATGCAAGACAGATGGCAGCACTAGTAACATATTGTGTAGATATTAGACCTTTAACAATACCAAAGAGAGCTTTCCTATATAACCCGAGAGGTAGAAGAGACATTGGCCTCCCCGTAAAAGATGGAATCCACTTATGACTTCGCCGGAATGGGCTACTTAGCCTAAACCATGAAGAAGATGATGATGATGATTAATCCCTGTGCGGACTTGATGTCTTCTTATTTAAGCACTAGATTACAATATGTCTGTTATCTCAACAAAAGATTTCTTAACTTTCTGTAACCGAATATGGTGTCCCCCAAGGTTCAGTTTTGGGGCCTGTTCTTCTTTAGATATGCATTTACAATCTCCCAGATTATATTGATGATGAGTGTCCAAATATTTATCTTTTCGCTGATGACCTGGCACTCAAATGACTGTCTCATGAATAAAATTGATACTTTACCTACTAAAGTTCAAGATCGGTCTGAAGCCAATAAATTAAGCCTTAACGTTGAAAAAACAGTTAACATAACTTTTAGCTACGATAGGGTTATTAAATATCAGATTCCAACGGTTAAGTTCATTGTCATTCATCTTAATTCTGATCTCGGATGGCATGGTCATACTAATGCCTTTGCATCTAAAATAAACAAGTTTTTTTTTATCCTTAGGGCTCTAAGCATATGTAATGTAATTTAATGAATGTAATTATTGGTATTTGTAAGCAACATCTTTTAACTGTTTATCATGCCCATATTAATTCTCACATCAATTATGGTGTAATATTTTGGGGAACCATTCTCCTTCTGATATACTTCTCATTTAACAGAAAAAAAAGCTATTAGAATCATGTGTGGAGCTTCGTCAGCACTGGAAACCACTTTTTATGAAACTTGGCATTCTGACTCTTCCAGCAATGTTCGTTCTTAATAGCCTACTTTCTGTATTCAAACAACTAGAAGAATTGACTAAATGTGAAGATACCTACAACTATGATACACGTAATAGAGGCAATTTTATATTAAAAAATGTAAATATGCTACAACATATAATAGTTTTGAAAACGTTTCTCTGATTCTGTATAACAGCCTAACTGTCAATATAAGACAAATCCCTTACCATGCTTCCAAGAGAACTTTACAATCTTACTCAGTTCAGAGCTGACCGTCGTTGAGTGTAGACGTGCTTTGTTGGTGCTGCTTGTTTTCAAAATGGGAAGGAGGGGTAAAGCTACTACAGATGAAGCTAATACAGATCATGATTACCGTGCAAATGAAAAGCATGTTTGATGAAATCAAATGTTCTCTGCAACAAGAGGTGAATGACCTGAAGAAAACTGTAGAATTCATTTTTTAAAAAAATGATTTCTTTACTGAAGAATTGACAAAAGTAAAAGAAGTTGTTAAGGAGTGTAAGTCTAAAGTGAGTGCGCTTTCTCAGGAGAATGTTTTTCTCAAAAGATAAATAGAAGATCTTCAACAGTACACTAGAAGAGACAATATTTTAATATTTCGTTATCCGGAGTCTGTAGATGAATCAGTGTACGAAGCTGTGTCTAAGGTGACTAAAGCTATAGGTGGCAAGAACTGGTCTCTGATATCAGTATAGCACACAGCCTGCCAGCTAGAAATGGAAAAGTGAAGCCTATTGTAGTCCGTTTCACTAAACGCACAAGTAGAAACTCATAGCTCCAGAAATTTAGTGAAGAGGCGAAGAAGAATCCGGAAGGTCCTGGATTATGCTACGTAATATAAATCCTAAACAAACTTTCCCTGGTCGTATTAACGCTGCTGAACATCTCACTTCTTCTACGCGTGACCTCAATACTACCAGAGACATGGCTAAGCAAAAGGGTTACCAGTATGTTTGGACAAGAGACTGCAAAATTTTCATTAGAAAGGATGAACGAAGTTCGGCTCTGAGAATAAGAACTCTGCATGATATTAATGACATTGTGTAAATAGTTTTCATTTCTCTTTGATATCATTTTATTCTTAGTCGGCAACAATGGATGGTTTCTTAAATGAACTAAGAGGTTACAGAGAAAATCCAACAACTACTGTCTTGGAAGATGCGGACTCATGCAATAGTTTCATTAGTAACACAATCCACGATTTCAAAGTATTTAACTTAAATATTCGGAGTCTTAAAAAACATTTTTTTAAGAATTGTGCACTATTATACAAAGTATTAACCAAGATTTTGATTTTCTTATTTTATCGGAAGCCTGGTTATATGTAGAATATGGATATGAATTACCTGGCTATATAAAGATCTTTAAATTAAACAAGTACAATAAATATGATAGCATTGTTGTCTATTGCAAAAATAATATCGACATCACTCTTTGTGATATAGAAATCCCGGAATGTAATTCCCTGCATTGTAATTTTACATTTGATAACAATACATTTTCATTAACTGCTATTTATAGGTCGCCAAACACTTGCAAATATGATTTCCTTGATCATTTCGAACGTTTTTTGATGAATTCAAAACAAACTGATAACCATCTAATTGTTGGAGACTTAAATTTTCAGATTATGGATAATGATTTAGATGTTACTGGAAATAGATACTTGGATATGTTGCATGCGCATGGTTTTATCAAATTTTTAAAAGCAGTTACGAGACCAAGCTCTGAGACCTATTTAGACCATATACAGTATTTTTTAAAACCAATAGAAACTGGAAATTTATACCAGGAGTCTTTTGCTGCGCCGTAACTGATCATTATGCCGTTTTTGCTCTATTTAAGAATATTAACGAGCATTGTTTAAAATCCACAGATGGAAATCAAATACATTCTGTGAATCACATTAACAATGAAACATTAGTCACACTCATTGAATTAGAAACCTGGGATTCAGTGTATAAATGTAATGATCCAGATACTTCTTTCCAGATTTTTTATAATTTAATTAAGAAATGCATCGATTTAAGTACTTCAAAAGCAACTGTAAGCTTTCTCGTAAGTTCATGAAAATCAAACCATGGATGACTGTAGGCATAATTAAATCAATCCGTACTAGAGACAAACTCGCGAGAAAATTAATTCAAGACCCAAAAAATGAAAATTTGAAAAGTTATTATGAAAATTATAGACATATGCTGACTCTTGTGATCAGAAATATGAAAATTAGCTATTATAAATTAAAGTTTGATGAATATAGGAACAAGCCTAGAAAGTTTGGCAAACTATTAATGAAGCCACTGATATAAGTTCAGTAAAAAATTATCCGTTTCAGATTTAATAAATGAAAATGGTACAAAAATAACAAATAAAGCAGATATAGCTAATGAATTTAATAATTACTTCTAAAAAATAGGGCATAGTGTAACCTCAAATGTTAGGTCATCACCAGACTCTTCTGTGCACAATGACACAGTCGGGATTCCAACCACATCTATGTTTCTCAGTCCTGTTAACGAAAACGAAATTATTAACATTGTGAAGACTTTAAAAAATAACGTAGTTCCAGGAATTGATGGAATAAAAAATAACACATTGAAATCTATCATTAAATATATTGCAAAACCTCTTGTCTACATATTCAATCTTTGTTTCTTAGATGGTGTTTTCCCAAATGCTCTTAAAACTGCTGTGATAATACCTATACACAAATCCGGAAAAAAATGTACTAAACAATTACAGACCAATATCATTAGTTCCGGCCTTTTCTAAGTTACTAGAGAAATGCATAAAAGTTACACTACTGAATTATTTACAAAAACGTGACATTATATCTAAAAATCAATTTGGTTTCCAGAGCAATATATCTACTGACGACGCCTTTATTAGCGTTACAGGTAGTATTATTAATGAATTAGATAAAGGTAATAATTAATTAGGAATTTTCTTGGACTTACGAAAAGCTTTTGATACTGTTATTCACTCGATTCTGTTAGATAAACTATGTAAGATAGGAATTAGAGGAACAGTACACAAATTATTTGAATCACATCTGAGCAATAGATGTAGCCTATAATGACAAAAGTTGACAGTCATATAAGTGAAATATCAAATATTGACATAGGCGTGCCACAAGGAACGATTTTAGGACCCATTTTATATTTAATATACATAAATGACTTGCTAAATTTAAATCATGATGTAATAAACGGCTCCATATTTTCATATGCAGACGAGACTGTAGTTATTTTTACTGGTCATTCATGGGAGGAAACATATAAATACGCTAACACAGGCATGGTAATTGTAAAAAAGTGATTTCATTCTAACCGTCTCTCACTAAACGTAGATAAATCAACTTTGGTTCTTTTCTCATTAACAACTATTGGTCACATAAAACGGAAGAATTGTACAAATTCTAATGTAATAATACACAATTGTAATTTTGATGTAACAAATTGTTCATGCTCCCCATTGAAGGAGGCTGCCGTTATGAAATATTTGGGTATCTTTATATATCAACATCTTAAATGGTGTCACCATGTTAATTACATCTGTAATAGACTACGCAGAACAATTTACAAATTTGTCATTTTACGTCACTGTATGCCCATTACTGTTCTTCGTTCCGTTTACCTAGCCCTGTTCCAGTCCATTATGCAATATGGCATTCTCGCATGGGGAGGATTAGCGAAAACTACTCTTGAACTACTTTGCCTTTTACAAAAAAGAATAATAAAAATCTGTCTAAGAAAACACATTGATTACCCAACTAGTCTAATATTTTCTGAATTTAATGTTTTTAAGTTTGACCAACTCTACAAATTTTCTTTATTAAAATATTCTCACAAACATCGTGCAAAATACTCATCCGGTGATCATGCATACAGCACTAGAAGAAATAATAATCTACCTCTATCAGAACCTAAATGTCTCACATCAGCAGGATTAAACCATAGCATTAATTTTGGTCCCCGCTTCTATAACTCTATGATCAGTAGATAGCCCGATCTCGCAGTTTACCACAATTTTAAATTTAATAAGTATGTAAAACATTGTTTTGTAATTTTATTAGCTTTAAGTCATTTATTTTTGTTATTATTTATTGTATGTATTTGTGTTTAATATTTTTTGTCTCCTTTTTATAAATTTGTCTTTTCTTTTTCTAGCTCTGTTTAACAATTTTCACCTTTTTTTATAAGTGTGTCAATCTTTCTCATTTTGTTCTTTGTTTCTCCTCTTTCTGCACTCTTATTGTTTTGAAACTACACCCGAGCACGAGCAGTTTGCTCATTCGGGTGTATTTCTAAATATTTGGTCCTTTTCTTTCTTTTTTTTTTTTTCTTAAAAATTATTGTACTTTAAATTTGAAATTTGTAAAGGTTTTTTGTTTATTTGTGTATTTTTTTATTTGTATTTGTTTAACTATGATAATAAATAAAATAAATAATAATAATAAATCAATAATAAAATAATTACTTAAGAAATAATCCCCTATACCGCAGCCAGGAATATTATTCTATACATTGGATGAGAATTTTATAATTTTTAACGTTGCTATACATTTTCGTTTAATGTCCTGCCGTTTAATATCTATCCATGTTCTTTTACAGAAGAGACTTGATTATTTAGGTTGTTAGAGGCAGTTATTGTATAATATTTGCAGGAAACATCACCACACTCATTAAAAAAACCATCAGAATGTAAACACCAATGATTGCACACACTGTAGGTGGGATGCGAATGAAATGTACAATATGCGAGCTTTCTGTTGTTAACACTGTGGCCATTTGAGTCAGGAATTATTACAGCACAAACGCGAAATAAACAGTGAATCCTATTTATGTAGAAAGTCATGCACATAAAATAATTTGTTCCCTCATTTAAAAAAATGTTACATATGAAATATCATGGGAACTAATGAAGGTATATTATTTTTATATATGTTTCTCAAATGAACTGTTGCTTGAAATTCTGAGTTAGTGAAAATGTTACATGGTTTCTGTATTTCTAACTTTCTTTCCTCCCACTCTCTTTTCTCTCTCGCTCTCTTTCACTTTTTCTAGCATTCTCATAATTACCAAACTTATTCTAATTGTGAAAATGATAGTCGACACTAATATTGATTACAAAATATTTTTTCATTCAAAGACACTTATAATAAAATCAGATAAACTGATGTAACAAAGTTCCATATTTATTTATTTATATTAATATTGTCATGTAGCAATATACAATTGCAATAGACATTATTATAAAGTAAATCAAAATAGGTAAAGTTATAGTCAGTACATCTTAAATTACATAACATCGTCAAAAACATAAAATGAATTTATAAAAAAAAAAAGGAGTCTGGAGGTATTCATTAATAAGTTATTATAGAAAGCATTTAAATCAACCACCTGCGAATAGTTTTTTTGAAAGCACACTGATTCAATTGGAATACTTAGAAAGGTATGTAATTGTATAACTTGAAGGCCGTTATATGATGGTTGTTGGCTTTTACTGTGAGTCTGCATTTAGGTAAGTACACGTTTTCATTATTCCTTTGCACTGTGGTCATGGATAGATGGAGTTGATAGGCCATGTTTCAGAATCTACTGAGTTTCTGACCACGGTTCCTTGAGAAAGTTTGATTAGCATATGAGAAGGAATAAGTTTGATAACTAGAATGTGAAAATAACGAATTAACAACAAATTCCTCACGTCAACGATAGACCTAGCTCAGGGGTCGGCAATCTTTTGAGTCGAAAGAGCCAAAAATCACAATTTACAAAATTTCAAAGTTTTTAAAGAGCTACAAACTGTTTTCTTGCCAACAATAAATAGTACTCATATAAATAAAGTTTTTTGATAAAACAAACTAATCTATTTATTCATAAGAAAAAATGTCTATTTATTCATAAGAAAAAATATATATTTATTCATATATAAGTAGTGTTCTTTACAACAAATTAGATAATATATATGGCATTATTACCTATTATTTAAGTAAAAAATTAAAACAATTAAACATTTACTTACAACACTAACTTGTACTTCAATAACATACATTTGAGCAAACGAATTCAATGGGAGCGTTGGCTTTGCATGGTTTTAGAAAGTTTGGATAAATTTGGTTCATAACTTGTTGTTTTAAATTTCACACACGACTCTAAATTTTCATTTGTTAGTTGGCTTCCTACTTTACTTTTAATTATATTCATGCAAGAGAACGCTTGCTCGCACGAATATTTCGATCCGAAGATAGTCAGCACTCCAAATGCCAACTTCTTCACCTCACTGTAGCAATCTGGAAGACTATTCCATGCGTCGAATATAAGTGCCTCAACTCGTGGCATTTCTTTTAGAACTGTCCACTTTTGTTGCGTTACGTACATACATTTGCAACAACGCTCTCCTCTACTGGTACTCTTAACTAATTGCTAGATAATTTAATCTTAGTTTCACTAAATAAATATAATAACTTTGGACGTGTGTTACTGATTCTTTAAAGAACTCTTGAAATCCAGAAACGACCCAATCCCCAAAGTCCGACAGATCTGAAACCAGTCCCCAGGAAGGAAGGTAGTAGATGACACAACACAATCTGCTGTAGATGTATATTTGATTATTAAAAAACAATCAACAAGAATAACCCTCAATAACAACTATCAGAGTAAAGTCATAAATATATTATTATCACAGAATAACATAGAAACTCATAGAAACCCTAAAAGTAGAGAGTGGCCTTACACAAAGCAGCCACAGATTACAACTAACACTGATCGTATAATCGCCAAAACATTAAGAGGTTAAATAGAGTTGGACTAAATTCATGTAATAACCTGAATGCCACCTTTACAAATAACAACCCACAATAGATCTAAAGCCAGAACTAACTATCCAGCATCCAAGCTTATTAAATGCAAAAACTATATTCTGACCTAAGTAGAGTAACGAATCTGGCCTAATCAAGAAATTGTCTAAAAGGAAAATCTATAACTCACAACTGGTTTTCCTAATTTCTGAATAAATCTACAAACAATGGCTCCCCTATAGAATTTGTTTAAATTAGCTAAGTCTAGCCTAAGTTGCCCATTAACTAAATTGATAATAAACTACTAACGGTAGTTTTGGCTCTCAGTAATTTATCAGGCTAATAAATTAATCTGCATCAAATAGATTCTCTAATAAATTAATTAACGCATCTAATCTCATATTACATTGGCCGTTAACCCAAGGTGACCAAAATGTAGGAAAATACAGCCTTCAATGACAAACTCTAACAATGGGTGATGAATTAACCCACAGAAATATCTTATTTAATTCAAGAAAATCTATATGAAGGTGGCCATTAAATAACGTGACTGATTTATAACAATAGAACTTCAATATATTGTCCCTCGTAGAGACTGTTACAACAATTTGACATGTATAACGTCTCTTCAAATTGGTTAACTTAGTTGAATATGTACTAGATTGGCAATTAGCCAAAATGACCACAATACCAAACAGGCAGTCAACAGTCACAAACACTAATAATGGTTGGTCATTTAACTTACAGAAAATATTTGCTGAATCAATTGTTTAATCCAACTAAATGTATATGGCGGTAGAAATTAACTAAATTATAATAACTGACAATTAAACGGATAAAATTCGCAATAGAAAAACAGCCTATTAAATCAATATCATGTATATAGGCCTATCTGGTGCATGATAATTGGTTAACTCCTAACTCAGTGGTCATTAGCCAGAAGTGACCACAATATCAAAATAGGCAGCCAACAGTCACAAACACTAATAATGGCTGGTTATTTAACTTACAGAAATATTTACTCTATCAATTGACTAAATGACTATAATTGGCTATTACACAATATAATTCACAGAAATATTGCCTAATAATTTAATTTATCATGTATATAGGCCTATCTGGTGCACGAAAATTGGTTAACTCATAACTCAGTGGCCATTAGCCAGAAGTGACCACAATATCAAAATAGGCAGCCAACAGTCACAAAAGTTAATAATGCTTGGTTATTTAACTTACAGAAATATTTATTGTATCGATTGGCTAAATGACAATAATTGGCTATTATACAAATATAATTAACAGAAATATTGCCTAATAAATTAATTTATCATGTATATAGTCCTATCTGGTGCACTAAAATTGGGTAACTCATAACTCAGTGGTCATTAGCCAGAAGTGACCACAATATCAAAATAGGCAGCCAACAGTCACAAACACTAATAATGGCTGGTTATTTAACTTACAGAAATATTTACTCTATCAATTGACTAAATGACTATAATTGGCTATTACACAATATAATTCACAGAAATATTGCCTAATAATTTAATTTATCATGTATATAGGCCTATCTGGTGCACGAAAATTGGTTAACTCATAACTCAGTGGCCATTAGCCAGAAGTGACCACAATATCAAAATAGGCAGCCAACAGTCACAAAAGTTAATAATGCTTGGTTATTTAACTTACAGAAATATTTATTGTATCGATTGGCTAAATGACAATAATTGGCTATTATACAAATATAATTAACAGAAATATTGCCTAATAAATTAATTTATCATGTATATAGTCCTATCTGGTGCACTAAAATTGGGTAACTCATAACTCAGTGGTCATTAGCCAGAAGTGACCACAATATCAAAATAGGCAGCCAACAGTCACAAAAGTTAATAATGGTTGGTTATTTAACTTACAGAAATATTTACTGTATCAATTGACTAAATGACTATAATTGGATATTATTCAATATAATTCACAGAAATATTGCCTAATAATTTAATTTATCATGTATATAGGCCTATCTGGTGCACTAAAATTGGTTAACTCATAAGTCAGTTGTCATTAGTCAGAAGTGACCATAATATCAAAATAGGCAGCCAACAGTCACAAACACTAATAATGGCTGGTTATTTCACTTACAGAAATATTTACTGTATCAATTGTTTAATTGCTCCAAAGTTGGATTAATTTAGCCATTGACTAAATGACTATAATTGGCTATTATACAAATATAATTCACAGAAATATTGCCTAATAAATTAATTTATCATGTATATAGGCCTATCTGATACTACCTACATTTGCACTGAAATGGCCATTAACCAAAATGACCACAAACTATAATTGGTTGACTGAATTTACAGAACATTCCTTCATATTTCATCAGTTTACGACTAATCAAAAAACACTGCACATAATGATACTATGAAACAACACAGTAAACCTGAATAACCTTACAGTCAAATAGCTTGACTAATATGTATATCTTGCTGCTTATCGTAGCATCGAGAATTATCCTTGAAAAAGATTCTAAGAATAGCCCTATGAAGAAGGCGATACACGAGAATCTGAAAATAGATTATTAAGGACCATATTCGACCGTACAAAAACTAGAAAATCTGAATCAGATAAAGCCGTAATATAAAGAGAGCATCCAATAACGAATTATAAGAAAGGTTACCTATCTGCAAGAATTTCTAGACAGTCTGACACCGCCATTTTACCATGTTCGTCTATAACAACTTACAACTTCATGGATGCATTTTCAATGATTAAGAGAAACCTGTACTTAACTCAAAAACCCTTCTGTCTGATGGACACTTTACCTAACATAATAATATATTAAGACTCACTCAATAATCAGCCATTACCCGCAACTCGACGAGAAGTTTCCCCAGGCAAACCTCAGTACTAGACTTCCACACAGACACTGACTCCCGCGAGAGACCAGCCCAGCAAACCTTCACGCGAAAAACACGCTGCGCAGACGCGAGGAAAATTTCCAGAGCTCTATACACAGACAAACGAAATCGGAGACGGGAAAATGTGACGTCTGACGTCACAGCCTCCCCTCCCAGAAAAAGAATACTATGTATACAAATATAAGTGTGAAATTAATCAGATTCTCGATATAACCCCTTCTAGTAAGGCCACTCAATTTAAATAGGTAGACATATAACATTAACTACAGCAAAAGAATCACAAATGTTACACATGAATAATTCAGTTCCTACTTAATAGCTAAACATGATAATTGGACACCACCATGTGGTATATGGAATGCAAAGTCTAGTTTAATTGTATAATTTAACAAAGTCCAACAAATTTAAGAAGTCCTATTTACCTTTTATATATTTTCTTTATTTAGTTACCCTTTGTAAGGTTAGTTCTTGATTGTATAAAATTTGATCGATCAACTTTGTCTCATTTTTTTAAACAACCATCCTGCCTCCCACAAAGTTATTTAAAGCACTGCACTGTCGAAGATCACTTATTGCCTTATATCGAATAAAAGATCACTTATTGACTTTCTTCGAATCATGACTTAACACATGTGAAATTTATAAGAAATACGGGTCTCACCGTTTAAACCAGGGGACCTTTAAAGATCACCTTATTACCTTTAATTTCGCTTATGGCGTGGCATATGTGTGATTAAAAAAATATATGTGTCACAACATCACAACAGAAGAACGCTGGGTAGGTAACCCTGAGTCCACAAGTGTATCCAGTGATGGCACACAGAATAATGATCCAGAAGGTTACCAAAATACCCCAGCACAGGCAATATTTCTTTACCAAACAACACTCTCACCACGAAGATAACGATCGGAAGCTGAAGACAAAATCTCTGGTCCAGATGATAAATGAAGGCAGGAGCAGGGCAAGACTCCGGTCAACTGTTACATTGGCAAAACAAGACGGGTTAGCTCTCTCCATGAGTCAGCCCAAGAATGCGGCAACGTGTGGGATTCACACACGCCACCACAGGAGCCATTGGAGCAGAAGAAGCAGCGATCCGCAGCAGTCCTCAAAGGATCGAGTAGTTGAACCAATTCTTCGGTACATGTCAACAAGGCCACTAAAACAGCCAAGATAAGGCAGCACAGTATAGTTGCTTTGATAATATGGATCTGGTAACACTTGTTAATAGTCCCCAGATAAGGATGTAAACAACATGTCTTGATACTATCAGTATTCTTCTTGTCTTATTGATAGGTAACGTTTCAGTTACTGTTGAGTAGTTCAGTATTAAAGCATTCACACTCCGTTATATGAAGTGAAGAATTAATCCTTTATAGAGTCAGTAATCTTTTATGTTTTTACACACATATGCTCAACAATCTGGTTTTGTTAACAGTCCTTAAAATTCGCCACATAATTTTTGCAAGTGACTACTCAGAAAACGATGTTTCTTGTTACCATCAGTGTTGTTCTTGTTTTTATTGTGAGAGAACATTGGTTACTATTGAGAATTTCAAGTTTACAACATTTATAGTGCATTGTATGATGTGAAGAATTAACTTACTGTAAGATAAGATAAGATAAGATAAGATAATCTTTATTTGCCGTTTAATACATGGTACAATTGGCTTCGTCATTGTTTAACACAGTATTTACAATATATTTAAAATTATTTACAATTATGTCTGTAATAGTCATAGGGAATTGTAATGGACAGCATCATACCACCTGCTATAGATTGCTTTAACACAGAAAATTCTTTTGATTACCTGTCCACACACTACTTAAAATAACATACATTAATTGGAACACTACACATTTGCATCAGAGTAATACAATAGTGAAAGATCTTAAAAGAGAATTTAAGACGGTATGCAGATACAAATTGAGCTATTCTATAGGTTATAATACCAGTCAGAATAATAAATTGGACATATCACAGTTGTTAAACTCTTCAAGTGAATAAAATGCTTTACCCTTAATCCAGGATTCTAGAACAGTTTTAAATTTGATCAATGTCACTAAGTGTGAACTCTTAGGGAGTTTATTAAATAACTGAAAGCTTAAATAAAGATGACTATTATGTGTTTTGGATAGTCTGGAATAGGGAAGATCAATCATGTAACTCTTTCTAGTGTCATGTGAATGAACAGATGTCCTATTGGAGAATGCTGAGAGGTTTTCCTTTACATAAACTAGACAATTAAAAATATATAGTCCTGGCACAGTCATTATATTCAGGTTAGCAAAATGCTCTCTACATGACTCTGCTGGGTTTAATCCCAAAATGCATCTAAGTGCTCTTTTCTGCCACTTAAATACTAGTGTGGTATTAGTTGCATTTCCCCACAGCAGTATGCCATATATCAAATGGGAATGAAAGAAGGCAAAGTACGAAAATAGCATTAAGTTTTCACTGACATTGTCTCTGAGTCTATTGAGCAAAAAA
The DNA here is from genome assembly GCA_964059195.1 of Ectobius pallidus. Classification (NCBI taxonomy): domain Eukaryota; kingdom Metazoa; phylum Arthropoda; class Insecta; order Blattodea; family Ectobiidae; genus Ectobius; species Ectobius pallidus. The sequence continues at coordinate 151,910,580 of CAXKWD010000002.1, forward strand.
GTAACTCGAGCCAGCTTTTTGCATAGAGTTTCTATATGCTTTGTCCAGATCAGTTTTTGGTCCATTTGTATTCCAAGTAGTTTAACATATTTATTTTCTTATTTTATAACATTAAGGTTAAAAATAATATTTTCGGTTTTATTTGAATTCAGTTTTAACAGATTTGCCTCTAACCAGAGAGCAGATTTCTCTAGCATAGAAGCATCTTTTTGTTTTATAACATCCAAGGATCTGTGAGTGTTAAGAATAGTAGTATCATCTGCATATAATATTGTCCTACAAGGCAGATATGCTGGTAGATCGTTAATATAAACCGTGAATAGGAAAGCCCCAATAGTATGGAACCTTGGGGCACACCTTTTTTAATTGGTAGGAAATCTGAGGCATCATTATTAACTTTTACCATTTGCACTCTATTATTTAGATAAGATATTATTAAATTAAGTGTCTTCCTTTCAACTCCATAGAACTCCAACTTTTTAATTAATATTTCGTGTGAGATGGAATCAAAAGCTTTACTCAGATCCAATAGGGATGCACTAGAATACATCTTACTTTCAAAACCATTATGGATTTCAGATACAATGGCATCGACTGCTTTTACTGTTGACAATTTGGACCTAAATCCATATTGTGCATCACTGATCAAATTATTATTTTCAAAGAAGGAACATAGTTGAATATGTAAACAAATTTCAACTATCTTTGACAGTATCGGAATGAGGGAAATTGGACGATAATTATTTGGATCTCGTCTATCGCCTTTTTTATGAATTGGCCTGGTCACTGTTATTTTTAAACAGTCAGGAAAGATTCCTTGATTTAATATTCTGTTAGTGAGAATGTATAAGGGAAACTGCAGTTCTTTTGAAATAGACTTAATGACAAAATTTGAGAGGCCGTAAAAGTCTTCTGCTTTTGAGTTGGATAACTTATTTATTGCCTTTTTTATAACGTTTTCATCGCTAATTAAGTCCCATGTAAAATTGAGATTTGTTTTTTGTAATGAACTTGACAATAGAGTTATGGGATCTACGTTGTTTTGATGTGTTATATGATTTTCTTCCTCTGTTGGGTTTAGATCAGTAAAGTGTGCATTGAGCGTATTAGGAGCTATTGGTATGTCTTCATGGTTCGATTTTGAACTATTAATTTCATGTTTTATTACAGTCCAAGCAGCCTTACAACTATTATTAGAATTTAGAATAAATTTGTCATTTGCCTTGCACTTTGCCAATTTAATCTCATTTTTATACATTCTGTTTAGTCTATTATATATGTCTCTATAATTGCTGTCTTGTTTACATTTATCATGACACGTTTGAAGCATAATTCTAATTATATTAAGATATGGAGTATACCAGTTTCTGTAGTGTCTGTAATGTTTTTTTATACATACAATTAAGCATATACTTTTTTGAAGCTTTCGTACTGGGAGAGCACAAAGGTCCCTTCCCGCCAAATCACGGGCAGATGAACTGAAAATTATGTGAGTCACAAAAAATACCGTTTACCCCTTGTTTATTTTCTCTTAATCAAAATGCATCACATGAACTTCAATAAAGGCCACCTACACACTAATCTTAACTGAGCTACACATAATTAACATACAACATTCAGTAAGAACTTAATTACAAAAATATTACACTAAAGTTAATTGCAATAAAATAGGAAAGGCGAAAACTGCCTCATATCCAATTAGCCAACACAAATCAAAATAATCTGGTGGAAAACTCGCTACAAAAACATGACAAATACTGAAGCACAAACTCAAGTGATTACTTTTACATCTCAAAAGTTAAGAAGAAGCAGGAGAAAATGGTTTAATTTGAGAAAGATGACATCTCCTGAATGACTTATCTACTAAACTCTCTAACAAAAAGGAAACACCATTGTGCAAGACCTGCACTATTTTAAATGGACCAAGAAAACGGGGAGCCAATTTCTTTGCAAATTTATCCTTGGCAGAACTGACTGGGAAATTACGCGCCATGACAATATCGCCAATCTTATAACTGCATGGTATCCTACCGGAATTATAACGCCTAGCACGCCTCCTACGAGCAAGAACTTAATTCCGAGCGGCCGCTCGCCAAGAGTTTTGAATGTCCTCAGGAGAAACGGAATTAGGAAGCAGATCAGAGAGATTCCATAGGTTACTCAGCGGGTGATTGGGTTGGAAAGAAAGTAACAAGGAACACGGAGATTGACCATGGGACTCATACTTAGCAGTGTTGAAAGCAAATTGTAGCCAGGAGATATTCTCATCCCAGAGGGTGTGATCAGCATGGTGGTAGGCTATAAGGGCGTTCTTTAAATTCCTCATGACGCGTTCAGCATGAGAAGGGTTAGGGTAATACGGCGTAGTGGTCACATGTTGGATGCCCAAACGGAAACAGAATTTCTTGAACGCATAAGAAAGAAACTGGGGAGCGTTATCCGACACTATAGACTGAGTTACACCAAAGGTTTGAAAAATCTGTGATAAAGACTGAATAACCCTGTATGTACATGAATCAGGTAAAGGAAAGAGTCAGCAAAATTTAGTAAAGGCATCAATAACCACTACTATATACGAGTTGCCCTTCTTAGACTTAGGCAGTTTCCCCAGAAAATCAATAAATAATCTCTGAAAACGTTTATCTACAACTGTAGAGGCCAAATACCCAACCCGAGAATTTAACGCTGGTTTGGACAACGCACAAACCTGGCAAGAAAGAACCCGATTCCTAATATCATTACCCATGGCTGACCACCAAAAACTCTGTTGAATTTTAGACAGTGTCTTCTTGATACCAAGATGAGCCCCAAAAGGAGAAAGATGGTAATAACTGAAGATCATTGGGACCAAACCAGAAGGCACAACTAAACGAAAGCGTTTATTCTTCCTGAACCCCAACTGAATTTGTAAGGTACCTTTAACCAAAGAGAAATTAGCCAAAGGTTCACCGGAATGTAAACTATCCATAATTTGGCGAAGACTGGGATCACGACGCTGATGTTCGGCCAACTCTGAAAAGGCTAATGGAGAATCCACCAAAAGGTTCGCCAAAAGAGGAGATTGCTCAGACTCCCTAACAAGAAGCGAATCTACATTTGACTCTCTAGAATCTGGAAAACCTTCAAACATTCTAGATAATGAATCAGCAATCACATTGTCAGATCTTTTAATGTGGACTGAATCAAATTTGAAGGCAGAAATCCGAACTGCCCAGCGGGCGATACGTCCGGTCTTCCTAGGACGAACAAACACCCACGAAAGATCCTGGTTGTCACACTCAAGAATGAAAGGGACATGTTCGATATACATACGGAACTTTTCAAACGCAACCAAACGGCAAGGGCCTCCATTTCATAAATAGAGAATTGTTTCTCTTGCCGTGAAAGGGAACGTGAAGCATAGGCCACAGGCTTGCGTCCCTCAGCCAAATCCTGAAGAATAACAGCTCCTAACCCCATAGAACAAGCATCAGTTTGCACAATAAACTTCCTGCCAAAGTCCGCCATAGCCAAAATAGGAGGATTCATGATAGCTGCCTTAAGATCATCAAAGGCAGTCTGCTGTTCAGAAGACCACAGAAACGGGACACCCTTCGCCCGGAGACGATTCAAAGGCGCCGCTCTGGCAGCAAAACGTGGAATAAATTTGGCAAAAAAATTGATCATGCCGATGAAACGGGCAACGCTTTAACATTGGTAGGTGGCAGAAAATTCCTGATTGCCACGGTCCTCTCAGGATCAATGGCCACGCCATGCGGAGAGATAATATGCCCAATGAAGGCCAATTTTGATCTTGCAAATTGTACCTTTGAGGGTTTTACAGTAAGACCGGCTTCCTCTAGGCGATGAAAAACCTCCCGAAGATGATCAACATGGGAATGAAAGTCTTTACTATATACCACTAATTCGTCTAAATAATGGTAGACAAAATCGAACTTAATGTCCGAAAAGATTTTGTCCAGCAATCGGGTGAGAACTTGAGCACCAGTGGCTAGGCCAGAGGGTAGACGACAAAACTCGTAGTGATTCCAGTCCGTTGAAAACTCATTTAGCCCGCGTGAAGGCTCTTTCAACGGAATCTGATTCTAAGCACTATTAAGATCGAGAGAAGAGAGGACTGTCGCCCCGGAAAACCAATGAGGAGCTGAATGTATGTCCGGCAAGGGCATATACTCAATGGAGATCTTTTGATTAAGAGCCCGAAAATCAACCACCGGCCGAAAATCATGTTCACTTTTCGGCACCAGGAAAATGGGACTAGACTAAGGAGATAGCGAAGGCCTAATTATCCCCTTACAAAGCATATCGTTAATTTTCTGCCTCATTATCAGTAACTTAGGTGGAGATAGACGATACGGATGCAAACGAACGGGCGTAGAGTCCGTTAACTGAATCTCATACTCAAGCACCTTCGTGACACCCAGCTCTTCTGTAAGACCAGACGGATAGTCATTAATAACCCGCCAAATCTGCTGCTGTTGTTCAGGCACCAAATGGTCAAGAGAAATACTAGACGCGGTAGGTGATTGATGGGCATCCAAAACATGTTCAACGGGATGAGAAACACACTTGGGAATCTGAGTAATGTTGGAACATGAAACCTTAATATGTTGTTGAGGGGCAAAATGGAAATGCATTCTCCCTAATTGCAAATCTAACACCAAACCGGTAGCATGGGCAAAATCTATACCTAAAATAACTGGAAAAAGAAGAGTCCGAAATACTAGGAATGAAAACTTCCAAGAAAATTTGTCAATCTTAACTGGTAGGGTAATAGTCCCCAAGGCTGCCACTAGAGAACCATCAGCAATCCGCACAGAGCCTTGATACGGGCTCAAATCATGCAGATCAAATCCCAAAACTGGAAGAAGATCCGCATGAATGGCAGAAGACACAGCACCGGAATCAATGAGAGCAAAAGTAGGACACTTCTTTAATAAGAGAGGAACCATGGGCAAATGAATCGGTTGACGACCACGACAGCCCATAGATTGAAATAAGGCCACATTGCGATTATTAGGGTCTAGGAGATTAAAGTTGACCGGCAGAACGTTCATATGTCATGGTCTACTATCCGATGTAGACTGATTAGCTCCCCGAGGCCCTTGAAATTCACCCCGAGAATCCGCCATCTTTTTTCTACAATCTCTAATTAGATGTCCAGGACGGTGACAATAATGACATGTTCTCTGATCCAGACGAATGGGAGCCGAGGATCTACGACCAAAATTAACACCCGAAGAAGGCAAGTTCGAAGAGGGGAGATGTCGCCTAGCATCAGCAAAGGAAACTTCAGATACCTGAGAAATTAAATCTGACAGTTGAGCAAAACAGACCGGTCATTGGACAAAGGTCAAGCAAGATCGAGTAGCGGGATTCAACCCAGAAATAATCAACTCGATGACCTCTCGTTTCGAGTCTGCGACCTGAAATACCGCCCAATGTAAACGAATATCCTGAATAAACTCCGAAAAATCCTCGTCAACCCTCTGTGGTCTATAATAATATTGGGCCAATAAATCCTGTCGTAGACGAGATGGAATAAAATGAGTAAGAATTTGTCTATGAAAAAGCACAACGGAATTAGAGGAAGCTATCACATTGGTCAAAATATCTAAGACAGTTCCTGATACCACCCCCAGAAGTAATTGTAATACGACCGCATCCTGGACCATTAGGTTAGCGGCCTGCTTAGAAAAGTGCACGAGAAATCTTAGAAAATAAATAACATCGGGCACCTGGGTATCAGAAAACATCCTTTCTTTGTCCAACAATTTTTGCAAAGGATGGACAATCTTAATTGGAGCAAAAGTTGGAGTAGGCAGCGAAAACAATGTAGACGGTTCATTAACCATAGGGACTTAGAAAATGTCAAAATAACATTTTTCACAATTGTCAATTAACCAGATGTGATAGAGAAAAACAAAATGCATTTTCGAATTCAGCACAGGGAATTTAATCAAACACGCCTATTTTCGTTTTTACCGCAGAAATTTTCGTCTTTTTCCAGGCTGATATAATCAATACGGCAATCAGCATTTCGTCTACATCTGATTCTGCAATAGTTGTCGGCGAAGATGTAGATCTTATTCTTTTGACGGCTTTGTCTACGCGTTCAAACATTCAACTTATAATCTCAAACCAGGAATAGGAAAATTTTCGCAACGAATATATTGAACTCCATACCACTGCTGAATCTGGTGATAGGTTCGGAACCAAATGTTGTCGTGCTACTACTTCTGTCGGTGGCAGCGATGCAACATTAAATTTATTTTCATATGCTGATTTTGTCAAGCATGCATATCTATAGTTGTTTAACGACATACTTTTCACGCCAATGTAACCGTACAATGCAAGGAGGAAGCTTCAGCAATGATCTCTGAATCAGCATTTTGGTTTTTGAATACCTGGAAAAGCTCGTTTAAATCTGGGTTTTTTCGGAGTACATTAGTACATTTTATTTTTCTTTGATTAAAGAGTGTTGGTGTTGTATCACAGTCACTGAAGACGTGCAGAAATAATATTATGTTATCTGCGGCTGTTTTATCTATGATACATTTTGTTGAATATATTCGTTGCGAAATTGTCCTTTTTCCTGGTTTGAGAATATATACATATATATAGCCTGTATGTTTGAACGCGTAGATAGAGCCGCCAAAAGAAAAAGAAGATCTACATCTTCGCCGACAACAATTACGGAATCAAATGTAGATGAAGTGTTCATTGCCGTATTGATTATTATTAGCGTATCCGCATCCTCCGTGTCTTTGGCCAAAACGCGTGTCGGAGTAGATTTTGCGGCGCTCGTACGCTGAAACTATTCATTTACCAAAAACGTTGTTACTACAAAAATTATAGGAATTTCTTTCTAGTGTAATTTATTGCATAACTATTTTCATCGTAAAATGAGTCGGAAAGGAGATATTGTCAAAAACTGTTTTTGTGCGCCATTTTTCCAATATGGCTGCGCGAGCGGCAAAGATACGAGGTGGCAAAGTGAAAATTCGAAAAGAGCACGTCGAAATCTATAAAATCAGCAATTTTCAAAACTCCCGCACAACTTTCCAGGTAACCCCCTTTTTGAGTACCAAATGACTGGACTAACTATATTGCATGAAGAGTAGTTTTAATATGTTTTGATAGCTGGTTGGTATTAGACATTAGTAAGAAACCACAAAACAATGAGCTGCCGTTTCTCATCGATGATCCCTTTCTTACATTCACATTTGGACTTTCTTCCTGAGAACTTGGAGCTGTAAGTGATGAGCAGAAACAGTGATTTCACCAAGATATTGCTACAATAAGGCAGTGGTATCCCGGAAGATGGGATGCAGCGATAATGGACAGTTATTGCTGGTTTTTTCAAAGGGGAGACTCATGTTCTTATAAGAGAAAAAAAAAGTATTTTTTATCTTTCTCCACTCTATTTCGTGAAGAATGGTTTTAATATGTTTTAATAGCTGGTAAGATATTACTTTATCGGGTTTATGATAGCTGAGCTGCCCTTCAAAAATTGTAATATAAAAAATTAGAGATATTAAGTTTTAATAGGATGAATATCACGATTTTTCATTGTATCAAGTGAGCATCTATAACACAAAATCGTGACTAGCATTTTCGTGTTCAGTGTTTGCAAATTAGTTAAGATCAGATTATTTTGTTCGTGTTAGGGAAAAAAGTACACTTTTGTTGAGTAGTGTAATATACCGCTGTTGTGTTTTTAGATATGGCGCAAGCATTTGTCACAGTTTAGCACAACGGACTACATCTGCAATTATACTGAGTATGCCTTCCTCATTATCTCATAGATATCTTAAGAAGTATCATAACTGATCGGCAATTCTTAGTGCGAAACAAGGTACAAAATCAACAATTAGTGCAATTAATGCAAGGATACCACGAGGAGCTATATTATCACCAATCCTCTTCACTACATTTATGTATCATATCTCAGATTTTCGACCTTCTTGCACTGCTATGTACGCTGATGATACAGCGCTCTTCTTCTCACACCATAATCTAATTACAGACATCATTGTCCTAATTGTCTAATTGGTAGGCTATTCAAAATGGCGAAAACTACTGAATACTACCAAAACAGAAGCAAAACTATTCTCACTTAGATCAATTCATAATCTCCCGTTATTAAGTCTCCAAAATTAACAAATTATGTGGAGATCAATAAAAGATACAGTCAAATACCTTTAGAGCGAAGGCTAGTATATACCCCCCCATCCCCCCATGGGAATTTATTACTCACATACGCGTATTATCCTGTTGGTTTGTTTTGTTGTATCGTTCCATCATTCAGTTGTTTGTTTATGATTATGTAGGGTGTTTTTGTTTGCATTTGTTCCTGTGTTGCATTTATTACTGCGATTTTTTCTTCTGTGCCGTCCCCTGCTGGGTAGCTCGCGGGTTGTGTTGTGGGCGTTTTCGCGATGTAGAACTCTCCCGGACGCCGACCTACTGACATCCTGTGTGTGTCGGTATGTAAGGAGGAACTCGACTGACAGTCAATTTTATTGTACCGGCGGGTATGTGTTGTTAATTTGTCTTAATTTGCTGGTGGGATCTTAAGTTTTTCTAAATTAATTTTGATTCGGTTTCTGCATTTAACCATCAGCTTTGATTCCCATTTTAGCTTTGTTTCCTGAGTTTGTTAATATTTTATTTCGTTATGTTGCTACTTATTTTTCCTGAACGATGGAAGGATTGCCAGCATTTCATATTAATGTTATCCGGCCTTGAGCCGTATCTTGTAGCTAAATTGTCTTGAACTGCTGTAATTCCATTTGTAATTAGATCCCTCTAAAGCTGCCTTCACCCATTTATAGTAAGAACACGTATGCGAGTAGGACTTCAGCCGAATGTATTCTGATAATTTGTTGCTGTTCTGGTTCATATTTCTACTATTCAGTTGCTTACTTTATAGTACGAACTTATTGGTTTCGATATGTCTGTACTTTGTTAAACAATAATAAATAGCTGTGTTCAGGATGTTTGGAAATTCTGGAATTAATATTTTTTGGGGGTCACGAATCCTTATTACGGGATCTGGAATTAGCTCAGTAAGCGCCACAAGAATGAGTCCTTGCTTTCAGCTTTGCTGTCGGACATTCCTACTTCCAGTGGCGGCTCGTAGCTAAAAATAGAGGGGTGCTGCTCCAGAATATTTTAGCCTTTCTTTTTAAAGTCCTGTAGAAGGAAACATTTAGATGTAAAAAGAAAATTTATTCAGAAACTTGATCTCTCTCTCTTTTTCGCAGTTTTACCTCTCCCTTTTAGGATTTAAGCGACCGAAGCCGCCCGGGCCTTACAGGGCCGCGACGTGCCGGGAGAGGGATTATCATTGGATCACATATATACTTTTTTGACCAAACAAGGACATGGAGGGTCTCCCGGATGAGTGATCAGCCCAACGCGGGGCCACCTCCGAGACAACACGATCACATAGGACGATACACACCATTCACACACACTCACTCAGAACAAGGCGAGTATGGGGATGAAGATGATAATGACGGCCAGATGATATCCGGGGGCCACAAGGGCCTAAAGTTACCTGATATTTGTCTCACAGGTGAGGGAAAACCCCGGAAAACCCCGGAAAACCCTCACCTAGGTAACTTGTCCCGACCAGGAATCGAACCCGAGCCCGCTGCGTGAGAGGATTGAACGCATCCCCTGAGCCACAGCGGTGGACCAGAGACTTGACAAAACTCTAAAAGAACAAAATTAAACAGTTTTACTTACTTTAATATTAATTGTTACTGTTCAAGCTTGATGTATTAATTGAAAAATGGAAACCATTCTTCTTGTTTTAATTTCCGCGAAAAGATCAAGAATTTTCTCCTTGGTCTGCCATCGCTTTAGCTTTCTGTTAAATAAGAGAACCGAACAAATGAATTTAAAAAACTCGGAAACTAGGAAATATTCTAATTCCGCACTTTATCACATTCCATAATATGGTACATGGTTTTTAAGCATAATACACGCGGAGCAAAAAAAATTAAAATATACTACCTTCCACCAATACGCCGCGGTTGGCATTATGGAAGCGACAGTGCGTCAGTGCTCTCTCTCCCTCACACCTGCATCTGCACCTACATCTTCCTATGTGGGCATGCGCACAACATTCAAACATCACGCCGCTGGAACTGTGAAGCGCACAGTTCCATACAAAAACTTTATTTTCTCTTTTTTTAATAAACTGAGGGATGGCTACGGGCAATAAGCTTAAGGATTGTACATTATTCAAGTATAAAGAAAGGATTAAAGAAAAAGGAGTCATTCTTGTGGCGCTTTCTGGACTATCCCCAGATCCCGTAATAAGGATCCGTGACCCCAAAAAATATTACTGCCAGGAATTTCCAAACAACCTGATCACAACTATTTATTATTGTTTAACAAAGTACAGACATATCGAAACCAATAAGTTCGTACTATAAAGTAAGCAATTGAATAGTAGAAATATGAACCAGAACAGCGACAAAGTATCAGAATAGATTCGGCTGAAGGCCTACTCGCATACGTGTTCTTACTATAAATGGGTGAAGGCAGCTTTAGAGGGATCTAATTACAAATGGAATTACAGCAGTTCAAGACAATTTAGCTACAAGATACGGCTCAAGGCCGGATAATATTAATATGAAACGCTGGCAATCCTTCCATCGTTCAGGAAAAATAAGTAGCAACATAACGAAATAAAATATTAACAAACTCAGGAAACAAAGCCAAAATGGGAGTCAAAGCTGGTGGTTAAAAACAGAAACCGAATCAAAATGAATTTAGAAAAATTAAAGATCCCACCAGAAAATGAAGATGAATTAACAAACATATCTGCTGGTACAATTGACTGTCGGTCGAGTTCCTGCTTTCATACCGATACACACAATATGTCAGTAGGTCGGCGTCCGGGAAAGTTCTACAACGCAAAAACGGCCACAACAAAACCCGCGGGCTACCCAACAGGGAGCGGCACAGAAGAAAAAGTCACAATAATAAATACAGAAAAGAGGGCTCATATCAAGAACCACTCAGGAACAATGCAAACAAAAACACACTACATAATCGTAAAGAAACAACTGAATGATGGGACGATGCGGGCTAAAGATGGCGAGTAGGTACATAACAATTTAATAAAAATAAACTATAAAAGGGCTTCCAAAATTACGTGGCCAAAATATACGTGCTCTCTCGGAAAAGTTTTCTAATTCCTAGAAAATGTCATTTTTAAATTTAATAATCTGCTACTGAGAGCGTAAAACTGTTTGTTTACCACAAAATCATAGGTTCACCAACATATTATATATGCATAGAACACTGTTGTGAAAATTAACGGAGTCCAAATCCTTTTTAAACACCACATTATCAGCACAACTTAACAGTGTGTACTTACAAGGGATGGTACGAACCTTCATGTCGAAACCCACCCTCAAACTTTGTACACATGTAAGTCATCCTAAAATGGAATAGTACACAAAAAAATTAGCTGCCAGTTTAAACTGTGAGACCATTAAATTGAAGCTAGAAATTTGGAAGCGATCTAGTTGGTTGCTCCTGGATCTTTGTAGCGACTACTGCAATTTACGTGACTCATTCGCCAGCTTACCAAACACGGGCTTCCTTAGTCTTGTTATCCCAGTATAAACAACGGCCGTAGTGATGAATTGCGATCTGTGTGTCTGTCAGTTAATAGAAGGAAGTCACCATCAGTGTCTCTACACATGTGTAGAATCCTATTAATGTGCTTTCAGTTGCTATAAATTATCGAACAAAAATAAGTGTGAAGAAGCAGAATTTGATATGGGAACACTTCTTCGATGTGCATGGTACAAAGCAAATTTGTGTTTTCCCCATTCTATCGACACAAGGCACTTCTGTTTCACATTTATTGAATAGTAAAGTTCTGTTCAGTGCACGGGGAAGTGAACTTGCAACTGTATATTGTGACTACAGTGTTGTGTTGCGCCGACTGCCCGCATGCCTCGCTCAAGACCTTGTACCTCAGCCACAGATCGCATCCCTGCTAGACGGGATAAGGCGGTCTGACAGTGCTATTTTCGCGATATTGTTACGTGATTTTCATAGACTTGCAGTTTGAACTGGCAGCTAATTTTTTGTGTACTATTCCATTTTAGGATGAGCTACATGTGCACAAAGTTTGAGGGTGGGTTTCGACATGAAGGTTCGTAAAATCCCCTTGTCAGTAACACGTACTGTGGAAATGTGGGTATCACAAGAAGGAAAACTGCAATACTGTAGAATAACGTAGTTGGAAAGGTAAAGCTTAATTAAGACATGGAATGTATGGGAGTAGAAACCAGGATATATATCGGAGTACCAACTTTTATGGTGTTTGCTGTAGATAACATATAGAAGTAGATAGGTACTGGTGAGTAGATATGCAGCTTGCGTTTTGGTAAGGTAGGGGTAAGTAAGGCAAGTATCCTGTGCCTTTGGTAAACAATGCAAAATCTATGATCAGTGCGGAGCCAAAAACCAGACTCCAACTAGGCATAAACAGGAGGAGCTCGCAATTCAGAGCAAGCGAGATAAGGAAAAACAGCTATCGGAACAACTAAGTACTAAACCACCAACTGCGGCTAGCACCAAGGAAGGTCTGAAAGAAGGTTAGGTTAGTAGAAGTTTATATCTTGATAAATAAACAATTCCAAGAGGAGGAAAATATAGGAACGTGACTGGGAACACCAGAGTAGATCGATATTAACCAATGTAAACAAACCCAAGCCTGCGCGGGGAGGAGGAAGGGGAACAATATAAACACCCACAAGAAAATCCAAAGTTCAAGAACATTAACAATTTTAATTCCCCATAAAATTCAGAATATATATATCTTGAGGGACAACGTTATCAATAACAAATTCAGTAATAAATATTAAAAAAAACATACAACCCTTATACAACTCTTATATCAGATCTTGAAATATCCAAATAGAACACTTTGACTACACCATAGAAAAACCATGAACTACACGAGGTACCCTAGAATCTAAATTTGCATAATTTGAAATAGCGCTATACGAAACTGGGACACTTCTATAATATGGCAATGACGATTGGAGAGCAATGGCCACAAGAGCCCTAAATAAGGAAGATAGCCCAAAAATATGTTATTCCCAATCGAATCAATATAATTTAATCATCAGGCAAATATCTTCAAGCAAACAACACCACTTAAACAGTGAATGCGGGATAACTATATGAAAATTTTTTTTAAATTAAATATTAACTCAGGAGAGGGCCAGGCAGATTCGACCCAAAGACAAAAGGCAGAACCAACTGTATATTAATACTCATTAACTAGAACTACTGAAATATCATAACAGAAGCAATACTAGAAGTTTTAGTTACCAAGTAACGGGACATCACAGTTGAAGTTAACTTCCGTAGAAACATCAAACATGAAAACACCCGTTATAAATAGGTGAAATCAAGTCACCTGAGGGGTAGGTTAAATTTGAAAATCAAACTAGATAATTCATTATATTAACCAAAAGGAAATATGCAAGTTACTTTTAACTAGAGCACATTAAAGTTACTATTAAAAGACAATCTATTTGAAGATTTATAATTAAATCAAAAGGTTTAAGATAAATATCAATATTTTACCAGGGAAAAGGCAAGACAAATTTGACTAGGGGAAGCTTGCAAATATAAAAGGGGCCAATTACAGAAAAATATGCAAAACAGCCTAAACTAGCTCAAGCTTGAAGATAAAATAAATGCCAGCTACTATATGGAGTTTTACCAATGACCGAATAAATGCTTAATGAGAATTTCAATATATTTTACAGAAAAATATACAACAGCTTTAATTAAGTCAAGCTTGAGGTTACTATAAATGGCAGCTTTGATATGCAGATTTAGCCATGACCCAATAAATGGTTAAAGGGAAATTTCAATATATTTTACAGAAAAATATACAACAGCTTTAATTAAGTGAAGCTTGAGGTTACTATAAATGGCAGCTTTGATATGCAAATTTAGCCATGACCCAATAAATGGTTAAAGGGAAATTTCAATATATTTTACAGAAAAATATACAACAGCTTTAATTAAGTCAAGCTTGAGGTTACTATAAATGGCAGCTTTGATATGCAGATTTAGCCATGACCCAATAAATGGTTAAAGGGAAATTTCAATATATTTTACAGAAAAATATACAACAGCTTTAATTAAGTCAAGCTTGAGGTTACTATAAATGGCAGCTTTGATATACAAATTTAGCCATGACCCAATAAATGGTTAAAGGGAAATTTCAATATATTTTACAGAAAAATATACAACAGCTTCAATTAAGTCAAGCTTGAGGTTACTATAAATGGCAGCTTTGATATGCAGATTTAGCCATGACCCAATAAATGGTTAAAGGGAAATTTCAATATATTTTACAGAAAAATATACAACAGCTTTAATTAAGTCAAGCTTGAGGTTACTATAAATGGCAGCTTTGATATACAAATTTAGCCATGACCCAATAAATGGTTAAAGGGAAATTTCAATATATTTTACAGAAAAATATACAACAGCTTCAATTAAGTCAAGCTTGAGGTTACTATAAATGGCAGCTTTGATATGCAAATTTAGCCATGACCCAATAAATGGTTAAAGGGAAATTTCAATATATTTTACAGAAAAATATACAACAGCTTTAATTAAGTCAAGCTTGAGGTTACTATAAATGGCAGCTTTGATATGCAGATTTAGCCATGACCCAATAAATGGTTAAAGGGAAATTTCAATATATTTTACAGAAAAATATACAACAGCTTTAATTAAGTCAAGCTTGAGGATACTATAAATGGCAGCTTTGATATACAAATTTAGCCATGACCCAATAAATGGTTAAAGGGAAATTACAATATATATTACAGAAAAATATACAACAGCTTTAATTAAGTCAAGATTGAGGTTACTATAAATGGCAGCTTTGATATACAAATTTAGCCATGACCCAATAAATGGTTAAAGGGAAATTTCAATATATTTTACAGAAAAATATGTAACTAACTTTAATTACATCAAGCTTGTAGTAATTATAAAAGGTAGGTCTTACTTGTCACCAAACTGAAAAACTAATTTTAAGTAAATCAGGGGGGGACTATAAGCATGACCTTACAGAAAGGGGCGTCATCAAAAACCTAACAAAGTGACCCTGAAACAATGGCTGCTTCTGAATGACATAAAACGGCTACCTAACATGAAAACTTGCAGAAGGTACCATATTTATAAGTAAAGGAAAAACACTTTATAATTACTGGGCAACATAAATATCATGGCAAATTAATCCCAGATATATATATATATATAAGCGTAGAGGGCAAGCACGTCCCACAAAGAATTTACCAAATGCATTAAAGGGGTGACGTCACTTGGGCCCCATGGTCAACATGGGTACAGACAATTTGCATTACTTTTGGCTAACTTTAACCACCCACAAAAACATTATTCAAATGGATACATCACCTTAGCAAATGAATAGCGTATCTATAAGCAATAGTTAAATCTGAATTAGAGAATAATAATAATAGTCATTTCATGGCAGAATAGACAACTATGAGTATGGAATGTTTCGAGGTTTCACGTTTAGTAAAATGACAGTGAAGGCTTCTGAGCTAACGTCAAATTTATCCATTATAAGTTACAAAATATTAAGCATGATAAAGCGGAAAGATCGGCACTCACCATAGTCAGCCGGAGATCCGAGGAAATCAACTCCACACTAGAAAAACTCGACAGGTACTAACGGCAATGGCCGCTCGGCCACCAGCACGCCCCGAAACTTAGGGTAGATGGCAGCACATAACGAAACATCAGAACCGCGCATCCAAGGAGGAAGCAATTTGGGAGACGGAGAATTTACCTCCGTCTCAGCCTCCTCTCTGGGAGGGCTCAAAATTTAGAATCTTAAAGGGTAGGAGACCCAAAAAAATGAAAAAGAACACATGAAACCTCAAAACGCTAAAGTTAATCACATACAGGCAAACTAAATGCACTAGTTAAGATAGTACCCTATATACATGAGCATATAGCCATTCAATTTAAATTAAACACTCAAACAACTCATAGTTAACACCACTAAGTATCCAATTAGTAAGGTGAAAAATTTTGCTCAAAAGGTCCATGGCTTGATGCAGAATACCATATAAGATGTGTCCTTCAAATTTGTTTAAATCAATGCATAATATATAGAATATGTCCCTGAAATAAAACATCAACACCATCCATATTTTCACACATTTCTTAAATTCAGAATTTATCTTTTAAATTAGAATGTCTTCTTGAGGTTTAGTCTTTCTTTAGATTCGTGGATAATAATTTTTAAATTCAAATTTTTTTATGCTTGAGGTTACATAACCTATAGTCTCTTATTTTTCATTACATTTAATTTGTTGCGACTCTTAGATTAGATAACACCCTCAGAACTTGACATAGCAGACCACAAATACAAAATTCTGCCAAA
This sequence comes from Ectobius pallidus, assembly GCA_964059195.1. Taxonomy (NCBI): domain Eukaryota; kingdom Metazoa; phylum Arthropoda; class Insecta; order Blattodea; family Ectobiidae; genus Ectobius; species Ectobius pallidus. Next base: position 151,927,069 of record CAXKWD010000002.1, read on the forward strand.
ACATAATGAGGGAAATTCACACTTTTGCCTTTAGATAGAGCTCAAAATTTGGGTTACCACTATACCTGCATAACACTAGGGAAAAACTGGAGAAAGCACCATTATATCTCACTTACAGCGGTAGGTGACCACCATAGGTAACAGATCACCATACATACGTAGTTACGCCAACGCCCACATGTCCAAATGAGGCAAGGCAGAGATGGTCGAAGATCAGAGCCCAGCCAAGGTCCATCTGTGGCTGAACAAGCAACATCATAGTAGAAGAAGGTAGGTGCGTAGAAAAGGGGGGGGACTGTAGAATACCAGCATAGCTCGAAGATCGACGACTGCTGTAGAGAAGAAGATTACTAGGATCCGGCCACCAGAGTCCAGTGGCAAAACAAGTAGGGGCTGCAGTCCCCAATGAGCCAAGTAGAGAAGATTCACTGAGCATGGTATACTCACGCCCAGAAGAATGCACAGCAGGAGCAGCTTGGTCTCCAAACCAAGAAGAAGACGGGGACGATGGTCCCTCCATCCAGAAGATGATCCAGAAGGTAAACATGAAACAGAGTGGTAACCATTAGCTCTGGAGTGAATATATATAGGTGCAATACTAACACTCCGGCTATCTTGCTTGAGTCACTATAATAATTCTCGAAGATCATTCTAAGTGTCTTTAATAAAAAGTCCTTTTTTGCTTTCAAATAATTAATTTCAATTTTGAAATTTCTCTTCAGGGAGGATGTTGAAACCGTAGAAATGGGTCACTTCGTTAATAATTAAGTGTTCACTGTTTTTTTTGTTTACTATCAGTAGAATGCATCACTTTCTTAAATTTTTCTTTTAAAATCCCCTTCGTAGAATTTAAAGATGTCCCTTATGTTTTTTTTTCCTTTTTTTTTTGAAGACTTGGAGAACACTGTACTTCCACAGAAGTCATATATTGTGGTTTACAAGTCTCGAAGGTCATTAATACATATATCCATATGTTATCATCTAATTTTTTTTTTGAGAATTCTCTTTTTTTTTACGAGGGTTTATTTTCTCTTTCTTTTGTTCTGAGCTCAGAGGATAATGACTAATTTATGTAGGGGCTCCACAACTTTGAGTACCTTAAGAATGGAGTCCCGGAAATCCAACCGACCCAGCAAGTACCGACCAATCCGCAAATCATTTTTACAATGCTTAAAAAAACCTTATTTTTTTTTACTTACTTAGTACACAATTTACAGAAGCCAACCCAACATGAAACCAAGAAATATAAATATAATCATCATTAGAAGTTACTTTAAAACAAGACCATTCCCTTCAAAGGAACCTCAAGAGAGCCATGAAATGCACAAAAACTATACACATGTACGTGCTCAAATACCAATTTACAATGACTTCATTTGGGACGCATGACATCTACGCTTCGAAGAGTCCTGAACATGCTGCAAAAGAAAGGAGACTCCGTTCTGGAGTTGCTTAATGACACGGAAAGGTCCCACATAACGGGGCGCCAATTTTTTAGCAAATTTATTAGACGCCTTACTAATAGGATAGTTTCTGCACATAACTAAATCATTAACCTTAAACTGGCAAGGAAGCTTACCCTTATTGTAAGCCATCGCTCTCCTACCGTGGGCGGCCAGGAGATTACGTCTATCAGCTCTCCAAGTATGAGAAATATCAAGAGGAGTAACAGAGTCAGGCAATAAGTCAGCTAGGTGCCACAGGTTACTGAGCGGATGGTTGGGAGTAAATGTGAACAGAAGAGAAAATGGAGAGAAACCGTGGCTCTCATGCACAGCAGTATTGAACGCAAACTGCAACCAGTGCAGATTACTATCCCACAAGGAATGATCACTGCAATGGTACGCAATTAGAGCATTCTTCAGGTTGCGCATGACGCGTTCGGCATGGCTGGGATTCGGGTAGTATGGGGTGGTTGTGATGTGGTCTATGCCCCTGCGAAAACAGAAATCCTTGAATACACGGGAGGTGAACTGGGGAGCGTTATCTGAAACAATGGACTCAGGAAATCCACAAACCTGGAAGATGGAAGATAGAGAAGAAATCACCTTCTCGGTGCGAGAATCGCGCAGAGGGAACAGCCAATTAAACTTCGTGAAAGCATCCACAACAACCAAGATGAAAGAGTTACCCTTGCGAGAACGAGGCAACTTCCCCAGAAAATCAATGAACAGTTTCTGAAACGGTCGCTGAGGAACAGTAGATGACAGAAGACCAATTCGAGAATTCAAAGTAGGTTTAGATATAGCACATTCATGGCATGACCGAACACGATCACGAATATCCACGAACATTCCCTTCCACCAGAAAGCAGCACTGATCTTATGCACAGTCTTTTTGATACCCAAATGGCCCCCAATGGAAGATACATGAAAATATTTAAACACCATATCTCTGAGGGAGATCGGCAACACAATCTTAGGCCGCTTCTGCCTACCAACCAGAATCTGGAGAACACCATTGACCAAACTAAAATTACTGACTACAGTACGATTCCCAAGCTGGTCAATAATACTAGCCAGATCAGGGTCAAGACGTTGATGATGAGAAATGTCAGCGTACGCCAGAGGAAAGTTAGTCAAGAGCGGAGCAATAGTCTCCTGAGCTGGCAACACCACAGGATGAGCAGAGGAATCGAGAGCTTGATCAGAAGAAGGCGAAGAAGAAGACGGATAGCCTTCGAACATCCGAGAAAGAGAATCAGCAAGGAAATTTTGAGATGACTTAATATGAACAGGGAGAAATTTGAATGCTGAGAGCCTAACGGCCCAACGAGCCAGTCTGCCCGTCTTACGGGGGCGAGCCAAACACCAAGACAACGCTTGGTTGTCGCACTCCAAGATGAAATTGACGTGCTCGACATACATCCGAAATTTCTCCAGAGCAAAGATGACGGCAAGAGCTTCCAATTCATAAATGGAAAACATCTGCTCTTGCTTGCTCAAAGATCTCGAAGCAAAGGCAACCGGCCTACGCCCATCAGGGAACTCTTGAAGAAGTACAGCGCCCAACCCAACAGAGCAAGCATCAGTCTGGACGACGAACGTCCTGGAGAAATCGGCCATGGCCAAAATTGGCGGATTAGTGATGGCAGACTTAAGGTTCTCAAAAGCGAGTTGCTGCACGTCACCCCAAACAAAAGTTACACCCTTGCCACGAAGACGATTCAAGGGGGCCGCCAACACAGCAAAGTTGGGAATGAATTTAGCGAAGAAATTGACCATGCCTATAAACCGAGCGACACCTTTAACATTAGTAGGAGGCGGGAAGTTCCTTATAGCAACAGTCCTCTCTGGGTCAATTGCAATCCCATCTGGAGAGATAATATGGCCGATGAAACTAAGTTGCGGCCTCGCAAACCGCACCTTAGTTGGCTTGAATGTCAAACCGGCCTCCTGTAGCCGACGAAAAACTTCCCGGAGGTGACCAACATGAGACTGGAAATCCTTGCTATAAATTACCAAATCATCAAGGTAATGGTATACATAGTCAAATTTGATGTCAGAGAAAATGGTGTCTAACAACCTGGTAAGAACCTGCGCGCCAGTAGCAAGGCCAAATGGAAGGCGGCAGAACTCAAAATGCTGCCAATCCGTGGAAAAGGCAGTGAGATGGCGGGAGGATTCCTTAAGAGAGATCTGGTTATAAGCACTGTTAAGGTCAAGTGATGAAAATACCTTAGCACCAGCAAACCAATGGGCTGCCGAATGTATGTCCGGCAACGGCATGGACTCGATAACAATTTTCTGATTGAGTGCTCTATAATCGATGACAGGGCGGAAATCGTCTTCGCCTTTCGGCACTAAGAAGATCGGACTCGAGTACGGTGACGTCGAGGGACGAATAATGCCCTTACTCAGCATCTCATTAATCTTACGTCGCATGACCAGGAGTTTCGGAGGGGCCAACCTGTACGGTGGTAAACGGACTGGGATATGATCAGTAACCTGTATCTCATACTGTATGACATTTGTTACTCCCAGCTTCTCACTCAAAACATCGGGATATGCATTTACAACTTCCAAGATCTGATCGCGTTGTTCAGGGAGCAAATGGTCTAGAGAAATCTCATTAGAGGGGAAGGTATCACTAACTCCAGAATGGTGATCAATAAGCGAGGCACAAGGCGGGAAGGAACTGGATCCAGGAGAGATAGCAAATGGAGTTTTATGCTGAGTATCAAACTTGAAGTAAAGCTGCCGTAACTGGAAATCCAAAACTAACCCAGAGAATGAGCCAAAATCAGCGCCCAGGATAACCGGACAAATCAAAAATTGAAGAACCAGAAAGGAAACCTTCCAAGAAAACTTTGCTATACGAAGAGACAACTGGACAGAACCCAAGATATTAATTCCTTAACCATCAGCATTAAGAGCAGCCCCTTGAAACGGGCTAATGCTAGATAAGGAAATGCCCAATAATGGCAAAACATCACTACGAATGCAAGATTTGCTTGCTCCAGTATCAATCAATGCCTGAAAGGGAGTCTTGTTCAGAGAAACCTCAATCAAAGGAAGATGTTGGGGGACACGCCCGCTACAACCCATAGCCTGAAATAAAACCCGATCATGCTCAGAAGGGTGAACATCAGGAACGGGCTGAGAAATATCAGGTACTAGTCAGGAATCACGAGGAGCGGATGTCGGCCCGACCACCGGACCCGAAGAGGCCCGACGCTGATCATCAAATTGTTTTTTCCTACAACTCGGCTCGAGGTGACCAAATTTATGACAATATGAACACAAACGAGAGTTTCTATTCCCATCTTGAACATTAACATTACGCTGGCGAAGATCCGCCAGTCTTTTACGACAATCTCTGCTCAAATGGCCTACTTTAGAGCAATAATGGCAAGAGCGTTGCTCACGAACATGAGTGTCATTCGGGCGATCTTGAACTCTATGCACCGCCTGAGACGACATAAGAGATGAAGGAGGACGACAAGCGTCGGCACTCTCCACTTCAGCAATAACAGAGACAAGATTGGATAAGTCAGAATAAGAGACAGGTCTTGCTGCAAACGTCAGATAAGAGCGAGTGACAGGATTTAAACCAGATATGATTACATCCACAACCTGTTTCTCCGTGTCGGGAACCTGGAAGACTGCAGCATGCAATTTAATATCCAAGAAGAAATCTGAAAAATGTTCGTTAATTTGCTGAGGGCGGTAGTAATATCTACGCAGATAATCCTGTCGCGGTCTCGATGGTATAAATTGGACCAAAAGCTGAGCATGAAAATCTGAAAGAGTCTTAGAAGAGCTTAACACGCCCTGCAATATTTCCAAGACCCGTCCAGAAACAATGGTAAGTAATAACTGCAAAGCCAAGAGATCATCAACTCGGAACGATGCAGCAAGCTCAACGAATTTAACCAAAAACCTCATAAAAAATATTATATCAGGAAGTTTAGAAATCGCGAATGTACCCTCGCGTTCCAACATCTTTTGCAGGGGATGCGGCATCTTTAACGGCGCAAATTGAAGGTCAGCAAAGGCTGATTGAACAGGCTGAACGGCATGTGGAGAAGCTCCCTCATGCATGGTATTAGAAATAGTTGGATGAATATAACCATCCTGAGGTGATGGTAATTCAACATGAAGCGGAGAAGGAGAAGTGGCAGGCAATCCTACACAATAAGCCCCAGCCGCAACAGGTAAATCAGACTCTTCCATCCCAGAGGACGAAAAGGTCGCTACTAATGAATCAGAAAGTTTATCCATCTCGCCCAAATCTAGGTGAGAATCCCGCATCTGCGACAAAAGGAAAATCCTGTTTTCCCAGTGCCAAGCACGATGTCGCAATCGACGTTTTTGCCGATAAGATGCTTCAGGGTCCAACAACAATTCGGAAGCTAGATCTAGTAATTCAGACACTTTCCGTCTAACTAATTGAAATTCTGACACCGTATCCTGCGATGAAATGAATGACAAGGAGAGGTTATGGGAACCTGCAATTTGCTTTAGTTTAGACAAAAGGGAGGGAACATCAGCAGAGTCCTCCACATTGACTCCCCTAGACCTAATTTCAAATAATAACTCTTCCTTGCGGAGAAACTCCCACGATAGTTGAGTTCCTAAAGGCATGACGCAAATATCAAAAGGAACTAGAAGAAATTTAAGACTCGGCCCCAGGAGGACACAGACTCCCAACAAACGCTAGTTATAAATACCCTAAACGTCTCCTATCCTCAAAAAGATAAAGCAATAGAATAGCTTAAAAAAGGGGATGCAGGGCATCCAACCTCCTCTCTCCCCAATAATACTGCTACCATACTGTAACGGGTGGGGTGCTACTGGGGGTCAAATTAAATAAATAAATATGGGGGGTATGTCATGTGGAATTTACCACAATAGAAACAACCGTCACACACTAAAATACTCCAAAGTGCTCAGTCCCAAAACCTAAAGTTTAAGAAGTTACTCGATAATAAATTACATACTGCTACTATGAATCTGAATTAATTGTCATTAGAAAACCTAACTGGAAACGGCCTATGGTCCACTACCAGGGGAGAACGCAGATCGAAACATCCCCTCAAACAGGAGGACAAAGGAGGGAGGATAAACAACCAGCAAACAAAATATAGCAATATCGGATAACTAGAGCAAGACATTTATTTAAATTTCAAACGAGAAGACTAAACTAATAGTACATTCAAAATATTGAACAGCTGTATGATTTCAAAGAATCATTACTCAAAATGATATGTTTTGTATTAATATTTTTACAAGAGAAAGATAAATGGTTTCATGATCTGTTTCCAAGAAAGACACTAGCAAGAATATGAAAACCTATTACGTATAACTCAGAATAAATTACTATGGAAGTATCTGACTTTCATATTTTCAAAAACAAATTCCATAATTCATCTAAGCAATGACCAGAAAATTGGATAACAACAACCATCACATTATATGAAATATCTTGAAACTATAAATGACATACCACTACGTTATTTATTACTCTGATACCATAATACCTCAAATTTCACAAAATATTAGTCAAATAGATCTCAAAAAAGCACTGAATTAAATATCTGAACTGGACTGTCTCCAAAACAAAATTACTATACAGACATCCAAAAATCGTTAATTTAATTAATTTTAATATTCCCAAAGGGATGAAACTATAGCACAATATATTTTACTGAACTGGAAAGGACAATGATTTATTCCAAAATTCTGACCCCAGCTAATATTTCACATAACTATTATTTAGGCCTAAACTGACTGAAATAATATACCACGATAATTCCAACAATATTCAGATGGCTGGAGGTGATACAAAAGCGCAATGCAGAAAATCTATTTCAAGATAAAAATATCAAACCAATAAACTTGAAACCAGGAGAAAATCCAAAGCGGCATTAATACGAAAGTTATGTAAAATCTTTCTAATTTTCAAACTATAATTTCTAGAGAAAAGTACAGTCTCGCAATACATGACTATAAGAAATTTTAGATACTCAAACATGACAGCACAGAATATTTAATTAGAATAGAAAACGGCAGAAAAACAAGATCATGAATACGCAACCCAGCCCGAACTTAAAATTCAGAATACACACATACCCAAAGCGTAGATAACCTCTAGATTACCTTAATCAAAGAAATCAGCGCTACGCCGATAATATCCGTAGAATTCCTTCAAATACGAAAAGGCATAACGAACGTACTCAGAATACTTGCTGGACAGACTGTACTATACACGCAAGCTTAATGTCACGAGAGATAATATGAAGCAGCTACGCTAGCCTATACGCATGACTACAGAATTAGACAACCTGAACTTGAAATACTATAAACATGACTTAATGCATAATCCAGACTGAAACTATAATACATCTGAGTAATATATGAAAGTACGAAAACCGCTATAATTTTAATAACATTTCTTTATGCATTCTCAATAACATAGAGTACCATTACTTTTTGGAAACAGAGTATGAAACATTTACATAATAATCATCTTTTAAAGAATATTAAGTATAAAGAAGTGAGCCAAGGATGTAATATTAAACCGCGATCTCTTGTATGAATTGCCGCGCCAGAAAAAGAGATTTAAATAATAAATAACGAAGGTGAAGCCTTTCAAAACCTATAAAATCATCATAGTTAGCTTTAATTTTAATTATGGAGATACATGTAACTTACCCAGCATTTCCATGTCTGCCTAAAGCAGACATATCTTTATTCGTTACATAGTGAAGAAAGGTCGCCAACACACTGAATTCTCTCAGCTAGAGCAGCGCAGAAGAAAAGAGAAGGGGAAGAAAACTACTGCGCATGCGCGGGCTAGAATGTTCTAAGATACGCAAAAGATCCACGATTCAGATTTCATTAAATCCGTAAAGTGTGGAAGCGCAGTGGAAGCGTGCTGGGCCCATAACCCAGAGGTCCGTAGATCGAAACTACGCTCTGCTACCAACTGCAGCTTGCGTCTTGGGTAAGGTAGGGGTAAGTAAGGTAAGTATCCTGTGCCTTTGGTAAACAATGCAAAATCTATTATCAGTGCGGAGCCAAAAACCAGACTCCAACTAGGCATAAACAGGAGGAGCTCGCAATTCAGAGCAAGCGAGATAAGAAAAAACAGTTACGGAACAGCTAAGTACTAAACCACCAACTGCGGCTAGCACCAAGGAAGGTCTGAAAGAAGGTTAGGTTAGTAGAAGTTTATATCTTGATAAATAAACAATTCCAAGAGGAGGAAAATATAGGAACGTGACTGGGAACACCAGAGTAGATCGATATTAACCAATGTAAACAAACCCAAGCCTGCGCGGGGAGGAGGAAGGGGAACAATATAAACACCCACAAGAAAATCCAAAGTTCAAGAACATTAACAATTTTAATTCCCCATAAAATTCAGAATATATAATATATCTTGAGGGACAACGTTATCAATAACAAATTCAGTAATAAATATTTAAAAAACATACAACCCTTATACAACTCTTATATCAGATCTTGAAATATCCAAATAGAACACTTTGACTACACCATAGAAAAACCATGAACTACACGAGGTACCCTAGAATCTAAATTTGCATAATTTGAAATAGCGCTATACGAAACTGGGACACTTCTATAATATGGCAATGACGATTGGAGAGCAATGGCCACAAGAGCCCTAAATAAGGAAGATAGCCCAAAAATATGTTATTCCCAATCGAATAAATATAATTTAATCATCAGGCAAATATCTTCAAGCAAACAACACCACTTAAACAGTGAATGCGGGATAACTATATGAAATTTTTTTTAAATTAAATATTAACTCAGGAGAGGGCCAGGCAGATTCGACCCAAAGACAAAAGGCAGAACCAACTTTATATTAATACTTATTAACTAGAACTGCTGAAATATCATAACAGAAGCAATACTAGAAGTTTTAGTTACCAAGTAACGGGACATCACAGTTAAAGTTAACTTCCGTAGAAACATCAAACATGAAAACACCCGTTATAAATAGGTGAAATCAAGTCACCTGAGGGGTAGGTTAAATTTGAAAATCAAACTAGATAATTCATTATATTAACCAAAAGGAAATATGCAAGTTACTTTTAACTAGAGCACATTAAAGTTAGTATTAAAAGACAAACTTTTTGAAGATTTATAATTAAATCAAAAGGTTTAAGATAAATATCATTGACTAGGGGAAGCTTGCAAATATAAAAGGGGCCAATTACAGAAAAATATGCAAAACAGCCTAAACTAGCTCAAGCTTGGAGATAAAATAAATGCCAGCTACTATATGGAGTTTTACCAATGACCGAATAAATGCTTAAAGAGAATTTCAATATATTTTACAGAAAAATATACAACAGCTTCAATTAAGTCAAGCTTGAGGTTACTATAAATGGCAGCTTTGATATGCAAATTTAGCCATGACCCAATAAATGGTTAAAGGAAAATTTCAATATATTTTACAGAAAAATATACAACAGCTTTAATTAAGTCAAGCTTGAGGTTACTATAAATGGCAGCTTTGATATGCAAATTTAGCCATGACCCAATAAATGGTTAAAGGGAAATTTCAATATATTTTACAGAAAAATATACAACAGCTTTAATTAAGTCAAGCTTGAGGTTACTATAAATGGCAGCTTTGATATACAAATTTAGCCATGACCCAATAAATGGTTAAAGGGAAATTTCAATATATTTTACAGAAAAATATACAACAGCTTCAATTAAGTCAAGCTTGAGGTTACTATAAATGGCAGCTTTGATATGCAAATTTAGCCATGACCCAATAAATGGTTAAAGGGAAATTTCAATATATTTTACAGAAAAATATACAACAGCTTTAATTAAGTCAAGCTTGAGGTTACTATAAATGGCAGCTTTGATATGCAGATTTAGCCATGACCCAATAAATGGTTAAAGGGAAATTTCAATATATTTTACAGAAAAATATACAACAGCTTTAATTAAGTCAAGCTTGAGGATACTACAAATGGCAGCTTTGATATACAAATTTAGCCATGACCCAATAAATGGTTAAAGGGAAATTACAATATATTTTACAGAAAAATATACAACAGCTTTAATGAAGTCAAGCTTGAGGTTACTATAAATGGCAGCTTTGATATACAAATTTAGCCATGACCCAATAAATGGTTAAAGGGAAATTTCAATATATTTTACAGAAAAATATGTAACTAACTTTAATTACATCAAGCTTGTAGTAATTATAAAAGGTAGGTCTTACTTGACACCAAACTGAAAAACTAATTTTAAGTAAATCAGGGGGGGACTATAAGCATGACCTTACAGAAAGGGGCGTCATCGAAAACCTAACAAAGTGACCCTGAAACAATGGCTGCTTCTGAATGACATAAAACGGCTACCTAACATGAAAACTTGCAGAAGGTACCATATTTATAAGTAAAGGAAAAACACTTTATAATTACTGGGCAACATAAATATCATGGCAAATTAATCCCAGATATATATATAAGCGTAGAGGGCAAGCACGTCCCACAAAGAATTTACCAAATGCATTAATGGGGTGACGTCACTTGGGTCCCATGGTCAACATGGCTACAGACAATTTGCATTACTTTTGGCTAACTTTAACCACCCACAAAAACATTATTCAAATGGATACATCACCTTAGCAAATGAATAGCGTATCTATAAGCAATATTTAAATCTGAATTAGAGAATAATAATAATAGTAATTTCATGGCAGAATAGACAACTATGAGTATGGAATGTTTCGAGGTTTCACGTTTAGTAAAATGACAGTGAAGGCTTCTGAGCTAACGTCAAATTTATCCATTATAAGTTACAAAATATTAAGCATGATAAAGCGGAAAGATCGGCACTCACCATAGTCAGCCGGAGATCCGAGGAAATCAACTCCACACTAGAAAAACTCGACAGGTACTAACGGCAATGGCCGCTCGGCCACCAGCACGCCCCGAAACTTAGGGTAGATGGCAGCACATAACGAAACATCAGAACCGCGCATCCAAGGAGGAAGCAATTTGGGAGACGGAGAATTTACCTCCGTCTCAGATATGTCCATAACTGCATGATGTAGATGTAGTTTACTGAGTAGTTTGGTTGGTATATATGTAGAGAAGAAACTTGCTGCACGGAAAAAATTCGGACCCGATTTTATAACAGGTCAAAACAGGTGGCTAGGCGTCCCTGTCTGTCAAACTCCGTAGCAGCTCGCAGCAGGTGGACAGAAGCTGAGGAAAACATTAATTGGGAAGTATACAATAAAGACTGGGGCCGCCGAGGATAGCAAAATGTAAACACACAGCACTACCTGGAAAACAAAATTATATGAGCGAAAGGTACGAACACGCCATCTAAAGCAATTAATTAAAGATTGTCATAAAGGCTTAAGTAAGACAATTTTATGATAAGTCCTGAAGGGACGTATGAAAGTTTACGATTAACAAAAATTGATAATAGAGATAATTGTCTATCTAATTTTCTTGTTGTTATTTTTTAATTCCTGTCTTCAATATATTAATAGTTTTACATGTGTAGCATTGATAAAGATACTTAACAAAGGTAAAATACAATAAAATTTACGAAAGTTAATTAAAACAAATAACAATATTAAATTCAAGAAGACTAGAATTGAAATATATACATATGAAATACTTACAATTATTGCTATAAGCCAAAATTTTAATTAAGACTGAGAAAACCCTCCATATAGAATGATTTTACTTCATCATCATCATCATCATCAGTAGATTCACAGCCCACTTTGAGCCTCGGCCTCCCTTAGAATCTTCCTCCAGGCGTTTCTATTTTTGGTGGTATTCCTTAACATTCAGTTTCTTCATGTCTTCTAGAACTCCCTCCATCCATTATAGTCTTGGTCGCTCTACATTCCTTTTGCCCTCAAATTTACTTTCCATAATCCTCTTTGGTATTTCATATACACTCATTCTTTGAACATTTCCCAGCCAGCGTAACCTTGATACTTTAATTGATGTAACAACATAGATTTATAGAGTTGATATAATTCGAAGTTGAACCTTCATCACAGACTGGGCCACATATTTTCCTCTGAATTTTAGTTTCGAGGGACCTCAATCTTTGCATCTGGGATTTGGTAAATTTCCATGATTCGCTGCCATATACCAGCACAGGTTTTATCAAAGTTTTATACAAATTGCATTTGATTTCTCTTGTCAAAAGTCTTGATTTAAAATGCTTAAATAATCCAAAATAAGATTTGTTGGCATTTTGAATTCTTCTTTCAATTTCGTCATTCATATCATTGATTTCACTTCATATATGTACACAATTTATTAATTTGTTGTAAGAAATTTTTTGAAAATATGAAAAGAAATAAAATAAAATCAGATAGACTGATATAACAAAGTAGTCCAGTCAACGAAGGGGTTGTAGAGGACATGGAAGGGGGAGAATTTTTTCTTCAGGAATGTGTTGGGGGTAGTTAGGACGTAAACATACTAAATGTCCCCACTCTGTCGGCTGGACGTACTGGTTGGCACCATGCTGGGCTGGACGGCTTGTTAAGTTATGGTTGTTTTTTGTTTAGGGTTATGGTAGTTGTGGATTCTATGACCGGAGGCTCAATTGAGGTTTCGTTATCTTGCAAACAGTAATAGATGCTAGTTGCACTGTTAACTTTATGATGCTGCTTAGTGGGTTGAGTCGGCTACACCTTGGATGTGGGAAGATGGATAACGGATTTTCAGTTGTACTGCTATCTTTTAAGTTCTGGTCACTTAAGTCTTTTCACTGCTACCTTACTAACAACTGGAAACGTGAGGCTCCAATTCCCGGAGTCCTATCGAGAACTACGCAAGGGAGGCAATCAACTCTCTGCACTTCATAGAAAACATAACAATTTATTTTAATAAACAGCCTTACAAACAATACAAGAAACTCAAAATAATATACTTGGAACGGTTGTTTTACTTTATATGCTTTCCCCCTATACAATGAATCATACATAACCTTATACTGTAAGAGTTGAATCTTCAATGTACTGAGTCCTTATTTTAAACATATCTAATATATCTTTGATTGATAGGCCTATATGCGTCGAAGGTGAAATACCAGGTCGAAATTGCCCATTTAGTCCCTCTTAGGTAAATATCTAGATAATGTTTTCTTTCTGAACAGCTACAATGACATATATATAAGCACGTGAGTATGAGGTTTCCAGCTATTAATTGTGAAAATCAAAATCGGTTCTCCTCATTGCATGAGAATTATATCATGTAATTTATTGCATTAACTTTGTTATATAAGGGACATCAATTATTGTTAAGCCGGTGCACTTCGGACACACCCGGTGCACCCTAAACTAATACAGGCTTCCACAAAGTTTCAATTAATTCTCTTGAATGTTCATTTATTGTATTAAGACTGTCACTGATAAATCCTATGTGCTTCTGCACACTGAAAATTACCTTTGACCGAGAAATATTCTACTTTTCCTCCCTATTTAACTATCTCTAAATTTCGACTAATCAATTTGCTATTAGCTTTATTTCTTTTCCGCCGAAAACCTTTGGGACTATCTGCTCCATTTAATTCACTCTTGCACGAAGTTACATGATATCTTTCCTACTGAATAAGCAAGCATCCGTATAAGCATGTATGTAGTTTTGGATTTAATTAATTAACTATCTACTTAATTCAGTTCAATGTTCATTTGTTTTATTAAAAATGCCACCGGTTCGTCCTATGTGCTTCTACACACTCCTTTGTAATTTAACTGAAAATAACCTTTGACCGAGCACTATTTGACTTGTCTTCCCTATTTAACTATACCTTTCGGAATTCAAACTATTAATTCTCTTTTAATATTTATTGTCTTCAATATATCAGATTATACCGTTCGTATAATTACAATATGTTTGTCCTATTACAATATGTTTGAATTATTTAACTTCAATCTACTTGATCATAACTTACAGAATTACTATGTAGAGTAATGCACATTTTCACTGTATTCTGTTGTTAATTCAATGCTGTATGCCCAACATCTGACATTTTAATCTAACCTGTATATAACTTGTTGCACCAGGCTTTCAGACTATCCAAACTACCAAAATTCTTTCTGCTTAGTATGCATGTAATAACGATGGTCATGAATTATATATATATATATATATAATGAATTAAATTGTGAAACCTGTTTAATTCTTTAACATAAAAACGTTCGGAGCATGCCCAATTGTACATGGATTTCTGACATAAATTTCTAGACTAACTTCCAAACCTATCTTGTTTTAGCAATAAATACATTGAAATTATTGTTGCTTCCAAGACTGAAAACTAATATCATCCCTGCAACAACTAACAGATTATGCCTACAAGAATCTTGCTCAACAAACTCGGAGAGCAAGAAGATACCTTATTTACATATTTCTTACGCACTGGCCTACTCTTATGACAGATTTCCTCAAGAACCCTTACAATATTCTCATGGTATATTCGAGACACATTTACTAAATCCTTTACAAATTATTGAATACGGATGTGTTACTAACTACTTTGCTTCGACCTGACAGACCGACATGTACATTTTCTAAACTGAATATTTCTTATGAAGTGACCTACTGTTACGTCATATTTACTCAAATATTCATATAATAATCTGCTGTAACTTCGAAAGACATTTACTATTTCATTTACAAATAACTACTATGAATAAATTATTAACTGCTCAAATCCAATCTATCCAAAAGATGTGTATATTCTCTTCACTGACATTACTTATGCATTGGCCTACTCTTACTTCTTTTTTACTCAAATATTCGTATAATGTTCTCGTGGTAACTTCGAGACACATCTACTATTTAATTTACAAATTACTAACTGTGAAGAATTACTGACAGCTCTGATTCAATCTATGAAAGACGTGTATATTTTCTTCACTGACATTTCTTACATATTGGCCTACTCTTACTTCATTTTCACTCAAATATTCAAATAATGTTCTCGTGGTAACTTCGAGACACATTTACTATTTCATTTACAATTACTAATTATGAATCATTACTGACTGCTCTGATTCAATCTATGAAAGACGTGTATACTTTCTTCACTGACATTTCTTACGCATTAGCCTACTCTTACTTCGTTTTCACTCAAATATTCATATAATGTTCTCGTGGTAACTTCGAGACACTTCTACTAATTCAATTACAAATTACTAACTGTGAATAATTATCGACTGCTTTGCTTCAACCTAACTGTGAATGAGTTACCAACGGCTTATGTCATATTCCCTGAAATATGCTTAGTCATGTCACTTCAAAACACATTACTATTACTTTTACAAATCATCTGTATACTGTATCAAATTCTATTTTGGCAATGGCAAGCAATTTCACCCGATGTTTGGAAAATTTAACTTTGAGCATCCATCTTTTCTTAGCTAAACAAGGTCACTCACTATCCTGAAGTCAAAATCAACTTACTATCTTACAAACGATAGGAAAAGAATTGAAAACAAAATTGGTCTTAAGGAACAGCAATAAATTTTGAAAAACTAACTTATACTTCTCCTAGACTACTCACATATAACATGAAGTCGTTACGGCATCGCGGTCCTTCGAAGCCTCAGCTTCACTTCTAGCTTAGTTGGCTGTCTGTCGTGGTCTGATTCTAGCGTCAAAGCCGTGTCATGAGCTCATCGGCCGCAAGAGGGCACCTAAATCGCCTCTGCGTGCCCTCATGTGTGAGTGTTAACTAATGAAACTAATTTTTAAATTGAAATTACCAGCGAAATGTGCTGTAGTCAGCACACCACCCCTAGCCCTTATTCTTCAGGGGTGGAAGGTTTGGAAAAGTCACTTTTTTGGTTTTTTGCTTATAACTTGAAAAAGGTGAGTCCTAGTGAAAATCGTTTCATATATTAAATTAAAGCTAATACCATTTACTACATGTTTGTTTATATGCATTGTTGTCGTATCTAAAACTGTTTTCGAGATATAAGCTATTGAAAATCGCCAATTTTCCGAAAACTTTATTTTGCCTCATGTTTATTGTTAAATTTGTCCTTCTAACTCATCAGCCTTTCGTTTCACAGAAACGTTGTCAGGAAAATAGTTGTAGAACATTACATTTCCTTTACATGGGTATATAGATATTTAATTTATCTTCAACAATACAAACGTTACGGTAATTTGAAATTTTGGGGTAAATTTTGTGATTTTCAAGAACATTTTACATTTATTTCCTAATTCAAGATATGTATATACATATAAGTTATATACATATATATATGAGCAGGTTGAAACCTGTTATCACTGGAAATAACTCAATATTGATTGCTTTAGTAACTATAGATTTGATCACAATTGGATAACCTAGAGTGCTGGGAAACTATGCCCAAGGAACGATAAGGAAAACACCATATGACATCATGAACTTTATATAACTCCAAGTTGAAATACAAGAGAATATAAAAATATTAGACTAGACAATATGAATATATAGAAGTCACAACCTAGCAAATATCACAGACAACAACAGGACCAATGTATTTAAACAGTCCCAAACACAATGTAAATATGGACAACTAAGTCGGCACACAGAAATGGCAAATACCCAGATTAATCCTTATGAATAAACACTATCACTATCTTATAAACATATGGCCAGCAGAAAATTCTATAAATGGAATAAGTAACCCACAATCAATGAACCTCAGATTCAAACTTCAAATAGGGAAGGAATTCCACTAGAACACCTTATGGAAAATTAATCCAGAGCGACTGAAGTTACTATGAAACAAGTTCATAAAAGGAAACCTTCCTAGAGTATATAATATAAAAACTTGTACTCAGTTAGCATTACCTACAACTACACATGGGCAAAATATTTCAGAAGGAAACACAACTGTAATATGTTTTCATGAGAGGGGATTTACTGATATTAGTTTGAATAATTAAACTTAATGCCCAATATGGACTAGTTTTAAACTCCAAGGGGATATGCAATCAACCGTGCAGGTTATGTAGAATATAATTCAGAACTTTAGCATAAATGTGGTATGATTTCACAAAAGCAAATTTTTCAAACTTATATAATGTATAATAAACTTATGGACCAATATACATTTAATTTTAAACTTCAGAAATATGCAAGTTTAAACAGAATATCTTATATAGGACGTAATTCAGACCTCAGCACAACTACAATACAATTCCATAAGAGGGAATTTCCTAGTTTTTAATTGTACAGTAAAACTTAATGCCCAATATACGTTAATTTCAAACCTCAAAGGCTATGTAATATTAACAGAGTACCTTCCATAAAATATACTTCAGAGAATTTAGCAGAGGCCTAACTGTAATATAATTCCATGAAGGAATTTTCTAAGTTTTGAATAGTGTACTCAAAGCTAATGACCAATATACTTTATTTTTAAACTTCCAAGGCGTTATGCAACTCAACAGTGCACCTTATGCAAAATATAATTCAGAAAACTTCATATGACTGCAATCTATACATTTAGTATTAAACTTCAAGGGTTATGCAACTCAGCAGTGCACTATTCACAAATATAGTTCAGAAAACTTAGTATAACTGCAATCTATCTTCATAAGAGGGAAATTCACTAAGTTTGGATTGTATAATTAAGCTTGATGCCCAATATACATTTACTTTAAGGTTCAAGGGATTATGCAACTCAGCAGTGCACTATTCACAAAATATAATTCAGAAAACTTAGTACCACTACAATTTTACTTCATAAAAGGGAATTCACTGAGTTTACACAGTATAATCAAGCTTACTGCCCAATATGCATTAGTTTTAAACTTCAAAGGGTTATGCCACTCAGCAATGCACTATTCACAAAATATAATTCAGAAAACTCAGTATAACTGCAACCTATCTTCATAAGAGGCAATTCACTAGATTTGGATTGCATAATTAAGCTTAATGGCCAATATACATTCAGTTTTTAAACTTTAGAGGGTTATGCAACTCAGCAGTGCACTATATACAAGATATAATTCAGAAAATTTAATATAACAGCAGTCTATCTTCATAAGAGGCAATTCACTAAGTTTACACAGTATAAGCAAGCTTAATGGCCAATATACATTTAGTATTAAACTTCAAGGGTTATGCAACTCAGCAGTGCACTATACACAAGATATAATTCAGAAAATTTAATATAACAGCAGTCTATCTTCATAAGAGGCAATTCACTAAGTTTACATAGTATAAGCAAGCTTAATGGCCAATATACATTTAGTATTAAGCTTCAAGGGTTATGCAACTCAGCAGTGTACTATTCACAAAATATAGTTCAAAAAACTCAGTATAACTGAAATCTATCTTCATAAGAGGGAAATTCACTATGTTTGGATTGTATAATTAAGCTTTATGGCCGATACATTTATTTTAAAGTTCAAGGGATTATGCAACTCCACAGTGCACTATATATAGAAATTAATTCAGAAAACTTAGCACAGCTGCAATATTACTTCATGAGGGGGAATTTTACTGAGTTTACATAGTATAATTAAGCTTAATGCCCAATATGCATATATTTTAAACTTCACGGGGTTATGCAGCTCCACAGAGCACCTTTATGTAATGTAATAGACTTGAATCCATTTAATATAACGTGACAGGTTCTAGAAAACAATGTAACCCTCGAATCCAAAAATGGCTACAATATTAATTCACCTTTTGGCTTGGCTACCAAAAACATAACTGCTAACAAAATCTTTATCATACAGATGAGTGATGCATACGAATACTTGTGGTTTCGGCCATAAAACGAGAAATAGATTCCATACGCAACTAACCATCGCCAGCTTCCTAACTTTGACTTGACCTTTAAACAAGATGGCCAGCTTGCGTTACTACAATGTCAGCAGAGTACATGAATTTTCATCCACAAATATCCTTACGTGTGCCCCTTAATTTACCCAGAAACAATCTTAACAATGAATGGGCCTTAAACATGCTTTGGAACTTTTCCCCTTGTTTGACCTACGTGGTTTGTGACTCTCATCCTAACATTTGCAGACGACATAACGGAAAATGACAGAGACTCAAGAACAATAAGTTGATGGCTTGGTAACTATATACAAATTTAAGATGAGTGATTCCGGTCACATGAATAAAGTAGTGAAGCTACATCTCAATATAAATGAACTCACGTTCTCACGGCACATACCTCAGAGACGAATCCGACGAGCAGGGCATGCAGAACACCACACTACTAGCACAATCGAGCACAACACGGGTTCTGACAGCCGCGCTGCCTACATCCAAGCACCAGACAAAGAACACGCACCGAGCATGCGCAGAAAGACAAGGCAAGGAAGAGAGTGCAAGAGCTACAACGCACTCTACATACGTAATATTGTGACGTAATGTCACAGTCTCCCCCTTGCGAAAAAAAGGAAAGAGAAGGCAGAGTTAAACAAGAAAAGTAGCACAAATATGTCTGATGAGAATCACAAACACAACATTGCAAAGAACACATAATCTAGAACTTACACTAGTACAACCCTGAATATACAACACAACCGTTATGTAACACAATAAATTATTCAATCCTTATAGATTTAATCCTGAAATCCTGAAGTTGGCAAGTCTTTCAAAAGTCCACAATTGTTTTAATAAAAATGGAGATAGCTAGTACCAATGTCATAAGATAGATTCAATAACATTTAAGCAGGTCTTGAATAAGTTCCAGAATGTTTATGAAATAAGGTTCAAGTATAAATACAACCACTATACATTTTGGTTTACTAAGATGATTGAGAGATTTTTCCACTGGCATAAGGTAAATGGAATAATTAGTTATCATAATCTTGAATAAATTGCAAAATGTCTATGGAATAAGTTCAATTTTAGTCTTCTGAAATCGCGACGATACGCAGGTAATATATATATATATATATGTCGTAGGTTATAAGATACCATTCTTTGTTGCACATGGTAAATCTAAATATCACTTTCTTCAGAGAATTGCTTAACATGACAAGGACGCACAAGAGCCACATAATAGGATTTAGGGCGAGAGCACATATCACTTTAAGGGGTCTTACCACATTCGGCCAATAACACATTGTCGAAAAATACTCTCACCACAAACACACGTATATTGAATAATAATATCAGGTGTCACTGGATATCTGCTCACAGAAGACGAAGAACTGCTACGAAGAGTGGCTCCGGCCACCATTCAGGTGACAAAACAAGCTTGGGTACGTTTCCCCAAGAGCCAGACCAACAGGAAATGACGTGCGAATCCTCACGTCACAACCAGGAGCACAGGAACAGTAAGCAAGGCACCCACGGTACATGCTATCAGAGCAACAGGTTAATGTAGAAATCCTCTAGGCTCAAGGCATCACCTCCATAAGTGCTCTTAGGCAGCAGAGAACAAGTCATTTGAAGGAAATATGACAGAGCTCTTGTCCCATATTTCCATAATAGCAAGTTGTGAAGTCGACTTCAAATATAATAGTCCATAATATGAGATACTTTCAGGGAGTTGTCCTCTGTGACTTCTTCTTATTTGTAAATATAATGTCTTATACTTTTTTATCATATTGTCACACTTAAATAGAACACATTTCCTTTAATGTTGGGCCTTACCAACAACGAGTGCAGGATACAACACACCCCACCCCACCCCACCGGAATCCATCACAGAGGCGTGCAGCGAGACATGAGAACTTAGCATCGCCATAATTAATACATTCATGTGTGTCGGAATCACCATCAATATCATAAATACTTGTTTACTAAAATACCCTAATCAAATACCAAGCCATCAGAACACATAATAAATTAAGGTGCATATAACATACACGAACTCACAACAAATAATCTATATACAATTCACTAATAGCCACAAGCACTAATATGAATTAACTCAAATAACTTATACATAATACATTAGAAATTAATTCTCTACATTGGAGAAGGGTTTAAGCTGAGTTACATGGGCTCTTCTCAAAACATTACTAGCCAAATTTTGGAGCAAGAAAGTCACACCGTGTTCTAGAACCTGAACAATTTTGAAAGGGCCTAAGAAACGAGGCACCAGTTTCTTTGCAAATTTATCCTTAGCGGAAATGAGGGGATAATTACGTGCCATGACAAAATCCCCCACCTTATATTCACAAGGTCGGCGACCAACATCATAACGGGTAGCTCGCTTTCTCTGAGCCAGAGCCAGATTGCGAGCAGCTGCACTCCAAGATTTATGAATAACTTCAGGGGTAACATTATCAGGCAATAAATCAGACAGCCTCCATAGAATACTGAGAGGATGGTTACGCTGATAAGCAAATAAAAGAGAAAAGTGGTATGTCCATGAGATTCATGTTTAGATGTATTAAAAGCAAACTGGATCCAGGGAATATTAACGTCCCAAAGAGTGTGGTTCGCGTGATGGCAAGCAATGAGCGCACTTTTTAGATTACGCATCACGCGTTCTGCGTGAGACGGGTTCGGATAATGAGGGGTAGTAGTGACATGCTGAATACCCAAGCGGAAACAAAATTGTTTGAAAGCCCGGGATATAAATTGCGGTCCATTATCAGAAACCAAACTTTCAGCCACACCAAATACCTGAAAAAATCAGACAAAGACTTGATAACCCTGTGTATGCACGAGTCGCGAAGAGGGAACAACCAACAGAACTTAGAAAACGAATCAACGACAATAATGATATAGGTGTTGCCATTCTTTGAACGTGGCAACTTCCCCAAGAAATCAATAAAGAGACGTTGAAAAGGTCTGTCCGCCTCAGTAGAAGCAAGATATCCCACACGGGTATTTAATGGGGGTTTGGCCAACGCACATACTCGACAAGGAGAAATGCGACTACGAATATCACGTTCCAAGGTGGACCACCAAAAACTCTTGCGGATCTTATCTACAGTCTTTTTTATTCCCAAATGAGCCCCCAAGGGAAAAACGTGGAAATACTTAAAGATCATGGGAATTAAACTACTCGGTAACACCAAGCGTGTAACGACGCAAATAGCGACGTGCATAATCAACGATAGGAGACCATTCCTAAACAAAGGAAGGGTTGGGGGACCGCAACTAATCGATATTGAACATTTTCATGATTATCGATACTGCCCTGAATTTTATTTGAATTACAGAAAAGGAGAGGTGCGCATGCGTCGACGGTGAATCGACGAGGCAGACGTGCGGAACCTGAAAAGACAGTTAGTATTACGTGCCTGACCACGAGAGAGAGAAGTTGAAAAGGCAGAAGGGAGAAGACGAGATTGGGATGTGTGACAGCGGTAGAGGCGTTCTGGCATAATGGTGTGTCAGACTTTCATCTAAAGGAAATTCTGGTTGTGAACTTCCTTGACACGGCTATATGGAGATAGTCATTAATCAGAAGAATACACCAAGTCGGCCAGTACGAGACACCGCTACAGCGAACATCAGCTGTGAGAGTGAGTCGTGACTGCTCGCTCTGAATAAGAGCAGATATGGACATCAGGAAGTAATGGAAGACAACTCAGGATCGGAGGATAAGTTGGACATCACTGGTTGAGTATAAGCGTCTAGACTTTTTTTTCTTATTGTTTGGGGAGTGAGAAAATTGAGATATTCCTTTTTTTTAAGGATGGTTTCTAAGTCATGTATGGCGATTAGACACCGTATGGAATAATAGAATAGAATAGAATAGAAACATAGAAGTGAGAATTCTAGAAGTAAAGTGATGAAATCCAGTAATCCAACTATTTTCTATTTCTGGTCTAAATTAATTATAAAAGAGCAGTCTAGAGCCTAACAACTGAATGCCACAGATATATCTCTTCACTTTAAGTTTTTTTGGGTGATTGTTCCACGAATGAATACATAGCTAGGGGCAATTGGTGATGCTCATATAAACTTTGTTATTTTTGAGACAGGACGCGAGGGGAGTAAGGAAGAAAAGTAATTAAGGGGCATGCTTAGTACTTCTTACGAGGGCCCCTCCCTCTTGGGTTTCTTTCAGGTGACGGGTGACTATCTATAAATAGATTTCATGCTGGCCTGTAATGTTAAGTTATGTTTTTTTTATAGAGATTTATCTACAAGCGAAGGTGTATGGAACATGGTAGAGGGGGATAAGAAGTGGAAAGATTGAAGGGCAAAAGAAGGCCTACGAGTGGTAGTGCATTAGGTGTGTACCATTGGAAAATTTACATGTTAGGGTAGAAGTAGAAGTCACTAAAGGGGTTATAGAGAAGCTTACTAATCTGGGCGTGAATTAGTTTCAGTTAGAATTCTAGGGAATTTAGAGACAAAATAAGATTGGGTGCCCATGCTAAAGAGTAGTAACGTAAGAAGTAGGAAAACTAGAATAACCACCGAGTGAATTAAATCAATGGTATAAGCTGAAGGGAACTCTACTTAAAGAGAGAAAGGGGTTAAAAGATAACAGCTGATGACTGGTCAGGTTAGAAAGAGGAGAGTGAGTTGAAAGATAATAACAAATGATTGGTTAGGTTAGAAAGAGGAGAATAGGTAATTACGAGTAGTGTACTGATGATAAGTAGTTTATTAACAAGTACTAGAGATTGTAAGGGTGAGGTGAGGGAACGCCGGAAGTATCCCGAATCAAACAAATAAAATCTGGTAGTAGGCAAGGCCTATACCAGTACATATAAAGAAAAGAAATTTATGAGAGATTGTGAAAGCCATCGATGTTGGAGGCGAACAACGGCCCCACGTGCCTCTAGGAGAGAGTGTCAGGGACCTCTGACATCGATTTACAAAATTTTATTTTTGTTTGCGGCCCATTAATATTTTCCCGGTTGCAGGAGAGGAGTCAGATTGTTTGTAACTCAAGATCTAGACGTCGCTCCTGTATCGGTGGTCTATCGCCACAGTCACTCTGTGGGTATAGGCCTAAACTTCTATTTCTTTCTTCGTGAGACTGTCTTTTCTATCTATCTTTAAATACAATTCTTCATGGACTAAGCTGACAAATAGACTAATATAGGAGACATAGGTGGGATTATTGAGTGTAATCTGTAGAGTAAGGACTGGATTATGAATTGAAAACCTTTATTTATTCAAGAGAAAAAAACAACACCCAGTATAATATATATATTGAGCTATCCTGAAGTTGCAAATGTAAATGACTGCAGAAGTCAGTGGTAAATTAGAAGAACAATACAAGACGTTCTAGTAGATACCTGAAAAAAAAAAAAAGAAAGAAAATTAAAGTAATTAATTAAGGATTTGTTATTGTTGAACAGAGAACGTACTTATATAGTTAAAATTGGGTATACTAACCTTGAATAATCAAATATTATCCTACCAATAAAAGTGTTGAATGGTTAATGTAGTGTAAATGTAATTTATTGTATATAAGATTGTTATTGTTGAAAAAAGAAAAAAAAATAATATATTAAATAAATTACGGTCGTTGTTACTTAAAGCAAAGTTAACGTGAAGTCCCCTTCAAATTTTGGCGCCCATACCGTGGGGCGATAGTTTGTTAATTTGTAACGTGTGGGGCGATAGTTTGTTAATTTATGACCAAAATATCGTGAAGTTCAGTCTTCACTAATTTTGGTCGCCCATATCGTGGGGCTGAGTAGTGTTAAAACAAAACAGTATTGCTAATTGTTGCAACTTAATTTAGTTAAAATTGTTAAAAAAAAAAAAAAAGAAACCTTTATTCAGTTGAAGTTCCATATTATGATAGCCCATAGCGTGAGGCAGTGATAGTTTGATATCCTAACGTGAGGCGAGATAGGGTTAAAAGAATTTTGGGAGTTAGGTTAGTATAACTGAAATTTATTCTCAAAAAAAATAATAATAATAATAACATATTTTTGGGAAAAGAATAATGACTATTGACAAGTAAGGACTTCTATAGATGACTAAGACAGACGACTGAACTATTGTGTTCTAATCTTTTTTTCAGTGGTATTGTTAATATATAAATATGGCTACTTATGTTGATCCGTATGCACAAATAAGAGCAGCTGAGCTAACCCAAGCTATTAGGAAGTTGAGGAAGGCGGATTTAGAGGCAGAATGTGATAGAGTAAAGTTACCGACCACAGGTACAAGGGATGAGTTAAGACAACGCTTGTTAGATTATGCCCGTAAGAACCCTCAGTCATTTCAAGTGTTAATTACGGCTTTTGCTCTGAGTCAGGAAGTTTTGGAAGAAGATTTAGTTGAACATAATATAACGATTCCACAAGATTCATATGGAGATGTAGTGTATACATGGGTTAAGTTAATGCGTAGGAAGGCCATGGCGGTAGCTGATTCAGAAGAAGTTGTACCAGTAGTACCCTCGTTTACAATTCAGTTAGAGCCACATAAACCAAATACTTTGGATCTGGTTCGTAAATGGAACATTAAATTCAAACCTGGGGATAGTATTTACTTATTTTTGGAGAGATTGGAAGATTTAAAACAAAGTTCTAAGTTACAGGGTGTAGAGTTATTGTCAGTATTACCCGAAATTTTACAAGATTCAGCTTTACTTTGGTACAGGAACAGATTAACAGATTGGCCTACATGGGAAGCTTTTTTGAAAGAATTTAGAGAATATTATTTGCCTATTGATGAGGAAGACTCGCTTTTGGATGAGATTAGACAGAGAACGCAAGGTCCCAAAGAATCGATTTTTGATTATGTTAATGCTATTCAAACGTTAATGAGGAGGCTGAGTACTCCAATGAGTCCTCAACAAATGATGAAGACTGTTATCAAAAATTTGCGTCCTGATGTAAAATTGTACCTTAGACCTGCAGAGATTCAAACTATAACAGATTTAATACGTGTAGGTAGACAGTATGAACAAATATTGTTAGATTCTGAGAGATATATTCCTCCTCCAACGCAGGTTAGAGCTACAATTAAAGAAACGGCTTATAAACCTCAGAGACAAGTTGTTATACCTTCAGTTCATACAGCGCTAGGAATTCAGGGAAAACAGGAACTTCCATCGTCCGAGTTACAAAAGAAACCCAATGTTAGTTTTTCTGCAAAGACGTGGGATAAGGAACGGAATTCAAGTCCTGTAAATGATTCTAGAATGGTTAAAGTAATAGAAAATAAAGAGAGACAGGATGAGTCGAGGGATAATGGTAAAAACACCACTTTGCGTTTTTCAAATAATCAGCGATGTTGGAATTGTGATAAAACAGGACATAGGCAGTTCGAGTGTAAAGCACCTCGTAGAGTTACTCCACGCGCTACGATTAAATGTTATAATTGTAATAAGCTTGGACATAGGTCTATTGATTGTAGGATGCCCCAAGAAAGAAAAGTTAGGCCTACAAATTCTTTATGACAATTAACTAAAAATCAGGCTTGTGTGATGTTAAATATAAATCCTACAGATTTAGTTAATGGAGATAGATGTTTTGTTGAAATTTTGCTGGAGGATATTACATTTATTGCTTTAATAGATTCCGGTTCAGATAAAACTTATGTGGGAGAGAAAGGTGACTTTTTATGTAAAATGTTAGATTTAGCAGTAGAAGAATCTGAAGTTAGGGTGGTGCAATTAGCAGATAAAACTTATAGTTCTATAACAGGAGAGAGAACTTTTGAGATGAAATTGCAGGACAGGATCTTTCAGATAAAATGTAAAATTATGCCAAATTTAGCAGTAGATATGATTCTGGGCATGGATGTTTTGAAACAGATTGGGTTAGTAGTAGATTTGCAAGATGGGACTTGGTATTTCAAAGATGAACCAGCAAAAATTTTTCAATTTGTTAAGGCTATAGATTTAAAAGAAGAAGATCAACTACATAATATTCTTACTTTACCTACACCTCAGGAAAGGGACAGATTGAATGTGTTTTTGGAAAATCAGTTACAGAAATTTGATCAGTGTACTGGACTTACCGATCTGATTTCTCATGTTATTGATACAGGCGATGCAAAACCTATAAAACAAAGATATTATCCAGTATCACCCATTTTGGAAAAAGTTATACACGCGGAAATAGATAAAATGTTATTGGAAAAAGTTATAGAGCCTTCAAATTCACCTTGGTCGTCTCCGGTAGTTATGGTAAAGAAACCAGATAGAACATGGAGGTTCTGCGTAGATTTCAGAAAAGTAAACAATTGTACTAAAAGAGATAGTTATCCTTTGCCATACATTGAACATGTTTTGAGTAAATTACGACATGCTAGGTATATCAGTACAATAGATTTGAAAAATGGGTATTGGCAAGTTCCATTAGATGAAGCAAGTAAAGAAAAAACAGCATTTACCGTACCTGGTAGAGGATTGTATCAGTTTCGAGTTATGCCTTTTGGAATCCATAACGCACCAGCCTCGTTTCAAAGATTAGTTGATACTATATTAAGAGAAGAGATAGGAGAGAAATGCTTTTGTTATTTGGATGATATAGTACTTGTTAGCGAGACATTTGAAGAACATTTGTCCTTGTTAGAAAAAGTCTTAGAGAAATTAAGAAAAGCTAACCTGAAAATTAATAGGGAAAAATCAAAATTTTGCAGAAGTGAATTAAAATATTTGGGTCATATCATTACTCCATTAGGAATTGCTGTAGATTCAGATAAAATCTCGTGTATCCTTGAGTATCCAGCCCCTACAAAAGTCAAGGAAGTACGAGCATTTTTAGGATTGGCTTCTTGGTACCGACGATTCATTCCATTTTTTTCTGAAGTTGTAAAGCCCCTCACTGCACTTCTGAAAAAGAATCAGAGATGGCGTTGGACTAAGGAATGTCAGGAATCTTTTGATGAATTAAAATCGAAATTATCTAGTAGTCCTATATTAACTTGTCCAGATTATACTAAACCCCTAGTGTTACAGACCGACGCTAGTTTTTCAGGACTAGGAGCAGCATTAATTCAGACAGGAGAGGAAGGAGAGGAAAAAGTAATAGCTTATGCTAGTAGAACTTTAACAGTAGGTGAGCAAAAGTGGGCAATAGTCGAGAAAGAATTGTTAGCTATATTGTGGGCAGTTCAAAAGTTTCGTCCTTATTTGGAAGGTTATCATTTTAAAGTATATACTGATCACTTTGCTCTGAAATGGTTAAACACATTACAGAATCCGACCGGACGATTAGCTAGGTGGAGTTTATTGCTCCAGGAGTATGATTTTGAAGTAATACATAGGCCTGGTAGATTACAAAAAGTTCCGGATGCTTTATCTAGAATACACGAAGGGAAAGTTCAAGAGAAAACGGTAGAGGAAGAATTTTGCCTCTTGTTGACTGATAACTCTGAAGTAGTGGAATGGGAAAATATACAAGATGCTTGGTATATTAAGCGGAAAGAGCAAGTACAAAGTAAACCTAAATTTTGGCCAGATTGGAAGGTCGTAGATGAGAAGTTGTACCATTTAAGATTAGATCAGTTAGAACAAACTTTAGAGGGAACAGTGAATAGGTGGAAATTAGTTATTCCGCAAGATTATAGGATTAAAGTATTACAGGAATGTCATGATGCACCTACTGCAGGACATATGGGGATAGCTAAAACTTTCTTTAGAATAGCAAACAAGTATTATTGGCCGGGAATGTTTAGAGATGTTGCTAAGTATGTTACTGCTTGTGAAATATGTCAGAGACAGAAAGTGTTACAGACGGCTCAAGCAGGACCAATGCATTTTTACCAGAAAGAGAAACCTTGGATGACTGTAGCTACTGATTTGTTGGGACCTTACCCACGTTCCAAAAAAGGGAACCGATACATTGTAGTATTTCAGGACACCTTTACCAAATATGTAGAATGTAAAGCGTTAAGGAAAGCAACCAGTAGAGCAGTTACGGAAGCATTTTATGAATTGATTATCCTTAAATGGGGAATTCCGGGATATTTGCTGATGGATAATGGACCGCAATATACTAGTAAATTAATGCGAGAGATAGCTAAAGCTTTTAATATAACTCCTTGTTATTTACCTGTATATTCGCCACAAGGAAATCCAGTAGAAAGAGTCAATAGAGTATTGAAAACAATGATTTCTAGTTATATTCAAAAGGATCAGACAGTTTGGGATGTGTATTTGAGAGAATTTAATTTTGCTATAAATACGGCTAAGCATAGTTCCACTGGATGCACTCCTTATATGCTAAATTATGGGAAGGAGCCTGAAATTATCAGTAGGATTGAAAAGGTGGAAAACCAACCGATTCATAAAGAAATTCCAAAAATTTGGGTGGAGAGACTCAATAAATTGAAAACGGTACGTTTAATGGTTAGACATAACTTAGAAACCGCCTATAAGAATTCGAGTCATTATTATAATCTTCGGAGGAGAGAGATGAGATTTCGTCCAGGAGATCTAGTGTTAAGAAGAAACTTTAAATTAAGTGATGCCTCACAAGCTTATACAGCAGGTTTAAGTGCAAAGTTTGTCGGGCCCTATATTATAAAGAAAAAGTTCAGTGAAAATAGCTACGAACTGACAAACCGTTTTGGTAAAAAGTTGGGGAAGTGGCACGTCAAAGACTTGAAACCCTTTGTTCCTGGATAAACATTCGTTAAGGCTGGTAAAAGAGACACGCACAAAAAAAAAAAAAAAAAAAAATGTGACCTGTGTCAACATTATTTTTTTTATGGTGAGTGCGGGAAGAATGTAACGACGCAAATAGCGACGTGCATAATCAACGATAGGAGACCATTCCTAAACAAAGGAAGGGTTGGGGGACCGCAACTAATCGATATTGAACATTTTCATGATTATCGATACTGCCCTGAATTTTATTTGAATTACAGAAAAGGAGAGGTGCGCATGCGTCGACGGTGAATCGACGAGGCAGACGTGCGGAACCTGAAAAGACAGTTAGTATTACGTGCCTGACCACGAGAGAGAGAAGTTGAAAAGGCAGAAGGGAGAAGACGAGATTGGGATGTGTGACAGCGGTAGAGGCGTTCTGGCATAATGGTGTGTCAGACTTTCATCTAAAGGAAATTCTGGTTGTGAACTTCCTTGACACGGCTATATGGAGATAGTCATTAATCAGAAGAATACACCAAGTCGGCCAGTACGAGACACCGCTACAGCGAACATCAGCTGTGAGAGTGAGTCGTGACTGCTCGCTCTGAATAAGAGCAGATATGGACATCAGGAAGTAATGGAAGACAACTCAGGATCGGAGGATAAGTTGGACATCACTGGTTGAGTATAAGCGTCTAGACTTTTTTTTCTTATTGTTTGGGGAGTGAGAAAATTGAGATATTCCTTTTTTTTAAGGATGGTTTCTAAGTCATGTATGGCGATTAGACACCGTATGGAATAATAGAATAGAATAGAATAGAAACATAGAAGTGAGAATTCTAGAAGTAAAGTGATGAAATCCAGTAATCCAACTATTTTCTATTTCTGGTCTAAATTAATTATAAAAGAGCAGTCTAGAGCCTAACAACTGAATGCCACAGATATATCTCTTCACTTTAAGTTTTTTTGGGTGATTGTTCCACGAATGAATACATAGCTAGGGGCAATTGGTGATGCTCATATAAACTTTGTTATTTTTGAGACAGGACGCGAGGGGAGTAAGGAAGAAAAGTAATTAAGGGGCATGCTTAGTACTTCTTACGAGGGCCCCTCCCTCTTGGGTTTCTTTCAGGTGACGGGTGACTATCTATAAATAGATTTCATGCTGGCCTGTAATGTTAAGTTATGTTTTTTTTATAGAGATTTATCTACAAGCGAAGGTGTATGGAACATGGTAGAGGGGGATAAGAAGTGGAAAGATTGAAGGGCAAAAGAAGGCCTACGAGTGGTAGTGCATTAGGTGTGTACCATTGGAAAATTTACATGTTAGGGTAGAAGTAGAAGTCACTAAAGGGGTTATAGAGAAGCTTACTAATCTGGGCGTGAATTAGTTTCAGTTAGAATTCTAGGGAATTTAGAGACAAAATAAGATTGGGTGCCCATGCTAAAGAGTAGTAACGTAAGAAGTAGGAAAACTAGAATAACCACCGAGTGAATTAAATCAATGGTATAAGCTGAAGGGAACTCTACTTAAAGAGAGAAAGGGGTTAAAAGATAACAGCTGATGACTGGTCAGGTTAGAAAGAGGAGAGTGAGTTGAAAGATAATAACAAATGATTGGTTAGGTTAGAAAGAGGAGAATAGGTAATTACGAGTAGTGTACTGATGATAAGTAGTTTATTAACAAGTACTAGAGATTGTAAGGGTGAGGTGAGGGAACGCCGGAAGTATCCCGAATCAAACAAATAAAATCTGGTAGTAGGCAAGGCCTATACCAGTACATATAAAGAAAAGAAATTTATGAGAGATTGTGAAAGCCATCGATGTTGGAGGCGAACAACGGCCCCACGTGCCTCTAGGAGAGAGTGTCAGGGACCTCTGACATCGATTTACAAAATTTTATTTTTGTTTGCGGCCCATTAATATTTTCCCGGTTGCAGGAGAGGAGTCAGATTGTTTGTAACTCAAGATCTAGACGTCGCTCCTGTATCGGTGGTCTATCGCCACAGTCACTCTGTGGGTATAGGCCTAAACTTCTATTTCTTTCTTCGTGAGACTGTCTTTTCTATCTATCTTTAAATACAATTCTTCATGGACTAAGCTGACAAATAGACTAATATAGGAGACATAGGTGGGATTATTGAGTGTAATCTGTAGAGTAAGGACTGGATTATGAATTGAAAACCTTTATTTATTCAAGAGAAAAAAACAACACCCAGTATAATATATATATTGAGCTATCCTGAAGTTGCAAATGTAAATGACTGCAGAAGTCAGTGGTAAATTAGAAGAACAATACAAGACGTTCTAGTAGATACCTGAAAAAAAAAAAAAGAAAGAAAATTAAAGTAATTAATTAAGGATTTGTTATTGTTGAACAGAGAACGTACTTATATAGTTAAAATTGGGTATACTAACCTTGAATAATCAAATATTATCCTACCAATAAAAGTGTTGAATGGTTAATGTAGTGTAAATGTAATTTATTGTATATAAGATTGTTATTGTTGAAAAAAGAAAAAAAAATAATATATTAAATAAATTATGGTTATTGTTATGCAAAGTAAATTAACGTGAAGTTCAGATTTTTGACCCTTATCCTTGTAATGGTTTGAGAGTAGCTGGTTTTTGTGCTAAGTTACATACTTTGGTAGTGAGTATTGAAAAAAGGAGAAAAAGAAGAAGCAGAATAAAAAAAAAAACGAAAGGTAAATCCGAACCCAACTCCCGTCTCCACTGTTATTTAAAAGCTAGTCGAGGGGCATGTAGGTACATAGCCTGTGTATCTATAATTTAATTTGTGTCTGGGCTGATACATAACAAAAAGAAAAGAGGAAGCGTATTGATGATGGCGCCCGTTAATATAAATTTTCATCAATATTATCAAGACTGGGTAAATTGTTAAAAGAGAGAGAAAGTAGACTGAGAGTAGGAAGTTTGCAATCACCCGGTGTCAAAGGTAGTTGTACTGAACGTTGGAATGTGGACTATGCAGGCAGTGTTATGATGACACGACAGGTGCATGAGTGACCTTGTTTTGTAGGAGTTCAGTAAACTTATATACTACGATTAAGAATAATCACATATTAGTCGTCACAGAATTTTGGCGAAGATTTAATCCAAGAAGTTAAGGAACTTTATAGCATAAAGTAAGAAAAGCCCGTCACAAGCGGAGACAGATATGTTCCTTTTTTCCCAAGGAAACCTGTAAACTATGTTTGACCAGAGAAAAATTAGCAACTTGCTCACCAGCCAGCAAGCGATCTATAATGACTCTAAGTGCGGGATCAAGACGTTGGTGTTCCACAATACCAGTAAATGCCAAGAGAGAATCAAGCGAGAAGGAAGAAACTACAGGGGTCGGTGCTACATGAGAGCTAGACTCAGATTCAAGCAGGGTGTGCTGCATACTCTCGGAGAAAGGTTTTGCGTCAACCGGAGCATCATCAGCCAACACATCACCCTCAAACATACGAGATAACGAGTCAGCCAGGATATTCTCAGAGCCCTTAACATGAACAGATTCAAATTTAAATGCGGATAGCCTAACCGCCCAGCGAGCAATATGGCCTGTCTTCCTGGGTCACGCCAAAACCCAAGTAAGAGCTTGGTTATCACATTCTAACACAAATGGAACATGTTCGACGTAAAGACGAAACTTCTCAAATGCGAACAGCACTGCAAGTGCTTCCATCTCATATACAGAATATAGTTTTTCTTGCGGATTGAGAGAACGTGAGGCAAAGGCTATGGGATTGCGCCCATCCGTAAAGTCTTGTAAAAGAACCGCCCCCAACCCCAAGGCACAGGCATCGATCTGCACAATAAATTTCCTGGAGAAAACCGCCATGGCAAGAATAGGAGGATTGGAGATGGCCGATTTCAAATCTTCAAAGGCCGCCTGATGCTCATACCCCAAACAAAGGGCACATCCTTGCCACGTAACCGGTTTAAGGGTGCAGCTCTCGCGGCAAATCGGGGTATAAACTTTGCAAAGAAATTAATCATTCCTACAAAGCGCGCAACTCCCTTCACATTTACAGGGAGGGGGGAAATTTCTGATGGCTACTGTGCGTTCAGGAAATACGGCGACACCTTCAGGTGAAATAATATGGCCAATAAAGGTTAACTGCGGCCTGGCAAACCTGACCTTTGTAGGCTTGACAGTAAGACCAGCTTCCTGAAGCCTACGGAAAACCTCGGCAAGATGACGTACATGAGTAGCAAAGTCTCTACTGTAAAGCACTAATTCGTCCAAATAGTGGTACACGAAGTCAAACTTAATATTCGAGAACATCTTATCGAGTAATCTAGAAAGAACTTGGGCGCCAGTGGCCAACCCGTGCGCCATGTTGACGCATTCATTGTCCCTGGAATTAATGGAATTTCCGCCAAGGACGGAATAGACTAAAAATAATAAGAAGAAGAATGATAGCGTTGATATTGTGTAAATTTAGTAAAGAGGGCTCTGTGTGAGGTTGAATGAGTAAATACAGTGCGCATGCGTAATGCTCGCGATGGTTGAAATAGGCAGCCATCTTGGTTAGTCTCTTGGCAGTTGAAATTTGGCAGTGAGAGTGTGTGGACGACCAGCTACTTGGGATCCGATTAAGTGAGCACCATATATTATTTGTTTTTGGAAATATTTAGATCATGTAAAATTACTTTGTGTGCTCACCATTTTTGGCTTCAAAATTTATATTTTCGGCCATCTAAATTTCGCCATGGTTAGGTTCTGGCCTTTTGTGAAATTCTGTTCTGGACTTTGAAATTGGTCTCCACCATTCGCGTTTTGAGATTATCAGTTATGCGAGGTTTTTATAATTTCGTTTAGTTGGGGCATTGGGTTTTAGTCTACATTTTTCCGCTCAGTTTATACAGTTCAGTTAGTAAATTATTAATTTCATTTTGTTTTTGTGATTTGTTCTTCGGTATTTAATTAGTTATGGATTTGTGTTAAAAAACATAGGTTTATGATCAACTGCCATTTTCGGCCGTTTATTCGAAATCTTCAGAAAATCTTTTATGCCATCAAAACTTCAGAGCTTCACTCACATACATTTACATACTTTTAATGAGAATCAGAACTAATGCACGTGGCCTTATTGTTGTCTCAGTTAGCTTGCTTTAAGCTTTATGCCATATAATTGTAGCTTATATTTAGCTTTAATTTGTAATCACTGGCAATTTTCAATAATACAAGTTTTCAATGTTGATTGGAAGTTAGACATCGTGTTATGATAGCTGTTGATCGTCTTGCATTACGGGAGTACACCTATTTTCTCTTTACGCACGGAGCTTTCACCCGTGTTTATTTGGTGATCTGTATTAAGCAATGCTTCGTTCTTTCCTGTATGCTTGAAATCTAATTAGCGACTAAATTCGTTGGGTAGTTAATTTTTCTGTTGCTACTATATTACGATGTCTCGCATTTCTTGCGTAAAAGCAACAATCATACTGTTGGGTCCCGGGAAAAAGAGGCTTTAAGAAATTAAAATATGTAAAAATATTTAATTTAGCATTGTACTTAGTAAAGCCATGAAGAAGTTGAAATTTCACATATAGCAGTCAGGAAGAGAGAAACCTTATCTCGTGGAAATTGCACTATCAGCTTGGCATTGGAATTCCACTGTACTGTGTGTGGGAAATGCAATTCTGCATTTTTTTAGCCCCTCAAGGCTAGCAATTAGGCAACCTGTATGCCTTCAGCTGACAAAGGTAGAATTTAATTCGCGTGTTTTTAATTTAGCTGTGATGTCTGATTGGAGAAATTTATAATTAGCGTGCAGAATAATATTCGCGATCGCAGATACTAAGAGAAGACAGAGTGTGAGACAGTACCATTAATGAGTGTTTTTGTGTGGTCCTTCGAGACAAGATGGAGTCGGACGTGGATTTGTTCAACGAACGTGAAAATCTGTAAGTACTCAAATTAGTAATTTCACTTAAGTGTTCCGCAAAAATCCGGATATGTAGTAGATTTTTGCGACGGTCAGTTAAACTCGCTAAGAAACAGCGAACGTAAAAGTCACATGTTGACACTTTCAGTAAAACCTAGATTGTTAAACAACAGTTCCCTTATTTCCTACGAAATCCGCATAGTCCTCATAGCACTATGCGATGGACAGATAAACTCGCTAAGAGATAGCGAATATTTAAGTCAAATGACGATGTAAAGTCATTTTCAGTCTCTAAAAATATAATTCAACACTATATTTACGTTAATTAAAGATTAACAGCTTTTCAAAGATTTTGTAGTAGTTACGGGAAGTATGAACTTTGTGCTCAGATTTTTTTTATAACATTCAAATAGTCAAGACACATATTTGAAGCGATGTTCATATTTTCTACATGATTTTCAATTAACATATGAAAATATGATCATCACGAGGGTAGGCTTCACCCTCAGCATGAAGATATTTCTGTAATAAAACGGGTTAAGTAACCCTTCCATGTAAAAGGATTTTTTTATAGAAGTTTAGCCTTTTGTCAAGCATGCCAATGCTAGTTTTTTCCGTTAGTATAACGAAGGTAATTTACACCCAGACTGTAAATTATAAAGGCAAATAAGATATTGCCGTTATTGATTGAAATAGTATTGTGAAATTAAGAAGTTTATTTTAAATATTAACATTAAACATAAATTTTAAACATTGTGCAGTTAATACTATTTTATTGAAAATAGTAAGAAATGCAAAATTAATATACAGAAATTATTCAAAATAATTAGTTTATTTTGAACATTTTGAGAATTTTTATTTCAAATAAAATGAAGCACAAGAGTTTATAATTTTGCTATTTTCCGTATAAATTTTATGTGTTAAAATTTATACGAAGATAGGATTCTCGCTACTTTAGCGAATGGTTTAGGTAGAAAAGTACGATTTTCATTTTAAGGAAAAATGAAGGTAAATTTAAAATAAATAATTTCAAGTTTAAGTAAGTTTATTATACAGCGTGTGCTGACGAGTTTTAATATGAATATTTTATAAATTTCAAATTTATAAACAGAGTTGAAAAGTTTATTTTACCATATACATTTCATGAGTTGAAATTTATATGAAGAACATAGTATTTCGCGGGAAATCGAAAGATTAAAATATTTTGAAGTTAAACATTTGCAAACATTGTTGTAATTTAATAAGTTAAAACTAGGATAAAGTTTTTAGTAATTAAATTGTTATACAAAATATTATGTAATTAAGAAATATCGGATTTTTTAGCATTTTGTTAGTAAAATATTAATTGTTATAAAGTAAACAAAATTTGTTTGTTAAAATATTATTTTATTTATTAATTATTTCAAATAACTTTTATTTGAAAGTTTAATTAAAAGAATTTGGTAATTTTTAAGGTTAGAAACAAAGTTAATTATTTAAAAAGGAATAAATTAGTAATTGTAATTTTTGTTTTTTAATAAACCACAAATAATTAACATAATTCATTTTATTATTTAAAGGGTCATATTGCTAATCATTATTTTTTTACAGCTATGACAAGGTAAGTGGAAGTGCGTCGAGAAAACTTACATTGCGAGTGAAGTCAAATATTAGTTAGATTGTTCAGGAAGACTTTATTTTCTCATACCTAATAAATACGCAGTGCTATAAAAGATCAGTTAGTCATCTTTAAATAAAACCAATCTATAACGATCCATAACCGCTCGGGGTCACAACATTACCATCATTATTTATCTGAAAGCACGAAAACAGTAATAATACTATTTGCTGAAAGTAGAGTTCATTTCTAATTAAAGGATCATTAAGCATTCTGTTTTACACTTAGATTTAAAATAGTAGTGATATCTCACTTAATAAAGGTTTAATTATACTCACCGTTAAGTACTGGCCTACTAAGCTGACATAGTGATAGTTGGTGCAGTAAATATTAATTCAGTTATGAATATGTATCAAATTATACCTTACGAATTATTCATTGTGATTTTCTTCAGTACAGTTAATTAGACAGATTCAGTTTTTACATGAAGTTTTAGTTAAGTTAACTGCAATTATTGGGTTATACAGGTGTACTGTGCATTTACTGTATATTCCCTCACACTGTTTCAAATAACCATAGCTTGTAGGCTTTTTCATGCTGAAACTAAATAATTGTTATTGAATATTTTGTTTAGGCCTATACATACGAACCATTTTCTTACCATAGCCACACCTGTCATTACCTGTTGTATGGACTAAAGGCATAAAAGAAATAAAAGTTGTTTACCTTATCTAAGATTTAATTCAGTAATATTCTTACCATTTTGCTTATTTTATATCTGCCACGCAATCGATCTACGGGTAGCAAATACCAACTCCTCGCTTTCCAGATTCCCAGCTACTTTACATGCTTTTACTGGTAGCAAAGACCTCTGTGGTAATACCCCGGCGCAAATGGTCGCGCATAGCGTAGTTGTGGTTTTTGGTTATTTTCTTTAAATAAATTTTTGCTTTTTTTTTTGCCAATTTAAATTTTGAATTGCGAGTTTTTATACATATTTATTCATATAACTTAATTGATTGAGGATTTGGCAGTTTTTCTTCTGATTGCGTTTCTTATCTAACTAGATATCATGGCTATACCATTTTGAATTGCTAATTTTGATACATATTTATTCATATAGCCTAATTGATCGCGGATTTTGCAGTTTTTTCTGAGTGTGTTCTAACCTAACTAGATATTATGGCGAACAGAATTAATGTGCCGCTTGAATTTCTATTAAAAGCAGACTTGATTTATGAGTTGCAAATTAGGGGCGTGAAAATAGATGCCAACGAGTCAGTGGCCAAACTGCCCAAACTTTTGAAGGATAATATATCTCTTCCAGTGAATATTTCCTATCTGCGTGAGATAAAACCACAGAATGAGATATCGGCTTATGTAGCTAAAACGGAGGAGATTTTCGAACAGTTTCGAGAACTGCGTGCGGAAGGGGGCCTATCCCAAAAACAAGTTAAAAGACTTCAAGTAAAATTAGATCAGATATTAAACAGAATTACCGATCTGTCGCAAGCGGATTTGTCTTCTGAATTTGGGGACTTGCTTTTGACCTTGCAAGAAGAGATATTAAAGGAGAAAGAAAATATAAAAACAGAAAATTGTAATTTCTTGACGGGCTTGCCACTTAGTACTGACACAAATTTTCAACCTGATCAGGGTCTGGATTCTTCTAATCCTTTTCTTAACCAGGGCCAACCATTTAATAGTAGTGTGTCTCCGCAGCCGCCACCTGGTGTTATTAACCAAATTTCGGGATGGAATCAAGAATTTTCCAGACTTCCCCATCCTTTGGGTAAATTATTGGTAGGCTTAGAAAAATACAACGACCATTCACTTGACTCTATAGTTCAGTTTTTGCAGTTTCTGGTTGAAGTTAGAAGCCAGGCAGAACTATTTTCATTCAGTCAAGTTCAAATATTAGCTGTGTTTCTTGCTAATCTCCAGGGTGGCTTGAAAGAACTAGCTGGAAAGGCAGTCCGCCAGGGTAGTGATTTGAATAGTTTCCACCAAGAATTGTTGGACTTTTACTTTCCTCCCCGTGCCAGGATATCTTTACTCACCAAGTTTTACTATAGACTTCAGGGTGAAAACGAAAACTTGTCGGAGTATATTACAAAAGTGGAGATGTATGCCAATGTTTTCCCTCTCGAACAAACCGAAACTCAAGTAGTGAATAACATCCTTGATGGCTTGTCTCCTAGTATCAGGGGAATGGTAGTTTTCGAAAGTAGACCTACCAATTTTGTAGAATTGGATCTTTTGTGTGCAAGAATAAATTGCATGAAATATTCCGATTCATTAAGGCCTGGGGAGTTAGGTGTCCGATTATCACCTCGGCTTGCATGTTCTGGAGAAGAAACTAGAGTTGGTTCGAATACCAGAGGTTCCGGACAAGAGTCTAGGGTTTGCTTTAATTGCAGAAGGGCGGGACATCTCGTGAAAAATTGTCCTGAGCGGTCATCTAATAGAGAAGGGGCCAGGGGATCTCAAACTCGTGAGGAGAGTTCCCGTTTTTCAACAAATAGGGGGAATTTTGTTCGTCGCCCATGACGCCTACGTGAAGAATTGGCCGGTTGTTGTGTTCAGCAAAAACCGGACAATTTGCAAGTTTCGGGATTTTCTGGACAGGTTCTACCTTTTCTTGAAATTGAATGTGGTCCTTTGAAGGCTGTTGCTCTGCTGGATTCGGGTTCCTCAGTCAATGTTATTTCTTTTGAGGCTTATGAAGCTATGAGTAAAGTGGGTAAACTTCCGCCTATTTCCACCGGCCAAATAGATCGTTCTGTGGCTAATGCTCAACCGATCCATTTTTTGGGCTGGCTATGTCTTATGGCCGATTTCACTGACCTCGGTTAAGGCCGTTTAAATAATACCTAGTAGTTAACCAGGCATTTTCACGAATTTCCATTTCATCGAGCCCGGTTACGAGTTAAACGACACTAACCGGGAGAAATTAGCTAACCGGCCCCGAGCGCGCGGTTAAGTTGTTAACCAGGAGTACACCGCATACTTGAGCGCTTATAGCTGTATGTATTCTTATAGCAACCATGAGGCGGTGTCTGCCTCTGCAGCATTCAATATGGAGTTGGATAACTATTTATTGTATGCTAGGTATTTCGAACATCATGAGAGAAATCGGGACGGTGAGGGAAAGGCCTGATCCATTCGAACACGTGACTGAAGAAGTATTTCGTCTAAAAAAGTAGACAATTTTATCTGTTCTGGAGCTTCTTGGAGAAAGATTGTACTTCCCAACGAAAAAAAAATGTCCCGTGTCTCCAAGAAATCGACTGCTCACTGCGCTACGATTCTATGCCACTGGATCTTTCCAGGAAGTAGTTGGTGATACCACTGATGTAAGTAAGAGCACAGTATGCAGTAGAATTATCCACCAAGTGTCTGAAGCAATAGCTTCTTTAGCTCCTCGCTTCATCAGAGGGAAGTAATGGAAGAATTCTACAGGATTCGTGGCTTCCCTGGTGTCTTGGGTGCATTAGGTTGTACCCATATCCGGATCCAATCCTCTGGAGGAGAAAATGGGGAACTTGTTCGCAATACAAAAGGTTATTTCTCCATTAATGTGCAAACTGTAAGCGATTCAAACCTCCTAATCAGAGACATGGTTGCAAAATGGCCTGGTTCAACTCACGACAGCACCATCTTCCATGAATCTCGTCTGCGAGCACGTTTAGAGACCAGGGAAGTACCTAATGGCTATCTTCTGGGTGATGGAGGTTATCCAATCAAGTCATATTTGCTTACAACTCTACAAAACCCTGTCACTTAACCAGAGCAGCATTACAACAGGGCCCAAATCGCAACTAGAAATGTTGTTGAAGGACTGTATGGTGTGCGGAAGAGGAGATTTCCTGCTGTTGCCTTGGGTCTCAGATGCCACATGAGAAATGGGCCTACGATTATAGTTGCAACAACAGTGTTGCACATCGCTATTTCAGCTAGAGAGAACGAGCCTGTGGGTGATCCTGAAGCTGTTCATATTCAGCAACTCCTGCAGCCAACAGGGACCTAAGGGGAAGTGATGTGATATTAGCAGATTACATAAACGCTAAAGAGTCTCTGGTGATTATAACTCTGATTTGGTACAAGGACCGTTTTGTTTTGTAGTAATTAGCGCATATGATTTGGTAGAAGGGTCGTTTTTGAGAACAGTGTAATATAACAGTGAGCTGCATTCCTGGCTTCATAGCCATGGTAAAGGTTGAAAACTTGGGGAAGTGAGCCGTCACCATTGCAATGCTCTGGATATTAGGCAAGAGTAGGCGGAGCATCAGAGGCGACAAATTATCTTTCGCCACATAATTTCAAGATATGTCCTCTCATAAGACACTTCAGGCATTTTGCTCAAATTCTGGTGCCTGATGTGAAAATAAGTTAGGAATACTAATGGCCGGTTTCTGAAACGACTTCTATCTGCTTTCGCAAAGTTACCTGTGGTATAACACGCTGGTATGTGCAAAAGCGGTTTCTGAAACCACATTTATCGTTACAGTTACAGGTACCAGCGCTCGAGCTGATAACTGCGCCAACACGCGTGGTTACCTGGCTGTTAGCTATGATTCACATGAATGTTACCTGTGGCGCTAGTATATGTTCACATGAAGTATTAGTATTTTTCAGTAATTTTCAGTAGTTTAGCGTGCTTTTTTGTTCTCCGTTCGTGCAGTGCCCAGTGTCCAAGATAAGTCCTAGGATTGGCGAGATCCGTGTGGTATAAAGTACCGAAATGGAGCTTACAACTTCATCATCATCGTCTTCGTCATCCATAACCTCATCAGGTTCAGATTCTTGGTCTTCCGATGAAGAAGATTTGGATTTTTAGCTAGGCCTAAGGTGTTCAGAGCTCCGAAACATCCTTTTGAGGCTTATGACGACCGAGAATTTCTATGTGATTGTACTATTTTATGTAATTATTGTAATTTTTACCCCATTGACTTCGTCTATTTCAGTTGTGTAACTGTCTTATGGAAATTAAATTAATTGCATTATACTCAACCATACTGAATACCTGTTTATTGGTAGGCCTACGAGAGTGTGCGAAATACAATCAATTTCCTTTTTATTACCAAGAAATGGGAAAAAGGTATTTTATGCCGCTCACGAGTCCCCCACTCCTACAATTGTGAAATATGATTTTTGGTGCAAGGGCCTTCTTTTGTTATGAAATATTATTTTGTTGTTTATAGTTGTGACATATTATGTATGGTGCAAGGGTCTTTTATTATTCAGTGGAAGGAAAACCTGTGCGCGGCATAATTACCGTTTCGCCCAAGAAATTTTTTTTAATTGAAAGCTCGCCATTGACCCCCTTACGTTAAAAGTACAGTGCTGATTACTACGGGTAAGTTAATTTTTTGCACAAACTGAAATAATTGAAAAAAATTACTAAACAAAATGAGTAAATATATAAAATGTTACCAAGAAGAGTTAATTGCCTGCTTTTTCATGAAAGGTTCTAAATGTAAGTTAAT
Organism: Ectobius pallidus; assembly: GCA_964059195.1. Lineage (NCBI taxonomy): Eukaryota > Metazoa > Arthropoda > Insecta > Blattodea > Ectobiidae > Ectobius > Ectobius pallidus. Next base: position 151,969,980 of record CAXKWD010000002.1, read on the forward strand.
TCTTGAAGAAGTAGACTCAAAATTAACATAAAAGGGCACTGATAATGCCATTATATCAGGTGGCCGAAGTTCTATTGTTTAGCGGTCAGTCACATGGAGATAATAAAACCTAACATTTAAAACTGTATCAATGGCTCTTTCGCTATTGAGGCCAAAGTATCTACCGGATAAAAAAAACGTAATATCTGCCCCATATTCCCCTCCTGTTTTTTTCTGTACAAGAGGGGGGGCTTAGCCCTTCCTCCCCATGGACTACCTTCCTACTTTCCACCAAGAATTTCAAGAACGGTGACTTTGTACCTGAAATTTTTTTATGTGTTATGTGCTCCATACTTCGAAGACTTAATTCCAATCACCATGTTCAGAATGGCTACTTCAAATTTGTTTATTTCTCCTATTTCTACAACTAATAAAGCAGCATGTAGACAAAGTTAACAAGTATCTTTTGGTTGTGTTTGAACTACCCCAGGAAACAAATCTATCCCACACTCACTCATCACATTAAAAATAATAAATTACAGTAGATTCCTGCTAATCTGGATTAACCTTAATATGCATATTCTGTGCTGTAATTCAAGTTTGAAATGGGTGAAACTATAAAAATGTATGGTTAGCTCTATAATTATAAGTTTTGCTAAAACTGAATATTAGTTTTAATAAGTACTAGGCTCACTGTATACATAGAATTTTTAACCTGCAAACTTATGTAGGATTAACGAAACGAAACATAAGCTATTTTGATTAAAATGCAATTTTTTTTAAACTTATTCATTTCTTTCCACTGTTAAATATAACACAATTTTTTTTTAAGTTATTCATTGCTTTCCACTGTTAAATATAACCAAAGAAATAAAATCAATGAATTACTCAGTGGATCTTACAAATCCTTCACAGCACGACGTTTCGGTGTATTGATCTTGAAGCTTAATTCGATCTGAATTCTTTTTTTCCGATACATATAGATCACATAATGAAGGTTGAGTTTTAATGTAAACATACTTTTGAATCCTTGTGCATAAGCATGGCGGGCGGGAGTGCACAATCAAAACAAACACGAGACTCTGTCGCCTGTTACCTACTTTCCTTCCTGCGCAGCTCAGTAGAAAACATGGGTTGGTCATTCTTGTATAACGGCCATTATTATAACGATCATATTATGTAGAAATAAATAAGATTCAAATATAATTGGTGTAAATTGAAAACCTGTTTATAATTATATCTTGATCATTTTGATAGATTTTTAACGTTATTAAACTGTTGGATTAAGGATGTGAGTTTAGTGTTGCGGTCAAGACCACGTGCTTGTGTTACATTGCAACTCAGCTTTCATTAGATAAACTGTAGATCCAGATTAATGACCATAAAAAAATTACAAATCTTACAAGAGAGAAACAAGATTATTTGCAAGAAAATCTAATTGCAACATATTTATAAGGTTTTGTTCTTATTCGGCCAGTACTTCAGCTTTTCTTCTGCTATTTCTCGTTTTGTTTCAAGAAGAGCCAATTCCAGCCTACGCATTTCTTCTTTGTGAAGAAGATCCTTTTCTAAGGACTGCTGCTGAAGCTCTGCTGTTGTTCTTATGGCTTCTGTTGTCATACGATGTTTTCTTTTTCTCTGTGTAGAGCTGTTATTAACCAATGGGTGCTGTAAATAGAATTGGACATTATTTAACTTATTCCTACTGTGAATTATAATTTAAATATGTAGAAAAATGGGATACAGCAGGAGAATTCATGAGGAGCAAAAATATTAATCCCAGCAACTATGACACTGCCCTCCGAAACTGCAAACTAAAGAATTAATCGCTAAAAATATTTCTTAATACGTAATTAATTTAAAATTGAATACAATAAGTTGTGTAGAAAAAAAGTCATGCTTTTGTAATCCAAGTGGAAAAACTGAGGGGATCCTATTATTATAGGGCACTGGTACCACAATAAATTAAAGCTCAAATAAGACATAGCATCTAGGCTATCTTTGTTATTGATAATGTCATACTATTAGGATTATATTTAAGTTTTCCTTAAATTTTATTTTAAATTACGTTGTAAGTTTGACGGCTTACCTTGCTGTAAGTGGACGTGGGTGTTGCCTCTGGAGACTCCTGTTCTCTTATCTGACCACCCTTTTTTTAACTCCTTCCATCACAATCATCATCCTTGTCACTCCCGTAAGAAGTCACCATATACTCTCCCTAAACAAAGAAAATATTCAGAAAGTTAGGCCTCCACTTGCAATTGCTAATGTCGCGATTGTTCAGAACCGTAGCAGAAATTATTTCAAATTCAGAAGAGCACACATGCCACTAAATAATCATAGGAATTTAAACATTTCAATCGGTCCTATTTTTGTTGGAATATGACAGTCGCAGTGCTGCAATGAGTCACACAGTTAGGCACCCACTGGTGATGGTTCTGTTACAGATCTGCATGAGTCCTGTCCTGGTGTCTGTGTAAAAACACTGCAAATGTCTGTCAATGAATCTACTGGAGGTGATGGACTAATATTAGCACTGACAACTGATGTACCGTACTGAGAGAGCGGTTTTTCTTAATAAAATATTAGGCCTATTAATTTTAATAAAGTAGGCTATTATTGATGTGTAGTTGGACATAACTACTGCCGTTTATACCTTCCCACCTGAAGCAGCAAAGAGCGAACATACAAGCAGTTTTAATGACATCTATTGGAAAACTACTCTTATACAAGGAATCGTTACTATAGTGCGTGCACCATGTAGATTTTCTACGACAGCGATTGTTTGATTGCTGCAACTAGAAACTGAAAGTAGAGATCTAGCCTTAAGGGTATTATACAGTTGGCTCCATGCTGTGATATTTTTTCTTCTTAGGATGAAGAATGGCATAATTTGAGGTTGTAATTTTCTTGGAAACTCAAGAGAGTTCATATATAAACTCACTTTGCCCCTAAAAAGATGCCAAATATAAATAAATCATTAAGAGGTGTTTTCTTATAATGCCTAGATTCCATAATCACCTTACGTTTATACGAAGATTCTAAATATATAAGTACAATCATGAAGTAAACACAAATTAACCTACAATGGTACTGCGAACAGCTGTTAAATCACCATTCCCTTGTGATGTTCTATTGCTGGGCTGGGAGAGGGTCACCTGGGCGGTATTAAATGCTCAAAAACCAAATGGTGAAAACGTGGTCTCCGGGGTTCAGTCCTTAATGAAAGCTTCCTACCAGATCCAGAAATTTGATACCTGCACCGGATCCCCTTCTTATTTTTCTATACTGGAGGCTGGATAATTATAGGATGCATAACCAGCCAAAACATCTCATGCAGAAACAGAGCAGTGTCGTACTAAACCCACTACCTTTAACCTAAGGTTATTATTAGCTAAACTAATGTCACTGTTTACATTCTGCATGGAATTCACCAGATGTTACAGCACAGGTTATGTTGTCCTTTCACTGTTTGCCAAGACAGATTGGTTGGGTACGATTGACTGGCTTATTTTGATTTCATCATAGACTACAATGTTGAACATGTAGTCGAAAGATGTTTGGAACAATCTCGGTTTGCGAAGGTAAAGTTAACTTAGCTAAGGCTAGTTAAGCTGAGTGACAGTCAGCTCTAGCGGCAACACCATAACCACTTCAAAATCATCAGACTGCCTATGCTGTCTCATAGTGAGATTCATTCTGCACACTGTCTTGATCACCTGCCATAACCAGTACATATGTCAATTATGCCATTTTTAGATTATGTAAGGACTGTTCATTTTTAAAAACAAACATATTTTAAATATGAACTCTATAAGTTCTGAAGAACATAACCTCAAATATGGCCCTTTTCCTTGTTACTAAAATACAGCTTACACAGTACCAAAGACTTTGCACTGTTGTTAACTTAACATAGCCTACTCCAGGATTCTGTCATAACCGGTACCTGTCATTTAACTTAAAACTAATTTCTCTGCATGTAAAGCTGTTGGCAACATCGTAAAGGCTACAAACGAATGATCGCTGGCAGAAATTGGGAGAGATTCTATGGACTGCATAACTGCAAGGAATATATCGAGCAGAACTAAAGTAGACACGATTTCAATTAAAGTGACTATATGATCGTACTCACAATAACTATATCTTCCAGCACATCAAGGGCACCTTGGCTGGTACTTGCACCTCTACTTTGATCATATTCTGAAAATAAAAGAGTTCAGTAAAACGCTACAGAAAAAATTCCTTCAAACATATTCTGTCACATGTGAATAGGCCTATTTACCTGCTGTCGCCCCATAGCCTGCATCACAATCATGGAGGCTTACTAGGCAGGTATTTTTGCTCGAAATAATGCCCAGCACTCTTTTTTCCACTTCGTGAAGTTCATAAGGTAGAACAGAACCACCCCCAGTTATATAAATTTCCACCTTCTCATTTGCATTCGCCCTCCTTGCCCTTACTTTTAAGTTCTCGTATGCAGTTTTCAATATTCCAGATTTTCTTTCTGTAACACCTGTGGATAAGCAAAAGTATAAGAAAATGCGCTGTTTTATGTGGCATAAAACATAGAAGGAAACAGTACTTTGTTTTTCAATTACCTGGCACACGTTGAACTCAACGCATAACTTTCTCCAAACTTCTTCTTTTTGTTGCAGAGTAACCCCATCCGTCTGTTTATTTTCTGTAACTGATTTGTGTTTTTCAATCAAATCAATCCGCACGGAATTCTCGTAAGCGCTGAAATTCGGAGCCCGTGCTCTTTTAATTGGCATTCCTTCCTTGGGTAATATTATTTCACAAAGTCAAAACAAATCTCTATCCGCTACGATAGTGAAATATCAACACATCAGTCACTGCCGTCTAAATACTAGAGACGAATCGCTCCAAAGAGGAATGAATAATGGCAAGTTGAGCAGGCGGAAGATAACCATAGATTCTTAACCAGGCCAAGTTGTCGGTGAAACGGCTTTCGTCTAACCATGGTTGTTGTGGTCAAGTAACCGGGCATCCTAACGGAGGTCGGTGAAATTGGGCATTAAAATAAAGATTAATATGTTCTCTTGGACTTTAAGGTTTTGGGTCGCGCCTCATCTCTCTGTGCCTCTGATTTTGGGAGTGCCATTTTGCGTCAAGACAGGAGTGGTCTTGGATTTCATAAAGGAAGAACTATATTTTAAATTCGAGCCAGCGGTAAAAGTGCAGTTTGTTAGTCACCCTGTGGGAAATGGGATAGCGTTACGTTCTCCAAAGGAGATGCTTTGTTCTACAAGGAACTTCTTTCCAAGAATACCCGGCTTGAGGTTTGACTCCATAAATCATTTATCGGAGTCCCAGCAGGAACCCCTATTCAGTATAGTAGATAACTTTGATGACGTTTTGACTTCAAAGTTGGGCCTTACCGGTGTAATGGAATACAAAATTAAATTTTTGGACAAAACGCCTGTCCGTAGGCCCCCATACAGATTGTCACCTCCTAAAGTCAAAATCTTAAGGGAGCATATTCAGCAGATGTTGGAGCAAGGGGTCATTACCACGTCCACTTCTAACTATAGTAGCCCCATTTTCCTGGTGCAAAAAGGGGAAGATAAATTCCGTCCTGTAATAGATTACAGGTATTTAAATTCTAAAATCAAAATAGACTCAGTACCGCTTCCAGATATCCATTCTTCGTTCGTCTGGTTTGCCCAATCGAAGTATTTTACATCTTTAGACTTGAACCAGGCCTACTATCAAATTCCTTTGGCAGCTAACTCACGTAGATGCACCGCCTTCTGCACAGATTGGAATCTTTATGAGTTTATTACAAGGGTCCCTTTTGGCCTGGCCACGGGGGCTAAAGTTTTGACGCGGTTGACGAATTTATATACCACTACCTCAATGAACTTGTCATTTATTCCAACACTTTCGAGGAACATATGGAGCATCTCCGCATAGAAAATATAACGTTGGCCAGAGAAAATAACGTTGGCCGCTACTCGCCTTTCATTTCTGGGCCATGTAGTCTCGGGAGAAGGAGTTACTATAGATTCAGAACGTACCCGGGCGATTAGGGAGTTTCCCCATCCCAGGGATGTAAAAGTGATAGCGAGGTTTTTGGGGATGGTGAATTTCTTCCATAGGTTTATCCCGAATCTGGCTCACATTGCTGCCCCGTTTAACGCCCTTAGGAAGAAAGGAGCCAAGTTCCTCTGGGAGAAGGACCAGCAGGAAGCATTTGATCAACTGAAGTTGCTTATTATGAATCCTCCGGTGCTGGCTCTCCCGGACTTTTCTCAGAAACTCATCTTACAGACGGCCGCTTCGTCAGTTGCTTTGGGTAGTGTGCTATTACAGGATTCAAAAGAGGGCCGTAAACCTGTGGCCTATACTTCTAGAACGCTCACCACACAAGAACGTATATACTCAGCGTACGAACGGGAGGCGTTGGCCGTCCTGTTCGCCGTGGAGAAGTTTAGAATGTACCTCGAACATGTTCATTTTGATCTCGAGACTGATTGCAAAGCCCTGAGCTGGGTTCTGGCCAAACCCAGGTCTACAGGCAGGCTCGCCAGGTGGGCTATTAGGATCTCAGCATTTAAGCTCTGCTAGACATATTCGAGGCACAGAAAACTTGGTAGCTGACGCATTATCACGCATGTTTCTGCCGCCAGAAAGCGTTGAACCAAATTTGTTGGACTCTTGCCCCATTGAGTCTACATTAAACACGTCCTCCTTTGGTGAAGAAATATCCGTAAATAATGAAGCTCACCCATTCCATGCTGATGATCATCCTTCCTGGGACCAGAACACGTTCGCTCTTAATTCAGCCCGTCACGAGGCGCATCAGTGTACTCCAAAATCCATATTATATTCAATATTTCGGCCCTATAACCCTTTGGCTAACCTATGGTCTGTGACGTGCTTCAAGGGCTAAACACCCAAGGCCGTACAATACACAACTAATGTTGATAATTGGTAGCATTCAGAGAATAGGAAGCAGGGGTTTCCACAGCAAAAACACATATGATAATTTCAACAATAACAATTTATTGTAATTTAACAGAGTTCCAATTAAGGGAGTGGCTCTCCAAACAGTTTGCTTATGTAATAGAATTTAAAATACCCTTCCTGTGAAGCAGGAATACAACCACAAAATAAGTAAGCAGAAGGCTTCATCAGTTATCAATTTGGCCTGGCAAGCATCCCTTCGGAAAAAGAACCTAACTCAAAAAAACAACCGAAGCATTGAAAAACTGGTGGGTAGAACAAAACGAAAGCAAAACTAATTAAACTAAATCCCACCAGCAACAAAAAAAACTAAAGCAACATACCTGCAGAACTAAATAGAAAGGCAGATCAAAACGAGTTACATGGTGTAGAAATCAGATAGCAAGGCATCCACCAGCCCTCGCGGGCAAGGCCTCCAGCTCCACGGTTTAACGGAGCGTCTACGATGCAAGGCGGCGATGTGACCTTGGCGCTTGCATGGAGACGGGAGAGCATTTCCTCGCCCGGAGATCGGTAGAGCACTTCCTCGCTTGACGATCCAGAACCAACTCACTACTGTTCCGCGCTCGGAACAAGAAAACTCCCCCCCCGGGAAACGCCCCCTCAGATAGTTCCAACTACCGCATAAAGAGCGCGTTTCGCGGGCAAAGAGGACAGAAAAACAAAGCAAAGGCCAGAAGGGCTACATAGAAAACACACCCGGAAAACAACAGAAGGGAGACTTGCGCAGACAAAACACGGCAAAATGTGTACGTAACATAAGAGGAAACATGATATAAACCATAACCTAAATTTAGAAGAAAAATAAGGTAACGTGAGTAAAAACCATACAAAAATACTAGAAAATACAGTGCCGGCAATAAGCGGCTCATCCTCTCCGGGCCAGGAGAAAAAAATTCCATTTTATTTTTTTAGCAAAAGTTTTTTTTTGCAAAAACATTCGTCCATTAGAGTATATATATAGGCCTGCCAAAATGAGCATAAAGTCTTCACCACAATGAAAATTAATAGGGTCCACCTCTCAAAACTTCAGAATATATTCATATGCGGAACCAGAGTCTTAAATTTGCTTAGCCATAACAACTGCACAATCACATCATGTAGTCTGTATATTGTGTAGAGATAGCGTAGACACTTAGTAATAACCAGTGGTTTGTATTTGTAATATTGATCCAGTAGTTGGTGACGGAGTAATCTTCTGTAGTAGTTGTTGTTGAAGACTGGTGAGTAGAATCTGTTGGTAGAGTAGAGCAGCAGATGAGAAGATTTCAGTAGCAGTATAGATATATGGCTGGGCAATTTCTGGTTTCAGAAGAAGCAGCGCTAGGCGTCCCCAGCGTGCCATCACAACAGCAGAATAGAGGATGGCGCAAAACAGAATGGTGACAAGCTCGGCAGGAACATAGTATTTGGAACATTGTGGAGGGCCAGGGCCACGCACCAATGCACAGAACAATCTGAAAATACAAACTTATGTGAAAACCAGGCACGTACACATTTTAAAACTGACAAAATAGTCCCTGAAGGGGAAAGAGCCACTGAAATACAAAATTTGAAATTAGTATTGGCTTTGAAAAATGATCATTAAATTTTTTTATTATAGAAAGACCTCTCTAAAAGGTTCAAGACTGAACACGCAGAAATCTAACATAATATATTTTTTTTCTTTAGTACACAATAATGTACAACTTTAGAAAAGCCTCTTAGATAATAAAACCCTGATTGGGTAATAATAATTAATGTTACAATCCTACAAGGCAACTAGGCCTGTACAGATGACTACTAGATTACCTTTTTTTCATAAATCCAGAAGATTTCAAACAAATGGAATTTGCAACTAATATGGCTCCATTGTTACATCCAAAATTCTTTGACTAAAACCCAATAAAAATGGTTTTTTTTTTTGAAGAGACAATTTAGGGCAAGAAATTCATTTAACAACTTCACCAAATGGAAGTAAGTCTAGCATGAGTTGATATACAATTCCTTTTAAGGTAGATAAAAGAGAAAAGTTATATGTACAAATTTAATAAATTAATATAATAAATAATTTAAATAGATAAATATTATTTGTATTAACAAATAATACCAATAGAAAATCCTTTTCCATTTCAAATTTCTAGATAAACCCATTTTGAGAGTTTTGTTTTATCTTCATTAGTAACTTTAAATTAATTATGAAATTTGATGTTAAACATGAAACATAAAAATGAAAATGCGATTGAAAGAGAAAATGACATAGCAGAGTGAGAATGAAAAGTATGGTGACAATGAAGAACGATAAGAAAGATGTAAATGTAGTGAAAGTAGTAAGTGAAATAAATAAGGTAAATGAAGAAAATCGATACAGTAGTAGGATTAAAGAAAATGGAAAATATGAGAAATGGAGCGTATTCGTCGGACAGGAGCTAAAGAGGTAAGTATATGAGAAAGGAAGTAGGGCTAGCGTCTTCAAAACTGCTACGACGCCGTCTGCATCTCGGCGGAGCAGAGAACCGCCTCTTAGGCAGGACCTTCTAGAAGTGGAGCACACACACCTTCAGTCTTTCTCGGGCCGTACGGGGGTCTGTAAAATAAAGAAACCAAAACCTCGGGGTTCAATACCCCGGCAACGGAAACCATTCCCCCCCCCTGAAAAGGAATTCCCGGTAACTCCTCAGCCGTCCGAGGACAAAGAAAGAAAAGGCAACCTCCTCCATGGAATTAGCAGACGTACCTGGAAGCCGCGAACCGAAACCAGACACGTCCTCCCATGAAAGAGTCGGAAAAAACACCCGTCAAAACAACGGTCAAAAGGGCACCGCCAACGAACGCATTAGAAAATTGAAAGAACAATGAAAGACCAGTTTATATAAACTGATAGTCAAAAGATCCATTTGAAAATACAACATACTTTAGATTTCAACACTGGCATTAGTTTAATACTAATAAAATGAGTTGAAGTAAATTTCAAAACCAGTGAAACCTTAAATTCAATTATTTTGAGTTGACTAGACTTAACCAGATTCTCAAATCTTTTAGTTTTTTTATTCCTTTTTTTCAGCACAAGAATTAATCAGCCGCATAAACGAACCAGAGAAGGTTCAAAAGCAAACTTTGAAAGCAGCAAGATTTTTTCTTTTTCTGAAAGCCAGGTCGGACAATGCTTTGCGTTAGATAGAGGTTTCGGATACCAGATATTACTACACTGTAATCAATAGAACACAATAATAATAATAAAAGTGTAATTAAATACTAATTATATGCAAAGATAAAAATAAAGTAAATTTGAAAAAAGAAAAATCATATCATAAAAAAGAAACTAGGCAAAAAATTAACTTGATATTAATTTTATACTTTATATTTACAGAAAGAAAACAAAACAGCAGGTATGCAGAAACAAAAAACAAACAAAACGAAGAGATGCAGCCAAACAAAACTAAACTAAGGGACAACAACAGCGCAGAGTCACACTACAAAGGGAAAACCGGCGCTAGCAGAAGAATATGAAAAGAAAATATGTATAATAATGAGAATGGGGTAAGCAACTTTTAGAAATAAACGTAGCTATAGACATATATAGACCTATTTGTCCTAAAGGAACAACAACGAAAGACTATATATTTATACATCCCTAATGATGAAACCCATATCCAAGACAAGGCAAAAATTTTAAATGGTAACGAGCTGATGACTCTCAACAACAAACACCAAACATGAATACGCGAATGTAAAAAAAAAATACTAAGAATATAACAATAGCAATATCTATATATTTATTTATTTTATAAATGAACGCCCTTAAAAACGGGACACAAAAAAAAACATTTTAACCAAACTTCGCTTATTCATGTTTTAGTAAAACAGAACGGTCTAGATAGAAGGAAGAGAGAAAGATAAGGGAAAGAAGAAATAAAGCAGAGCTGGAAGAAGAAAAGAAACCCCTACCTTATGCAAAATATATCTTCCTTTTAACCCAGAAAATTTTATACTACAAAAAAAAACGAGCAAAACCTTTGTTATTATTATTATATATATTTTTTTCACAAACATAGACCAGAACGAATTTAGAATTTAACGCAAAATATGAGATAGAAAAGCAGACAGAGGAAAGAGGAGCAGAGAAAAGACGACAGAGAAAACCCCCAAAGAAAGAAAACCCTAAGAAAGAAGAGAAAAATCCCCACCTAACTTGACTCGGGCAACTTGGGAATGTCGGCTCCCATATCTTCATGCCCTCACATGAAGACCCCTGAGGGTTATTCCTATTTAAGGGCCTACCTTTAATTGAGAGACGTGGGATCTAATAGATTTACCTTGCTCATCCGTGAGAGTCACAGAAACGGGGGTAGTAAATTGTGTCAAAGTGAATGGTCCAGAAAAACGGGGAGCTAATTTAGCCGCAAAGCGGTTGGCAGCATTACTGATGGGATGGTTTTTTTAATATACCTTATCCCCAGGTTTGAAAGGCACAGCAACCCTATTGCGGTTGTACTTAGCTTGAGACCTACCATGATTACGACGCAAATTGCGGAGGGCACTACTCCACCTAGCTTTTATTTTAATAGGCGTAGGTTGATCGGGCAACAATTCATTAATGCGACACAAATTAGATAGGGGGCAATTTGACTTGTAATCTAACATTAGGCTGGCGGGAGTGGTACCATGTTCTTCATGAACCGCCGTATTGAAAGCATAGGCCAAAGAGTTTAAGTTAACATCCCACATAGTGTGATCGGCAGAATAAAACGCAATAAGCGCCGAGCGCAAATTCCTGTTCACCCTTTCAGCCAAGGAAGGGTTTGGGTAAAATGGGGTGGTAGTGATATGAGAGATACCATACTCAAAGCAAAATTTATGAAAAGCGTGTGAAGAAAATTGAGTAGCATTGTCACTAACAAAATAAGTAGAAGGCCCAAAACTGGCAAAAACACGCGACAAGCAAGATATGGTGGAGCTAGTAGTTGCTTCCCGCAACGGGAATAACCATACGAACTTCGTAAACGCGTCAACACATACCAGAATGTAACCGTTTCCCTTTTTTGATCTCGGCAAACGACCCACATAGTCGATGAACAATTTCTCCATTGGCCGGGTAGATATTTGAGAAGCCAGAAAGCCGTAATGAGTATGTTGAGCAGGTTTGCTGATCTTACAGATCCTACAGGCCTTAACCCTCGCACTACGGCAATCATGAGTACTTTAGCAGCTTTGATAAGTATAAAAATTGATCCTTCTCAAGACCTTTCCAAATAAAACGTTCACGGATCTTATTTATTGTTTTGTATAGTCCAAGATGGCCTCCCAAAGGAGAATCGTGAAAATATTGGAAGATCAACGGCACAAGAGCGTCAGGAACAACAATCTTAATTTTACGGTCCTTATGGGCCCTACACATCAATACTCCGTCCTTTAAAAGATAAGGCGGGCGAGGATTGCCTGAGTTAAGATCGGCCAAAATGGGCTGCAATTCGGTGTCTTGTTCTTGAGCAGTTTTGATAGTGACAAAAGAAGCAGGAAGATCTGATAACAGAGCGGATAACAAATGAATATCTCCAGGGGATTCATCTAGGTCAATCAGGGGATCTTGCTCCACGTCATGCCCATCAAACATCCTGGACAAAGTATCCGCAAAACTTTATCAGCACTACGTATATGACGCACTTTGAACTTGAAAGCAGAGATGCGTAAAGCCCAGCGAGCTTTTTTACCCGTTTTCCTGGGCCTGCCAAGCACCCAACTCAACGCCTGATTGTCGGTTTCCAGGGTAAATTCGACATGTTCAAGGTACATTCGATATTTCTCTACGCCAAAAAGAACGGCCAGGGCTTCCAATTCATACATAGAGCAATTCTTTTCATGGTCACTGAGAGCCCTAGACGCAAAAGCAATGGGGTGTCTACCTACAGGAAATTCCTGGAGGAGCACCGCCGCCAGAGCCCTGCCACAAGCGTCCGTCTGCAAAATAAAAGGGAGCCCAAAATCCGCCATCGCCAGCACGGGTGGATTAGCGATGCTCACTTTGAGTTCTTCAAAAGCACGCTGATGCTGCTCTTGCCAGAGAAATTTGACATTCTTTTTCCTGAGACCATTTAACGGCGCACACATGTCGGCACAGCCGGGAATGAATTTGGCGAAATAGTTTATCATGCCCACAAACCGCGCAACGGCTTTAGCGTTACGGTGAGCCGGAAAGTCTCTGATCATCTGGGTCCGGTCTGGGTCTATAGTAACACCGGAAGGACTGATCAAATGACCCAGAAACGAAAGTCGTTTCGCCAAAAAATTCACCTTTGACGGGTTGACAGTAAGGTGGGCTTTGCGGAGTCTCAAGAAAACCTCCCGAAGATGAACCAGGTGCTCCTCGTAAGACTCAAAATAGACAATAAGCTCGTCTAAATAATTGAACACATAGACAAATTTGACATCGGAAAAAATACTATCCAACAGCCGTGTGAGCACCTGCGCACCAACAGCGATCCCGAAAGGCAAGCGGGTGTACTCGAATAAATTCCAGTCTGTTGCAAAAGCGGTTAACTGCATAGAGCGCTCAGTAAGCGGGATTTGATGGTAAGCGCTATTGAGGTCTAGACTGTTAAAGTAGTTAGCTTTGTGAAACCAATGAAAGTTGTTATGTGCATCGGGTAATGGAACCGATTCTATAGCTATCTTACTGTTCAAAACCCTGTAGTCAACGACTGGGCGAAAATCGTCACTTCCTTTAGGGACTAAAAAGATAGGGCTGGAATAAGCAGATTTAGAATATCTTATTACACCCTTATCCAGTAAGGATTGTATTTTGGCTTTTAAGCCTTGCATTCTCGGAGGAGATAAACGGTACGGCGGTAACCTTACTGTTTTATCGTCGTTGAGCACTATTTCATATTCTATGAGGTTCGTGAGACCAGGTTCGTCAGTTAGGACGTCCGGGAACCTCCTGATCAGACGACATATATCGTCAACACTTTCCGAAGGAAGGTGAGACAATTGCAGACCTTCAGGAAGTCCTTCTTCAAACAGAGGGTCAGTCGTGGCCCCAATGACCTCGTAGTTGTCATTGCGCAAGCCAAGAAGAAAAGGCGCTACGGTTTCCGGGCTAAACCTGAAGCGTAAATTCCTCTGGCCCAAATCTAGTATACTCTGGATTTTGGTCAAGAAACTGCTCCTAGGACAGCACTGACGGGCAAATTCTTTACCAAAAAAAATTGGAAATTCCAGGTAAATTGAACTATCTTAACTCTGAGGGTGGTCCTCCCATAAGTAACAACTGGACTTTGATCCACACTACAACAAATAAACTTGAGTGCTAGAGTCAATATGAAATCCGTTGGCATAAGCAAAATCATAGTTAACCAGACAAAAGGTACTTCCAGAGTCTAATAATGCCTGACAGGAAATAGAATTCAAAGAAATTTGGAGTAAGGGAAGCTTACTCCCTAGTTTTGCTACTATAGGAAAATTTGCTGTCTCTGAATGGTTATTAGCAGATTTCCCCGCTAGTCATGGGTTCCGATTCGGTCCCCCTTGCTGACGGGCAGATCCATTGCGGTTACTGAAGGGTCTACGCCCTAGTTTGGCCCAACATCTATCGATGGAATGACCCACTTTACCACACCAAGAGTATTGTAAAGGTGGCATAACTCCACGATTTGGCAGGTTAGAAGATGTTCGATTAAAACCAGAACTATTTGGAACCCCCCTAGAACTGGCGCCAGAATTTGGCACTGTGCCACTAGTCTTTTTTTGGTGGGCTGCCGCAGGATCATCTAAGTTAGGGCCCAGGTCACGTAGTTGACGCCACGTAGTGGGCGGAAATAATCCCAAAAATAGACTACGAACTTCTGGCAAGCGCGCACCAATTCCAACCATACGCACCGCCTCGGCTTCAGTCTGGGGAACTAACAAGGCCTCCTTAACCAGCACGATGTTCTCAGCAAATTCCAAAAATCTCTCAAAAGGGGTCTGAATTCTATAGTAATGCTCAGATAGTGTAGTATGAAACAATTTAGTAGGAATAAATTCTTTAATGACAGTTTCTTGAAAAGAAATAATGGTTGATCGGGAACTAATGGCTTCCGTAATTAACCCGGCTAATTTTCCTGTGAGAGAACAATAATTGCAAAACCTGAACATCACTAATTTGATAATTCCTCACTTGATAACAAAAGGTCACAAAACATTTAAGAAAGTGAAAAGCTTGCTGAAAATCACAGATTTCAAAATATGGAAACTCCTGCAACAGAAGTTCAACCGGATTAGAAAGCTCAAGCGTGCGGAACTTGAAACTTCCAAGGCCACCAATGGTTGTTGAACACCATCAGTGGAAACCGCCTGCAGTAGTACAGTCGGTTGAACAGGCTGCGTACCAAGCCCTTCTGCTGTCAGATTATTAGGCAGATCCAAAATACTTGTTTGGGAAAAATCCCCAGACGGCCCAGGCAAGCTGACAGATTTATCCTTACAAGAACTAGCCTCAGATAAACTAGTTTTCAACAATTTCAAATTTTCAATTAATTCGGAAAATTTCCTATCCCTAATCTGTTGGGCTAGAGGAATATCAGTACATTCAGTAGGTTGAGTAATAACTGTATTCCGATTTTTCCAGTGATCAAGTCTGTGACGTAACCTACGAAACTGTTTGTCAGTAAGTCCAGTTGCCTGAAATTCAATCATGGTCTCGTTAAATTCCCGAAGGGCGGCTTCTATCCTACCATTCTCATTATTAACATCATCACTGCAATACGCAGCAACTACAGGTTTGTCTAACAATCTAATCTCTTTGCATTTGGTCAATAATGCTGACAGATCCGCATCTACATCTTCCACGAAACCGGGGCATAAGAAATCAGCCCTCAGTTCGTGCTTGCGCAGAGCGTCAGGAGAAATGGTACGGTCTTCCATAATGCCAAAATATTGAAATGGCCCCAAGAAAAAAACTATGTGAAAAACCCCAGAAAAGGAGCAAAAAAGCGACCGAGTGCGATCTGCTACCACTTTGTGACGTGCTTCAAGGGCTAAACACCCAAGGCCGTACATTACACAACTAATGTTGATAATTGGTAGCATTCAGAGAATAGGAAGCAGGGGTTTCCACAGCAAAAATACATATCATAATTTCAACAATAACAATTTATTGTAATTTAACAGAGTTCCAATTAAGGGAGTGGCTATCCAAACAGTTTGCTTATGTAATAGAATTTAAAATACCCTTCCTGTGAAGCAGGAATACAACCACAAAATAAGTAAGCAGAAGGCTTCATCAGTTATCAATTTGGCCTGGCAAGCATCCCTTCGGAAAAAGAACCTAACTAAAAAAAAACAACCGAAGCATTGATAAACTGGTGGGGAGAACAAAACGAAAGCAAAACTAATTAAACTAAATCCCACCGGCAACAAAAAAAAACTAAAGCAACTTACCTGTAGAATCAGGGGGCGTATGATTGTAAGAGCGGACTGTAAGAGTCCCTAATACCTACACGGGATTGAAACTTTAGTTGTGCTTAACACCTTTCGTGCAAACCACAACTAATGAGATCTCTGGCGGAGGACCACCTCCACTGTGTTGGAGGAATTGAATTGAATAAGCTGTATAACATGCATCACTCAATGAAAACAATGACATAAGAGATAATATTTAATTATAAACTAAAACACACGAATGAATACACTTTCACTTTCTTGAAAAGCGTTGGAATGAAGAAAGTATGTTTCCCAGCTAAAAGTCTTCTTGAAGATAGCATTTACAGATCAATATAATGGTTGACAATCTTCTAGTGTGAAGTGTTGGTGTTTGATGTCATATGTGAATCCATCTTAACGCATGAGATTAAAGTTGTAATTCGAAGATGTGAACATTGTCACCATCTACCACATAAACGATTGAATGAAAGTTTGTAGATAATGAAAATGAAAGTTTAGTCTTGATGTCACATATAATCACATTTTTTAATAAATATACATCTGTCCGTGAAGCGTGACACTTGTAGAAATAGTTTTCAAGACTAGAAAGTGAATGTCAATTCTGATGGATAGGCTATTTAATTATAGCCAAATCGCAACAATGAGATCACTGTTTAATGAGTAGATGTATGCAAATTGGAATCACTTCTAGTAACACTAATGATTACTTACTTGAAGCGAAGTATATGTCCTTATTTAGATTTATATTAGCAGAATCTTTATCTGCTATAAGAATGAAAATGTGTGTCGTGATGTCCCAGCTATTTAACAATTAGCAAAACACAACACAGAAATGCCATTTTGCCAGCCATAAATTGAATGAATGATTAAGTACATTTCTTGATGCACTAGAAATTGCTTACTTGACGAAGCATATGATAAAGAAGTGTAGAACTTGTAGGATATATTATCCACACAAATAATAGAATGAATGTTGATGTTCAGACTATATCACGATAATCCGAAGCACCAAAGAACATGAATCCTTTCATGTCGGAGTAATGGATTGTTGTGAATAAAAAGAAGGAAGTCAAGTCATTGAGCTATATGAAATGCATATAAACTGCTCAAGAAATGTATCCTGAAGACTGGATACAAAAATAATATTCAAATATGAATAATAACAGACAATGAATAGGGATAATAGCTTACAAGCTGGAAAATGTATGTTATTTAAATAATAATTTGAGTCATGTTGACTTCAGAAACAGGAAGTGATAGAGAAAGAAATCCGTAGCCAACATGATAGGCTTACATATGAATAATATTCTTTAAAACTTCAAATATTAATAAACAGAACATAATTAGCAATATTTACTAATTGTAAATAATAAATCTAATGTTGTAAGTAAATGAATAAAGAATGTAATGCAATAACCAAAAAATCTAAACTTATAACAATAAAACTAGAGAAAAATGATGAATAGCATATACTGCTGTCAAGTTAGCAGCAAAAATAACTAAACTTGTAGATAGATTAAAGCTATGATTGAACAATACCTGCAGAACTAAATAGAAAGGCAGATCAAAACGAGTTACATGGTGTAGAAATCAGATAGCAAGGCATCCACCAGCCCTCGCAGGCAAGGCCTCCATCTCCACGGTTTACCGGAGCGTCTACGATGCAAGGCGGCGAAGTGACCTAGGCGCTTGCATGGAGACGGGAGAGCATTTCCTCGCCCGGAGATCGGTAGAGCACTTCCTCTCTTGACGATCCAGAACCAACTCACTACTGTTCCGCGCTCGGAACAAGAAAACTCCCCCCCCGGGAAACGCCCCCTCAGATAGTTCCAACTACCACATAAAGAGCGCGTTTCGCGGGAAAAGAGAACAGAAAAACAAAGCAAAGGCCAGAAGGGCTAGATAGAAAACACACCCGGAAAACAACAGAAGGGAGACTTGCGCAGACAAAACACGGCAAAATGTGTACGTAACATAAGAGGAAACATGATATAAACCATAACCTAAATTTAGAAGAAAAATAAGCTAACGTGAGTAAAAACCATATAAAAATACTAGAAAATACAGTGCCGGCAATAAGCGGCACAGGTCTATCCATGATCTCCTGCCAGAATCTAGCAGTGCTTTCCAAGTAAAGGACCTCTGGAGGCGGGCTGCAAATAATCTACAGATTTCTCTTAATAATAAGGTAGGTATAGAAAGGGAAGAAAACCTGTAGAATTTAAGATTCATGAGCAGGTTTGAGTCAAAAACGTTCCCCAAAGTCGTGCTACTGATAGATTCGCGGCAAAGTTAGCTCCTCGTTTTGTTGGACCTTATATAATTATGAGTTATTTGACCCCTGTTACTGTTCTTTTGCGTCATGTGGCTACGGGACAGGAAAGGAGGGCCCATGTATCTCACCTGAAAGGCTCTGGAGAAAATGCCTCAGATGTACCGCCTAATTAGTTTGATATTCATTATGCTTTTCGTGGAAAAGATTTGGATAATCATAAGACGATGCCCTTATCAGATTCGCGTATCTTTATAATACATATTACATTAATACATAATACATTAATACATAATACAATATTATTATCATTATCGTGGTTATCTTGAGTCAGGGATGACCCCTTTTACTTCTCCTCGGGAGGCCCTTAGTGATTCCGGTTCGTGGCTTTCATTACGGGCTGCTAATTTCGAGGAGAAGGTTTCATTTTTTATGTGTGCGTGTGGGCTGTCTGTTGGGGACTAGTACCCAGCTAATAGGACGTGCGCAGACGGTTTCCGTTGGGCTGATTATCAGTACCGTCTATTTTTAGTTTCCTTTTGTAAAGGGCTGCCCTGGACTGTGCAAATAAGTCAAGAAGCATTCATTCTGTGGGAAGATGGATAGTTCATCCAGATTCATTCACTCTCCTGGTACTTTTGGGGAACTATAATTATGGCGGAGTTTTGTTTGTATTTGGAGATTTCAAGTTTTAGCCAATGGTTCTTCCTTAAAACGGAATGAACCAAATATCCCCGGGGGGGCTGGTATGTGGTATTTCTATCAACGAACTCTTCGCCATTAATCATGTCTTTCAGAGGATTTTTTTTGCTTAAGCTCATTTGGGAAAAATGTTGCCTTGAGATTGGCATCTCCCATTGTTTGCTTTAAGAGTATTCTAAACTTTAAGATACCTGGTTGAATTTGGTGTCGTAGTAAATAATGCGATTTTTTCCAAGTAGCTCTTATTAGTTATTCAAAATTGTATGTTTTTTGAAATGTGATTAGAGTGCTCTGTTAATTTCAGACCCTGATTAGGAAATTCCACTCTTGTAATAGAGTGGCCACGTATAATAAAGGTAGTTATAAGCTTTTCTTAATGTGTCAGCAATGTGCAATATTGGATATAAGCGACTATTGTAAAGAAAGAGAGATTTAGTGCCGTGAGTGTGTGGGTTCGGAGATTTATTTTACTTTGACCTGAGAAGATTGCCGAATTTAGGTATCCGTCTTCGCGGGGTTTACTAATTCTAAATCAGAGTTTGAATTTGTACACTATATTGCGGCAGTTCTCTCGAGTCCGGAATCCTGAGAGCTGACCGATCTTTAGTGTTTTCTTCGCTGTAAGGATTTTCCTAGCTTTTCCCCAAGATTTGCATAATATTGGCTTGTGAAATTAATGCAAGTCTATACGGAAATTATTCCTAGGTTAAAACTTATGGTAAAAACAGATCTGGCTTTGGTAGTCATATGCAGAAATAAAGTTTTTCGCCATTTATATTCGTCAGGGAACGAGGTATCACTTTAAGCGAAAGGATCTATATAATTAATATATGACTGGTTGTTTTATACAAAGGTACTGTTCAGAATTTTGTGTTCACAGAGTACAACTGATTCTCTTGTGGCTAATGCTCTTGCCCTGGTCTGATGACAGTAAGCATAGAAGCGTGGACACTTTGGTCAACCGCCCTCTTGGTCTCTGTTGTGGTCCCGTTGTGGGAGCGATATCGTTCCGATCACATTTGCACGTAAGCGTCGTGGGTCTGGATCAGTTGATGACGACAGTCAAAGCCAGACTAGTGGTGCCAGTCGTTCAAGCGCAGAAGCTTCCAAGGAAGGAACTGAAGAACGTGGCCGTGGAAACCTAAACCAACACGGTTTACGCAACACTGTTGATCTGGGACAACAGCTCAAGGAATGGGGACAGAAAGGTGTCCGCAATCAGAGATTAATGTCAGCTCCTCCAGTTAACCGTACAAAACATCCTCAGCGATATGTGTCTCGCATCGAGATCTACCCTATCATCCCAGCTGATCCAACATCAGGGGGGGTCCAGCTATTGTGACTTCAGATAACCAGGGGCATTGGAAGCCACCCGTGGCACCAAAACAGCCACATTCTCAACCACAACCTCAACCACAGACTGGGAATGTGAGGCACATACCAAAATTTGGAGTGGGTAGAGATGAACCCCTTCTTCCCAAGGTTGACCAAGAAAATGGAGAAAAACTATTCTCTTCAAGAATGCCTCATACCAGAGACACGTATTCCTGTAGTCTCAAGGCTTTGGTCGACACACTCCTACACAATTTGGACTGGAACAAGTATTTCCTCAGACACATGGCTTTGGTCGATCGTCTCCATTTACATCACTCAATTATGGAGCTAGAACTTTCCAGCAACATGCAGAACCATCTACTCCCAAACAACAGCGACAAACCAGGTCACTGTCTCAACAAAGGTCCCAACCTCAATCCCAACCTGAAACTCAACCCAAGCCCCAGGAAGCTCCACCACCCCCAAAACCACCAGAACCTACTCCCTATGATCCAAGTATATGTAGTCCATGTCTTTTCTTGAATTTCCAGAGTATTTTTCCACCTGAACCTTGAGTTCAGCCACATCTTTTACGACAGCTTGGACCCAGGAAATTGGATGAGATGCTGACAAGGAATCTCCGCAAACTTGATAATTGCACGGATTCCCGGCAAAGGAAGTGGCTTCTCTTGTTATGTAAGCAGTTCTTCCTCTACTCTTCGGACATTTCCTATCTGGACTCTGCGGCAACGACCAAGTGAAGAGACCTGTGAACGGAACTCGGATGTGAACTGTGATGAGAGGAACGGTGTGTGACCAGTGTCCGCGTGTGAAACTTTTGTGTTCGTCATCAAAAGAGAAAAGTCTTCTACTTTTTCTCAAGGGTGGGAGAATGCGCCATGTTGACGCATTCATTGTCCCTGGAATTAACGGAATTTCCACCATGGACGGAATAGACTAAAAAATAATAATAACAAGAAAGATAGCGTTGATATTGTGTAAATTTAGTAAAGAGGGCTCTGTGTGAGGTTGAATGAGTAAATTCAGTGCGCATGCGTAATGCTCGCGATGGTTGAAACAGGCAGCCATCTTGGATAGTCTCTTGGCAGTTGAAATTTGGCAGTGAGAGTGTGTGGACGACCAGCTACTTGGGATCCGATTAGGTGAGCACCATATATTATTTGTGTTTGGAAATATTTAGATCATGTAAAATTACTTTGTGTGCTCACCATTTTTGGCTTCTAAATTTATATTTTCGGCCATCTAAATTTCGCCATGGTTAGGTTCTGGCCTTTTGTGAAATTCTGTTCTGGACTTTGAAATTGGTCTCCACCATTCGCGTTTTGTGATTATCAGTTATGCGAGATTTTTATAATTTCGATTAGTTGGGGCATTGGGTTTTAGTCTAGATTTTTCCGCTCAGTTAGTAAATTATTAATTTCATTTTGTTTTTGTGATTTGTTCTTCGGTATTTAATTAGTTATGGATTTGTGTTAAAAAAATAGGTTTATGATCAACTGCCATTTTCGGCCGTTTATTCGAAATTTTCAGAAAATCTTTTATGCCATCAAAACTTCAGAGCTTCACTCACATACATTCACATACTGGTATTGAGAATCAGAACTAATGCACGTGGCCTGATTGTTGTCTCACTTAGCTTGCTTTAAACTTTATGTCATATAACTGTAGCTTATATTTAGCTTTAATTTGTAATCACTGGCAATTTTCAATAATACAAGTTTTCAATGTTGATTGGAAGTTAGATATCGTGTTATGATACCTGTTGATCGTCTTGCATTACGGGAGTACACCTATTTTCTCTTTACGCACGGAGCTTTGACCCGTGTTTATTTGGTGATCTGTAATAAGCAATGCTTTCGTTCTTTCCCGTATGCTTGAAATCTAATTAGCGACTAAATTCGTTGGGTAGTTAATTTTTCTGTTGCTACTATATTACGATGTCTCGCATTTCTTGCGTAAAAGCAACAATCATACCATCATTCTTTATCTGAAAGCACGAAAACAGTAATAATACTATTTGTTGAAAGTAGAGTTCATTTCTAATTAAAGGATTATTAAGCATTCTGTTTTACACCCAGATTTAAATAGTAGTGATATCTCACTTAATAAAGGTTTAATTATCCTCACCGTTAAGTACTGGCCTACTAAGCTGACACAGTAATAGTTGGTGCAGTAAATATTAATTCAGTTATGAATATGTATCAAATTATACCTTACGAATTATTCATTGTGATTTTCTTCAATACAGTTAATTAGACAGATTCAGTTTTTACATGAAGTTTTAGTTAAGAAACTGCAATTATTTTGTTATACAGGTATACTGTGTATTTACTGTATATTCTCTCACACTGTTTCAAATAACCATAGCTTGTAGGCGTTTTTCATGCTGAAACTAAATTATTGTTATTGAATATTTTGTTTTGGCCTATACATACGATCCATTTTCTTACCATAGCCACCCCTGTTATGACCTGTTGTATGGACTAAAGGCATAAAAGAAATAAAAGTTGTTTACCTTATCTAAGATTTAATTCAGTAATATTCTTACCATTTTGCTTATTTTATATCTGCAACGCAATGGATCTACGGGTAGAAAATACCAACTCCTCGCTTTCCAGATTCCCAGCTACTTTACATGCTTTTACTGGTAGCAAAGGCCTCTGTGGAAATACCCCGGCGAACCCGAAAGGCAAACGGCAAAATTCATAATGAGACCAATCAGTCGAGAACGCCGTTAAGGGGCGTGACGACTCCGCCAAGGAAATTTGGTAATACGCACTGTTCAAATCTAGGGATGAAAACACAGTAGCGCCTGAGAACCAATGGGCCGCTGAGTGGATGTCTGCTAACGGCATAGACTCAATACAAATCCTTTGGTTGAGGACGCGGTAGTCTACCACAGGACGAAAATCATTTTCTCCCTTCGGTATTAGAAAAATGGGGCTGGAATATGGTGAAACCGAAGGTCGAATAATACCATGGTTTAACATTTCCTGAATCTTTTTGCGCATAACTAACAACTTAGAAGGAGCTAGTCTATACGGTGGAAGACGAACAGGGGAATGATCGACTAGTTGGATTTCGTAATCCAAAACGTTCGTAGAACCCAATTCATTACTAAGAACCATCGGGTAAGATTGTATAATCTGCATAATCTGGGACCGGCGTTGCTCAGGAAGAGGATCCAACTCAACCTCAACAGTAGGAGAATTAGACTCACTGAGATAAGGAGGGACATCCAACAATGGAGCTAAATGAGAAGAATGCTCCAGACCCGGAAAGGGAATGAGAAATGGCAAACATATACGGGGAGCAAATTTGAAGTGTAAGGAACGAATACTAAAGTCAAGAACCATCCCAGAATAACTCGCAAAGTCAGAACCGAGAATGACAGGAGCTACAGTAGTCGATAACACCCAAAATCTGAACCTCCAAGAGAACTTAGAAATACGGAGAGAAAGATACACCGAGCCTAATAATTCGATAGAAGACCCATCAACAGCAAAAGCATAAGGAGAACATGAAACTAAATTGTGAATAGAAAATCCTAGCTGTGCTAGAGTATGCACAGAGATACAAGAATGAGAAGCACCGGAATCCGAAAACGCCGAAAACACTTGATGGTTCAAGGACACCTGCAAGACAGGTAAATGACGAGGAACTCTCCCACTACAACCCAATGGATTGAAACAATTTCAAATCTAAATCGTCATTCTTTACAGGAATACCCGAACCACAAGGGCTAAGTCCTAGTCAAGATGAATGATTAGGTCTAGAGAAGATCAAGCTTTTAAAGGGCGATGGTCCCGAGCGATTAGTGAGCTGAGAATCCCTCATTCTTTTCCGACAGTCTCTACGAAAATGTCCAGGCTTATGGCAATAATGACATAATTTCGGGTCTTTCACCGAGACCGAAACAGGAGTTTGGTTTGACAACAAAGATGGAGAGGAAGACTGAAAAAAGACAGCTGGCCTACGAGCATCAGCACATTCAAACTCGGAGATCTGACTGGCCAAGTCTCCCAATTGAATGAAAGAGGTAGGCCTGGATGCAAAGGTCAAACATGAACGAGTCGAAGGCGATAATCCAGAAAGAATAACCTGGACTATCTGCGCTTCCGACTTCGAAACCTGAAAAACATCCGCATATAGTCGGATATCCTGAACATATTCTGAAAAATGCTCTGTGACCCGCTGAGGACGATAATAATATTGCAAAAGTAATGCCTGCCTCAATCTGGACGGCACAAACTGAGAGCGTACCTGCGAGTGAAAGGAGTCCAAGGTCGCCTGACCGGCCAGAGAAATGTTAAGAATATCCAACACTCTACCCGTGACCACTCCAAGTAGCAACTGCAATGCTAAATGATCGGACACCTTAAAGGACTTGACTTGACGAGCAAACTGTACTAGGAAGGTCAAGGAAAGAATTGCCTCCGAAACTTGGGACACAACAAAGGGTTGAACACTTTCCACTAAACGTTGTAACGGATGAGTGATCTTAAATGGCACAAATGTAGGTTCCGGCAATGGAACAGCTTGAGACGTAGATATAGGCAACTGCACACATTCAGATACATGGGCCGACTCAGGTCAAGTCGCAGAACACATATGCGACCAATCAGCAATAGGAGGAGCATTCAAGGTTGGGGTGTCCCATTACTACTAGACTGAAGCATGTCAGAAGGGCTCAAAACATTAGAAGCTTGTTGATTCAATGCTTCAGCATCATCAACTGTTTGAACCTTAGTAGACGAACCAGGGAGATCTAACAATGCCTATCCAGGAGTAGTAACTACCTCAGATTCATCCGCCCCTAACATAGCAAACAATGATTGCAACATATACCTCAAGTTGCCCAAATCTCCCAAATCAATAAATGAAGAAGGTGCGCTAGACAATACAATTATTCTATTATCAAGATGCCACGCACTATGCAACAGTCTACGCCTTTGTTTAAGGGACAATTCAGATTCAGAAAGCAACTACTTAACTGTCTCCACAATCTCAAGAATTTTCCTTTTTAAGGTATGAAATTCAGCAATCATTTCATCTTGGGAACTAAATACATCTGGAACAACTCTTTTAGACCCAGCCTGTTTAAGAAGACTGACCAATTGAAACACGTCGGCAGTATCCACTGCTTATGTACCCCAACATTTCAATTCAAAGACTAATTCATCCTTCCGTAACAAATCCCACGACAAGGTTGGGTGGAAGACCATTTTGAACAGAAATATGTACAAAGTATAACAAGAAACTGCAAGAGAAAACACTGAATAATCGTAAGACAGGGAATAATAAGTAGTCGTATAAAATACGTCAACCCTCCCACCAGGGATGAAAAGAAATAACAACCAGAGTAGTAAGATTGAAGAGCACAGCTACCACTGAGCAGGTTGAAAACTGTTATCACTGGAAATAAATAAATATTGATTGCTTTAGTAACTATAGATTTGATCACAATTGGATAACCTAGCGTGCTGGGAAACTATGTCCAAGGAACGATAAGGAAAACACCATATCACATCATGAACTTTATATAACTCCAAGTTGAAATACAAGAGAATATAAAAATATTAGACTTTATATGAACTATGTGTTGAAAAACTAGACAATATGAATATATAGAAGTCACAACCTAGCAAATATCACAGACAACAACAGGACCAATGTATTTAAACAGTCCCAAACACAATGTAAATATGGACAACTAAGTCGGCTCACAGAAATGGCAAATACCCAGATTAATCCTTACGAATTCACACTATCACTATCTTGTTTTGAATAGTATACTCAAACTAATGCCCAATATACTTTATTTTTAAATGTCCAAGGGGTTATGCAACTCAACAGTGTACCTTATGCAAAATATAATTCAGAAAACTTCATATGACTGCAATCTATCTTCATAAGAGAGAATTCACTGAGTTTACACAGTATAATCAAGCTTGATGGCCAATATACATTTAGTCTTCAAGGATTATGCAACTCAGCAGTGCACTATTCATAAAATATAATACAGAAAACTTAGTATAACTGCAATCTATCTTTATAAGAGGAAATTCTCTAAGTTTGGATTGTACAATAAAGCTTAATGGAAAATATACATTTAGTATTAAACTTCAAGGGTTATGCAACTCAGCAGTGCACTATTCACAAATATAGTTCAGAAAACTTAGTATAACTGCAATCTATCTTCATAAGAGGGAAATTCGCTAAGTTTGGATTGTATAATAAATCTTGATGCCCAATATACATTTACTTTAAGGTTCAAGGGATTATGCAACTCAGCAGTGCACTATTCACAAAATATAATTAAGAAAACTTAGTACCACTGCAATTTTACTTCATAAAAGGGAATTCACTGAGTTTACACAGTATAATCAAGCTTAATGCCCAATATGCATTAGTTTTAAACTTCAAAGGGTTATGCCACTCAGCAATGCACTATTCACAAAATATAATTCAGAAAACTCAGTATAACTGCAACCTATCTTCATAAGAGGCATTTCACTAGATTTGGATAGCATAATTAAGCTTAATGGCCAATATACATTCAGTTTTTAAACTTTAGAGGGCTATGCAACTCAGCAGTGCACTATAAACACGATATAATTCAGAAAATTTAATATAACAGCAGTCTATCTTCATAAGAGGCAATTCACTAAGTTTACACAGTATAAGCAAGCTTAATGGCCAATATACATTTAGTATTAAACTTCAAGGGTTATGCAACTCAGCAGTGCACTATACACAAGATATAATTCAGAAAATTTAATATAACAGCAGTCTATCTTCATAAGAGGCAATTCACTAAGTTTACATAGTATAAGCAAGCTTAATGGCCAATATACATTTAGTATTAAGCTACAAGGGTTATGCAACTCAGCAATACACTATTCACATAATATAGTTCAGAAAACTCAGTATAACTGAAATCTATCTTCATAAGAGGGAAATTCACTATGTTTGGATTGTATAATTAAGCTTTATGGCCGATACATTTAATTTCAAGTTCAAGGGATTATGCAACTCCACAGTGCACTACTCGTATATATAGAAATTAATTCAGAAAACTTAGCACAGCTGCAATATTACTTCATGATTGGGAATTTTACTGAGTTTACATAGTATAATTAAGCTTAATGCCCAATATGCATATATTTTAAACTTCACGGGGTTATGCAGCTCCACAGAGTACCTTTATGTAATGTAATAGACTTGAATCCATTTAATATAACGTGACAGGTTCTAGAAAACAATGTAACCCTCGAATCCAAAAATGGCTACAATATTAATTCACCTTTTGACTTGGCTACCAAAAACATAACTGCTAACAAAATCTGTATCATACAGATGAGTGAATGCATACGAATACTTGTGGATTCGGCTATAAAACGAGAAATAGATTCCATACGCAACTAACCATCGCCAGCTTCCTAACTTTGACTTGACCTTTAAACAAGATGGCCAGCTTGCGTTACTACAATGTCAGCAGAGTACATGAATTTGCATCCACAAATACCCTTACGTGTGTCCCTTAATTTACCCAGAAACAATCTTAACCATGAATGGGCCTTAAACATGCTTTGGAACTTTCTCCCTTGTTTGACCTACGTGATTTGTGACTCTCATCCTAACATTTACACACGACATAACGGAAAATGACAGAGACTCTAGAACATACATGGGCATGTACTGGTTCGCGAACCACTTGTGGTTCTCGACCTTCCCGCATAAGACACAAGATGGCATTGCGAACATTCGGTGTACGTGGTGGATTATTCCCGTGCATGAATCATATCTCTTTGCAAGCAGTGACGGGTTGCGACACAGTTCCGATTGGAAATGCGTTATGGAACATTCTAAGCCTTTGTATGATGAAATAATTGCACGTAAAAGAATAATTAAAAATACAAAATTCTTTGTATTATTTGTATATTGTAGTGTTTATTATAAAGTGAAATTAGTGTTTCCCTAAGAATGAGCAACCGCCACTGCACTTATTGTCTGTTTGTGTCTCCATCTACCTATTCTTTTCGAACTATGTGTAAGTTGACCAAGTTTGCGGGTTGCGTGTCAATGGATAGGGGTTTGTCCATGATTGCTCTAGAACAATAAGTTGATGGTTTGGTAACTATATACAAATTTAAGATGAGTGATTCCGGTCACATGAATAAAGTAGTGAAGCTACATCTCAATATAAATGAACTCACGTTCTCACGGCACATACCTCAGAGACGAATCCGACGAGCAGGGCATGCAGAACACCACACTACTAGCACAATCGAGCACAACAGGAGTTCTTACAGCAGCGCTGCCGACATCCAAGCACCAGACAAAGAACACGCACCGAGCATGCGCAGAAAGACAAGGCAAGGGAGAGAGCGCAAGAGTGAACTACAACGCACTCTACATACGTAATATTGTAACGTAATGTCACATATATACAAACATATATACACACACTATACATACTATATATATTAACATATGTGTGTGTTTTAACACGCTGGATCCAAGAAACCGCTTTCTTCTCTGTAGAGATAGGTCTAAATTCTACCAAAAGTTCGTAATGATAGTTATGAATGGGCAAATTATACAGTTTTAACAATTTTTAAATTGTTTAATTTTGAAAAAAGAATGCTAGAAAGAAATTGCAGGTTTTAAAAGTATAAAATTTGAATATCGTTGAAGAAGGTGATTGTATAGTAACGAACCTTTGTAAAAGTTGCATATATTGAACAAATAAATCAATGCGCATTTGCTACGAATATTAAAGAAATACAGTATATTCAGGACACTAATGTTGTCCTTGCTCTCTTGGGACGAGAAAGTCCGGCTTCTGGCTGAATCTCCACAACTGAATGTAGCAGGAGCTGAGAATCTCCGTTATCTTCCATCATATTTTTGATATCGGATTCAGCGTCTGCAGGGGATGTTTGGATGGGCTCCATTTCTTCCTCAGCGTCGTCTTCGTCCATTAAAGGTCTCTTATTCAAACAGTTCCCCTGGCAGTTTTGGCATAAAGGGGAACAGCTTAACGAAACTTTCTTGCAGCCGCATTTAAGACTGCTACAATCCTTTGTATATTTACAAAAAATCTTGCTTAAAATTTCTTGTGGTGCTGCTGGGTCTTTGGTCGGCACTGGAGCAAGATGATTTCCCTTGCGTTCCCAACCCCATAACTCTGGAGTTAATTGGTTTCCTAACCAGAGCAGCACTTGGTGGTATGTCCGAAAGGCGTGTTCTTTCGTTCCACCTCACTTGGTGGAAGTGACGAGAGATCAGGTTTTACATTGGTCATCGATTTTAGAAATGAATGGTAACGGTAGGTGTTAAAGGAGCTCTCCTTTGCTGGGGCGCCATACCATCTTAGCATGCACGTTCGTCCAGCTTCCTCAATTTCAACTTGTGAGGAGGAAGGGTTGCAAAATACTTCGGCTGCCCTGCGAATATCTCGGTGCTTTTGGTAGAGTTTGACAAAACCAAGTTTACTCTTTCGGAATGTTGCTGACGTTGAATCGCAGCCAGTAAAAGCATGCGGGAACAGAATTTGTTTCAGACCAAGCTGCTGCATTTGGCGGGTGGAGTAAACATTGGTTACAACTTTTCCTCTCCCTGGTTTCATGAGTAAAATATTGTGATCGGGTGGGGTATTTGCAGTAAGTAGCAATGCGAGATCAACATCTTCCCCAATGACAGCCATTTAGTTGTTTCTCTAGTTGATTGTTCAACAGCTGTACTTACAATCAGTACATCAGCATCGTCTGATGCTTGATGCGTTGCGATGCCGTTTTTCTCAAGTTTAGACCTCAGTAGGTTGATCAGTCTGTCTTTATTGTGCGGATTGGAGAGGAACAGTTCTTCATTCACTGTTATTTCGGTGTCCAGATTGAAATTGATATCTACCGACTTTCTCATTCGGTAGCGTCTTCCTTGTTCGGCCGCCTTAGTGCTGCTTGGTGAGTTGCTGTATCCATCGAACACTACAGTGCATCTCCTTCCGGGGTAGTGGGTCTTGACGAATTTGACGTATCTATCACAAATTGCGGAGACTGAGGATCCTTTTTGCCAGATTACTTTATGTATGAGAAATCCCCCATCAATAACTACATAAAAGTTTGGTAAATGTACGGTCACGTCAGTTGATTCAAACAGTTTGTACAGGGCAGATTTGTTGGTTTTTCTCATACCACCTTCATTGAAGAGGGCTAAGGGAAATGGAGCCAATTCGTATCGTAAATAATCCTTCAAGTGTTCATCACTTATTTGCTAATAAAAATCCTTTGAAAGAGTATGAAAGGGTCTACTGAAACATTTTCGTCATGGATATTGATGGATGAAGTAACAGAGGAAATAGGGAGTGCCTTGTCTTTGCGTGACGACTTAATATCTGAAAATGGCAATTTTACCAGTTTATGCATTGCTTGCGTACCACATGTTGCAGAAGCACAGCAGTTGACTTTATCATCTCCCACCACCCCTGTAGCTATCGACATGATATCACTGGTTTCAGGAAAGGGAGGATCATTTTCTAGCCACGTTGAGAGTTTAGCAATATCAGCCATGTTTTTGGTTATGCGTGCTCCCCCTAAATCTATATGCTGTTCACTCGAAGTGAAGAGAACTCCACTGAACTCTACCAGTGAAGTGCAGACGTCATGAGTTGCACTCATTCCCACAACCCACTTGCTGATTACGCTATCTGTAATACCCCGGCCACACGTTATGCCACCGTGGGCTCTGAAGCTTCGCATCAAGTTGGTCTCTATTGTCATATCCGACCAAACACCTGACCAAAAGCGATCAGACCGTCGCATCGTGAAGGCACCACCATTAACGAACTGCTGGTGTTCGTCTTGTGACAATCTTGATGGAAGATTCATCACATTCTGAACATAATTGTTATTTGAATGTGGTTAAATATGATGTTTCACAAGGCAGTTTGTGACAGCAAATGACCTCTGACTGCTCTGGCAAAAGCATGGCCTTGAAGCATTTTGTCAACAGATACTGGAGCATATTCCGTGCTCAACAGGTCTTTAAGACCACTACCAGATATCAGGTAGCCGATACATCCTAAATAGGATATAAGGAGGTGAAATCCACCCAGACGCACCACACAGTTGGATAGACGGGTGTCAGATGGCACACCTGCAAGTATTTCTCTTGCCTTCCAATAGAGAGGCTGGTCGAACGTTATAATCACACTGCGCTGATCGATTTTTACGCACAACCGAGCTGCATATGCCAATGCCGTATACACAGTATCGTAATTAGATGGAGGAGTATTTATGAATGGAAGGGGGACAACTTTAGTCTTTTCGCTGTAATCTCTTCTAGTCACAGTGTTCATGTACCCCTTTCATTGTGGAATTGGAATGCGTTGCTTTTGAGCAAGCAACCACAGGATGTCATGTGGTGGAGGATGCGCCGATTCTTCTGGTATATCAAGGTTTTCCACCAAAACATTGTGCAAATCACCCCCTTACCCTGGAATGTTTCCAGAGGAATGATTCCTAATTTTCCAGTTTCATTAACCGTGGTATTCTTGAACTTTTTTCTACCGAACTTGCTGGAGTGATGCATCTGATTCCACCCAATGAGTGGGAAGTATTAAATCCATCGATTGTGCACACATTGGAGTCAGCATTGTAATAGACAAATTGATTGAATGGCCCTCTTTTGAAGAATGGTTTAGAATGAGCAATACACGACATTTCTAACACCTGGGATTCGTAGTAAGATGAACAGAATCCCAAATTTGAAAGAAGATTTATCAAATTTTTAGAGGGAAATTTTCTGTAGAGTAGGAGAGAGAGACTGCTCAATACTGATGATAAGAAGGTTCGTGGTCGTACCACAGATGTTATGGAATGTCCAATGGCGATGCATTTCTTACTAGTTTCCTCAACTCTTTTTGTGTTCATCATCATCACCTCCTGTAGGAATGTAAGAAGGGTTGGGGCAAGACACTCCGCGTCTTGAAGAAACTCATCACCAGGTGGGTACGTACGAGATTCGTACATTTCTCCCTGGATGTCCTGTCGAATGATAGCTGCAGCTTTCTTCACAATCCTCATTCGCTCGTCAGCATATTTTTTTTGCCTATCTTGCTCGTACCAGGCATCATTCAAAAGTTTGTGTCCTGCATCAGTAAAACATATCACTGGAACATCGAATCGGTTGCTTCCCAGTTTCACTATTATGCGGTCTCCATATTTTTCAATTAATTTTGTTTTACAGTTCTCCAGTCAAGGGTTTTACCTGTCACTGCGCCCATCAATTCGCACATCGAAAACTGGCAGTCATTATTTTCTTGCATGTGCAAATATATTTCCTCCATTCCTTTAGCAATGTGGTCTTCAATTTCTGAGTTTTTTCTTTCTATAGAGGCCTTGTAAACTTCTTATAGCAGTCACTGTGGTATAAATAATACATAAATAAATAATAAATCTTTATTTAATCTGGCAGAGTTAAGGCCTTAGGGCCTTCTCTTACACTCAACCAGGGACAGAAAAGAAGAAACAAACAAATACACTAACATAGTTCTATAAGGAATACCAATACACTAGATACATACATATACAGTAGTGAATTTAGTCTATGTTACATGAACTATTTTAGTAAAGTGTGTTATACTAGAGAGAAAAAAGTAACTTATCTTATATCTACAATATACAAGAAACAATACAGCTTCTTCAGCAACTAAATCAATGATGGAGGACAGGCGCTGCACTACCTCTTCACCCCAGTTATCATTCATCGCAAGACCAAAATTAACACAGTGTTCTTGTATACCCATTGTTTGAACCATGTACACTACTCTCCGGTGAGCTTGGTTTAGCTTTTTCCATTTTTCAGGATCAGCAGATTTTGCACAAATAAAGCAGTTAGTCTGGGAATCAAAATAATGCTTTGATGACCTCAAATCCACCGTTTCATCTGGTTGGGATGATGTAGATGCAGCCAGCCTCCTTGCATCAGCAGCAATATTTTGGGGTCTGGTGTAGAATTTGCGGCATGCCTTGTGAATTAAGAGCGATTTTATACCCCTTACTTGGGTGTACTTTTCGTCTCCCCTTTGCCTTACTCGCATGTGCAAGAGATAATATCCCTTTCTCTGTTACTCTTGAAACCTCATCACTGGATTCGACGACGTCTTCATCGCACACGAAACATTTCGTAGCCATTACGAACAATGATCACACTGGCGAGCTAATTACAAAGCAACGCGAATCGAAAAATAAGTTATACAACTTAACTCGTCTCACATTGAAAAAGAACTGACTCGAAGGAAGAGACCCCAAAAAAGGGAATGCCCCCTCTCAGAAATGAAGAAATCCGGCAGTTGTTCAAATTTTCACAATTATTTTCCTTTCGATTAATTTAAATTAAATAAAAACGAACTATTGCATAAAGCAAAGAACGTTATAAACGTTTTTGAACAAAGCATTTATCTTTTAACCCAATTAAATTATTGATTTCAAATATATATTTTTAATATTTGAAATTAATAAGTTAATTGTTCAAATAAATAGTATTTTTAACCTTAACCTTAGTATGACTGATTACTTATACTCTTCATAATTATATATATATATATGTAATAATTAAGAAATTTCTTCTACATAATTGTGACCTTTATTCGACAACAATATTTTATATTTGTGTCTATCTTATAAAAGCTGATTTTGAGTGGATCCAGATAAGTTAAGTTTTATGTTAAGGGTTAAGGCGGAACTTTATTAAAATACATAATATGTATATATATATGTATATGTATGTATATATTTATGTTGATATATACATATATCTGTTGAATTAGGAAATAACAATTGTGCAATTTTCTTGAAGATCACAAAATTCACCCCAGAATTTCAAATCACCGTAACTTTTGTCTTCTTGAAGATACATTAAATATCTATATACATATTTAAATACAATTTAATGCTCTACAACTCTTTTCCTGACAACTTTGCTGTAAACCGAAAGGCTGAGGAGTTAGAGGGACAAATTTAACAAAAAAACATGAGGAAAATTTAAATTTTCTGAAAATCGGAGATATTCAGGAGATTGTATCTCGAAAACAGTTTTACATACGACAATAATGCATATAAACCAATTTGTAGGGAATTTTATCAGGTTTAATTAAGTATATAAAGATATTTTCACTTTGACTCACCTTTTTCAAGTTATATGCAAAAAACCCAAAAAAGTGCCTTTTCCACCCCTTCCACCCCTGAAGCGTAAGGGCTAGGGGTGGGGACTTTTAGTATGTTTACCTCCTAACTACCTCCCATATATTCCTGAAGAAAAAAATTCTCCCCCTTCCATGTCCTCTATACGCCCCTTTTCGGCATTCATTGACTAGACTAAAGTGCCAGTATGCTTTTTTTAATCAGTGATAAACGCAATTATGATATGCCAATGCAGAAAAGTTATTTTTGTAATAGATTTCCGAGTTAAACTCCAAAAACAAAATGCGCTGGCAATAACAATAATGATGCAATAGGCCTACGATTCCCTAGTATGTCTGTTTCAAGATTAAAGCAGCCTTAAAGGTTGTGAATGAATAAATAGTCAATATGAAATCTATCTGTCAGGGATTACATTACATTAGGTATATTGCTGCACAGGAACGAATAAGAAAAGTAATCACATTACAATATAGCCTAATGTAAATATCGGTAGTCTACATATCCATAGAATGCACAATATAATATCAACATTCAATGGCTAGTTGTTTTAAATATTTTATTTACATTATTTACATTATTAGTTATCCTACACTGACATTGTTATGAAGAAACGAATCAATCAAGGCTGCTATCAATATCAATATCAAAGGTCTAAAGTTTCATACTTAACCTTAATTCAAACTCATATACACTGACATAAGATATTCTTAAAATATTTTAACATTTCACAAAATACACAGGCGATGAACTCCACATCCGTATGTTAAGCTCGTATAAGATTGCCTGCCATTGTGAAATACATGGTTACCAGTGCATCATTCTTATAGTGTATTTACACTTAATATTAAGAAATTTGTAATTTAACATAAATCAACAGACTCAATTAAGTATTTTGAGTGTTTTAATATATAAATTATATCTGCTTTAATTACATATATTTTTAGCCATGTACTATATTTTCCCGCCATTTCTACATCGTGTATAATTCAAGTTTATTAATCAATACATTCATTTGTTTCAAGTATATATTTCAATCATTTATATTAGTGTATGTGTGAATAAAGTTGCAGTGTTTTATAACATGTTAAAAGTTGTATGCCAATTAAGATCCGTGGATCCCTGTTCCAAGTACCTACGATAAGTCCATTATGCTCACGCCTTCTTTTATTTATTTAATTGGTCCTCCACCCTAGTTCCAGAGTTTATCGTCCTTTAATTGTTGTCCTACACCAACAATATTCAATGTGCCGTCTTCACCCAGGGATCCTGGTACTTGTTTTTTGAGTTTCAGAGATAGGGTTGAAGATTCCAAGCGTCTAAGTGCTTCTGGAAGGTCAGAGAAATGTGCCTGAAGGAAGGATGATTTTGTCATTGCATAGGGCCGATTTTGCCTTTGCAATTGAGGCAGCCTCATTCGGGTCAAAAGTTTCCACAAGTTAATACTGTATCTAGACACTACCCATTTCAGAATTCGAATCCGATGATGGTAATTTAGGGAGTAAAAACTTTATGGTTGGATGTGGATAATGTGAAACTGATTATTTTCCTTTCTTCTGCTAATCGCACAACAGATCAACTAGGGACGAAAACTTCCCCCTTTTCTAGAAATGTAAATAATACGTATTTCTGGCAGGCTTGACAAAATATTACTTTGCCATCTCTAGTGAAATTCAGGTCGTCGCCAATCCACTGCCGTAATAAATTCGATTTCAATTGTTTCGGCATAATTAACACGTCTTCTTTAAACTCACAACGTGACCACTCAGTATGAATAACAGGGAAGTACTAAAAGCAAACAAGCGCTTTGAAACACAGAAATCTATATCCTTGTTCATACACGGCAACAATGGTTGATCGTACGAATATTTTAAAAGGAATACGCCGATACTCTTACACTTCCTCTCTTGATACTGTCCATCCTAGAAGATGGGTTGAACGAAACGCTGGTGGTATTAATTTCAACCCGACCAAAATTATTTTCTCTCAGCAAAATACCGATTTCTCAACTGACAAACAAAAAAGACAAAAAAGTAGCCTAAATTAGATATTTTAGGTTTTATATCCCGTTTAGGTATATTTAGATTTTTATACCCCATTTAGGTATTTATAGGTGCCAAAGAATTAATGTGGGTGAATCCTGTGGACATACTTCGAAAAAGTGTATGGGCGCTTTTTGTTTTGGAAGTAAGGAAAAAAATAGGTAAAAATCTAAGAATCCGGTCCCTAGTAATAAGACACTCGATTTGACGTTGGCTTATATCACGCATTATATGATTCACGTTGTATTTAACTAGTGTGCCCGTGGCTTCGCTTACAATTGTTTAGGCCTACTCAACTGATAGATGATTTATTTAAATATTATCGTAAGAGAAAAATAATCAAAACATTATATTTATTAACACTGACATGGTTTTTACATAAATTGCATGAATCAGATAATTTTATTCTTAATTATATTGTTTTACATAATAAATTTAATATAAATAATTTGAAACGAATAAACCGATTTTTAATCTGCCATATGGAAATACTGATTCGAAATTAAACTATTAAAACGTAACACAGATTCATGAACATTACCCAAATCTTGCATAAACAATAAATTAAAACGATTTATTAATGAAAAACTAAAAATCTGGTTTTGAGGTGCATTTCATTATTAAAGTGCGCCGCCCGGGGGAGGGGGACCCTCAGATCCCATCCCCCTAGCTGTATATATAATATAAGCAGCAATGTGAGTTTCATCAAAATCTTTTAATATTCTCTCATCTTTCTCGTTTAATTGCTTGTAACTAATTATTTTAAAATATTTTATTTGAATTATGACGAATGTCCATGTTACCCTTCTGTCCACCTATGTAAAAATCGGGTGCGTGGAACGCCAAGCGACAGAAGTAATACTTGGATTTTTTTAATTTTTCGTTATTTCAATTTTGGATTATTGGATTTTTTCAATTTAGGATTGTTAGACTTTTAAATTTTGGGTTTATAGACTTTTAAATTTTGGATTTTTAAAATTTGAATATTTTTAATTTTGGAATTTTGGATTTTTGAATTTTTTAATTTTGTTTTTAATTTTTTAAATTTTGGATTTCTAGATTTTAAATTTCGGATCTTTGATTTTTTTTTATTTTGGAATTTGGAATTTTGTTTTTTTTTTAATTTTAGATCTTTGAACTTTTTATTTTTCTGGATTTCTTAATTTTGGGTTTTCGATTTTTAATTTTGGATTCTTAGATTTTGAATTTTGGTTATTGGTTTTTAATTTTGGAATTTTGGATTTTTGGATTTTTGAACTTTGGATTTTTAAATTTTTAAAATTTCATTGAGTTGATTGTTTTCTGTGCAGTCCGCCACGGCCCCGCTCCTTTCGTGACGATTTTCTTCGTAAATCAACTTTGGGTTAGCTCTCGATTTAAGTTTCACTTAAAAAAATCTGATGTGAAAGTCACATAATATCCTCTGCCCAAATAAAAGTTAGCAGTATTCACATATCCTAATACAGAATCACAAGACACAATTTTACGCTAATTATGCTATAAATACCTTCTTTGAATGTTGCGACTAAAAACTCAGACTATGGACAAACAATTTTAGGTCATCAGAATCCGGGCCCTGGTAATAAATATTAATAATTTTGCTTTTAAAATGACCAAATATACATAACATGTAAAAGTGTTTTATTAGAGAAAGTTATTTTAAATTCCTGAAACACGTTTCCATTTATCAATCTACATCCATTAATAAATTACTGTTTTAAAATGACCAAATATACATGGCATATAAAAGTGTTTTATTAGACAAAATCACTTTAAATTCCTGAAAGACTATTTGATTTACCAATTTAGATCACCTTGTATCTGACGGACTAGTAATTCACCTTTTTACTAGATTAATCTTTTCACTTCAAAATTAATCATTAACAGGAGGCTTATATTAATCCCTATACATTGCCTTTGTCGACTACAAAAAGGCCTTCGACTCTGTGGAACACCCAAGTATATTCCAGGCACTGACTAAACATGGAGTAGAACAAAAGTACATAAGACTAATAGCGAAATTATACGAGGACTCACATGCTACAGTGACGACAGAAAGAAGAGAAAAACCTTTCAAACTAAACAGAGGTGTAAGACAAGGTGACCCAATATCCCCTAAACTCTTCACCAGCCTGTTGGAAGAAATATTTCGTAAGATAAAATGGGGAAGCAAATTTGGAGTTGTAATGAATGGCTACAGACTCACCAACTTACGATTCGCTGGTGATATAGTCTTATTTGCCAGAACGGCAGAAAGCCTTCAAGAAATGTTACAGGAGCTCAGTGACCAAAGTAGAATGTCCGGACTACACATGAACATGGAGAAGACACAAGTCATGACAAACAGACAGCCAAAACTCATCAAGATTAACGGATCAGATCTAAAATATGTGTCAGAGTACATTTACTTGGGGCAAGTTGTATCATTCCAAAACCATATGGGGAAAGAAATAAAGAGGAGAATCTCCTCAGCGTGGAGAGCTTTCTGGGGACTGAAATTCATCCTGATGGACAGATCATTAAACAAAAGACTAAAATTAGCGGCACTAGAATCCTGCATCTTCCCTTCACTTCTGTATGGATGCCAGACATGGAGTTTGACATCAGCTCAGAAGAATAGCATAAAAACTTGCCAACGGAAGATGGAACGGAGGATAATGGGGACATCCCTCAGAGACAGAATTTCAACAGAAAGACTGAGAAAGATGTCAGGACTAGCCGACGTGGCCCAGCGCGCATGCAGCCTGAAGTGGAAGTGGGGTGGTCATGTCGCGAGACTTCCAGGTACCACATGGGGAAACATCTCTACCGTATGGGACCCTAGGATCGGCAAAAGGGAGAGAGGAAGACCAAGAACGAGGTGGGTAGATTTC
The DNA here is from genome assembly GCA_964059195.1 of Ectobius pallidus. Lineage (NCBI taxonomy): Eukaryota > Metazoa > Arthropoda > Insecta > Blattodea > Ectobiidae > Ectobius > Ectobius pallidus. The sequence continues at coordinate 152,009,773 of CAXKWD010000002.1, forward strand.
TTCAGAAGGCGTGCCGGGGTACACTGGTCCAGCGTAGCAAAGAACAGAGATGTCTAGAGAAGCCTATACACCGAGTTGTTGGAAGATGTTTAGTGAAAGTGAGTGAAACTGAAGTGTTTACCAAGCTCATATGGACCAGCTCACCATATGAGATTCTAACCGAGCTACCCCTCATCAGAGGGAGGCCCTAGCACTAAATGGGACACATGTGGCTCATTCATTCATTCATTCATATATTAATCCAAAAATTCAGATTCACTGCATCGGACATTTTGATCACCTTGTATTTCCCATACATAATTGGTTATTGATAAAGGCGTCCACCACTGACTTTCAATCCTATTTCCATCATCTCTATACTTTAGCCTTTCTTAAAATTGCCTATTATTCATGTTTTAGACTATGAAGTCCTGGTATGGTTTGCTAAAACTTAATATAGGCCTAATTGGTAATTTCCAAAAGATTCCAATTTGGCCTGAACTCAGAAGAACTGAAGAGATATGTATGAGCTAAATGGAACGGCACGGACTGACAGACTGAACACGGCGAACTACTGCAAGATTTGAATTTTCTTTACTGCATAATGTGGGCGAAAATTTCAACAGCCAAACCAAAAAAAAAACCGTAAGAATAAAATTTATCTGAACTTTAAACAAAATCAATATTATACGGCAATTTATATTCCAAATTTGGGTGAGATGTATAACAGAAAATTGAATAATTGATTAAGTTAATATGAAATAGAAAATGGAACAAGCTCACACAAAGATAGCGGTCGAGAGTACATCCTCGCACAGCTGACAACGCCCACCAAAATCACTGATAACTTCAACTACATACTTGCGTCGCGACTTCCAGCTCCCAACTGCCGATCGCGAGACATCTCTCTCCAGTCCCTACGAGCGCGGGCCGCTTTCACAAACACTGGCAACCACTTGTTCAAATCGGGCGCGTTAATAAATTTACTTTTAAAAGGTTATTGTTTCAGAATCGCCTCAACGGGAGTAACATTTATTTAACATTATAGCACGTTATATTAAATGTTATCGATAATATCAAGTGCAAATACGAGATGCTGCAGTTCAATATGCCTATACACGAGCCACTACTGCCTACTTCTTTTGTCACTATTAGAGAGGCTCAAGAACAAGACCCTCATCTGAGGCGTATACTTGAAGGGTTAGAAGGTGTTCAGCTCCAGCCCCCTTATTGTATTGAAGATAATGTGCTTATGTGTAAAGCTAATCGGGATGAGAAAATGAAAATTATTGTCCCAGATGCTCTTGTTCCTTTGATTTATCAATACTTCCACGTTTCTCCGCTTGGGGTCATTCGGGTTTGTTTAAAACCATAAACAAAATTAGAGAATGAGAATATTATAGGAGAAAAATTCCTCCGACACTGGGACTTGAACCCAGGACCTTTGGCTATTCGCGCCAATGCTCTACCAACTGAGCTAAGCCGGAGTTCAACTCACAGCGCCGGATGGAACCTCTCTCCTATGACTGATTGCCCTAATGGTCTACCTCACAGACAGACAAGTTATATGTCATATACAGTACAGTGAGGCACACTAATTAGTGATTTTTGTGACCGGGCTCCCACTGTTATTGTACAGTTGACATTCAAGATAGATATATAAGCTTTCATGAACCACAGATTATTGTCTCTGTTGGACATTACATGAGAATATTATAGGAGAAAAATTCCTCCGACACTGGGACTTGAACCCAGGACCTTTGGCTATTCGCGCCAATGCTCTACCAACTGAGCTAAGCCGGAGTTCAACTCACAACGCCGGATGGAACCTCTCTCCTATGACTGATTGCCCTAATGGTCTACCTCACAGACAGACAAGTTATATGTCATATGCAGTACAGTGAGGCACACTAATTAGTGATTTTTGTGACCGGGCTCCCACTGTTATTGTACAGTTGACATTCAAGATAGATATATAAGCTTTCATGAACCACAGATTATTGTCTCTGTTGGACATTACATGAGAATATTATAGGAGAAAAATTCCTCCGACACTGTAATGTCCAACAGAGACAATAATCTGTGGTTCATGAAAGCTTATATATCTATCTTGAATGTCAACTGTACAATAACAGTGGGAGCCCGGTCACAAAAATCACTAATTAGTGTGCCTCACTGTACTGCATATGACATATAACTTGTCTGTCTGTGAGGTAGACCATTAGGGCAATCAATCATAGGAGAGAGGTTCCATCCGGCGCTGTGAGTTGAACTCCGGCTTAGCTCAGTTGGTAGAGCATTGGCGCGAATAGCCAAAGGTCCTGGGTTCAAGTCCCAGTGTCGGAGGAATTTTTCTCCTATAATATTCTCATGTAATGTCCAACAGAGACAATAATCTGTGGTTCATGAAAGCTTATATATCTATCTTGAATGTCAACTGTACAATAACAGTGGGAGCCCGGTCACAAAAATCACTAATTAGTGTGCCTCACTGTACTGCATATGACATATAACTTGTCTGTCTGTGAGGTAGACCATTAGGGCAATCAGTCATAGGAGAGAGGTTCCATCCGGCGCTGTGAGTTGAACTCCGGCTTAGCTCAGTTGGTAGAGCATTGGCGCGAATAGCCAAAGGTCCTGGGTTCAAGTCCCAGTGTCGGAGGAATTTTTCTCCTATAATATTCTCATGTAATGTCCAACAGAGACAATAATCTGTGGTTCATGAAAGCTTATATATCTATCAAAATTAGAGAACGTTTCATATGGAAAGGTTTCGACAAAATTTGCAAGATAGGTTCAGATCATGTGACATTTCTAAAAGAGAGAACCTGATCAACAAATCCATTACGGTAACTTGGCTTCTCAAATTTCTACTCGCCCTATGGACAAACTGCTGTCGACTATGTAAGACGTTTACCCCGGTCAAGAAACGGAAACACTTTCCTGCTAGTTTGTGTTGAGTTTTCTAAATCTGTGTAGCTTTTCCCTGTTCGAGAAGATAATTCTAGGACTACCGTGAACTGTTTGTCTCAAATCTGTTCAAGACTTGTCTCTCCCATTTATTTAGTATGCGGCAATGTTACGCAATTTACTTCTAGACATTTCCAAAAAAATTTCTCTAATAGGTGTATCACTCACATTTCGACGACCTCTTCTATCCCAATGCATCTATCACAGAAAGAGTAAACCGCAACAGGGATGTGCTGGCCAGGGGGGACAGGGGGACAGGGGGACATGTCCATTCCGCCCCTAACCCCTTACGACCAGGAAAAATTATGGTGTTTACCGGTATCTGTAACTAAATTACTGCATACAAGAAATATGAGTACTGTTTTTAATGTTGTCAATATTATAATATATCTTTTCAAGTTATTTTATCCTTTGTCTTTGAAAGGTAGGGAAAGGCGTACGCTGTAGACAGTTCAAAGCGCGCCTGCACTGGAACACATATAATAACACTCATAGCCCTTACTGCATTGTTGGTCAGCTGCAGGTGGTACGGCGGCTATTGAACTTGCATCAATGTAGCGGGTTGGCTATTGAAATCGAACATTTAAAATCTTTAATTTTCAAGCCGCACATTATTTCAGTATTTTCGTGCTACTGATGTTTAAAAAAAAATTGTATCACCTTTCCGTAAAGTAAAATCACTACAATAAAGCATTATAAAATAAAACAAATACATATTATCAAATGCCGCTGAAAAATAGATTGTTTCATACGAAAATCACCCTAATAGTATTAGTTGAAATATATTATATTATCTTTTAAATCGTAGTTTTCCTTGTGGAGTGGGGAGAGGGGAGTCAAAACAGTCGCCTCTTAATCCCTTTGTCAGTGCAGTTGCAGATTGTTGACCTGGGCCCTGTTTCATAGAACCTTTACACTAATATTATTAGCAAAACATAATAATATTAGTTAATTTTATTAGTCTTCTGTTTCATAAGAATATTAGCTAATATTATTAGCAGGCTTTAAAACTTAGTGCCCGAACCCAAAGAGGGAGTTGATTCAGGTTACCAACAACCTGAGTATAGGGGGTGGAGGGTGATTGCGTAGGCTGATAAGACAGTCATTGATAGTAGTACCGAGAAGTGAATGCGCCCGTAGTACGGTGGCTCTCAAATTGGTCATTGTGCGTGTTTAAATTTATAATACGTGTTCGGCATGCCGAAAGTAAAGTGTTCTAAAACGCAAACATATATTGAAACATTTGGGAGGGACTATTATACACAAACAGAAGAAAGTATCGTTTTGCATGCTTCTAATGTGAGTTTAGATAATGAGAAGTTATTTTGTGGTCTTCCTATATCTGTATTCCGGTTTGTTTACTATCACGTGAACTAGCATATGGTAGCTAGGGCATACGCCGAGCATAGTCTGTACAGTACGGTTGCTGTTAACATATTCGATCGGGCACTAAGTTTTAAAGCCTGATTATTAGTTATGAGTTCATGGCCCTAAATTATTAGTAAATGTTACTAATAGTATTAGTGAACTGTTTCACACACACCAATGGTAATAGATTTTGCTCATAATATTAGTTGTTTTTCTATGAGTGAATTTTCTCCCATAAGATTAGCAGAGGTTGAATTTGTGACATCAAAGTTGTGAAAATCAAGAAAATGGCTGATTCTGATTCAAGTAACAGTGATGAAGCAGTATATGTTCGCAGACCAAGGAATTTTAGGCCAAGAATAGCCTAAATCTTATGGAACAAACATATGAATTTAATGAGAGATTTAGGTTAGGATTTGATACATTTCGATATGTACTTGATAGAATTGGGAACTGTTTAGAGCACCCCACAGCAAAGAATAAAGAACTATCACCAAAGCAACAGCTTCATATTGCTCTTCACTGGTTGGGTAGTGGTGCACAGTATCATCACAGTATAAGTATGAATACTTATGTGTAATACTTATACTGTGGTATCATTGTGTCTCTGATATGCATGGTGTTTCAAAAGCAACTGTGTGCAGAACTGTTCACAGAGTAGTTACTGCTATAAACCAAACTCTTCTTCAGAATGTTGTATGTTGGCTTGCTGACTGTGGTGAAGTAGTAGCTAGATTCCGTGAACTTGGAGGTATGCCTTTAGTGTGTGCAATAATGGACGGGACACTGATAAACATTGATGCACCAAGTATGTACGAACCAGCTTTTGTTGATCGCCATGGCAAAGTAACAAACACAAGCAGCAAACCAAACCTAACCTCAAAATTGATCAGCTGACTAATAACTAATAATATTAGCGAAATGATTTTATGAGTAGTGTACAAATTTTTATGAAACAGTAATTTGATGACTAATAAATAATATTATGAGTTCTAATATTATTAGCGAGTTCTATGAAACAGGGCCCTGAACTGTTTTAATTAATTATATTGCGAGTTGTCAATGAAAAGTGTTTTACATGTACCAGTTGTACTTCTATATTTCAGGGCTTTAAAAATTCGCCATGTGATAAAATTACTGAGAGCTTCATAGGACATGGAGACCCAAAAAAGGAAGAAGTGTAGTAATGAATTCAGAAAAGGTAAAAGACTGAAATACTTGCAAGAATCGACTAAAACTTGTTCCAAAATAACTAACTTTTATGCAAAACTGCACACAAGGAGTCACCCTGAAAGTGAAAATTGTGGTGAAATAATCTGCCCAGGAATGACCTCGTTCTCAAATTCTTCTCTTAGTGAAAAAGAAAAACCCCAGTGTAGTGAACGTCCTAATATTAGTTATTATTATGACAAAAGTGAAACTTCAAATATTGATTCTGATTCTAAAACTGAAGATATACTTCTGATGATAGAAGCTACGCTGTAATCATTGATTGTAGATAATGTAAAAAATGAGTCTACCTCAGTCAAGTCAACAGATTATTTTAAAATTCTAGAGAAAATGATTTATATGACTTCCATTCTTATCAACCCAAAGAAGATTTACCTTTTTCGGGAGAGAAAAAAAAAACAATCTTTTTCATAAAACAAGCTGACGGTCAGTCATTCAGTGGAAATAGACAGTGGCTCTCTTACAATAAACACAACAGGAAATTGTTTTGCTTCTTATGCTTGGTTTGTAGCAATGGAAGCCTACAAAGTTAAAATTAATTATTTCAATAGTTTCGTTTGTTGGTTAATGAACGTTTCATAATTTTGGTACAGAAATATTAAGTAGGTCTACCGTTAAAGCTTTATCCACGTTAACCTAGGGTGTTTTAAAACCCATTGCCAGACTCCCCGGTATGGCGCCCTCTTATGTCCTACTTCCACCGCCCTCGGGGAGGGTCCAGCATGGGCCTGAACCGCAACATACTTTCTGCATCAATTGCTTATCATTCACATGATAACAGTCAGTGGGACACCAACTTAGAATGGCTGTCCAATGGTTTTAATGATTTCAATACTGCCATAAAACTACTCCTTTTAGTTTGATGTTAGGTTATAAGCCGAATTGCCCGCTATCAAATTTGTGGGCTCTTAATGTGCTGTTGCCGGATCAACCGAAACATATTGAACTCAAAGAAAAGTGGGGCAGGGCTCGGCGTAATCTTAGAAGGAGCGATACTAGGGTGCAACAGAGGTACAACCGCAAACCTGCAGTCATCTCTTTCAAACCAGGTGATAGGGTTTATCTAAAGAACCATCCTATTAGTAAACTCATTAGTAAGTATTTTGATAAATTTCCTCTCCGATTCAACGGTCCATACTCTATAAATAAATTTACTACTGCGGTTTCTGTGAATTTAGTGAATTCTGTGAAGGAAATTGTTTCAGAGCGCGTGTCAAACAACTGAAACCAGATTAGTTACGATCATTCTCCGGTCGTTCCTTTCTGTTGTCCTCAGGGGTCTCCGTGAGTGGTCACGGAAATATGGGCGCTAGCGTTCCCAGGCGCCCGAGCTATAAGGTCTACACCGTTTGTCTTTCTTTTCTCAAGTTTTTCTGAAAAATGTATATAAAATCAAAATTTCTGTTTCGACCATTAGTTTCTTTAGCTCGAAATTTATGTATACGATATATTATATTGCAGTTTTTATATTACCTTTATTTGGTTATAATTTAAAAAACACAGTAACTTGTCATTATTCTTTTCAAAATGTATTACTTTATTTTGCGTAAGACGCTCATAATTTCAAATTTACTATTCTTAGTCCCACTGCTGTTTTAAGTTTGAATAAGCGAGTTTGTAATTTTTTCATTCCAAATTTGTAAATTATCCTTTTTTGGTTTCTTTAGGTGTTATTATATATATTATATATTTTTTTGTAGTCGTATCGCACTTTACTCAGTTTATTCATGACTATTCAGCAAATTTCCTTCCGGTTGCCCAGTCTATTAATTACCGTGCGGTTCAGTATATTAAATACTGTTTATCTGCAATGTTTCCACCCTCAATTTATCTGTTCCTGATGTCTTTATTTACGGTTTCTTAAATTTCTTAGATTACATTCTTTTCGTTTTGTAAAAAAAAAAAAAGGTATACATAAATTCCCATATTTCGTCCGTCTGTCGTCTTCTGAGTTCCGGTTTTTGCTGTTCGTTTTATGTTACCTGTCCATTCTCCTCAGTTTTCGGTTTCTTAATATATTCTTGTTCTACATACCTGCCTCCAGTTAGAGGCACCTCCGTCACAACTCTCCATTTATGATATCCCAACCATGAGCTACTAAAATTTTAAAAAACATGTAAATATACTGGGAACATATCTTTTATTAATACTAAAACAACTTCCAGTATTTCTCTAATTAATTATGCTGTTCACGCTGGAATTCATCGGTCAAATACAACCATTTGCCACACTGTCCAGTGGTGAAGATATAAATTTAGGCTCAATATATTCCCTTGTTTTTACATCAATTTCTCAAGGGAAACAAAATCAATTGATCATGACCTTCATTCATATATTGGCGTGGGTATTCAGATGCTCTAACGATAATGACGCATTAACTAATGATAAATAAATAATAAAAGCCCTGATTGATGACAATTAAGCTTTAAGCTTTTCGATGTGAGTTAACACTGAAGCATAGATATTATGCATAAATTATTTTTGCCAAAGCATGTAATTTGGTAAATTTTGATCATTATTATCATTTTTCTATATCGGTTTTGAGTTTAGTGTGGGGTTTGCATTTTGCTGCTGTTGTTTTGGCAGTCTCTTACTTCTTAACGGGAGGGCATGTCGTGGAAGAGATTTCGTTTTTGAACCTTGTTCATGGACCACTGGTAATCACAGTAGCAGGGCATGTACATTGGTTTACGTTTCCGGTCCCAGTACCGAAGAGTTAGGTTTCCTTTTTTCTGATTCCCGTTGCAGTATTAAAACGTAATTTCTATTCAAATGATAATGGAAACCTACCCTCTAGCTATGCCTAGATATCTTGAAGAATTTGTGCACTCTTAGTTTTGGAGACAAATTATCTTTGAAATTATTCCTCGCCTCCCCCGTCTGTCTTTCACCGAATCTCCCATCCTTTCTTTTCACCTAATTCGAAACCTGTTTCCTCCCATTTAAACGCTAAAATTTATTTAAAAATGGAAAGAAAGTTCCATGCATCAAAATTATACATATATACATTACATTCATTAAATGTTAAATTTTTATATTTCCAATTTGGAAGGCACTGATATAGGTCATGTGTGACTGCTTTCTATCTTACTAATTTTATGTAAATAATTTTGATTATCTCTATATATATATAAAAGGCTTTGTCCTGACTGACAGGAATCAACGTAGAGCCTAAACTATAACAGGTAGAGACTTGGAATTTCGACAGTACCTTCGTTTCATAATGTAGGTGCTCACTAAGAAAGGATTTTGAAATATTCTGTTTCTAAATGCCAAAAAATTAAATGTTTTTTAGAATACATAATCCCTTTTTACACATAATTATCGAAACAAAATCACAGAACATATTGTTGCCAGTTTTATCAAATGGGTTTGGATTAAATGAAATCTAAGTTTGACAAATTAGAGAAGGTATCAATACACGGCCTCCTTTATTGTATGCCTCCTTTAGGAGGCCGTGATCAATATAATTCATGTTATCTGTCTGGCGCGATGCCCAGCGAAATCTACTGAACGCTGAGATCTGAAATTTTAAACCTAGGTGGGCTTGCGACGTACTTTTCTTTACTTTAATTTACAATTTAAAGTTTATTTTATTAATCTTTCTTTCAATAGTATATCTTTACGTAATCTGCTCTGACGTCTGATAAACTATCGTGACAGTGACCCAGTTACCCAGTTACGTAAGTACACCTGTTTTAACATTCCAAGGTACGGCTCGCGTATACTAACATCCCAATGCTAATGTCAATGCACCACGTCTACAGGGTGTTCTCAAACTTCTTCATTGTAATTTCACTTTTATAAAAATTCTCTTTTATTGGTGGAAATACTTATTTAGGGCGCCATCCACCAATTTATCATCTAATTCACAAATCGAATTACTACCACAATTAATTTCTCACTTGATTATGTATTTTTTCTTCTTTTAAGTCCAGTCACAGTATATTATATATATAAGGTTATATATGTGCCTCTCGGCATAGCTTTTAAACAGTGGAGATAGGGTAGGATTCTTAATATTTAAAGGGGTTAATATGTTTATTTCACCACTTGAAAAATAAAGCCACTTTAACTAAATTTTTTTTTCAACAAATAACAATAATATTTTATTCAACAATATTCAGGTTGTTTGTACTAATTTTACAGATTTAATTTTAAATTACACTAGTTTTAATTCTTTATATATTTATGTCAAAGATCTGCTCATCAACAATATATTTGCTACAATTATAACTATTTATATACCATTATTATCCAAAATCAACGTTTACAGGATGAAGAACTACGTATTCGTTAGTGGTTCAACCACTTATAAACACCCTATTTATTTATTTAATCTTCCCATAGTTATGGGTTGCCTACACAGACAAAGAGTACCAGAAAAAAAACAGAAAGGTAATTGAACATAGAACATTGAAAGAAAAAGAGAATAAAATTAATACAAAATAGAAAATCATTAACAGTTACGATTAGGATTTATATATGTGATTCCTCAGTATTGAAACAGATCCTCTGAGGGTTGCTAAAGCAACTTCAGTTATAACTGATGGAGGAAGTCCCAATCTCTTGAAGGTGTTCAACATGAAAGTAGTAACAGTTCCTCTTGCTCCTACCATGAGTCCAATGACTTCAAGTTCTTTGAGATTGTAGTTATCACGATAGTAAGGGATGGTAGGATTATAAATGTCTTGCTTTTCCTTGTTAACATCTTGCGGCTGTGCCTCATTCACTTCGAAACGCACAGTAGGATCAATTATAAATCCGGATCGTGTGTTTCTTTGAAAAGCAATGATATCAATTCGCCTCGTAGTCCCGGTGGTAGAGAGACCATGCACCTCTTCAAAAGTAGTATAATCAGCATCTTTAAGGGCATTTGCAACAATTGACCGTACTGTATGGTGTCTGATGTTTCGAAGGATTTCGCCATGCGGACAGGAACCCAGAACATGTGCAAGAGTTTCTACCTCGTTGTGGCAACGCCGACAACGGTTGTCCTGAGCTCTACCCGGCACAGCGCGCACTGCAGCAACATTTCCCACCATTTTCAAACAGTCACGCCATTCGCTGCAAGACAGACCAACATGATTCCATATCCACCTGTTTGTAGGCGTGTGCTGTTTAAATAAGATGACACCCTTCCCTTTTTGTGGGTGATTACACCATATATCAAATTCTTTAGTTCTGAGATGGTCTCGAACCTTTTTAGCATTAAGGAAACTGCCGTCTTTATAAAATAGACTGTCGTCTGACTCTACATTAATCTGCTTAAGGCACTGTAAACTTTCATGTTGGAGATTACGAGTTTGCAGAATATAAGAATTCTGAGTCTTATATAGGCATCTCAGTGCATTGATTTGCTGCAATATTACTTCCCATTTTGTTCTGAATATCCCTAATCCTTTATATTTCCTAGGGCTGTAGATCATTGCATCTGGGATATCCATGGGAAGGCTTAGCATTTCCTTCAGCGCACTTCTGATTAGTCTGTCTGCATCGTCCAGGAATTTTTTTGGGATCAGCTCAGGAGGAGTAGTCTGAAACTTATAAATTAGGGAAGGACAGACAGAAGAATTAAGGATGTGATATTTTTGATCTGCATACAGGAATGGTGAAGATGCTAGATTGTCCAGTTTATTATTTAGGTCATTTAACGTAGAACTACAATTGAATACAATGGAATCCAAAAAATTAACTCCGAGGTATCGGATAGATTCATTTTTACTGATGGAGTGTATCTCAAAATCAGGATATATAGAAAGGTTTCTTTCAATGAGACGGCCTTTGTCAATATTAATGACAACAGACTTTGTTGGATTTAGCTTCAATCCAATTTCTGAGAATCTCTTGATGGCCAACTTAGCGAGTTCAGTTGCAGAAGCTTCATCGTTACCAATAAGCACAGTATCATCCGCAAATCCTAGTACAGTCATGGGAGTTAATCCAGCAACAAGTTCAAAACCAAATTTTGATGCAATAGTTGGTTCACACAACTCATTCAAAATGTGATCGGTAGCCAAGTTGTACAAGGCAGGTGACAATGGAGAACCTTGCATAACACCTTTACGCAGTTGAATAATTTTAGTTCTTTTATTATTTGATTGAATTTGTGTAGTGTTTGCTTCTTGTAAAGCTCCAATGAGATTGACCAGTTGCGAAGGAGCTGGGGAATTCAATAACGTAGCCCTGAGGTGATTATGGCCAATGTTGTCAAAGGCTTTAGCTATATCAAGGAAAACGATTGTTACTTTAGTCTTTTTAGTTTTTGCTGAGTGAAGAATAGATTGAAGGATGTTTGTATTTATTAGTGTTCCAGGATATTTAGAAAACCAGTCTGGAAGTCATTAAAAGAAATATATTGGCGCAATCTGCTATCAAGTATGCGATCGACGAACAACAGAACAGATTGTTATTGGACGCCAACTAGAAATGTCCATACCATCACCAGATTTAGGTACTAGAACTGTTCTCGCTTCTTGTAGACAGGGTGGAATTATTCCGGATTTCAGCATTCTTGTGGTTATTAAACTAATCACTTCATATGCGAGATCATCCTTTATAGCTCTAACTAAGACATGGTCAGGACCTGGTGAAGTGTCCACTGCAATGCCGTTAACTGCGTAAGCGACCTCCTGCCTTGTCACTATAGGATCAAATGTATCATTGTTCATTTGCCTTTCGACCTCATTAGTATTGTTTGGATACTCAGGTAAAACACAATCATTAGGACTGGAAAAGAGGTTAGTGAAATGATCAGAAATAGTATCAATATCGATGTTACATGATTCACTTTTGTCGTTCAAGACTGATCTGATTGCTTCTCTTCTTTGGTTGTAGTACTGAAATTGTATTAATTTATATTGAAATTTACTACGTCTTCTTTCCCTTTCTCGTTTCGTTGCTCTTTGAGGATTAGATGAATTGGAATAGCTTTTCTGAATTCCAGAATTTTTCTTGTTTTTCCTTGCTTCTATATATCTCTTAGCAGGGTGTTTAGGGCCAGGTAGAAGATCTATTGAATCAGCTAAGAACAAAGTGAAATCTTTGACAGCATTAAAAAATTCTTTTTCATTTAATTCACTTTTAAAAGTTCTTATCCAAGATTCCAGCTTGGCTTTATAAAGTTCAATAGCTGGTTTAGGGGAAAAATCAGATATAGCCTTTTGTTTAACGTTAAAATTATGAGTTGATTGAGAGTTGTCTTTATCTTTATGAGTTATTAAGTGCCTGCTTTCTTTGGGGTGAGCCCGGCTGATGTGAATTCTGACTCCATGTCTTCCTTTAAAGATCTTTTCGCAGTGTGGGCAATCGTCACTATCTATATTTTGTGAATCGTATTGCCTTTCATGACTGTCTGAATTTCTTCCATCATTATTATTATTATTCCCATTCAGCACTGAACTAGATAATTCATTTTCACTGAGCATAGAATGTGATAACTCATTCTCACTGAGTATGGAATCTTGAGATGGCCCGTGACTTCTGGCTATATGAATGTTTATTCCACGAGAAGTGAATGTATTCTGACATAGTTTACATTTCACAAGATTGTTGACATTATTACATGATGTGGAGGCACCTGGTATATCATTATCCAAATTCATTGGGACGAGATCTTTATCAAAGAAATTGATAGCTACAAATATTGAGCCACAACATTTTAAAGGTGCATTTATCCTTTTATGAAGCCTGTGAAAAGTTATGCTATTCTATAAAATTCACATGTAACTATGCAAATAAACAACTTACAATCTTCCAGCAAGTTGGTTATTTTGGTATTAAGGTTCACAAATAATATATTTTGTGAAGATAACACTTCCACACAAATATTTAAATGTCACCTATGTCTTGCAGAGTTTACCCGCTCGAAGAGAATATTATTTATTTAATATGCTGGACTTATTATAGCAGTGAAAATCTTTCCATTCTGCACAGGCATGGCCTCCTGGTACAACTTCTACCTTAACTTTTCCGTCAGGAAGTGGAAACTTTGGATTACTGTATTTCTGTTAAATCTTCTAATTTTTCTACAAGTCCTGTTTTACCCTGATTTCTACAATAGCAATCTATTAGTCAAACATAAATTAGAATCTACAGAACTAGAGTTACCAATACTCTTTTATATTTCCAAAAACCAAAAGAAGTGTCTGATATTAATAGTTTTTATACTCAACAAGAAGTAGATTAGTGTTGTTCTTCATTCTTCTTGTCATTCCTTCTTCTGTCCGATGTCCATTTCCTGTAGGATTCCATTCCACATCTAAGCCTCACTTAGACTCGGCCCATTTCTTCTCCTCCCAGCGGATGTTCGCTGCCGGCGGCCACGACATAAGCCAACTAACGCTCAGTCTCATTCTCATCCACAGCTACCTCCACATAGCCATCAATCGTTGATTCCCAGTTTAGATGGTCGCCTCCAATTCAAGTCTGACAGGGAACGTCAGGCCACTACGTCGTTACGACTGCCGCTCATTCCAGGCCTCGTCCACCAACTCCACAACCTTCTACTTCAGCCTTCCAATTCTGACTCTCGACGCCGACTGTCTGGTTCTTACTGACCCCCCCTTCTCCTCTCAGCGGCAGGCATTAACGGTCTTCTTTTTTAAATTTCCTGCGCGCGCATGCGCACTTTCCTCTTCCTGCAATTCAAACAAAACTGACACAGTATCGATAGTTTCTATGGTTTCCTTTGTTTATGAATAGTTCCCTCGTGGTCCATAGCACTTTTTATACGTAACGTAAACACAACGTTACATTCTTCCCTTTCTTACCAAAAAAAAATGTTCCTTTCATAAGGGAACATTTTTTTTTTCAAACAACCAGGGAAGGTCTATACTGGTACAAAAGTTTTAAATCCTTTGCATGCCACTTCCCTAACTTTTTGCCATAGCGGTTCGTCAACTCATAACTGTTCTCACTGATCCTTTTCTTTATGATGTAAGGACCAAGAAATTTTTCACTTAAGCCTGCTGTATAACCTTGCGCTGAATCACTATGTTTAAAGTTTCTTCTCAACACTAGGTCTCCCGGGCAAAATTTCACTTCTCTCCTTCGGAGATTATAATAATGGCTCGACTTTTCATAAGCAGTTTCTAAGTTATGCCTGACCATTAGATTTACCTTTCTCAACCTATCTAACCTATCAATCCAACTCTTTGGAAGTTCTTTAACTATAGGCTGGTTTTCAATAACATTTAGTCTACTTAAAACTTCAGCCTCCTTCCCAAAATTTAGCATATAAGGAGTGCATCCAGTGGAACTATGTTTAGCAGTATTCAAAGCAAAAGTAAATTCTTTTAAATAAACATCCCAGACAGTTTGATCATTTTGAATGTAACTAGCAATCATAGTTTTCAATACCCGATTAACTCTTTCTACTGGATTTCCTTGTGGTGAATATACTGGAAGATAACAAGGAGTTACATTAAATGTTTTAGCTATAGTTCGCAGTAAAGAGCAATGTATGATTCCCTCGTAAGGGCACCATATGTGATGTACAAAGGCACAGCAAAGTCTATTCCTGTAATTTCGAATGGACTTGTAGGTCTTAGTCGGTCAGCTGGAAGTGGAGCTTTAATTGCATCTGCGCGTCTGTTCTGTAAAAGGTGGGACTTCTTTGTAATGGAATGGACACTGCCCAGAAAGTGGAAGTGCCAAGAGAGGAACCTATTCGGAGGGAATGGGAATAGATCCTGACAAGAAATGATTTTAAATGGTCGGGACCTCCAGTGAAAAGGACGGAAAGGTCTTTTTTACAATAAATAATCAATTCCCAGGAAGGGATTGAAAGAAAAGAATAATGATATGAAGAAAGCGTATGACATATTTACCCTTGTAAATCACACTCAAATGAATTAATGGTTAATTTTAACATTAAATTACTATTAACGAAATTAATATTACACGGTTTAACATTAAATTATTCAATTTTAATTTAACTGAAATAAATAAATGCAGTATTTGCAAAAGCTTAAACAAAAATTACCCTCTTGGCAAAAAGTACAAAATTGTATTGTAATTTTACACCTTTTAAAAAGACAAATAAGCAGTAGTAAGTTATATATCAAAGAAATTAATCTTTTTTGCCGATCAATATGATAATATAATGACAAATATTGAAATTTGCACAATTATTATCGAAAAGCAGATTAACAAGAAACGGTGCATTGCAAAAACAGTTATATTTACAATATATACAATGTAATGCTATGCAGTCTGAAGATAAAAAATTGCTTGCTATCCTTATTAGCGTTTAAATTCTTCTGAAACAGGGTGCAGCAGTATACAAGTTCAATGTGGCTTGGAATTCGCGACGTGACTTTGATATCGAGAGCAATATTTACTTCAAGAGGAATTACAGGTTTAACAGTTAGCATAGATCATAATGGAATGCGCTTACGTTAAACAGCAGTAGTTGCATAATCGCCACAGTATAATAACTGTAATATTAGTGGATATTCTGCACATGGCGTGGAGAATAATTCTACGACGTCAAAGGCTAAATTCAGCAATCTGAATTCCAGATGATAAATGTAGCTAGTATTCCCATTTTGTGTAGATCAGGGAAGAAAATCTCGAAGAGGCGATAGGTCTCTAAGTTGAATATGTAGAATGTGAAACAGTTCGATTTGGCCGTTAACTGCAGAGCTAAGTAGAATATCTGAAGCTGTGAGATGCAGGGACATCCAAACTCCGAGAGGGAGCAGGCGAAGACGATCTGAACTCTACGAAGATTGGCAGAAGATTGAATATAATTATAACACCGTGGCTGCTCGTGGTGGCAGCTTACTGCAGATCTAACTAATAATTTTAAATTGTTAGATGCAGAGCATATATTCTAACTCGACAGAGGCTAGTATAAGATTGAGAACGACAAAACGGCCGAAAACAAAGCTGCCTGACAACACAAGTGACTCATGGAAGATTACATCTACATGACTTGCTGGCAGAGAGGAAAAACCTGAAGTCACAAGATCAAAGATTACAAAACGGATATAAAGAGCGATTCTTTGTCTTTTACAGTCTTTGACTGCTTGGAGAGTATGATCAGGGAGAGAGCACTGGTAAGTAGGCGGAAAAATTAAATTTATGAAACACTGATCATAAAAAGAAGGCTACCCACCTACCAAAGTTGGGCCTGGCGTAACCATACTGCCCCCTGAAAGAAAAAATAAAACAAGAAAAAACCCTCCTAATCGTGTTAGTGTGTGTGTGAGGGGAAATAGTTTTCTTCGCGAAGGGCAATCAGTGAAAAACTTTGAAGCACTACACTGTACATTTTTTTTTTTTTGTGCCCTCCCTTACCCCCCGAGTGCCAAGCAATGAAGCCAGTACCTCGGGTCAAACCAAATTCTGGTAACCATTTGTGATTATGTCCCTATCGTGAGTGTGTTCCATCCTGAAGGGATGTGGTGGATCGTGACGTGTCCAAGCTGGTATCTTGATTCATTTTCAAGCTTTCATCAGCTAGGTGTTTGTGTGTGCGGTGTTACGGAGTGAGTAGTGTTCTTGATTGTTTAGAGTTTTGTGTTTGTGAGATTGTTGAGTTGTTTTGTACTGTTGATTGTTGTAATTATTGCATGCTTCTTTGTTATTTTGAGGGGTGGAACTAGGCCGGCATTTGCCTTACAGGCGAGGGAAAACCCCTCTCTAAACCTCGCCCAGCCTAGGGTAGTGAGCATTGCTCAGCCAGTTGGCAATCTACCTGTCTAGTTTAAGTGGTCCTTTTCAGTCAGTGCAGCTTTTGCGAACTGTTTTAATATCGGGAAATTGTGTTTTCTGGTCCAAAAGTTTAAGTTTGGAGTCCAGAGTTCATTTTCTGCTCGAGCGGCCGCGCGTAGAGGACGGCGCGCTTCGCTGAATTGAGCGCATGAGTAAAGAACGTGTATCATTGAGTCAAGCTCGTTATCTACGCAGGTGCATCTAGGTGCGTCTGTTAGCCGGAATCGTGCCAAATTGGCAGCAAAGTTTCCGTGTCCTGTTAGGAATTGCGTGGTGTAGTGGTCTAATTGAATCCAGGTCATGGACTGTCTTTGGATGACGCTCGGGAAAAAGTCTCGTGTGATCCTACCATGCAAAGCTACGGTCCATCTTCGTTGCCAAGAGCGCAAGGTAGCGTTTCTGATCTGAGTGTACAATTGTGTTCAAAGCGAGGCACGAGAGTTCACACGCAACACTTGACTAGATATTGGGAGAGGAGGTATTTGCGAGATGTGTCTAACATCTACGCCACTATCAGTTTTAAGTTTCACTACTCTGGAATGTTTGTCTTGACCTAGATGTAGTTGTAAACACACGGGCCATTATCCACACAAAGGGCTTCGAAGAGTCTTTAAGCATGACTTAGTCTCCAACCTTGAGATTTGGGTTTGGAGACTCCCATTTATTACGCTTTTGAAGCGAGCTAAATATTCAGTCTTCCATTGTAACGTGGTTAAATGTACCGCGCATTCTCTCCCTAGCTGGTTTTGGTTTGGAATCTTACGTATGTGCTGCGCCCTGCACGGCGTGGGCAGGGACTAATTGGTTCTTGTGTAGCGAAGCAGATCGTTCTGAGTTCTCCTTCAGCAGTGGCGTAGCAAGATTAGGTGGTACCCGGTGCGGAAAATTTCTTGTCACCCCCCCCCCAATTTAAATTATGAAAAGATGGAACAGTTCCAAGTGTTATTTTTTGGATACTCAAAGGTAATCCCACGAGAGTTTAAGAGTTCATCGGTAGATGCAGCTGCAACGGATTTATTTTATGTAACTCGTAAACTCAACGGATTATACAAAATTAGTAATAATTACTTTGTTATATAAAAACAAAACTAAGCTCCGAAGTCATGGCATACTATGAATCAACCATCCATAAAGCGATTCGAGTTACCGTGTTGTCGCCATGTTGTAACTAGTGCTACCAATGGTGCATATAAGACATAGTTAACCTAATTCAGCCATTTTTTTTAGGATTAAGGAGACATACATATCAAGCACATTATGCTGTACGTTGTACATTGTAGCCTACTGTTAAACGACAATAAATGCTATTATTAATAATATTATGAATAATAATAGTAATAATAATATTATACATTGTTTTCGTGAGCGACATATTCACGAATTGTGGGTGTTACCATTAATAAAGCTAACATCTTGTGTTTCACACATTTCTAGGCCAAAATAAACTCCCGAAATTGTGCAAAGTTTTATTTTTGGAGTGATTTTTTTTATAGTTTTGTATTTTGTTTTCCAAGCGAAATCTCGAATTTTGGAAAGATGAATTTTGATAAAAGGAGAAAATTTTGTATTTATGTCAGGTACCTTTCAAAATGTGAACCGATGATTGGAGAAGAGTTTTCCTTATTTTTACAAAGAAAGTTTTCTTGAAAACGGCTCTAATGTTTTTCCTTAAATTTTGCCCGTGGGTTGCTTATACTAAGAGCTAAATCTTTTATTTGAAACACTTTTTCGAGATAATTCTCTGAAGGGTAGTTATAAGCCACACACTCTGAATACGCGCTCTTTGCATTACGGCCTCTTGCAACGGAAAATTGTACGAAAACAAAATTTTGAATTTGTGTTCGGTACTTTTTGGGGATGTGACACGAATATTGGCGACGACTTGCTAACTTTTATTTGGGCAGAGGAAGTTATGTGAATTATACATCAGATTTTTTTATAGGTCGATCCTAATAAATTTCATAAACAAGTAATGTAACTATTTTAGGGAACTTTATTATTAATCATCTATTCTTAAATATGCGCACATACCAGTTCAAAATCTAGATCACCGGAGACTTCGGAGTCAACTCACATTCGAAGTTTTTTTTCATCAAAGTCATGACTGCCGCAGCGGGTAGAATTATTGGTTGCGGCTTGAGTGATATAAAATATCACCGTTTGTTGAAGTCTAATTTAAATTAATAAAACTGCAGAGACAAGCATCGGCAGAAATAAACATCCCTCCCCCTAACCATAATATTATTGTCCGTATCAATTCAGCCGCGTTTTATTACCTTTGTTGACTGCATTTAAAAATAAAAGAAGTTTCAACACGCATGTTGACTTGTAGAAAGTTGTTAAGCTTATTTAATTGTTTTAAATAATATCATTATTTTCTTTAAATTTCCTTAAGCGATTTTTTACTTGCAAAGACATATTTTTACTTTGTCACCCCCCAGGTGATGACACCCGGGGCGGCCCGCACCCCCCGCACCCCCCTTCCTACGCCACTGCTTCAGTGTGGTTCTGTTTAGCTGAAAGCTCCGAGGAAGCCCTGTCTGTTCGTGTAAGTAGCATCACCATGAAAAGATAACGTAATTGGTATGTGCCTTCAGCACAAGATAGTTTTAGTTCATTCTTGAGTCCGACTTTAGCGTTGTGTACAAATATTTGAATAAAAACACTTTCTTAACGCAATTTATTTTACCTTAGTAAACTTCCGGACGGCCGTTTCGCAGGTGGTGTTCCTGCATCATCAGCAGAGTGCCAACTCTTGGCACTCTGCTGATGATGCAGGAACACCACCTGCGAAACGGCCGTCCGGAAGTTTACTAAGGTAAAATAAATTGCGTTAAGAAAGTGTTTTTATTCAAATAGTTTTAGTATTATTATGTGAAACTTCCAGCAATTCTATTCTATATAAGATCAGGACAGGCAACCATTCTGTAGGTGTATGACCTTCACGACAGGTACGTGCAAAACTAAGATGTTAAAAGCATGGCATAACTGACTTTAATTAAGGTAACATGATTTTGGCAATACATTCCATTGGATGATGGAAAATTATTCTTGCTTATAAACCCTGCTCTAAAGAAAAAGAAGGGAATCCATTAGGGTAGTCGTCTTGTTCTATGAAACATGTTTGTCGAGTCTTTAAGTACATGGCTGATGTCACACGTCTTTGTTCATTGCGTCATCTGTGTTCTAGAATGAAGTAGATTCTGAATCTTAATATAAATATTACAAACTGACTATACCTAGCTAGAAATGTCGCTTTTTTAAAATGATTATTGCCACTGGAAAATGCCCTAATAGAAACTTAGCAGGACCAAATTTAGCTGGTCATACTTATAACTTGAAAAATACTGATTAAGGTTTTATCAAAGAGAAATCCAAAACTGACCATCCTAACTTACAATTTTCTGTACTTAATTATAATAACTACACGGACTGGAAATACTAACTTTAAAAAATGGAACTTGATTTTTTTTGACGGGATAACCAACTGAGTGTAATAAATACACTTCCAATAGACTTTTACAGAACATAAAATGTAAGAAATAGACTGACATTTACTATACTTCAATATGGTGGTTCAAGAAACTATGAAATTTCAACAGGATCTACTATGCAGTAGCAATATATGTGTAATTTAAAGACGCCAAGATCTAGTTAAATTAAAGTAATAATATAAGGAAAATAATCATTAAATATAGCAGCAAAATATAATTACTACAAAGCATATGGCACATATATATATATATATAACCTTGTATATATATAATATACTGTGACTGGACTTAAAAGAAGAAAAAATATATAATCAAGTGAGAAATTAATTGTGGTAGTAATTCAATTTGTGAACTAGATGATAAATTGGTGGATGGCGCCCTAAATACGTATTTCCACCAATAAAAGAGAATTTTTATAAAAGTGAAATTACAATGAAGAGGTTTGAGAACACCCTGTAGACGTGGTGCATTGACATTAGCATTGGAATGTTAGTATACGCGAGCCGTACCTTGGAATGTTAAAACAGGTGTACTTACGTAACTGGGTAACTGGGTCACTGTCACGATAGTTTATCAGACGTCAGAGCAGATTACGTAAAGATATACTATTGAAAGAAAGATTAATAAAATAAACTTTAAATTGTAAATTAAAGTAAAGCAAAGTACGTCGCAAGCCCACCTAGGTTTAAAATTTCAGATCTCAGCGTTCAGTAGATTTCGCTGGGCATCGCGCCAGACAGATAACATGAATTATATTCATCACGGCCTCCTAAAGGAGGCATACAATAAAGGAGGCCGTGTATTGATACCTTCTCTAATTTGTCAAACTTCCATTTCATTTAATCCAAACCCATTTGATAAAACTGGCAACAATATGTTCTGTGATTTTGTTTCGATAATTATGTGTAAAAAGGGATTAAGTATTCTAAAAAACATTTAATTTTTGGCATTTAGAAACAGAATTTTTCAAAATCCTTTCTTAGTGAGCACCTACATTATGAAACGAAGGTACTGTCGAAATTCCAAGTCTCTACCTGTTATAGTTTAGGCTCTACTTTGATTCCTGTCAGTCAGGACAAAGCCTTTTATATATATAGAGATAATCAAAATTATTTACATAAAATTAGTAAGATAGAAAGCAGTCACACATGACCTATATCAGTGCCTTCCAAATTGGAAATATAAAAATTTAACATTTAATGAATGTAATGTATATACCGTATGTATAATTTTGATGCATGGAACTTTCTTTCCATTTTTAAATAAATTTTAGCGTTTAAATGGGAGGAAACAGGTTTCGAATTAGGTGATAAGAAAGGATGGGAGATTCGGTGAAAGACAGACGGGGGAGGCGAGGAATAATTTCAAAGATAATTTGTCTCCAAAACTAAGAGTGCACAAATTCTTCAAGATATCTAGGCATAGCTAGAGGGTAGGTTTCCATTATCATTTGAATAGAAATTACGTTTTAATACTGCAACGGGAATCAGAAAAAAGGAAACCTAACTCTTCGGTACTGGGACCGGAAACGTAAACCAATGTACATGCCCTGCTACTGTGATTACCAGTGGTCCATGAACAAGGTTCAAAAACGAAATCTCTTCCACGACATGCCCTCCCGTTAAGAAGTAAGAGACTGCCAAAACAACAGCAGCAAAATGCAAACCCCACACTAAACTCAAAACCGATATAGAAAAATGATAATAATGATCAAAATTTACCAAATTACATGCTTTGGCAAAAATAATTTATGCATAATATCTATGCTTCATTGTTAACTCACTTCGAAGAGCTTAAAGCTTAAATGTCATCAATCAGGGCTTTTATTATTTATTTATCATTAGTTAATGCGTCATTATCGTTAGAGCTTCTGAATACCCACGCCAATATATGAATGAAGGTCATGATCAATTGATTTTGTTTCTTTTGAGAAATTGATGTAAAAACAAGGGAATATATTGAGCCTAAATTTATATCTTCACCACTGGACAGTGTGGCAAATGGTTGTATTTGACCGATGAATTCCAGCGAGAACAGCATAATTAATTAGAGAAATACTGGAAATTGTTTTAGTATTAATAAAAGATATGTTCCCAGTATATTTACATGTTTTTTTAAATTTTAGTAGCTCATGGTTGGGATATCATAAATGGAGAGTTGTGACGGAGGTGCCTCTAACTGGAGGCAGGTATGTAGAACAAGAATATATTAAGAAACCGAAAACTGAGGAGAATGGACAGGTAACATAAAACGAACAGCAAAAACCGGAACTCAGAAGACGACAGACGGACGAAATATGGGAATTTATGTATACCTTTTTTTTTTACAAAACGAAAAGAAATTTAAGGAACCGTAAATAAAGACATCAGGAACAGATAAATTGAGGGTGGAAACATTGCAGATAAAAAAGTATTTAATATACTGAACCGCACAGTAATTGAATAGACTGGGCAACCGGAAGGAAATTTGCTGAATAGTCATGAATAAACTGAGTAAAGTGCGATACGACTACAAAAAATATATAATATATATAATAACACCTAAAGAAACCAAAAAAGGATAATTTACAAATTTAGAATGAAAAAATTACAAACTCGCTTATTCAAACTTAAAACATCAGTGGGACTAAGAATAGTAAATTTGAAATTATGAGCGTCTTACGCAAAATAAAGTAATACATTTTGAAAAGAATAATGACAAGTTACTGTGTTTTTTAAATTATAACCAAATAAAGGTAATATAAAAACTGCAATATAATATATCGTATACATAAATTTCGAGCTAAAGAAACTAATGGTCGAAACAGAAATTTTGATTTTATATACATTTTTCAGAAAAACTTGAGAAAAGAAAGACAAACGGTGTAGACCTTATAGCTCGGGCGCCTGGGAACGCTAGCGCCCATATTTCCGTGACCACTCACGGAGACCCCTGAGGACAACAGAAAGGAACGACCGGAGAATGATCGTAACTAATCTGGTTTCAGTTGTTTGACACGCGCTCTGAAACAATTTCCTTCACAGAATTCACTAAATTCACAGAAACCGCAGTAGTAAATTTATTTATAGAGTATGGACCGTTGAATCGGAGAGGAAATTTATCAAAATACTTACTAATGAGTTTACTAATAGGATGGTTCTTTAGATAAACCCTATCACCTGGTTTGAAAGAGATGACTGCACGTTTGCGGTTGTACCTCTGTTGCACCCTAGTATCGCTCCTTCTAAGATTACGCCGAGCCCTGCCCCACTTTTCTTTGAGTTCAATATGTTTCGGTTGATCCGGCAACAGCACATTAAGAGCCCACAAATTTGATAACGGGCAATTCGGCTTATAAACTAACATCAAACTAAAAGGAGTAGTTTTATGGCAGTATTGAAATCATTAAAACCATTGGACAGCCATTCTAAGTTGGTGTCCCACTGACTGTTATCATGTGAATGATAAGCAATTGATGCAGAAAGTATGTTGCGGTTCAGGCCCATGCTGGACCCTCCCCGAGGGCGGTGGAAGTAGGACATAAGAGGGCGCCATACCGGGGAGTCTGGCAATGGGTTTTAAAACACCCTAGGTTAACGTGGATAAAGCTTTAACGGTAGACCTACTTAATATTTCTGTACCAAAATTATGAAACGTTCAATAACCAACAAACGAAACTATTGAAACAATTAATTTTAACTTTATAGGCTTCCATTGCTACAAACCAAGCATAAGAAGCAAAACAATTTCCGGTTGTGTTTATTGTAAGAGAGCCACTGTCTATTTCCACTGAATGACTGACCGTCAGCTTGTTTGATGAAAAAGATTGTTTTTTTTTTCTCTCCCGAAAAAAGGTAAATCTTCTTTGGGTTGATAAGAATGGAAGTCATATAAATCATTTTGTCTAGAATTTTAAAATAATCTGTTGCCTTATCTGAGGTAGCCTCATTTTTCACATTATCTACAATCAATGATTACAGCGTAGCTTCTATCATCAGAAGTATATCTTCAGTTTTAGAATCAGAATCTATATTTGAAGTTTCACTTTTGTCATAATAATAACTAATATTAGGACGTTCACTACACTGGGGTTTTTCTTTTTCACTAAGAGAAGAATTTGAGAACGAGGTCATTCCTGGGCAGATTATTTCACCACAATTTTCACTTTCAGGGTGACTCCTTGTGTGCAGTTTTGCATAAAAGTTAGTTATTTTGGAACAAGTTTTAGTCGATTCTTGCAAGTATTTCAGTCTTTTACCTTTTCTGAATTCATTACTACACTTCTTCCTTTTTTGGGCCTCCATGTCCTATGAAGCTCTCAGTAATTTTATCACATGGCGAATTTTTAAAGCCCTGAAATATAGAAGTACAACTGGTACATGTAAAACACTTTTCATTGACAACTCGCAATATAATTAATTAAAACAGTTCAGGGCCCTGTTTCATAGAACTCGCTAATAATATTAGAACTCATAATATTATTTATTAGTCATCAAATTACTGTTTCATAAAAATTTGTACACTACTCATAAAATCACTTCGCTAATATTATTAGTTATTAGTCAGCTGATCAATTTTGAGGTTAGGTTTGGTTTGCTGCTTGTGTTTGTTACTTTGCCATGGCGATCAACAAAAGCTGGTTCGTACATACTTGGTGCATCAATGTTTATCAGTGCCCCGTCCATTATTCCACACACTAAAGGCATACCTCCAAGTTCACGGAATCTAGCTACTACTTCACCACAGTCAGCAGGCCAACATACAACATTCTGAAGAAGAGTTTGGTTTATAGCAGTAACAACTCTGTGAACAGTTCTGCACACAGTTGCTTTTGAAACACCATGCATATCAGAGACACAATGATACCACAGTATAAGTATTACACATAAGTATTAATACTTATACTGTGATGATACTGTGCACCACTACCCAACCAGTGAAGAGCAATATGAAGCTGCTGCTTTGGTGATAGTGCTTTATTCTTTGCTGTGGGGTGCTCTAAATAGTTCCCAATTCTATCAAGTACATATCGAAATGTATCAAAACCTAACCTAAATCTCTCATTAAATTCATATGTTTGTTCCATAAGATTATAGGCTATTCTTGGCCTAAAATTTCTTGGTCTGCGAACATATACTTCTTCATCACTGTTACTTGAATCAGAATCAGCTATTTTCTTGATTTTCACAACTTTGATGTCACAAATTCAACCTCTGCTAATCTTATGGGAGAAAATTCACTCATAGAAAAACAACTAATATTATGAGCAAATTCTATTACCATTGGTGTGTGTGAAACAGTTCACTAATACTATTAGTAACATTTACTAATAATTAGTAACATTTACTAATAATTTAGGGCCATGAACTCATAACTAATAATCAGACTTTAAGGAGCGGGGCCGTGACGGACTGCACAGAAAACAATCAACTCAATGAAATTTTAAAAATTTAAAAATCCAAAGTTCAAAAATCCAAAAATCCAAAATTCCAAAATTAAAAACCAATAACCAAAATTCAAAATCTAAGAATCCAAAATTAAAAATCGAAAACCCAAAATTAAGAAATCCAGAAAAATAAAAAGTTCAAAGATCTAAAATTAAAAAAAAAAACAAAATTCCAAATTCCAAAATAAAAAAATTCAAAGATCCGAAATTTAAAATCTAGCAATCCAAAATTTAAAAAATTAAAAACAAAATTCAAAAATTCAAAAATCCAAAATTCCAAAATTAAAAATATTCAAATTTTAAAAATCCAAAATTGAAAAGTCTATAAACCCAAAATTTAAAAGTCTAACAATCCTAAATTGAAAAAATCCAATAATCTAAAATGGAAATAACGAAAAATTAAAAAAATCCAAGTATTACTTCTGGCGCTTGGCGTTCCACGCACCCGATTTTTACATAGGTGGACAGAAGGGTAACATGGACATTCGTCATAATTCAAATAAAATATTTTAAAATAATTAGTTACAAGCAATTAAACGAGAAAAATGAGAAAATATTAAAAGATTTTGATGAAACTCACATTGCTGCTTATATATTATATATACAGCTAGGGGGATGGGATCCGAGGGTCCCCCTCCCCCGGGCGGCGCACTTTAATAATGAAATGCACCTCAAAACCAGATTTTTAGTTTTTCATTAATAAATCGTTTTAATTTATTGTTTATGCAAGATTTGGGTAATGTTCATGAATCTTTGGTACGTTTTAATAGTTTAATTTCGAATCAGTATTTCCATATGGCAGATTAAAAATCGGTTTATTCGTTTCAAATTATTTATATTAAATTTATTATGTAAAACAATATAATTAAGAATAAAATTATCTGATTCATGCAATTTATGTAAAAACCATGTCAGTGTTAATAAATATAATGTTTTGATTATTTTTCTCTTACGATAATATTTAAATAAATCATCTATCAGTTGAGTAGGCCTAAACAATTGTAAGCGAAGCCACGGGCACACTAGTTAAATACAACGTGAATCATATAATGCGTGATATAAGCCAACGTCAAATCGAGTGTCTTATTACTAGGGACCGGATTCTTAGATTTTTACCTATTTTTTTCCTTACTTCCAAAACAAAAAGCGCCCATACACTTTTTCGAAGTATGTCCACAGGATTCACCCACATTAATTCTTTGGCACCTATAAATACCTAAATGGGGTATAAAAATCTAAATATACCTAAACGGGATATAAAACCTAAAATATCTAATTTAGGCTACTTTTTTGTCTTTTTTGTTTGTCAGTTGAGAAATCGGTATTTTGCTGAGAGAAAATAATTTTGGTCGGGTTGAAATTAATACCACCAGCATTTCGTTCAACCCATCTTCTAGGATGGACAGTATCAAGAGAGGAAGTGTAAGAGTATCGGCGTATTCCTTTTAAAATATTCGTACGAGCAACCATTGTTGCCGTGTATGAACAAGGATATAGATTTCTGTGTTTCAAAGCGCTTGTTTGTTTTTAGTACTTCCCTGTTATTCATACTGAGTGGTCACGTTGTGAGTTTTAAGAAGACGTGTTAATTATGCCGAAACAATTGAAATCGAATTTATTACGGCAGTGGATTGGCGACGACCTGAATTTCACTAGAGATGGCAAAGTAATATTTTGTCAAGCCTGCCAGAAATACGTATTATTTACATTTCTAGAAAAGGGGGAAGTTTTCGTCCCTAGTTGATCTGTTGTGCGATTAGCAGAAGAAAGGAAAATAATCAGTTTCACATTATCCACATCCAACCATAAAGTTTTTACTCCCTAAATTACCATCATCGGATTCGAATTCTGAAATGGGTAGTGTCTAGATACAGTATTAACTTGTGGAAACTTTTGACCCGAATGAGGCTGCCTCAATTGCAAAGGCAAAATCGGCCCTATGCAATGACAAAATCATCCTTCCTTCAGGCACATTTCTCTGACCTTCCAGAAGCAATTAGACGCTTGGAATCTTCAACCCTATCTCTGAAACTCAAAAAACAAGTACCAGGATCCCTGGGTGAAGACGGCACATTGAATATTGTTGGTGTAGGACAACAATTAAAGGACGATAAACTCTGGAACTAGGGTGGAGGACCAATTAAATAAATAAAAGAAGGCGTGAGCACAATGGACTTATCGTAGGTACTTGGAACAGGGATCCACGGATCTTAATTGGCATACAACTTTTAACATGTTATAAAACACTGCAACTTTATTCACACATACACTAATATAAATGATTGAAATATATACTTGAAACAAATGAATGTATTGATTAATAAACTTGAATTATACACGATGTAGAAATGGCGGGAAAATATAGTACATGGCTAAAAATATATGTAATTAAAGCAGATATAATTTATATATTAAAACACTCAAAATACTTAATTGATTCTGTTGATTTATGTTAAATTACAAATTTCTTAATATTAAGTGTAAATACACTATAAGAATGATGCACTGGTAACCATGTATTTCATAATGGCAGGCAATCTTATACGAGCTTAACATACGGATGTTAGCTGTATTGAATGTAACACTGTTGAAATTATTGAACTTAATTGCGAATGTTAGACAAAACTTCATAATTTGAAGTTTTGTTAGCAATTCGGTGTTTTAAGAGCACTTGAACAAAGCTTTTCACAAGGCTAAAACCCGCGCGAATTGGAGTAAGACCTTCAAGCGTCTGCAAGCAATGATGTCTGGCGATGCACTGACTTGGGAAGCGTGGCTTCCCCAATTGCGTTGGCAAGCATTACATCAGCCAAAGGCGCGAAAACCGAATGCACCACATAACGAAATGCTTGGTCAGCGCGGGAAAATATATAGCGGTTATTTGAACAGACTAACTCACTGAACATGTTGCTTGCACTAACAAAGCTAAAGAAAGTACTCAAATGAATTCAATGTTTGAAAAGATGAAACATGTGTGCTCCATTCTTCTCGGGGAACAATATTCCAGTGTCCAATTCACTTGGGAACCTGCCACAATTGCTTCGATGAAATTCGCACCTTTGACGTCTTGTGAGGTTGAAAGGACATTTTCTGCCTTCACATGTATTCTAAGAGATAACAGGAAGAACTTCACAGTTGAGAATCTTGAAAAATATTTAGTGATATACTGTAAACAGGTAATGTGAGGCAATCTTATTTTCACTGCTTCTTTTGATTGGTTATGCTTTCTTTCTTCAATTGTATAATATTGTCCTAAAGCAAGTTTACACAAATTTAAGTCAATTTTGTTAAGTTAAACTTTACAAGTATTATGTATTGAATCCTATGTAGCACATTCAAATTCATTAAACCGATTATTCTACCCGAAAACGATATTTTGGACAAAAAACCTAAAGAAAACAAGTTCACCTATTGTAAAACCAAAAACAGTGTTTTTAAAAACCTAAAAATCCGGCCCCTACTTATTACCGTAGTCTATTCTACACGGATCACCGAATGGTTAGAGCGGTTATTAATATTAGCAAGAAGAACCTCAAAAGTAGACAATATAAACATAACTTACAAAGAACATCGTGCTGGGACAAAAACATCTACGTAAACAGTTTAAACAAACACTTGAACGGAATAAACATACAAAACTCAGACAATGTCCAATATATATACTCAATATTAGAAGAAACAATTGTAAAAGCAGCAAACGAAGCACAACCTAAAAACATATCTGATAGTAGGAAATCGAAATTAAGTGAAAAAACACAAGAACTACTGAAGAAAAGAGAAGAGTTAAACACAAAACTTTTGAAAATGTCTTCGCACAAATAGAATTCTGCGAAATCAACAAACTTGTGAAAAGGTCAATAAGAAGAGATTTAAGAAACGATAGGTGCGCCCAAATAAGAGATGTAATGAATTCAACGAGATCGATAAGAACAATTAAAAAAGATGCTGCAGTAGGCAATGTTTGGATTGAGAAACTGAAATCTAATGCAGAAAAAGAGTTAACTACAAGGAGTAAAATTGTGGAAAGAGCTACAGAATTCTATAAAAATCTTTACACAAGCACTACAAATAACAGAAGAAACAAACTTGTACAATATACAGACAACCTAAAGAATGAAGACGAAGTAGTCCCCTCAATTTTACGGTCAGAAGTTGAAACTGCACTACAAAGCCTGAAGAGAGGGAAATGTCCAGGTGAGGACGGTATTATAAATGAGTATCTCAAAGTAGATTCAGAAGAACTACAGAAATATCTGGTCCTTCTATTCAATAAAATACTAACGACTGAACAACTTCCCAAACAGTGGATAACAAATACGATCATTCTTCTTCATAAAAAAGGACCTAAAGAAGACATAAATAATTATCGACTAATTAGTCATATGGCAAATATATACAAACTCTTCTCAACAATACTCACCAAGAGAATAAGTGCAATAATAGAAGGCAATCAAAATAATGAACAAGCTGGCTTCCGACGAAGATTTTCAACAGTAGACCATCTACAGGTGCTGACCCAACTAATAGAGAAAGCAAATGAATTTAACTTGAAACTATACATAATATCTGTGGATTTTGCTAAAGCATTTGATTCCGTAGAACAGCTAGCGATTCTTCAAGCACTTAATCGACAAGGAGTTCATGCAAAGTATATTAGACTACTGGGTAAGCTATATCTTGACAACAGAGCGAAAGTAAAAACAGACAGAACAGGAGAGGATATATTACTGCAGAGGGGAGTCAGACAAGGTGACCCCATCTCTCCAAAACTATTCATAGCTCTACTGGAAGAAGTTTTCTGCAGATTGCCGGACGAATACGGAATAAATATTAATGGGAAAAAACTATTTAATCTCAGATTTGCAGACGATATTGTACTCATAACAGACTCACACGAGGAAGGCAAAGTCATGGTAACAAATTTATGCAAATCCAGCAAAGAAGTCGGCCTTAATATCAATGTCAAAAAAAACAAAGTAATGACAAACTACACAGAAGAACCAATCAGAATTAACGATGACACAATAGAATATGTAAAAGAATACGTATACCTAGGTCAAATATTATCGTTTGACAATAAAATTCAAAAAGAAGTTTCAAGAAGAATCTCTTTAGCATGGAACAAATTTTGGAGCTTAAAATTCATCCTATTAGACAAATCCTTAAGCATGAAGATAAAAAAGGATGTGATGGACACTTGCATTCTACCAGTTATGACTTATGGATCCCAAACATGGACATTAACTAAAAAAGATAAAAACATGCTACAGATCTGCCAGAGGAAGATGGAGAGGAAGCTGTTAAACATTACATTGAAAGATCGAATAAGAAATGAAGACATTAGGAAGGCGACATCTATAAAGGATGTGATGGTTACTGCTTCCAGATTAAAATGGATGTGGGCAGGGTATCTCATGAGAATGAACCCGGAAAGATGGACACATGCGATCACAGTGTGGGAGCCCAGAACTGGGAAAAGAAGTGTTGGAAGGAAGAAATCGCTATGGGAGGACGAGTTTAAGAGTGTTGTCGGGAACTTGTGGTCTAGGAGTGCCAGAGACAGAAAGAAGTGGAAAACTCTTCGTGACAATTAGTACTAAAACTAGAGTCAATTATATTAAATTTTAGCGTTCTCAGGTGAGGCTAGCCTGAAACGTTCCTTCAACGAGTCAGCCACCCTGGTATGCCAGGAGGCCCTTGCCCGCTATGGGATGCTTTTGGGCTAATTCTTAATTCTTAATTTGTCTTTATTCGCGTGACAGAGGCCATTGTCATTCAGAAGTCATCTGGCAGTACGCTGTTGCCGTTCTGCGGCCGTTTGAACCTATCTATACCATGATTTCTAAACGCTTTCACAAAACCACAAAATAGGTTTTATATTTATTCTAACGTGTTCTACTGCCTCTTTGAATCTGCAGTTATATTCCCTCCTGTCAGAGTAATCCACTCTCCTCGAATTCAGAATCCAACATTATTTCTAAGGCAACCATTATACTTATGTCCCAGAAATATCCACATAAGGGCAACATAATTTTTAACATGAAATTTATACAAAAAAGGGAAAAATAATATTTTAAAAAACTGTATGCATATGTTACTAAGTTATCTAATTTCCCCGACCTCTTTCACTCTCTTTCTACCCCTTTTCTATACATATATTAATATTTGTATCTGCATTTGCCTTGAAATTCACATTCATATCTATTTTTTCATCTCCAACTTTAGGTCTACTTCTTTCTTTCCTTTTCTCCGTATATTTACCCCTCACAATTGAAGAATGCTTACAATTTTTACTTTATATCTTATAGACAGAGGAGCGGAATCTCAATATTAGAAATATAGAAAAGAACCCTTTGGAATGCTAATCCAACAGAAGGTGGAATCCTGTCTTAATTTCAATAACGGTTATTTACTTTCTTCGAAAGATATAAAAACCCTACCATACCAACTCCACAGAGATTAAATTCGAGATCGTCCTAGTGTCCAGTGATTGGCTACTGGCAGTAATTAGCCAGGAGGTCAGGATTCGATCCCTGATACATCCTCTGCTTTTTCTGATTGTGAGATAAGGGACATGGAATGTGGTTCACTTTCCCTCTTGAGACAAGTGAAGAACTACTTGATAAAGAAGTTGTTATTGCAGTCAAGAAAACCACCACAAGGGCCGTGAAAGTTGGTAATGATAACCACATACCACATCCCTGATCCCTATACTATAGGCCTATTAAATCTATCTCTGTAAAATCTTTTGATTTTAGACCAGTATTGCTTGGCTTTAATTTCTGAACATCCACTGTCATGGTATAATTAACCTCGGTATGTGTTCAGATATTCTGATATTTATTTAAGTATCGATATACTAGTATTATAGCCTATTTACCAGGGTAAAACAAATGTTTTAACACACTTTACCAATGTTGGATACACCGAAAAAATATTAAACACTATGTAAAACTCATTATTTGTTAAAGAACACGTATTCACATTGTGTATTCTAGTATTACAGGTAAATCAGCCTAAGAAAACTATAGTACTGCAATTGAAAAAGTAGATGTTTCCAGCCAATTCTTACTACTACAATTCAAAAATCTCTTAATGTATTCATGTAACTTTTAGTGGGGATGCGTTCACATTTTGTATGGACGAACATGTGACTGGTTCAATACGCATTCAGTCTCCGCAGCGAAAACATTACTAATCTGCAGGCCTATAGCTACAGACCGCCGAGGAGGCAGTAAGGGCCACCTATTCCAAGCCTGCCAGCCATGCTCGATTGGAGGCAGCATTCCGCTGCCACAGTGTCAGCAGCGAATCCAGAATACCACCGTAGTTATGCAAGCAAGAGCATAACCAGCATTCACCGAGGCCTACTGCATCATCTCAGACACACATCTACACTACAGTCTATTGCGATGAGCAGAAATCTGAGACAACATTTCAGACACAGTCCAAAATGAGAACGCAACCGCCAATTAAAAGTCATGTAACTGTTTTCAGTCAGGCTGTGGCCAGGATTTTGTATATGCTCAAAGAATGAGATGTCATATTTGAAATTCACTTTTGTAGTATCTGTGTTAGTCACTTTTTGAGGATTTTGGGCAATCTGCCATCCTCCTTGTTTAATTACTAAAGCATGTAGCGCTTAGTAATTGGTAAAGATTTATTAAGTTCCAAATAATAAAGGTAATAATAAATGTAATTAAATCATATGGTTACATCCAAAGCATTAGCTCTGTTTGATTTAAAGTTTTTACTGAATATTAAAGCTTGTTTTAAGTTAACCTATGTTTCATTTTGTTCTTTAAATACTGCAGTCTTGCTTGAGGACATTCCATGGTGAGTTAATGACTTATTGACTGAGACAAAGGTCTAAATATATGTGTTATAGCAGTTGTGAAGCTCGTTGCTATAAACAAACTTTTCATCAAATGTCTTCATATTTATTATTTTACTGAAATGCAAGTGAATTCTCAAAATGACACCACTTCGGACAATAATACAATAAAATGTCCATTATGTGAAGGATTCTTCAAACAAAAAGGGCTAGCATTTCACATCTCCAAGACCCACGCTTCCTCTGCAAGTCAGACAATAGCAGGTCGCTGTGATGATAGCTACAATGTTGACGGAAATGGATTTACATTGCATAGTAAGTCTCAAAATGCTTCTAACGTAGATACGGATTACCCAACCCATATTCCTCAACGAACCAGTTCTCTGAATGATGATTCTAATAATGTAGTAAGTAGTCCTGTTAATCCAAGAGAATCGGCATGTAGGAATGAAGCTATTCCAGATAATCTTAATACAAACGGTCAGAATATGAAGCCAACCACATCTTCAGATGAACACACTCAATCTATAACACACTCTCCGCGTGATGAGGCAGATTTAATTTTATGTCCTCTATGTAGTGACAAATTCTTCAAAGGTACTAGAGGCCGACGGATTCACTGGTCGAGAGCACACCCTCATCAACCTTTTGGAGATAATCAATCTACGCAAGTTATACCTGACGATACTTTCTATTCTCACCTTGCGTCTTACAAAAATAATATAAAAGTTCTGAGAAGAATTCCTAAGGGTGCAAGATCTTACGCAGCTGATAAACTTTCTCAAATCATTGATCGCTGTGTTTCCCAAAATACTGTAGACTGTTGGAAAGACCTATTTACCTTTTCGTATATTGCACTCCAAGTTCCTCTGAATTCCAAAAAGAAATACAAGAAATCCCTAGTGTCAACTATCAAGGATAATTTGAGAGACTTCAGAATGTCTTCTTTCCCTATTCGGGAAAAACATAATTCTCCTATGTCTCGCCTTATAGAAGCTAAAGTGTCAGATGGTGACATCCGTGGTGCAGTGCGTATCCTCTCTTCTGATATGGGTTTAGCTTCTCACTCATTGTCAACATATGAAGCATTATTAGAAAAGCACCCTGCACCTTCAAGACCTCTTTTATTTCCTGAACCTCCTGCTTCTACTAGCCCATCTTTATCTGTTAGTTTGGAAATGGTCACCAACGCAATTAACAGATTTCCTAAGGGATCTTCTTCAGGGATAGATGGATTACGACCACAACATATCAGTGACCTTACATCGACATCTGCTGGTGACTCTGGTAGAAGACTTCTCCTTTCTATTACCAATTTATGTAACTTTATATTAGCAGGTAAAGTAATCGACACTATTTGTCCACTCTTATATGGAGCAACATTAATCGCTCTTGAGAAGAAGGGAGGTGGAATTCGGCCAATTGCCATTGGTAACGTTTTTCGCAGGCTAGTTTCCAAGTTAGCCTGTTCATCTGTTAGAAAAGAATCGAGTGAGTATTTTCTTCCTCACCAGCTAGGGTTCGGCACTAGTAATGGCTGTGAAGCCGTCATTCACTCTGTACGCACTTTCTTAGCAAAAAATGAAAAAAGTAGCAAAGTGCTTCTTAAGATTGATTTTCGCAATGCTTTTAACTGCATAGAAAGAGACTGCATGCTTAATATTGTCAGAGAAAAGATCCCAGAACTTTATGCTTTTCTGTGGCAAGCATATAGATTTCCGTCCAACTTATATTTTCAGTCACATGTCATATCATCACAAAGAGGTGCCCAACAAGGAGACCCTACAGGACCTTTACTTTTCAGTCTCACTATCCATCCTGTCGTTAAAGAATTGGAGAGCTGCCTTAACTTGTTTTACTTAGATGATGGTACTCTGTGTGATGAGCCAGACAAAGTCCTTGCTGACTTCCAGAAAGTAGTGCAGGATTGTCAGTCTCTGGGTTTGGAGATAAACCCAGATAAATGTGAATTATATTTCTGCTCTGGAGTAGATGACACAGTTGTTTCCAATTTTCGGAAGATTGCCCCTGGCATAAGAGTAATTTCTAAATCAGAATTAGCTCTTTTAGGATCTCCAATTTTCGTCGAAATTATAGAATCAACGGCTCATATGAAGATTCAAGAAATGAAAAGATCACTGGAACGTTTGCTTGACTTAAATGCACATATAGCGTACTTCTTACTAAAAAATTGCTTTGCGATTCCAAAATTTACCTACTACTTGCGAACCACCCCACTTTGGTTCTTTCCTTCGCTTCTCAAGGAAGCAGACGGATTACTTCGGAACTGTTTGGAATCAATCCTCAACTTCCCATTAGAAGATAAAAACTGGTGTTTATCTAGTTTACCCATTAACTTAGGTGGTCTTGGTATTAGAACGTTGTCTGACATCTGTTTACCAGCTTTTATAGCTTCTGCCTATTCAGTCTTCGATTTCGTCAAGTCTCAAGTCTCTAACTACGGTGACGATCTCGAGGTCTGTCATTTAACGGAAGCTTTACAACATTGGTCTCAGCTCACTGATTCTCAAGACCCTCCAGAACAACGAGAAATACAAAAACATTGGGACATCATTAACTCTACTCGTATCCTGAAATCATTAACTACGTGTATGGACTCCCTTCAGGATCAAGCACGTTTCCATGCAATTCAAGCTAAAGAAGCAAGCTCTTGGCTCTCGGCCATACCATCTACTCAAATTGGCACACTTATGGATAATTGCTCATTTCGGATTGCTGGAGCACTACGTCTAGGCTGTAAAATCTGCCAGGAGCACACTTGTGTTTGTGGGGCCTCTGCTGACTCTTACGGTCACCATGCATTGAGCTGCTCCAAGAGCTCTGGCAGATTCTCCAGGCATTCTGCCTTGAACGACATCATCAAAAGAGCTTTGACTTCTGCTGGAGTGCCTGCTATCTTGGAACCCGTAGGTATCAGCCGCTCTGACGGCAAACGTCCAGACGGTTTGACACTAATTTCATGGAGACATGGCAAATCCTTGATGTGGGACGCAACATGTGTAGACACAGTAGCACCATCCCATTTATCCTCCACCTGTAAACTTGCTGGGTCTGCTGCTGAATCTGCTGTCCAGCTAAAGAGGTCGAAATATCGTGCTATAATCGATAATTACATCTTTGTCGTCTTCGGAGTAGAAACCTTTGGTCCCTGGTGCTCTGAAGCCAAAGCCTTCATTAGTGAATTGGGCAAAAATCTGCAGTCCATTACTAACGATCCTCGCGCCACTGAATACCTGAGGCAGCGCATAGGCATAGCCATCCAAAGGAGAAATGCTGCTAGTGTTATGGGGACGTTTCCCCCTTCCTCTTCATTAGAAGAAATATTTTATTTCTGATGTAAAACATAAAACTGTATTATATTTATTGTATTAGGCATAGAATTAAAGTTTAAAATAATCTCTCAACTAATGAACCCAATTGTACAAATGTATTGTACCAAAAGGTGAATAAAGATACGATGAGTTCCAAATGGAATACCATTATTTGTATTTCCATATTAAGTAGCTCTGCAAGAATTCATTAATTTATAAATTTGTTCTACTTGCCATTTCTCCTCGATTTTGGATATAGGCTAGTGATGCCTGTTTTTAATATGCATGTTTCTGTAAATAGTCAATTATTCTACAAGATATTGAATAACTGATACGATATTCGCTGATCAAATTACAAAGCAGCAAGTCATAACCTTTTCTTAGCTTATGAACTTTGGCACAATATAGAAAATAAAAATAGGAAATTATTTAAAGAACATACTTTAATACAGATTATCTGATACAACTTACAGTCAGTAACATTGATGTATTAGCTGTCTGATACCAAAATAAATTTGTTATTCAGCTGTTCATAAACATTTGCCTGTATATCTTGGTTAACTAGTGGAAAGTGCAAACCCTCGATTACAGTAATCACTCCATCCAGAATATCCTTGTCCTCCATGTTATATGGCATCAAAATATTCAATATGTAGTCAAGATATCCGATATAATTCATGGTTTTTACCCGAGGCCGGATCCTATGCATCCTTTGCATTCCAGTTACCAAGATCCCATTTAAACCTAACGTACTTGGCAATTGTATGTACAGTGTGAAGCTAGTATCAAACACAGTACTAATGCCATGTGAAAACCTGTGTCTAGTGAAAGAAGTGACAAGTCTTAGGAGCCCTAATATACATCTGGAATTGCTGACTTCAAACTGGAGCAGGAATATCAACTGGATACCCCTAGTAGCACAAATCGTTGGGCCAATGTTGGGAAATGATCGCCATTTTTCTACAAGAATGTCCGTCGGGGTTCCGTTGCCAAAGAGCGTCCCACCCAACCAATTGCCAACTGTAGCCAACCGATATACAACAAAATCCCAACAGTTGGGAATGTTCGTTGGTGATCTGTTGGGCTATCATTGTAATGCCAACAGAATGCCAACTGTTGCCATCCGAATTCCAACATAATTCCATCCATAAGCCAACCAAAATCCAACGAGTTCCCTACATTCCTCCATTGGGTTCTGCTTTTTGCCTTGGTTTCATGTTTATTTTGTCACAATTAGGTAGTTGATAAAATATTTACCCCAGCAACTGCAATTTAAGAATGACTTATAAATCCATGCAAATCTTTAATAGTCCAAGAAAACCAAGTATTTAGCTAACTAATAAATTCACTCATACAGATTCACAAAACACAGTATACAGTTCATATGTTGCTCTTAATTCAACCGTATACTGTATTTTATGAATGTATACGACTGTATAAGAATGAATTTATTAGTTAGCTAAATGCCTAGTTTTCCTGGACACTTATCAAAAGGGGAGAAGTGCGAAAGATTTGCATGGACTTGCTAATCATTCTAAAATTGCAGTTGCTGAGGAAAATATTTTATCAACTACCTAATTATGATAAAATAAACATGAAACCAAGACAAAAAGCAAAACCTAATGGAGGAATATAGGGAAATCATTGGATTTGGATAGCCTAAAGCTCTATCCACAATGTGCAGTTGGCAGTCTGTAGTTGGTAGTCAAAGTAAAACGTGTGGTGAGTAATGTACGCCATTCACAAAGTACAGTTGCAGTCAGCAGTTGGTATTCGGCAGTCGA
The DNA here is from genome assembly GCA_964059195.1 of Ectobius pallidus. NCBI lineage: Eukaryota > Metazoa > Arthropoda > Insecta > Blattodea > Ectobiidae > Ectobius > Ectobius pallidus. The sequence goes on from CAXKWD010000002.1 coordinate 152,048,910, forward strand.
GAAATTCATCTTCGACTACCGACTGCAAGTTACATATTACGAGATTGAAAATTATTTACTAGTGCAAATAAATAGATTAGGTTACTATGAAAAGCAAGATGTGTTTATTATAGCCTACATATTGTGCACTATAAATCGATTCCTTCCCATTATTTGTACTGTAAAATGTTTCCCTAACCTCAATGTTAACTGCATATTGTGGGCAGCTCTCAAGCGGCCAACTGCACATTGTGGATAGGGTAATAATGATGGCATAACTGGTCACAAGACAACTGGATAACAAATTAATTAATCAAAGTACCGGCAATTAAAGGCTAAGAGTGCACATTATAACTTATATGAGAATATAAAGATTAACATCATATTTAAATGTTACTGGCAACATTCCCTGGATTTCTTAGAATATATAATGAGGGCATAACGTGGAAAGACTTACATAAATTTACATAACATGCGTTTACATGAAATACTAATAGGCCTACGGTAACATGCACTTATACCCATATAAGTAGGCCTACAGGAAATTGGGGGGTGAAATTGCTACATTTTAATAATAAATCTAAATACTTGTTGTTGACACATAACTGCATGCTCCATATGCCGGTTTGAAATCTTGAAAATCCCAATTGATCTTGCGAACTCTGCTTTGATTTCCTTCTGCCTTGCTTTCAGTAAATCATCTGAAACAAATAAATTTGCAATTTACAGCTCAACCTCTTCAATTATAATGTACATTTAGAATAGCCTATAAATGATAGGTCTACTTATTTTTTAGAGGCTGTATTTCATGCAACACTCATAATACAGTATTGTGTAAAAAAGATAACGTTATAATCAGAGAACAAATAAAGGGCTTGCCTAATTTTAATAGAAGTAAAAACACCATTCAAGATTCTTCAACATATCAAGATGGCGAATAACCGTTATCTTTCGTCGACGTGATGACCTACGAACTACGCCGGAAATTGCCGAAGACTGGCGGGAAGAGGTGGAGAAGTGTATTTTTAGCATGTAACGCGCACAAAGAGCTCGAATAATTAATGAATTAACACTGTTTTATTTTATAGGAAATAAAAATTTAACGCTTATAATGTTATTTCAACACTTTTTGATTTTAACATAAATGCGATTATATTTAAACGAAATGTATTGTTGGGCCAACAATCCTTTCGGTTGGTAACGCCAACGGAGGTTTAGCCAACGAAATGTATTGTTGGGCCAACAACCCTATTGGTTGGAAACGCCAACAGTAGGGCTAGCGCGCGAGAGAGAAACATTTGAAAATACCTATTATTCAGCCATGGGTACAGCTTTCGAGAAAATCCGAGATTACGAGGCTTCACATACACCACAACAGCCTGGACAGCTAATACAAAAAGCATCGGTTCAGCCAGTGACAACTGCCCGTATAAGCCTGCCTAAGATTGACCTACCACAATTAGATGGGATGCATGAAGACTGGTTACCCTTTAAGGAAATGTTTCAGTCCCTGGTGCATCACAATGATAATATTCATGCAGTGCAGAAGTGGAAATATTTGAGAACAGCTTTAAAGAGCTCAGCTGCCAAGTTAATAGACACTCTGCCACTGACAGCCCAACGCTACGACACTGCATGGGATCTGCTCAGCATCTTCTCCAGTCCATAGTAGATTTTAATAGAGCAACCAAGGAATCTTCTAAGCAGCTTAGAGATCTACTTGATCATTTTCAGCGGCAGGTTAGATCCATAGAAACAATCACGGAACCTAACCTAAGATGGGATTACATCTTAACTCATATTATGGTATCTAAGCTAGACCCCATTACATTGAAAGCATGGAATCTAGATAGCGCTACCAACCAGCCAGATACTTACAATGATCTCTGAAATTTTTGACAAAAGAGAAGCAAGGCACTAGAAGCGCAAAATACCTCAGCTAAAGGTAAGCCTAGTGTTCACAAGCCTCAGTACAAGCCTATCAGCAGCCCACGTACCTTTGTGGCCAACGCTGTACATTCTTGTGCTGTGTGTGGTGCGGAATATGGAATATATAGCTGTCAGAGATTTCATAACCTAAACAGCCATCAAAAATGGAATTTTGTTACTGATACGAGGTTATGCACTAACTGTCTCAGTGCCAATCATCCATTAAGTGAGTGTCCTTCTAGAAGCTGTAGCAAATGCAACAAGAGGCACCATACGCTGTTACACTCAGATGCTCTGACTGTGAGTTAGGCCCATAACAGGACTCAGAGGTCACCTAACCTCAACGGCAGGCCACAGCAAAACAGACAGGCTACTCAGAGGCCACCAGTTTCAGTTAGGAGAGAACTTGCTACTCCTAGTTCAGCTGGCACATCACTTGCTAACAACGCACAAGTCAACCACAACTCTCATACCTTTCTAGCCATAGCAGAAGTGTTAGTGAAGAGCCACAGTGGTGAATGCATCAGAGCACGAGGGCTTCTTGATTCGGGTGCTACTCACACATTCATAACCCAAAATATTTATAGTAATCTGCAATTGCCTACAAAGAAAACTTCTGTATCCGTTACTGAAGTGAACCTACACACATCTAATATTCTCAGGACTAGTAACATTCAGACAAGAGATGCTTATGGCAGAGGTTACAACCTCAAATTGCAATGTCTGGTCATCAAACAAATTGCTAAAGTTATACCCAGTACATCCATTAACATCTCTAACCTCCAAATACCAGATTACGTTACTACGTTAGCAGACAGTAACTTCAATCTGCCAGCCCCCATAGACACATTACTAGGTGCAGATATATTCTGGATTTTGCTAACAGGCAGAACCATTAATATCTACAATGTTATAGTGCTTTCACATTCGCCAGAGGTTTCAAGGCCACAACTTCTCACGTCTAATATGCCCCCACTGAACAGCAGTGAACAGTATTCCCCTTTGCGCAGAGGAGCTGCGCTGTCGCACACACTCATACGACACTAAGGGGAAACCCCCTACTGGCTTGTCATGTGACTGGAATTGGAGGGGTATGATGTCATATGAGCGCGGTAAGTGGGGGTATCATAGGCATGCTACGTTTGGCCTTGAAACCTCTGGCGAATGTGAAAGGACTATAAGCATAGCAGTCTTTCTGAGAGAGACCAGGCTGGGATGGCTCTTGTCAGGACAATTCTACTGTAAGCAGTCAAAACGTCAGCCAGCTAGATGTTATCTGAGCATTACAGAACAAGTTTACAAGAAAATGGAAAAGTTCTGGGCAGTAGAAGAACTTACAGTGTCTAGTAGGTCCCAGAAAGACACCATATGTGAGAACCATTGACACTATACAGAGAAGAGAGACAGGTCGCTACATGGTAAGGTAGTGTAAAAATCAAATAAAACTTTCATCCAAATATTCTTGCACAGTGTACCAATTCTCTCAAAAGTAAAGTTTTCAGTTTTTTTCTAAATTATATCAATATTACTAATTCTTTTTATTTCGTCAGGTAACTTGTTTAGAAAAATTACTTAAAACAATATGACTGTCTGTAGTCTTTTTCAGACTGTATCGAGGAACCTCCATTTAGAGCTAGGAATTTTAGGTGCTGCACCTTAATTTTTTTTCCTATTATAATGTCTAAATAAACTGGTCTTGCAAATAAAACATTAAACAAACACACCTACCTGTGTTTTGACTGCACCTATTTGCACTTATTTCCGATGCAAGCATCTTTTTGCACCTTTTCTTAATTTTGTCACCTTTTGGCACCTTTTAAAACTGTTTTTTTGGCTCAATGGATGCATTTTATTCCCATGCCATAATATATTTTTTATATTTCTTCAAATATGCTTTCATAAAATATGCACAGTTATAATATTGTAACAAGGGCTCGTCGGGGTTCAAAATGAGAACACCGAGTTTATAATTGAAGGATGGAGGTTTCTTTATTTCCTACAACAATTGACAATACAGCCAGAAAACTCCAGACTATTCGCCGGTTCACTGTCCTGTTCAGAGCTCACTCTCACTGTGCTCAGTCCTAATTACAGCACTGTTCCAGTCCAATCCAGATCATCCCACGTCGCGCCGGTCAACTCCACAGTCCTCGCTGCCGCTGTGCGATCCACCCGTCGCGCCGAGTTCCCCGGGACGGCACTACCTCAGCCCAGATCAGCTCACCAGCTCTTCCGTTCACCCTTCCCTCCGGTCACTAGTTCCCCGTTGACTAGCTATTCCGCTCTCGGGTCCCTCCGGTCACTGGCTCCTCAGCTTCCCAAGACACACTCACTTGAGGCCGCGCTGATCAGTCCTCTCCGTCCAGCTCACCCTCTGACGCTGACGCTCGCCGCTACACACGGACTGCCTCTCTGACTGTTCCCTCGTTGACCCTCCGGCTCTTCACGGACTGCCTCTCCTCTGATGTACTGACTCTTCACTGTACTGAACTCTCCTTGACTCCGATTCACTGACTGCCTCTCTCAACTCCGATTCACTGACTGACTCTCCACACTGAACTCTCTTCATTCACTGACTGTCTCTCTCAACTCCGATTCACTGACTGACTCATCACTCCTCGTTGCCGTCTCTGACTGACTCGCCGCTCGCTCGCGGCCCTATATATAGGGCCGACGAATATTCCAGACCCGGTCTCTCGAAAGCTCTCCGCCCGCGCATTGTCTAGAATGTCCGCGCGGGGCGAAGTCGCAGCCCTAGCGCGTGGCTCCACCTCTGGCCCCTCCCACGGGCGCGCACCGTCCTCACCGCGCCGCCGTGCCAGGGAGTAGGCCGCACCCGTCGACGCGCGGCTCCAATCAGCAATAAGAGGGCCGTGCCTTTCTGGATTTATCTAACTCTAGTTCTTTCGGCCCGAGTCCTTCATCTACAAAAGCTTCTAGGCTTTTCTGGCTTTGTCACAATATAAATTGTAATGCTTATACAAAAACTTGTAAATGCACAGATCTAGCTTTAAAAAATCGTTCCTCAATTAGGAACAACGAAAATCTGTGACAACTGACAACACCGCATCACTTCCTGTGCGTTTCTTTTTAAAGCAAAACTGTAAAGCGCTTTACGACCGCTGCAGACAAAAAAGAACGGCAAAGTCGATCAGCTGAGAGCATGCTGGATGACACCGGCAATGTTTACTTCCCTATTAACATTGTTAAGACACGTGAAAATAACAATTATACGGGAATGAGAATAATAATTATTGTACAATATGAAATACAGGTAAAATCGCATGATACTAACTGTGCTGAAGAAGGCGTTCGTACTCGGGAATTTGAACAATGATGTTAAATCCATCAAGGAAATTTTCGATGATCACCTAGTCCGCCATGACAGTTCGTGCAGCGAAACCGTGCAGCAGTCATAAAGGGAGATTTGAGTTCGCTGCACGGGCAGGTAGAGTGGGGGTAAAGCGCTGCTGCAGCAAAATGCTCCGCTTTAAAAAGAAACGCAAGGATTACTTTCGCTTCAGTGCAGTCCCGTTAGACGAAAGCTATTGTATAGTGGAGGCAACTTCTACATATACAACTTTCTTCAAGGCAATGCCGACAGATCCTTATAATCCGCAGTAAATAACTTGAAATGAGGGTGTCTTGGACAATAGAGTTGTATATTCTGGATTTTCAGCATGTTTTCTTGGCGTTGAACTTGCCTGACAGCCAATAGAATTTCGTGTGCCACCAATCAATGCTCATTTCTGAATTTTTGACATTTAAGCTATGACTCCACGTGGGCACCAGACGAGTGCCTTCAGTCAGTACCATATACCACTCCTTAAGTGCCAGACAATGACTTAATCCTCAAAGCGTCCCGACTGTCTACATAGGTCTAGCCTCCACTATATGGGAAAGGGAGGTGGGAACCACGCAGCTATCAGTGTCAATTCAGTTGAAAATAAACATTTGACTAGTATGGTCTGTTATTTTCCTGTGTTACCAGTATGCCGAAAAAACTGAACACCGGGAAGCTACGTGACATTGCTAGACAGTTTAGTGAAGATGGAATTCAGAGTGACGGGTCTGTTCTGAGGTGCAATGTTTGTGAAGTTTCAATAACAATTGATGAAAAACATCAACGTAATCGTATTACGCAGCATGTAGGTAGTGCAAAACACGTGAAGAATAAGGAACTACAATGTAGTAAAAACGGAGTGCGACAACAATTTATTGGCGAGGCGTTTGCTTCTTCGAGTTCAGAAAATAAAAATGATTTTTTTAACGATACAGCAAAGACATTTGTGGCATGTGGTATTCCTCTTTCCAAGCTTAACAACCCTGTTATGAAAGTATATTTGCAGAAATATACTGGGAAGTCTATCCCAGATGAGAGCACCTTACGGAAATCATATCTTCAGCCTTTGCATGAAGAAAAATTAAAACAGATCAGGCAAGTAGTAGGTGAAAATCCAGTACACTTTATATTAGATGAAACCACTGACAGACAGATGAGATATGTTCTAAACATTTTAGTAGCACCCCTAAATGGAAAGCAAGTGAAACCCATGTTGTTGAAAACATGCTTTTTGAACAAAACAAACAATGCTAGTGTGATGCAAAGTTTCAACAATGCATGTGTTGTACTGTGGCCCGATGGTATAGAATATGATCGAGTATGGCTGGTACTTACAGATCAAGCATATTACATGTTATTGGCTATCGCCAACCTTAAGCCTATGTACTCTAATCTAAGACATGTTACCTGTATTGCACATGCATTGCATCGAGTGTGTGAGGCAATAAAAGATGAATATTCATATGCCAATGAATTTCTGTCTTGCATTAAAAAATTGCTCAAAAAGGCTCCTGCTAGGATACAAAAGTATGTAGAAGTTACAGGACTTCCTCTTCCAATTTCTCCAATTCTTACTAGATGGGGTACTTGGCTAAAGGCTGCAGTGTTTATTTGTAACAATTTTAAGGCTATGTGTGATTTCTTATATGAAATACCAAATGATTCTTTGGCTGTAAAAAAGGCCAGAGAACTAGAAGGTAAACAGGAGTTGCAAGATGAACTTTTTATTGTGCATGGTTACTCTTTCCTGACTACTGCCATTACAAGATTGGAGGAGCAGTGTCTTGAGAAAGATTCACAATGGACTGTTCTGATGGATGTGAAGAAAGCACTGGAGGGGATTGGAAAGCAAAAATTAGAACAGAGCTTAGCCAAAACCCCTGATGTTGAGGATGTTGCAACGAACAAGGATTTAAATTATCGACTGCTTACAAAATATGCACCACTTGTGTCTGTTGATGTTGAACGTTCTTTTTCAACATATAAGTATTTATTTAGTGACCGAAGGTGCAGTCTCAGTGAAAAAAACATTGAAATATTGAATATTATCTGTTTTAACAGTTTTCTGGACTTGTGACCTCAGTAACGACAAGTGAATTTTGTGTCCTTACTAATTTGATGTAAAATTGGATTTGGTACTCTTGGTGTTCATTTATTATTTATTAATTACATGTGAAATTTACACATTTGTAAAAAAAATTGCGCCTTTTTTTTTAAAAATTGCACCTTTTTTAGCTAAATTAATGCACCTTTTTTGCACCTTTTTTGCACCTTTTTAATCAAATTTTTGCACCTAAAATTCCTAGCTCTACCTCCAATAGATTATTGCCTTTGTATAATGAGAATGAATAACATTACTCAGTGGCGGCTCGTGGCCGGAAAATTAGGTGAAGAGAAAAAATGCCACATGCTTATATTAATAACCGAACACACCTATGTCTTGCATACCAAATCAATCCTTCGATAGTCCTTTAAGGCTGCAAACTTGTCGGTGATATCATCATAGAATAACTGCTTTTCTTCTAGCTGCAGTAGAAGTTCTTTCTGAATTGAAATATTCGCTAAACAAGATACTTGGCAGATTAGTTAGTACCTGGCAACATTTTTTATTCTTCATTTAGTAGGCCTACGTCGTGATCTGACAGTGGGCACAATGATGATTTGATTTTAAACAATGAGGGTAAGAATGTAGTTGTTATTTATAAAATCTGATACATTTTATTCATGGGATACTCTTAATAAATCCCACTCAGGATTATGAGTTTCATGAGATAAATTCGATCCTGCTTCTCTGCCACGAATCTATCGATGTTTAACGTAATTATTATTCTCCTAATCAGATTATTCAGAATATTCTATACATGCGATGCGGACTTGATATTGACTAATTAATCTTTAGCAATGCCTCAGATATCGACCAATGACTGTTGTTTATCTTATAAGTTAATATGCTTGCAAGGGTCGGAAAGATGCAATTTCTATCTGATAAACTTCAGCTCGTTACTGGATACTTCAAGGCATTGATATGTAGTGATTAATATGTCAGATGTCGTATGATTACCTATGAAAAAATATGCATTGTAGGAATGAAACGTCGTGATCCAGCGTTGCCGTCCTATGGCGTCCTATTGGTGACGATCTCCGAAGCTGGTTCAGTGTTGTGACACGTGACAGTGGCCTTTCATCACAGTACACAGTAGTCTTGGTATATGGTGACACACATTAAATAAATTAACTTCTAGTCTCATCCCTATGCCTCACTTTTGTGCTAATAGAATCGTACGCCTATAAGTAAGATTTTTTTGCGTTAATGATATTTAATTTTATGAGGAAGAATCCAAGCTCCTCTACCGTTCATGTTTCAATGAAATATATGGTTGTTTATAAACACCTTTCAGATAATGAATTGGAATTTTTTCAATAAAATTTTTAGCTCTTTAGAGTCTATGCAAATCGTGTGGAAATTTAAAAAAAAATTGTTAGAGTCGTTTTTGATAAAATTGTGAAGAATGAAAGTCTGTTCTAGCCTCGCCCAAAGATGAAGACAAAAGCCTGAGTTTGTACAAACGATAGCTGGCTTATAACTACCCTTCAAAGTATAAGGATACAGTATAAAAGTAAGAAAAAGTCGTCAATCTCCCCAGAAGATATCTAATCGAAATACGTTTTATTTATACACGATGTTTAGTTCTCAAGCCACACAGACACGTTCCTGAAAATATTATTGGACAGAGGAGAATTCAAAACAGGTATTTATGTTAAAAACATTGATTTCGAACATATATTACCTTTGATATATATTACCTTTGGAACTGAAATTGGTGCTTTGTTATTAATGGAGCTGTTAGCAGAGGAGTAGGTATGAAACCCGCCAAACACTGTAATTTACAATCGTAGCAGCTTGCTGTGGTAACCACGCGCCATCATGAAGCCGAAGGACGACCACGCTCTGTATTCAAGTGCAAAGGTCTCAACAAGGAGCTGGACTCCTTCAAGGGTAGTCTGATCCCCTCAGCATGGATGTGGGATAAGCCTAGCTTTGACACCAGTCGTGGCGGGCAATACAAAAGTACACAAATAAATTTATACTAAAAACCAACATTCGTAATATGGAAAATAAACTTTAAAAATATAATAATAAACTTTATTGATCCTTGGGCCTATACAAGCAATAGATCTTGTCATCTTGTCAGCATATAAAATATATACATACATAATATAATACAATATATAAAAACTACAGTATTACTTATACATAGTCCCATATATACTAAAGATCAGGTTTAAAAAATACACAAACACATAATTATAAATTATAAGTTAAAACTTAAATAAATTATCAAACCTTACATTATGTTGAAACTTTTTAAAAAACTAAATCGCAAACACTGCTTTTAATAAATTCCTTGTAACTGTAAAAAGCTTTCTTTTTTAGCCACCTCTTAAGAACTTGTTTAAAATGATTTGTTGTGACTTCTCGTGCTGCTAAATGTAAGTGATTTAAAAAATTTAGACTAAGATACCTATGACTATTAGTTGTTTTACTTAGTTTAACATTCGGAACCTCAATATTATGTTTGTTCCTCGTATCATAAGTATGGACTTCAGACCTAAGAGCGTATGTGTTAAAGTGTTCCTTACCAAATACGAGACATGAATAAATATATAGGCATGGTAAGGTCATTATTTTTAATGTAGTGAACACAGGTCTACACGATTGAGTATTTTGCAAACCCATTATAATTCTGACAGCTTTCTTCTGCCATATAAAAGCTTCTTTCATATGTGCACTATTACCCCACAAAAGTATTCCATATTGTATGTGAGTGTGAAAGAAGGCATAGTACGCTGTGATCAACTTATCCCGTTCAATACATAACTTTAATTTCCTTAATGAAAAGGCAACTCTTGAAAGTTTTTTACATAAGTTCTCTATATGGATCTTCCAAGCTAATTGGCTGTCCAAGTAGATTCCAAGGAGCTTTACCGATTTACAATTTTCCGAGTTATTATTTCTTAAATCAAAATATATGTGTTCAGTTTTAGTTTCATTTATTTGTAAATTATTAGCCTTTAACCATGCAATCGCTTTTTCAAAATTTACTTTCTCATTTATCTTTACTACATCAAGATTCCTATTGACTGTTAAGAAAGTTGTGTCATCCGCATAAAGAACTGATTTGTATTGAAGGTTAGATGGTAAGTCATTCATTAATACTATGAAAAGAAAAGGCCCCAAAATTGATCCTTGTGGAACTCCTGCTTTTATAATTTGAAGAGAGGAAGTGTTGTTACCCAAAGCCACCATTTGTTTTCTATTACTCAAATATGAAATTAAAAGTTTTAATTCTATTCCATTTATTCCATAGTAGTATAGCTTTTCAATTATTATTTTGTGGGAGACTGTATCACAGGCCTTGCTAAGGTCAATAAGTGTAACTCCCGCTGCCATTTTATTCTCAAAACAATCTATAACTGTGGTGATCACAGATTCTACTGCTTTAACTGTCGATAGTTCGGGTAGGAAGCCGAACTGTGATTGAGATAATATATTATGATCTTTAAAGTATCCATATAATTGATCAAGCATGCATGATTCGATTACTTTTGAGACTATTGGTGTTATCGAAATAGGCCTACAATTAGAGGGGGAGGCCTTATCTCCCTTCTTAAATATAGGAATGGTTTTAGTTACTTTCAATACACTGGGAAACACACCTTCCCTTAGGATTCTGTTTATATGTATTGTAAAGGAAAAATACTGGTGAAGTGCTACTTCACCTACTTCCCTTGAATAGCCGCCACTGGCGTACCTACTAGTTTGCACATCCATAGCATTGTAAACCCACAGAATACAAGAATATACATAAATTGATGAAAGTGTTAAAACCTTAAGATCCCAAAAAATTGGTTTACAGTGATCCTTTAGGCTACATCCCTTAACTATCCGTACTGTTTTTTTAAGAAGATGAAGAAATACACTGCCCATTGCCCACAAATGGACTCCATAATTGAAATGATAGTGAAAAAAAGCAAAGTAAGCATGTAACAAGGTACTAGGTGGAAAAGGCTGTTTCAGTCTTCTCAGAAGATAAATTACCTTAGACAAATTATTATAAATATACTCAGTGTGGCAATGCCAATCCCGCTTGCTGTCCATCCAAAATCATAATAAATTTAGCGGTTTAAAAATTTCTTCGGTATTTCTAAGATTAAATACAATTGTCTGTGTTGCACTCAAATTCAGACCTAGTCCGTTTGCAACCATCTACTCAACATTGTCAAAGTTTTTTTCATATCAATATATCTGTCGTCAATAAATGGTTTCAATATAGTAGTATCATCTGCAAATTCAATTGTTTTCTCTGGTAAAACAGCAATAAGAAAAAGGAAAGGCCCCATTAATCAACTCTGCAGCACATCAACATTACCGATTTTGCTAAGGGCCTTACACCAGACACCTCGACGATTTGTTTCTATTACTAAGGTATGATTGTATAATGTTATTTTCAATATCGTTACTTACTTACTTACTTACACAATGGAAATAGACAACTCCTCAGTAAGCTAAAGGAATATTATCTATTTTATGGAACCCGCCGCGCTTACCTGAGCCCGCCATTCAACCCTATACTGTGCTAACTCCATCCAATCGTCTCTCGTAAATCCTACTTCCATTAAATCTATCTTAATATTATCCTCCCACCTACGTCTAGGTCTTCCAGGTGGTACTTTCCCTTCGGGTCACCCAGTCAATACTTCTAAGATGTCTTTCCTCCCCCATGCGCGCAAAATGTCCACCCCATTTCATCCTCTGTGATTTAATTACCCTTACTATATCTGGTGAAGAGAACAGTCATGAAGCTCGTCGTTATGCAGTTTTCTCCAGTCCCCATTTTCATCTCTGTTAGGCCCAAACATTTTCCTAAGCTCCCTGTTTTCGAGCACTCTCAGATTATGTTCTTCCCGACCAGTAAGGGGCCATGTCTCACATCCATATAATACAACTGGCAGGATAATAGCCTTATAAATCTTTATTTTTAAATTTTTGACAGAAAACGAGAATATAAGAGTTTCTGAACTGCGTAAAAACAAGCATTTCCTGTTTTGAGTCTACGCTTAAATTCTGCTTTAATATTATTTGTGTCTGTAATTATTTCTCCAGATATTTGAATTTTTCCACTTGTTCGAACGATTAACCGGCTATTCTAATATTTCTAGAGCATTATTTTGAAGTTCCATGATCATATACTTAATTTTTTCTGTATTCATTTCCAATCCGACATTCCTGCAGGCATCGAAAAGACTTTTGCCATTCTCAAATATGAGAACTGGACAGTCCTAATGGCACATTCCAAAGCGAAATTAAAAAGTAAAGGTGATAGTGCATCTCCTTGCTTCCATCCACTTCTAATCGCAAACCTATCTGATATAAATTTCCCTACCCTAACTCTGCTATAGGTTTCATTTAGACACATTTTCAACAGCCTAACTAACTTCTTTGGTATCCCAAACTCAATGAGGATATTGTACAATTTATCTTACCTAACTGAATCATATGCTTTTTTAAAAAAATCTATGTATAGCTGGTGAACAGACTTATTATATTCCCACTTTTCCTCCAAGATTTGGCGAATACAAAATATATTATCAATGGTTGACCTATTTCGCCTAAATCCACATTGGTGATCTCCAATGATTTCGTCCGCATATGGGGTTAATCTTGAGAGTAGTATATTAGATAGAATTTTGTATGATGTTGATAACAGAGAAATTCCTCGATAATTATTACTTTCGGCCCTATCTTCCTTTTGATGGATCGGTGTAATGATAGATTATTTCCATTCCTTTGGTAATTCCTCCCTTCTCCAAATCATAAGAATGATATATGCATATGCATTCATGTACCAAAGATTATTGTCTCTGTTGGACATTACATGATAATATTATAGGAGAAAAATTCCCCTGACATTGGGAATTGAACCCAGGACCTTTGGCTATCCGTGCCAATGCTCTTACCAACTGAGCTACGCCAGAGTTCAATTTACAGCGCCAGATAGAACCTCTCTCCTATGACTGACTGCCCTTAATGGTCTACCTCACTGACAGACAAGTTATATCATATGCATTATTGTGAGGCACACTAATAAGTGATTCTGTGGCCGGGCTTCCACTGTTATTGTACAGTAACATTCAAGATAGATATATGCAATGCATTCATGCACCATAGATTATTGTCTCTGTTGGACATGACATGATAATATTATAGGAGAAATATTCCCCTGATACTGGGACTTGTACCTAGGACCTTTGGCTATCCGTACCAATGCTCTTACCAACTGATCTAAGCCAGAGTCCAATTCACAGCGCCAGATAGTACCTCTACACTAAGGCGCAATTCCACTGAAGCAACACTGAACGACATGTGGCATGCGACTTGTATCCTAGTGTTGCCTGATTGTAGGCGTGCGACAATGTGCCACAATAATTCCATATGCCGCATGCGGCATTTGTCTCCCCATGTCGTATTCGCTTTGTCGCCTAGGCGTGTAGCATGGGACTAGAACGATTCAACTGAAGCAACTTCAGTCTGGTGCAACATGTCTTTAATAATACCATATACAATACCCATATTTATATACAACACCATGGGCTATTAAAATGTCTGAATAGCTGTCAAATTATTGGCAGGCACTATTTAATAAATTACCAATAATTTATCAAAATTTACCTGTAAATTTCTTTAAGATAAGAGCACATGACTGGTTGGCCAGGAATCCATCAAGAGGGACTTTTGGTATAATTGATTTTAGTTACTCCAGTAGTATCAGAGAATTGGCATATTCAAACCCCATTTTGTAACATAGATGAATTTTTTAATAGTAATATATCGTAACAATGTATCCTAATATTGTCTTATTTCTATTTAACATCAATCAGACTGGACTATAATCCTTACATTTTTATTTTTTAAAATTATTTTTTTATTCTCTATATTATTGTGTCTTGAGAATGCGCTAACTTGGTCTATTGACAGGTTATGTAATAATTGTAAAAATGTAAGATTCTTATGGCGTAATACTTAGCTTGCTGTCACTTTGCATAGTTTACTTTACCTGACTTTGTCTATCGGGGGGGGCTCCTGTTTCCCCTGCAATACATCATTCTACCAGTGCTCATTCATCATGATCAGGGCCCGGATTCTGATGACCTAAAATTGTTTGAAAAATGACCTATAAAATGACCGTAAATTTTAAAGAAAATGACTTAATAATTATAAAAATGACCTAAAACTGATATTTTATTTATAAAAAATTATTATTGTACACACAAAGTTATAGACTAGTTTGTACATAATTATAAAAACTGTAAATAACTGTAATGTTGTGAATGTTCTTTTCTCACAGAAATTTATACTGGCTCTGAGGCACTGGCGAGTCAAAATTCGGCACATCCTTTTGTGGTCTGCCGGATTATATTAGAGAGTTTTTGCCCAGCTTACGTTGAGTTACCGTAAACGTTAAAGTCACGTGATTGATGTTGTGCGCATGCGCCGGTTTGCCGTGACGCTATATATTCTGATAACGTGACACGTTATTTCGGAATGATTAGCGTGAAGCTTACGGTAATAGACATGAATCCCGAAAAACAGGAAAGACTTCGCTTTAACATAAATAACGACTTGATTCTCTTGCGTGAGGTTATTGGTTCAAATGCTTATGATGTTCCCGACTTTTTGGTAGGAGATGGCAATAATTTCAGACATGGCTAACGCATTTAAAGTTAAAATGGAGTCTGGTGAATCAGCTTCAAGAAGGAGAGGACTAGAAGACAGGGGAGAGGCACTGTGCAGTATTGGTGTTATAGCTGACATAAATAATCAGTATACAGTATAAACAATGACGTGATTGTGGATGACATCCCACCACACAGCAGTTGTTTAACCTTCAATAAAGAACTAGAAACTCACCCTACTTCCAATGGTCAGCTGATTGCCCAAGGTCCCAACTTTAGATTTTTACATCTTCCTCCTATGAGGAAAAGAAGACGCAGGGAATCTATACTAAAAAAAAAACTAATTCAGCGTTTTTATACCAAAAGCAATCTATAACAGAAGGAACTAGAAGAAACTCTTTCAATAATGTATAGGCCTATTTACTTTTATTTCAATTTGAGAGTTTAACTAAAAAGATGCCAATATAAAATTACTTCTTGAATAATATTTACTGATAATATACAAAATATTTCTCTGGCTAGGCTACTTATGGCATATAGCTATAATCTTATATGATTTTTATTCTGAAAGTTACAGTAGATTTTCAATGATGAGTACCGGTATTTATAGCCTCAATTATTTCTAGTATAATAAACCACTGCAGATAATTTAATGCCTGTAACAAACTCAAAAACATTTCAATAAACTTGCGTAGCAGTGTTTATAAATTTTCACAAGTTAAATATATTTTTCTTATTAAAATCCCATTTTGAGGTTATGTTAATGTTTATATGCTGTTATGAGGTGCTATGGAATTCATATATCTGTAGGCTTATAACAGAAACAATGGAAAATTAAATTTATTCATAGGCCTATCACATTCGGAGAACAATTTGGTATCATATTCTCCAATAACTCATTGTTAAAATCTTCAAGTGTGGCAGTCTGAAGCAGTTCCTCCATTTTCTCTGTTATCTTATACCGTACCGTGTCAATTTACGCTGGCAAAAACTCCGTCGTAGCACAAGACATTATTCCATTTACCGTATTCGATCATGTGACATTAGTGTGTACCGTATCCGACAACACGCTATGGCAAAAACTCTCTATTGTCGTTTATTGAGGGTAAACAATACTTTGCACTCTCAAATCCAAGCAGGTGGCAGACTCTGGTGCCAAGTCAATCTAATAACAATAGTATTATAATACAAAATTTTGGCGTTTCTTTGATTCTCACTTCCGACTGAAACATATCAACACTTTAACGCCGAATTTTTCTTTCTTGCATTAAACAGACAACACTTCAAAGACAGCACCGCTAGCGACGAAAAAGAAGTTAATACACTCAATGTAAACACATGAAAATGACTAAATGAGGAAACAAATGACACGAAAATGACAAAATAATGACCTAAAATTGAAATAAATGCCCTAAAAATATAAAATTGCATAAAATGACAAAAAATGACCTAATAAAAATGCATTTCTATAATCTAGAGGCCATGATTAGGATTTATCCACAAGTTGGCAATGTCTATGCAGCATCAATAAAAAGATGACATGTCATTAGAATCCGGGCCATGATCATGATATAACCATTGGTTGCAATAAAGGAATTATTATTTTTCAAGCCTAATTTCGAATGTATATATGTAACAACTACTTTCATTGCTGCTTCCCATTTCAATTGAACTACTGTATTGGCAATTATTGGGATTTGAAGGAAAACAATTATTAAGTTTTAAAACTTCAAGGAGACCCGATATACAGTACTACAGTAGTTATTTTCTTTCTCCTCCTTTATGCTGACGTGGCTGTGATTTAAATGCTCTGCTCTATGAAGACCCTTGTTTGTTTGTTTTCATAGCTTGTTTATGAGGTGCAAGCAGCCCATGTCGCATGCTACATGTCGCCCCGATCCGCTGGCTGTCGGATAGCGACGACACTGTTCGACACGAGGAATTTTGTCGAAGGGCGACAAAGGCCTCCTGGCGACAACAGTCAACTTGTAGCATGCGGCAAGGCGACTTGTCGTTTGTCGCTTCGTGTTGCTGCAATTGAATTACTGTGTGTAGCATGCTGCATTGACGCATGCTACATGTTGCCCAAATGTTGCCTCAGTGGAATTGCAGCTTAAGACTGACTGCCCTGAATGGTCTACGTCATTGACAGACAAGTTATGTCATATGCAGTACTGTGAGGCACACTAATTAGTAATTCTGTGACCGGGCTTCCACTATTATTGTACAGTAACATTCAAGATAGATATATAGGCATTCATGTACCAAAGATTATTGTCTCTGTTGGACATTACATGATAATGTTATAGGAGATTATTGTCTCTGTTGGACATTACATGATAACATCATAGGAGATTATTGGTACATGAATGAATATGCATATATCTATCTTGAATGTTACTGTACAATAACAGTGGAAGCCCGGTCACACAGTCTCTAATTAGTGTACCTCCCAGTAATGCATATGACATAACTTGTCTGTCAGTGAGGTAGCCCATTAAGGGCAGTCAGTCACAGGAGAGAGGTTCTATCTGGCGCTGTGAAATGTGCTCTGGCGTAGCTCAGTTGGTAAGAGCATTGGCACGGTTAGCCAAAGGTCCTGCGTTCAAATCCCAGTATCAGGGGAATTTTTATTTTAAAAAATAATCATAAGAATGAGTTTATGGATCTCTGCGTTTAATCTATCCCCACCAGCCTTTACTAATTCTGCTGGAATTTGGTCAATGCCTGGAGATTTGTGTGTTTTCAGTTTACCTATAGCTGTTTCTACTTCCGTTAGAGTTGGTTTAGCACCCAATGGCTCTGCTGTGAATATTTCACTTTCTACACATTGGACATCTCCATGTACATTTAATAATTGATTAAAGAAATTTTTCCACTTATTCAAAATATTGTTCGATGTCGTGAGTATAGTGTCATCATTGTCCTTAATTATGTTTATTCTAGGCTGGAAAAAAAATTCTTCAACTCGTTTATTCCCTGTAGAGATCCCTAAAATTGTTGTCTTTACTATTTTCCTGTAATTGATTTACTTTGTCTTTGAGATAGTTTCTTTTTCTTTGTTCTAATGGTTCTAGAGGTTTCTCGTTTAGCATTGCTGAGATTTTCGACCGTAGTATCATTCGGATTTTACAACCTCTGTAGTTTTGCCTGCTTTCTTGCATTTACCAATTTCACGCAGTCATCATCGAACCACGGTTTATTTGGTTTCAATTCAAGCGAACCTAATTTTTCTTTTGCAGCTACTTTAATGTTGTCTTTAATGCATTCCCAGGTTTTATCGATATTAATATCATCCCTAGCTTCTTGTTCAGCAGTGTTTTCTAGGATTGCAAATCTATTTGAAATCTCGACTTGGTAAGCATTCCTACTTTCGTTTTCACCTACCTTTTTTAGATTGAATCTCTCTATATCTAAATTTTGCCTAGTTCCATTCTTTAATGAAAGGTTCTCCCGAATAGCCGCAATTATCAGATAGTGATCCGAAACGCAGTCAGCACCCCTAAAGGTTCGAACGTCGATTATACTAGACTGCCTCCTTGCATCTATTAGCTCATGGTCGATTTGATTATGAGTCTCTCCATCTGGTGAGGTCCATGTGTATTCATGAATATCACGATGTGGGAATTTTATACTCTCGACGGTTAAATTTTTACCGGTGGCAAAATCCACTAGTCTAACACCATTGTCATTGCTCTGCAAGTGGAGACTTTCGTTCCCAGTCGTGGGCTTGAAAGTATCCTCCCTGCCTACTTTCGCATTGAAACCTCCTAAGTTTAGCATAATTTTCATGTGATATGCCGAAAACTGATCAAATGTTCGTTCCATTTCCTCACAAAAACTGACCTTGTTACCTTTTTCTTTATACTCTGTTGGTGCATGGACATTCATAACTATGATGTCACACCACCGTCCTCTTAGAATAACATAAGAAAGCCTATCATTAATAAACTCTACTTTCTTAATGGCTGAATCAATTCTTCTGTGTATGAAGAACCCGATCCCTAATTGATGGTTATCATTCCCTCTCCCGTAAAAAAAAAGGTATACGCGTCGATCTGCACTGAACCTTCATCCTCCCATCTAACATCCTGTACTGCCACTATATCTAACCTGTATTTCTGTAATTCCCTAGTTACCGATTTAAGCGCCCCATGCCTATATAAGCTCATTACGTTCCACGTTCCCAATCTATAGTTCCTACAATTTTTAGACTCCCTCAGTGTAGTCCCTACCCGGAGATCCGAACGAGGGTCTATTTTACCTCTGGAAAATTTTACACTGATAGGATCCATAAATCAGGCAGCATTACTTAACAATACGTTTTACTGGGAGAGGTTGTTAACCTCACGCCAAACCACCAAACTGGAGGACCACCTCATGTCGTCTGTCCGCGACTGCTTATTCAACATATTCGCAGCTACCCTCAATATCTGGAGGCCGTATCCTCTATCCGCAACCAGAGGACGGGTCATGCCGTGGTGACAGAGACCCACCCCTTAAATATATTATGTGCATAGATATATATATACCTATACATATATATATACACACACCAATACACATACACATACATATATACGAAGCATAGTTTCAATATTGTAAGCAACATAGAACCTAAGCTTATTTAATATCACATTGTGAAGCAAACAATCGAATGCCTTACTGCGGTCACATATGCTGGCTACGGCATATTTTTTCACTTCAAACGAATGCAATATCCAGTTAACAATACTTTCAGCTGCCAAAGTTGCTGACCTACCACTTCTAAATCCAGATTGTTATTTTCAAAATAAGTAACCAACTGCTTCAACATAACGCTTTCTATTATCTTAGACATAATAGGTACCAATGACACTGGTCTACAATTTCTTTCACCCTTTTTACATAAAGGAACCACCTTCGAAATCTTAAGCATGTCTGGAAAATGACCTTCATCCATACACTGGTTAATTACCAATACTGAAGGTTCTAAGATACAGTTCAATATAGACTTAAACAAATAATTTGAGAAGCCATAATATCCTGACTTTTAGAAATACTCAACTCATTTACAAGTTAGTAAACTTTATTTTGAACTGCATGTTTCCATTTTAAATTACCATTAATTTTGTCTACTTCATTTAAAAAGTCTTCTGAAGCATTGCCAGGGGCAGTTATTGAATTCTTGATCTCATTCACTCAATTTGAAAAATAATTGCTAAAATCATCGGCTACCAAATTTTTTATAGTAGAATGAGGCTTAATCTTTCCAGATTCCATATTAATAATTTCCCAAGTCATTTTCCACTTATTATTTGAATTGAGAATTAAACTATCATTGTAATTAATCTTAGCTTGGTTCAGCTTATATTTATACTCTTTTTTTAACGTCAGCAATCAACTTAGCTATCCGTTCACTATTATAACGTCTATTAACATTCTTCAAGAGCAAAATACGGTCACGCAGAGTATGTAATTCTGCAATGTACCAAGAGTTGTGTTTAGCAATGCTTGAAAATCAAAAGCCCTCCGTAATTAATTTTAAATTACACGCCGGGCCAAAAAGCTAGTCTTCTATATAAAAGGCAATCTTAGTAGCCTATGTGTGTCCGTTAAAGACTGAAAAAACTGCTGGACCGATTTACGCGCGCTTTTTTGCAAAATGATCCGCGTTGTCCGGAGAAGGTTAAAAGCTATTGAAATCCTCGATGTGACCAGTAGAAAGAATGTTAGGTGCCTAATTTCTGAAAATGACACTGAATTCATCAAATACAATTCAGGTCTTATGATAAAAATATTGTTTGCAGTGTTCACATAGGACTTTGGCAATTGCATTTTACTGGCGTTGGCAAATAATTACAAATCCACAGTAAATAAATATCGGGAGTGATGCATCACATAATTTTTCCTACCCTAGGCATGGACAATATCATTTTCTCACATCACATTCTGATTTAGAATAAGAGGTTGTATTGTGCGGATAGCATTTTCAGTTGTCTCAGCACGGGTAGCGAGTAGGCCTAATGTTAAATCAGAAATCCGTAAAAATTCTATCCGATGATATGTTCTTCATTGCTGTACGCGTTGTATTAGTTGAGAAATAGGACTGTTTATTGTAAGCCGTAAGCATGTAAAAAGAGTCAAAATGCGATGAAACATATTTAGTCCTATGTGCGCAGTAAATGATTGTGTTCCAGATTTTTGGGGAAGAATGTGTGAAAGTGATATTGATTTTCTTTTAATGTTAGCCCCGAAACGGTTGTATGGCTACATGAAAGTGAGAAATAAAACTTCCTGTAAATACAATAAAATGTTATGTTACCGGAATTTCTGTTCTTCTTATTTCAGTCCCCATCAGGCATGATGTGTAAAAGCAGTGAATTGCAGTAAAAGCAGTGAGCGATAAAAGCCATATCTAGCGTTATCTGAGAGAATAGTTTGAGTGTGATAAGTCGTTCTTCTTCGCTTCAAACTCTAGATGCCTATGAAAGGACTTGCAGCTTAAAAATCAAAAGTTTTCCATAATTTAAATTTGACACGCAAAATACAAAACCCAGGCGACGCCGGGCCTTTTAAGCTAGTATTTTATAATCACCGTTCTTTCCCGCATCATAAATTTATCCATTTTTGCTAATTACAAGATGGTGAGTCTGCTACTGACCAATCTTTCAATTTCAAAATAAAATTTTATGAAAATTTCTTAATGAGAGCAATTTCTCTTTTTTATTGATACGTTAATGTCGAATACAGAAGCAAAAGAATGGGCTCAGTGCATTTGCTTCTATTTCCTGTTCCATCATCTGAAGCAAAAGAATATGCTACATTTTGTTCATAACATTATAAGGTTTTCCTTCCACATACTGAAGTAGGAGGTTACGCTTCACTTTATTCATAAGGTCCAATTTATTCTTCCTCTAGGCCTACCCAATGGCACCAACTTGTGTGGGCTCAAGCCCACCCAATAATCGTTATTTATTGCTATTAATCAAAATTGTGCTTACTTGTTGAATCGCTGCAAAGAGAAAATCAGGCTAATGTGGGCATATATAGTACGACCTTCTCTTGTTCCAGTTCCCTCATGATAATTTGAAATCGTTCCACAGTTCATTACATATTTACGTCTGTCAGTGCATTTTCCACAGCCATCGCTGTTCTAAATACTGTGTACTGAAGGAGATCACAGAAAAGCAAGATTTAGAATTTAGACGATGCTTGTGAGATAATACACAAGTGTGAACATCGAAAGAATGGATGGAACATGTAGAAAGAATGATTAAAAAGGTCATCAAGGGACAATAAACCACTAAAAAGATAGTGTGGTTGGGTAGAATAGGTTCCAGGTCTAAGAAAAGACGAAGAAGATAATTTACTCCAGCCAGGAAAAACATTTTGGAACAGGCCGTGCTACATACTTATTTTATTTTAGTAGGTACCTAAAACAAAAAGTTTATAATTTTAAAGGATTTCCGTTAACTAGGGTACACTATTCTTTTCTAGCAGTTGAATTACGTTGATTGTTATTTATTATTACAAAGACATCGTTTCTTGCAAAATTCTATAATTATCTGAATGATCATTTAAGTCCATTTCATAAATCAAATAAGGGGCGGGAGTGTGAAAATTTGAAAATCTTTGAGTCCATCTAATATTTTTCAAAATTTGGCGCCACTGGGCCTACCTATAGTAGCCTACCTGTCCTATGCTACGGGCAGTGGAAGTAAAAATAGTATTATTTTATCTGGATGGGGATCGATACATTACTTAGTTATGTCCAGACGCAAATAGTCGCATCATAACTTAGTTGTTTGGAAAAACCGTTAAGACATATTCAGAAATAAAAAGGAAATAAAGACACAGGTAAGACTGAAATTGTAAAGTTCAACTATCAAATATGATTACATTCCATGTCTGCAATAATAAAAATATCAGAAGTTAGAGGCTTTGATAAAAATGACCCACGCCTATGTTATGTAAGTATGAAAAAAGACCCAGGTAGGTAAGGTTACCGGCACTGGTATAGGAAGTTGGAGTTTCCACCATGATAGTATGAAAGGGAAATGAATGAAAAACACTATCTGGAGAAAAAAATATGTACGTACGTTTCTAATTGCAGTGCTTATTCATCTCCTTTTTTAGTGCTTAAAACAATAGGAATGTTAAGAACAATAATAATACACTGTTAAGCGCTTTCTTACTAACACACATAGGCGTAACGAGGGGGGGTTTTGGGGGTTTGAACCCCCCCCCCCCATTGACTAAAAAAAAGGAAAATTGTATAATTTTTTTAAGTCTGCCCATAAATTACTTAATGCGTGGGAAGCTTAAAACTCGTTATTTTGAGTCTTAATTTTTAAAATTTTCCGGGAAGGACCCCCGGAAGCTTAAAACTCGTTATTTTGCATCTTAATTTTTAAAATTTTCCGGGGGAGGACCCCCGGACCCCCCTCTCCCAGGGGGGTATTATAATCCCCCCCAGATGTTATAACCCCCCCCCCATATGGTCGGCCTGGTTACGCCTATGCTAACACACATCCCATATGTTAATTCTGAAACTTTTCATTGTAATACTGTAATTTTATGTAGGTCATGTCCGCCGCCGTGGGTGAGTCGGTAGCACGCCTGCCTTCCACTCCGGCGGCCCGGGTTCGATTCCCGGCCTGGTCGGGGATTTTTCAGTAGTGAAAGATCCCCTCCCTGGGTTCAGGACTGGGTAGGTTAAGTCATAGGCTAAGATAATGCACATTGTGCGCGATTCCTTAATTATAATCACTTGTCATGGAATCTGTGATGGCGATAAATAAAAATAACAGTTCGCAAATTCAGTCGGATATTTTTATGCTGTAAAGCCATTTTTGTAATGAGTTTTCTCGGTGTTCTCCTGTTTGGTCCTCCTTTATAGGTTGTTATAAACGGGATACAGTACCCGGAGTATCCAATCAGTGGAGAAGAATTCTGTATGCCAGGAATTGAGAGTAAAACGAACAACAAAATACGATTTATAAGCGGGACCGTACGGTAGCTTAATTAATAATACACGTGTTTTTTTTTTTTTTTTTTTTTTTTTTTTAAAAAGAGCCAAATGTGGTAGCAATGCAGTTCACATACAAATCTGAAAAGTTAAGTTATTTATCCAATCTCGCCAGTCACCAAATCCATGACGTCATAGTTGTTCCCACAAGCAGGGGAGGAGTTGGATTCAATATGAAAGAGGCCTGTGCTGTGCGCATGCAATAAAGTAAATAACTCCAGTTCCGTGTGAACAGATCTTCTGCTACACTTATTTAAAATCTAGCGTTTAATCAACGTACAATACCAACCACATTAGACATAGGAAGACGTTATCCATTCAAGGTATAAAGAAAAACATTTTGAAGGCATGCACTGCTACACCGACTTCCATTTCCTTTAAGAAAGGAATTTAAATGGCGCCTTCATAATCATTGGTTGAACTGATGCACTTTTAGCCAATCATAGAGATCGTTTTCTCGCATAGCGACGTGATGGTTTCGGCGTCATTCACCCAATAGTAGGACATGACGCATTCACCCTTTAGGGGCACTTCACGGAGAATTTTAATGTAAACTGTACTTTCATTGGCAGTATGCTTACAGTCGTGATGTCACAAGGCGGAAGAAGCCAATGGGAAATGCGGAATCATCCAAGTTTGGATACCGTAGGGACACATCAGACACATCAATCAACGCCAGTATTTTGCAAAAGCCACGCCTCGGTTAGTCAATAAATTTTGAATATTGAGTAGTGTACGTGTAACATCTGTGTGTTTTCAAGTATTTTTGTGTATTACATATCAGATCAAGACAGATTTCTACGGTACTAAACACAGTGCCGACCAATTCGCCTGCTACCAGAATTATCCTAGTAGCTTGTGGAGCTCCACTGAGCTCGCTGGTTTCGGTGCTAGGGAATCACGGGACCTGATCCGCCGTCGTGCGCGACCACGCCAGTTTAGTGCAGTGTCTGCCATGTTTTGAAGGTATGAATGCGGTGGGGCGTGCTTCGTCGTTAATGTCTCGTGTTTTGGATCAGTGAATGATATGATCAACTAGATCGCAACATAGGAGATTGGCTACAACGGGTGCATAATGTTGTATGGAAATCTTTGTTGCAACCTCTTCGATATGCAAGAAATGGTGTCATACATGGTTCGGGAAACCTCGTATTTGTACCAACAGTATGTAGCTATTCGGATGAAGTGAGGTGAATGTTTGTTTTGATTAATTTTACCGGTAAACAAACAGTGGTTCAGGATGCTTACGTATTCCAGATAATCAAACATATTTTAAAAAGTTAACACACGTTATTTACGTGTCTGGGGTGGCAGTTCTGTTGTTATTTTGTTTCCCGTGCTTTTGACCCGAGTGGGCGAGTCCATTGCCGCCGTCTCGGGGGTGTGAGCATAGCAGATGGGGTGGTGAGAATCTAGCCCGATAAAACCGTTAATCGTTTTACTTTGGAAGAATTTTAGTAAGAAAATAAACAAATGAACAGCACGTTAAATTTACTAATATTGAGGTGAAATGTCCATGTGCCATCGCACTGGAAAAAGTTATGGTTTCCATGTTATGTAAGATTGTTTTTACTGTGACTGCCGACTGTGCTGGATTATTTTGATTTTCGAGAACTGGAGCCGTCCTGGTATAGGATAAAAGACGAAGTGTCAGTGAAAACGAATGAATTACTTATTCATAATTGATCTCGTATACTAATAGTGAGGAATGATTACATAGGCCTACCTACACTAACCAGAGGAGCCAAGTGACTGCACCCATGTTGGTTTGTTTACATTTTTTATGGGATTGGGAAGAATGATTAAGTGCAGTTACAGTAATTACGAAATTAAATTAAAAGTAAGTGGAAATTTTTCAGCACTTAAAGACCGCATTTTATCTTTTCAGTAAATATATAATATGTGTAAAACAGTGCTGTAAACGGACCTGATAGAAGTTCATGGAAGTGTTTCAACTAGCACTTAAAGAAGTTAGGTGTGGAATAGTTTATAATTATTAAGGCCTTAGTGTCTGTAGTTCCCATTGTGAATCGGAAACGTGTTGACTGTAATTCTGGAGCCAAACCTGCAGTTTGGTGGCAGCGTTCCTCATGGTTCGATGGTGCTCTTGAATGCGGAGGTATCACCGGTGGCCACACGGGCAATGGACAGCTCGGTGGTGGTGCAAGCCAAACGTCCTGATGCTTGGCACAAGCACGAGCAATTGATGCTGATGGAGAAACAGAAGCCAAAACGTAAGTATTGCAGCTTTGACTGTGAGAGCACTATCTCCTCGACATTACAATTTTCCTTGGGAAAATGGTAGTATACACCACAACCGAGTCCCACTCCAACTCTCTAACGGGTCTTGCCTGGAAAATAGGGGTTTTGGGTGGGGAGAAACTTAAAACGGTGTAGACATCTAGCGGCGGTGAATATATTGTGTTGGCATTGGTGCAAGGGTAATTTTTCTGGCTCAACTTTGGAATAGGTCCCTTCAAAAAAAAAGTTTTTGTTTCCTGCGTTTTTCTTGTATTTCAGAATGTAAGGCCTACGTGTCACAAACATTTTTTTTTTCTGTTTTTTTTTTTTTTTTTTTTTTTTTTTACACAAACATTTATATCATTTATTTATATAAACAGATTACCGGTAATTGCACATTCGACGAATTCTTTACTTACTAGGCACGCACCATTTTGGATTGGAGACATCGTGTACTGCTGCCAACATTGCTGGAATTGTGTACCCTAGGTCACGCTGCCAACATTGCTGGAATTGTGTACCCTAGGCCACGCTGCCAATTTCCAACGTGAAGACACTGACTCTAATGCGCAATTTCGTAACGCTACAAGTGAAGCTGCAGCTAGCACTTCCAATTAAATTAAATGTACCGAAATGTTTGTTTGTTTGATCTATTTGTGATGGAAATGAATGCATGCAATTCTAAAATTAGTAGGCCTACAATACCTCAAACACTAGTACAATATTTACAATAGGCCTAATAATAATAATTTATTTAAAAGTAAAGGCGCTAAACCTACCTAACTTTAAACTCTAGTCTACAGGATAAACAGTCCTGATATCTTCTATCATTTCTTGAAATGGATCTGCTAGTCGGTGCTTACAGTCCAGACGCCACAAGTATTCTACCAAATGGATATCTACCTGTTCGTGTCTGATACCGCCCCTGGCTAGGCGTGCATGGAGAGATCGCCAACGTGACTCGATATTGTTCGTATGAACACCAGTCACCGGATTTACGATTTTCACATTTTGGGACTTGAACCCATCTGCAGAACACATTTCTGGGGTCTTGGTGCATACATTGGCAGCTGTGACTTCAGATGTTGCCTCCATTCCTAGTCTCGGCCCTTCGGGAATCTTCGCAGTTCATAGCATAGGCTATCAACGTGAACTTTCGGACTTTGAAAATTTTCGAGGGACCTAAACCAAAGTTTGGTTTATCCATTATTCTTTTAACTTAAATGTGAAATATTAAGCTGCATTACCGGTACCGGTGTTGAGCAGTGGCTAGGCGGGGAAGGTGTGAGGGGTAGCAGCCAGGCAGGGAAAGCGGCCGCGCCGATGGAATGGGGAGCAGGTTGTGGCACGTATTACCATCTTGCCTTTTTCTTTCTGGAACTTAACACTTAATTGAATATACAGTAAAATCCAAAAACAGGTCGCACCTTCAGATGATTGTATCCTGCCCAACCCACCCTAAATGGTGCACTTTTATACCACAATCGGCATAATCCCAATTACGGGGACCAATTCACGTGATATTCACATTTCCACGGACTGTGTGATGTTTTTTGTTTATGAGCGATACACAGTTACCAACTGTCCTTGTATATAGTAGCAGTAGACTGCAAATATATTATATCTGCCGCGGGGTTTGCCAGCCTGTTCCCTCACAATCATACCTCGTGTGACCAACTGTTCTTGTATATAGTGACAGCAGACGATTTTATGCCGCGACCAGCCAAGCTCCGCTATTTTGTTAGGTTAGGAACGTTTATGTTAGTTAACCCATCGGCGCACTTCCCCGTCTGCGGGACAGGCGATAAATCCAAGTCGAAACGCACTTTGCCGGCTGCCAGACGGGTTGAGCAACCGACACTTTTTCTTGTAGTTCTAGCTTTCTCTGAGTAGATGGCATAACATTCCATATACCATTTTAAAGCTGAATAAATTCTCTATGCAATGGTATGCAATATGATATGCTTCATATCGATCTTCAACGTATAAATCGATCGTGAATATGTGGTCGATATGCACTTTGGCGGCTGCCAGACGGGCTGAGCAACCGACACTTCTTCTTTTAGTTCTAGCTTTCTCTGAGTAGATGGCATAACATTCCATATACCATTTTAAAGCTGAATAAATTCTCTATGCAATGGTATGCAACACGATATGCTTCATATCGATCTTCAAGGTATAAATCGATCGTGAATATGAGGTTATTCCCGCTTTCCGTTAGTAGATGGCATGACATGCCTTATTAGCGTATTATACCCACAAAAGTTATCTATACCTTATTGTATTCAACACAATAAGTCAAGTTTAAGTTATAAATTGATATAATGATCACGTGATCATGGGATTCCGAGGCGCTCAGTTCGAAAAATGGCTTTGAGGAAGAAATGTGTGTGGTGTTCCAGACTGTTTTAGGGTGTATAACACCACAAAATACCTGTAAACAAACATTCCAGGGATCAACAAAACATCACAGCATAAAAAGGGGTATGCAGTTTAGTCCATAAAATTGAATTTGCATGAAGTAATAATAAATGTAAAGAAATCAATTTTTGCCTGAAAATATTAGTGTTTATGGGTGCGCTGTGCATAAGAAAAGTAGTGTGCCAATGGGTTAAGGAACAATATACTGAATACCTACGATGTTTTGTTAGGTTACGAACGTTTATGTTAGTTAAGGAGCAATATACTGAATAGCACAACCACCATTTCTTACGAGCAGCTAGTGGCTTGTACCTTTGTAGGTTTGTCACACTGTTCATCCACAATCATATCTTGTTTAGCGATATGACGTCACACCTCCAGCGTCCAATCAGGAGGATGAGGACAGAAAAATGGTGGAGAAGAAGGGAGTTTTCGCTATATCGTGATATAAAAGAAAGTGTATCAATTAGGGCGGGTGGGTTGGACCAAATCACTCGCGAAGACAACATCTCCTCTCCACACATCTATCTATAACAAAATTCATGTGATATAAGTGTTTTATGAAGAGAATCTCTGTTCTAAAAAATGGTCCCCGTAGATGGGATTTTACCCCACAATCTAGCGAATTCTTCTGTCCTCGTATTATGAAGAAACTCGTGATTGGACGTTGGAGGTGTAATGTCATTCCGCTAGACGAGCAGTGACAGGCTGGCAAACCTCGCGGGCGATATAATATGGCACATTTTCGAAACCTGCAAACAGTGTATCATACATTCACAACGGCTGCCGCCACCACTTCATGCACTTAACTATGTGGTTAGTGTTATGCATTATTTAGACTAAATGCAGAGGTGGGTATTGTGTTCCAAAGCAAAGAACTTCTCTGTGAGGAATGCGAGGAATGTGGCCGTTACGTTACGAGTCAGAACCGTGCCGTGCTATTATTAACATTGTAGTACAGGACAGTATCTGTTATGAAAACATTCTCCTCCTAGACCATGGGCCACTAATATGAAACCCTCCCCCCCCCCCCGTGGGAATTTCCGACACATATTTTTTTGTCGGTATTGCCATCTAGTTTAAGTTTTTAGTTGTTTGCCTCTTGTCAATTACAGCATTTACCCGGAAAACCACGGAAATCCGGAGAAAATGAATTTGTTTTAATTTTTCATTGTCCTTTGCTCCTAATATTCCCAGGGAATTTCTGACTCACACATTTTGTTGATATTGGCATCTAGTTTAAGGTTTCAGTTGTTTGCCCCTTACAAATTACAACATATCCCCGGAAAACCACGTATATACGGAGAAAATGACTATGTTTTATATTTTAAATCTTTGTTCTTTGCTCCTAATATTCAAAGCTAATTTCTGACTCATGTTTTTTATTGGCATTACCATCTAGATTAAGGTTTGAGTTGTTTGCCACTTATCAATTACAGCATAAGCCCGGAAAACTCCGAAAACCACTGACATCCGGAGAAAATGGCTTCGTTTAAATTTTTAAAAATACCTGTTCTTTCCTCCTAGTATTCAAAGGGAATTGGTGAATCATATGTTTTTGTGTTGGTATTGCCATCTAGATTAAGGTTTCAGTTATTTTCCCCTTACCAATTACAGCATACACCCGGAAAACCACGTATAGACGGAGAAAATGACTATGTTTTATTTTTAAATCTTTGTTCTTTACTCCTAATATTCAAAGGGAATTTCTGGTTCGTATGTTTTTTGTTGGTATTGCCATCTAGATTAAGGTTTCAGTTGTTTGCCCCCTAATGAATTATAGCATATCTCCAAAAAACTCCTAAAACCACGGCAATCCAGAGAAATTTGACTTTTTAAAAATTTCTTTAAATTCTTTGTTCTTTGCTCCTAATATTCCAAGGGATTTTTGTTTCTTGGTATTGCCATCTAGTTCTGGGTTTCAGTTGTTTGCCCGTTATCAATTACATCTTATCTCTGGAAAACCACGAAAATCCGGAGAAAATGAGTTTGTTTTAATTTTTTTAAACCGTAGTTCTTTGCTCCTAATATTCAAAGAGAATGTGTGACTCATATGCTTTTGTGTTGGTATTGCCATCTATATTAAGGGGTCAGTTGTTTCCCCCTTATCAATTACATCTTATCTCCGGAAAACTCCGAAAACCACGAAAATCCGGAGAAAATGAGTTTGTTTTAATTTTTTTTTAATCTTTGCTCTTTGATACCAATATTCCCAGGGAATTTCTGAATTACATAATTTTTGTTTCTATTGCCATATAACTTAGTTTAAGGTTTCAGTTGTTTCCCCCTCACCAATTACAGCATGACAAAGAATACTGGAAAAAATCCTGATGCTGAAGGGATGAAAGCGATTGAAAAGCTGGCAAAACACCCTTCATATTCTAATTTAAAATATGTGAATTATAATTTATCTTGCCAAACCTTCCGCAGTCACTACCCTACTTTCTTGACTGAAGTTAGAGAAGGGACATTGGGTAAAACAGCACAATTTTGGATTGGTAATATGGACAAATTAGTGTCATTGATTTTAAGATTTCACAATTATGGCAGATATCTCGTAGTCCACATACTCACCCTTTTGTACCTGCAAAGGACACACCTGAAGCAGAAGAATTATTTCGCAATAACGGTTACAGTGACTGTACATCACAAGTTTCGAGTTCTAGAAATTCTGTGGATTTCCGTGGTTTTCCGAGTTTTATGGGGATATGCTGTAATTGATAAGAGGCAAACAACTGAAACCTTAACCTAGATTGCAATACTAACACAAAACCATATGAGTCGCCAATTCCCTTTGAATACTAGGAGCAAAGAACAAAGATAAAAAAAAATTGTTATTTTCTCCGTATATACGTGGTTTTCCGCGTTTTCCGGAGATATGTTGTAATTGGTAAGAGGGAAACAACTGAAACCTTAAACTATATGACAATACCAACAAAAAATATGTGAGTCAGAAATTCCCTGGGCATATTAGGAGCAAAGAACAAAGAAAAACTCATTTTCTCCTGATTTCCGTAGTTTTCCGGGGTTTCCGGGTAAATGCTATAATTGATAAGGGGCAAAAAACTAAAAACTGAAACTAGATGGCAATACCAACAAAAAAATATATGAGTCGGAAATTATAATAAAACTAATTGCACAGAAATTATAAGAAAATTAAAATAAAACTGCACAGAAATTATAAGCAACTGAAGTGCTTGCCAAATATTTTTAACTTTGCTAATAGAGCATCTCGGCACGTGCGGTGGCAACAATCACGTGCACGGCAGCCAATAAGCAATCGTTTAGCCACCTGTGATTGCATCCCTCACGGCCTCCTCCACTACCACCTCCTCTTGCCCCTCTAATTAGCAGTGCACCCCGCAGAGAAGTTCTCTGCTTTGGCCAACTATACAATGCACTTGCAACAATATACAAAGACAGCGGGTACAAGGCACTTGCGACAATATACAAGGACAGTTGGTCACCCTGCTAAGGGGCAATTCCATGATAACATTGAGACAGATTGAAAATAATAAAATGTTACAAATATTGTAAATTGTTGCAGTTTCTCTAAGTCAAAGAGTTAAAATTTCAGAAAATATAAATATTTCATGCATTTGTCTTTTGAATGTTGACTTAAAAAATAATCTTTTAGATAGGCCTAATTGATGGAAAATACCAAATTTATCATGAACATGGACATTCACAATTTAGTCCAACAGATGCAGCAACAGTTCTGTCCAAGGATTCTTTTTCATCATAAAGGAAAAGATAACTTATTACCGGTACGGAGGGAAAACATTACTTCATTGAATTGCAGATGGCAAATTAGGTCAATAATAGGCTATATGGAAGGAAGTCCAGTAATAGGCTACACAGAGATTGTTAGTCCGTGACAAAAAAGGTCATATTAAAAATACATGACAGAGAATAAAAACGCTTTCCTTGAAAATGATGCAAAGTCCTTTGCTAATCCCAAACTGTTTGTAAGCAAGCAAAATTCAACCACAAGCTGCCCTGTTGGCTTTCTAACACTGTTGCCAGTTATACAAATTTCTCATTCCTGCAGAAAAAATGCCATTTTTTTCAGCCATGTGGATGACCAAAAACCCTTGGGACATTCTTTATGTTCATTAGGTGGGGTGACAATTTTAATTAATTTTATTTTTTAGGGGTTAATATTCTTCACACATTCATACTCATTGGCAGGAAAAAAGTTGAAGAGGAAATAACATTTTGTTTTGTGGAAAAATGCATTAGAATAGGCCTATACAAAACTGAGGTTTGGGACAGGGCATGTGGATGACATTTCATTGAATTAAATTTGGTTTTGGAGTATCAGAATTTAAAGTTAGTGACATTTCAAAGTGATAGTTGTGGTAGGGAAGTAGTAGAAAAAAACTTTTATTTTAATTCTTTTTTTAAAGTTGAATTTGAAGGGAACACACTCCGGAACACAAATTTTCCCGTATTTTAAGGATCACCCATATAGTATAGTATTTATGTGTTCTTATATGGGTGATTCTTCAAATACGGGAAAATTTTCAGTTTTGTCTGATTTGTATGGAGAATGTGTTGATGCAGAATGGCCACTAGTTGAGGGAACTTCTACAGTATTTCTACATTCTTCTTTTTTCTTACATCTCAATTTATGTACTGCTACGTAATTAGTCATCTTAGTTTATTGAGTTGAAGGTGGTTCATAGATGGGTGATTCTTCAAATAACTTACGGGAAAATTTGCGTTCCGGAGTAATATTTCCCTTTAAATTCAACTTAAAAAAAAAATTAAAATAAAAGTTTGTTTCTACTACTCCCATACTACAACTATCAGTTTGAAATGTCACTAACTTTAAATTCTGATATTCCAAAATCGAATTTAATTCAATGAAATGTCATCCACATGCCCTGTCCCAAACCTCGGTTTTGTATATTCTAATGCATTTTTCCACAAAACAAAATGTTATTTCCTTTTCAACTTTTTTCCTGTCAATGAGTATGAATGGGTGAAGAATATTAACCCCTAAAAAATAAAATGAAATAAAATTGTCACCCCACCTAATGAACATAAAGAATGTCCCAAGGGTTTTTGGTCATCCACATGGCTGAAAAGAATGGAATTTTTTCTGCAGAAATGAGAAATTTGTAAAACTGGCAACAGTGTTAGAAAGTCAACAGGGCAGCTTGTGGTTGAATTGTAAGGTTGAATTTTGCCTGCTTACAAACAGTTTGGGATTAACAAAGGACTTTGTATCATTTTCAAGGAAAACGTTTTTATTCCCCGTCATTAACATGGCTTCTAGAAAGTTAATATTAATTAATTTTGATTATGCACTATGATAAACCTTCCAATTCAAAGTACCTGACTGAAGTTGAGCCTACAGAGGTTTAGAAATGGCTTGCTGAGACCACTTAAACACCTTTTTTGTCATCCACATGCCTGATTTTTGTGTCATCCACTTGTCTCATGAAGGGGTATGTGGATGACTCTCAAGCAGTGGCGGCTCGTGAGGTTCCATAGGGGTGGGTCACATACAAATATAAGCCATAGATGTTAAAGGAAAACAGAACTCGTACTTAAGCTAAAACTTACCTTTCTGTTTCATTTCTTGTATAACAATACTATTCTTAAGGACATTGTCAAGTGTCGCGGTGTAGTTAATGAGACCTTTGAAAACACTTGGGTTATCAGAACTCTCTATCTCATTATGCCCACGCAAGGCCAATTCAAATTCCCCGCAAAATTTAATGGCATCAAGAATGCGTGACAAAATATATATGTTTTTGTCAACATCATTATGCTTACGGACACATGTTCTATACCCATCATCAAGTTGCACCCTGATATCAGCCTTCCCTAAGACAGCGAGACTCATTTCATTGTCTAAATGGCGTTTTGACAAACTGTGCTTACATCTATCGGGTAAATATTTACCAGTTTTAGTCCATGCATCTTCTCCACCGAATAGAATACACGGAAAACAAAATAGTGCATTAGTTGTCAGACACCCGCACATCCACTCGCACTTTTCATATAAATTTTATTGAAATTACTCTTGTACACTCTGTTTTTGTCTATTAGCTCTGGTCTAGCCCGGCCTAATTATTTGGCTAATAACCGGTCCTCGAAATTTAGAATTTTATTTTGTATCTTATCTCATTCATTTAACTATCACTATGTAAAAAATACTTTACTAACTAAGGAAAAATCAGAAGCACGCACTAACACTCAACAAGAAAAAACTTCCGGCTTTAGCTATTTGAGTTGCGGAAGAGGGTAGGAAAACAGCATTTTTGCACTCGGCCTTTCCCAACTGGTCAGGTTTTACGGGTAAGATGTTATTGTATTCTGATACCCTGGGGGGAGTAAGAGAGTTGGCTATACAGTATTCTGTCTCTCTCGACACGTAAATATTTTCTCAACTACAGAGTAATAATAATGCATACCACTCCATCTGGCGGAGGTCTTCAAGAGTGCAGACAGCACTGATTTGTGTGAAGTCGCAAAATTACTGTGACCCTGTACAACTTACACTAGCCACAACCCCTCCCTGCATTCCATCAGCTTTAGAAAGGGGAAATGTTAAAGGGATGAGAGATGGCCGGGCACGACGGAAATTTGACCCATGCTATGTTGCCGAACTTTACCAGGAAAGCAAACGCGCGAAGTTTGAAATAGATGGATGTTAAGTTATTTTATTCGTTGCTATAAATGCAGTACAGTTTATATTCAAAATAGATGGGGATGGGGGGGCACGTGACCCTGTGACCTATAGGTAGAACCACGCCTGCTCTCAAGTCATGTAGATGATAAATGTAGGATACTATTGTGTTTGCGGTGTCTGTGACCTGTACTTAAGATCTTAAAACTGATTAAATGAATTTCTGCTTGATTCCCCCCCTCCCCCCAAACCATAAAAACACAGTCTCGTTAAAATTACATTAATTCCGGAGTATGCACACAAATTTGCAAATTTGATGCAAAATCAACTGAAGTGGCTGAGAAAAATATGAAATCACATAAAGAAAAGCAGATTGTTGCCAAAGTTAGTCATTAATGTAGCCTTCTGCCATCCACATGTACACGGATGTCATCCACATGGCTTTAAAAAAATAAAGAAATTAAAATAAATAAAAATATAAACATTTAAGCTCTGCTGGTGTCATATTATAATCAAGTAACCCCTGAAGTATTTTTGTGATTTTTTTTAGATTTTTTAATCAAAGTAAAAAATTTGGATTTTACACACTCCAAATTTTCCCGTATTTGAAGAATCACCCAGATGCTTTTTTAATTGCTTTCTGCTCTCTGTCTTTCTTTTTTCATTTCTTCATGTAATCCTGCATTCTTTTTTCTTTTCCGGCACTCACGCTGACGTTCTGCTGCTGTTTTACCCATTACGGTCACTGAAGAAATTGATACTCCAAATAATCCAATAAAATATTACAGGTAATATACTGTGCCTAATAAAGTTCCAGTATGTTTGTTATTCTTATTTTAGTATTACATACCGTTTTTTCAACTTACACTACCTAAGTTCATGTGTGCTGTTTATTAGTAAGAGGCTCAGTGTGTGAAACAGGTTATGTAATTCCGTCACGACCCTAAATGTTGATTTAAATATAATCCTGTGAAACAAATGATATGGTCTGGTTGTAAAGCAGGCAAAACTAGATTTGCATACAAATTTTCTCCCACCTACTGCCATTACTTGAATACTAACAGTGAAAAATGTCCATTTTTGTGACGGAATTACATGCCTAATGCACAGAAACTTCCAATATTAATTAAAATATATAAAATATTTTTAAAATACATGTATAAGTGCATTTAAAGAAACTTAATGACTACCAGATACTAATTCTATGATTAATTGTTAAGTTTTTTACCTTTATTTGAAACAAAATTATCAATGACAATGGTGGAGAAATTCAGTCACGTAGGCTACTTGGTGTAAAGGAGGTTCTTCTTCCAGGAATCCCTAACTGCACTAAATAAAACATATCTTCAAAAAACAAAATATTCCTGTGAAATATAATCCTTGCCCTACGTAAATATGGTTTTACTTTCTAATTACATTCATTTTTAGAAATCCATGTCCTGGTTGACTTTTTTCTGGAATGGCCCAATACTAAATTCATCTGTGTACATGTGGACGGCAGATGTCCATGGGATGAGCCTTATGAGGCATGTGGAAGACAAAAATGGAGTTTTAGTGGTCTCAGCAAGCCATTCCTAAACCTCTGTAGGCTCAACTTCAGTCAGGTAGGCTACTTTGAATTGGAAGGTTTATCATAGTGCATAATCAAAATTAATTAATATTAACTTTATGCCTACTTTCTAGAAGCCATGTTAATGACAGGGAATAAAAACGCTTTCCTTGAAAATGATGCAAAGTCCTTTGCTAATCCCAAACTGTTTGTAAGCAAGCAAAATTCAACCTTACAATTCAACCACAAGCTGCCCTGTTGGCTTTCTAACACTGTTGCCAGTTTTACAAATTTCTCATTCCTGCAGAAAAAATTCCATTCTTTTCAGCCATGTGGATGACCAAAAACCCTTGGGACATACTTTATGTTCATTATGTGGAGTGACAATTTTATTTCATTTTATTTTTTAGTGGTTAATATTCTTCACACATA
This sequence comes from Ectobius pallidus, assembly GCA_964059195.1. NCBI lineage: Eukaryota > Metazoa > Arthropoda > Insecta > Blattodea > Ectobiidae > Ectobius > Ectobius pallidus. The sequence continues at coordinate 152,086,192 of CAXKWD010000002.1, forward strand.
CATACTGATTGCCAGGAAAAGAGTTGAAAAGGAAATAACATTTTGTTTTGTGGATAAATGCATTAGAATATACAAAACCGGGGTATGGGACAGGGCATGTGGATGACATTTAAATGAATTAAATTTAGTTTTGGAATATCAGAATTTAAAGTTAGTGACATTTCAAAGTAATAGTTGTAGTATGGTAGTAGTAGAAACAAACTTTTATTTTAATTTTTTTTTAAAGTTGAATTTGAAGGGAAATATCACTCCGGAACACAAATTTTCCCGTATTTGAAGAATCACCCATATATGCTATAAGCATCTTACATTTGTAGGAAGATTCTAAATGTAAGTAAAATCGCTAAAAATTGGTCACAAAATTAACCTAAAAAGGTGCTGTGAACAGCTGTGAAATTACGATCTCCTTGCACTGGACGATGTGCTATTATCGGCCTTGAAGAAGCGTGGGGTCACACGGACATTATTCAATGCTGGAAACCTAATGGTGAAAAATGTGGTCCGTCGCTAATCGAGGATTTTTACCAAATACAGAAACGTAATTATCGATCCCACATCCCCTTCTTGCTTTTCTATATTGGGGGCTTCACCCCCAAACCCCACCAACAAAAGAGTTCATTGAACAGACTGACTGCTGGTATTAATTAGTCACAAATTAGATAAATAGGCCTAGAGTATTAATCGTAAACAATACAAACCCAAACAAGTTTTAGAAATAGGCTTGTTTGCTTTTGATAAATCAGTGACCTTAACTTCTTCTTAGAAGTAGTCCTAGTCTCTTTCATTGAAAATATTATAGGAGAAAAATTCCTCCGACACTGGGACTTGAACCCAGGACCTTTGGCTATTCGTGCCAATGCTCTACCAACTGAGCTAAGCCGCGCTGTGAATTGAACTCCGGCTTAGCTCAGTTGGTAGAGCATTGGCGCGAATAGCCAAAGGTCCTGGGTTCAAGTCCCAGTGTCGGATGAATTTTTCTCCTATAATATTCTCATGTAATGTCTAACAGAGACAATAATCTGTGGTTCATGAAAGCTTATGTATCTATCTCTTTCATTGAAGTCCATTAGATTTTCTTCATCATCTCTTCTTTTTCTTATTCATCAGAAAGAATGCCAATTTTATCACTGTCATCATGTCCGCCATCATCATCATCATCATCTAGGTTTTCTTCTTGATCCTTCCCTTCATCTGGATTGTCACCACTTTGGGTTTGAACTCCAATAGATTCACTCTTCTTTTTCTTCTTCTGAGGTTGAGCATTTATCAGTTTGCAGTTGTATGAAAGATAAGCGAATTTAGCTGATAGGCGATTCCTCTTTTTAGAGGGCATCCCTCGTAGGATTAGCCTAAACCATGGGACTGGTTTATGATTAATTATTATTAGACTGTAAACTTATATTTAAATTTGTGCTTGTGTAAGCTAGATCATCATGAATTAGGGCGGAAGCACCAGCTAGTTTTTCTTACTTTTCATTTAATTCCTTGTTAACTTATAATTTCGGAGCAAAGCGGAAGTAAAAAAAAGTTAAGAAGAACATCTGTGGAACATACTGAGAGTGTAAGGAATAAAATATCTTACATAGTTTTTCAAGAATACTTTTTGAAACAAACATCACTTTTCCCCATCTATGACCATCTACCTATGCATCCCACCTATGGACGAATCTGTCTCCAGCTATGGCCACTTTTTTTTTGTTGAAGATAGACTCTATATTTAATAAGAATTAAATTGCACAAAGCTATTCTAATCTGAAAATATACTTCACAATATACACTAATATAATAGGGGTTAATTTATTGTAATTTTTCTGTGATTATTCCTACTCTGAAACATTAATGACTCTGGAAACACAGTTTTTAATAACGACCTTGCTGAAATAGGTCTGGTTCTGCAAATTTTGTTACAGCTTGTGAAATGTACTACTACCGGTAACACAACATTCTCAATGTATTTTTTTTAATCTGAATTTATACTCGAAAGGCTACTAATTTCATGTTCGTTACTACACAAACATTGGCTATGGGTCATTCCATGTCAAGTGAACCAATGGAAAAACGTGACCACCTCCGATTTTAGTCATACTTGGTTGTCATGAAGTACCACCTGAGATATGTTGAAGTACAAAATATCAGATTTTTATGTGTTGTAGTTTTCCAGTTATACCCTTCTGAAATATGGAAAAAAACCAAATTTTCTGCATAAGTGCAATCACAAAATGACGCATAAATCAAGCTGGAATTGACATAGATGAGTGGGAAAAGTACCAAAATGTAGCTTATATTATGAGCTTTAATTTGATATGTCACACGAGTACTTTCGAAAAAAAAATATTTTCAAGGTTACCCCCAAAAAATTTGAAAACTGAATTTTTCAAAAACCTATATTTTGAAAATTTTGAAAAAAATCTCACAGAAACATACATATTTCAGCATCATGTCCTACAAGTTTTGTTATGGGATCGAAATGGGATCATATTTTTTTACATTTATAACAAATACTATGCACGCTGGGTAAGAATATATGACACAGGAATATTGCACTTAATTCTAAAATCCATTCCTTTGTCCAGGGAGTTGTTTACCAACATGCATATACCAACTTGTGCAAGTGGTCAAATGGGTATGAGTAAACACAGTCTGCAAGCATGTGAGTCAGCCAGGGAATGCAAGTTGTAACCTGTTGGACCTGGCTTCAGTTGTGCCTTGACTCTCATGCAGTGTGCTTCCTTTCTTCAAAGGCTGTACAAAGACTGTATTGCTGCATGTAAAGTAGTGGGTTCAGTGATTAAAATAGGCATTGTGTATTTCCCCAGTATGGCTGAAAAAGTAAGTGAAACAGCAAAGATTTTCTGCTGCAACCCTTTCAAGAAAGACAGACATCAGGGTGTGAAAAGAAGTGTGAGGCCTGTTACTGACTGGATGTGTGACATGTTTGACACCATTGTGGTAGGTATGAAAATTTGTGACAGTTGTAGGAAAGAACTATCAAAGCAGAAACAGGTTACAGATACAACAGATGACTGTTTAGTACCAGTAGCCAATACCACTAGGCCTACTAATGTTGATGAATCATTTGTAGCTTTAGATGTTACCTTAGAGTACCTTAATAAGTCTCTAAGCTCTCTAGAGGAGTCACCTGTTGCTAAGAGGAAGTTGCAAATGAAATCATACTGTGATAAAAAATACAGTAAAATAAAAAAATGTTTGACAGAAAAGGTACTAACAGCAGCAAGTACAAATACAGAGAAAACTGTTGACCATAAATCAGAATCATGTGAAGTCATTTGTCAGCTAAAAGAAAAGTTTCAAGAAGAAAATATAAGTGTTAGTGAAAAATTGCAAATTTTAACAGTACTACCTAAAAGCTGGTCATGCAGTGAAATACAAAATGAATTTCAGGTTAGCAACAGAATGGCAAGAAAAGCTAAAGCATTGGTGAAAGCGAAGGGTATTCTGGCAACACCAAATCCTAAACCAGGAAAGGTTTTAAATGAATCTGTGATTGAGAAGGTAATAGGGTTCTACAACAGTGATGATGTCAGCCGTCTTATGCCTGGAAAAAAAGATTTTGTTTCTGTGAAAACGGGTGACAGTAGTAGAATTCATGTACAGAAGAGGCTAGTGATGGGCAACTTGAAGGAAGTGTACGAGCTGTTCAAAAACAAAAATCCTACTGATAAGATTGGATTTTCGAAATTTGCTGATTTACGACCTAAACATTGCGTCTTGGCTGGAGGAAGTGGTACCCACACAGTATGCGTTTGTACAGTGCATCAGAATGTTAAATTAATGCTACAAGTGTTGAAATCCAAACAAATTACACTGAATGATGGCACAGATATAAGTAATTATAATTCCTGTTTAGCGAAGTTAATGTGTGAAGAGCCAGGCACAGCATGCCACCTTAATGAATGTCCTTCATGTCCAGGTGTAGATAATTTGAAAGATGAGTTACAGTTGCTGCTAGATAATGAACTGGTGGACAACATTACATACAAGCAGTGGGTTTCTGTTGACAGATGTAATTTAGTAACCTTCATCAAAACTGCAGATGAGTTTATAGAAACTTTGTGTGAACAGTTGTTGATTTTGAAGAGACATTCTTTTATTGCAAGAAGACAGGCAGAATATTATAATCACTTGAAGCAGAATATTGGAGTAAATGAAGCTGTGGTATGTATGGACTTTGCAGAAAATTATTCGTTTGTACTACAGGATGAAGCCCAGTCTTTTCATTGGAACAATGATCAAGCAACTATTTTTCCTATAGCAGTCTACTACAATGATCATAATATACACTACAAAAGTATTGTATGTATCTCTGAATGTCTACAGCATGACACCACTGCTGTTCATTTATTCCAGAAAAGGCTTATCTCTCATTTGAAGTTGGAAGTAATTAGAGATTTGAAAAAAATTTACTACTTCTCAGATGGTGCAGCTGCGCAATTTAAAAACATAAAAAACTTTTCAAACTTATGCCACCATGTTCATGATTTTGGAATTGAGGCAGAGTGGCATTTCTATGCAACAGCCCATGGGAAAGGAGTATGTGACGGTCTGGGTGGTACTGTGAAAAGACTTGCAGGAAAGGCAAGCCTACAGCGGCCATACGAGCATCAAATCATGACACCAGCACAGCTGTTTACATGGAGTGAGGAAAACATCGACTCCATGCAGTTCTTCTTCTTCAATGAAGCACAATACAACAAAGAGGAAAAAATACTTGCAGACAGATTTCTGTCTACAAAAGCAATACCAGGCACACAGAAGTTCCACAGTTTCATCCCATTGTCAGATAAAGTGTTGTTGACAAAGGTATTTTCAAGAAGTGAACAGTCATCCACTTTTTCAGTGTTAGGACCACGTGTGCAACAGAGGCTGAAGCTAGCAGAAGTAAAAGGATATGTTACATGTGAGAACAACAATCATTGGTGGCTTGGTGTAGTTGTGGACAAAAATGAGACAGCACAGATAGTGGAACTGATGTTTCTGCACCCTGCAGGTCCTTCTCCATCATTTACTTTCAAAAGTGACTGTCCAAATAAACTGACTGTGCCTCTCTCTCAGATCCTCACCCTTGTGCAACCTACATGTCCCACTGGCCGTAGTTATTACCTCTCGAAGGAAGAGATGGATGCGGCAACCATGGCTCTAGAAAATTACTGTAGACAATAAATTCACGTTTTTGTCATTGAAGAAGGGAAGGTAACATGTTTTCTGTAAGTTTTTCTTTTTGATTGTAATGAAATTTTAGAATTAAGTGCAAGATTACGGTGCCATATATTCTTACCCAGCGTGCATAGTATTTGTTATAAATGTAAAAAAATATGATCCCATTTCGATCCCATAACAAAACTTGTAGGACATGATGCTGAAATATGTATGTTTCTGTGAGATTTTTTTCAAAATTTTCAAAATATAGGTTTTTGAAAAATTCAGTTTTCAAATTTTTTGGGGGTAACCTTGAAAATATTTTTTTTCGAAAGTACTCGTGTGACATATCAAATTAAAGCTCATAATATAAGCTACATTTTGGTACTTTTCCCACTCATCTATGTCAATTCCAGCTTGATTTATGCGTCATTTTGTGATTGCACTTATGCAGAAAATTTGGTTTTTTTCCATATTTCAGAAGGGTATAACTGGAAAACTACAACACATAAAAATCTGATATTTTGCACTTTAACATATCTCAGGTGGTACTTCATGACAACCAAGTATGACTAAAATCGGAGATGGTCATGTTCAAAATTGACAAAAAATTGGTTCACTTGACATGGAATGACCCCTATGTGGAATGCCTTCCCATAGGACTATATAAGTTAAATCGCCATTTGGAGCAATGAAGAAACATGTTCAACACACTTGTTCAGTCTTGAAATATTTCAGCATTAAGAAATCACTAACTTCTGTGAATTAGTTTCTGATTTTCTCTTCTGTCATGGGTTCTCTTCATTCATGTACTCTGTATAGTATGTTTCTGGGAGAGGTTGGGGTGCCTTGCCTTCTTCCCGAGTTGGTTGTTAACAAATCACCTTTTTTCACAGTCGAAAGTAACCCTTCCTTGTCAATGGCCATGTGGACACATGTTAGAACCGAATCTGCTGATGATTTTTCAAAGGATGGATTGTTTTCCAATATAAATATTGTTTCAGTAGGAGGATTTTCCTATTAACTTATTTCAGTGTGTTGTTTGAGGTATTTAAAATAGATTATTGGTTGGAACATGCATTCCCTTAATAATTTTATCAAGTGGCTTTTTTACATTTGATGGGGAATACTGAAACCTTCTTTGGGCATGAGGCTGAGGATTTTTTGGTGCCATAAAAGGGAAATCTTTAAAGAGAGCAGAAAAATGGGTAATGGCTATGTTTTAAAATTCCAACACAATTTAGAGCATAATTGGCAAAATTTGTAAGTTTTTTTTATGTATGGCTATAAGTGGATACTTACATAACTACCCCATCTGGGGGCCATAGCTAGAGTTTTATCGATAAACTGTTCCCACTTACAGCCATGTGAATTATAGAAATATATATCTGTTGTGTGATTTTTAGTAATACTACAAGAAAGTATAAACTATTCCTTACCTTTAATCACTTTACAGAATCAAATGAATGAACTTGGTTAATATAGGTGATTGGATTAAGTCCAGTTAGACCTTAATAAAAACGTTTAACAATGTCACCTTCAACTTTCCTTAAAATCCACGATTGGTTGGACACAGAATGCCAAACTCACACATTTAAGTAACAGTGCTAGACCTATACTAAACTTTAAATCTAATTCTGAAGAAATATTTTATCACAGTGGCTTAATATTGACATAGCTGGTGTACTGGCCATGGGGTGCCTCTGCCCTATTATTATTTTTGGGGGAGAGCACTATCTCCTTAACATTGCAGTTTTTCTTTCTGGAACTGAACACTTGATTAAATGTACTTACCTTTCTTAAAGGAATTGATTAAGAGGTGAAATCAGTCACATTTAAAACTTTATCTTCTATTTTGACCCATTTCAGTCAATTCATTTTTATTACGCATAAAGCCATATTATGGTTCTGAGCAAAGCAGGATGCCCATCTGCAAAGCATGACCAACTGTCCTTCTTGCATTAAGGTAAGTAGTGGCAGGTAGATTCTATTTTAGTGGCGGTTAGGTTAGGTTATGAACAATGATATTAGTTTAGTAGGGCATACCGAATTCACGCGTTTTGAAAATGTACCATATTATATTTCCCACGAGGTTTGTCGTGTTGGTCAACCTGTCTACCCACGTAAGATGGTTGTCAGTTATATGTTATTATCATGAATTGCATATTTTAAGGTACGAGAATTACAGGATGTATTCTTATATAGCCTATGATCAGTTTCAGGCCTAAATATAATCCTTGCACCTAGGGACACCGTTTTTAATTATGAATTATTTTCCACCTTCAAGCACTAGTATTTTATATTGATATTGTAATAATAGGGTGCTGACGGAGAATTTCTAGACAGTTTTATGTACCTGTTTATTTTATTTTATTATAATATATGAGAAAGTGCGCACGCTGTGCATTAGGTTTTAGAAATTCTCGTTGTTTGCATAATAGCTGAGTGATTCAGTCCTTTTTGTACAATCGAGAATGTGATACTGTGGGCAATGCTGTCCACACAGTTTACATCTGCAAGTCTCTGCTGCTTGGTGGAAACCTCTCTGTACACATATCCGATAGTGAAATCCATGAACCGCCGTTCGTGTATATATATGCCTTCAATCAAAGTTTGGCTGTTTCCACTCGTCTATCCTCATGGCCGGAGTGCTGTAAAAATTCTGCGTTTATTTCCATTGCCTTTCTTTCCCTATCTTCAATATGGGCAACACATTTTGCAGTTTTTTCTAGATTGTTTATCTGTATTAGGGCTTGCACAAAACAGGTAGCTCCTGCCAAAGCGTACACTAGTCTTATTGGCGCATTCTTGGGTAAACACATTGTCCTTCGCATGTATGTGGCCTTAACACATTCTAATTTCTTGAGACTGGTGGCACTGAGGTACTTCCATATCTGACCTATTGCATAAGACACTATCGGCACTACTTTGATATAGAAGAGGCTCACCACTGTGCCTAAAGATAGTTTGTCCAGCTTCTTTATTTCAAATATTGCTTTGATGGCTACTATACACCTCTCTTCAACGTGTCTTGAGAAAACTGACCCTGTCACCTGAAGTGTTACGCCTAGATATTTATAGTGGCTAACTATTTCAAGTTGTGAGTTTCCAAGTGTGAACTGGTCTTCCCGCGATATGTTACCTCCTCTCCTGAATTTCATTATTTTTGTCTTTTGTTGGTTTATGTCAAGACCATTTCTTTCCGACCATGCATGTAATCTGTCCAGTCCACTTTTTAATTTGTTTTGCTTTTTGATAGCAACACCATATCGTCTGCATATAGAACAATATCAATATCACCTGTTGTAACTTCCTCTACTATGTCGTGTGTCATTACATTAAAAATAATTGGGCTTAAAGGGTCGCCTTGAAGGACTCCATTAGTTTGTCTGATCAGATCCGACTTGCTTACCCTGTCATTAACACACAGGAGGTTGTAGCTCATGATATTTTCTAATAGTCTGAGAAATTTGTTGTCATTTCCTAAAACATCTTTGAGTTTTTGCATTAGGATGCATCTGTTGACCCCATCAAAAGCTTTTGTATAGTCTATAAAGGCTGCATAAATATGTCCTTTAACCACACTTGTTGCTTCCCAAATGTTCTGCAGAACTCTTTCTATAGCTTGAATTGTTGATCTTCCTTCTATGAATCCATACTGATGCTCTGGCATGATCCTCATTAGTTGAGGTGCAATTTTATTTCTTATTAATCTGGAAAGAATTTTGAAAGGGCCGCATTCTAGGGCTATTCCCCTATATGCGTCTGGGGATTCTCTGCTTCCTTTGCCTTTGTATAATACTTTTATCGTCGATTCCCTCCATGCTGTTGGTATACTATGGTATTCAATACATTTGTTAAAGAGGGCTGTCCATAGTTCTATTGTGTGTGGAAGGGATTCCTTTAGTACTTCATTTGTCAGTCTATCGGGACCTGGAGCTTTTTTGTGTTTGCATTCTTCAAAAGCGCGCCGTACTTCTTCCTTCGTGAAGGTTTCCTCTAGAGTCACTCTGCTGCACTGAGGCTGTGTGTTGAACTCTGTTTTCTGTAGGATGCTGATGAAGTGTTTTTCCCATATTTCCATTGATATGCTGGGCCTAACCTCCGTCTTTCTGGGTTCTAGGGCTTTGTATGGTTTTGATTCTGCTTCTTGCAATATTGTTTGTTCTCTTTGCTGTGTGTACTCTACCATTTTTTTTTGTATCAAGTTTTTGTATGTATTTCTTTCCCCTGTATACTCTGCTAGGTCATGCATGTGTCTAGAGGTCCTGAAGGCATGTAACTTCCCTAGAACTATTTTTCTGAGTGCATAGCATTCTTCATCAAACCAGGGTTTGCTCTTACGTTGTGTTGGCCGATTTCCTGCGGAATTCAGAATCCCGTACTGTATCTCACTTGTGGCCTTCTCTATTTGGCCTTTTTCGATGAGAGACATTATTTCATCGTGGTTCAGGGAGCGTTTTAGATCTTCTGTTTTTATTTTTCTTGGATTCCAATCTCTTTGTACATCCTTTTTCTCTCCTGAGAACGAGATCTCGATTTCTGTTTCAATCGGTTGGTGCTTCCGTATGGGAGTCCAGATCTGAGTTTGTTTAACTGTTGTGACTTCTTTTCCTTTGTAGAGAAATAGGTCAATTTTATTATAATAAATACACAATAAAATCTATTAAGCATATGGGTCATTCCATGTCAAATCAACCAACAGTCTAAACCTTGACCTCTCAGATTTGTATGATTTTTTTTTCAGGTATTGTACTCCCCAAAACTAGTTTAAATCTAAAATTTCAAATTTTTCTGACTTTTGGTTTGTGAGTTACAAGGGTTGAAAAATCCAAAAAACTATGGTTTTCTATCGCTATAAGATTATTATAAAATGCTATAGCTCAAAAACTATACGACCTAGAGAGCTCAAACTTGCACCATTTTTTTCCTCAGAAAATTCCCTTTAATGTGATGTATCACATGGCTATGTTTCTTAATTTTTGAAATGTTAAAAAAGATTCCAAAAAACTTTTTTTGAAATTTCCAAAATACGTACCCTCGGATTTTTTTGGAAAAATTATATGTGTTGTCCACTCTAATTGACTACATGCATGCAAAATTTCAAGATGGGATCTCAACGGGTTCTTGTTTAAAAGAATATTTGACTACGAGATTACATGCTAGTGAGGTGTACAGCGGACTATTTCTAGGCTGACTCTGTAAAAGACTTCTACAATTCTGACAACATTAGTAGAATGATGCCAGGGAAAAAAATTGTGTGATCAGAAATAAAGATGGAAAGATCTAGGTACAAAAGAAACTAGTGTTGGCAAATTTGCAAGAAATATACCAATTATTTAAGGAAAAATTCCCAGCAAACAGAATTGGTTTTTCAAAGTTTTGTGACCTGAGGCCGAAGAACTGTATCCTGGCTGGAAAAAGTGGCACACATACTGTCTGTGTGTGTATCTTACACCAAAACATTATGCTAATGATGTACGGTGCAAAAATGCAAAATTTTGTATTGGATGAGGTTGACACTGCTTTGAAATCTTATCACTCCTATCTGGTCAAGATGATGTGCAATCCACCATCTCTACATTGTTTTATGAATGTTTGTAAAGAATGACCTGGTGTTCCTAGACTTCAAGAATTATTGAATACAAAGTTCAATGAAAAAGTGGGTAACTGTAGATAGGTATGTGATGGAAACTGTAGTAAAACGTAGCGATGACTTTATTGATGAGTTTTTGGACACACTAACAAAGTTCAAAACTCATTCATTTATAGCTAGTCAGCGGAAAGAATACTAAAGCGAAATCAAGGAAAATTTAACTGAAGGCCATGTAGTAGTAAATTGTGATTTTGCAGAAAACTACTCTTTCGCCGTACAAGCCAAAATACAATCATTCCACTGGACTACCTACCAAGCTACACTGCATCCTTTCATCATATATTACAAATGGAAGGGGAAACATACAGTCGCTTTCTATGTACTCCAGAAAAAACTGCTAGAAATCTTAAAGCAAACCTTGCCTTTTTCACTTAAAAAGATCACTTACTTTTCTGATGGGAGCACTGCCCAGTATAAGAATAAGAAAAACTTCCTTAATTTATGCTTGCATAAAACAGATTTTGAAGTTGAGGCCGAGTGGGAGTTCTTTGCAACATCCCATGGCAAGAGTGCATGTGATGGTCTTGGCGGGACTGTTAAGTGGCTAGCTTTTAGCCAGCTCACAAAGGCCATATGACCAACAAATTTTAACACCCAAAGAACTTTATGAATTTGCCTTGGAAAATATAAAAAACATTGACTTTGAATATTGCACAACAGAAGACTTACGAAGAGACTAAAGAATGATTACTTTCTCGGCTCAGTTAAATCAAAAGCGATTGTGGGAACACAAAAGTTTCACTCATATAAACCCCACACAGAGAGTCAAATTACTGTCAAGCCTTGATGAATCTCTTGAATGTGTGACAACAGAGAATCAAATAACACCATCAGATTTGGAATAGCATGTGATGACTCTTGGTGGCTGGGATGCATTGAAGAAAAATACAATGGTATGTACTGAATAAATTTTTTACACCCAAAAGGTCCAACCAAGGGATTTATTAAATGTCCCAGGAAACACTCTTTTGCAAACAGTGGATCCAACTACAGCAACGGGAAGAATATACACTCTTTAAATTGTGTTACCCTCAGTGAAAACTTTTAAAGTTTTAAATACCTATTATTCTAAGAAATACAGTTCTATCCAAGCAAATAGGCTATCAACAAGTTAAACTTTTTCACAAGGTGAAACAACTTTTACGCATTTCTTTTATTTGGGACTCTTTGTAAATTATTAGGCTACAAATAATACTGGAAAACCAATCAAAATATAACCTCTACCATTTATAACTATATGAGTTGATATTACTAGGAGTTTTGAGTGATTCAAGATGAGTGACTTTGTTCAAAATTTCACTATTAGCATGTTGTATATAAATTAAAATTTATTCTTCGTTCTTATGTATAACTTAGTTACAGGTATCATGAAAATTAAATTAAAAACAACACTACATATCATTTAATTAACAAACAATAAGAGGGAAATGTTACATATGAATGCTAGGTTTGGTAGAATTAGCCTATGTACCTTAGTATTCATAGCCTAGAAATAGTCCGCTATACACCTCACTAGCATGTATTCTGGTAGTAAATTTTTTTAAAAAATAAGAACCCGTTGAGATCCCATCTTGAAATTTTGCATGCATGTAGTCAATTAGTGTGGACAACACATATAATTTTTCCCAAAAAATCCGAGGGTACGTATTTTGGAAATTTCAAAAAAAGTTTTTTGGAAACTTTTTTAACATTTAAAAAATTAAGAAACATAGCTGTGTGATACATCAAATGAAAGGGAATTTTCAGATGAAAAAATGGTGCAAGTTTGAGCTGTCTAGGTGGTATAGTTTTTGAGCTATAGCATTTTATAATAATCTTAAAGCAATAGAAAACCGTGGTTTTTTGGATTTTTAAACGCTTGTAACTCACAAACCAAAAGTCAAAAAAAATTGAAATTTGAAATTTAAACTAGATTTGGGGGGTACAATACCTGAGAAAAAAATCATACAAATCTGAGAGTTCAAGGTTCAAATCTCATAGTAGAATTGGTTGATTTGACATGGAATGACCCATATGTTGAAGAAGAAACGTCAGGTTAAAATCTATGTACAAAAGTATTCTTCTACCAACAGTCACAATATTAAAATTAATCAGGTGTATTGCCAGTGGTTAAAAATGTACAAGAATATAATATGTACACTGTTTTTTATAATATTAAAATTATCATCAATAGTTAAAAAATGTACAAGAGTCTATTCTTCCATTATCATTCTCATTAATAAAAATGTTTTTTTCATTTATCTTAACTATGTGTACACTGTTTTTTATGCGTTGATAACACAATGGTACGGTATCGTCAATAGTTAAAAAATGTACAAGAGTCTATTCTTCCATTATCATTCTCATTAATAAAAATGTTTTTTCATTTATCTTAACTATGTGTATGGTGAAGTGTTCACCATAAACAAGTCTAAATATAACTTGTTTGGGACTGAAGATGATGCAAAACCAGGCATCGAAATGCATCTCCATGTAAAATACATTGATATTGTGTAATGACTGCTGACAGAAGAATCCTAGAAAATCCATACTACGAATCTACATATATACCATACCATTGTGTTATCAACTCATAAAAAACAGTGTACACATAGTTAAGATAAATGAAAAAAACATTTTTATTAATGAGAATGATAATGGAAGAATAGACTCTTGTACATTTTTTAACTATTGACGATACCGTACCATTGTGTTATCAACTCATAAAAAACAGTGTACACATAGTTAAGATAAATGAAAAAATTTTTATTAATGAGAATGATAATGGAAGAATAGACTCTTGTACATATTATATTCTTGTACATTTTTAACCACTGGCAATACACCTGATTAATTTTAATATTGTGACTGTTGGTAGAAGAATACTTTTGTACATAGATTTTAACCTGACGTTTCTTCTTCAACATATACTTAATAGATTTTATTGTGTATTTATTATAATAAAATAAAATAAACAGGTACAAAAAACTGTCTAGAAATTCTCCGTCAGCACCCTATTATTGCAATATCAATATAAAATACTACAGTAGTGCTTGAAGGTGGAAAATAATTCATAATTAAAAACGTATTATCAGCACTAGAGGAACAAAATGAAATTTATCAATGACCTAGGGACACATTTTTAACGTTTCGTTTAGTAAAAATTAAAACTAGTGTTAAGGAACTAGGGCAAGATGATGGACTCAAGGTACACTGCTTTTCAAAATAAACGAAAAATTTTGTCATAGGAAGTGTAATATGATGATTCATACATAAACATGTGGAATTGTAGTGAAATAGTTTAACTTTAAGGTACCTGAATGTTAATAAACATTAAAATGTTTAAAACCAAGGGTTTTTATAAATTCCCACTTTTTGGGAATATTTCCTCGTGAAGGAAATTTTCCTGGAAATATTCCCATTATAAGTTCCTTCCCACTGGGAATATATCTGGCCCACATCACTGCAGGGGACCTAACCATAATATATATATCTAAAAGCATATATAAAACTATGGGCAACTATGGATGAGCCTTTGCGGGAAGAACCAATGAAGATTGAAGATTGTCTTTAGACAGTAGGAGTGTTGGTAGCGAACTGTGGGCAGCATAACAGGATAGAGCACCTCGCGTTGAAAGGGAGCAGATGGTCGACCTGACCCAAGACGCGTTTAAAGAGGCAGAGTCCATGCACTGGAAACCCTTCTAAATATCCCATTTAGTAGTTTTGCCCATGTGTTTTAACTTTAGTAATTTCATGTCAGTTCATCCAGCCATGACACTCACCGTCTCAGATTTTCATGAAATTTGGTTTACACTATCCTTCCACCTTGGTAGGAAGATATGTAAAATATTTCCTCCCTATCTCTAACCGATTTTTAGTTACAGGATGTCAAAGTTTCGTAGAAATCATCAAAATTCTCTGTCCAAGGCTCAGCATTTAGAGTGGACCATATTATGTAAAAATGTATAACTCAGCACCTAATTGAACTACAGCTTTGAAAATTTACCCACATGTTCATAAAAGTGTGCATATTCGCCTAAAAATGTTTCACTGGTCCTGATCTACCAAAAATTGATAACTTGCAAATTTTATTTTAAAAAAAATGAATGGAATTTAGATTTTTACAATGTGGTATTAATAAAGTAATAAGCTATGCATTTTTCTATTATTCGTGTACAGCCATACTGATTAATGACATATTCATTTCTTTTGTAATTCATATGATTAAAATGCACATAACTTAATGCTAGTGACGTATTGCTGACTAGTTTTTTTATTGTTAGGGCAAGAAAAGTCTGGACTACTACTGAAACACCAAAATGGTCGGGTATCAGCAGATGGGATCTCTTACTCTAGTAGTTGACCAGCATGTAACAAGTGATATTTATGGTCCAACATAAAAACTGCCAGGAAATATGGCATACCACATTCTACATTCCTTATTAAAATAAAATGTACTGTTTCATTAAAAAGAAATTAACCTTTCTAACCTAGGAAAATTTACTTGTTTCTTGGATATTTGTTCAAAGAAGTGCCTGCCAATAAAAAGACACGCAGTGTTTCAAACTGTCAAAGAAACTGTAAAAGAAGATTTTTAAAAATAAATGCAAATAGAAAAATCCCCTTTAAAGGCAACAAACCAGGTAGATGTTGGTTCGAATCGTTCATAAAGTGGTACCCAACAATATCAGAAGAGTATTTAGAGGTTTTTAATACAGCTCGAGCAGATGTGGAGGAAGAAATAGAAACTGGTTCAATGAATTGTATGTTTATTTAAAAGAAGAGAATGCACTGGATGTTTTGAAAGATCCATGAAGAATGTTTCATGTGGACGAGTCAGGCTTTTAAACTTGCCCGAAAGGGGGGGAAGTAAAGTGTTTTCTACACAGGACGTGAAGGCCCTTAGGGTCCCAGGAAGTTAAGGTTCCCAGAACATGAAGGTGGAAGGTTTTTCAGCCTTACGCACCAGCCATCTTTACCCCAGGGCCATAGTGCCAGACACAATACCAGACTTTGGGAGCGCGTTTGGAATCGCTGAATGCTGTACTTAGGCTTACCTTATATCGAAACATTGGAACTCGAGTTCAGGAAATTACCAAGGCAATAACTAAAGCAGCAGACCGGACGATTTCAAGAACACACTCTGGTAGGAAAGCGGTGGCTTGGTGGAACGAAGAGCTAACTAGGCTGCGAAGAGATACTTATGATAAACGTCGGAGGTTTCATAAAAGTGGAAACGTGAGTAGGGAAAGGAATTATGTCATATATCGACAAGTAAGACGCGAATATATGCAGACTATTAGTAGGGCAAAGAGGAATAGTTGGCGGACGTATGTTTCCAACCAAAGCGCAATTGACTCGGGTGTAGCCCACAGAAGATTTTCCGCTTCCTGTTAAAAACTTCTTTTGCCATTGCTTTCCTCTGTTTTACTTCTTGACAACAAATCATGTTGCTACTGATAGTACAACCCAAGTATTTGAACCTGTCTACTTGTTCGATAACCGCATCCTTAATTCTCAAGTGGACTTCCAATAATCATGGTCTTCTTCTTATTTATATTTATCTTCATCCCATAGTCCTCACACTTGTCATTTAGCTCCATCAGCATGTTGTTCAGTGTCATTACATCTTCAGTTAGCTATGCCATATCATCTGCAAATCTCATGCACTTTATTCTCCTTCCTCCTATGTTTACATCTCCCATGTTCCGAAAACAGGTCTTTATTAAATTTTCCAAGTATAAATTAAAGAGAGTAGGTGATAAGAGGACAACCTTGTCTTACCCCTCTTCCAATTACTCTTCCCTCTGATATTTCTTCTCCTATCCTGACTATCCGCTGTTTCATATTATAGATTACTTACGAGTCTCCTCTCCTCTCCAGTCCACACCAATTTTCTTCAGGATCCTCATGAGTTGAATCCAGTCCACTCTGTCGAATGTTTTCCCAGGTCAACAAATACTGCGTACACTTCTTTGCTTTTTCCTATATATCTTTCTCCTGTTCTTACAAATCCAGTTGCTTCTCTCGTGCCTTTCCCCTTCCTAAATCCAAACTGTTCGTCTTCCAATTCATCTTCCATGAAGCGTAGATTCAGTATTCGCAGAAGAATAGTTGCAGAATGTAATATCAGGCTTATAGTCCTGAAGTCCTTACATTTCTTCGCATTATTTTTCTTCGGTATTGGTATTAACATTGTCTCTTTGAATTCTTTAGGCCATTCCCCTTCCTTATATATCTTGTTACATAAAGACAGAATTTTCTGCATCCCTTCTCCTAAGCATTTAACCAATTCGATGGGGATTCCGTATAATCCTGTTGCTTTCCCAGTTAGGACTGTAAGTTTAAAAATGGTACCCCAGTTTCATAAGTTGCGATTAATACAAATGACCGCTTAGGACGAAAATTGTAATTTGAATCGGAGTAGAAACTTTTAAAACTTAAAAAACTAGGATAGTTTTTATTACGTTAAAATGTCAAATTGTTACTTGCAGATACACGTAAAAATATTTAAAATATTTTAAAAGGGTCCCGCATTTTCAAAATAAAAGAATGTTCCCATTACTTGTCCCCCATCCCACGTATAAACAATCTTTCTATTAATTTCTAAGGACCTATCTCACATTTGGGCTCAGTGCAAGCAGTTTGTTTATAAAAACAAAAGATCATCAAAGCCATTTTCGAAGCAATTTGGAATAGGCTGCATTGTTCTAAAAACAAACATGTAGTAAAAACATTGGTGTGAACATCTAAGACAAGATGCCTAACTCGAGTTTAAAATTTTGTTGATACTACTGTTTTTCGAGCAACCTGCTCACAGATAAGTTAGGCACACAATCTTTTCCCTTGAAAATGTTTTGATTCATGAGAATTTTTAAAATAATCTAGACTTCGAACTTCAGATTACATTTCCTTCGTCTAAAGCAGGGTTTCTCAACCTTTTTGAACCCGAGGACCTCTAAAATGTCTAAAAAAATTTACAGACCCCTAATGTTACATCCCATTTTTAAAAGTAGGCTTTATGTAGGCCTATATTCTTAATATTTGGGGTATTAATTATAGGTCATGTGTGAAAGTTTTTAGTGTCACGGAAAGGAACACAGGTTTAGCGGTATCTGACACTCGGGCATCTCCAACAATAAAACCCTTGTTAAGAGAGCGCCTCTAATAACAAATTCCGACAAAGTCTTATTTTTCAGGGTTTTGAATGAAAGAGGGAACCATAGACGTCAGTGCATCAGGGGTTTCAAACTGTGGTTCGTAACTGCAAAGGTAAAGAAACTTGCAATAGGACCTGTATTTTCGAAGATTTTAAAAACTATGGATATCTAGTGTCCATTTTTTGTGAATCATTTTTACTTCTTTATTTGCTTTATGATATTTTTAAATTATGTCTGCGGACCATCTGCACCATCTTCGCGGACCATAGGTTGAGAAACGCTGGTCTAAAGTATCTATGGTGTGATCATCATGGAAAGATTCTTCCTTTGTCGACGTACAAAGTTCTGCACTCACTATAAGCGACTGTTGGATACATATTCTATTTAACACTAATATGAATCGGATTTATCGTCTCAAGTCGAACCGAACAGTAGCGCCACCCTCCAACCCAGTCATCCCGTATACCCAATACCCAGTGTCAAATAACTCTCCAGTGCCATAGGACAGTTTATAGCAGGGTTGTCCAAAGTAAGGTAATTGACTAAAATGAAAATTATCCACAGTCGACCCCTATCATATTCACGATGACTTCCACTAATAAGTTAAGAACTGGCCTGTCTCTTAAATTATTCTCGTTTTAAAGCTCATTTTGTCTTGTTTTTTACTGATACAGGAGATTCCTTATGATACTATAGGCTAGTGCAAGAAACTAATGTTTTAAGTTAAAAAAATTGTAGGCATCTCATGCATTCTAAGCGTGCGTTATTTAACATTGTATCGGATATAGCTTACTTTAACCCGAGTACTTCAAAGTGATGACTAGAGACAGGCACAGGCACAATATGAAGAAAATTTTCCCAAAATATGAAATTTATTTATGCTAAATATGAAATTATGAAAAAAAAATTAAAAATATTATGAAGTACAATAAATCACCAATTTTATCATCTGAATATTTATTTGATTTAAGACAACACACAAAGGAATATCACCCCTATTAACAATGAGAGGACAAAATAAAACACTAGTTAACTGGTAATTAATACGAAAAATATTCTCAATATTCTATTCCCCTACATTTTTTCACATCACATCAATTATTTATTACAATAAGATACAAGCAGCTTTTCAATGTTTTCTGGCAAAAGGTTGGATCTTCTGTCGGTAAGAAACGTCTGAACTGTGTGTGTATCTTTTTTTGTTTTCATTTTTTTATGTTGAATGCTATTTGTGTGTTGTTTCAGCTGAAACTTTGAGTTTGCTGATACCTGTATTAAAAAATAAAATCAGGTAAACTGATATAACAAAGTGCCAGTATGCTTTTTTAATCAGTAATAATTGCAGTTATGATATACAGAAAGTAAGTTTTTTTTTTTTTTTTTTTTTAATAGATCTCCGAGTGAAACTCCAGATCGATTCATTAAGCAGGGCTTATGGAAGAACAAAGGTCTAAAGTTTGATTCTTAACCTTAATTCATATTGGTATACACTGATGTACTAATTCTTAAAATATGTAAACATTTTACAAAATTCATTGACAATGAAATAGTACAGTAAGCCAATAAGAAGAGGATAGTTCCACCTAGCGGTATGCAGTTTTGTTCTGAGTATAGGCTTATGCAATTTTAACGCAATAACTTTAAAGCTAGTTTCTGTTCGTGAAATAACATTTATAGGCTTATGTTATTCTTTAGGAATGATGTTGTAGGTCAATGAAAGACAATGAATTCCCAGTTTTTTTAAAGAAAAATGTAATACTTATTTAAGCACATTGACAAAATAGGACACAAGGATGGAATAGGCTCAATTTAACACAATTGATAATAATAATAAAAAAAATTTGCTTTAGGGTGGATTCGAACGTGATATCTCTTGATCACTAGACAAGCATCTTACCCCAAGACTAAACCACACTGCAACTTTTGAGTGTCCAATACCAAGGAATACTATCTCGTCGTAGCTCACAGAAAAGAAAAATCACCGTATTTCGAAATTAGGCTATATTTCGAGCCTTCTAGTTTTCTTATGTTACAATATTGTATTATTTCATTCATTGGTAACATAATATTCGCGATATTCGAGTCATATATGCGGATTTGGCCCTCACTAAAGCAGCGTACCAACTTATGCAAATTCTCAGAAGTTAATGTTTTTATTTATTAAGAGGTCAGGTATTATAAATCTGACATAGGCTGAAGTAAAATTCAATGCTATAATCTAATTGTAATCAATTTTAGCAAAATAATTAGTCATCATACAACAGCATTTCATCTATAATCGTACATATGGGAACATTTGTTTTTCATGTAGATGGCAACTGAAGGAAGCTTTATAAGCTGTCATTAATTGATGACGCTATAAGAAAGAACCGAGAATTTGATTTTGCATTTGAAGAAGGTGCCTTCTTTTTACCCTCCTTTACTAAAGAAGGTTTCGACAGGAATTGAAGGCTTGTTCCAGAATTCCCCGTTATTTACCTTAGTTACGGGACTCGCCCGCTGATTGGTTGGCCGCGAACCAATCAAAATGCTTCGAATTGAACCAAAATATTATAATAAATTTGAATGATAATTACTCTTTCTTTCGGTACTGGACAACCGATTAGGTCCAAATTCAATAGGCTTATTGCCATGATTGTTATAAATAAGTATACGAAGTTTCATGAAAATCCGATAAAGCGTATTTGAGTTACCGCGCCTTTTCTTATATGATACCATAAAAGGGTACTAAATTGGGTATTATTCCGGTACCGGCCAACCGATTTGGTCCAATATCAACAGACATCTTCCCATGGACATTATAAATAGGTATTCCAAGTTTCATGAAAATCCGATAAAGCGTATGTGAGTTATGGCGCCTTTAAAATATACACTAAATTGGGTTTTACTCCGGTACCGGTGAACCGATTTGGTCCAATTTCAATAGGGTTCTTCCCATGGACATTATAAATGCGTATACCAAGTTTCATTAAAATTCGATAAAGCGTATTTGAGTTAGAGCGCGTACAGACACACGGACAGACGGACAGACATTTTTCGTCCCCCACACAATCTCATAAAGTACCATACTGGCACTTAATAAATTATTATCAAAATTATTATGTAATTCAGTCGCCCATTCGTTCAGAATAAAGATATCGGCGAAAGCCAAATACAAGGTGCAGTTTAAGCTCCGCCCACTCGATCACTCTATATTCACATTTTGTTTCTCAGCGAAACAGGGTGACAGATTATCTTTGTATATTGTCGCCGACACTCCCGAGCGTACCAAATATTAAAAATGCGAGAGTGCCCCTTGTACCAAATATTAAAAATTCTAGAGCACCCCTTGTACCAAATATTAAAAATGCGAGAGTATGTGCCTTGTACCCACAGGTTTGCCTTGTACCCAACGGTTTGTCAGCCTGTTCATCCTTGAAGAATTCGCTAGATCGTGGTATACAAGGAACTGCTTCACTGGGGGAGGGCTGGCCGGGATATGGCTCATGCGAAGATGCATCTAATATATTTGTTTTTTTCCCAAGGTATCAAATGTAGCGTAAAAATAATTTGAATGTTAGTAAAAATTTGTCTTTAGATAGTATTAAATAATAAAAAGGAATATATTCCATACTTACACTTTTGTTTCAAAATGTGCACATAACAATCGTTCCATCTGTTTTAAAACAGTTGAACTCTATCACCAATCGCGCATTCCAGATTTAGACATGTCGGCAACTTCGCACGATCCAAATCACCACGAATCGCAAACAACACATAAATGCCAGTCACCGCCGTCTCGAGAATTACACTGCCTGTCCTATGCTTTATTTTAACATGGAGTTCAGAGTATTGCTCAATTGACTAATTTCTCCAGTAGAGGCGACACAGTTCACACCCAGATAGCATGAAATTCCAGCATATTTCAGTTTCCGAGTTTATACTTCAGAGGGCAACACAGAGCATTCGGTATTGTAAAGGGTATTGCAGCTGGGTGTGGTAGGTGCTGCCATCTGTAATGTCGCCGCGTACGCAAAATTAGCCATATAGGACAGGCAGTGTATACACGAGTAATATACTCTAGAAGGCAGTGATGCCAGTCCAAAACTGATGCACTGTCTAGTGAGCTGGTTCCTCTAACTGTAAACATTCCCTATCCCCGCCCTCGCTGTCGAGTTATATTTTGGAATGCAAGAAATGTGACTACTTCCACACCATACGTAGAAATCCCATCCCCGTTCATAATGGAAGTAGGCTATTATTAGAGCGGAAATGTGTATGGTACCTCTTAACGGTTAGAAAGTGTTGCCAAATTTCTTAGCTTTCTGGAGTTTGCCGTTTAGGGATTTGAGATGCGATTCCCGGAAAACTTTTCAAAACATTTCAATAATGTGGAAAACTCGATTCATTTGTCATAGAAGTATTAACGAAGGAAAAATTGGCAAATCATACAAAATATGAAGCTTTAAGAAGATTTTACCAAAATATTATGAAATATGAACTTTTTTCTTGCGTGCATTGCCATCTAAACTTCGTGATTCGTAAAGATCCGAGTTTTCAGAGCGCTAGCAGCCATATTTTAGAATATGAAATTTCATATTTTGCCTGTCCCTAGTGATGACATGTATTGGTCTTGGATTTTTTCCAGGTTATCGGTAGGCTTACATATACAGTGAATTCCCCGTACAACGATTACCGATATAACGATAATACTCAGATTTATAACGTTAAAATATTTTGGTCCCGGCATTCTTTCCATTAAAATAATGTAAAATTCCCCTCGATTTTACGATACTCTTAATAACGATAAACCTCTCCATTACGATTACATTTAGAATCCCCGTAAAATACATTTTCCTCGGTACAAGGATAAAAATAGGTCGTGAAAGTGCAAATCATTAACTCCCTGGAGCTAACGGAAGAAAACATTGAGGAAATCCAAAACAAGCAGGCGGAAGATGAAGAGGAGGTAGAGCAAAGTGTGCATCTACCAACCTTAACCGCACTCGAAGCCATTGCCTCTATGTATGTGTTCTGTGCTTGCGAGGCTCTGCAGAATTTTCTGTCGAGTGTTCCATCGGTGCCAGAATGCCATTTAGTGAACCTCGAATCAAATAAGGGCATTGTGTGTATCCCTGTTCATAAAAAAATCTAAACAAACTGTCATTTCTGACTTCTACAAACAGGGGCAAAAATGAGTCATCCGGTTCATGGTGCTGTGCTATAATGCAATGTAAAATATGTTTGCTCATAGTGTAATAATTTAAGGGTGGAGTGAATACAGTACAGTATAGCAGTTCTTGTGATAAAATTCTTTATTACTCTCAATACGTAAATAGTTTCAGCTGTTTCCTATATACTACCAAAATTTGAACATTTTTTTGTAAATTCTCGATATAACAATATATCTCTCTACAACAATATATTTTTCTGGTCCCTGCGAAATCGTTGTATCGAGATTTCACTGGTATCTATTTTTTCCCCCTTTTTCGTGTATTGTAATAGGAAAATTCTTGTATTACAAAATAATTCGAGATTTCGGAACATGATATGACGCTTCCCTTTCCTTCTTTTTAGCTATTCTGTCTCTCTCATCTCTATCTATCTCATATATATAATTATATATATACCGGTATATACACACGTTACTTTATTGCGGTATATTTCGAACTCCTAGTTTAGTTACGTATCATATACGCAGAGATGCCAACCTTGAAAGGTGGTTATCAGTAGTGTGAGTCTAATCGGATGGTGGGGGACTCGACGTCTCGGGCAAATTAATATATGCAATTTCAAACATCAATATGCACTAAACACAGGCCTATCAACTAACCACGTCCTCCATGTTTAACCGAAAAATCACAATTACCGGTTTCACAAAATACCTGATTCGGTGAAATTTTTGAAGGTCGAAGGCAAGGAAACTCTTCCGTATACTACTTTCGACACTGCTGATTTGCCGCAGTTCGTTTTTGTCCATCAGATTCGTCACTGGTTTTACGTTTACACGACATATTTCCTCAATATCCTACTTGCACTGCAACACTCAATAAAACTTCTAGAAAGCAACGGCGTCGGCAGTTGTCAGCGGCATTACAGTGATGATAAAAAAAATAGGAAATATGTTAACACCAAAGATGTTATAACTACAATTATGTTATAACTGTAAGATATAACACCTTTGGTTAATACACACTCACGTCAAAGATTGTAGTGTCCAATGTCGCCAACGCAACGGATGTTTTCTTTTACAAACTATTTTTCATGATAACAGTTCGCATCTCTGCTGACACAGTCATTAACTTTTTTTTCGCGGGAGAAACGAAAAATTTTTAAAATAGATATTGGGATTCGTAAAATCCGTAATATTCAGTACAATTTCCGTATTGCCGTAGCAAATTCAAGAAAATCGTAGAAACTACGGAAATTCCGTAGTAGTTGGCATCTCTGTATACGCATTCTAAAACCTATAAATACCGAAGTAATATTTATATTCTATGTCACGTTACGTATGCCTCTCCCGAACATTCTTCACTTCTCACTTTTTTTTTCTCAAATCTTACCTTGATGGACACTGAACATCCAATTACCTTATCAGGCGATGATGTGCTGTATAAATATACAGAACGTAACAAAAAGGTAGGCCAATACTTTGGAGGACATTCCTTGCATATAGAGGGTGAAATTATGTTGGGTCCGAAAATGCCTTATCTCCTTATTAGAGCCTTTTGTCTACATTTCTGGGACGACTTTAATTGTGGCTGTTTGGTGGGACCGTAAGCACTGCCACGTTGTCTTAATTGACGAAGGCACAGAGCGTTCTTAAAAAATTAATTACCGGTACCTATCTTATTGGAACATGTGCCATTACGAATACGACAAGATATGTACTTAATGCACGATGGAGCTCCTGCTTATTTCAGCCTCTCTGTTCGTCAATTTCTGAATAGACTGTTCTGTGATAAATGCATAGGAAGATCTGGACCAATTCCTTGGCCTCAACGCTCGTCTAACCTGAATACATTATATTTTTATTTGTGGAGCATTTAAAACTCTTGTGTATGCAAGAAGTACATACAAGAGTCTCCATGCTCGTACTCTGCAAAGTGTCAGATAATACGAGATAATCTAGGGATACATTAGCGCATCAGGGAATTCATGTGACGGTGAGTTGACGGATGCATCTAAACTAACGGAGGACATTTTGAACATTTCATTTTATGTTCTGTTACTCACAATTCTGTTTTTGTGAATCATTTCTTATGATTTCCTGCTTTCGAGTGTTCTGCTAAGTGGTGCATGTGTAGAGAAAGGGTTCTAACAAGGAAATAAATCATTTTCGGACCCTGTTCATATTACACAATTTCAATCTCTGTATCCAAGGAATGTTTCCCCAAAGTTTCTGTCTTACCTGTTTGTTACACTCTATATAATACATAAATACAAACGATCTTTGTAATTTGTTTCGTTCTCAACATTTCTATACCCGGATTAAGATCTAGCACCTGAAACTTGCCGATTACCGGTAGTTCAATAGGTGGGGATTAAACACCGCATTTTCAAGATGAGGTTGTAGGTTGATATGTGTTTGTGTGTGTGAAAAGAGGGAGCAGGAAGGGAGAGAGATTGGGGCACATGGGGCGTATGCATATAATCGATAGGAATTAAAGTGACACGAAGACTTTGTTAGGTGGCTTTCTATAAATAACAAGATCTAGAGACGTTTCGAATGCTGGTGAGGACACACTTAAAATAGAATGTCAAGCCAGTGGGTTCTAATTTTCTTACTGCAGAATCTCCTTAGGGCGTTGGGGCAGACACGCTTCACACTGTTCATAGATGCGAATAAAATTATCTTGGTTGTACATGTTCAAGGCATTAAAATTGCCAGACTCTGATCTGTAAGATGTTGAAAGCTGATAAGGACTCTATTATTTTTGCAATCTCTATGAATGCAAAAATGTTGTAGAGAACATGGAAAAGGGTTTTGAGTAGGGTTTTGGCTGGTAGCTGGAATGCATGAAGTATCGACATTAAAAATTACCGTAAATTATATATACGTGATAATAAACAAACTTTGAGGTGCAGTGCCAGTGCAGGAATTCTACAGTTGATTAGTGTCAAATAAGGCAGTGATAGTTTCAGTTAACCTAGATACTAAATTTTCATAGATTTTAGATGTTAAGATCAATGTTTGTCCACCGCTGTGACTCAGGGGATGCGTTCAATCCTCTCACGCAGCGGGCCCGGGTTCGATTCCTGGTCGGGACAAGTCACCTAGGTGAGGTTTTTTCCGGGTTTTTTTCTCACCTTTGAGATAAATGTCGGGTAACTTTAGGCCCTTGTGGTCCCCGGATATCATCTGGCCGCCATTATCATCTTCATCCCCATCCTCGCTTTGTTCTGAGTGAGTGTGTGTGTGTGTGTGAATGGTGTGTATCGTCCTATATGTTCGTGTTGTCTCGGTGGGCTGATCACTCATCCGGGGAGGCCCTCCATGTCCTTGTCTGGTCAAAAAAGTATGTATGTGATCCAAAGATAATCCCTCTCCCGACAGGTCGCGGCCCTGTAAGACCCGGGCGGCTTGGGTCGCTTAAATCCTAAAAGGGAGAGGTAAAACTACGAGAAAGAAAGAAAGAAGATCAATGTTTTGATAATCAGAATTCCTGAGATCATTTTAATTACAAATGTAAAATAAAACGTTGCCTGGTCACGGGAGGGGAAAGGTAGCCGTTGTTTGCTCTACCTTTCACCCATTGTCCGTTGTCATTGTGTGAGAACCACTGACTGATGGTTCCTTGGAGTGTAGTTTCTGCATTCTTCTAAAGTTCTGATGTTATGTATAACATGATACGTGTTACAAAAGTTAAAATTTACTGCAAAAGGAATTTAGCTATTATTCTCACTCAAGATTGAGAGCCAAACCAAGCGAGGTGCGCGGTAGCCAAAGCTTTATAACCGCGTGGAACCGTATTCAGGAAGTCACGGATTCAGATCACGTGACAACTAATCTGAAAGGGGTTTTCAGGGTTTTCTCCTCCCGGAGAGGCGGATGCCGGATTGTAAATTAATTACCATTGATTTGTAATATATAGGCTATGCGCAGCACCGCAAATAAGACCAGTTGACCTGTCTTTATCGAGAGGTGTGTAAACGATAGGTAGCCGATTAAAAAAAAATCCAACACTTATATCCGTCGTTGAACTTGTAAGTGTTTTTTTTACATTAGGGATGGCTTATAGATTCGTATTTTGTTTTCTATATCCGTTATTTTGATATCGATATTTAAATTCCGATAATACCACGATATTGATATCGCTCTTTGATAATATGCATCTCTTTTTTTAAATTCAAGAACAGGAATAATATGAGGGGTGAGATAGGGGCTTAAACAAAAGGTACGCTATTATACGAGGGTCATCCAGAAAGTAAGTTCCGATCGCCGGTAAAGAAAACCAAAACATCAATAAGCAAAAAATATTTATTGTAATATTTACAGAGATTCACTGGCTACTTCTCTGCATAGTCGCCACCGTTCTTGAGCCATTTATCGTACCGCTGCATCAATATTTATATGCCCATGTCATAAGACACTGCCGCCAACGTCTGGAGCCATGGAATCACTGCATTCAGCATTCCACATATCTTGTTTTGAATTGCCCTCAGATTTTTCAGTGTTTGACAATACCGGTCAAATTTACGGTCTCCCCTCGCGGTAAAAACTCGCACAGGGGAACACCACGTCGATTCCAGATTTTTCTGACAGATTGTATGTGTGAATTTGATCTTTACAGGTAACCACTATGCCGCCAATGCATGGATTGTTTTGTTTCTGGTGTGGCATGCGACACCCATGTTTTAACCCTAGTGACAACATTGTCGAGAAACTCATCACGCGTACCGCTGGCGGCAGAGTCCTATGACATGGGCATACAATTGTTGGTACACCACTAAAATAAATGCCTCTAACGGTGCCGACTATGTAGAGAAGTAGCCAATGAATCCCTGTAAATATTGCAATAAATATTTCTTACTTATTAATGTGTTTGTTTTCTTTATCGGCTCGGAACTTACTTTCTGGATGATCCTCGTAACATTTGAGCCCCTTAAAGCCCAAGTGGTGTAACTCGTATTACTGCTGTTCTGAGATATTTAAGGTTTTAGCTGTTACCAAATAGATGGCTTTATTGACAGCATAAAATTGTGCTCCTGTCTACAGGGTTGCTATAGAAGTTATGACTTACACCATTTGCGCTATTAATAGAAGAACACTTTCTGAATAGGATCCTGACCATAACTAAAAAAATCCAAAACTGGAGTTACACCACTTGGGCTTTAAGGGGCTCATTTATAAAAAATGGGGAGAATCAACGTTTTAAAACACAAGAAAAACATATTTAATTGACGGCTATCAGCGTTTAATTGCACTTATTTTTAGCATTTCTGGTCATCAGTTCTGTTACCACAAAGGCGTCTCAATTACACCTACTCGTAAGAATTAACAACAAACAGTGATGCCAAATCATTCCCTAAGTCGCTAGACTATACAGATTTGTATTAAACGTCAATAGGATTGTATTATTGTTTCTCGGGCTTCCAACCGGGTGAGTTGGAGGTTTGGTTCTAAGCTATCGGCAGCTATCTCCGCTTCCATCTTCCAGATGCCATGTGGAGATAGCTGCCGAAAGCTTGGAACCAAACCTCCAGCTCACCCGGTTGAAAGCCCGAGAAACAATAATAAATTCTCAACACCAGGAAAGCACTCGGAAACCATGTAGGCCTACGCATAGTTCACGCATGCGCATAATATCAGTTTCCATAATATGTCGCACAGCGAGCACTGTGTGTTAACGGTTTCTGAGTGCTCTAGGAACAAACCTTATTATCATATGTAATCCCACGAGAGTTTACGAGTTTATCTTTGAAACTCGTAAACTCAAGTTGGATTTATTAAGACTATTCCATGAATAAAAATGTAACTGATTATACAAATAATAATTACTTTCTTACTTTGTTATATAAAAGCAAACCTAACAGCTGCGAGATCACGGCATACAATTACCACTTTACATGCGGGATTGAAATCTATCTGAATCCCAACTCAATACGTTCCCCGTTTACATGGAAAGTTCTTGGAGTGTATTAAGATTTGTTGCACAATTGGCTAACTTGGTTATGTATGGCTATTTGTGTGACTAACATGTGTAAACAATTGCCGTGTTTATTCCATGATTAAAAATATTAAAAAGTGTGGGTTCTATTAATAATTTCTAGTCACCTTAAAAAAGTCATGGCATAAAAGAGTAACATAACACTATTAATATTACAGTGTGAGTGAATATTTGTTATTAAACTGACGATCAGCTGACCGAACAAATTACGAATGCCGTGCGAGTATATGCGCGCGCACCAGGGTTGAGTTCGCTAGCGTTTACATGGAATTGAACTCGACTTGAATCCGATCCGTTCCTCCATTTGCAGAGGATCGGATCGAAAATTCATTCCGGACTGAGTCCGCGTTTACATGGCGATCTCAATACGGGGATCGGACTCAGATTGATCTGAATCCTGCATGTAAACGTACTACATGAATCAACCATCCGTAAATCGATTCGAGTTAGCAAGTAACCAATGCTACCAATGGTGCATATAAGGCATAGTTAACCTAATTCAGGTAAGCTAACAGCAGAACAGAATAAAAGCACACGAACTAGCTTGCACCGAATTGAAATTACGTTTTTAATCATTGTACATTTATATTATTTCAATTTCCAAACAAGTTATGTTGTATAAAGTAATGTGTTTTTACTGTGTTGACTGGCAGCATTTAACCTATTAACTGCACCTTGATGCCTTACGTGTCCAGTAACGAGCTGACGATTTTATAAGACTATTCTACTCATAGCCTACGCCGCGTGTTTGATGTTGACCAATAACGTTTAGCAATTTCTCGGATATAGACCCATCACGACCGTTTATCTTACAATATTCTTGTAGGAATTGCGAGGAGGGTAATTTATCGGGTAAAATAATCTGCTCGTTACTGGACACGAAAGCATCATTGTGCAGTGATTAATATGTCAATGTTACCTTTAGAGCACGAAAAAAGATTATTTTATACAACATAACTTGTTTAGAATTTGAAACAATAGAAATGTACATTGATTAAAAACTCAATGTACAAGCCAGTTCGTGTGCTTTTATTCTGCTCTGATGTTAGCTTACCTGAATGAAGTTAACTGTGTCTTATATGCACAATTGGTAGCACTGGTCACAACAAGGACATGGTAACGAATCGATTCATGGATGGTTGATTCATAGTATGCCGTGAACTCGCAGCTTTTAGTTTTGTTTTTATATAACAAAGCACGAAAGTAATTATTATTTGTATAATCCGTTAAATTTTTATTCATGGAATAGTCTTAATAAATCCAACTTGATTTGACGAGTTTCATCAGATAAATTCACTCCTCCTGCGCAGTCGCTAATCTATCGATAAACTCGTCAACTCTCGTGAAATTACCTATGACAAAATCGCATCCTCATATTAATGGCAAGCATTTAATAAGATAAACGATCGTGATTGTCTATATTCGAGGAATCGCTAAACGTCATCATCATCTTTATGGCTTGAGCCTTTGGCCCGTTCCAACTTCAATCAAATGTTTTTACTTAAACTGGTCCTGCCATCTCGTCCTGGGTCTTCCAGGGTTTCTCCTGCCGCGTGGATTGTAGCTATGAACTGTTCGAACAAGTGATTCTTCAGGCATACGTTGTAGATGTTGTTTCCATTTCGTTTGATATTCTTTTATAATGTCTATTATACCTGTTATATTTAATTCTGTTAAACGTTATTGGCCAATATCAAACACGATACTTACGAGTGGAATAGTCTTAGTAAATCCTCCGATATTATCGAATATCGATATTTTGCTTCCTACATCCCATCTCTATTCTACACATCTAGCATAATACAGAGTATATAAGATAGTACATGGTACATAAGTTAGTAAGTTCTACAGATGTATAATATCGTTATTAGTTTAGGGAAAGCTCAACGTTTAGTTGCTGCAAATCAACCACTGTATAAAGTTTGCAACCTGAAAGTTTTGAACAAAAAAGAGTGTGATTGTTGTGTAGGGATAACTGAGATGGTACAAGTTGGTAACAGTGGAGTAATATCATCCTTTGGTTTCAGATTTTTACATTTCATAGGTGGAAAAGAAAAAGAGTGACATACATTGTAATAGTTTATGTAATTAGGGACCCACTTTAGGTGACGGGAATAAGCCGTGGCGTGGTTGGTTGATGCACTGCACTACAACCCGGAGGGTAAGTTCCAATCCCAATGTAGTTCGAATCCTTCAATGGGTCTAATCTTTCATTTGGATATATGACCCTGTGGTCAACTCGCCCATAAAATAAATAGGTGCCGTCAGCACCCCTGGGGGGGGGGAAGGCGGCCGGTGCATAGGGCTGAAACTTTACTGCCTTCATGTTACTAATACCTAAAAATCTGGTACCCTCAACCTCCTGGAACTCCAAGGACCTTCACGCCCTTTATAGGGACCACTTTACTTTTAGGGGCCCGTCATTACAGTAACCTGCCACTAGTAGACTGTAGTTATAAATCACATGACTGCGCCTATACGTAAAGTATACGCTTACGCTACAAATATGAAAACATACACAAAAGGAGGTGATGTGTGTGGTCCAGTGATCTCAATATATAAACAGGATACACAACAGCTGTGCTTTGGAATTGCATAAATCGTGACGTTCACTTGTTAAGTTGGCTACACAAGTTGGTGAAGTGTGCTTCCTATGTTAAACATATATTTATGAATGTGTTTTTA
The DNA here is from genome assembly GCA_964059195.1 of Ectobius pallidus. Classification (NCBI taxonomy): domain Eukaryota; kingdom Metazoa; phylum Arthropoda; class Insecta; order Blattodea; family Ectobiidae; genus Ectobius; species Ectobius pallidus. Next base: position 152,117,982 of record CAXKWD010000002.1, read on the forward strand.
TTATTTTTCATGACAAAATGGTCAAATATTGCGTGGTATATGGCTGCACAGAGCTCCAGAGAAATGGAAGTGGACTTAAGTTTCACAAGTAGGTTATTTTTGTTTGGAACATAGATGCACAATAACGAGTTTTAAGCTTCCCACGCTTTATACTCGTATTAAGCCATTTATAAGCAGACTTAAAAAAATTGTACAATTTTCCTTTTTTTAATCAATGGGGGGGGGGTTTCAAACCCCCCAAAAACCCCTCGTTACGCCTCTGGTTCCTAATGTGGTTAGTAGTAGGCCTACTTTAGGTACCATGTAGGAATATAAATTATGCAAAATGTCAGTCATGTAATCATAGTATTCTTATGCATGTAGGCCTAAATTTTTCATGCTAGTTTTTAATTGCAGAAATAAGAGGAAGCAGATGTTTTTGTATAAGACCTCGCTGAAAATTATACGAAAATGGATAAACAGACAAACAGATGATCTCCCACCATCTCCTATCAAAACAGAATTGAGAAAGAACAAAAGGCTACAGACGATTGTCTGTCGCAAGAACAAGAAGATAAATATCATGGCTAATTAAATTTCATATTTGAAGAAAAGGAACTTCTAAGTAGGCCTACTGACTTAAAGTATTTTGAAATTTTATTTCAGTGGCTTCCCTTTGCGCTAGTCTACAGGAATTATTAAAAAAAAAAATAATGTGATTTGTATCCAGTACACTAACGCTAAAGTTGAAGGTCACGGTTTATACATTTCCAAAGCACTTAGAACAGATTTTGTCTATTCTCTTTATATATCGAAATCAAGCATAATATCGCAAAATGAAGGCATATTGTGAAGTTATTTTAGCGAGTGTTTACAACTGTTGACCAATGTACATTCACGCCTGATTGAGATTAAAGAAATATTTTTACCAAACCATTACGATATGAAATTAGTTTTGTTATGTACTTAAAAAGCATCAAGTAGTTTATATTGAAACGTTTCATTCATAAAAGTGTTTTAAAAACGCCAATACATCTTCATAATTCCATTAATACACATGAGTTTGTTAGAAGGAGATACGGGATAGGAGCTAAATTACACGTTCACTTTCATGGCGGACCGCGAACCCTGCCGTCACGATTTTTCATCATGCAGTGCTACCTCCAGTGTGTAATAGAGCTTAATGGTGTGGTCGGACTTAAAGTTCAACCAATAAGAGAATGGCTCACCCAGGGCAGGTGTGGAACATAGATGATAAGGAGATTCAGTGCTAACTTTAAATAAAGAAAAAAACACTAGAAGAAATCAGAAGCGTCGCAAAGTTACCGTGCATTCGACGTAACTCTCTTACATTACGCATATCCATCTGCCTGTCGAGTTGTTTGATTTTCTCTCTGTTATGGGGGTTTCACTTGTTAAAAAATTTCAACAGAGAATGTGGAAGAGTAGGGATTGATCGATATAATAATCGTTGGTGGAGGTGATAAAACTATGTTTTAATTAGACAGCATTATGTAGGTGGACATTGTAGACCATGGGCTACCAATAGCAAACCCTCCCCCCCGTGGGATTTTCTGACACACATTTTTTTTATATTGTCGTCTAGTTTAAGATTTTAGTTGTTTGCCCCTTATCAATTACAGCATATACCCGGAAAACCCAGAAAACCACGAAAATCCGGAGAAAATCAGTTTGTTTAAATGTTTTATTGTTCTTTGCCCCTAATATTCCCAGGGAATTTCTGACTCGCACATTTTTGTTCGTATTTGCCCCTTACAAATTACAACATATCCCCGGAAAACCACGTATATACGGATAAAATTACTATGTTTTATTTTTAAAATCTTTGTTCTTTGCTCCTAATATTCGAAGGGAATTTCTGACTCATATGTTTTTTTGTTGGCATTACCATCTATATTAAGATTTCAGCTGTTTTCCCCTTATCAATTACAGCAGCGTTTCTCAACCTTTTTGAACCCGAGGACCTCTAAAATGTCTAAAAAAAATTTACGGACCCCTAATTTTACATTCCATTTTTAATAGAAGGCCTATATTCTTAATATTTAGAATATTAATTATAGGTCAACTCTTGCTTTATGATTTTTTTATTATGTCTGCGGACCATCTGCACCATCTTCGCGGACCATAGGTTGAGAAACGCTGAATTACAGCATATCCCCGAAAACCACGGAAATCCGGAAAAATTGACTTCGTTTAAATTTTTGAAAATCATTGTTCTTTGCTCCTGGTATTCAAAGGGAATTGGTGAATCATATGTTTTTGTGTTGGTATTGCCATCTAGATTAAGGTTTCAGTTGTTAGCCCTTACCAATTACAGCATATCCCCGAAAAACCACGTATATACGAAGAAAATGACTGTTTTCTCTTTAAAACTTTGTTCTTTGCTCCTAATATTCGAAGAGTTTCTGACACATATGTTTTTTTTTGTTGGCATTACCATCTAGATTAAGGTTTCAGTTGTTTGCCCCTTATGAATGATAGCATATCTCCAAAAAAACTCCGAAAACCACGGAAATTCGGGGAAATTGACTTTTTTTAAAATACTTTAAAATCCTTGCTCTTTGCTCCTAATATTCCCAGGGAATTTCTGACTCATATATTTTTTTTTGTTGGTATTGCAATCTAGTTTACGGTTTCATTTGTTTGCCTGTTATCAATTACAGCAAATCCACGTAAACCCTGAAAACCACGGAAATCCGGAGAAAATTACTTTGTTTTAATTTTTTTTAATCTGAGTTCTTTGCTCCTAACATTCAAAGGGAATTTTTGACTCATATGCTTTTTGTGTTGGTAATGCCATCTAGATTAAGGTTTCAGTTGTTTTCCCCTTACCAATTACAGCATGACAAAGAATACTGGAAAAAATCCTCTTGCTGAAGGGATGAAAGCGATTGAAAACCTGTTCTTTTTTATAACGGGCAAACAATTGAAACCTTAATCTAGATGACTATGTCAACAAAAAATATGTAAGTCAGAAATTCCCTGGGAATATTAGGATCAAAGAACAAAGATTTTTAATAAATTAAAACGAACTCATTTTTTTGCGGATTTTCGTGGTTTTCGGGGTTTTCCGGGGATATGTTGTAATTGATAAGGGGCAAACAACTGAAACCTTAATCTAGATGGCTATGCCATATACAAAAACATGAGTCACCAATTCCCTTTGAATGCTGTAATTCCGGGTGAATGCTGTAATTGATTAGGGACAAACAACTAAAAACTGAAACTAGATGGCAATACCGACAAAAAAAAAAAAAAAAATGTGAGTCAGAAAATCCCACGGGGGGGGGGGGTATACAGTAGCCCACGCTCTATTAGGAATCTGTCTAACATTCCTGTACTGCTTGAAGTTTGATAGAGAAATTAATTTCTCGCTTCACATTCTAATTAATAACAAATAGAATAAGTGGTGCATTGCAAGATAGTCCAGTCAACGAAGGGGTTGTAGAGGACATGGAAGGGGGGAGAATTTTTTTCTTCAGGAATGTGTTGGGGGTAGTTAGGACGTAAACATACTAAAAGTCCCCACCCCTAGCCCCTCCGCTTCAGGGGTGGAAGGGGGTGGAAAAGGCACTTTTTTGGGTTTTTTGCTTATAACTTGAAAAAGGTGAGTCCTAGTGAAAATCTGTTTATATACTAAATTAAAGCTGATAAAATTTGGTACAAGTTTGTTTATATGCATTGTTGTCGTATATAAAACTGTTTTCGAGATATAAGCTCTTGAAAATCGCCAATTTTCCGAAAACTTTATTTTGCCTCATGTTTTTTGTTAAATTTGTCCTTCTAACTCCTCAGCCTTTCGTTTCACAGAAAAATCATCAGGAAAATAGGTGTAGAGCATTAAATTTTCTTTAAATGGGTATATAGATATTTAATTTATCTTCAACAGTACAAAAGTTATGGTAATTTGAAATTTTGGGGTAAATTTTGTGATTTTCAAGAAAATTTTACATTTATTTCCTAATTCAAGATATGTATATACATATAAGTTATATACATATATATATACACTATACATACTATATATATTAACATATGTGTGTTATATACATATGTATACATAAATACATACATATATATACACTATACATACTATATATATTAACATATGTGTGTGTTTTAACACGCTGGATCCAAGAAACCGCTTTCATCTCTGTAGAGATAGGTCTAAATTCTACCAAAAGTTCGTAATGATAATTAGGAATGGGCAAATTATACAGTTCTAACAATTTTTAAATGGTTTAATTTCGAAAAAATAATACTAGAAAGAAATTCCAGATTTTAAAAGTATAAAATTTTAAAATCGTTGAAGGTGATTGTATAGTAACGAACAGTAATACACAAAAATTGCATATATTAAACAAATAAATCAATGTGCATTTGCTACGAATATTAAAGTAATACAGTATATTCAAGACACTAATGTTGTCCTTGCTCTCTTGGGACGAGAAAGTCCGGCTTCTGGCTGAATCTCCACAACTGAATGTAGCAGGAGCTGAGAATCTCCGTTATCTTCCATCACATTTTTTATATCGGATTCAGCGTCTGCAGGGAATGTTTGGATGGGCTCCATTTCTTCATCGTCGTCGTCTTCGTCCATTAAAGGTTCCTTGTTCAAACAGTTCCCCTGGCAGTTTTGGCATAAAGGGGAACAGTTTAACGAAACTTTCTTGCAGCCGCATTTAAGACTGCTACAATCCTTGGTGCATTTACAAAAAATCTTGCTTAAAATTTCTTTTGGTGCTGCTGGGTCTTTGGTCGGCACTGGAGCAAGATGATTTCCATTGCATTCCCAACCCCATAACTCTGGGGGTAATTGGTTTCCTAACCAGAGCTGCACTTGGTGGTATGTCCGAAAGGCGTGTTTTTTCGTTGCCCCCTCGCTTGGTGGAAGTGACGAGAGATCAGGTTTTACATTGGTCATCGATTTTAGAAATGAATGGTAACGGTAGGTGTTAAGGGAGCACTCCTTTGCTGGGGCGCCATACCATCTTAGCATGCACGTTCGTCCAGCTCAATTTGAACTTGTGAGGAGGAAGGGTTGTAAAATACTTCGGCTACTCTGCGAATATCTCGGTGCTTTTGGTAGAGTTTGACAAAACCAAGTTTACTCTTTCGGAATGTTGCTGACGTTGAATCGCAGCCAGTAAAAGCATGCAGGAACAGAATTTGTTTCAGACCAAGCTGCTGCATTTGGCGGGTTGAGTAAACATTGGTTACAACTTTTCCTCTCCCTGGTTTCATAAGTAAAATATTGTGATCGGGTGGGGTATTTGCAGTAAGTAGCAATGCGAGATCAACATCTTCCCAAATGACAGCCACATTGTTGATTGTTCAACAGCTGTACTTACAATCAGTACATCAGCATCGTCTGATGCTTGATGGGTTGCGATGCCGTTTTCCTCAAGTTTAGACCTCAGTAGGTTGATCAGTCTGTCTTTATTGTGCGGATTGGAGAGGAACAGTTCTTCATTCACTGTTATTTCGGTGATGTCTACCGACTTTCTCATTCGGTAGAGTCTTCCTTGTTCGGCCGCCTTAGTGCTGCTTGGTGAGTTCTGTATCCATCGAACACTACAGTGCATCTCCTCCCGGGGTAGTGGGTCTTGACGAATTTGATGTATCCATCACAAATTGCGGAGACTGAGGATCCTTTTTGCCAGATTACTTTATGTATGAGAAATCCCCCATCAATAACTACATCAAAGTTTGGTAAATGTACGGTCTCGTGAGTTCATTCAAACGGTTTGTACAGGACAGATTTGTTGGTTTTTCTCATACCACCTTCATTGAAGAGGGCTAAGGGAAATGGAGCCAATTCGTATCGTAAATAATCCTTCAAGTCTTCACCACTTTTTTTGCTAATAAAAATCCTTTGGAAGATTAGGAAAGGGTCTACTGAAACATTTTCATCATGGATATTGATGGATGAAGTAACAGAGGAAATAGGGAGTGCCTTGTCTTTGAGTGACAACTTGATATCTGAAAATGGCAATTTTACCATTTTATTCATTGCTTGCCTACCACAAGTTGCAGCAGCATAGCAGTTGACTTTATCATCTCCCACCACCCCTGTAGCTATCGACATGATATCACTGGTTTCAGGAAAGGGAGATGATTTTCTAGCCACGTTGAGAGTTTAGCAATATCAGCCATGTTTTTGGTTATGCGTGCTCCCCCTAAATCTATATGTTGTTCACTGGAATAAGTTAATAAGTTAATTGTTCAAATAAATAGTATGTTTAGCCTTAACCTTAGTATACTGATTACTTATACTCTTCATAATTATATATATAATTAATAAATTTCTTCTACATAATTGTGACCTTTATTTGACAACAATATTTTATATTTGTGTCTATCTTATAAAAACTGATTTTGAGTGGATCCAGATAAGTTAAGTTTTATGTTAAGGGTTAAGGCGGAACTTTATTAAAATATATAATATGTATATATATGTATACGTATGTATATATGTTTATATATATATATATATATCTGTATCTGTTGAATTGGGAAATAACAATTGTGCAATTGACCCCAGAATTTCAAATTACCGTAACTTTTGTCTTGTTGAAGATACATTAAATATCTATATACGCATTTAAAGACAATTTAATGCTCTACAACTCTTTTCCTGACAACTTTGCTGTAAACTGAAAGGCTGAGGAGTTAGAGGGACAAATTTAACAAAAAACATGAGGCAAATTTAAATTTTCGGAAAATTGGCGATATTCAAGAGCTTGTATCTCGAAAACAGTTTTAGATACGACAACAATGCATATAAACAAGTTTGTAGGGAATTTTATCAGCTTTAATTTAGTATATAAATAGATTTTCACTATGACTCACCTTTTTCAAGTTATAAGCAAAAAACCAAAAAAAGGGCCTTTTCCACCCCCTTCCGCCCCTGAAGCGGAAGGGCTAGGGGTGGGGACTTTTAGTATGTTTACCTCCTAACTACCCCCAACACATTCCTGAAGAAAAAAATTCTCCCCCCTTCCATGTCCTCTACACGCCTCTTTTCGGCATTCATTGACTGGACTAAGAGTGCATATTGGATTGTCTCAGCCCCACGCATTAACGATGCGAAACTTGATGCCTGGTGTTTGCAAAGGTCGACGAGCTATCACACAAAATTTCTACGATTTTTTTTTTTTGTCTTCTTTTAAGTTTAGGTTTTAGTATAGGAAGTTGTAGTGTAAGGCAATTGTGAAAATAGTTGTTCTTTTTGCGAAGTAAATGGTAAGAGAAAATAGTATTTGGGGTGAGGTCTTAGGGACTTACGAACGTGCTTTAATGCAGAAAACTCGTCATATTTTTATCATTAGGTAATTCCGCGAGAGTTGACGAGTTTATCGATAGATAGAATTTATCTGATGCAACTCGTCAACTCGAGTTGGACTTATTAAGACTATTCCATGAATAAAATGTAACGGATTATATAAATAATAATTACTTTCGTGCTTTGTTGTATAAAAACAATACTAACAGTTGTGAGATCACGGCATACTGTGAATCAACCATCCATGAATCGATTCGAGCAACCGTGGTGTAATCAGTGGTACCAATATTGCATATATGACATAGTTAACTTCATTCAGGTAAGCACCGTAAGCTAACAGCAGAACAGAATAAAACCACTCGAACTGGCTTGCACTGAATCGAAATTGTGTTCTTAATCAATGTACATTTCTATTATTTCAATTTTCAAACAAGTTATGTTATATAAAAAAATCTGTTTTCGTGCCGCTTAGTGGCACCATCTGACAATTAATCACTGCACACGGATACGCGTCTCCAGTAACGAAAAACACCCTCCTCTCGATTCCTACAAGAATATTGCAAGATAAACGGCCGTGATTGGTCTATATCCAAGGAATTGCTAAATGTTATTGGTCGATATCAAAGCTCGGCGTTTGAGAAGAATAGTTATGGTATTCCTCTTTCTATAGTAAGCTTCTTGTGATAGGTTACAAGTAGAGAAATTAAAATTAAAAATCTAATTTGTAACATTTATATTTTTTCATGCTGTACACCAGTGACCGGCATGTTCCGTGCTCTGTGACGTCATACTACAGAGCAACCGCGCTCTTTGCTCGGCAATATCTCCGTACTGAGCGTGGAGGAAGGGTTCAACTGGCCAGTGGCGGAACGACGCCTATGCATTGACAGAGTGCGCTCCGATCTTCGTAGATAGTATGGGAATAGCACAATTACAATGCATTTGTACGAAAACAAAATAGTACAACTGTGATAAATCAATGTAACAGAACAGTTTTGTTTGTAATGAAATTTAATATAGGCCCTACTTACACTAATCTGAAATGCATCCAGGTGCGGATGCGTCAGGTTATTTAAATGAGGCTCCGAAACTACTATAAACATACAAATACATAAAACATAAGAATACTTTAAGGAGTACTGCAAAACTTTGTCTACTCGGAAACTGAAAAATGTTAAAGTATACAAAATATACAAAATACACAAAATATACAAATTAAACTATACACCTTTGTGAGCACTATGCCAAGTATAGGCCTATTCAGACTTTTGATACACACCCTTACTTTGTGTCACTATCGTGCCCAAGCTCAAGGCATTGTCGAGATTTTTTCCCTCTTTTCTCGCGCACTAATTTTGCAATATTAGGAGACATAGTCTGGCTAACACACAAACGAGAACATTTTTCATGTTCTGATCAGATAGGCGGTTTCCATGTTGTGGTTTGCAGATCTTCATACAAGAAAAGAACTATTCACATACATAGTCGATACAAATATACTCAACATTCTAGCAGCAAATATATTATGTAGTTGCCTGGGGAAATCTTCTATAAAATATAGATAGATCCTTTTTGTTTTGAAAGCGGTCTTTCATTTCAATACTTTTGCAAATCAATGACTTCTAGTTGCAATGACGTTGGAACACTGTCAACATCCACAGAAAATGGTGTCGCAAATATGCAAATATCGGATTGGAGTTTTGCAAAATCTTGAAATCTGTAATAAAATATCCTGATCCAGTTCTTCTAATATTTGTACATAATTATTAATGTCTGTAATTGAATGACATACTGTAGACAACTTTGGAAAATGTGGCGTGTCTCCGAGGGTGACCTGACGTTTCCGTAAGTCTAGTATTAATCTGAATGCACTAAATTTACCATACATTTCACTGATTAACTGACCTCTGCACCCTTGCCATGGTTAATGCACGCAATTCAATGTACCATCACGGCTCACCTTAACCCTACTGCTGCACTGAACGCCACTGCGCTAGTGCGTATTAACAGGAATGCAATTCAACTGCTCGCTCTCTCAAGCTCTTGCGAGATGATCGGCTCTTACGTCACAACTGCAGCATCTGCCGGACACTGCTGTACACGGTTTAAAACGAACTATACAAAGCCTCAGACATACAATACAAAACACACTTTAAAAACTGGGAAAATCAAAACACGTATAATCTCGAATTCTATTACGGATACCGTACTATTTAACCAGTGGATTGGCGGAGGGTGCAATATATATATTTCTGTCCACTCTTGCACTCTTTTATATATATATATATATATATATATATATATATATATATATATAAATGTAAAATTTAATTTTCAGTGAAGATTAATTGAGGAATCTAAACGTTCGATGTAATCCTCAACAATTTGGGAAAGATCACTATACTTGTTGAATTAAAAAAAAAAAACATTATTTGACAATTAAATAAACGTTTCCTGGTACCTCGTATGTTGTCCACTTTTGCCCCATAACGGGCTAAAAGTGGACAGTATAATTTTTAAGACGTAAAAAAGGAAAAGGTAAAGAAAGTATTAAAATACCCAAATAGCATATTCAGAAAAAAAATTTGTGTATGTACATTTTAAAAAGTAAAAGTTTTACTACAAATATATGAACTTTTATTGTGCTGATGGACATCAAAACGAAACATTTAATATTTCTAAGCTTCAGGACACAATCTTCCTAATTAATACATCTAGCTAATCATTTATATATAAGTGGCAAAATTAACAGCACCTGTTTTGAACATGTTTTGAAGCATAAATCACTCAAAATTACTTATTTCTTGACTTTAAAAACTAACACTGAGCCTCAAAAAGCCTGTAAATCATGTAATTTGTTTACTGAGCAGCATAATTATGACTTGAAGCTTTAAAAAAAGAGCCTTAGCTTATAATTAAAATACCAAATAAGTCTTATGAAACTAAGAATTATAACTTAAAAGTAAAAAGTTTATTTGAAAATGTTGGGTGATGTTTTTTCTTTGCCTATGGTAGGCCTACAGTCTTATTTTTAGCCTATTTTAGTCATAGACTCGACCCATATTGAATTCTGAAAAATTGAAACTTGAAATTAAAAACACTAACTGCCTTTCACTTCCCCCTATAACAACTGGTTGATGCAGTTTTACAATCATTTCAGAAATATCAAGAGAACTTAAATCGACAACTACAGGTTTGACAAAAATATGTGTCTTCCTTTCTTTTCAAGAAGCTGTTGAACCGATCTCAGTGATGTGAGCAACGAAATGCTTAACAGTCTTTTACTAGTTAACTTTTACCAGGACAAAGTCGTTTATGTTAACATTTCTTCCATAACTCTCTACCTTTTCTCCTGCCAGGCCTGCTTCTGGTTCACTATTACTAGAGTAAAACGCAGCACGGATGGCGATTCGTCACTATTTCTGTGCAGAAAGAGACAGAACTAGAATGCTTCTTGGTTCACTCGCATCCAACCCCAAGCCGCCGCCCGAGCTGGTTTCTACTCCTAGGATGCCGCTATTGGTTAAGAATGGAAAGGAAGGAAAGCCCCCACCCCACAGCGCTTCTTGGTTCATGCGCATCCAACTCCAACCCGCCATCCGAGTTGCATTTTACTTTGGAAGTTTTGGAGAATGAACATATTTTCGTATCATCAGCTCCTTCCGAATCACTTTCAGAACTTTCATTTAGGCTTAAAGGCCTAGTAATCTTCTTTTTTATTCTCCTTGAATTCTTTCTTTCCAGGTTGACCTAAGTCAATTTTCCTTTTACACTCTTTGTTTTGCTTCCTTTACAGTTTTGCTTTCATTTCTTGTTCGATTTTGTTTTTCTCTGGTGTATCTGTGAGCACACAAGTTCATTCCCTCTTTCTTCCCTTCAGTTTTGTATTGAATTTTCTCGGTTCCAACTTTGGAAATGGTCTTACTTGATCTGGAGTGATAATTTTCACTTGCGTTTTTTTTCTTTCTTTTCCGTTCTATCTTTGTTAAGACTGGGTAAGGATAGGCTTTCACCTTTAGATGTTTCTGGTCGGGAAATGTTCCCTTCATTTGAACTTTCACCATCACTTTGCTGAAGTAGGCATAAATGTTTCTGGTTGGGAAATATTCCCTTCATTTTAAATGCACCGTCACTAGGTAAAACAGCATTTGCTGTAGTGCTTATATTATTTTGTGGGTAATCTGTAACTGATGAGAGGTAAAAGTCATGTTTTGTAAAAACTGAAAGCTTAAGTGGTGTAATTCCAGTTTTGAGAAAGCCAGATATGTTCTTTCTACAGAAAGCCTCATTAAATGGAATAGAAGACAAATGAATATGCTATCCTATATATATAGGTGATGGATTAGAGCTCATCACCAGTTGAAAGCTGCTTTACAGGCAGATTTAAAGAGGAAAGACACAGCCACATCAAGCTGCTGTAGTCCATGGGAAGTATGTGGAAGGGTCCTCCGTACTACATGGAAAGCATTTAAAATTTATTTTAAATATTTAAAATTTGTTTTTCAAAATATATTACGGGTGGGACATAATTTGGACAACAATTTTAATGGTGCACAGAAACAGTTCATTTGCTGTTCTGCTATTAATGTTAAGAGACTGTTTTAACTCTCACAGTAATAATTTAACAAAACTATCACCATTACGGGTGGGACAAAATGTCACTGTTTGCTATTTTACATAGTAATTAACCACACATACTTTTTGAAGTTAATCTTATGCCAAATTGTACCTTAAGACATATATTTTCTCAAATCAAAAAGGATGTAGCTGATTACTCTTGACTACTTAGTTTTAATGAGTGTTAAAATCGTGCTATAAATGTAAAAAAAATTCAACTGCAATGTAATTAATATATAATCGACAGATTTTACACATAAAACAACTTCAAATACATATAATTCTTTATTATTCAGTGAATTTGTGTTTTTAAACTTTTATTTGACTACCCGATTACACATCTCTCTTTGAGGGAAAAAATTCCCACATTTTATGAAAAGGCTGTTAGCCTATTTTCAGTAGTGGTCAAGTCTTGTTTTCTTGATATTTCAAAGGCTTGTACCTCCTTTATCCCTTCTAGTCACATGATGATTTGGTTTTTATTTTAAAGTAAATTACAAGGGCTTCTCATCCTGGCAATTTCAGATTTTTATCACCTCCCACATTTTTTGGGACCGAGAAAAATCATGATTTATTTATTTTTTATTTTTTTTAAGTTTAAGCAAATTTTTCCTGGTCAAGGATCACCGGTAACAGCTCAAGTTTTTTCCCTACACATGCTCATACATAAGTGTAACAGGAAATAAAATGGCCTGTTACTCCAACTCCGTTGTTTTTTTAATGCCTAAAATTACGCAAAACGACAGTTTATGAACGAAGATTAGAGACCTAAAAACCTCTGTTTTCACTTAACTTAAAAATAATTGAGTATGCACAAATGAAAGTTCATTCTTTAAACTTTCCAATGAGCCCTATCTGATCTTCTTACTGATTCAAATAGAAATTCTACGGCTTTCAGAAAATAAGTATGAAATTCCTTTTTTTTATTATTGTCCATGTTCTAAACAAATGCCTATATCTCTGGAGTAAAATTTCTTAGAGGTATAAAACGATTTGTGTTGAGGTTCAGAAGATTGGTACATGTCACCTACCAAATTTCACAAAATAAAAAATGACGTTGCAAAATATTTTCTTGAAATTTGTTGACTTAATATGGAATGACCCAGAAGAGAAGTCAAATCTCATCCTTCTTGCAATAATTGATCATGTCCAAGCTAATATGGGATTCATGGTTATCGAAGTCAATCAATATTGGATTTTCTTGGTCGGTAACTTATGGTGTGCTATGTGTTTTATTAAGTGCCAGTATGGTACTTAATGAGATTGTGTGGGGGGGGGGGCGGAAAAATGTCTGTCTGTCCGTCTGACCGTGTGTCTGTACGCGCCATAACTCAAATACGCTTTATCGGATTTTCATGAAACTTGGTATACGCATTCATAATCTCCATGGGAAGAACCCTATTGATATTGAACCAAATTGGTTCACCGGTACCGGCGTCAAACCCAATTTGGTGTTTTTATTTAAAAGCGCCATAACTCAATTACGCTTTATCGGATTTGTATGAAACTTGGTATACACATTTATAATGTCCATGGGAAGACGTCTGTTGATATTGGACCAAATCGGTTGGCCGGTACCGGAATAATGCCCAATTTAGTGCATGTTATGGTATTATATAACAAAAGGCCCCATAACTCAAATACGGTATGCTTTATCGGGTTTTCATGAAACTTGGTATAAACATTTATAACGTCCATAGCAAGAAGCCTATTAATTTTGGAACTAATCGGTTGGCCGGTACCAGAGTAACAACTAATTAAAGGTCACATGTTTTTTTTTTTTTTTTTTAATTTTTGTCTACCAGTATAATTTGACAGTTAACACTATTCCTTCACTTATATGCTTATCAAACAACACCGTCAAACTGACTGAGTTGGCCAGTCTTGGACTCGTATTCTGGAGGTCCCCAGATCAAATCCCGGAGCCGACCGATTTGACATGGTTTTTTTAATTTTATTTTTTATTTTTATGTGAGTGCGCGATTGTCAATGTGCCACAAATCTGTAGTTCTGCTGACGCTGGTCGATTTTAATCTGATTAGAAAATCTTATTTTCTGCATATCATAATTGCAATTTTAATTGATTCAACAAAAACATACTGGCACTTTGTTATATCAGTTTACCTGATTTTATTACTTCATAGAAAACATCTTGTGTCATCCAACCAGTTCGGGAGGCATATCCAACACTGACATTACGTGCACCAACAAGGAACGAGATTTCACATTGACTTGCGTAAATGTATGCCTGGGATACAGGGCCGTATTTCTAAATAGGCGAAGTAGGCTGCAGCCTAGAGCGGCAAATTTTCAGGGGCGGGAGTTTGGAAATTTATTCAAAAGTTAAAATGAAGTATTTAAGAAATTTAGTAAGAAAGCTATGTAAATTTGAACATGAAGATTACGTGGGGTGAGTTTTCTTAGAGAAGTTTGTATATTTTTCATCAAATAAACCAGTAATTAATTACATTTTTTGTAATTTCATTTCACCGTGTACGACAACTTAATTCACATTGAACACAGTTCTTCAATTACGAAAAAGATAGTCATTACCATTAAAATATAAAAATATGTTTAAAATAGTGATCACTGATCTCCAAGAACAAATTAATTAATTTCGAAACCCATTTCATTTTTAACGAATCTTAAAAAGAAGTAAAAAAAATCCCTTTAGGCAAGCCTACAGGCTGAGGTAGATTTCTAAGTGCTTTTGGTTTAATTTACTGTCGCTGCGTAGCACTCTTCTTGTTTAGCCTTGGCATGACAAACCCGCAATAATAACAGCAAAAAAGGAAAGATCACTTTTTCAAACGTTCAAATCTCGCCTTATATGAGAACTATCAAGGAACTAGTTATTGATTTGTAGAGTACTCATCAAGAGCTTTCCAACGATACCCCACAAGACGTAGTTTCAAAAATTTCGAATTTCCATCCCCTAACCCCCACCCCCACTCGTACCCTCAAAAACCCCCGAATTGTTGGTGTCACTGTGAACTCCATAGGGAGTACTCTAATTTATCCAAACCAAGTTTCCCTCTATACATCATAGGGGCCGAGATATAAATGTTTTAAAATTTCAACCCCCTCCCCCGACCACCCCCTTGGGCCAATTTTGCTCATTAACGAACTTGTCCGAACTATTGGGCCTAGAAATAACATAATAAAATTTGGTTCAAATATCTTCAAAATTACGGCCGCTAGCGTGTAAAGATATAAATATGGTATCGATCGCAATAGGTAGATTTTTCTTCGAAATCTACCTAAAAACAAGTAGATAACTAATTTGATTATATAATTTATTATGTAAACCATTAAAATTGTAGTTTTATCTAAACTATATGAACTCTATGTTTAAAAAGATGAAAACAATGAACTCTATCCTTTTGTTGTATGAAACAAATGTATTAAAGGAAGGGTAAACTAAAAAAATACCATTTTCTTATTTTAATCTCATCGCACGGAGCTTTGAATTACGAAACGAATGGTGATCTCGTGAACTTCAGGTGCCCAATATTACGCCTTGTACGGGTGAAGTAAAAAGCTGCCGTGACGTCACGCCTGACTAACTCGCTGGCAGGACAACAGCTGCTGTAATGCTCGGGCGTGTGTTTCTAATACACCACCAAGTCTCATTTGTGTTTGTTGTTGATAGAGATGCCTGCAATGTTACCTTCTAAGGACAAATCTCGGTATTCACAAATTAATATCACACGAAAAGAAAATGACAAGGAATTATTTAAAGAATTGCAAGGAAGAAAAGAAAATACGGAATGGTGTAAATTTGGGCTGTGTATGCATATGAAAACGGGCCACGAAAGTGTGTGTTGTTGGGACTGTGAAGTAATTTGTGAACAGAAGGGGGTTGTAGACTGTATAACACGACATTGCTCATTCGATAGCGTTATTATAAATAAAGATACACTAGTTGCCAGGCGTTATGAGTTAATACTTAGAGCTAATACAGTTCAAAAACAAAATATTTTTCAAGATACGAACAGAGTCACTTTCAGATTCAGAATCATCTTTTGCGGTAGTAGAAATTTCTGAAATGCTAAAAGAGCTATCTAAATCACAATTTCTAGAAGAAACATTCAATGAATCTGTGCAAACATTGACATAAGTTTCATTTCCTAGTTCACACTGAACGCCTACGCTGTTAGAAACTGAATTTTTGTCATAAATACTAGATTCCACATTCATGATTTGTCCATTCCCGGATACTGAAGGATTACTGTTCAAATTTTGCAACAACTCTCTCATTTCCTTCTTCCTCGAGCACGACGATTTTCTTTACTTCATTGGCGGTGTTTCAGATTTCCCACGCAAAAGAAGTGATGGCACAGCACTTCTTTTTTAAACAGATTGCGGGGTTTCTCCAGATAACTGTTTTCGTAACTGTACCGAAAGCTCGGTATCATTTTCTTCAAAATGTTGTGAACAAACCGTACTGTATTTAGTAGGAACAAATTTTTCTCTCTTTATTTTTATCAGCCATTGCTTATTTACGTTCGGGTGACTTATCTCTGTTGGGAAATCGATGGAAAGATATTTTAAGTGTGTTATCACTCTTCGACGATGAGTTTGTACACCCCACAACACAACAATAAACCATTGTTTGAACAGATACTCACTAAAAAACTGTAACAGTAGACAGAATACTGTGAAATGTCTTTCACCGGGCGAGACTGAGCCAAGCCTTCGTCAAGCGTGACGTCACGCGCCCATCGCTTTACAATAAATATATTCGTTTTGTGATTAAATGTGAAGGTGTAAAACATTTCTAACAGTGAATATCATTTCTTAAAAACATTTTCTTTCAATCCGTATGAAGAAAATGATACTGAATTTTTAGTTTACTTTTCCTTTAAGCAAATAAACTATAGAGGGGGCGGCAAATGGACTTTAGCCTATAAGCGGCATACTCTTAAATCCGGCCCTGCTGGGATATAACATTTCCCGCAGCAATCACAATGCTACAAATAGTGACGAGTTCACCTCTTTTAGCTGATACCGTTTGACCTATTTCTTTTACTGCGGTAGGAGCTGTCACTTTGGGAGACTAAAACCGTTGTTAGGCCAGATTCAGCTACATTAATTGTGTCAAACGGAAAAGTATGATTTTCCCTTACCCTTTCAAAGTCGTTAAAGTTTACATTACAACCAACGTTTACGGTATTTTCCGGTCTTCTTAAGCTCATTCTTGGGTGCCTTTTCAGAAACCCTTCATTCAATCTATCCTGCTGCTTTCTGTTTGTCCCATTTATTAAGTTTGCGTTCTAGTTTCATACCGTAAGCATAAGCTAAATTTATGACTTGTTAATATGTAAGACCGTATAGTGGAGGCAACTTCTACATATACAACTTTCTTCAAAGCAATGCCGACAGACCCTTATAATCCGCAGTAAATAACTTGAAATGAGGGTGTCTTGGACAATAGAGTTGTATATTCTGGATTTTCAGCGTGTTTTCTTGGGCGTTGAATTTGCCTGACAGCCAATAGAATTTCGTGTGCAACCAATCAGTGCTCATTTCTGAATTTTTGACATTTTAGCTATGACTCCACGTGGGGCACCAGACGATTGCCGTTCAGTCAGTACCATACCACTCCTTAAGTGCCAGACAATGGCTTAATCCTCAAAGCATCCCGACTGTCTACATAGGTCTAGCCTCCACTATACTGCAGCTTGCTTGACTGGATCAAGTAGTCCTCTAGCATATCCTCCTCTTCAGCAGAAAACAATACCTGTGGGTAGCTGCCATGTTTTGAAACTGTAGGCTCAATATCTGGAACGTTAGTCTTTAAGCGGTCCAAGCTTTTTCAGCCGTTCGTGCATCTATGGTTTTATAGCAGCTTGTCGAATAGACATGTTTCCATTTCGGATGTCTTTTAGGGTTGCCTTCACTGCCTCCTCTGAAATGACAGCTCTACCAGTTCTACGTTGGTAGTTGCGAACCATATTGAACCTAAAAAATAAACCTATTTGATATTTCAAGCGTTATACTTTTATTAACCTTCGTTATAGGGTAGAAGTTTATAAAAAAATAAAATTAAAAAAACCGTGACACCTGATTTGTGTTTAGATTGAAAACTGTAGGGCAAACATTAGTCCATGAACAGAAAAAATGTATAAATATTAATATTTACTGTACATATTAATTTAAATGTGACAAAATGGACATAAATTGGTTTGTCTACTTTTGCTCCTTAAACTATGCCCACTTTTGTCAGTTTATTTCTTAATATATACGGTACAAAGATATTACATGCAGATCAACTGAGGGAAACCGAATGTTGATTTTCATGTTAAAAGTAAAAGTAAAATTTTACTTTTCACCGCCAGAAATTCAAAAATTGAGCTTAACCTTTATATGATGTTGCCCATGTGCTCCGAACTTTCCAGTAACAGTCTTACTAATAATCCAGTTGTAACATTTATACCAGGAATATACACAGCTGAGGAAAGAAAGAGTACTAATAATCGTTGCATAATGCTGAATGTGTGCAACCTTTACACAGCCTAGCCCCCTTGTTTAAACTTGACGTAAATAATCAAGATGGCCGATCTGCGTAACAGCCGGTCGCTTCGTAGATGTCTGAGATTGAATTTTGAGGTTATGCATCCATTCTTAAGGTAACTTGTTATGAAACATTCTGGGCTACTTTTGCGGAATTATAAACATTGTTCCTTGTTTGCGGGACATATTTCCATACTTGTACCCATGATTACAGCTTTCTGAAAACAATATAATGAAATACTGAAACTACAATTAGTCTGCAGACGATCCACCGTTGTTTGCCGCTGCACCGATAGATGGCGTTCAGCAGTCCCTTCATAGCCAGGAGCTAGTAACGTCACAAATAGAGTGACGTATTTGATGACGTTGGACGTACAAACCCGATGTAAACTCGGCAGTTACACACTCGTTATTGGTAATGCGGCTTATGCAGAACTTACACGGTGAACAACCAAACAACCGTTCAACGCAGATATAAGCAGCTTTTATTAGTAAGGCTGTAAGAGTCCAAACACTAGCACTGTCTAGTGGCTATAATTTAAGGCGCCCACTTTCTGTGTGAGGCGGGAAATTCAAATTGTCCATTCTTGCCCCCCTTTCCCCTAATTCCCAAAGTGTGGTCTGCAGCTATGTTTCAGGGGGTCCGCAAACATTTTAAGAGGAAAAAATAGAGTATACTGTACCCATAATTTTTTTAGTTTTATGTTATAGGTTCTATAATCTGTGGGGAATTAGCACAAGCAATTGTTAATTCACTGTGAAGTAAGATGGCTTTCCCCAGAAAGGCACTGAGCAGGAACTGAGAGATGAAACCAATCTCTGTTTAAGATTCCAAGTTCGAACTCGTATACAGATTTCATGACTTTAACTGGATTTTGATGCTATCATAAACTCTCTGACCTCTTCAACTAGCAAGATTCTAGAATCGCTATATTCCAGGTCCGGTATAAAACCTGAGGATATGATGAAACTGAAGCTGTAGATTCTGAGATTAGACTAGGAATTCTTTGAGGAATTTCCTTTCATGGCGATTTTATTCAGATATCAGAAATTCTTTCAAATGAGATCCTTGTTATTAAGTCACATTTGAAGTAACTATGCAAGTGACTTACAGATAAGACATCAATTTTGTGATGGGCCATCAATCAACCTGTCTCTCATGCCACAAGAAGAAGATTCGTTGGCAGGACTTTCAGCTGACAGTGCACTGAAATCACAGTTTGTACAATTACAACTAACATACTTTTGGTTATAATAAGAATTATCCTGATTTTCCTGAACTCTCAAAACAGGCTTTGAAGTGCTTATTAACGTTCCCCACTACTTGTTTGTGTTCCCACTACTTTTTCCAACTCACGTATTTGAAATCAAAGTTAAGAACTAAACTTTAAGTTGAGAGTTGAATGAATTATTGAAATTAAAAAGCATTATTTATAAGAAATTTAATTGCTGACATTAAAGATTAACAATTTGTGTTTGTCATTGATATTGTGATTTTACCTGTGCGATTTAATACTTCGTTTGTGTATGGTATTAGTATAACTTCGTGTTCTTTAGAATTTAAAACATTTTAATAAAAATATTAGTATTTGCACATATTTGTTTAGTTCATGTCAAAACTCAGGAGGAGTCTGTGAAATTGTATTAAGTGACAGTGGTACTTTCTAAGATTACTTGGTGAACGGCTAAAATGCCTGCCCGCTCGTCCGTCCATGTGCATGTAAGTGAGCATTCACACCGAAGTAGCATAGCCTGCGAATCGCACTACCTGGATGCAGGCTGCACATCGAGTTGCATGGTTCACAGTTTTGCATTCATACCGAAGTAGCGAATGCGATCTGCAGTTTAACGTACATTATATATTTTCACTTGAACAATTGAGAAACCCATTTAAAGTAATGTAATTTACCTAAAGAGTTTCAGCAATTTTAATCCAGGCTTTTTTCATACTAGTTTCAATTACCATATCGTATAGTCTAAGCATGTACAAATTGTATGTATGTTAAATAGCTCTCTTTCCAGCAGTTTTCATTACATATTTGCCATAATCTACCGCTACACAAGCGAATATATGTTGAATTTTCTTAACAATTAGAAAACAGCTGAAAAGGCAACTGTACGCATACGTCATCCCGAGTAGCGTCGCATGAAATAAGTCCAGATCTATCTGAAGAAATGAATGTCGCACACTGCGAGCTGCACTATTGCCACGCTACTTCGGTGTTAAGACTTGAACTTGTTTATTTGGGATTTAAAATGAGTAACGTGCAGCGTGCATCCAGGTAGCACGTTGCAAGTGGCATGCTACTTCGGTGTGAATGCTCCCTAGGAGCTATAATTCGAGTATGCTTTGTTAGATTTCCATGTAACTTAGTACACACTTATAAGTTTTCCGTTACCAGAGTAAGGATCACTTAATAGTCGTATACTTTTAAGTAGCAAATTTGCATCAATCCATAGAACTGAATATGGGAACTGAAGACAAATGACTGAGTATTTGTCCGCCTTCAGGTATTGTAGCCAAAATAAAGGGGTATTGTTGACGTGAGGAATTTGTTGTAAATTCGTTCTATTAATATTCTAGTTATCCCACTTATTCCTTCACACATGCTGATCAAACTTCCTCAAGAAAACGTGGTCTAAAACTAAAATAGTTTGTGAAATATGGTCATTAACACAATCTGTCACTTTGATCAATTTACCTAATTTTATTTGTTTCAAGGGGTCAACGAGTTCGGGAACCACTGAGTTTTCGACCTAATTTATTTTCAGATTTTAAATACCGGTATGTGCGTATTAGTAAGTTTAGTTTCGTGTTAAAATTATTGTATAGTAGTAGTAAGTAGTCCAATTTTAGGATAATACAGTTGTTGCTGCTTATAGGCCTACTTCCCGTTCGTCTCTTTCCTCACATTCCCATTCTTATAGGTCTGATCCTCTTCTCTGCATCGATTCATTTACCTACTCCATCCATTCGTATTATCTTCTCGGTCTTCTTTTCTTTCTTCTGCTTATTCGACTGTACTCGTTAACTTTTTGAATCCGTGTAGCTCCTGCTCTCCTTTTTTATATTAACCTGTTGAAATTTTTTAATAACATAGTTCTAAAAATGTTGCCCATGATTTCTATAGAAATGGGGCTTCCGGAAATAAAGGTTGTTTTACTGTTGATATTAATGCATATTTAAATCTCTTCTCTGTATATATAAAAGGCTTTGTCCTGACTAACTGACTGACAGGAATCAACGTAGAGCCTAAACTATAACAGGCAGAGACTTGGAATTTTGACAGTGCCTTCGCTTCATAATGTAGGTGCTCACTAAGAAAGGATTTTGAAAAATTCTGATTCTAAATGCCAAAAATTAAATGTTTTTGAGAATACTTAACCCCTTTTTACACAGAATTATCGAAACAAAATCACAGAACATATTGTTGCCAGTTTTATCAGATGGGTTTGGATTAAATGAAATGGAAGTTTGACAAATTAGAGAAGGTATCAATACACGTGATCAATATAATTCAAGTTATCTATATTAATAAAAGGAATTGTCTGTCTGTCCGCGATGCCCAGCGAAATCTACTGAACGCAGAGATCTGAAATTTTAAACATAGGTGGGCTGAAGGGTCGGAAAATGCACCTCGAAGCCGGAATTTTAATTTTAGCTTTCGTTCGTGAAAAACTGGCAAAAAACGTACATTTTTTGCGTTTTCGAAACATCAGTTTTCAGTTATACATTTCAATGTCAAATCAATTACAGTTGGCTTTGGCTATTTTTGTCATACCTTGAAAATAAAACTTTCGCGATCGCTTGAATGTTGTAAGCCCTAAATATGGTCAAACATTGTTTTATTTGGACGAAACTCACTATACAGGGATTTTCTGGACCAAGGAACTCGAATTTGATGTTGCTTTTACCAGGCGACGCTATCTAAACGTGGTATGTAGTCCACGCGATTTAGGTGTTAATAAATAAAATGATTTAACTATTATGCTCTTAATTTTTAATTCTTGAAATAACTATCGCGGGCGAAGCCGCGGGGACATGCTAGTCGCCATATAAACCTTTATTTTTTACCCTAAAATATCTGATTTTGCGTATTAAGTGAAAGTTTACACTAAGAATTTAATTTACAAGGCGCCATACGATAAATTCAGATTTCAGACAACCACCTGTGCGTAGCCGTTTTTGTAATTAAAATATAGTTTTTATTAGGAATTCCTTTCTTCGCCATATTTTTAGTGTTCAGTGTAACACTGCTATCTTATAACAGCTTTGGATTTATTACTAGAAGAAAAGTTTTTGTCATTTTTGTAGCGATAGTTCTTGAATAAATTTGAAGATATATTTCAGGTAAAATGAAAATGTGTTATTACACAATTTCTTTCTGATTGCGTTGTTGACCACCTCTATAACATGTCCATCTGCCTTAATTGACCGCATTTTCATGAAACCGGCAATTCCCATTTTTTTTTTGTATAAGTTACTCTGTAACGTGTATCTTAATCACCGTCAGACACGATTTTAAGAACTTTTAACCTGTAAAACTTGACCGCTCTAATGCCAGATTTTTGTAAAGTACTGTACAGAAATTCCTTATATTTGCAACTATTATTTAATATTACCTCACCTCAAAGCACTAAAAAAGCAGCAGCAGTGGACAGTACCTGTTAGCTGTTGTTAGGAGCTTTTGGAGTCATGCACCCCCTCAAATTCTTTACAACGAGGCCAACTTGTAACCATCCTTCAATCTTACCCCACCCCTAAGCACTAAAAGAAACCAGCACCAGTGGGCACTATCTGCTAGCTATTGTTGTGGGGTCAGCACAAGTGTACAACTCTCTTCAGTAGTAGAACCTGAAAGCTAATGAGGAAGATTCCATTTTACCTACCTGTTAAAATAATCAGTAAACTGCAAACATCTGAAGAGTGTACAGGAGATTACTTCAATATTTATTACTGTAAAAGCAAATCCATTGCTCAAAATAACCAGACAATACAGTCCATAGGGAAAACAGTATTATAAAAGACAAAGAAAAAAATATTTTTTCGTTAATTTAAAATATAGGATGAGTTTTCCTCTACGGTGGAAGATTTGCCTCCCTGGATGACGAACTTATAGATCATTTGATCATGAAGAGGTACAAAAAATTTTGAGTGAAAATGAAGAGAAAGGAGAGCACAGTGGTGAACTGATGATAATGCTATGAAATTACTGTTACGGAAGAAGAATTGGAGAATCCGATACCAACACATAGTGTAGCTCTAAAATGTGTCGACCATTTGATTAAATATTGTAATGCAAGTAATTAAACGGGCTATTTCATTTATATACAGGCATTGGAATGAGGACGTTTTAATCTAAAATGAACTTGAAACAAACAAACATTGAAGGCTTTTTCAAATTAATTTCCTGTAATGTCACACAATTCTTTATTAGGGCAGTTTTAACAGCACTGCTGCTGCTGCTGCTGCTGATGATGATGATGATTGATGAAAGCTTATTCATTTTGAATAAAATTTAAGGTTAGTTTTTATTGCTTATGTGTTACTGAGTTCTATCACAGTATAAGTATTAATACTTATACTGTGGTTCTATCGACAGTACCTGTATTATTAAACTGTTGATAGATCACTGAAAATCTTTGCAACATGACCGTTTCTGTAATATTGACCAGGCCCCTATTTCGTAAAAGTTACAATTTTACAGGTTTACATTTTGACAATTGTGTTTTTCATAAAAGCTGACAATTTTACATAAATGTCATGACAATTTTGTAGATTTGTTTGACAATTTTACATATTGTTGTTTCTCAAAACTTTTGAGTTTACAGGTAAAAGTCTGACAAATTTGTCAAATCTTAGGAATCTTACCATTTATAAAACATTGATTTTTGTTGACATATTTACAAATTTACAAAAAATGTACAATTGTCATTACAGAAGTGACAGGCAGTCTTTCATATGAAAGCCAACATAGTAGGTTATGTAAATGTGTGGCATAACATGACAAAATGTGTTTGTGATTTAAGCTTTCTTCTTAATAAACTTGCTAAATTGTCTTGTTAATAATGAACACTAATAGTACTGATATTGGTAGTAGTGAAAGTGATGAAGAAAAAGACATGAGACCACGCAGGGTTTTTAGGCGACAGATTAACCTAACTTTAAATTTCAGTGATTTTGTATTCATAGAGAAATATAATACAATTATTTTCGATAGTAATAATCGATTGCTTAGCTATCACATTCAATGTTGAGATCGATTATAGCACTCGTATATGAGAGTCATCTACAGTGTACTATTTAGTTATCTTTAGGTTTCACATAAAATTGTCGCGTTTATGAAAAGGGGTCTTTTTGTCTGACAATTTAAATTAATTTGCCTGTAATGTAAGGGAAAATTGTAATATTTATGAAAAATACAATTGTCATGACATATTTACAAATTTGCAGTGTGTCCAAAATGGTGACTAGTGCTGTCCTTTTTTTTTTTTTAGCAAGTTTGAGAACAGTTACCAGAATTATTAAGGGTCTTTTTCGTACTTTTAGACCATGATATACGTTGTTTTTTGTACCTTGTACTTTTTTTTACATAATGTATTCAATTTATATACATGTAGCCTATCAAGAGGCCATTAAAACAAGCTTTTTTTTTTTTTTAACATGTCTAAACACAGATTTAAGCTGAAAACATGTAGAGTTTTGTATTCAAATGTTATTGTATATTGTGTACAATCAATTATAAATGTAGAAAATAAACTTATAATAATAAAAAGTAAAGACTTAAAACTGTGGGAGGAACGGAATGGCTATGAGAGGTGAAGAGGAGGCCACTTTGAAAAAAATAATATACTATTTCGTTTATTTAATAGATAATACGTTAAAAAACTTGAATTTAAGCTGAACTTTTCCTCCAAAGAACTTTGCAGGTTTTCAGATTGTTCAGACTCTTATTCAAGGTTCGTTTTCAGTTGCTACAGATGAAAGCAGCGATAAAAACAAATTCCAAACTGTACCATATTGTTATTAACGGTATATTAGCATAATGTGTTGTATTTTGCTTCGCCCCCCCCCCACACCCCCCTCTCACTCTGTGTGTCTGTCCTTTATTTTAAAACTTTTCAGTTGGACACATTGAATTTGTCAGACTTGACATAATTGTAGTTATTTGTCACACCTGTAGAGTTTTATGAAATAGGGCCCCAGATCTGACCGGAATCAACGGTGGTCAAGTTAGACAGATTTTACTGTATTTGAAAGTAGGTTCTGTATTGTCAGATGCCACGGAAAGATATATTTGACTGGAATTGCTACATCGAGCTCAACTATGCCTAACCATGTGTTGTTAAACACCTCAGCTAATTTAATAATCTGAGAGACAGCTGAAAACACAGCGCGCGATTTAGAGTAAGTGTTGTATAAGTGCTATTCCTCATCTTTCTGTCTGCGTCTCCAGATATGATTTTTCTCGACATGTCACACGCTTTCAAGTTACCCTGTCATTTTTCGTAATTCCAGCAGGTAACTCCGTTTATGGATTTGAAAATAATCAGAAAATGCCAAGGATTATAATGATGTAGCTATCTTAGAAAACGTGTGAAATTTGGACAAATAATTCCATTAGGTATGAGCAGGTAGAGTTGCCGTATCAAGAAAAAGAGTGGTAGAGGAACGTATTAAGAACACAGTTACGTTCTTTTAAATTAATTATCTTTTATCATGGCAATGTTATGGGGAATGAATGTTATTGAAACTTATAAGATTAGAAGTGAGGTTGGTGATGGTGTTTAAAAGAACATTATGCTCTTGAGTCACGCTCGTTAAGCATTCAACCAGAATGTTCTTACATATCTATCGCTAACATAGAAGGGAACATAAAGGAGTTCATATCCCTAATTACATTATTTAGAATTCCACTTCCGAAAACAGCTATATAGCAATTTGGGATATATGCATGCAATAATACGAGTGATCCTAAAATGCATGAAGCTTTATATCTATCATTAAAATAGGGCATGCAGGTAAAATAGTAGCTGGTAAAAATATATTTTTATTGCAAAAAGAATTACAGACGAATATGCAGTATATAGGCCTACATGTGAAAAGAATCTCATGAGCAAAGATGAAGAAGGCTTATTACTCTTAAAAGAATGTGAAACTTGATGGTTAAGGACTTTTCCTAACTGCCAAAAAAAAGTAATTCCATTTTGTGTACTGTATGCATTATAAGTGCACACATTCTGTTTCTTTATATTATGGTTTTCTGCTGTCCGCAGAAGGGTGTGCATTTAATTCAGTTCAGTGCATCGAATACTGTGTTCTAATTTATTTATTCCTCCACACAAGTTATTTTTGCCCTGAAATAAAATTTGAACATGAGGTATAACTGGTTTGTCTACACGACGAGATACGATATTGAAAATCTGAAGATAGTTTACTACAGATATTCCTTAACGTTATAAGACGACATATAAGAGGTGGGCTTGTTTAGACCTGTTATCAGTTACTGATGTACGATACAATTGGCTAATTCTTTTACCCTTAAGTGTGTTGGTTTTTTCTTCTAATATTGCGTGATTTTTCTGGTTTGTTCTACCGCAGATGCAGCATAATTTGTGTATTGTGTTTTGGCTTCGCATTTCCGCCTGTTGGAAAAGTTAAACATCTTTTCTCTTCATTATTTTTGTTCCCAGTGTGGGTTTCCTTGTATTTAGTGATATGTTCTGAAGAATGAGGAATTTAGAGAGCTCCTGTGAAGATTTTCTGCATGAAGAAGATTTGAGATACAATTAATTTAAAGAATTTATTTCTGAGCACTGTTAACAACCAGATCGTTAGAAAAAGTAGAATGAAATATTAAATGAAGGCATGTAATTAAATTGCTTCATCACTTGGTTCAGCATTGCAAGAATATGCATATGGAGAAGGCAAACGACGTCTAGGCGACAATGTTTTTACTCTGGTATGTAGCTGGCCGGCCTTTAATGCACGCGACACACTTTAAATAATAAACTCGCACCTAACTACTAGGCTCTATAAGTAGAATTAGTCCTTGGTAGCATGGTCTTCATCTACATATGTTATTCTGAATCACAGGTATTTGTTGCTGTTTTTACATAATTGATGCAGGTTATAAGAATAGGACACTTTTGCTGAATAGGCAATTTAAAATATCCCAACGTAATGTTTGAAGTACCGAAGTTTTAGCGTAACTTGAAGAATTTACTTAGATTTCAAATAAACTATTTTAGTCTCACCTTGACACCGAAATAAATAATTCTTCATATGCACTTTAGCAACGTGTCAAGTATCATTTCATATTTCACATTTGTTGCTTGAAAAAACATATTTTAGTTATATTCATTATATTGCGTTATGCTTGGTTTTTATCCCATTTGTTATTCATTTTTCTTGTGCATCGGTTGTACATGTCAAAACCCATGAACTGAAAGTTTGGGTTTCCACATTACCCGTAGAGTATTTTCTTTTGCAGTTAGATACACCATGATACTTAACTAATAAGTTGCACTGTTTATCGCAGAACTGGCGTGACCTTCGCTCTGTTGACAAGATAATGTAAATCCGGTTGATCATTTGATGAAAGTTCATACTGAATCTTGTATGAAGTCGTATATATGTTTTAAGTAATTAGTTTTAAGTAATGTTTTACGCATAGCTGTCATTATGACAAGCTTTGGCGTTTAAATCACTATATTAGTGATCCTCGAGAACCACCAAACTTCACAGAAATGTTTCAGATAGAATGTCTTTCTCTTATGATACCCCGTTAATTAATGTTACCCACATACTTAAACGCGACGATGCAAAAGTTTGAACATTACGTAATAGTTATGTGTTGTAATAGCCCTATTAGAGTTGTCAAGAAGAATGGGAAAGAAGACCTGCTAATTCTAATTAGATCAGAATACACTTACAAATACAGTAACTTATATACAGGGGTGCCCCCCAAACTTCATGACTCACCCCCCCCCCCCAACCTGATTGGCTGTCGACAAGGGCGTCCATATGATATTTTCTAGGGGGGTGGGCAATTTTTTAATATTAATTTATGTTTTGTCGCTTTAACTTCTTGGGCCACTTTGTAACATAATATTAATAATATAATAAAATAATAAGTGCAACAATGACGTAGCCAGAAAAATTGCTGGGAGGGTCAAAAGTGCCGGGGAGTTTGGAATACCCCCCAGAAAAGGGGGTCGGGGGTCCATCCCCAGAACATTTTTAAATATTGAACTACTTAAAATAACATTTTACGCTATTTTAGCACAGAAAAACTAGTTAGGAAATTCGTTTACCAGACTCTAAGACATGCCTGTGTAAATAAGAAATCATTACCTAACTAGGGGGTCCACCCCAGAAAATGTTTAAATATTGAACTAATGAAAATCACATTTCACGCTATTTTAGCACTGAAAAAATAGTTTACTATACTCTAAGACATGGCAACTTAAACAAGAAATTGTTACCTAAGTTTTAATTAGGGATGGGTCGATACCCGATTTTCTCGATACCGATACATGATTTTTTTCCTCGATACCGTCAAGGCGAAAAACTTTTTTTTTTCAAATGCGGCAAATGGCGTGATTATCACAATGAGGGTCTATTTGAAAATAGTTCCACACTTCACTCATATTGACTGAAAAGAAATTATGTTTTCGTACCGCAATACACTCAATCTTCTGTCACGTAGAGATATCAACTGACTTGTTTTAAAAGCATACCAAAATACATTACAGTAGAGTGCTTATGAATGGATAAAATAATCATGTGACTTTCTACTCAGATCACACAGCAGAAAATTGAACAAACTGTTTTAAGAATAAGCAGAACCAAATCTCCGCAACGGAGCATCGTACAATGGGGTTTGGACAATCAGCTTGCTTGTTGGTTGTTATTGAAACGTTTGACAGGAAACGAAACAATTGAGAATATCTTGTTTGGATTTTAAAAGTCGGAAAGTCTCTATTTATGACTAGACAAAAGTCAAAGAGTGGTATTCTCCAGTTCAAGGAGAAATAGATGTATTTACTATATTTAGTATTACTACTAAAAGCAGAAAGAGATACCGCATTTCCTTAAGTTACAGAATTACTAAAGTATCGCTCGATGCCGATACCATGCAAGTATCGAGAGTGTCGAGGACCCATCCCTAGTTATAATACTTATTACTATTTATAAGAAAAGTCGAATAACACATGGATCAGTGGACATAATAGACCTTCTCATTATGTTATGAAAAGAAAATAACTGGTATATCATATTTGACACACCAACAAATCTTGTTTAATTAAATAAATATTTTTTTAAAAATACAAATATAGAATTTTAGGTTTTGACTTTTGGGGGTCCAAACCCCCTGGACTCCCCTTTCCTAATCCACTGTGGATTCTGCTTCCATGTTGTCGATTTGGTAAAACTTCTGCAAACTTTTTATGTCTCAACTGACTTTCAAATAATTGTCTTAAAAGAAAAACACCTGACTATAATAATTATTAATATACTTTTTTTTTTCCTTGCGGCCCCCGGGTATGGGCGCCCATGGCTGTCGAAATTCTTCATCTTTATCTTCAAGATTCTGCTTGGGATTTACATCAATATATGGTTTCCTTTTATCTTCGCCACTGCTTTTACTTTCAGTAATCTTGTATTTATATCTAAATTATGTTTCAGTTTATACGGATCTTTCTTTCTGCAGTGATTTTGCCATTTGTCATGCCTAATAATGGCATTGCACAATAATTCTAAACACTTATATTAAAATTTTTGTTGTTTTTTCGGCATTTTCGAGATGCCGAGATGGACTGAAACCGGTACCCGTAACCTCAAGTTTCACATTAAGAATGCAGCATTGGTTATAGACAGATTTTTCCACACCTTCCCTCCCGTTCTTTATAAGGTGGCACGTGCAGTAAAATCACTTCCGAGAATATTATTATTCTTGCAGGCGGCATTGTACAAAGACTGTAATAAATAACCCAGTAAGAACTAATACTCCAATAATTCTACCAACAATGGTTCAGTTCGCAGTCGCCGCTATCGGCACAGAGTGAACGATTTCGTTGGCGCGGCAGTTGTTTGCAAGCAAATGCGTTTCGCCAATTTATTGACTATTCACTTCTAAAGAATTAGAAGAGATCTTTTGAAGTTATAAAACTTGACCGTTTTTCTTTTTAACATATAAAACGCTAATTTTGCAACAATTTCAACCCCCCCCCCCCCCGAGAAAATTCATAAAACGATAATATTTTGCCCCCCACAGAAATTTCAATGACGCAGTCTGCGTCTTAACCCCCCCCCCCCCGTGGGCACCCCTGTTATATAAAAGAGTAGAGAATTTCTGTTCTGAAGTTCCACGCTTTTGAAGGGAACTGTATCGAGTTTTTTTATTTATATTTTAACAAAATAGCGTGATGTTTGTCCTTCTTATTACAATGTTGATCGAAGTTTTTATCAATTTTTACATTGTATGTCAATTCAGTTAACCAAACGAAAGGAGAAAAGTGTGAAACACGCAAATGAAGTTGCGACCATTCATGTTTCTCAAATAAGTCTTGCTAATTTAGGGCGGCGTCACTAAATTACATAAGTATATTATAAATTGAATACACTAGTTTAAAAAACGTTGCAAGCTACATTTTTTTTAGTAATGCGATATTTTAATAAAAAATGATAGACTATGCGTACCGGTACTCTATTCTATACTTTAATGAACTTTGGTGAGTAAAAATGAAAGCACATTCTCTGAGTATACGTGGTCGAATCTAGAACGTTGTGAAAAAACGTTACATCATGGCTGACGCATCTCCGTTTGACAGAAATAAATATAAAGTTTTTTTCTTAAGGGTTTTTTTTTTAAGTTTTGGTTTTATATTCATTCAGAATTTATGTTCTAATATGCCTTTTGCAAATTTTTCCATCTTAAATACTATGTGTTCCATAGTACGGTAGAAACCTGAAGTACAGTATATTGATTCTAAAGGTATTCTTTATTCTAAAGTAAAGAGTTTTGGTCATGAATGATGTCAAATCCTTGAAAACTGCGTGTATCAGGTGTTTTGTTCTCTTCCTGTAAAATTTACAATTTATCGCTTGTAACTTTTTTTTTTCACTCGGATATTCAGTTAAGATGACTTGGATGAACGTAGCATGAGATAAGTACATATGCTTTGCTTCACAAGTAGATGATAGTTAAATGTTTGTCTTTTTATGAAAAATAATATTCTCAAAGAAAATGTAGGCTGTCATTTGCCGTGTTGTGAGGTTTTTTCAAAGAAAATATCCATTTAAGAGATACGAGCTGTTAGTTTGATTGAAATCCCTTGAGCGCATATTGTGGTGAATACCAGTGAAGTATAGTAACAGTATATTGCGAGCGGATGAATTGAGAGTAATTAAGCTGCTTTTAATTTAATCCGTGAACGGATTGTTGCCATGAGGCCCGGAATGGGTCCTTCAAATCATTTAATGAAGATGCTGCGATTAGCAAGCTGTTTGACTGCATTCCTCTCGAGTCATGACTTCCAATGTGCCATAATTGGTACACTTTTCAAGATTAATGTAATCATTCCTGATAGACGCCTTATGATCTTGAGAAATTTACTGGAATTCGCTACATCGCTGAATACTTCTTCCATAAAATACATCTACTTTAGAAGATGGAGAATCGTATTACAGGTTTAGTTTTGCATACATTTGTTTTTTTCTGTAGACCACCTTGTAAAAATAATTCTTTCGTGAGTTAAATTACATTACACTTTCAGTGACATATTTGCTTCTTTTGTTTCTAAGTGATACTTCTAGCCGCGTCTTCACGTGTACTTTTCTCGTGTTTCCTTTTACTTTGGCCCACATTTAGATTGTGAATCCTTTTCGATAGTCATAAAGATTGTAGAATATTATTACAGGAGGAAAAATTCCTCCGACACCCAGGTCCTGGGTTCAAGTCCCAGTGCCGGAGGAGTTTTTCTCCTGTAATATTCTCATGTATTGTCGAACAGAGACAATGATCTGTGGTTCATGAATGCTTATATATTTATAAAGATTGTAGTTAATCGATCCTCTAAAAGACAGAGAAGAAATCTTTTATTGTAGGTACACTACCAACCAGAGGGTCTCGAGTCTATAGCAGAGGAGACCCTTAACGTACTCAAACTTTTAGAACAGAACCAGTTCAGTTGGTTGAAAGCCCACGTGGGTATTAATGGTAATGAGTTGGCAGATAAAATGGCAAAAGAAGCTGCGGAAGATGATGAAATACAGAGCATATACCAAAAGGTTCCAAAATCTTTCATCAAAACAGAAATAGAAGCAGGATATCAACAATGGCAGGAGAGATGGAACAGCACGAACAAAGGGGCCCTTAGTAAATCATTCTTCCCTTCAATAAAGGACCGGCTAAAGAAAAAACTTCCCATGACACCGACCTTCACAGCAATAGTTTCAGAACACGGAAAAACCAAAGCTTATTTACATAGGTTTCACCTCACAGATGATCCTCAATGCACATGTAATAAAATCAGGTAAACTGATGTAACAAAGTGCCAGTATGTTTTTGTTTAATCAGTTATGACTGCAATTATGATATGCAGAATATATATATATTTTTAAATTGATTTCCAAGTTAAGCTCCAGATTTATTCATTAAGCAGGGCTTACGGAAGAAGAAAGGTCTACCATCTCGGCCACCTGGGTCATTTTAACGGTCTAGTTGGATAAGCGCATGTAAATCAATATGTTTTTTGTCATAGCTACCTGTATTTTAATTTCCAAGGCCTTATAAGATCACAGTAAAACAATAGGCTATGTTGTCAAGATAACTGATTTTCATTTTTTTAAATAAATTCTTTCGAATACGTATATTACCATAAAATAGGTACTAAATTGAGCATTACTCCGAAACAGGTCAACCGATTTTATCCATTATGAATAGACGTCTTCCCACGGACATTATAAATGTGTATATCAAGTTTCATAAAAATCCGGTAAAGCGTATTTGAGTTACCGCGTCTTTAAAATATACACTAAATTGGGTTTTACTCCGGTACCGGTCTACCGATTTGGTCCAATATCAGTAGACGTCTGTCCACGTACATTATAAATGGGTATACAAAATTTCAGGAAAATCCAATAAAGCATATTTGAGTTATCGCGACTTATATATTAACATAAAAACACTAAATTGGGCATTATTCCGGTACTGGCCAACCGATTTGGTCCAATATCAATAAACGTCTTCCCATGGACATTATAAATGCGTATACGAAGTTTCATAAATATCCGATAAAGCGTATTTGAGTTATTGCGCCTTTAAAGTAGACACTAAATTGGGTTTTACTCCGGTACCGGTCAACAGATTAGGTTCAAATTCAATAGGGCACTTCTCATGGACGTCATAAATAGTTATACCAAGTTTCATGGAAATCCGATACAGCGTATTTGAGTGATGGCGCCTTTCTAATGATGGCGCCTTTCTATTAGAAAGGCGCCATAATCTATTAAAATAGGCACTAAATTGGGCATTACTCCGGTACCGGTGAACCGATTTGGTTCAATATCAATAGGGTTCTTCCCATGGACATTATAAATGTGTTTTCCAAGTTTCATGAAAATCCGAAAAAGCGTATTTGAGTTATGGTGCTTACAGACACACGGACAGACGGACAGACATTTTTTCGTCCACCACACAATCTCATAAAGTACCATACTGGCACTTAATAACGGACAACAAACAGTGAATCATCTTATATATGAATGCAGAGACATATAGAGCGTGGGCTACTGTATACCCCCCATCCCCCCCCCCCCGTGGGATTTTCCGACTCATATATTTTTTTGTTGGTATTGACATGTAGTTTCATATTTTAGTTGTTTGCCCGTTATCAATTACAGCATTTACCCGGAAACCCCGGAAAACTACGGAAATCCGGAGAAAACTAGTTTGTTTTAATTTTTCTTTGTTCTTTGCTCCTAATATGCCCAGGGAATTTCTGAATCACATATTTATTGTTGGTATTGCCATCTAGATTAAGTTTTTAGCTGTTTGCCCCTTATCAATTACAGCATATCCCCGGAAAACAACGGAAATCCGGAGAAATGACTTGGTTTTAATTTGTCTTTGTTTTTTGCATCAAATAAGCCCAGAGAATTTTTGACTGACATATTTT
This sequence comes from Ectobius pallidus, assembly GCA_964059195.1. Lineage (NCBI taxonomy): Eukaryota > Metazoa > Arthropoda > Insecta > Blattodea > Ectobiidae > Ectobius > Ectobius pallidus. The sequence goes on from CAXKWD010000002.1 coordinate 152,152,585, forward strand.
TGTTGGTATTGTCATCTAATTTAAGGTTTAAGGTGTTTGCCTCTTGACCAATTACAACATATCCCCGGAAAACCCGGAATACCACGTATATACGGAGAAAATGACAATGTTTTATTTTTTCAATCTTCGTTTTTCCTTCTAATATTCAAAGGGAATTTCTGACTCATATGTTTTTTTTTGTTGGTATTGCTATCTAGATTAAGGTCTCAGTTGTTTGCCCATTATCAATTACAGTATATCCCCGGAAAACTCCGAAAACCACGGAAACCCTGAGAAAATGACTTTGTTTAAATTTTTTAAAATCTTAGTTCTTTGCCCTAGTATTCAAAGGGCATTGGTGACTCATATGGTTTTGTGTTGGTATTGCCATCTAAATTAAGGTTTCAGTTGTTTGCCCCTTATCAATTACAGCATTTCCCCAGAAAACTCTGAAAACCACGGAAATCCGGAGAAAATTACTTTGTTTAATTTTTTTAATCTAAGTGTTTTCCTCCTAGTATTTAAAGGGAATTGGTGACATATATGTTTTTGTATTGGTATTCCCATCTAGATTAAGGTTTCAGATTTTTGCCCCCTATTAATTACAGCATTTCCCCATAAAACTCGGAAAACCACGGAAATCCGGAGAAAATTACTTTGTTTTAATTTTTTAAATCTTACATTTTTCTCCTAGTATTCAAAGGGAATTGGTGACTTATATGTTTTTGTATTGGTATTCTCATCTAGAGTAAGGTTTCAGTTGTTTGCCCCCTATCAATTACAGCATTTCCCCATAAAACTCGGAAAACCACGGAAATCCGGAGAAAATTACTTTGTTTAAATTTTTTTAATCTTACTTTTTTCCTCCTAGTATTCAAAGGGAATTGGTGACTTATATGTTTTTGTATTGGTATTCCCATCTAGATTAAGGTTTCAGTTGTTTTCCCCCTATCAATTACAGCATTTCCCCATAAAACTCGGAAAACCACGGAAATCCGGAGAAAATTACTTTGTTTAATTTTTTTAATCTAAGTTTTTTCCTCCTAGTATTCAAAGGGAATTGGTGACATATATGTTTTTGTATTGGTATTCCCATCTAGATTAAGGTTTCAGATTTTTGCCCCCTATTAATTACAGCATTTCCCCATAAAACTCGGAAAACCACGGAAATCCGGAGAAAATTACTTTGTTTTAATTTTTTAAATCTTACTTTTTTTCTCCTAGTATTCAAAGGGAATTGGTGACTTATATGTTTTTGTATTGGTATTCTCATCTAGAGTAAGGTTTCAGTTGTTTGCCCCCTATCAATTACAGCATTTCCCCATAAAACTCGGAAAACCACGGAAATCCGGAGAAAATTACTTTGTTTAAATTTTTTTAATCTTACTTTTTTCCTCCTAGTATTCAAAGGGAATTGGTGACTTATATGTTTTTGTATTGGTATTCCCATCTAGATTAAGGTTTCAGTTGTTTGCCCCCTATCAATTACAGCATATCCCCGGAAAACTCCGAAAACCACGAAAATCCGTCATTTTCTCCGTATATACGTGGTTTTCCAGGTTTTCTCGGGATATGCTGTAATTGGTAAGGGGCAAACAACTGAAACCTTAATCTAGATGGCAATGCCAACACAAAAACATATGATTTACCAATTCCCTTTGAATACTAGTAGCAAAGAACAGAGATTTTCAAAAATTCAAACGAAGTCAATTTTTCCGGATTTCCTTGGTTTTCGGAGTTTTCCGGGGATATGCTGTAATTGATAAGGGGCAAACAACTGAAATCTTAATCTAGATGTTAATGGCAACAAAAAACATATGAGTCAGAAATTCCCTTTGAATATTAGGAGCAAAGAACAAAGATTTAAAAACTAAAACATAGTAATTTTCTCCGTATATACGTTGTTTTCCGGGTTTTCCGGGGATATGTTGTAATTTGTAAGGGGCAAAGAACTGAAACCTTAAACTAGATGGCAATACGTACAAAAATATGTGAGTCAGAAATTCCCTGGGAATATTAGGGGCAAAGAACAATAAAAAATTTAAACAAACCCATTTTCTCTGGATTTCCGTGGTTTTCCGGGGTTTCCGGGTAAATGCTGTAATTGATAAGGGGCAAACAACTAAAATCTTAAACTAGACGACAATACCAACAAAAAAATATGTGTCCCAGAAAATCCCACGGGGGGGGGGGGGGAGGGTTTGCTATTGGTAGCCCATGGTTTAATACGGCAACATAGGCGTACATTAATAGAAGAAATACAGAAAAATGGTGGAAAGTGGCCAGTGACAAATCAGAATCTTGTACATAATCACTTGAAAGCATTTTGTAAATATATTCACTCAATTAATTTATAAACGACAATTAAGCTAAGTAGTCTTGCACAATGAGAACATACATACGTAACTTGCATAGTGTATTATACTGATATATTGTAAAAATGAGCTAGTTAATGTAAAATAGGATGTTTAAATATTTAAAGCCATCAGGAATGATTCGTATCTAACTCAAATGTAAATATGAATTCAAATGTAAGACTGTAAGTTAATGCATGTTTTATTACATTGTAATGGGGCATGCAGTTAATAAATTAAAAAAAAAAAAAAAAAAGAGGGTCTCGAGTACGATTTTCAGCCGCAATCATATTTTACTCAAAAGATAATACTATATTGTAAATCTCTTCATTAATCTCTTGTAAATCTCTTCTATTATATAACTGAAAATTTGTATTCATTAACAGTATACCGTAACTATGCCATTTGTAGTCTTGGTAGGCTTATAACTTAAATCTCTAATAATATCAATAATAATAATAACAACATAAATAAAGGGTCAGTGGCATCGGAGTTCTGTGTTTGCTTTTCTTATAAATAACACATACAATATAATAACTTATTTTATATATTCTATAATTATCAAGGCCTGTAGGATATAGACTCTGTAGAGGAAGACACCAGAGAGAGAAACGGGAACTACAGCAAAGATTACCGGACAGCATAAGGTGTCAGTCACCTTGATGCAGTCTTTAGACAGGTATTGTACCGGGTTCGATGCCCTAAGCTAGTTTCTGTATTGCCAACTAGGCGGGCCGTTCAGGTTTCGTCTCACATGGCCGCTTTTAACATCGATAGCCAGATCGCTGATTCCTCCTAGTCTGTGCGCTCTATACTGGGGTAACCACTACAGTGATTTAACTGAAACACACGCGGCATGTGTGGTAGTTTTAAAATACTACACATTCAAATTTAATGTATTACATAGTGGGTACACAAATATTTCACTGGCTAAATAGGAGCTTGGACAACACATTGTTTGATGTGGTGGTGCAAGAGAGCTCATGTCGGTCTTATTTTTTAATTGGGAAAGTTTCGCCAGATTATCCATAGGTTCGTTACCTGATATCCCTGAATGAGATGGTATCCTGGTCAAAGTAATGTGCCTACCTTGTTGAACGGGTGTGTCCAGAAAGGATTTTATAATAATTTCATATATGGAATGGGGCGTTACGTAGGGTTTGAGCTGGGCCTGCAAAGTGGATTAGCTGTCTGAGAAGATAATAATGCTCTGATATTGCTGCCGTGTACAGAGCAATATTTTCTGCCGTATAAATGGAGGCCTGTAGATAAAGTTTCCAAGTTCGTCCATATTCTTCACTGCTGCCCCAGCATTTCCCATTGCCTTCGAGCCATCCGTGAAATAAAGGGTGTCTCAAAAAGAACGCCGGATTTGAAAAGCCCACTATTTTTATTTGTTGTTGGCGACATTGTTTTTGCATGTTTTGGTATCAGTAGGGGCCGTATTTTTTTGTAACAACGATAAGCGCGAAATTTTATAAAACAACCTCGCTTAGCTATATTTAGCTTTCATATGCTTAAAATATCAATATGAACCAAATTGAATACACGAAATATCGCGAAATGTACTCGATTCCGCGAAATGTACTCGATTCCGCGAAATGTGTCTATAAGCGCGAAATATGCCTCTTCTGTCCGCAAAGTGAGAATTGAGCACTAAAATGTGCCTTAAAATCACAATATTGTGTTTTGGCGTACCGGTACTGTATTTTTTATTTCTTAGCAGCATGCTTCTTTTTCTGCTGTGTCTGTGGCTGTCCAAGACCAACTACAATACTCAGACCGGAAGGTGAAAAGAAAATGGCGGTCGGCGTTGGCCATATGCTAGATACCAAAACAATAGAGCTGAATACGAAATGTTGACTACATAGACGTATTGCATCGAGACGTACCTCAACACCAATTCAAAAATAATTTTAATATGCGTCTTATCACTTCTGTTTATCATAACAACAAGGATTTCATTTAATTTCGCGAAACTATTGCCTAATACAACATTATCAGCTGATATGTCACACCATAATAAGAAAATAATATTTTGCAAGTATTAACATACTTAATTTCTAGAAAAACTAAATTTAAATAATATCACCACAATAGGCCTAGAACATTATATAATGATAATAATTGCACTGACAATAAAATTGAAGCCTATAAACTGAACTAGTGTTGACTAAACATTTAACAAGACTACATTTAATAGGCTTACATAGTATCTACTTAGGCTATATCAGATGAGCTATTAAAGGAATCACAATAAAAAATAAGGCAAATAAATAAATAAATAAAGTAAATAATTCAACGTACCTGAGAGCAGACAGTTATTTGCTGGACAGCTTCAACTCCTTACGCTTTGTCACCTTCTCACCAACATTAACAGCACTCGACTGTCTTTTTAGTTTCTTTGCAATATCTTTGGACATGTTTTTCTCATTCAACAGATTTGTGTAATTGTTTATAAAAATATTGGCTAGAACTTTCACACATTTCTTAACCACGGCAATCAACGAAGTACCACACTTGCACACCTCATTCACGTTTTCAACATTACTTCGAATTACTTCAATTCCCAAAGATACCACTGCAGCCTTCTGATTTTCTAATTGTAGAAATGCGGGTTCATAATTACTGCTAATAAGCACTTGGAAAAGCCTATATACATCACAGCATATAGATATCATTACAGATGAAGGGTACTTTAATCCACCTCTGTTCAATTGTTTAAAGTAAGCCAGTAATGCTTCATCACAATTGAGTAGAAGCTCTTCTTCACATTGCAGCATTTGTAAACACTCTACACAGTTCCGGTTCTTGGTTTTCTGTAGATTTTCAAGCACTTTCATTGATGTGTAACTGGCAATACAAACTAATATTTTTTGAGTGTCAAGGGGAATGAGGACATCAGAAAGCTCTTCTAATGCAGATTCAAACAAGTCTAAATTTTCAACAATTTTTTCTCTCCTGCTGGTTTCTTTAACTTGCAGTGCAAAGTCTTTCAAAGTAAACTCACCAAGTTTAGCAGATTTAAGTTTTAGCACACTCAGTACTTTCAACTTTCTTTCTGATTCTAAAATCTGTTCAACTGATACATTGTATGTACAACCACTCAGTCTTCGGTAAGCACCAAACCTTCCTTCTAGACCATCCGTTTGCAACTTAGCTGTCAGGATGTATTGCCAGTTGTATGTACTGAATACATACTTGCACAACTGAACCAATGCGGTAAGTGTATGACTGAAAGCAGTGTATGTCTCGGTACTTAACTTACCAGCAGAATCTGACATTTGCCATATATCTGTGAATGTTTTCAATCCTTCTAGAAAGAGAAGTTTAGGATCATCCGTACCACTGATTGGGTTAGCGTCCTCATTTCTTGTGTATTTTCCTTTCATAGGATGCTGTACATTGCAGATACTCCACCACTTTAAAATTAATTCTAGAAACTGGATTGTTCCATCTGCAACATCTACGCCTTGACTTTTCAACAGTTTAAGAGCCTCTATAGTCTTAAAATCAAAGATACATATAGCCAAGGAGACATTTTGTCGTTCAATAGAGCTAGGGTAAAGAGCCTTCCTAGACAATTTAGGGGCAAGTTTCAGTAACATATTCTTTTCAGAATGAAACAAATTTCTGAGATCTGAAAACTTAGCTTCTACAGTTGTGAATTCCAATACAGCACTTCCTTCACTAACAGAGACCATGTTATTAACTAATGAAAATGTCTGATCTACATTTGGAATAATAAAATTAGACCTGTTCAGCCAGTTATTGCGGATACACTTCAACAGGTGCACAGTGTCAAATAACAAAAACAAAGATTTTGTTGTGTTTGCAGGATTAAGCACACAGGGTTTCAAAGTACCACCTCCTAATAGCTCATACATTTTTCTATTTGTGCTATGATTATCACAGACAAGGCAAATGACTTCAAAGCCAAGCTCTTCCATTAATTTCAATATTTCAACAGTGAGTTGGAGAAGTGTCTCTGAATTCATTCCTCTTACTGGGAAAAGACCTAACACATCTTTATTTTCAGACAGCATGGAGGATGCCATGAAAACTTGCATTGTAGCTGCAGTTTCATTTTCAGTTTTATTTTCTGCCATTCCCAATATTTTTCCTGCTTTGTATGATACTTTAGAATTTACATAAATTTCATCTAACATCACTGTCACAACTTTATCATTTTCCTGTAAGTTCTTTGTTTTTTCTCTCAAAAATGCCTTTTGTGATGGTCCTATGCCCGGGCTGTTAGGTCCTATTTCTGTTAGAAACTGCCTTAAATATACATGGTGAGGTAACGTCAAGACATCTGTTTTTCTTAATGCCTGGTATGCACCAGGAAACGAATAAGAGAGGGTTGCAGCCCATATTAACAATTCTGGAGAATATCTAATTTAATTTGTTACAGCAAGTTCCAACTGTTCTATTGCAAATTTTATTTTGGCATATTCTCCTTTATTGGCATCACTGTTTACAAATCCTTGTTTTAGGAACTGTGTGAGGATTAAAACCCTATCTTTTATTTCAATATTTGCCTCTGAATAATTGGCAAGATGACTTAATAGGTTGTCAAACTTAGACCACTTGTCACATTTGAAATCACAACCTAGCCATTCAAACTTTTCTGTGGGCAAACATAAATCCTTGTAAAATGCCTGTACTTCTAATGAATGTGATATTTTAAAACTCACCGAGACTGCTGGAACATCACTAAATGAAGAATCTTCTAATTTAACAAACAGAATATAGTCTTCTTTTTCTGCAATAGTGAAGGGCTCCAAACGCCTTTTCTGCACTTCTGATTTAAATAAATCAAAATTAAGAATTGAATCTTGTTCACACCAGTTGCTGAAACCTTCATCATCTCTCTTCAAAGACTGTTCTAAGCGTTCACTTGGATTTGTTCTTGATTTAGGCAGGCTAACATTATGGTAAGCTGGTTGATTGGGAAAAATTGTTGGATATGCATCGTTACTTAGTTTAGGGTTTTTCCTTGGCACACGAATTGGTTCGCCATCCAGCACAGGGAAAACATCTTCCCTAAGGACAAATTTGGGATCAAAATGTTTAATACAAACCACAGTTTTGTTTGTAACTTGAAAATTGTCACGATGAATGTATCTTATCCACTTTTCCTTTAATGTCTTATCCTTGGGAAATTTGAAAGTTGAAATGTTCCATGCAGTACCATAATTAGATCTGCACCCAGGTACGCAACATGAACGCCCCATTATGAATTCAATGTTTTATACGGCAAATAACTTCACAGAGATGCATATTTCGCTACATAATAACACTACCCTACACCATAACCTCACTTTCTCACACTAACGCCACTTTCACTTATCGTACAGCTAAATTACTGAAAGCCTACATTATATTTTAAGTATTAACCTTATATAAACTAGCCAAACCAAGTTTTATGTTATAAACGGATGTAAAAACTCACGGAATACACTTTATTTACCTATCCTTCGTTACTAATCACGTGCACAACATGCTCGAATGTTTGGCCAACGGATTCCACCATTTTGCTCGCATTCGATTGCTGCATTGAGGTCTGAGTATTGTAGTTGGTCTTGGGCTGTCTAAGATTACCGATATATCGATATTTGTGATCGATTACAAAGATTGGAGAATTTACGCAAAGATTGTCTGTGACCTGTTGAGTACACTCCCTTCCTGCTATGTTTTTGCCAAGTTAGCGATGCCTATGATCGATTACAGCAGGAAGAGTGTAGAATATTTGTTACTTGTATTCAACAGATTTCGTCTTTTATCCACAGTGGTATGGTTGGCACTTCTGTTTGCAAATGGCTATCTGATGGTGTTTAGTAGAAATTACGATAATATTTCTCGTCATTATATTTGAACATTAACTCTAATCATGACTAGATCGAAAGTTACTTCAGTTCATACAAGGGCAGAAGAATATAGAAATGGGGGGGGGGATGTTAGTTCATGTAAATAAAGAAGCAAAGTTTATCATTGCGCAATGTTCCCATTGCAGGATAAGTAATTTATTTCACGAAATACCCACCGAAATAGAAGGAAGTTAACACCGAAATCATAGGCGTACCGAGGGGGGGGGGGTTTGGGGGTTCGAACCCCCCCCCCCCCCCCATTGATTAAAAGAAGGAAAATTGTATGATTTTTTAAAGTCTGCCCATAAAATACTTAAGTGGGAAGCTTAAAACTCGTTATTTTGCGTCTTAATTTTTAAAATTTTCCGGGGGAGCACCCCCGGAAGCTTAAAACTCATTATTTTGCGTATTAATTTTTAAAATTTTCCGGGGGAGGACCCGCAGAAGCTTAAAACTCGTTATTTTGCATATTAATTTTTTAAATTTTCCGGGGAGGACCCCCGGACCCCCCTCTCCCTGGAGGGTATTCCATCCCCCCCATACCCCGCGGATGTTATAACCCCCCCATAAGGTCGGCCTGGTTACGCCTATGACCGAAATCAACTATTTTATTTCACCAATAAATCAGGGCCCTAGGTATCAGTGATCATTGAGGTTGAGGTTCTTTTACTGTGGTTTTATTTTTCACACGTCAGTTTGTGGAGTATCGCCATTGAAATATACAGTACGGAACAGCGAGTGTTGATTGTGAAAACTCACTACAAGATTGGTGAAAGTTTCGCGGAAACAGTTCGGAAATTTCGTACGATTCTTGGAAACAACAATCCACAAAATGAATCTACTGTTCGTAGGTTGATCAAGAAATTTGAAAACACCGGTTCAAGAATAGACATCAAAAGCCCTGGACGCCCTCGAAGTGGCCGGAGTGAGGGAAATGTTGCGATCGCATGCAGGGCTAGTAGGGGGGGGGGGTCATATGCCCGATATTGTGTTTCACGACTAAACCTTAAGATCTCCCGAAGAGAATGGTGTGTTTTGTTTGCATCTTTCAGATAAATAAATAAAATTAATAGTAGCTTAAAATCCGGCGTTCTTTTTGAGACACCCTTTATATGATAGGTGGTAGATCCTGAGAAAACGATTCCATATATTCAATCCGTTGAGCTGATGGTGTGAAATGTGTTTGACGGAATGCATTTAAATCATATATTCCACGGTTAAGTTTGTCGGGAAAGGTCTAGGGTCCGTCAGAAATTGAGGTTGTACAGGTGTTTTATAGATCTGTGATTAGCGTAGAAAATGTAACCTACATACATCGAGGTAAGATCGTCAGGATTAGAAGCGTGAGGGGGAGGGGTGTATGGTTGGAGAGCTTGTAGGCGCTGGAGTTTCGGAAGAAGAATAATATTCGTGGCTGAAAATAATTTGGAAAGATAATTGTATGCTTTGATTTGACGTCCGATACTGTAAATCCATTTTGGCAACTCTTTATACATGCTGATCTTCCATTGATGTGAAAAATTACCTTGTACAGTGAACTCTCGATAAACTGGACTAAAGTGGGCGGCGAACTGTCCGAGTTATGAAATGTCCGGCTTATGGAGAGTAAATTAGGAAATGGTATTTAAGTAACGAAATTCCGTGATTAAGCTGCAATAACAAAACGTATGAGGCAGAACAGAAGAATGGGATTTTGCCACAGAATGGGCATAAATTTGAATAGGAATAAATTTGATGAAGTTTCAGTCAAAACTGTTTAAGACTTCTACGAAAATGATGAGTACAGCAGAATGATGCCAGGGATGTTAGAGGACCTAATGGAGAAAAACGTTAACATACAGAAGAGGTTAATTTTATGTAACCTTAAAAAGCTTTATGCAGCTTTTAGTGTTTAATGCATTACCTACATCTAACGAACCAGGATAAGAATGGTTTCTAAATACAATAGTTGAAAATCAGTACTTGGAATTGCCATCAATGTAGCTTAGAAAGAAATCAAATGTAGGCCAGTAGAATTAAAATCCAAATCGGAAAAAATGCTACAAAAGGTTTTATTGTTTTAATGGCTTCATTTGTTGCCCAATATGACTATCCTAGTTCCCCCCCCCCCCGGCGGAGTTGTGCTTAAGTGGTGGGGGGTAAAAATGTGACCTCCAAAGGGGTATTTTTGCTGTTTTACGGTTATATCTCGTAAAGGACTCATGATATCGAAAACATGGTCCTATTAAAAGTTGTAGGACATTAAATTCTACATAGAATGAGACTAAACACATATTTTTTTGGACAACCCGTTTCCATTCTACTGCTCATCAAATTTAGACAAATTTTACATATTTATGAAAAATTTTCGTTTTAACTTCTGCTTTTTGGTCTATCATCTAACCTAACCCATGTATCAATAAAGTGGTCCATACAAAAGTAATAAAGGAATAAATTCTGCGTTCATTGAGATTAAAAGTGAATTTGTTGGATTACCTGTTTCTGTAAAGTTCTACCTTATAGTTTGACCAACTCACATTGATTGTTCGATGAAGTTGGAATGAGGAAGACTTCCAAGTCAGTCGTATATGACTTCACACCACTGAATGAGGTAAACCTGGAAGAAGCAGCTTTTCTCATTGATGGTGAATTTCTTCTCCACCGGGTTGTGTGGAAGAATGGTGAAACATTCCACTTAATCCTAACCAGACACATTGACTACCTAAAAAGACACTACAACTGAAATGCGAAAAGTGTGGTTTTTTATGGCTACCCAGAAGACCTGCCCACCAAGAGCATCAAATCTGCTGAGTGCCTCCGCCGAAGCAAAAGACATACTACTCCTGAGGTCATCTTTACCGAGTTAATGGTGGTGACCATAACTCAGGAGCAATTCCTTTCCAACGACAGAAATAAAGGACGTCTATTATCTTGCTTACTGAGAGTCTTGAAGGTGAAGGCTTCTCAGTAAAGCAAGCTATTGAAGACGCAGACCACCTGATTGTTGCCAAGGCCCTTGAGGTATCACAGGAGCATGAGAAGATTGTGGTAGTTGGTGAAGATACGGACCTCCTCATCATGCTCATTGCCCTAGCCACACCATCAGCAAACATACATTTCTCAAAATCTGGAAGAGGAACGACCCCCATCAAAAGTCCCAACAGCTTCAAATTGGTAGACAACATCAGAAGGTCACTCATATTTCTCCACACAATAAGTGGATGTGACACAACTTCGGCACTCTTCAGGCAAGGCAAGAAGAAGGTGGTCAAGCTGTTGGTCGAAAAGAGATGTCTTCTCGAAGAAATCAAACTTTTTTTTCGACCATGACACTCAAACTGAAGCTATTGCCGAAGCTGGCCTATGATTTTTAACAACCCTCTACAGGAGGTAGGGCAGGAGATACTTTAGACAATCTCCGATTCGACCTGTTTTCCAAAGCCCTTGTGAAATCCTAATTCAACCTGGCATCCCTACCACCAACATCCGAAGCAGCCCGCCAACATTGCTTGAGAACTTACCTACAAGTACAGGGTGTCTCAAAAAAATGTACTAACACTTTGAATAAACATTATTTATGAACAAGTTTAAAGGCTTGAATTACAGAAGAAACATGTAATTAAAGAATCATGTTCGCAATGTTCAAATTAATGACCATCATTGTCCAGACAAAGCTAATAACGCAAACGTCACGACACAGTTCATTTGGAATTTCGCGACATTGTCTTTTAATTTCCAATTTCAGTGCATCAATTGTTCTTGGTTTTGTGCGATATACTCTGTCCTTGAGGTATCCCCATATAAAGAAGTCCATTGGCGTGAGGTCTGGGGAACTCGCAGGGTATTCAATGCTACCCCTTCGTCCAATCCGTGTGTTTGGATAAGCTGCATGGAGGTGAGCTCTTACGTCTCGATGGTAGTTTAATCTGTAATCTGTAATTCAAGCCTTTAAACTTGTCTCTATGTTCATAAATAGTGTTTTTATACTCATTCAAAGTGTTAGTACTTTTTTTTTTAGACACCAGCTTTGTCTGGACAATGACGGTCTTCAATTTGAACATTGCGAACATGATTCTTTAATTACATGTTTCTTCTGTAATTCAAGCCTTTAAACTTGTCTCTATGTTCATAAATAATGATTTTATACTCATTCAAAGTGTTAGTACATTTGTTGAGACACACTGTATAAATGTGGTTAGGACTCCAGATGGATCTGCACCTCTGGGGATGGCAGGCTTCAAAGTATGGTCTTGACCCCGTTCCTACCTCCAAGGAACGAGCTCCAAAGTCTCTTCTCTCCACAATTTTTTGCAAATGCAACAAGGGGTGTGCACGTAGTTGTGGGTGTCGGAAGGTTGGGATTAATTGCTCATTGATTTGTGCCAACTGCAAGGGGAACTCCTGCATTAACTCCTTCCAACCAGAAGCAACTGAAGAACCAGATGTTGACGAAGACCTGGACTACATATATCAGGCGACGACAATTACAGACTTTTAGGAGCCGAGTGGCCCAACGACAATGAAACGTCGACATCTGTAAAATTTGTGTACCTACGTATTTTTCCACTTTTCATCTTCATACCTTTAACTGCAATTTTTGTTATGAAATAAAATCATCACTAATTGATTTGAAGAATTGTGTTTCTTTTCTACAATTTTAATATTTTAGATATTTACTAAGTACAAGACTAGTACAATGGAGTGCTATAGTACTATGTTTACACATCTCTATTACCATATTCTTGGCCAATTTGCTTCATTTTTTTAACGAATGGTATTCAAGCACAGATATGTTATCGGGCATTGGAAATCACCTAACTACCACCATCCTCGAGATACAGAAATTCTGTAAATTTGAGCGGTGATATCTCAGGCTCTAATTAACGTACGCTAAGAACACTCACCAGAAACAGCTCTTTAACATGCCGAATTGATCACTCAAATCAGTTAAGTGAGAGGAAAGTTATGCACGGAAAATCGATTTTTATAAAACTGAAGAGGGAAAAAAGAGAGATTTTTAATAATAACAAACACAAAAGAAATAGTGTTGGGGTGCAAGAATTTCATCTTCTTTGCTTAATCTTTTTAGAGATATCTCTAGTTTTAAAAAAAGGTGATGGGGCTAGACATTTTCTTCTTCTTCTTCTTCTTTCAGAAATGCTGCAGAGCAGCACGGGTCCACTAGTTTTTCATAAATATATAAAATTTGTCCAACTTTGATGAGGAGTAGTATGGGAACGGGTTGTCCAAAAAATATGTGTTTAGTCTCATTCAATGCAGAATTTAATGCTCTACAACTTTTAATAGGACCATATTTTCGATATCAGGAGTCCTTTACGAGATATAATCGTAAACCAGCAAAATTGCCCCTTTGGGGGTCACATTTTTACCCCCCCCCCACCACTTAAGCACAACTCCGCCGGGGGGGGGGAAACCTAGGATAGTCATATTAGGCAACAAATGAAGCCATTAAAATAATAAAACCTTTTGTAGCAATAATTTCCGATTCGTCTAATTTTTTGGTTTTACGCTACTGGACTAATGTGGAAATTTGCTAGAAAAATCACAAAAAATCATAAATTTGTATAACTGATGAAAATTATCATTTGTTAATGAATGTTTTGTATTTTATGTAAATTTAAAGTAAATTTTGTTGGTAATTATCTTATCTGCTTAGCCTATTTTCAGTAGTGGTCAAGTGTTGTTTTCTTTATACTGTATTTCAAAGGCTTTGAGCTCCTCTATCCCTTCGAGTCACTCAATGATTCTGTTTTTATTTAAAAATACATTACAAGGGGACTTAACTTTGGAATATGTCCCTTCAAAAAAAAGGTGCCGTTTCCTACGTTTTTATTTATTTATTTATTTATTTATATTTCCCTCTGGTGTAGTGAAGGCCTTAAGGCCTTCTCTTCCACTAACCAGAGGTGGATACATTCAAACCTTACCAAATAATCTAACTTAATTAAGAATAAAAATAATGATAGTAAAAAGATAAACATGATTATATTATATAGATGTAGATTATGTTGGTGAAAACTATAATTAAGACTATATCAAACTATATCCTAGTAATGGAAATTCAACATTGTAAGTAGAACAAATTAGTGAGAAAAATAATAATAATAATAATAATAAGTAGAAAAAGAAGAAAAATAAAATTTAAATAAATGAAACTAATACAAAAGCGACATTTTTAACATGAAAGTAGTATATAATATAAATGTTAATGGTTGGTGGTCAAGTGATCAACTAACTTCATCTTGAACGTTCTGAGTGTTCGGCAGCCTTTTATATTCTCAGGTAAAGAATTCCACAGACGAGCTGTCCCGACAGTGAAGGATGAAGAATAAAATACAGTATTGTGTGGGGGAATAGATAAGGTAGTTTTCTGATGGGATCTTGTTCCGAGATCATGATAATCTGATAGGTAGTGGAAACGATAGGCCAAGTAAGGAGGAATTTTGGTATGAAGTAATTTGTAAAGCATTGAAAGAGAATGTAGCTTTCTGCGTTCTTGAAGAGGTAGCCAAGACAAGAACTCCATAGAGGGTGAAATATGATCATATCGACGTACATTACAGACAAAACGCGCACAAGCATTGTGAAGTCGCTGAAGTCTTGTTTTTCTTGTTCAGAATTTTTAAGGCCTACGCGTCATTGACATTTTTTCTGCATTTTTTTTTTTAATTACACAAACGTTTATATCATTTATTTATACAAACAGATTAATTGCACATTCGACGAATTCTTTATTTACCAGGCACGCGCCATTTTGGATTGGAGACGTCATGTACTGCTGCCAACATTGCTGGAATTGTTTACCCTAGGTCACGCTGCCAATTTCCAACGTGAAGACACTGACTCTAATGCGCAATTTCGCAATAATAATAATAATAATAATAATAATAATAACAGTAATTTATTTACAAGTAAAGGCGCTAAACCTACTTAACTTTAAACTCTAGTCTACAGGATAAACAGTCCTGATATCTTCCATTTCTTGAAATGGATCTGCTAGTCGGTGCTTACAGTCCAGACGCCACAAGTATTCTACCAAATGGGTATCTACCTGTTCGCGTCTGATACCGCCCCTGGCTAGGCGTGCACGGAGAGATCGCCAACGTGACTCGATATTGTTCGTATGAACACCAGTCACCTGATTTAAGATTTTTACATTTTGGGACTTGCAGAACACATGTCTGGGTTTTTGGTGCATATATTGGCAGCAGTGACTTCAGATGTTGCCTCCATTCCTAGTCTCGGCCACAGATATATAGAGATAGATCGGCAATGGTGCATGCTGTACTATTGGCGGCAGTGAAGCCACGTTGATGAGCGGACCGCCATATTACTACACTGTAGCAGCTGATCGAGTACAAGCCACAAGAGCGTTACAGCGATGTGAATTTTAGCATTTTAGCTAATAATGTAATTGGACTGAGGAGTATAAATACTTTGTCTAAAATGGTGAATACCTGTGTGGTATTCGGGTGTAATTTTTCATACTACGACAAAAAGAAACAAGGAAAGGAACACGTTTCAATACATTCGTAAGTAGGCCTTTCATTATTATTGTTAGCCATTTCATGCATTATACATGCTTTAGTTTCTATGAATGTATTATATGGTTGTAAATAACCATAACCTAATATTGTTAACTATTTCATACACTGTAAATAGTCATATATTACTTTAGCATTTAGAAATTGCAAATAAACTTAACCTCAATTTATGCGTATTTTTTGCATTGCAAATAATATTATGCTTTAGTTACTAGGAATGTTTTATATTTTTATAAATAACTGTAAGCATACATTGATAGCTATTTCTTGTATTATTCATAGGCCTACTTCCTTAAGAATTTAAGAATGTGTTATAATATTTGTAAGTAACTATTAACATATAAGCCATCTTATGCACTATAATATTAATATTCATATGTTATGCTTTAATTTATGTTTGTAAATAACTATAACCTTAATATACCTCTTGGTACAGTAAGGTTAAACTTTTGGATAGTAAATTTTAAATTTTGGATTTTTTATTTTAGATCTCTGTGAATTGTTTATTTTTTTATTTTTAAAATTTTGGACTTTAGGATTTTTTATTTTTTTAATTTTTAAAAAATTTTAGATTTTTTATTTTTTAAATTTTGGATATTTGGATTTTTTACTTTAGATTATTTTTTAAAATTTGGATTTTCTAAATGTTGGGTCTTTGAATTTTGAATTTTTGAATTTTATATTTTTAATTTATTTTTATTTTTAATTTAGGATTTTTAGACTTAAAATTTTGGATTTTCAATTTTTTAATTTGAATTTTTTTATTTTTTAAATTTTGGAATTTTCGATTTTTTAAATTTTGGATGCCTAGTTATTGAGTTTTGTTTTCTGTGCAGTCCGTTCTGTCACACCAAACTAATTTCGCGACGATTTTGAGCATAACACTAATTTCCTGACGATTTTGTCCGTAACGCATGCTCTCGATTTAATCCTTCCGCGGCTAAAAAAGTTTCACCTCAAAAACCTAATTTTTAGCAAGTAATAGGAATCAATACTTGAGAAAAATAGCAAGAGGACGTGCTTTTTCAATGTGGTTTCAGTGTGTTCACTAGTGGATACAAAATTTCCAATAGAAAATTGTGAAAATAGACTTTAATCTAAGTTCTCGTGATAGTTTCCCATTGAATTACGTGTAGTTCAATGAGTGTCTTCAGGTGAGGCAAGATGGCGGCATAGCGCAAGGCTAGGCTTCACCGCCGTGACTCAGATTGCCGGGCTGTGGTCTCGGCACTTCGGGAAAAAACTTCGGGAATCTTCGCAGTTCATAGCATATCAACGTGAACTTTCGGACTTAGAAAATTTTCGAGGGACATATATCAAAGTTTATCCTTACAGGGGCTTCTCATTCTGGAATTTTCAGATTTTTATCACCTGTCCCACATTACTTTTTGGGATCGAGAAAAAGCACGATTTACACTTTCTTCGAAGTTTAAGCAACTTTTTTAGGGTGAAGCACCACCAGTAACAGCTCAGTTGTTTTCCTACACATACTCCTCATACATAAGTATAACAGGAAAAAAAATTGGCCTTTTACTCTAAGTCCTTCATAGTTTTTTTTAATGCCTAAAATTACGCAAAACGACAGTTCATGAACGAAGATTAGAGTCCTAATAACCTCTGTTTAGACTTAACTTAACACTAATTTAGTATGCACAAATGAAAGTCCATTCCTTAAGTTTTCCAATGAGCCCTATCTGTTCATCCTACTGATTCAAATAAAAATTCTATGGCTTTCAGAAAATAGGTCTGAAATTACATTTTATGTTTGTTCGTGTTCCAAACAAATGCCTATATCTCAGGAGTAAAATTCCTTAGAGGATTTGTTTTGGGGTTCAGAAGACTGGTAGATATCACCTACCAAATTTCATCAAAATCAAAAATGGTGTGGCATAAAATTTTCTTAAAATTTGTTGTTTTAATATGGAATGACCCTTTACCAATTGTATTTCCGGGATTTATAATAGTAAATTAAAGTTTGGGTTCTACTTCTTGCTCTCAACTTGACTATAGCGTTAAATTTCCAACGTACTATTTACACAGAGAACCAGAAAGGAGTCCTGGTTGCGGTCATGAGCATTATTTAGCTCTTGACGATGCGTTACGTTGTGGTGATGGAACACTGATAAAACTATACCATTACGTATTCTGGTTACTAATTGTTCATTGACCTCGAATATAACTTTATTCTGTAGCTTATTTTCATCTCTCTTTTATGTAGGTATATATTTGTTTTTTTGCAGTCTCCATTAGATGTTTTTCTCCAGGCTCAAGGTCAAGCATTATCTCCAAAATCGAGATACACAATAAGAGAAATTTATGAAATGATTGAGCAGTATTCTAAAATTGCAAAGACTAAATTTGACATAATTTTGTTAAATAAACTTTAATATAATGTGTTAAAATACAACTTATTTTGTGTGTACATGTTAGCCATGATTGTTTCTGAAGAGCTTCTATTGAGTAATTCAAGGCGACAGTAGACAGTGTGAGGAAGGTTTTCAGTTTTATAATCTCTGCAAGATCTGGTTCCCCTTCAGCTGCAGCCGCGTCCATCAACAGTTTCGTAGTGGATTATTGAGCACATGGTACACGGTGTCTTCCTCGAGCACAGGGAATCTTCTGCGAGGTTGAACTAGCAAGCTGGCCCCGAAGTACCCACGTCCCGCGAGGAATTGCACAGTTGCAATGTCTGGTGTTATCCATGTTTCTTTTTGTCGTCTCTGAGTGCTTGGAAAACTGTCTCGATTTGTCAGTCCTGTCATTGCTGTGGGCGTGGCTTAGGTGTCCTCAATGATGTTCACAGTTCCCATCTGGACCGACTGCAGTTTTCTGATGCTGTGTAAGAGCCTTTTCACACTAGGCCACTTGACGCTCACTTGTGACCGGTCACCGGCGAAGAAGCATTGGTTTAAATGGGAGCGTTCACACCGGGACACAAATGACGGTCACCGCATTTTCGGATTGCCAACAATGTAAATTGTATATACATAATTTAGTTGTAAAGTCGAGCTCAACGAAACTAGTTATCCACCCATGAGTTTAGATTTGATTAATACTGAAGATTACTATAAGATTGTATAAGTGAAGTGGAATGTCAACCTGCCATTTGCGATGACAAATTGTTTTACCATGTAGCTACTATTGGCAATACTAGCGATGACCGTGACCGTGTGTTCACTGCAAAAACCGGTGACCGTCACAAGTGACCCAGTGTGAAAAGGCTCTAAAATCGCTCTTTCTTCTAGGAAGAGGTCTGCCGGCAACATACCGGACTGACAGGTAGGGCCTCAGTTTGGACTTAGTCCAGGCAATGCTAAAAATATAGGGTGTAGAGGACATGGAAGGGAACATATTTTTTTGACTCCAGGACTGTGTATGGAATAGTTAGGACTTGAATGTACCAAAAGTCCCCGGACCTACGAGGTAAGTGGGGGCAGGGAGCACGTAGAAGGTTTCTTGTTTTCTCTTATACAGCATCTCAAAAACGGTGTAGACTACCGTGGCTGTAAAGTTGCTCTATTAAAAATGAAAGCTGACAAAATGTCCTACAAAAATAGAGCTTCCGTCTTAAGTTTTACAATAATATCCTCATAACAGAAGTAGTAGAGCTTGAAATATTATTTACAATAGGTTGCTATTATTTGTTACTAGCTTAAAAGGCCCGGCGTCGCCTTATTCCCTCAGAAAATGCTAGATATATAGCTTTTTATGGCTCATAGAGGATGTCGAATGTTGTATTCCATTGCTTCTACATTGCTGCCATTGCCTGGGAGGGGTTGAAATAAGAAGAAACAAATTCCGATTACATAAGATTGTATTGTCTTTATGGAAAATTTTATTTCTCACTCTCATGTTACCATACAACCGTTTCGGAACAGAAATTAAAAAAAAAAAAAATCACTATCACTTTCAAACTTTCCTCCTTGGACATAATATACTGTGGGCATACGACTGAAAATGTTCCATCCTATTTTGTCTTCTTTTAGATGTTTAGGGTCTATGATAAATATCCCTATACAAAGCCAACAGCTATGAGTGACGTATCGGTGGATAGAATTTTTTACCGACTTCTGGTATAGCATACTCACATGCACACACTTAAGCTGTCCCTGCAATATGACCGCTTATTCTACATCAAAATGTGAAGTGAGAAAATGATATTTTCCATGTCGAGGGTAGAGAAATGTATGTGACTGCTTCACATTGGGCTTCACTTTCGTGGGTTTCATTCTTCAAGAATTATTTTCACAAATGTATTAAGTACATCGAAAGCACCAGAATTTGTTAAAGCCCAGTATTATATAGTTCCCAAATCCCTGTGTAAACACTGTAAATAATACACTGACAATGTTGTCATGATAATTGAATTGAATTTCATTTGTTCAGCATAATATTTTCAGAAATTATATCAATTTTCAAGGGAAGGAGTGGCTTAACAGGGTATGTGTGCGAAATTTCGTGCAAATTGGTCAAGCAATGAAGTTTTTTGTTTGTTATGTAAACATGTGACAGCAAAACTCTCAAACTGTGCCTCATTTCACATTTCCGACTTTTTCCATGGATTTTCCAAAAATTTTCTTTCATACAAACCTTGTCCTGACAATTTCGAACACAACAAAACAAAAATCAACCAAATCGGTCTAGCTGTTCTCAAGTGATGCTGCGACATACATGTGGCAATTGACTTTTATTTATATAGATTGTGTGGAGGAAGGGAAAATGTCTGTCCGTCCATGTGTCTGTACGCGCATTAACTCAAATGCGTTTATCGGATTTTCATGAAACTTGGTATACGCATTTAAAACGTCTATGGGAAGAAGCCTATTGATATTGGACCAAATCGGTTAACCGGTACAGTAATAATGCCTATTTTATGGTAATGTGTTAAAAATAATTTATCAAATACAAATCAGTTATCATGACAACATATTGTTTTATAGTGTTCATATACGGCTTTGGAAGTTGCAATACATTTAGCTTTGACCAATAACACTATTCCTTCACATATGCTTATCAAACTCGACTGAGCGAGGTTGTCGAGATGGTAACTTCTTGGACTCGCATTCCGGAGGTCCCTGGTTCAGTTCCCCTAACCAGCCAATATGATTTTTTTTTTAAATTTATTTTCATGTGAATGTGCAGTTGTCACGATATCACAATTCTTTATAGTTCTGCTGATGCTGGACGATTTTAATCTATTTTTTTTAAACAGACCTTTGTTCTTCCGTAAGTCTGCTTAATGAACAAATCTGGAGCTTAACTCGGAAATCGATTAAAGAAAAAATCTTAATTTTCTGCATATCATAATTGCAATTATCTATATTAATAAAAATGAATTTCCAAAATGTATGACGGAGCATCACTTGAGAACGGCACTTCCGATTTGGCTGATTCTTTTTTTGTTGTGTTCGCAATTGTCAGGACAAGGTTTGTATGAAACAAAATTTTTGGAAAATCCACGGGAAAAGTCGGAAATGTGAAATGAGGCATAGTTAGAGAGTCTGCTGTCAATTGTTTACATAACGAAAGTATTGTTTACGGTGTTCACATAGGACTTGGGAAACTATAATTATTATGATACTGGGCTTTAACGAATTCTGATGTAATTAATACATTTGTGAAAATAATTCTTGAATAATAAAATCCACGAACATAAAGCAGTCACATAACTTACTCTACCCTCGACATGGAAAATATCATTTTCTCACTTCATATTTTGATGTAGAATAAGCGGTCGTATTGCAGGGACAGCTTAAGTGTGTGAGCATGCTATGTCGGAAGTCGGTAACAAATCCTATCCACTGATATGCCACTCATAGCTGTAGGCCTAGGGATGTTTATCAGAGGGCCTAAGCATCTAAAAGAAGACAAAATGGGATGGAACATTTTCAGTCCTACGCGCGCAGTTATTATGTCCCGGGTTTTTGGGAAGGAAAGTATGAAAGTGATATTGAATTTCTTTTTTACTTCAGCCCCGAAACGGTTGTATGGTAATACGAGAGTGAGAAATACAATGTTCTGTCAAGACAATACAATCTTATGTAACCGGAATTACTTTTTCTTTTTATTTGCTTTCCTCCCAGGCATGGTGTGTAGAAGCAACGGAATGGAACATTCGACATCCTCTGAGAGCCATAAAAAGCTATATCTAGCGTTTTCTGAGGGAATAGTCTGAGTGCCATATTTCGTTCTTCCTCATTTCGAATTCTACATACATATTATATAAGGACCTAGAGTTTCAACATCGAAAATCCTCCATAAGTTAATTTCATATTACAAAATACAAAACCCGGGCAACGCCGGGCCTTTTAAGCTAGTAACTGATAAAACAAAAGCATTCTGGCACTTTGTTACATCAGTTTACCTGGTTTTATTTTATCTTCAAATGATGAAACGTTACAGCGATTTGAAATTGTTTGGAAAATTTCGAAAAACCGAAAGAAGACAATATGTTCCGCTTCCTCTTGACTTACCCTCGCTCGCGCGTGTGGTTGTCACCCCATCACTCGTTCGTTATATTTGATCCAACATGCTTTTTTCCCCCTTTTATAGCTATTAAATGCAACTCAAACACATTGGTTGAATTTACAGTAAGTTTCTATGTATCCTTTTTACATTTTAAAAAACAAATATTGTTATTTTTTCGTTTTCAAAAACATACAATAATAAGTGTAATTTCAAAAATTATTTAAATATTTAACAAATCGCTAGTTTCAAATAATATGTGTGAAATCGATATCAGAGATCACAACCAATAACATGGACATTAAAATGAGGTCACGCATTTTACACAAAGTTTGGAAAATCGATATTAGAAAAAAAACAATAATATGAACATAGGCACAGATTTTAAATGTTCTTGAAAAAATAACACAATAATAATATAAAAATAATAATGAAACTACTGAATCACAAAATGAAAAGGCTTGACGCAGGTCTAGGTCTGGGCCTATTCGTCTGAGTAAGGGCTTACTTTTTGAGAGATACAGCAAACAGGAACAGCTTACGCTGTGTATTCTTTCCATAATCAGTTGACCGGTACCGGAGTAATGAGTAATAATTAAAGGTTACATGTTTTTTAAATGGGAAATCATAACTATATTACAAAGCCGCGTTGCTAATCACTGAGGGCCTTGACTCCAATGCAATCTGATGTTTGTAAATCTATTATATCACGCCTTGCTTTAGATGTGAGGCATTTGTTGTAATTTCGCTCTCTTATGACACATTCGTTCACATATGCTTATAAAATAAAGATTTAAACATCTAGCCGTTGAATAATTAAACGCAGCTGCTGTTGATATTATAATATTGAGCATTCGAACGAAATATACTGCTACCGATATCTACATTATATTTAATGGGAGTGTTTTTCACTTTAAACGTTGCTTTCACAGCAATGTGTGAAAGCAAATAGGGCTAATGTAATTCCTGACAGGTTGATTTCAGATTGAATTTAATTCATTCATAACCTATACTGCTGCTTTAAACCTGAAACAAGCATGTAACGAATCATAGGCCTACACTTATATAATTAATATTAGGCCTATTGCCAGTGCATTTTGTGAAATGTTGCCATATTTTAAAAATTACTTATATCAATGTATATGAGTATGAATTCCTAGATCAGAAACGTTGAACAGTCGTACCAATATCCGAATATAGTCGTATGCTAGTTGAAACTGTCGTATACTTGTGATTTTTCAGTGTAATGAATGTATTGCGTTAATAATAATAATAATAATAATAATAAATAATTGGCAATATAAACCTTAAATATGTCATGCAACTGTTAATAATTCATCTTATTTGTAAATGATTAGGCGTATTTCATGATCCTCCGATGTGCTAAATTTGATGAAATACAATAAAATTAAATAAACAGTAGTTGCCACAGTGTTGTAATTATTCCAAAAGGAACAGGACTGTTTTCCAATCATATTGATTTTAGCAACATGCTTACAACAAAAACCGCGAGAAAAGAAAAAGCTGAATATATATAAAAATTTAAATCTCGTCAGTAGACTGTTTAAAAAAATATAAAACGCTATGTTAATAATAGTCGTACAAATAGGCGTACGACTCATGATTGCGTCGTAGGTCGTACAAATCTATGAAATAGTCGTTTGTGTACGACTATAGTCGCACGTTTGGCAACCCTGCAGCAACCTAATAATGTTTATTCCACAGGTGCATAATCTGAAATGGATGAGTCCAAATAAAAATCCGAGGGTGGTACGTCAGCTTCATAAAAGACATCTGTCATGCATTAGTAAGCTAAGTTGAACTGTGTACAGTACACCACAGATAGGCGGTATTGTACACTGGAGTAGTTAAGCGGTATTTCAGAATGTTCTTTGTTGCTTCAGATATGCGGTATTGTGTATGCCTCTTTAACAAGGTCAAGACACACTTGACCGATATTTCATCTTAAGCGCGCTATTTCAGTGATGCCTAAAGTACAGTACAAAAATGTCATTTTCACCAAAAGTGTCAGTTACGCGGTATAGTTTCTTAAGCAACGATATCTCTTTACACGCTGCCGGCCGTAATTTTGAAGATATTTGAACCAAATTTTATTATGTTATTTCTAAGCCCAGTAGTTCGGACAAGTTCGTTAATAAGCAAAATTGGCCCAAGGGGGTTCGGGGGAGGGGGGTTGAAATTTTGAAAAATTTATATCTCGGCCCCTATGAAGTATAGAGGGAAACTTTGTTTGAATAAATTAGAGTACTCCCTATGGCGTTCACAGTGACACCAACAATTCAGAGGTTTTGGGGGTGCGGGGATGTTAATTTGAAATTTTTGAAACCACGTCTTTTGGGGTATGTTTGAAAAGCTCTTGATGAGTACTCTACAAGTCAATAACTATTTTCTCGATAGTTCTCATATAAGGCAAGGTTAGAATGTTTGAAATACTTAAAAGTATACCTCAGCCTAAAGGCAATATAACAAACATAACATAACAAACAACTCTCTTTTTATAAAAAGGATTTCAGATTTATTTATGTTTCATATGGTGCGTTGTACACTTTGATAATGCTGAGATAAGATAATTCTCAGTAAAAAGGAGTTTAATATGAAAGTGAAAAAAGTTTTGTCCTCAAAGAACATTGGGACTACAAGGTTAGTATAATAATACTATGTGATATAAAAACATTGTTTCTCGCTTGTATTTATGAAACTAAAACTATACTAAACTCCGTGGCGCTTCATCCTTCAAGGGATCTTCGTCATCTACCAAAGGCTGATGGCAGGATTGGGGGGCATGTGGTCAGCATGCTGACACCCACGGCCGTTAATGATGGTTTCCTTGACCGGAGCCGCTACTCCTTCAAGTAGCTGAAACATAATTACAGAATACTCTCTTTTATTTATATATATATATATATCAGTTTTTCTTACTTCAATTTCTTTCGAAGTTTTAGCCCTAAAAAACACTGGTTATGTAAAACGAAGTTTTTTATACATAGTAAGCTTATGAGTAGACTTCGGATTTTAGGTAAAAACCTATTTTAATCCTTAAGTGATATATGGACGGAAACTTGTATATGCATGTTTCATAAGTGACTATGCCTAAAACTGATACTTTTATAGGACCTAAAACAGCCTATTTTTACGTTAGAGCCTAATATTGCCTTTTTACTTGTTTTCGTCTAAAGTTCAAAATAAGTTATTTTTTGTTATAAATTCTAGCATTTATTTTCAGTTCGTACTAAATTTTTAGCTCGGGATGTGCAGTACATGACACATTTGTGACGTGGTTAAATAATAAGGAATGTTTCGTCTTCAGTAGAAAAACTCCTTGGAATTCTTAAGAAAATGTAATGTTTTTCTCCCGACTCCCACAACCAGAGGAAAAAAAAAAAAAGTTATCTGAATCGTTGAGGGATACAAGGGGTTGAATATGCTAGCGTGCGTATCTTCTGGGCGCAGGGATTAGTTTTTCACTGTTGTGGTAGTAATACTGGCCCTAGTAATAGGTCTACTATATAATTCTGTGTACCATAGGCATATATCTGTGTTTTATAATGATTATTGATTGTGACTTCAATAAATATACTTATTCTGCATTGCAATTGAGATATTTCAGAAAATTGGCAACTTAACGATTTTATAAGAGAGTATTTTACTATTTTTAGAACCTATTTTCCGATTTTTAGAGCCTATTTTAGGTGCCTAAAACAGCATTTTTAGCGACCTAAAAGTCCGAAGTCTACTTATGAGTTTTCATAAAACCAGAAGTATAGACCAGTAGTTTCTTGGTTAAAAACACCGTTAGCGTATTTAGGTCCCGTTACAGTGCTCTTTCCTCTTCTTTGGTAGTTATTACTGCGGGTTTGTCATGTTTCATCATATGCCCACGGGAAAGTAATTAGAACTTTAAAGAACTGGCCACCCTAAGCGGTATCATCCGGCCTAGTGTCCTTCGGTAGGCCCACGGCTCTGTCCCATGGCAGGATCATCATCATCATCATCATCATCATCATATTTATTAACAGTAATATAGGTTTTACATAAATGGATTACAAAATTTTATCTTTGATTATATTGTTTGAAGTAGTAAATATAAACAATGGAAAAGGATAAAATGAATTTTGTGACGCCATATGGGCATACAGATTCGAAATGAAACGATTAAAACGAACCACAGATTTATGAACCTTGCCCTTACATGCAAATCATGCATAAAAAAGGAATTAAAACTATTTATAAATTAAAAAAAGCTTAAAAAGCCGGTTTTGAGGTGCATTTCACGATTCAAGTAAACACCGAAAAAAACTACTTCAGTTTCGATTTCCCTAGCCCCCCCCCCCCCCCAGTAAGAAAACAGCATAGCGTGTTCGTCCAAATCATTAAGCAAAGTTTCCCATTTAGGCCTACATTCATTCCGTCTGCCTCTGTAAAAAAAAAATGCTATGGTAACCGCGCAAGGCCTCTTTCAATTAATTTCACATTTGAATACGATCTGCACGGAAACAGCTCTAACTTTGACTTATTAAACCCGTTATGGCAACCCATTTCCGGTAATTTTTAAGATGGTTTACCAAACAAGGGATTACATTTTTATGAGGAAATCAACTGTCTACGAAACTTACTTCAATATGAACTTGATTTTTACAAAATGTTGCAGTTTTTTTGCATTGCATTGCATGAGAAAACAAATAGTATGCTTAGTTATGCAGTGAAAACGAATATTCTAATCGAACTCGGTAGCCCGTGAACGAAAATGTTTTCTGCAGTCGTTCTGAAAAGGATTTTTTTAAAGTTAACAGAGAAGGTTATTGTAACACATCGTGTGGCACACTTAATAAGGGGCTATCATATCATTACATATAGGGAATGACTTGTGGGTAGTTAAATATAGGCTATCTGTTTCCTGTAGAAGCTTTTAGTTCTGAATGTGATTGTTATTGGGGTACCCAGGTTTCGTTTTTGTCATTTTTCGCAATAAGCTGTAATATTACCAGTGTAGGACTCTTTGCAGACCATCCTTCGCCCTGGCGGAGCGCTCCCCCGATGGCGCTGCTGTCCAAGAAGGGGTGATGGGGAGAGTGTTGGCTGGAGTTGCATGCGTATTGATCGTCTAGACGGGATTGGTTTGGGCGGGGGTGAGGGGGAGACGCCGTCTGGCAGCCACATGAAGGAGGGAGACTACCCGACCTGTGTGCTTCAGCGTGGTGCAGGTAATAAAAACACCCTCTATCCCGCGTCTTCTGGCCATTCGCCCTCCAGCTCGCGCTAAAGTGCTAAACTAATGACTTCGCAATATAGAGCATACCTACTTCTGATGTAGAGCATGCCTACTTCCAATTATAACGCTTCTTTTAAAACGTACATACGCCTGTAATGTATTATATAGCAAGACGGACCTAATTGTTACTTGTATGCACACTTGAGCATTAAACATTATTATATCGATCGCTATGAATCTGAGACGGTTGCATGGTTTTGCGAGTATCAGTTAAATTCCTCATCATTCCTGTAGGAATGGTTCCCCAACATTGTAGACAGAAATTTCTTACTACATCCCACCATGCAGAGATAAATTAAAGGATAGAACAAGCAGAATTTATTTTGAAACTCAGCTCAGCCTGAGGGTCTGGTTTTGTCTTTATACGACATGCCATGCAAATGTTCCTCTCGTCCTTAGTGATTAATAAAATTGTTTTAAATCAGTTATTTGGATCTCGTATGTAACATTTTAATTGCTCGTAATTAAACTTATAAACCTGAGGCGACTCTACCTGCTATTCTACGGTAAGTAAGATGAGATAATTCGCGGAATTTGTTACCAGACCTATTTTAGTTTACCCTATATCTGCACTTGACACGGTAGCCTACCTAGTTTCTTCGCGGAAATCTGGAATAAGTGTGACTTCCCAAAAAGTACTGTACAGTATATATTAATATACCATGGGACACTAATATGAAACCCTCCCCCCCCGTGGGAATTTCCGACACATTTTTTTGTTGGTATTGTAATCTAGTTTAAGTTTTTAGTTGTTTGCCCCTTGACAATTACAGCATTTACCCGGAAAACCACGGAAATCCGGAGAAAATGAATTTGTTTTACTTTTTCATTGTTCTTTACTCCTAATATTCCCAGGGGATTTCGGACTCAGACATTTTTGTTGGTATTGGCATCTAGTTTAAGGTTTCAGTTGTTTACCCCTTATAAATTACAACATATCCCCGGAAAACCCCGTATAAATGGAGAAAATTACTATGTTTTATTTTTTAAATCTTTGTTCTTTGCTCCTAATATTCAAAGGGAATTTCTGATTCATATGTTTTTTTATTGGCATTACCATCTAGATTAAGGTTTCAGATGTTTTTTTATTGGCATTACCATCTAGATTAAGGTTTCAGATGTTTGCCCCTTATCAATTACAGCATATCACCGGAAAACTCCAAAAACCACGGAAATCCGGAGAAAATTACTTCGTTTAATTTTTTAAAAATCTTTGTTCTTTGCTCCTAGTATTCAAAGGGAATTGGTGAATCATATGTTTCTGTGTTGGTATTGCCATCTAGATTAAGGTTTCAGTTGTTTGCCCCTTACCAATTACAGCATATCCCCGGAAAACCACGTATAGATGGAGAAAATGACCATGTTTTATTTTTTAAATCTTTGTTCTTTACTCCTAATATTCAAAGGGAATTTCTGATTCGTATGTTTTTTTGTTGGTATTGCCATCTAGATTAAGGTTTCAGTTGTTTGCCCCTTATGAATTATAGCATATCTCCAGAAAACTCCGAAAACCACGGAAATCCAGAGAAATTTACTTTTAAAAAATTTCTTTCAAATCTTTGTTCTTTGCTCCTAATATTCCAGGGGAATTTCTGACTCATATGTCTCTTTTTGTTGTGCGTCTTTCGAGCGGCCGGACCGTCGCGCGGCGGCACCGGACTGGGTGAGGCTTGGCGCATCTTCCGCCAATGTTACACGTAAACGACCGGCAAGGCATGGGTACGGAACACTAACTACTGTACTAACTTACATTAGGCTTACCTGCATCACAACAGATGTTGAAATTGATGACCTTGAACGCGAACACATTCTCTATATATCCGAAAACAATTCTGGTTTACTCGCAAAAGTTCATGTTGACTGATTGCCTGTATTTCTCTCGTGATGCTGTCCTTCAATTCTTGTAACGTGTGCGGATTTGATGCATACACTTTATTCTTTAACGTTCCCCATAAATAAAAATCGCATGGCGACAGGTCAGGGGAACGAGGTGGCCACAATCCTCGACTAATTATTCTGTCACCATACACAATTCGCAATTCATGCATAGAATTTTCAGCAGTGTGCGCTGTAGCTGAATCCTGCTGAAACCAGCCACACAATCTTTCATTTCTTGTTAGTAGCTGAAAAAAAATATTTAAAATAGAATTTACATAAACGTGTGGATCAACTGTTGTGTCGTAAATATGGGACCGAGTATTCTAAGCGCACTCACTGCGCACCAAACCCCAACTTTTGCAGCGTGGTGAGGAACTTCATGAATCATATGGGGATTTTCGGTAGCCCACCATCTATTGTTCTGAGTAGAAACGTGACCTTGAAGATAAAACCACGCTTCATCAGTGAAGAATGTTAAAAGTGGGTCCACTTCTCCATTATGAACGGACTGCAAAAACCAATTGCAATAATTAACCCTACTTACAGGATCTTGTGGTTGTAAAGCATGAACTACAGTTACCTTGTACGGCTTAAGTTTCAGAAGTTTTGTTGCCACAAAAGCTGCCGACTTGGAAATGTTAACCTCGTCTGCTAAACGTCTGGGTGAATTTTGGATTTTGTGCTCTAACCGGGCCCCTACTTCATCGAGCTTCTCTTTTGTCAGTACACGGCGTTGTCGAACATGTTTCTTGTTCAAAAAAGATCCTGTACGCCTGACTTTAATAACAAGGTCATGAATAGTTGACCGGCTAGGAATTCGAACACCTGCAAATCGTTGTTGAAATTTTCTACGACACCTTCTTGCAGAAGAGTATTTCACATACGTATCATAAAGAAAAGTACGTTGCTCTAAAGTGTACTCAGCCATTATTAATGGACAAATTATCATCAAGAGACAACACAATATTTCACTAAACACGCGATCAGAGACGAGACAATTTTACTGTAAACACACAAACAGAGACAACGCAATTTTACACTAAACACTCCCATAGAGTTTCTCACTCGACAGATCCAAGCTGACTGATGCGTGAAGCCAGCGGTAGCTATAGCTACTGTCTGGCCGCCAGCGCCCCACTCATCATCGAGTCCAAGGTCGCCGCGGAACGGTCCGGCCGCTCGAAAGACGCACTGTAGTTTAAGGTTTCAGTTGTTTGCCTGTTATCAATTACAGCATATCCACGTAAACCCTGGAAACCACGGAAATCTGGAGAAAATTACTTTGTTTTAATCTTTTTAAATCGTAGTTCTTTGCTCCTAATATTCAAAGAGAATGTGTGACTCATATGCTTTTGTGTTGGTATTGCCATCTAGATTAAGGGGTCAGTTGTTTTCCCCTTATCAATTACATCACATCTCCGGAAAACTCCGAAAACCACGAAAATCCGGAGAAAATGAGTTTGTTGTAATTTTTTTTAAGTCTTTTCTCTTTGATACCAATATTCCCAGGGAATTTCTGAATCACATAATTTTTGTTTCCATTGCCATATAGTTTAAGGTTTCAGTTGTTTTCCCCTAACCAGTTACAGCATGATAAAGAATACTGGAAAAAATCCTGATGCTGATGGGATGAAAGCGATTGAAAACCTGGCAGAACACCCTTCATATTCTAATTTGACATCTGTGAATGATAATTTATCTTGCCAAACCTTCCACAGTCCCTACCAAACTTTCTTGACTGAAGTTAGAGAAGGGACATTGGATAAAACAGTACAATTTTGGATTGGTAATATGGACAAAGTGTCATTGATTTTAAGATTTCAGCGAGCAACTAAGGAAAACATCTTTAACTTACACTTGGCATGTTTAGAAGATATGATTCCCCTTTTCTTTGCATGTGACCATCACAATTATGGCAGATATCTCGTAGTCCACATACTCACCCTTTTGTACCAGCAAATGACACACCTGAAGCAGAAGAATTATTTCGCAATAACGGTTACATTGACTGTAGATCACAAATTCAGAGTTCTAGAAATTCTGTGGATATCCGTAGTTTTCTGGGTTTTACGGGCATATGCTGCAATTGATAACGGACAAACAACTGAAACCTTAATCTAGATGACAATGCCAACAAAAAAAATATGCAAGTCAGAAATTCCCTGGGAATATTAGGATCAAAGAACAAAGGTTTTTAAAAAATTAAAACGAACTCATTTTCTGCGGATTTTCGTGGTTTCCGGAGTTTTCCGGGGATACGCTGTAATTGTTAAGGGGCAAACAACTGAAACCCTAATCTAGATGGCAATACCAATACAAAAACATATGAGTCACCAATTCCCTTTGAATACTAGGAGCAAAGAACTAAGATTTAAAAAAATTAAAACAAAGTCATTTTCTCCGGGTTTCCGTGGTTTTCCGAATTTTTGGGGGATATGCTATAATTGATAAGAGGGCAAACAACTGAAACCTTAATCTAGATGGCAATACTAACACAAAACCATACGAGTCACCAATTCCCTTTGAATACTAGGAGCAAAGAACTAAGATTTTAAAAAAATTAAAACAAAGTCATTTTCTCCGGGTTTTCCGAGTTTTCTTGGGATTTGCTGTAATTGATAAGGGGCAAACAACTGAAACCTTAATCTGGATGACAATACCAACAAAAAAACATATGTGTCAGAAATTCCCTTTGAATGTTAGAAGCAAAGGACAAAGATTAAAAAAAAAAAAAAAAATCTGATGTGAAAGTCACATAACTTCCTCTGCCCAAATAAAAGTTAGCAGTAATCACATATCCTTGTATAGAATCGCAAGACACAATTTTACGCTAAGGTAAAATTCAAATATAAGTCGCACCTTGGGATGAATTGGTCCCGCCCAACGCACCCACCGATGCAGTTTCTGTTATACCACGATTTAGCGAATTCTTCTGTCTTCTTATTATGAAGAAACTTGTGATTTGACGTTGGAGGTGTGACGTCATACCGCTAGACGAGCGGTGACAAGCTGACAAACCTCCCGGGAAATATAATATGGCACATTTTCGAAACCTACAAACAGTGTATCGTATATTATTCGAAAATGCAAGGGCGCTTCGCTACGGCTCCCGCCTCCGCTTCGCGCACTTAACTATGTGGTTAGTGTTATGCATTATTTAGACTATATGCAGAGGCGGGTACAAGGCATTTGCGACAATATACAAGGACAGTGGGTACAACGCACTTGCGACAATATACAAGGAATGTTGGTCGCCCTACTTCGCTCAGAAACAAAATACATCACACAGTCCGTGCAAATGTGAATATCGAATGGGCGAAGCTTAAGGGGCGACTTATATTTTAATTATGCTATAAATACCTTATAGCCCTTTCTTTGGATGTTGCTACTAAAAACCACCCTCTGAAGTAAAAACTGGGAAACTGAAGTATGCTGGAATTTCATGCAATCTGGGTGCGGACGGTCGCCTCTACTGGAGAAATTAGGCAATTGAGCAATACCCTGAACTCCATGTTAAAATAAAGCATAGGACAGGCAGTGTAATTCTCGAGACGGCGGTGATAAAAACGCAGGCTATGACCGAACAAAAAAAGAATAAAAAAACATGTGACTGCAAACGTTTATTAAACTTTCCGAAATTTATCGAATATTCCCCTCAGATATTTCTTTACTGTAAGCATGGGCAACAATACATCTTTCTCACTCCATGTGCTTATATAGAATAAGATGCCGTGAATGTTCGCATATTGAGTCACCAGGCAAGACAGTTCCTACAAACAGTGGGTAGCATACAACCACCCTTCAGAGAATTTTTCTGAAAAAAAGTTTCAGTTCTTGGTATAAGCACTCCATGTACAAAATTCAAAGGAAATCGTTTGAGCCGTTTTTGAGAAAATCACAAAAAACAAAATTTTCTTCATATAAAATCCCCTTAAATATAAGAGAAGGTTGTCGCCAATCTTAGTGTCACAGCCTCAGAAGGTAGCCTACCTAACCCAAATACAAAATTTTGTTTTCGTACGATTTTCCGTTACAAGAGGCCGTATTGCAAAGAACGCGTATTTACAGTGAGTGGCTTATAACTACCCTTCAGAGAATTTTCTCGAAAAAAATGTTTCAAATAAAAGTTTTAGCTCTTAGTATAAGCAACCCATGTGCAAAATTTAAAGAAAATCGTTAGAGCCGTTTTCGAGAAAATCGCGAAAAACGAAAATTTCTTCATGTAAAGTCCCCTTAAAAATAAGAGAAAATAGTCGCCAATCTTATCCTCACATCTTCATAAGGTACCTGACCCAAATACGAAATTTTGTTTTCATACGATTTTCCCGTTTTGGAGCTAGCTCAGTCTTGTATCAGAGGTGGAAGAGGTCAGACGCTTTATGCGGAGTTGCGCTGAATACGGAAACGATGGGCATTGACCTAACAACTTACCGCGCGAGAATAGGCCTTCACAGAAGGCTTAAAGCAGAATCATCTAACGTCAACGAACAGGTACATGGTCCCTCGGTCAATAATTGGTTTTTTGGCCTAATTATAGCAGCACTGTTATTAATTGGAGGCATCGAGGCAAATCCTGGCCCAAGACCAGGCAAGAGCGGTGAAAATAGTGCGGATAGTGGGAATGTAGCTGCGTTAACGGACTTGATAACCAAATTAGACGAGAAGTTAATTAATAAATTCGACGAAATCAAGAGTAAGTTGGAAGATGTGAAGGGTTGGATCATCAATATTAATGAGGAATACAACGAATTAAAAAATGAGATCGCCACACTAAAAGAACTTAAATGGACAACACAGAAGCTGGAGAGAGAAGCAAGGATGAGGAACATCATCATCTTCGGATTAGAGGAAAGCCACCAGGAGAGAAGACGGGATACTTGTGGACAGGTGCTTAATCTTTTTACCAAGGAACTTCAAATGGAACTTTCCGAACTTCATCTTGATAATGTGTTCCGTCTAGGAAAAGGAAAGAACCGACCAATATTAGTGAAGTTTACTAGTGTGTTAACTAAAGACATGGTGTTGAGCAGGGTTAAGATGCTGAGAGGGACGGGAGTGAGGTTTGCACAAGCTTACAGCAGAGAAGTTCGGGCCAAAAGAAAGGAACTACTCCCTTGCATGATACAGGCTCGTAATGAAGGGAAATTTGCTGTGTTAGTGAAGGACAGGCTCCGTATAGACCAGAAGGTCTTTGACATTGACTACTGCAGAAAAAAATATAAATTTGACCAGGGAAGCAAACGACAAAGGGCTCGCCCCAAATAGGCCTAGCAACAGGGACTCCAATTCTAATAAATTAATAGAAGTGAATACAGCGAACACGGCGATCCAGAACAGCGAAACGCTTATACAGCACACACGGTCGGACAATACGAGTTCATCGCACCAGGAGAGGAATTCCCCCACATCAGCGGTTAGCAACACACGAGACCAGCGAACAGAGGAAGCGGCAGAAAAGACCGATGGCGTAAGACATATAGAGAGGGAAGCTCGAGACAGTTCGGCCCCTCTGCGTAGAGGACGGTCAAAGAGTGTTAATCAGTCACATAATTTAAGAAACTGGTTCACTGTTTCGGATTCTCTATCAGATAAAACGAAGAAATAAGATCAATGCTTGAGGAAGGGTCGTGGAGTGTATTACTAGAACTATGAATCCAAAGGTTTCTTAACTTTCTAAAACTATTTGTTGTATACATGAGGGTTACATTATTAGGACATATCTATTCCATTACAGGTCAATATAAGGGTAGGAGAGTGCAAGGTAAGTAAGGGTGTTCAATTAAGGAAAATAAATCATGAACCGACGAGGTGCGCTCGCTGGTGAGACCCCTGCTAAGAAAGCCTTTACACAACAATAATTAAATTTCCCGGATCCGTAAGGTTGCAAAGTCATCTTCGAGCTCAGTAAATTATGAGAAGCATTTATTTGTTTATTATTATTATTATTATTATTATTATTATTATTATTATTATTATTTTAATTCCAACAAATAGTCTTTTTAAAATAATTTTTTTTTAAAATCATGGGAAAAAGATGTGAAGGAGAGAACAATAACTTCAGTTAATTAATACAACATTTTAATTTACCAATTTGTAGAGCAACAATTACAGTTTAAATTTAAGTACACAGGCAATATGAAGAGAGAACAGCTGAGTTGTAGCGAGGAGAAGCAAAGTCATCATTTCTGTTTAGAACAGTGTTACATTACAGAGCTAATAAACATATTTAACCATCAAGCTTGCAATTTTATGTAGGATACTTGTCTGTACAGAATACCTCACTTGGTGATAAACTTTTTGTAACGCCAAGGAGGTAACTTACTTGATACAAGAATAAATTACTATTATTATTGTTTTGGAGCTAGAGTGTTCACAGACAGACACACAGACATGTTTCCAAAAATAATATTTTTGGATTCAGGGGGCCCTGAAACATGTATATATGCTAAAAACTCAACTTCGAATTTTGGGATCGAAAGCAATACTTCCTCTACCTATAGGCTAGTACCTATGGTACGGGCAGAGGAAGTAATAAAACATTGTCATTTTCTCCATATATACGTGGTTTTCCGGGGATATGTTGTAATTGGTAAGAGGCAAACAACTAAAGACTTAAACTAGATGGCAATACCAACAAAAAAATGTGAGTCAGAAATTCCCTGGGCATATTAGGAGCAAAGAACAAAGAAAAACTCATTTTCTCCTGATTTCCGTAGTTTTCCGGGGTTTCCGGGTAATTGCCGCTGCGGATAATATGTTTTGGGCTGCAGAGGAACGATTGGACTTGTGCTTAGATTTGCAGGGTCATCAAGTTGAAATGTATTGAATTTGTGTATTGAAAATGTATTGAAAAATGTCTAAATATATGTTCAGGTTGTGTATAGTCTGTAAAAACGTGTTTAAGTGGAAAACGGTGACTTTATAAACACCCTGTAGGTTATATTTATTAGCAAAATTCAACAAATACAATAACAGGAATCTAATGAAATGTCTATAAAATTGTAATAGTTCTGGTCCTGCAACGCAAATAAATTATATATTTTAAGTTTAATTAGTAGCCTATATTTGGAATTATTTCCCTATTTGAATTCAGTTTTCACTTAACACAAGTGCTTAAAATGTTATTTTTAATTATGCAATACTGAGAAGTCTAGACGGTTAAAAATGCTTGGGAGAGGAATGTTGCGAGGAGCTTATGCCTCGAGAGAGTGCTGTTCGAAGGCTTAATATTTGCATAAAACCTTCTCAAATATGTACCAAGAAAGTGAGAATGTTTGTGTGTAGATGAAATTAAAAGGGAGGCGTGTTCAAATAGTTGCAGACGAAATTCAGGGCTTATCAGCAAGCTGGATTTAGTTAAAGTAAGTAAGTGTGTTTATTACAATAATTAGCTTTTTACAAATTCTAATGCAAACAGCCGCATGAGTCCGCCTGGACCGTACATGCTTATGCAAAACACAACAAAAAGAAATAGAACAAATAATATAACATACAAAATAACACAAACCAATTTGCCGCTTTTTCAAATCAAATACCTGTTTGATGACTTTAA
Organism: Ectobius pallidus; assembly: GCA_964059195.1. NCBI lineage: Eukaryota > Metazoa > Arthropoda > Insecta > Blattodea > Ectobiidae > Ectobius > Ectobius pallidus. The sequence goes on from CAXKWD010000002.1 coordinate 152,189,517, forward strand.
CTGGATTTAGTTACGCTTACTTGTAATGCTATACTAATTAACCAATAGGATGTCATGTTCAGAAAGACACCCTGATATTAGTAATGTTGTTAGAAGATTCGGGAGATTGTTGTATGTTCCGTGGATGAGTCTAGACGGGTCGTCACGCAATTATTATTAGTTCGTCGCTGAGGTAAGAAGTGAAAAATATATATTATTCGCTTTATACACATAGCACTGGTCCCGTGTTAGATCACATCACGTCCGATTACAGAAAATATACAGTGTTGGTGTAATGTGTAGGCCTACTGCTTCTTGGAAAATCGTCGCATAATTGGCGATTCATCTCAGGTGTTTTAATATGTAGTGAGAAGTGATTAAAGGCAGGCTTGTGTTAAATGTCGTTGTGTCATTCCGAGAACGAACCAAAACCCCCTGCCCTAGCCACCATTATCAATTTCTCCCTGAGAAAGAGTCGAACCTAAAACCCAACGTATCCATGCCAAGAAGATCACCACAAGGACGACTGAGCAGTTTGAGCTACAAAATAAAATGCTAGATAACCTTAACCTTAAGGTTGAATTAATTTGCGTAGTTACGGGAAGAAAATTAATTAGTTCTGCTGGGTGTTCGTTTGTGTTTTTCTCCATAACTTGGGGCAAAACCGAGATTATGTCTTCATTATAATTTAAGATATTCCTGAACCAAATCGTAGTGTCTGTAGTGCGTTCTCCTTGCAAGTAATTTCTCCCAAATTGATAAAGTACTGTAATTTTTTTTTCAGTGTACCGCTTCTTAATTAGTGTAAATCTACCTGTATTTTTTTAGAAGAATAATTATTTACAACTTCCTGCAAACTTAAGACTAGTTTGGAACATTAATCACTTCGCCAAGTACATCGAATCTTTGTGAAAAATAATGCAGTTTAATGAAAACGTTTTGACAGATCAGTAGTTTCGATTCTCATGGACTGCGCAGTTGTCACTTTGTGTCTGCTATCCGGTCTTCAATCTATGACGTGCAAAAGAACTCGTCACAGTCAGCCTATGAGGTGTATGTGGTTGTATGAATACTTCTGCATGGGAGCCAACAAAACTAAAGGCAGAGGTTCAGAATGCCCTCACTACATATTCATACATTCATTTCCGACGGTATTATAATATTTTTAACGCGGGGTGTGAATACTATCGTTGGCAACAGGCCTCGATGTTTTTCAGACTATTTTCAAACATTTCCCTTTTATTTTGTCACGTACACGTAAGTAGCCTGCATAGAAAGTATTGTGATCGTGACCAAAAATCGAAATCGAGATACCGCCGGGAAAACATATTTCACGACGCATAAAACTTATTTTAAATTATGGATTTTTTTATTATCTCAGACCGCCTAGAATTTGGTTTCTGTATCTGAAATATTAAGGGGACTTAGGCTATAATGAAAACTTTTTTCAAAATTTTGATTTGAAAAAAGATGGCTTTAACGATTGTAATAAAAACGCTATTTCAAAACTTCTATCTATGACTAATAAAATTACTATTGTCACAAAGCCCAGAAAAGCCTAGAAACTGATAGAAGAAGGACTCGGCCGGAAAGCGCTACAATGAGAGACATCCAGAAAGGGACGGCCCTCTTATTGCTGATTGGAGCTGCACGCCGATTGGCGCGACCTGCTATAGGCACGGCGCGGTGAATGGACAGTGCGCGCTCGTGGGAGAGGCCGGAGGAGGAGCTTGCACTAAGGGGTGTGCCCGCGCAGCGCACATTCCAGATTCCGCGCGGGCGGAGGGCTTTCCAGACCTTGACTCTGGAACATTCGTCGAGACTATATAAGGAGCGGGAGCAACCGACGGGAGTAGTTCAGTTCAGTTCAGTACAGTGAAGAGTCCGTGAAGAGTCAGAGTCAGCGAGAGGCAGTCCGTGAGTAGCGGCGAGCGTCAGCGTCAGAGGGTGAGCTGGACGGAGAGGACTGATCAGCGCGGCCTCAAGTGAGTGACTTGGGGAGCTGAAGAGCCGGTGACCGTAGAGACCAGTCAACGGAGGGACCCGCGAGCGGAAGACCTAGTCAACGGGGAACTAGTGACCGGAGAGAAGGGTGAACGGAGGAACTAGTGAACGGAAGAGCTGGTGAGCTGATCTGGGCTGAGGCAGTGCCGTCCCGGGGAACTCTGCGCGACGGGTGGATCGTACAGCGGCAGCGAGGACTGTGGAGTTGACCGGCGCGACGTGGAATTATCTCGACTGGGAGTCCGCACAGTGTGTGCGAACGGAACAGTGCTGTAATTAGGACTGAGCACAGTGAGAGTGAGCACTGAACAGGACAGTGAACTGGCGAATAGTCTGGAGTTTTCTGGCTGTATAGATCACTGTGAAAGGCAATAAAGAAACCTCCATCCTTCAATTATAAACTCGGTGTTATGATTTTGAACCCCGACGAGCCCTTGTTACACTATATTCGTTTTTCTGTAAAAAATTACTTAAGGGGTAGTTTACTGAGTATCCATTTTCGATCGTTTTAGGCTATCTCCATTGCAGTAGATCATAGGTAGACCGCAGACCCCCTAAGCGACTGTTAATTCACTGTAAAGTAAGAAGGCTTTCCCGAGGAATGATACTGAGCAGGTTAGTTGAACTGAGGAAGCAGTGGCTAAAATTGGACAACTCGCGCATCCGCCATCTTGCGGCAATGTGTCAAGCTTCTGACGTACTTCTTAATGTAAACAAAGATACTTTTTGTATATTAAAATCCCTTTAGGCAGGCCTACAGGCTGTGGTAAATTTCGAAGTGCTTTTGGTTTAATTTATTGTCGCGGCGCAGATCTCTTCTTCTTTAGCCTTGGCATGACAAACCCGCAATAATAACTGCAAAAAAGAGGAAAGAACACTTTTTCAAACATTCAAATCTCGCCTTATATGAGAGCTATCGAGAAACTAGTTATTGATTTGTAGAGTACTCATCAAGAGCTTTTCAACGCAACCCCACAAGACCTGGTTTCAAAAATTTCGAATTTCCATCCCCCACTCGTACCCCCAAAACCCCCGAATCGTTGGTGTCACTGTGAACTCCATAGGGAGTACTCTAATTTATTCAAACAAAGTTTCCCTCTTTTCTTCATAGGGGCCGAGAATTTAATTTTTCAAAATTTCAACCCCCCCCCCCCCCCTCTGGGCCAATTTTGCTCATTAACGAACTTGTCCGAACTATTGGGCCTAGAAATAACATAATAAATTTTGGCTCAAATATCTTCAAAATTACGGCCGCTAGCGTGTAAAGATATATATACACACATCAAAAAAGTGTTGCATCACCTCGGTTCCAAGATGGTCTGAACACAGACACTCAATATTTATATTGCATCAAGATCGCAGTCCCTTTGACTGTTCCTAGATATCACTAAACCTGCCCAAAGATGGAAACAACCATGCATGAGCAGGGCCTATTAGACGGAGTGCGTACGACAGCCGATCAGTTCCAGTCATTCCACCAAGAAGGAGATACACTGCTCGTGTTGACTGTAGTTCTCCCATGCCTAGAAGGTCAGTACCGCATTTTGATCGTATCCACATTGTTACGTTGTGTCAGGAGGGGCTCTCATCAAGGGGAGTTTCCAGACGTCTCCGAGTGAACCAAAGCGATGTTTTCGGACATGGAGGAGGTACAGAGATACAGGAAATGTCTATTACATGCCTCGCTCAGGCCGCCCAAGGGCCACAACTGCAGTATATGACCTCTACTTACGGATTTCGGCTCGGAGGAACCCTGAAACCAACGCCACCATGCTGAATATTGCGTGTCGTGCAGAAACAGGACGTCGTGTTTCGACTCAAACTGTACGCAATAGGGTGCATGATGCGCACTTTCACTCCCGTCGTCCATGGCGAGGTCCACCTTTGCAACCTAGACACCATGCAGCGCGCTACAGGTGGGCCCAACAACATGCTGAACTTACCCGTCAGGATTGGCATCACGTTCTCGTTCAGCCTGACCAGACTGCCTCCAAACACGTCTCCAACGATTGTCTGGTTGAAGGCATATGCGACACTCATCTGTGAAGAGAACGTGATGCCAATCCTGACGGGTCCGTTCAGCATTATGTTGGGCCCACCTGTACCGCGCTGCATGGTGTCTAGGTTGCAAAGGTGGACCTCGCCATGGACGTCGGGAGTGAAAGTGCGCATCATGCACCCTATTGCGTACAGTTTGAGTCGAAACACGACGTCCTGTTTCTGCACGAAACGCAATATTTCGCATGGTGGCGTTGCTTTCAGGGTTCCTCCGAGCTGAAATCCGTAAGTAGAGATCATCCACTGCAGTTGTGGCCCTTGGGCGGCCTGAGCGAGGCATGTCATCTACATATCCTGTATCTCTGTACCTCCTCCATGTCCGAAAACATCGCTTTGGTTCACTCGGAGACGTCTGGAAACTCCCCTTGATGAGAGCCCCTCCTGACACAACGTATTATAACAATGTGGATACGATCAAAATGCGGTACTGACTTTCTAGGCATGGGAGAACTACAGTCAACACGAGCAGTGTACCTCCTTCTTGGTGGAATGACTGGAACTGATCGGCTGTCGTACGCACTCCGTGTAATAGGCCCAGCTCATGCATGGTTGTTTCCATCTTTGGGCAGGTTTAGTGACATCTAGGAACAGACAAAGGGACTGCGATCTTGATGCAATATAAATATTGAGTGTCAGTGTTCAGGCCATCTTGGAACCGAGGTGATGCAACACTTTTTTTTGTGTGTGTATAAATATCACTTTTTTTTTAACGGGCGGTGGTTTCGTACTTAAGGAAGCATGAAACATAAAGATATGAAAGAATTTTTCGAAAGTTATGACATGGTATCGATTGCAATAGATAGAGTTTTCTTCGAAATCTACCTAAAATCACGAAATGTAAGCTTGAATTGCTGCGTTTGCGTTAATTTTGTTATCGTGTGCTATTTCATAATTACATGAAGTGTAATGAGTAGACTTCGGACTTTTAGGTCGCTAAAAATGCTGTTTTAGGTACCTAAAATAGGCTCTAAAAATTGGAAAATAGGTTCTAAAAATCGTTAAATAGTCTCTTATAAAATCGTTAAGTTGCCAATTTCTGAAATATCTCAATTGCATTGCAGAATATTATATTTATTGAAGTCACCATTTTAATCAATAATCATAATAAAACACAGATATTGGCCTATGGTACACAGAATTATGTAGACCTATTTCTAGGGCCTGTATTACTACCATAACAGAGAAAACAATCCCTGCCCCCAGAAGCTACGCACGCTGGCATATTCAACCCCTTGTATCCCTCAGTGATTCAAAGATCTACTTTTTTTTTCCTCTTGATGTTGGAGTCGGGAGAAAAACACTACATTTTCTTGGGAATTCCAAAGAATTTTTCTACTGAAGACGAAACATTCCTTACTATTTAACTATGTCACATATGTGTCATCTACTGCACATTCCGAGCTAAATGCTAGCATTTATATTTTAAACAAAAAAAAAAAAAAAAAACTTATTTTGAACTTTAGAGGAAAAACAAGCAAAAAGGAAATATTAGGCTCTAACGTAAAAATAGGCTGTTTTAGGTCCTATAAAAGTATCAGTTTTGGGCATAGTTACTTAGTTACTTGGGCATAGTTTTGCATATACAAGTTTTCGTCCACATATCACTTAAGGATTAAAATAGGTTTTTACCTAAAATCCGAAGTCTAGTAATGAGTTATAATACGGTGATTATTGCCGCGGATACATTCCAATATCGGACACGTGAGTTGGTTAGATTTATATTTTTATGTTTTGTGTTTCAATCTTGCCGTGTGTTTTATAGTGTTCCTGGGATTATTAAAAGTACGGTGTGTTTTTGTGCTGCATACAACTGCACAAATCGTCGTAAGAAGGATTCGGGGATCAATTTTCAGAAGTAAGTAATATAATTAAATTATAGGTTTGGTTCGGCGTTGTATTTTGGAATGGAAAACACAACTTTATTTTTTCCAAGTAATGTACTATTATAGGACTATATTCTACAGGTTGTGAACAGTAATTTTAAATTTCATATTTTAATGACTAATGATGTTCCATAAAATGACAGATTATTATTAGGGCCCGGATTTGTGTGTAAAAAAATATTTTTTTCCCTGATGCGTACATTCCTAAAACAAAGTTTTATATCCAAATCGAGGTCCGGCAAACGCAAATTCCAAATTTTATTTCACATAAAAACACATATTTTACAAAAAAAGTTATGTGAATAAATATTTTCGATATTTTCTCCATAAATACATATTTTAGTACTTTCCCGGATTTTTATGTAATCTTTTTTCCCTGATGCTCATATCAAGCATTTCCATATTTGAGTCTACGCTTAAATCCTGCCTTAATATTATTTGTGTTTGTAATTATTGCTTCCAGGTATTTGAATTTTTCCACTTGTTCTAACGATTTACCTGCTATTCCAATATTTTGTGGACTGTAATCTTGACGTTCCGTGACCATATAAGTTGACTTAGATTTTTCTGTATTAATTTCCAATCCAACATTCTTGCAGGCACTGAAAAGACTTTCTTAATTTCTCTCGATTGTGTTTATGTCATCGCCCAACAAGCAAACATCATCTGCGTAAGCTAACATCGGGTGACTGCCATTTAATTCTAGGCCTATCTTGTTTTCCTGAACTTTCCTAATATATTCCAAAGCGAAATTAAAAAGTAAAGACAGTAATGAATGCATCTCCTTGCTTCAATCCGCTTCTAATGGTATACCTATCTGATATAAATTTTCCTACCTTGACTCTGCTATAAGTTTCATTTAGACACATTTAGAAGTTCCTAACTTCATTGGTATCCCGAACTCAATGAGGATATTGTACAATTTGTCTCGCCTAACTGAATCATATGCTATTTTAAAATCTATGTACAGCTGATGAACAGACTTATTATATTCCCACTTTTTCTCGAAGATTTGGCGAATATAAAATATATGAGCATAGGCCCACCTATCAGTGTTTTTTTTTATTACTAGGCCTTATAACAGTATTTGTTTTTTATTCTAAATTGTATTTATCCTGATTAGTAAATCAGTGTGTTGAAACGTCTAAATACAAAACACGACACTACTTTAAAATGAATATATTGTGTTTTTACTACAATCAAAATAATTTCAAAGACTAGTCTATTGGAACCAAGCATAAACTAAAATTAATAAGGAGCGTAAAAATTCCAAAAGCAAAAACTTAAACATTACAGCGGTATTATATTATACCAATAGTTGAAAAATGAAAACAAAAGTGGGGCTATTTGCTCAAATATGTTACAAACATAATACCAACATAAACAATAAATATAGCACAAACTAAATCGGCATTATGAATAAACATAGTGCATGTTTCCAGCAATTGAGAAGCTTAGCCTGACTGCGGCATGCGGATGTCAACTTCACTCTTAAAGATTACCGCAAAGTGAGGGGTTATGTTGAATACTCAATAAATAAACACAAGGAATGAAAGCAATCCTCATTAACGCGTTCATCGGCGTGCAATGCATAATACTCAGAATATATTATTTGTAAAGTGCACGAAATCAAACAGTAATTGCACAGGAATTTTAAACTGTAGTTTATAAAACGTATCCCTGGCAAGGAATAAATTTTTATTTCACGAGCAAGGGAAAATTTTTGACAAGAGGGGGAAATCCCCCATCCCCTAATTAATTCAAGCCCTGGCTTATAGACTCTTCCCTTCTCCGTGGAACTTCCTTCTCGTTACTCGTGTGATAGAACATTTTATCAAACCAGTTTTCAATAAAATTATATTACATCACCGGGACCGGGTAGCCCCCCCCCCATGTAGCGGCCCTGGGTCCCAAGGCAATAACCTCTGTCGGCTTTGCCACAGGGATTTTGAAACCCTTGCACATGTCCTGGGAGCCTGTTCTCATGTTCTACGAAATTCTCGGCATCATACCGTACGATCCATCATTGCCAAAGCTTTAAGGGAAGTTGGGTACAATGTGTACGAAGAGGTTCGTGGCATTTCCAGTGAAGGCAGCAATAGGAGGATTGACATCACAGCCTTCAAACCTTCGTCATCTGAAGGATATTTACTGGACCCTACCATCAGGTTCGAATCCTACGAACAGCAGCCAGAAGAGGTGGATGCAGAGAAACGGAAGATTTACGAACCCACTGTAAATTTTTACAAAAAAAAAAATACAACCTTACGTCTATCAGTGTGATGGATTTAATGATAGGGGCCCGAGGAACCTTCCCTCATATAATGCCCAATGTCTGCCAAAAATCTAGACTTTCTAAACACATACTGGAAGACATCGCTTTAACAGCATTGAAAAGATATTTGGCCATATTTCGAAACCATGCATATGGACCATATATTTAATTTATCTTGCTTGTGTTTGCTTACATGTGTATTCAAGTGAAACATTATTATGCTCGGGTTCATTGGTTTAAGTTTATATTTGTTTATTTCCTTCTATATTTCAATGTTTGGTACTCTTTGTCAAAAGGCGTAAGTGTTACAGGAAGAATTGAAAATAAAAATAAAAATATTATTATTATTATTATTATTATTAGTCTTATTATTGTTATTATTACTACTACTACTACTACTACTACTACTACTAATACTACTACTACTATTCCCATTTGCAGGTCCTCGTACTAGGTCTGAAAAATTTCCTTTGATTACTCCTAATCATTGAGTTGATTGTTTTCTGTGCAGTCCGCTCCGAAACACCCTAGTAATTTCGTGACGGTTTTGAGTGTGACACTAATCTCGTGACGGTTTTAGCGTTACACAAGTTCCCGATTTACCCCTACCGCCGCTAAAGAAGTTTCACTTCAAAAACGGGGGATCCACCAATAATTATTATCAAATCGTTTGACAACTGGACAGTTCCAAATCATGGTCTGCGACACACAAAATACCCTGTCATATTTTTCCAGTACAGTATTACCGAATGTTAGTTGGTTTTTTTTTACGAACTGTTGACTTTATTTGCTTGCAAAATAACAAAGTAGGATACGAATATGAGAAGCATAGAAGGTGCTGAAAGACTTGTTATTACCTTGAAGTAAGTCTCTCATTAATTATTAACCACTGCTACTGTTTTATCATTAACTACAACAATACCTCTCTCTGCACCTCTATTATTGTTCTCTACACTTTCCTGGTTACAAAAATGTACGAGGGTTGGCATTTTAATCAGTGGCGGCTCGTGGCCGGAAAATTAGGCGAAGAGAAAAAAATGCCACATGCTTATGTTAATAACGGAATTCACCCAATAGCGGCTCGTGGCTCAAAACGAGGGTGTGCTGCAAATATCATTTCATACAGCAAACTTAAAATATTTTTTAAAATTACTAGTAGGCCTATCTAAACTGCTCGTCTCTTAATCCATCTCTGGGAACTCTCACGCGATTATTTTTTTGCTAATTTCTCTCGTCTCGTCGAACGTTGTGTGAGTTGTGTGACGAGAGAAAATAGCACAAAAATAATAATAATAATAATAACAATAATAATAATGATGATAATAATAATAGTAATAATAACAACAATAATAATAATAATAATTGGGGCAGAGCAAATCGCGTGAGAGTTCCCCGGAAATGGAATAAGAGACGAGAAAATAGTATTTTTAATGATCGAGGTAGAGGAAGTCGCTTAGTGTTCCCAGTGCGACAGAATACTTAATCGGGGTCGTGGAATCCGGGTTTTTCTGAATTTAACACATTCGAATTTGGCGGCGTTAGACCGTCAGACGGTGGAAGATCTAACGTGCCCACCTCTTTCTCCGAGCTGACAGTGCGGTGCTGGCGCGGCGAAGAAAATGCCTGAACAAGGGGGACTGCTTCATGGGTAGTCTGTTCTCGTCACCTAGCAGACGTGGGATAAGCGAGAAAACTAATGCTTGCCATCCTCATTTCTTATTTGAACAGACTACCCATGCAACGGAGGGCGTGGTTTCCAGTCCACCTTCACACGGCCGACTTGAACCACGCTGCCCTCTCAGGATCTCAGTGTCTCCTAGCTTTGCCACCAGATGGTGGCGTTGCGGGCATTTCAAAAATACAGATACATTTATAGTAAAAACCAATTCGTGATATGGAAAATAAACTTTAAAAATAGCAGTTACATTAAATACATTAAATACCGTATTGTAAAGAGAAAATACTGGTGAAGTGCTACTTCACCTACTTCCCCTGAATAGCCGCCACTGATTTTAATAATGGCAACACATCTATAAAATCCTCCGCGCGCGTGTATTCGGTCGACATTTTGCCGTATAACTTCACTGGTGTTTTTTCTGCGCACGTTCTTTCTGTAATTTTGCGCGTCGTAAGGCGCGGTTCATTCGACCCGTATACTTTATAACATTACCTACCCACTGAGCCAATGGATACGCTTTTTGGTCACTGACAATCGGTCGCGTTTTTTCGGTCCATATAACATGGGCCGAAGTTATACGGGCAGAATGTTGACCGAATGCACGTGCGCGGAGTATTTTACAGATGTTTTGCCATTATTAAACTTCCAACCCACGTCCATTTTTGTAACTAGGAAGTGCAAAGAACAATAATAAAGGTGCAGAGAGAGGTATTGTTGTAGTTAATGATTAAAACAGTAACAGTGGTAAATGATTATTAAGTACTATATTCCAAAGCAAAGAACTTCTCTGTGAGGAATGCGAGGAATGTGACCATTACGTTACGAGTCGGAACCGTGCCGTGCTATTATTAAAACTACAGTACATTACATTAGCTGTTATGAAAACATTCTCCTTACCCCTTTTTGTTTATACCAGACTTTACTAACTCGTGGGCTGAAACACATGCATACTCTAATCAAAGGAACATCACGTAATTATTCACACTTGAAATAAGTAACAAAAAATTAAAATAAAACTACACGTAAGGAATGATAAGCAAATGAAGCACCTGCCGGACATCTTTACTTTGTTAATAGAGAATCTCGCCACGTGCGGTGGCAACAATCACGCGCCAGCAGCCAATAAGCAATCGACTAGCCACCTGTGATGGCAGCCCTCACCTCCTCCTCCACTACCACCTCCTCTTGCCCCTCTAATTAGCAGTACACCCCGCAGAGAATTTATCTGCTTTGGCTGACAATAATGACCCGGGTTTGAGTCTGTGTCAAAATAGGTACGATTTAGTTGGCTTGCATATAGTCATGTACGGAGGTCAACTGTCCATAACTTTTATAGTCTAGTAATTTCACACGCTTCACTTTTACACTTTTAGTAAATATACACTACCTACCTGCTTCTGGAATGTCCACATTGCTGGAAATGAATAATGGTTAGACAACCTAACTTTATTACCTTAAAAAACTTAAGTTTCAATACATTAAGTTGATAACATTTGATAAAGATACAAATTGGTATTTATTTAATTATGGATTTATTAATTATATGTAAAACAAAGATGCAAGTTCTAGTTTATTTTGACTAAAATAATTAAAATTGCATATTGCATATTCAAATAAATTTTATAAACTCCAAAATCTGTTAATATTTAATTGACTGTATTTAAAGTATAGACTATTACATTATTCAACTTTCGCTATCTCTGCGAGCTGACTGAAAATGACTTTACGTCATGACATGATATTTTAAGCGAGTTAATCTGATCATCGCATACTTTTCAACACATGAAATTTTGCGGAAACATGAAAATAAGGAAACTTGCTCTCTAAATGTTGGTCTTAAAATAAATATTTTAAAGTAAAAATACTCGTTTCAGTACTTACAAATTTTACGTTCGTTGATCAGGAATTTGCCTGCATCTTGAAGCAAAGATACACATCTGACTCCATGTTGACTCGATGATCCACACCAATACTGTCGTGAATCACTCTGCCTCTTTTTCAGTTCTTAACACATGCTGTGCTTCGCGTATCAATATAGTTCCGGGCGCGAGGTATGAATCTCACCAATGAAACAACAGCAGCTGGTAAAGACATGTGAATAATAATACTGTGTCAGCGAGTTTTGTTCTGAGACCAGTGCTGTGCGGGTTGCCACTGCTTAGATGCAGGAGCGGAGAAAAATGCGAAACATTGCATTTCCCACAGCTCTCTACACTGAAAGGAAATAACACTGCTACCACAACAAGGTTTTATGTTGCTTCTGTACTGCCAGTCCTTGCAATGTAGCAATAACTTATCCTATTAAATATATTTTTATTTTTATTTGTTAAAGGAAAAGTAAACTAAAAATTCAGTATCATTTTCTTCATACGGATTGAATGAAAATGTTTTTAAGAAATGATATTCACTGTTAGAAATGTTTTACACTTTCACATTTAATCACAAAACGAATATGTACATTGTAACGCGGTGGGCGCGTGACGTCATGCTTGACGAATGCTTGACTCAGTCCCGCCCGGTGAAAGACAGTTCACAGCATTCTGTCTACTGTTACGGTTTTTTAGTGAGTATCTGTTCAAAAAATGGTTTACTGTTGTGTTGTGGGTGTACAAACTCATCGTCGAAGAGTGATAACACACTTAAAATATCTTTCCATCGATTTCCCAACAGAGATAAGTCACCCGAACGTTTTAAGCAATGGCTGATCGAAATAAAAAGAGAAAATTTGTTCCTACAGGATACAGTACGGTTTGTTCACAACATTTTGAAGAAAATGATACCGAGCTTCGGTACAGTTACAAAAACAGTTAACTGGAGAAACCCCGCAGTCTGTTTAAAAAAGAAGTGCTGTGCCATCACTTCTTTTGCGTAGGAAATCTGAAACACCGCCAATGAAGAAAGGAAAATAGTCGTACTTAAGGAAGAAGGAAATGAGAGAGTTGTTGCAAGATTCGAACAGTAATCCATCAGTATCCGGGAATGGACAAATCATGAATGTGGAATCTAGTATTTATGACGAAAATTCAGTTTCTAACAGCGTAGGCGTTCAGTGTGAACTAGGACATGAAACTTATGTCAATTGGTGGTATAAATAAGACCAAGCCGCGGCTCAAAACTCACTAATTCATAGCAGCTGCTTGGTTTGGTATAAATAAAAGGCGGCTTCCTCAACCACCTGCCTAGCCGTTGCTCAACGACCTTGACAGCTCAGCCGCTGCTTAGGATTTGGTATAAATAAAACTAAGCCGCGGCTGTCTGTTGGTAGCAGCGGCTTGCTTTTTTCTGAGGCACCTCATTTGCGGACTCAGCTTGCTCAAGTGAAGTTTTTAATCGTATTGGCGGGGTTCATGGGGGTGATTTTTTAACCAATATGAGTAATTTATAAGGAACGTAAGGATTATGATATGCACAGATGTAAAGAACCGGTTGTACAATAAAATTGTAAAACATGTGTAACTTAACTTTGTTACTTTTCTTTATTATTATAATAATAATAATCATGAAATAATACATCATTATAAGTCTAACACATTCTCATATTTTACCGTTATCAATATGAACTAAAATATTTCAAACGTGAATAATTCTTTTAACACTATTTCAAATTGTAATGCTGTAAACTAAATAACTTCAAATGTATTATGTAGCAAGTAGATTCAAAACGAACGTATTTTATGAATTAATTATGGAAAATAATTAAATATTAATAAAAGAACTACATATATATGTAGACCTACCTTCTTTACTAATAGCAAAACATATTGAAATAAAAATGGAAACTCCATCCTCTTACAAATCTATTTAATGTGGGACAAAATAAGCTGATCTGAACAAATCTCACACCCTTAAAAGCTTATCCGGGTTTGTTTGTCTTGCTATCAATTTGACTATGCCCCCTCTTCAAACAAACATAAATACTTGGAGGGAATGAAAGAAACGGGGTAGAGCACCAGCTTTTAGACTCTTCAGTTGTACAGTCTGCACAAGAGCAAACTATTAAAACTGCTAAGATTATAAAATATCCTAATTATTTACCTAATAGGTACTAAGTATACTTGTGATTTTAGGACAATTGCCTACTCTGTTAAGTATTATTTAAAATGTTAAACTATAATACGTTTCTATGACGGTACAAGTAAGCAAAATATCGAAATGTGCTTATTAGTATAAAATGTTAACTTTTGTTTATTAAAATTAAGTAAAATTATATCTGTCTACTGTTTTAGTTAAATGCTTAATTCATTAATTTACAAGCCTAAACATAATTTTTAGTGCCCTAAAATCAAGGTTTTCTAATAAAACATGAATACTAGAGAATACTGTAGGAGAAAAATTCCTCTGACACTGGGGCTTGAACCCAGGACCTTTTAATACTAGGCCTAGAGATGTAACAACTACTAGGACATGTTCACACTCTCTTGTCTCTTTCCTTTCTCCCAAAGTAGCTTTTCTTTCTTTAAATTCAATACTTTTATACATTATATACTGAAATTTAAATTTTAAATCGGTCACAGACAGTCAAGTGGCATGTTTATTTACACAGCTGCATGTGCCGAGCGGTATGGGATGCAGGTGTCCAAGCACTTGCTACCAGTAGCCTGAGCCGCGGCTATGCAAGGAGGGGAAATTTTTTATTTATTTGAAACAGCCAGCCGTTGCTAGATTCTCAACCTTCTCATAAGCAACGGCTAGGTAGCAGTGGCTTTCTTTTATTTATATCACTCAATGTTTGCACAGATTCATTGAATGTTTCTTCTAGAAATTGTGATTTAGATAGCTCTTTTATCATTTCAGACATTTCTACTACCGCAAAAGATGATTCTGAATCTGAACGTGACTCTGTTCGTATCTTGAAAAATATTTTGTTTTTGAACTGTATTAGCTCTAAGTATTAACTGATAACGACTGGCAACTAGTGTATCTTTATTTATAATAATGCTATCGAATGAGGCATGTTGTGTTATATAGCCTACAACCCCCTTCTGTTCACAAATTCCTTCACAGTCCCAACAACACACACTTTTGTGGTCCGTTTTCATTTGTATACACAGCCCCACACTTACACCATTCCGTATTTTCTTTTCTTCCTTGCAATTCTTTCAAGAATTCCTTGTCATTTTCTTTTCGTGTGAAATTAATTTGTGAATACCGAGGTTCGTCCTTATAAGGTAACATTGCAGACATCTCTATCAACAACTAATACAAATGAAACTTTGTGGTGTACGGTATGTAGAAACAGCACGCGCGAGCATTACAGCAGCTGTCGTCCTGTCAATGAATTTTCTCGCGTGACGTCACAGGAGCTTTTTACTTCACCCGTACAAAGCGTAATATTAGGGGCCTGAAGTTCACGAGATCACCATTCGTTTCGTAATTCAAAGCTCCGTGCGATGAGATTAAAATAAAAAAATGGTATTTTTTTTTTAGTTTACCCTTCCTTTAAGCCCACATTTCCCGGGACCCAACAAATGAGAGACTTACTTCAAGGTAATTGCAAGTCTTAAAGCGCTTTCTGTGCTTCTTCTCATATTCGTATCCCGCTTTGTTATTTTGCAAGCAACTAAAGTCAACAGTTCGTCAAAAGAACCAACTGATATTCGGTAATAGGCTACTGAAAAAAAAAAAACTTGTTAGGGTATTTCTTGCGGTCGCAGAACATGATGTGGAACTGTCCAATTATCAAACGATTTGATAACAATTGGTGGATCCCCCAACGTTTTTCCTCCCTTTTCGGGATATATCACTTCAAGACAAATAAATGCACTGCAACAGCACAACCTACTTCTATCTCATCCATTTTGTTATGTCTGTTGTCCTCGAAAGAATTCCAGCTTTCATTTTTTCGGCCAACATTCTGCTCGTGTAACACTGAAATGCGGCGACCGAAATTCGGCTCGTATAACATGCTCAAAATCGGCCGGTCTCGGCCCGAATATTTGACCGCGTTTTTTGGGTCCGTGTAACGTGGGCCGAAGGCAGTACATGAATTCCTGTTTCCTGGAAGGATTTACCTAAGTTAGGAGAATTGAATGTCTATAACAGAATAGGGCTGAATTTTACATATAAGATTGGTATCTAATTTGTGGACTGATACAAAACTACCAGTAGTTTATGCTTGCATTTGTCTTTGTATGCACTACCTCTGAGGGAGTAAGCAAGGCCGTGCTCTGCTGATAGGTGGTCGGGAGATTATGGAAGAAGAAAATTGCAAACGCCTTGCATACATTTTTTATTTTCTTAGTCGAGCTATAGGTGGAGGGAGTATGGCAGTCGACCCTAAAATACGTTCAATTTTCACCACAAATACTTGTTTTGAAGGCATTGAATCCAGAAATATCATTTAGAGAAAAAAAATTTACATTATTGAATAAATCTCGACTCATTAGCCAGGAAAATCTCAACTCTTCGCCCCCATTTTACCTTCATTTATAAGCAGAGAATTGTGTTTGGAAATCACGAATAGTCCTAATTATTTGAAACTTATTTGTATTGCTCGTTTATTTTATATTTTATGTATTGCAAAACTATTCCGATCATTCTTCCTTCTGTACTGTGTTAGGGAGTTGTACGAACTGCATGCAACTGCTCTGTCTAGCTCCTCAATTGGTAGGCAGGATGTGCTTGAGAACAAATTTAGTCACTTGTGTATAGACGTGTACGGTTCTTTCTATTGACTCGTCTGAACGAGTAAAAATAGACGAGCGATGACTAAGGAAAGGAACATAACCCTACAGCTTCCGAGATGCACCTGAACTTATTGTATTAAATAAATTATTCCTACGTACTATTTGCGTGTGCACTTCCTCCACTTCTTTAAATATTCACTACCTACTTGCTACGTTCATTATAAAAAATAAAGCACGCATGGATAATTAATTTTTTATACAGTGCTTTTATTTAATTGAAGTTACCAGTGTAGGGTAATTTTACCTTAACTTCATTTATTCCTTAAGTTTTTTGTTGGATAACTCATAAAACGCCTTTATGGGATGAATGAGATAAACCTAGTTCTGTAAATACAATGTTCGATCCCTAAGTTCAGTATGACCCAAATTAAAAAATATAGTATTCCTAAAAGTGTAGTTCGTGTCTTCTATGACAGATGGCAGCTTACGGCGTCGATCAAATCGTAGCTTCGTTTTGCTTGTTTCCTTCAGAATAACGGATTTTGACAGTATGAAATGAATTCATTTTAGTATGATATTAAAATTAACACGAACAAAATTGATTTTATTTTAAATACTGGCTATTTATTACGCAAATTTCAAAGTCTCAGGATAGTTCCATTTTCGTTTAATAATCGATACCACACCAGTTTCGAAATGATAAACAGGTCGAAACGAGTGTCATTATGATACTGTTAAGTCACACGTAGGCTTAATAAGCGTATTATAATATGGTCGAAAAAAATAATTTTATGCAATGGACACAATGCTGACATGTTATGTACTGAACGACATACTTTAACAGCTAAGTTTTGTTCTGATGAAGTATAATTTCTGCACATTGTGCCCTTTTCAACTACTACTACTAATTACACTGGTCTACAAAAAAAATAAAGTTGTCTCTATCTTGAACAAAAATAGTCAATTCCAATCAATTAGAGGTCGGAGAACAAGAATATGTCAGCAGAAATTATTTGTTAGCTCTTGGTTCAAAGATATTTACATATATACATGTATGTCTGGAACTTCTCCCTTTGGTTCTTTACCTGTCTAGTTATTCACTCTGAGCGTTTCGGTTTTTTTGCCTTTCGTTTGTAATCTACTTCTGGGGCATCTCTCATGACTAAAGCCCGGATTTTCATGCACTATCAAACTTAAAAACATGCATGCATTCATGCACTATCGTATCTCCAAATATGCACAATGAAGGGCGAAACATGCACTATCAAAAATCCGCACTGTTCTGCAATATATTTCAATTTCACTTAAAACAACATACAACAACGAGTTTTTCGAAATTCTTCTCATTTAAACTCGTGCGTTTATCAGTTAGGACATTCTTGAACGCAGAAAATGATATTTCTACTTCACAAGAAGTAACAGGTGCATACTTAAGATAAGAAATTTGACTGAGGGTGAGATCGAATTCCATGTCTTTTACATTTTTTCCCCCACATAATGCGTCTTTCACTGTTTTCAGATGTTTAAGATCAGGATTTGAACTAAGTACCTTCTTAAGTTTTTCCCTGTCACACCCATTTCTCCACAACACGATTCTAAAGACAATTAAACGTCTTCAACAATGGCAAGTGACTGACAAATTCAAGCAGTGAACATTCTGTTTAGCAGTTTTCTTTCAATGGAAGGTCGGCGAGTCGGCATTTTCTTTTGTAGCCTGGTGTATTATATTACTGTTTATTTAGGGTAAGAGTATAATCTCGCACTCTCAAATTAATGCAGGTGGCAGACTCTGTTGCCAAGTCAATCAAATAACAATGATAATACAATACAACATTTTTACGTTTCACTGAAAAGCCAAGATTTTAGGGAGGCACATTCATAAAGCTGCGTATACATTTGCGCTCCTCTCGCGTTCCGCTCTGTCCGCGTACAGTACGCGTACAGTACGCGAACAGTACGTTGAAATTATCCATAGGAAAGCGACGAACATATTGCGAACCACCAGCATCATTATTATTATTATTGTGTTATTTATATTTGTATTTGTAATAATTTGTATTTTTGTGATTTGTAATAACTAGAACATTTTGTAATAATAATAATAATAATAATTATTATTATTATTAATAATAATAATTATTATTATTAATAATAATAATTATTATTATTATTATTATTATTATTATTGTGATAAAAATCATATCACAGCCCAATAACCCTAATATAGGGCCCACAACATCTTTATATTAAAACTAGCTTCGCTGGGGGGCGGAGCCCCCAAACCTCCACTGAGGTTCTCGGGAGAGGTTTTTTAAAAGATCTATGGGAGATAGAGTGCGTGTATTTAATCTCTCAGAGCCCTACGTGAACACAGTTTGATAAAACCGTTCCCATGGAAACCAAGCCCTTTTTCGGGAGTTTTAGGGCTAAAAATAAAAAAAAAAACTTTTTTGGAATTTTCCTGTGGTTTACAGCCTAAAAGCTATATGTGTACCAAATTTCAAGTTTCTAGCTCATCTGGAAGTGGGAAAACATTAATGTCGGTGAGTGAGCCCTTTTTCGGGGGTTTTTAGGGCTAAAAATAAAAAAAATAAACTTTTTGGAATTTTTCTGCAGTTTACAGCCTAAAAGCTATATGTATACCAAATTTCAAGTTTCTAGCTCATCTGGAAGTGGGCAAACATTAATGTCAGTGAGTGAGTGAGTGAGTGAGTCAGCCAGCCATGTGGCTTTATATTATAGGGATTTAACTTAATAATAATAATGAAATTAATAACAATAATAATAATGATTAGGGCTCGGATTTGTATGTAATAAAAGGTTTTTTTTTCCTGATGCGTACATTCCTAAAACAAAGTTCAATATCCAAATCGAGGTCCGACAAACGCAAATTACAAATTTTATTTCGCATAAAAACACATATTTTACAAAAAAAGTTATGTGAATAAATATTTTCGATATTTTCTCCATAAATATATATTTTAGTAGCCTACTTTTTCGGATTTTTATGTAATTTTTTTTTTTTCTGATGCTCTTGTCAAGGTCCGACAACCGCAAATTCCTATTTTATTTTACATAAAAAAACACGATTTACAAAAAAAAGTTATGTGAATAAATATTTTCGATATTCTCCACAAATAAATATTTTAGTACTTTTCCTCAATCTCTTTTAACATTTTACAACACAAATATCTATCTCGAAAGAATTCAACAGAAATTGCAATGAGGTGAAAGTGATTCACTTGCACTTGCTTGTCGGGGAAGAACAGAACTCAATCTCAACATTGCGTAATTCAGTTAAAGAAATACAATATGTTGAAAGGCAACTTAACACTATCTCAGGTTTGAAAATAAAAGTTCTAAGAACAAAATTTAAAGATATGTTTGAGAAAAATGGTGGCTACCAAACCCTCTGCAAAGTCGCTCAAGTTTTGGAAGGTCAAATCATAAGTGAACTTGATCGTGTGTGTGTGTTAGTGATATACAGTACACCTCTTGAAATATACAAGGTTAACATCGTGTGATGTAGAACGTTCCTTTTCTCAAAGGCATTATTCTTGTATAATAGGCAAGGATTTGTGATCCATAATCTGGAGATGACATTTGTTGTGCACTGCAACTCCAGTCAGCATTTTACATATGATATTTAGCTGCAATTGGTGATTTTCAGTATAATTTGTTCTAGTAAGTTACGAACATTCTGGTGTTTTTATTCCTTTTTCAGAAAAAAAAATATATAGTTTTAGCACATATTTTTAAAATTTTACCCTATATTTGTAACATTTTTAGCACATAAAAAATAAATATTTGTAAGTTTTTAAGCACATAAAAATCCGTGCACTAATGATATTAATATTGAACTTTGTATAAACATTGTGTGCACAGCTGCCGGATGTTATTGTTGCTGGTGTTCAAAATCAAAACAACATGCTTGAGCAGAGAGAGAGCAAGGAGGAAAATGACACGCGGACGGAGCGCAACTACCAAAAACACGTCCCAATATGAAATCAGAAATCCTTTGTGTTCGTCGAAAAAACCGACAGGAGACGGATCGCGGCGTACTGTCTGCGCTCTGTACGCGTGTCGTCACACGAACACCTCAAATGCCGTCCCAATCTGCGCTCTGTACGCGTACAGTACGCGTACAGAGCGCAAATGTATACGCACCTTAATATGCACAGTTATGCATGGTAACTTGATATTATGCACTAAAACCAGAAAATGAGGGTTTATATGCATTAAAAACGTCTGAATATGCTATATTAAACCAAAAAAATACAAAACATGCCTTATGCATGAATTTTGCCCTAAAAAGGCCGAAATATGCAAACATGCACGGAAAAAATATGGTTATTTGGAATCCATAAGTCATGTAATGAGTAACTACAAAGTTTGAGAAGTCTAACCAAAGCATATAAAAACATGCATTTGCATGGAAATCCGGGCTCTACTCATGACAAAGCATATAAAAACATGCATTTGCATGGAAATCCGGGCTCTACTCATGACATTCCAGCAATAGTCTGCAAGCATAGATGAGTTCCACTTGCCCTGATACCTTTTTTCCATTCCTGAAATGTCTTGATGGAAGCGCTCCCCGTGCTCATCACTCAGCGCCACAATTGTTTGGAAAGAAGTCGATATGTGAGTCCAGAAAGTGTATTTTGAGCGACATATTACAACCTAGCTCTTGGTATGTCCTCAGAAGTTCATTTACAGCTAATTTGTAATTTTCAGCTCTTTGATTTCCCAAGAAATTGTGAACAACAATTTTGAAGGCTTCCCACGCTGCTTTCTCTTTCCCTTCCATGACCCTATTAAATGTTCCATCCTCCAACAGCTGTCGAATTTGTGGTCCAACGAAGATTCCCTCTTTGATCTTTGCATCACTGAGATTTGGGAATTTTGTCTTTAAATACCTGAAAGCTTCTCCTTCTCGATTCATCGCTTTCACAAAGTTCTTCATAAGTCCGAGCTTTATGTGTAAAGGTGGCAATAAGATTTTATCACGGGAAACCAAGGGAGTGTACTGTATATTCTTTTTTCCAGGTTCCATCATTTTCCTTTCAGGCCAGTTTTTTCGTATGTAGTGTAATTTCCTGTCGCGACTATCCCACTCGCACAGGAAGCAGCAATACTTTGTATATCCTAACTGCATTCCGAGTATGATAGCAATAACCTTCAGATCGCCACATATCTGCCATTGATAGACTTCATAATTTATTTTTTAAGAAGCAATTTTACATTTTCATAGCTCTCCTTCATATGTACAGCGTGACCTACAGGAACAGATGGTAATGCGTTTCCGTTGTGTAGCAAAACAGCTTTCAAGCTTAACTTAGAGGAGTCAATGAAAAGTCTCCAGTGTTCAGGATTATGCTCCATTCTCAAAGATGCCATTAGACCATTTACATCATTGCAGGCAACAAGGTTGTTTTCCAATTCAAAGAATGGCGTTAAGTCTCTTTCTCGATGTCTATATACACACAATTTCACATTTTTCTCCAGGAGATTCCACTGCTGAAGCCTGGAGGCTAGAAGTTCGGCCTTGCTTTTTGGTAACTCCGGATCACGAATTAAGTCATTAAGTTCTTCTTGAGCAATTTTATGTGGCCTACTGGGCGAGATTGATTCTGGAGTATAATCTGGGTCTTGCTGTAAAGACTCAGGCTGTTGTTTGTATTCTCCCTCCATGTCTTCATCAGATTCTAGGACATAATGTTCCGGAGGGATAGGAACTGGCAGACCTTCTCCATGTGGTACCGGTCGTGTAGCCGAAGTCGAAGTTGGATATGTGATGGTCCGTTTTTTTCTTTCTTGACATTCAATGTTTAAGAGGAGGCACCATACAGAAATAACAATCACTGACATGATTTGTAGGTTCTCGCCATGTCATGGGAACTGCGAATGGCATTGACTTCACTGTCTTGTTTAACCAACAACAGAGGTTTACTGCACATGAATTGCAGCAAATACTTGGTGCCCAAGGTTTATCCTCATCTATTTTGCAGTCAAAGTAATGGTAATATGCTGTCTTTATTAATGGAGTCAATTAACGTTTCTGAGAAGCAAAAGTCACTTCTCCGCACACATAGCAAAAGTTATTCACACTGTTAACACATTTACGTGGCATCTTGAAGTAGAATTAATCTGAAATATAAAGAAAATAAAGCTGAAAATTTAGATTATGATTATGTATTTTTCACCCAAAAAGATAAATAAAGGTTTGCACTTGATTTCTTATTTACCTGTGAAAATTTAACTTCAAACACAGAAAATTACTGAGAATTAAGAGCACAATGGTTCAATAAGCACAACAATGGACATTTATGTATACAAAATGGCTTGTCTAGAATCAAAATGTGGCACACTGGACAGTGTTGACAACCGTCATTTGTAAAAAAAAATATTACCAACATTGCAAAATTTCCCTCTATCATAAAATTAATTCCTGTTTATCAAGGAAATAAGAGCTAAGTAAACATTTTAAACGTCATATTCGTTTATGTCACATCGAAATGAATAGGAATTAACTATTTTTAACTCGGATAGATTTTTTTGTAGACCAGTGTTATTATTATTATTATGTATCAGAAGTAAAGGAGGTGAGAAGGATGCAATACCCATGCTTTTGGCAAAGGAAATTACGTGAGTGGGTGAATCAGATTTTATTCGGGTTATGGATCCTTCGGGGAAGCGATACGATGTCGTAACGACATTCTCTTATTTTTCGCGACCAATTTACGTGAAGAGAATGTCACACATAATATAATATTTAGTAAGAGGCAAAACTTTTATTGGGGCAGAGGAAGTTGTGTATTTCACTTTTTTTTTCAACTGTATTGAAATACCCTTTATCGTCAAAGACAATTATATCTATGTTATACGCTTACTTCTGTTTAAACACATTTTGTTTATTTTGTCAATCTGTGGCAACCTGTCAGTGCAAGAACTTGTTATACCGGTGCATATTTGTATAAATCAATTAAATACCAAGTAATAGTATCGTGAATCAAAATATAACGTTAAAACTTAACATAGAACCATGACATTTTGTATGTGTTATATATTGCTGTGATATACCAATGTTCAAAATTTGATGGGTTAATAATTTAATTTTTGTTCCATCCAGTACAACTGATAGCTGAATCGCGTCGGCGTGAACGGACTTGATCGCAAGTTGCCATCGCATCAGATTTTTCCCATACTTTCCGTTCATTAGGATAACAGTAGTCTATGTAATAAAAAGTATTTGTTATGAAGAGTTATTTTCCATCATACAGGTTTTGTGTCTGATTTTTTTTAGCAGTGCCCCATTCGATAATTATTCCGTTGTCCGTTCCACATCGTAAAATAGACAGCGCACTCACAGATTAGCTGATTAGACTATGGTTGTTTAAACGAATATGTTGAGCCTGGATCTGAAGTCATTTTCAGAACATAAGCTTCATCATTCTTATCCATTCTGCTAGATTTGTTATTTGTTGTTAATGTGCCATGTATTAAACTGGTATTTTGCGGGGACTTCCAGCACACTCGCAAAGAAAACGCTACATTTTCGAATTCTTTTGCCACTTCGGAGAGGTCAGTAGATTTCTCTTCTGCTTTGTGTCAGATATTCTGTATACTGCAAGATGTTACTCTTAATTAGTAAAAAAAAGTAATTAAATTCCCGAGTGGTCACTTCTAGCTATGCGGCTATAAAGAGTCGAAAGACATTAACCCACCATGAGTTATAGCCGCAAAAGAAGTTCTTTGCTTTTAGTTAGTTTCGGAGCCAGGAACTGCGGTGCATTTCTTAAATAATAATCCGTAGTGCATTATCTTCCAGAGACATTATATATTTAACAACATTATAAGTTAGTTCACTTGCCGAAGTGGTGCACTTTATAATATATTTAGAATTGATTAAGGTTTTATTTTAGCCTAAAAAGATACCCGTAACAGGAAGAGAAGTCTGTTGGAGTGTCTCCAATTTTCCAACAGTTTTACGACTGGACGAGGAAATTCCATTTTCTGGTGCGTTTCGTCTGATTTTAAGAAGTGTGTTGCGCGTTATCTGCTTCTTCATCCTTGTCTGATTTCTATATACGACGCTTTGCTATACAGAATGAAGATCGTGATATATTTCGACGCAATAGTTGGAGTCGTTCCAATAGATCGTTTTATGACCTGTGACGACTTTTAGACTTAAATTTGTTGAGACTCGTGAGATGAGGCCAATGTCTTGTTGTGAGGTGGATGAAACCCATTGAAGATGAAAAATGTTAATACACTGCTCCGTGTCACTTAAAAACAGTCTTCCTATGGTAGGTATTTTTAAGCATCATGTAAGTCGGTGATCAGCGTTCTTGACGTACAAAGAGTTAACAATGCATTGTAATAATCAGGGCCCGGATTCTAATGACATGTCATCTTTTTATTGATGCTGCATATACATTGCCAACTTGTGGATAAGTCCTAATCATGGCCTCTGGATTATAGAAATGCATTTTTATTAGGTCATTTTTTGTCATTTTATGCCATTTTATATTTTTAGGGCATTTATTCCAATTTTAGGTCATTATTTTGTCATTTTTGTGTCATTTGCTTCCTTATTTAATCATTTTCATGTATTTACATTGAGTGTATTAACTTTTTTCGTCACTAGTGGTGCTGTCTTTGAAGTGTTGTTTGTTTAATGCAAGAAGGAAAAGTTTGGCGTTAAAGTGTTGACATGTCTCAGTCGGAAATGAGAATCAAAGAAACGCCAAAATTTTTTATTATATTACTATTGTTTTTAGATTGACTTGGCACCTGCTTGGATTTGAGAATGCAAAGTACTGTTTACCCTCAATAAACAACAATCCGGCAGACCACAAAAGGATGTGTCGAATTTTGACTCACCAGTGCCTCAGTGCCAGTATAAATTTCCGTGAGAAAAGAACATTCACAACATTACAGTTATTTACAGTTTTTACAATTAGGTACAAACTAGTCTATAACTTTGTGTGTACAATAATAATTTTTTTATAAGCAAAATTTCAGTTTTTAGGTCATTTTTTATAATTATTAAGTCATTTTCTTTAAAATGTAGGGTCATTTTATAGGTCATTTTTCATCACTCATCAGAATCCGGGCCCTGGTAATAATAATAGAGATATTGCCTCCTAGCGATTCGTAGGGCTGGCTCAAGTTTACTCGCTCGGTGAGCCGGTCCGTGTGAGTGGAAGTATTGCATTTTTACCTTTGATAGGCGAAAACATGTAGTGTAATAAATAGGGACCGGATTCTTAGGTTTTTACCACAGATATATAGAGATAGATCGGCAATGGTGTATGCTGTACTATTGGCGGCAGTGAAGCCACGTTGATGCACGGACCGCCATATTACTACACTGTAGCTGTGTAGCAGCTGATCGAGTACAAGCCACAAGAGCGTTACAGTGATGTGGATTTTAGCTAATAATGTAATTGGACTGAGGAGTATAAATACTTTTTCTAAAATGGTGAATACCTGTGTGGTATTCGGGTGTAATTTTTCATACTACGACAGAAAGAAACAAGGAAAGGAACACGTTTCAATACATTCGTAAGTAGGCCTTTCATTATTATTGTTAGCCATTTCATGCATTATACATGCTTTAGTTTCTAGGAATGTATTATATCGTTGTAAATAACCATAACCTAATATTGTTAACTATTTCATACACTGTAAATAGTCATATATTAGTTTAGCATTTAGAAATTGCAAATAAACTTAACCTCAATTTATGCGTATTTTTTGCATTGTAAATAATATTATGCTTTAGTTACTAGGAATGTTTTATATTTTTATAAATAACTGTAAGCATACATTGATAGCTATTTCTTGATTCATACTTCCTTAAGACCTGTACTTAAAATCTTAAAACTGATTTAATGAATTTCTGCTTGATTCCCCCCCCCCTCCAACCATAAAAACACAGTCTAGTTAAAATTACATTGATTCCGGAGTTTGCACACAAATTTGCAAATCTGGTGCAAAATCAACTGAAGTATGCTGAGAAAAATATGAAATCACATAAAGAAAAGCAGATTGTTGCCAAAGTTAGTCATTAATGTGGCCTTCTGCCATCAACATGTACATGGACGTCATTCACATGGCTTTAAAAAATATATAAACATTTAAGCTCTGCTGGTGTCTTATTTTTATCAAGAAACCCCTGAAGTATTTTAGTAATTTTTTTTAGATTTTAAAAACAAACTTAAAAAATTTGATTTTAGACACTCCAAATTTTCTCGTATTTGAAGAATGACCCATATACTGATTCTTTTGATCAATGGAATGGAAGTTATCTAAAATATAGTCTTAATAAATAATGTCCTTATTTCATTTATGCCTGTCATTTCATTATGCGTGTTGTAAATGAGCAATACTGTAGTTTATTAATAGTATTGATGTTCTTCTCTTGCTGGCTTACTATTTAATTTATTTTTTTAATTTCGGAATTTTTTAAATTTTGGATTTTTTATTTTGGATCTCTGAATTTTTAATTTTTTTATTTTTAAAATTTTGGGTTTTCGGATTTTTTTGAATTTTTAAATTATAGATTTTTTATTTTTTAAATTTTGGATATTTGGATTTTTTTACTTTGGATTATTTTTTAAAATTTGGATTTTCTAAATTTTGGATCTTTGAATTTTTTTATTTTGGAATTTTTGATTTTATAATTTTATATTTTTAATTTATTTTTATTTTTTAATTTCGGATTTTTAGAGTTAAAGTTTTCAATTTTCGATTTTTTTATTTTAATTTTTTTATTTTTTAAATTTTGGATAAGCCTAATTATTGAGTTGATTGTTTTCTGTGCAGTCTGTTCCGTCACACCAAACTAATTTCGCGACGTTTTTGAGCATAACACTAATTTCGTGACGATTTTGTCCGTAACGCAAACTCTCGATTTAATCCTACCGCGGCAGTAGTAAGAGCGGGCGTAGACGGCATGTTTACAGCTCCCGCCACCTGGTGGCAGCACCGTCTCGGTGGTGTGTTGCGGCAAGATTTGAAACTAAATGGCGCGCGATTTGAAAATGACGCTAGAAATGCACTCTTACGCAAGGCTTTTTACCAATGTTGTTAAGCCGTTTTTCCAAAGATGCCTGCAAACGCACTCTTACGCAAGGCTTTTTACCAATGTTGTTAAGCCCTTATGGCAAAGACGTCTGGATACGCACTCTTACGCAAGGCTTTTTACCAATATTGTTACGCCCTTATGCACTCTTACGCAAGATTTTTTTTTTCTTACCAATTTTGTTAGGCCTTTATGCCTTTAGGCCTTTACACACTCTTACGCAACTTATTATTTATCAATATTGTTACGCCCTTATGCCTGGGTTACGCAATGTATCAATGTCGTTACGCCTTTATGCGTGCTAGATATTTAGTTTTTCATAGCGACAGAACTGTACAAGGACGACATTTTCAGATTAATTGGCACATGTTATACAGTTTTTTAATCACAAGATGTGTTTTATACACTATGAAAAGACACGCTTTGTCGTTTTCAACCTTGAGTTGTATAAATATTTTAGTTTTCATAGCAACTGTAATGTGCAAGTGAGGCATTTTCAAATTAATTTGGTACATGTTAGTAATAATTTCTACATTTAAATACTTTATACACTTTTTTAA